>OY728135.1:1795121411-1796456411 GCA_963277665.1 Viscum album | reverse complement strand
AAAAATCCACCGCAAAATGTTCTATGATAGTTTTGAAAAACGCCGTGAGTTTGTCGTCGCACAATTTAATGGTGGTTCTGAAAAACCGCCGCCAATTGATTTAGTGACGGTTTAAACCGTCACGACACGGAAAAAAACTGGCGCTAAATACGTATTTTTCCCTAGTGGGTGTTTATATCGTAGTGTGTAGTTAATATTATTTGATGTGTACCCATTCATTATTGAGATAATTCCCAACATTCCATATTCTAGATTGTTACCCCTAGGTAATATAATGCCATATCCTGTATTGAAATTATACTACCAAACATGGATTTATTTTCTTGAAAAAAATTATTAAAAATATAAACAATATGGGAGGATATCATCTTATACATATTCTCATCACTAGGTTTTTCACTATTAATTTCTCATCCAAATATCAAAAAATAAATAAATATTAACTATGTTTATGAATAATGTGACTTAATTTGAACATAACTTAATAATACCTTAATACAATGATTTATTTAATTCTACTAATAAACAATCACACAACTCGGAAATTGATAGATATTGTGGCTACAGAAATATAACAGAAATGAATTTATTTTACAAGTAAGAAACATTTATCTCTATAATACACCACCTCATAGAAAATACATGAGAGAAAATAAACATTAAATCCAGGGGAAGGTCTGATATAATAAAGGGTGAGATTAAAAATCTAATAATGGATAAAACATCAGTGGTTATAATGGTTAGATAATTAACCAGGTTGAAATCATGATTTCAGAAAAATATTTGATTATTGAAAAATAAATCAATAACTATTATACAAATGAATACATGATAGGCAAATAAAATCTAACGATAACCCCCTTTTACCATAACATGTGAAAATAAATGATGATGTATATAACATGATACATGGAATGTATGAATGAATTTGACACAGCTATAAACATAGTATTAATTATTAGTGTTATCCTAGATACCCAAAAACCCAAACACATTTGATGTTATTAGTTGAACTAAATCTATCACTCTCACCCTTTGTGAACGTATATAATATCTAAATTGGAAACATATACAATATTTAATTGGGCTAAATTTCATCACACCCCCCATTCTTAACATATCATATCACAAAACCATTCATGTAATATTAATATTTCTTGAGATATAATTCTCTTCCTAAATCATTAGAGGGAGATCATATTCCCTCCAATAAAAAAAACCATACATTTTTCCCCAAGAAAAAATAATCACATAATAAAATAACATATTGAATAAAAAAGTGGTGTCCTGACATATCACATGGCATCACATAATATTTATTAAAAAATAAGACCAAATGGTACAAACTATTTTTCACCAAAATAAACTACATTATAAGATGAAATTTAAGGAGATTCATGACGTAGAACTCTATTTAATGTCTACCATTTGGATATCAGGAATAAATTTGAATTAATAATTATAAGTATGTATTTATTTAAATATTAGATCCTAGTAATAATTGAGGTTTTATAAACATTATTTTTGGAATGATGTTATATTTAATTAAAAAAATTCTAATGTAATTATATTATGGTATATGGAAAATGATATGATCTTACAAATTAAAACATATTTATCAAATCATATATATATTTTTCAAGAAAAATATAAAATTTAATATTTTTTATAAATAATTATTAAAATGAGTTAATAAAAAATACAACTATCACATATTATAATAAAAAATGATTTATTATATTAGAAGAAAAATCAAAAATATGTTCATGGAAAAGAATGGTTCGTTATAAAAATATGAGATATATTATCTATAATATTAAATTAATTAAATTAAATCATGGTGAAAACCATGTTGGACACAAAACATAATTTATTTGTACATGAATATACTTTATAAATTTTTAATATTATATAGACTAATAGAGTCATATTTTAATTATATAGTTTAATAATTAATATTATAACTCTATGAAGGGTAGTTTAGTTATCCAAAACCTTATGACTTCTGTAATCATTGAAACAGTAGCCATTAAAAGAATAAAAATCACATTAATATATATATTTAATAAATTAAATAATTTTTTCTTCAATAATACTATTTTTTTATTATATATTCCATATAAATTGTAAATTGTTTTTTCACATTAATACACGTCTCAGTAATGTGAAATTAAGATGAAAAACCGTTAAAAACATTTATTAATTAATTATTCATTCTCTATGATATTTTATTATAACCATAAATATCTCCTTCATCTATTTTAGAAAAAAATTAGTATATACTTTTCTTTGATTTAATAATTTATATGAAAATCCATTAATGATACTGGAGTTGGGTATTTGCAATAGTAATAAAGAAAATAGAGGAATGGTTTTGGAATCCTAGAATCTTTATGAAAGAGATTATGAAATATTTTTTATGAGGTTGAAATATATTATATCATAAATTTAATATAATTATGACAATAAATTATTTACTATAAAAATAATATTAATAATCACAAGGAATGGTATAGGCTTATTACAATTGATATTTATGAATTCAATAGAGGAGGGAGATAATCAAAGAGTGATTTCAAACACATATTAGTTATACTAAATGTTTATAGAGAATGCTTTTAATTAGTGTGAAGAGAAGTTTCTCAAATTTATGGAATAATTTTTTAATTTTTTTATTATTATTATATTAGAGGATAATCCCTTTAGACAAAAAATATATTACAATATTATTAAATGAGGCAAAAAATATGATCGGGAGAACCCTTACCTGGCTAAGATGATTCCAATATCATGGGAGGACATTTTTGAACAAAAATAACTCCTAGGGAAGGCTTTATAGAGTGATATGGGAGATAGATACATGATAATGGTATTTAGTGTGGAGTTGGATGTTATAAAAGGTGGGAGTGAGATCCTTTTATATTAATAAAATATGGTCTTCGTCATAGAAGCTAATGTCAGGTAATGGTTATGGATGACATAATGTGGGGTGTTAGCTGTCTTTGGTGATGTAGGTGAATTAGTAATAGAAATAGTATGTGATAAATGTTGGTGATCAAATTATACGAAATTTTCATATCTACTTCGTGTAAGGGAAAATTTAATCAATATATATTTGAGAAACTTTTCCTACAAATGTTTAAATTTATTAGTACTGATTAAAAATTAATCGTTGTAATTATTATTTGACCAAGAATGTAATATTACTATTTTGAATAAATATCGACACTGTATAAGAATATATTTACTCCACTAAACCAAATAAAATTTCTTAATATAATAAATTATTCGTTTAATTAAATATTAAAATTTATTGAAAAAATTTATTGTCGAAATTTTATATTTATTAATTAAATTTTTCAAACCATATGAAACATAAATTACAAATTAGATTAGTGTTAATTAATTTTTTGACTTTTTTAAACAAAATTTTCAATTCATAATTTAATATATTTATTAATTTATTTTTAAAATATACACAATAATTAGAAAATTTTGGTTCTTTGAAAAAAACAACCATTGTTTATTAGTTACTAATACTTTCTTCAATAACATTATTTTATACTTAAAAAGCGATTAGAAAAATTACTTAATATGGACAATCTAATTATAAATATCAAAAACATTTTATCCATAATAAAAACTAAAAATGTTAAAAATTAATTTTATTAATATTAATGTATAAAAAATTAAAATAGGTATAGGGAAATATTTTTTTTAAAATTTAAATTAAAAAATATATCATGTTGGTAAAGTATAATAAAAATAATTCTATTTATACTCTAAATATTTATTTAAAAAAATTGATTCATATATATATATATATATATCATACGAATAAATTACCAATAGAAAAAGAGTCATTTTATTGTTATATTTCAGTATTCATCTAAAAATCAATTTTTTATAAAAATATCACAAATTGATATAAGATAATTTTTTAATTATACATTCGAAAAAGAAGTTAGTTTTATCATATTCTGTTTTGAAAATTTGAAAACTTTTTTTAAATGAAAATATAATAAAATAATATGAAATGATTTTATTGAACATATTTTTTTTAAACATAAATTATTTTTAATATTATTATATTTTAATTTAATATTTAATCCATGTTAATAATTTTTTAATTTAGTGAACTATTATTTGTTATCTTTTAATATAGGTAAATATAATTGTTTGATAAAATTATAAAAAACATTTAAGAAAATATTATTCAAGAATGGTGCACTAATTTTGAGATTAATTGTATTTATCTATTTATCTATTTATCCATTAAATGAATGCTGTTTTTCTAATGGATATGATTTTATTTACAAGAGGAATATAATTTTATTATAATTGCATTAATTATATCCATCTATTATTCCTCAGATTTATTTTTTTGGTGTTGAGTTTGAAATATGTTGCCGAACACATTTTTTATTTAATGTAAATGTATAATGAAATATTTTTTCATTGAAATGTATTAATAATTTTAATCCTTATGTAATTTTTCTGCATTATTTATTTTCACCATATTTTGTTATCCTTTTTCTTTAGATTTCTTTCAGTTCATTTTTTTCTTGATCATTATCTCCAACTAATTCAGAAATAATATATTCAGACACATATTTGACTCATTACTTTTCCCCTTATTCTCTATCGTTTACGTTGAAACTATTTTTCTATCATAGAGTGATGAAAAATCAATTTTCACAATTTTTATTTGTGCATAAAATTCTATATCAATTTTTAAGAGGTATGTATAGAATTTTCGGTGTATAAATCCTATTTATTTAGAATCATTGATATTTTATATTTATATCTTAATTTTCATCTTTCATGGGATTCTTTATTTATAATTCATATGGACAAGTAATCTTTGGATAATCTATATGAATATATTAATGGTGACTATTATCTATATGGTCTACTGATTTCATATTTATATTCTGAGAAATATTACCCATACATTGATAAGGAATTTGGAGATTATTAATACCCAAATAATTTCTATACACAATCACATTCTACATAATATATTCCTTATAATTATAATTTAAATGAAAATTATTATTGATGATGTAATCATTCACCAATAACTATATAGTCTAATAAAATGTTTTGGAATTGTGTGAAATAGTGGTCAGATTATATCTAAGATAATAATTTATGAGAAAAATATTTACATAAATAAAATTGTTCATTTCCTTATGAAAAAATGGGATACAATGTCATATCTATTTTAAAAAAATCAGTAAACAAAAATACATTGATAGTTAGTTTTGAATTACTAAATTTGAAATTCGAGAGCACTTGTGACATGATAATATTTATTTTCATTGTTATTATAAAACAATAGTTGATGGTTTACATAATATAGATTTATTTGTGTATTATTTTAAGGTTTTAAATAATATAATATTCGATAAACCATTATAGATTCATGAAATAAAAAATACCATTTCCGATTCAAATAATCATTTAAAGTTAAATGGACACAATGTAGGGATACTGGAAGCCTCCTTCTATCCATCCTAATAGAAAACTATTTACTATATTTTCAATGAAACGAGATAAAGGTGTTGGTTTACTAAAAAACTCTTTACTCACTTACCCATCATTGTTAGGTTTTAGTCACCCTTTGAATGGAAACTACCATAAATAATGGTTCTTTCTTGGAGGAAAGTAACACTATTCTCATCTTATTTTTCATTTCTATATTAAGAAATTACATGAAATGTAAGTAAATATTACTATATATATATCCTTATTCTAGAACATAAATTTTCAATAACTAATAATATATGTATATATATATATAAATATTTCTACATGTGTCCATATCATGTGTTCATATACACGATGTCTCTTTATATATTGATATGTATATTAGTTGTATTTAAATTTCATAATAAATATAGATTCATCTATTAAACATTTAAGTTACTATTTAAAATATGTATGATATACATATAATTATTATATTAGGATATAATATATATATATATATATACATAATTTAAATAAACAAGACTCAATATAAATTCAATTGTAATGTCATTTGAGGATATTTGATTTATCATTGGTTCAAATCCCTTAAAAACATTAGCAGGGCATTGATTATTATTTTTCACACATTTTTATTTTAAAATAATATTTTCTTTATAAATATATATTATTATAAAATAAAATTAGAAATATGATTATGGAATTATAATTTTTGATAGGACCTTATCATTATTCCAATGAACATGGGTTTGAGTCCTCAAATATAAACCAATTCTAGTGTTTTTTATAAAACCCCCCCATAATGTGTAATATATTACAACATGTTCATATTTATATGAATAATTATAAAAAAAATATTATGAATTTATAAATTTAATACATGAATATTATTACATTTTTCAAAACTAAAAATGTATATAAATAATAATATGTAATGTGTCTACAACCATAAACATTATTTTTTTCATTGTAAATTCTTCTTCCCCCCTTCCATTAGAAAATATCTACTTCCAATCTACCCCACCGTTTTCATGTCAACTAGTGAAAAACGAGACTAACCACACTAAACAATTTCCTTTGAATTTTTTTCATGCTTCAAATCCAATATTTTTTTATCTTTTACAATAATTGAATTTTATAACCCTTATGTTATTTTTTAAAAAGGTAAGGGAAAGGCCCCTTTTTATTGAAAAAAAGAGAGACAACTAGTAGCACAGAAAGTAACGGGATATTTAAAATATTTCTTAAAATCCTTTATCATGAGGACCCAGTATTTTCACTTATATTGTTTGTGATTCTTCTTTCTTTTTCTTGCAAGGCTCCCCAATCCATTCCTCGTCCATGAATGCATCCACAACCCCTGCGATGAAGAGATTCTATGTCTAACACATGTTTAATTAGAGTTTCAATGTCTTTTTTATCTGAGTCTGAGACCTGAGATGGCTCGTTATATTTTTGTGACATCGGTTCTGCCTTTACACTTCCCCTCCTATGATTCCAAGCATTCCGTCCATGGATCCCACCATTATCATGCTTCCATGAGTCATCAATCTCACTGTCCTCTATAGTGGGTTCCAGTGGGGTGATCTGTTCTGCTACAGGAAGACCACAACTCTTCATTGGAGTGGAGACTAGGCCATCTCCCTTGGACTCCATGGATCCTTACTCAGGTTATACATCATGAAAAACAACATCCTGCATTCTAGAAGCATTGTTAAGAGTAGGATCCAAGGGGTCTTTGGGAGGTGCACTGCCCACTTCCTTAGAGGGAAGAAGAGGTTGATTTCCCTCTTGGATAGCTGGTGGAATTATACCAGGTTGGTTTCTACAAGGACTAATAGAATTTATAATAACAAGGGAGGTGGAAACAATATTACCAACCACTGAAATTTCAGAAGAATCCTACGGGTAAGAAGAATATGCACATTAATTTTACATTCTGGAATTAGTGCCCCCAATAACACTCGGCATCAAAGGATTCAATGAAATAGGTAGTGGTGGAAGAACCATCAGACCCCTCTCAACAATGTATTCCCATGAGCATCTCCCCTACAAATTATAATTATCTAGAAAAACAGGTCCAGGGGGTAAATCATCCCTTGAATGTTGTCCTAAACATGTGTTTTAACCAGGCTTAAGAGGCTTCTCCTGAGCCTGGGGAATCAATGATTTCTCAATTCCAAGGAATTTAAATTTTAGGGACTTGTACCTTTTAAAGAACATAATAATATCATTTTTTATGTGATGAAAAAATTCACAAAAGATATTCCTTCTACCTCTTAATGTATCATGTCATTTGATCCTACAATCTTGGCAGAACCGGGGGAGGTTATCAGACTCAATTTTCAGCCCAATTACATTTTCATTAGTAGATCAAAACACTTTATCTATCTAGATTGAACTCAAATCAATATTTACTAAGAATCTCGCATAATGTCCATATCAAGAAACATCGGTTTCATTAACCATTTTTATCGAGACCCCTATTGACAATGCAATGTCATACAAGATCCTAGGATGCCAAAGAATCTATTTTAAACCATAAACTTTAACCCATGTTTGTATAGAGGTGTTGCTGATTTCTATAGAATTAAATTTGTAGTCCCATTTCTGAATGTGTAACGGACCAATCTTGAATTAAATTTTTACAAAGCCCCACACACGTAACTTATGATCTTTAGAGGGGGAAAGAATATGATAATATACTTTCCCTATGGAGACGCACATCCTGCTGTCAAAATCCAATATCTCCAACAATCTCTGGGTAATGTAATTTAACCTCTATGGCATGGAACCTCTGGGTAGGATGATATGGGTAATAATAGAAAGATCCCTAATGTCTAGACGCTATGATATCGCACTCAGATAAGCCTTAACATGTGGAACTGAACCCTTCCGTCGAAATTCTAACATTCAAACCCTTGAAATGATAGAAATATTGGTTATACAAAATGACGTCGATTAGGTTATCATCTGTGTCACCTATTTTCGCAGGAATTGGTTCCCTCCAACAAGATGTCGTGTGTTTATATGATTCAAAGTGGCCTCAAACTAGAAAATCACAGGCCATTGGTTGCGAGATTAGAGGATTTGAGGTCCAAAATCCTTAGTGCTATTATACAAGGTCACTTCCGACCGCACCCGACAGTTATCCATCTTAATCTATAACCCATATATTATAAATATTATAAATCTATAGAGATGCTAGTGGTTTAGAAATATTGTTTTAGATAATTCATTACTATATTGGATCATTAAAATTTCTGTATGTGTAATTCATTACATAGGAAGATAATGTACAATGTATTATTCCAACAATGCATGATGAGTGTCTTTAATATTTTAATTTCATTCAATACAACTGCATAGATAACCACATCCTATGTGCATACTGTACACCCATCATTTTCACATCATATAAAACATGGAATGTGAATCCATTATAATCAATGTAAATCAATTTACTTCCTCAATATCCCTTATAAAATGTAACTCTAATACATTATTAGATAATAACATGTAATACAGGTTATGAATTCACTATCTAAATGTCAGGTAGTCAATTCATTTATAAATAACATTTAAGATACATGTGAATTCTATACATAAATAGGATTACTATCTTATATAAAAAATTTGGACTATAATACAAGTGAATCCAAAAAAATAATAATATCAATGTTCTCATCATTTCCTTTTATTTTTATATACCTAGTTCATGAAAAGTTTGTGATTGATCTTCTTCAAGTTGAAGAAACCATTAATATTCAATAGCTGAGGAGAAGCATGAAACATATATGGAGAATTGTGTGGCCTTAATAGATTATACAATTAGAGAACTACTAGTAAAATATTTGATAGAACTAGTAGTGGATCCAACCTCGGTGGAATCGTCATACAACTCACTTGTATCCCTCATAAGAGTACCCACTCATGTATTACAATAAATCCTAATCAACCAGTTATTGAGGTTGTATAAAGACCATCATCATTAGAAAATACATAATATGACTTGAATCCTTCCTTATTTGAGTATCTTAATCCATACATTTAACACATTTCTATTTCTTGAGGACCTACCATAGACTAACTCTATATATTTTTATAATGAAATATCTATATAAGTATATGGGGTTTTAACATGAAAATTCAAACCTAAAATAAAATTTGAGATATGATATTTGTCTTATTAGAACATATTCATTTAATTATAATTTTTATTTTTGTATTATTAATTTCTATAATTTATTATTAGATATGATGGTTCCATTTTTATTCAATGATCCGTGATTTTATAAATAAACCAATGATAATGTGTGATCAATCCAATCTTGGTTTGGTGGCCAAACTTTTTATGATTTCATTGGAATCCTAATTATGTTGTATCTCATGTAACCTTCATAATTCCCAAATTCTGTTATTAAGATGATGTTTCATCATACCCATTTCAATGTGGAATTTGAACAAATATATTTTATTTTTTTTATTAAATTATTGTCTGATGGATCTTCCATACCACCCTCATTTCCTTTTGGTTAAATTTTAACATTATTTTTTCCCAGTGAAATTAATATTCCTCTCAAATATATCATCCATATTTTGAATATAATATAATTATTAATATTCAATTTATATTATACCATACTATATTATGGAAATTTTATATTTTTATTCCCTTAATAATTTTCACTTTTTAGTTAACCAAAATTTTGAGATCATCGAAATACATAAATTAATTTCAATTATATCCCCTTACAATGTTTCTTTATATCATTATATTTTTTAAAATCCCTCATTTTATTGTGATTATTTTAATATTATGGATTATAAAAATAAAACAACATTTATTTTAATATAAGTTGATCATTCCAGAAATCTTCATAGAAGTGGTATGTTTTTGACTTAATAATATATTTTTTGTCATTTTTAAATAAATAATAAAACATATAAAAATACAATGTTTTTATCCAAAATTAACATCTGATTTTATTTAATTCATTCTTTTAAATAGAATTTATAATAAATAGCATGTAGTTATATATTATGACATTATTGGGAAAACCACATCAATATTATGTGTTCTATCATTCTTATAATTTATGTATGTATTAATATTTTTTGTATCACACATATGAATTTTAAAATTATAATATGTTTTGTGGTTATTTTATATACTAATAATAAATTAAGAAATTATAATGGCTTCATACATACCTTTTATGTTATATTAAAATTATGTATAAGAACATTATTTATAGTGAATGACAGGTAATCCAATGAAATCTATGTTATGATAGATATTTTCAAAGGAAATAAATTTTTATTACTGTAGTCACCATTTTATATGTTTTTGTGGGGGTTATCCATGAATTTTATAGTGAAATTTTCATATACGTTTGATTCTATAATCAAAATTTTACATTCTTTATGTCATGTTTTCATGATTTTGAACACTAAATATAAGATTTTTGGTTATGATTCATGACAATCAGGTTATGATTTTTTTTTAATTTTTATACCGTTAATATACTTTATAAAATGCACATTTTCCCTCTATATTTTGTACTATGTAACATATATAGTATCATGTTATCTATTTGATTTAGGATCACTATATGGAGATTTAAATAAATAAATTATTTTTTTGTTTACGATGATGTTTTCAAGTATCTAATAATCTAAGGTCACTATAATTCTCGACCATAAACTTAATTTTTAGAATAAAAATATAAAAAAGTTAATAATGCATGTTTACATTTGAAGATCCTATAGTGGGTATAAAAGGAATACGAAGTTATATTTGGATAGTTGGATAAAAAATTATAATAAGAACACTATAGACAAGTCTAAGGGATATTATTATGTATAAGATAACATCCTACTATTCTGTTAAAGTAGAGAATGTGTGGTTTTCCATTACATTATATTCCCTCATGAACATTGGAAATTGGATTCATTTGGTAGAACAATTCTTCCTAGGGGAAATAACATAAACGGCGGTGTGTAGGGTATTAAGTCAACAATGACCTAGTGTATAGAATAGATGACTTGCTTCACCCCAACCTAGAAACTCATATAATATATTATTTTCATAATAATATTTTATTTATGGACCAAAATAAATGAATTATATTATAATTACACAGACATGCATATATGTGGAGATAACAGATTATAACATAATGTAATCTATGATAAATTAGGAATGGTATAGGTTTTAATAAAAAATATATTATTGTATAACTTTTTGATTTATGGAAAAAGCCATTAATTTGCAAATATTATGTGTATAACGTGATTGGGTTATGTTTAAGGAGTTTAGGAGAAGATTTTTAATAATTGTAAGGCTTTTCTAGAGGAACGCAGATTGATAATGGTTGGTAGAAATCCGGAAACTCCTCCTTTGAAATTATATAGCTAAAACAATTGAAAATAGGGTGCAACATGGTTAGGTTCATGGTTTGTAAAAAACATGTAGATTCCCAAGAGAAATCATGAATGGATTTACATATGGAAAAAACATTGATGGAAATTTTTTGTTTATCCTTGCGATCCGACCATGATAAGTGTATTTAGAGGTTGTGTCTTGTGTATAGTTGGTGCATATATTTTTTAATCCTATTCATAAATGGTGAATTGTGTAAAAATATATCTAAAAAATTATGGATATTATATAAATTACCTTCTAAAACAATCATTCCCCCACATATATATATATATATATATCATAACCATAATTTTCCTACCCCAATTCTCTATAAACCGATACATTAAACCTAGGAGAAATTACTAGAGGAATATAGGTTTGTTGGAGGCCAAGATTCATCATAAAATCTTCATATATAATTTTTTACATTAGTTTTCCTTAAATCCCCTCTCATTGAATCAGGAATAGAATTCATTGGGGATAAATCCATGTTGTGTGATATCGATCGTGATGATATATGAATGTTTTAATTAAAGGGATAAATATATAGGTATAGTTTTATAAGATTAATCCATATCAACATGTTTTTCCCATTATTCATTTTATATTATATTTTAGATGTGGGTAGACTCACTCTATATTATTGTGAATTAGAAAAATATGGAATTGATTCTAATTTATTTAATTTCATTAAATTTATAATGAAATTATTTTGTTATTCATGATGGAAACACTATTAGTGATTGTTTTTTGAGTGGGGGGGTTGATAAATTTTGTGGAAATCCATTTGATGTAAATTTTTATATATTGATTTTAAAATACATTTTTTTTTAAATTAGGGAAAATATTTTTTAGAAAATTTCTCCCTAAAATAATTCATTAATGAAATGGTTTGAATGGTTTTTTATCATGGTAGTTGGCTTACATGGTTGATGTTTTTTAATTTTCATTGATGTTACCTTGTGGAAGGGGTGTGTGATATTGAAGAACATGGTAATGGTAATCTTGTGATGAATCAATTGATTAACAAGGGTCCTCTAATGAGTATAGAACTATTATTGAGTCAATAACATGTGAAAGTTCGGATGTGTGGAATTGTTTTTCAAAATGAAAATTTGCAATTATTTATATAATTTTTATTTTCATTCCTTGAAAAATATTTTTTATTATAATTTTTGGGTCATGAGAAACAAATTTTCCTTAATATAAACAAAATTAAATAATTTTAAAACATTTTTTAAAAATATGATAACTTGTTTTATCCTCATATACAAAGTATTGATGTCATTAGGGAAAACAGTATATGTTTTATACTAACTGTAAAAATGGGAACACTAGTGAGTACACATATGTTATCTATTGAAACACATGTAAAGGCAATGTATCCCAGTTATTAATTGATGCATTGATATACCTTCTAAACTTCATGTTTAGATAGATCCCAGTGTTTGTTGAGTGTTTCTGTTTTCATGAAATAGTTTCCTTTGGATTTTATAGTTGATAGTATCATTTATTTATTTTTTGTTCGATTTTACTCATATATATTGATATTTTTTTATTTGTCTCCATTTTATTTTTAACTCATTCATAATATAGATTGTTACTTATTTTGTTTAAAAAGGATTAGTTGAACTATATTAAAACAAATTAAAAACCCACAAAAACTTGTGTATGAATCCATTGTAATTTAGTTCAATCCTTTGGTTTCTTTGGAATCCCACACAAAGCCAGAAATACCCACTGCTTCTTCCCATGTTAATGGGTTAGGGGCAGGATGATACAAATGTTATTAGTTTTTTCATTATTTGATGGGAATCTAATTATATTTTAGTAGATCTGTTTGATCAGTAGTAAGGATATAGTACCATAAAAACAATCTATGTATAGAATAATGAGGTGTTTCTATACTATTTTTGTTGAACATCATGTTACTAAGGATTTTGGGTACATTTGTGTTTTGAGAAACCTTTTGGAGTTGAATCCTCCTCAGCTTGAATTTATCCAATTAGAAGAGAATGAAATGTGTTGATAGTAATAAAATACTAATATGGGTTCATAATTCTCTTTTACAGAATAATTAATAATTTTGTGAAAGGTGGAATTTTTTTTAGAAATGAATAAAATGGTTTTATTTCTAGAAGAATGGTTAAATTTAAAAAAATTTGATTTGGGATGTTTTTGATATTTGGAATGCAATGTTGCGATATGAGTGGTGTGGTAAATATAAAATTTATAAGACTCCAGTTTTTATATAGTGAGCATTAATCTTACTTTCTTCTGGTTTTATAAAATGGAACCATTAATCACTATAGAAACCAAATAGAAGAGGATGCTATGAATGTGGTTTGACCTATGCAACGAGGCAACCAATAGCTTAGTTTGAGTATTTCTCATTATATTGAATCTATAGATAATGTTAATAAGTATAATTGACCTAAGAATGTAAAAAAATTATTTTAGTTTCAAAATATTAATCCAACTATATTTTATTGTGATTTTGAATAAGAAAAAGAATATGTTTGGATAAATAGGCTGAATTGAATCTTTAATTTTTTTATCACACAGGATGAACTGAAAGTGCTATTATAAACATGCATACGAGTTGATATTCCATGATAATGGTCGGATTTATATGTTAAAACTGAATTAGACCATGAAATTGCATGTGAAGAATTTAATTATTTGTTGAATAAATAATTATTTTATCACATGTTTAAAATCGTTAAAATGGTGGACATCTATACATTGAAGTAGGAGAATCAGTCAATAATAGAGATTGAATCTAAATTTATGAATTTACTCTTCAATTCACTATAATTTTCTACAAGTGCACCCTTCAGGAAACATATTTTTTAATATGGGGTGATTCCAGATATTCAAGAAAATATTTTGGTGTTTTTATTAGATTATATATAGACTATAAAAAGAGAAACAATGGTAGAAAGGGAAATGTAAGACAATACAGTTTGAGTAATACTATTGTTGCCTATGGGACCTAGTGGGAACTATACTACTATGAATAAGTGCAATAAAAACCCCATTTCTGTGGTGTTTTTATTACTCATAATTAGATGGTTGTATTAGTGAATATTCCTTCCAAACCATTGATTTACCGTAGATGATTTTATTGGGGTTATTTTTTTAATATATGAATAGGAATTGTATAGTATCACATAGAGAATGTCAAAATCAGAACCTTATGGGAAACATTTATTTCTATTGTAGTAGTTTTCCATGGAATAGTTTTAGGGAAGCATTTAATGTTTCACAGATGCCACATGCTTCAATAAGAAAAGGGAAGCATAGTAATTCATGGTACTAGAATCAAGAAATCCATGGGGATTCAAGGGATTCCATGAATCATCATCCATTCAAATATCAACAGAGTAATAATAAACAAAGTACTATTAGTACCTAATTTAATGAAGAGAATAAAATGATCATGGATAGTCAATAAAAACATTTTATGTTTATAAGTATGATTTATTCTAATTCTAACCTTTTGTTGGATTTGTTTTATTTGGATTCATAACATTCATTTATTAATTCTTATGTTTTTTATCTTCTAGGTGTTCCTTTTGAGATGATGACTTCTATTTTTAGTCATCAACCTATACTTTTTCAAAGTGAATGTCAATAAATTATGTTAAAATCGTGTTTCTTGACTATTTATGGGGGTAAATTGATATTGGATTTATATATTATTTGATTTAGATATCAATGAAATAATAATTTGTATCTATTCCAAGATAATAGTCCAAGATCACATCAATTGTAATACTCGATGAGTTATTTTTTCAACATATTATAGCATTAGGCATTACTTTAGTGGGGATCAGAATATATAGTCATGTCGGCCAGGAGTTTTTTTACTAAGAGATTGATCTATTTCATTCTAGTTGTTAGAGTATAACATGAAATCTATTGATGATATTTTGAATAGAGGTTCCCCAAAAATTGCTTATTAGTTTCATGATGTTTTTCAGATTATTTCTTAATGTTTCCACACAAAAGAAAGTGGAGTTTATAATGGATCTCATATAGGGGAATAATATTATTTATATACCATCTTATTTTGTAGAACCAATATAACTGAGGAAATTATTTATTTAGTTAGATACGTTTGAATAAAAAAGTTTCATTTGAAAATGATTATCTACAAGTAAAACACCAGTTCATTATGTGAAAAATGAATATGGAACTATTAGGATATGTATAGTTTATTGTATGTTGAACCACGTTTAAACATGAAATAATATCCACTTCCACATGTTGAGGATATATTTAATCAATTGATGGGTGATCACTAATTTACTAAAATTGAATTATGATCGGTATATCATTAATTGAAGTTTCAAAAAATAGATATTCAATATACCAAATTATGAAGTAGATACAGACATTATTATTATATGGTTATTCCTTTTGTTTTTCATAATTTACCTTCCATATTTATGGAATCAATCAGTTTGATATTTTGATTATACCTTGATTCATTTGTGTTGGTTTTGGTGGATGGTATAATAGTGTATTGAAGGACAATTAATTTGCATGATCAACACTAGGTTAAAGTGATTTTTACCTTATAGGATCATTATGCATGTGATATCATTCAATGTGTTATTTTTGGATATAAGATGTGCATTTATATGGCCATGTTATCTCTAAAAAAGTTTTTTAGCGGAACCATTAAAGAAATAATCTATTATATATTTGTAACCATTGTAGAATTTATTTATGATTTGAAATTTCATTAGCAAATCTGGTTATGACTGAAATTTATTTCATGACTATTCATGACTAAATTCAACATTGTCATCATTAATAATGACAATTTCCCATTCCAATAGAATTATGAATGTCTTATGAATTTGAAGGTGAATAATTTGATTCATTGTAGTAGCACCAATCATGATGTTTCCTAAAACATTACAATGTTATGTGGGGTATTGTGATGCTTCCAGATATTGGTTGGGGTATGTTCTTGTGCATGGAGATTATATTGTTTCTTTTGTCTCATTTTAGTTGTGGGTATATGATATAAATTACCCAATATAATATTTGGAATTTTTTTTGTCTATGTTTTGAATAAACTATTCCATTATATATTTTGTTACAAATTAATGGTGTTTATGCATCATAAGATCTTTAAACTCAATTTATAACCATGGGATTTGAATCAATTATAAAGAATATGGATGGTGTAACTTCAGAATATTTACATTGAATTTACATACATATATAATAAAGTTAACTCTATGGAGCATACATTAATAATGAATAAGTATTTTAAGAGGGTTTGGTATGCTTTAGATCAATGTAATCTACTATCAGTTATTAGATACATGCAAATGGATTGTACCAACAATGGTAATGCTATCATTTTCTTCTTAGTTTTGGTTGTTCACAATTTGGTTCATCTTATGATGGTGGTATAGATAACCATTTTTTAATTTATTTATGTGAATTCAAATATAAATGGTAGGTATACCATTAGGGGATGGATAATGGAATAGATATTAGTTTAATTGTTTTGAGATAACATCATTATAACTTTGGTTTTAGACAAATAAGTTCACATTTCATACCACCATTCAAAACGGTCTGTTCACTATGAAATACTAAATATGTATAAGTCATTGAAAGAATATTTTTGGTGGATAACATTAAAAGAATTATGGGTGAGTTTTTTAATATTCTATACATTTTAGGGTGTTATGGAAGAGAAAAAATACCATGTGGTTATGTTTCATCCTTATTGTTTTCATATTTGGAAATGGGAGCAGATCAGAAGGGATTTTGTGACAGGTGTACCAATGGCGATTAAAAAACATGATGTAATATGGGTGGTAGTGGCTCATATCAGAATTTCTCCACATTTAATCCCAATTTAGGTATCTAATATGGTGGAGTACATGTATAAAATTTATATCCATGAGGTGGTAAAAATACATGGCATACCAGTTTTGATAGTATCAGATAGATATTCGTGGTTTGCATCTCATTTTTGTAAATCCTGATACAAACCCATTAGGACTCAGTTTATAACATGCACGATGTCTAATAAAAATATGGATAGAAAATATGAAAGGAAGATACACATGTATTAAGATATTATTATGTACTGATTAATAGACTATGGTGGCTATTGGTATGATAATAAACCATTAGTGGAGTTTTCATTTAACAAAAGTTATCAAGATTCAATACATATAGATCCATTTATTGTCATGTATGGAATTCCCTAAAATTATATAATATGATATGTGGAAATAGTTGTGACATCACAATTGGGACCAGTACATGTTCATGATCAAATATTCAATATTAAGTTTATCGGTAAGAGGATGGAGATGACATGAAATCGTCAGAAATCATACGCTAATAATCATCGATAACCATTTTAAGTTTAGGAATGTTTTTGTTTTTTCTTATGAATCTTTACAAGTCTTGAGAATATTCATTATGAGAAGCAAGGAATATTATCTCCTTGGTACATTAGACCTTCTGAGATTCATGAATGGGTTGCTGAGCTTGAATATGGTTTGGCCCTAGGACCATGGTTCATCTAAATGCATATTTTGTTTCATGTATCTCTATTGAAGATGCATCATGACAATCCAGACCATGTGATTTGATGGGACAATTTTAACTGAGATTCAGATGATCTTTTGGTTTTTGTTCTAGTGATGAATTTTTATTTCAAAGATAAATCCTAAAATCTGTATAATATTAATCTTTTACATGTTCTATGGATAACATGTCCTCATTTTAGAATAAAAAATGGAAAGTGGGGAAGAAATGAGGGGAAAATAGACTGATCTCTTTCATGTAAATTTTGGTTTTCAACATTCCTGGGGAGGAAAGGCCAATGTTTTGGAGAATTTATAACCCCTTTTTTAGATTATGGACTATTTATTATCTTATTATATATAAATTATGTGATTTGCTTTTTTTATGGGTGGTTCATAAAGGAAGTGGAATGTTGTTTTTTATGGAGGTTCATGGTCTAAAAGAGCTTAGTATAAACCATGAAACACCTCCAAATAAATAGGGGAACTAAAACAATTGTCATTGGGTAGGTACATTGTTTGGTGCATGGTTTGGCCAGACCAATAGGATATGCATGAGAAACTATTCAAGGATAGACATCACAGAATAACAACGTTGATTCTTGATTGTTATAATTAGGTGATAAAAAATGTGATGTGTCTCTAGAGGCAATTAATCATCTAACATTAACACTTAATTTTATAAACAATGTGCCCAAAATCTATAATTTTTAAATATAGTGACAAAAAAATGTGGATATCAGTCGAATTACATACTAAACCACTCGTTTTCCACTAAAATTGTAATTTCCCAAATTCTTCTCCCTCCCATGGAAGTAGAGAATATTACTATTAATATAAGAGTTATACCAAGGTGAATATAAGTGTTATGGAAGTTAATATTCACCAGTAAGTGTTCTCTCATCATCATTTTCCTTATTTTTTCTCATCATCCCTTTCATGGATTGTGGGCCTAATCCATTGGGGATAATTTCACACTATTCTATTTCAATCATAAGGAAATGTATTTGTTTTTTTGAATGTATTATTATTTAAGGCTATTTAAATAGATTTATGTTATGTATTTTAAGGTTTTTTTAATTCTTCATTTTTACCTATGTTTGATAGTTACGTGTCTTCAAAATCAAACCCTATTTATTAGAAAATTTATTTTGGGATTCAAAACTATTTAATTTCTGGAAATTTATTCTGAAATAGATATGTAATTTTTTATAGAAATCATATTTATTGATGGTTTTATAACATCGTTGAAATTGTTCAGTTTTGTGGAAAACCATGAAATTTAAATTTTAATATGATGATTTTAAATGTATGTATTCCGATTAAACATCATTGAATTTGTTTTGAGAAATATTTTAAGTAAAAACATTTATTATAGAAATTTATTTTAATGGGTGGTTTGTAATATAATCTGGATTACTTGGTTGTTGTGTGTTTACTAGTATTGACATGGACCTGTGGGAGGGTTGTGTTTCATTGGGAACCTTTGTAATGGTTAAATTGTGATGACATTAAAGATCAATGAGAGGACACATATGAGTATTAGAAGGTCACATGGGAATACATGTGTGGATATCTTTAATGGATATGCCAAAATAAAATGTAAAATGGTTAATAACATTTTTGTTTTCTTTCATTGGAAAAATTTTTTTCGTGGGAAACTATCTGTTTGAAAAAACATTGTTGGATTTGTTATTTGGAACATAAAATTTATTTAAATGATTTTAAATAAATTATCCAACATGATATATAATAGTTTTTGAGTTTTAATGTAATTGGAGAATACATAATTTGTTTTATACTCAACCCCTTCGTATGTACTTCGTAGTGTTTTTAGATGTTATATATTGAGACATAGGTAAATGAAAGGTATTCAATTTATTTTGTCATTCTTCATAGATCTATAAAAATACTGTGATTAGTCATATCATGGATCACGTAGGGAGTTACTCTTGTAATGTATTTCTTTCCATTGAGTTTTTAAGTCATCAATGTCTTGGAGTTGTATTGGTTCTGGTTACTTCATGTTAATAGGTATTATATTGGAATTGTTTATGATATATCTTCAACTCATTCAACCTATATTGTTTCGATTATTTTTTTTATCATGCTTCGAATTTTTTTTAAATTGAAAATAATCCACCAATTGTCTATGAAGCATATGTAATTTATTTTCAGCCTTCATTGTCACTCTGATGTCATCAATGTTTAGTAACACCCACAACATCTTCCCAAGACAATGGGTGAAGGGTTTGATGTTATAATTAGCTTACCTTAATATTATATATATTAATAAAAATAAAAAAATATCAACCACAAAATGAATTATTTTCAATGATGGTGGTATTGTAAATTGTTAAATCATCGGGATACATTTTCATTGGATAACTATGTTACATCAATTTTGATGATAATTTATCATCACCAATGTAACCCATAATGATTTCTGTAATTTATACAACAATAAAGAAATGATTTAACTCAAGGTTTGAGAGAAAATTTCATAATTAAGTCAATAATAATCACATTGATTTTGGTGTTAGACTAATAAATTTAGTTATTATACCAAAAATGATATCAAAACAATTAATAAACATGTGAGCGTAGTTGAAACCATGAACCCACAAAAGAATATAATAATGTATTATTATTGGAACATGTGCGATGAAGATAATAAAGCATTTAATATTCAAAGGCTGACATATCCAAAGTATTGAGTGATGTACCAATAGAATTATGTCAAGGTAATAGATGATTATTTACATGTGGTGAAGGAATGAATAATGAAATAGGATAGCCTTGGAAATATAAATATACAATGAAGTAAGGTAATGTAATTCCGAAGGATCAAGATATGATTTGAGGTTTTATAATTGATGAATATGGTAATTATTTAATCTGATTAACTAATTTTAGTTCTAAGGTAGGGAACTGAAACCAACCACATCTTAGTTCATAAAAATAATAATAACTCCTTCAAATTACTACTATTGAGGTAGTTTCGGATTTTAACACCTAACTTGTAAACCACTCATATCATGTAAGATTTAACATATTATGTATCACTAAATAAATAATATATTTCATTGGTTTAATTATTATATCTATTTTTTATGAATCATTATCATGGTTTGAGATTTGTTACACCGTATTGAATTCTATATTCTTATCCAACTAGGATTCTATTTAGAATATATCTTCAATCTTTACTAATATTTCCTATCAAATTAATTATTGTCAAATATCATGTTCTAAATAAAATACAATCATAAATTAATATTTTATATTTCATTAGAAATCATATATTTAAATTAAATACATATAACGTGTTTTAAAATATCTAGGATGACAATTATGTAAGAGAAGAAGAATGTAGTTACTTGAGATTTTAAAATACTTTTCCATCTAACTAAGAGAAATATATTTTTTTACATTCTCCAAGTGAAATTCTAAACAAAAAAAACTCAGAGATATTTAGTCCATGACAACAGAACATTTTAATTAGAATATGTTAATAGTAGCAACTGAATTTTGTAATATACATATATATATATATATATTCGTTATTTTATTACAATTTACTTAATTATTTTGTCTAATAATATATTTTTTTAAAATTATTAATAACTATAAATAAATAAATTTTTATTACTTAATTATTTTAATAAATTATAGCTTTGTTTGATTAATATCATATTTATTAGTGTTTTGTAGAAATTATTTATAACGATAAAATTTTTAAAAAAATATCACTATAAAATATATTTCCATTATATTATATGATTTTAATTAGGATTTAAATTTATAATAATATTTGTTTAGATCTATAAATCAGAAGTCATATTTGGATACATAATGTCTTTATTATTAAATGGTAATTTTTTTTCTCTAAATTGATAACTTTTTAGGTGAATAGTGAACCACACAATTTGTTTAAGATACATGACATTTATGAAATTTTTAATTTATAATGTGTAATTATAATTAAAAGAAACATATTTTGAAGACAATTTTTTCTATTTTTAAAATAAATTATATTATTTTTAATTTTATCATTAAATGAAAAAAATATAATTTTTATTTCAGGAAAATAATCTATACTACTAAAAAACATAATACCTTTTACCATTACTGTTTTGAAATTAATTCTTATTAATTATATAATTTCATTATAAAAAATTACCCCCATTTTTGTTTTTATAATGTTTAACTATTCATATGATTAATTTTTGGGATTTCATAAAATCAAATTTATTATATTAATTGTGATAATTGAGTTTCTGGAAAAACAATTACATTTATTAACTTATAAATATTTTAGCGTGGCATGGAATTATTTAAAACATTATCGTTGTTTTAATGACTACATTTATAAATATTTAAAATTTTATTTTAATATATTATATCTATATTAACCCTCTGTATTGACCGTAATATTTTCATTATTATAGATAACATTTTTTTTATCATCACATTAAGATAAATAATTTTTTGGTAATCTTTTTATTCACTCTAAATCCACATATAATTATTTTTACAATTATTCGATTTATATATTTCAACTAAAAACATTGATAATATTTTTCTCACAATTAAATTGTCTATAAAAATGATCATTTTGACATAAACAAATTTTTTAAACTATGTGTGTTAGTAATAAAATTAATCTATCGAACTCTTATTTTTATTATTATCAAAATATTCGAATAATTAAAATTATAATGTGAAAATTATTAAATAATTCCAATTTTACATATTTATATTAAAATTACTTACCAAATTTGAAGGTGGACTTACTACAATAACATTAAATTTGGGTAAACATGGTTTATAATTTAAAGATACATAAAAAAATTTGAAAAAATGTGACATATTTAATGGATATTGGAATATATGCCCCATCTATCTCAAGGTGAACTTCAACATGAAAAGTAATATTATAAAAAAAATTATATGTTCTTTTCTTCTAATACACTTACAAATTCATTCTATAAATGATTATTTTGTATAAAAATAATTTTATCTATTTTTATGTACAATTATACTTCAAGAATATACAATTTATACTTTCTTTTATTGTTATATAAAAAATTTAAAACTTCATTATGTATGTGTGTGGACTTCTGGCTCAATTAATGACCACATTTTAATTTTTATAACAACCTGTCATGGATGAAATTAATAATTTATTTTAATATGTAATTTTTTTTAAAATTATTATTACATTGGAATGATAAAATTTTTCAATATCTACGTATTATGAATAATGATCAGTTATAATTAATTTTTCCTTTATTAACATATATATCAAGTCAAATTTCTTAATATGGATATTTTTTTGTTAAACATTGTGACAATATAAGAATTTTAATAATGGAATAATTAATGTCATAGAAGTCAATAATATATAAGATGATTATGTTATTATAAAATGCCTTTCACTACTATCAATAAACTGAAATTGTTATGAATAACGAAAATGAACAATATTGAGTATCTGTTATTAGAAAAAACAATATTGAAAATATATCAAAAGGTATATATATGGGCCATGAAATATTATGTATATATATTATTGTTAATATATAAAATTAATTTAATTTAATAATTCTATAATTTATGTGAATGTGAAAAGTTATTTGAGACCAAATATAAGGGGTTTATCTCAAAATTTCTAATATTGAAGAATAATATCATTTATCCAACACATTTCATATAAATAGTGTGAGTAATTAAAATTAGACATTTAATTTCATTTATTATATTTATTAATTTTATTTGAGCTTAAAATTAAATCACTTTCCCTTTCATGTGTATTTAGTATAATGTTTCATATGTTGTTTGGATTTCAGTCTCAATCACCATTAATTGAGGATTGATATGATATTATGCACCAAAATAATTTTTGTGGTGTAACTAAATCCCCTTTAAATATGATATTACAAATAATTTCTGATCTAGGAATGAACATTTATATTCATCATCTTCTTTTATATTCGATATGGTTATTGACATTACTAAAATATTAGGGTCTTCATAACTCAATCATATTTCAAAAGTTATAATGTTTCTAATTGAGTATAATATTTCATTTTTTATTTTAATACATATATATATCCTTTTATAATAAATTTTGATTCAAATCTTCTACATTATTGAAGTATATTAATTCATGAAAATTGAACCGTGTAAATAAAAAATTCTATCATCTTAAACATTTGTTTCCACACCTTACCCAAAATTTAAATTCATGAAAATGATCTAATTTTAAATTGGAATCCTAATTATATATTATATAATATGAACAAATAAATAAATTATATTATTTTCAAAATGAAGTTCCATCATCAATGTTTAATTATGCATTTCAACAAAAGTGTGTTAAATATTTTTATATCCCTAGTTTTTTTTGAATCATTCATACCACCCATGTTACCTGTAGAATACTGGTTTATTTTTTTTGTATTATTTTTTAATTGTATTATTTTCATTTATATAATATATATTTCATTAATATATTCAATTTACATATATCATTATTTTCATTTATCATTTTTTAGTACTTATGTTTATGTTACCTTTAAAAAATTATCCTAAATGTACCAGATTTAATGGAACATCCCAATTCCTAATATCATGCCTAGAATCACCAATCGAAATTTTTAATTATCATTAATAATTTCAAAAATAAGTAATAATGTTCCAAAATACCTTTTGGTAAAATTATTATTTCTTAATGAAAAATAATATACCATTAAATTTCATTTTATAATCATAAAAATCATTACCAAAGTGGCATGTTTTTATGCTCATTAATCATTATTATACTGAATATGTTTATTTAATGGAACTCTATATTAAAAGAATGTATTTAAAAAATGATTTTCCAAGATGATTTATTTTATTCATTACATTAGATACATTAGGTTATATCCTTCTGTTATGTCTTATAATATGATTTTAAACACCACATCCAAATTCTGGGTTATATAATCTTTATGATTTCTGTAAAGATTATTTTTATCCTATAGAGAACATATTCATGTACATACTTTGATGTGATGGGTGGGTATATTATATACCTCAACTGCTTTTTTTAATGTTAATGTCTCATGAGATACCATGTATTTTCCATTAGCGGTTATCTAGAGAACATTATGTATGGTTCATCAAATATTCACAAATACACACTATGTTATGACATTACTTTTCTATAAGATATGAGGATTATAAATAATTTTATACTATATTTTGTTTTTTAATAGTGATAATTTAAATATAATTATGTTTTATTTCAAAACGATGTTTCGAAATGATTTTAATTACATTATATTATGTTTATATCTCCTCATGTATTCATTTTTATGATCATTGCCTTTTTGATATCATGTCACACCAGCTCACCCTCTCTTTTTGCTTTATTACAATTTTTATCACCTTACTGGGATTTATATCTCACCAATTTTATTTATATATAATGTCATTGTTATCTATGAAGTTATGGATCATGTATTGGAGTTAATAACACCATAATTAGATTTAAATAAAAGAGATGTATTTTCTTTTATGAAGATGTAATCATGTATTAATGTTCCAAAAAAATATACCAATCAATCATCTATATGTCGATATTAGAATACCATGAGGAAACTCACTAAATAATGATTGTATAATGCTTTATTAACAAAATATTTCCCCCTATCACTAAATCCCATGATCTATATACACCAATACTCATCCAGACAAGTCATTTTTATTAATAATAAATAGAAAGATTTTTTGACCTGATATAATGTTTTCTATCAGTACAAAAAAGATAATGTTGGTCTTGTTCACCATCTTACACCTCATCTAACTCTACTTAAGAAATATTCATTTGTTTAATTATGACTAGGGATTGACTAACATTTGATATATAGATATCCTTTATTATATTTTAAAAATTAATATCTTATAAACAAATATATATTTACATATAATTTCAATTCATTGTTTTCCATCCATCCTGGAATCCGAAATGACTATTTCTATAATTCTCATGTGGTAAAACTCATAGATATTTTTGAGACATATTCTCTTTATGTTCTACATGGTCCCTCTACATGTTGAACATATATTTCCCATTCCCATGTATATCTTTTAGAAGATATGGAACACCAATGAACATAAATATGGGTGCCCGATACCTAATATTATTGCAGCAAAACCTAATACCCTTTTTAATTTTATTAATAGAGTTTCTAAACTATTTAATTACGAATAATCACCATGATCATTGTAATATAACCCATATCAACAAATTCCCCATCCTCTTCCACCCACCCAACACACATCACTACGTGCTTAACATCTGAACCATACATAAACCCACCAATTCTAATACTCCTTTATGGGTCTATTGCACTCAGTTGGATGAGTCACATGGATTAGTTCTTATATATAATGGATTGACATTGAGATTAATATTAGGGATAGTCAGTGAAACTAAAACACACCATATATATTTTTTATTAAATTATCTAAATCATTTTTCCAACCATATCACCCCCGACCGTCCCATAAACATCATCTCAATATGAAAAACCATTTTCTCCTATAGAATATTGTTTTTATATATTAAAAAATATGTTTATAGATATGGATATTTTTATGCATGAATACTCTATAATTAATAAGAGTTATATTAAGGCCCCAAAACTATTTCTTTTACTAATCAGTCTTAACAACAGTCAATATCCCTCCCACTGGACTTCTACATATACTCCTCCAACAACACAAGTGATGAAAAAGTATTGACATAATGTCTCTTAAGGAAACATCATTACTATTTATGATTTTAACTATTATATATATATATATATATATATCTATATATTTTTACTCTATATGATAACATGACTACCTATATATTTGTATTCCATTTCATTTATAGACACTTATTATCTTTGTTTTTATCACTAAAATTCCTTTCCACTATATAATTATGGATAATCTTGAGAAACATTTACCACATTTTAAAATACCTTCCACTTATAAGAATATTATTTTGAAGGTATGTTATATATCATTAAGTCCATAATACTTGTTCCTATTATATATCCATTATTTTAATAGTTTTGTCAAAAAATTTACCAATAATGATATTATCTGTGGGGGATAGTGTCATATCACCAAACAATTAATATTACTCAATTCTAGCCATGGATATTTTTTTTTGAAAGAGAAATAATATTTTTAGAAGAATATTTTTGGATTTAAAATTCATTATATTTTTAATTTATCTTCAAATTATTTAGTAAGCATACATTCAAAATTTTCGAGTCATAGAAATTGTCATAAAATGGTAACAATTTCATAAACATGGGAGTTGATTGTAATGTATTGTAGGCTTTTGATTTTCATAAAAATTGGGCAATCAAATATAATTCTAAAAATTGATGTATCCAATTCTAATAGATACCGATGAATGAAATAAATTCCCTTTAATTATAATGATTCATCTTAGCATATCATTCGAAGGATTAGAATTGTTGTTTGACACTTGGAAGTTTTAATTAATGAATTTTTTTTAATGTGACCTATGTTTTTTCAATTATAGAAATTTGTTATAATAAATGTTATGGAAGGTTGTTTTTTCTAAATGATAAATGATAACACAATTTATTTTATCGAAATTTTAATAATGTAATTTTCAATGAAATTACATGAATAGACCATGGTATATCACATTTTTTTGAATGAATCAATCCAAAATTGTAATGCATTTTAAAATATTTTAATTAATTTCATGATGAAATTCATATAGAATGTTTTTATGAACAATTTTTTAATATTTTCCATATAAAGATGATTGTGTTATGACATTTTATGAGGAAAAGAATATGCTATTTTTAGGGGAGTATGATGAACCCATTTTTCAAATATTACTTATCTATGTTTAGATTCTAAAATTGTTATATTATATCAGATATGTTATTTTTATGTGACTTATTGTCATCATTTAATTATTTTCTATAATTTAAAGGATATTTTGGATATAATGAGAACAATGATATTTTTTATAGTTTAAAATTAAAATAAAAGTCATGTAATTCATAAGTAGATGTTGTGTACGTTAAAAGATAGGCAACTCAACTACTATGAGAACATGAAATGGTTTTTGTTCAATATGTCTACATCATGTGTATGATTATACATATTGTGTAATTAATTTATAAAATTGTTTTTAGATAAATTAAAAATTAATGAAATTTATTCTTGGATTTATTATTGTGAAATCCCAAAAACAATCTCATTATTCACAATATTCAATGATTGGAATGGGTAACTAACCCTTGATGAATAATTTAAAAATGAAATAGTAGAACATTTTATATGGTGGGTACATTCATATACATCTTGCGAATTTTTATTCATATTGAAAAAAAGGTATTGCATATAATTTTAGACAAATTAACATGTGTGTGAGGTGATTACACTGAATATGTTCGGCATATTCAATCTTAATGGTTATGTTTTCATTGTTTTTTATTACCCATCATTATCCCCATTGTCTTAATATGTATATGTATCAGTCAGATTTGATTTATTTTTTTCATAACTATTTCAAAATTCCCATGTCCACGAGTGGGTAAAGGAGTCATGATTAGGTCATAATAATATTGAGGGTGTGATGTAAAAAATAATTTTTTTAATTTTGAATATTATTAGATTATTTAAAAAATTTCCAAATATATTAAAAAATTTATGTGTGATTGGTAATGAAATAATAATGTAAAACTAATGTCAATGCATTGGATAAACAGAAGACCATTAGGTTATTAAATTATAACCATTTTTTAGATTTTTAAAAAAAAAATCAAAAACTTTTTATCACCAAGAAATTCAATTATAATTTTAAATACATAATTATATATATTTGTCTAATGATATAATAGAATAATTTAATTCCACATGATGATTTAATTTCATTGTTCATTTGAATTTTGTGTGGATAATTTTTCTATTATTTCTTAATCAAAATCTTAATACAAACATATTACTTATTCTATTTATTCTAGTGTGTTAATTTATTTTCATTATTTTTTAAATCTTATTTTATCAAACCATTACATATATACTTAGGAATACATCAATAACTTGTAGCATTATCTCTAATTACCTATGGTTCCACACTGATACAATCTTTCTTCGATAGAAAAAAGTAAAATAATTTTAATTTTATAGCAAAGAGCACCCCAAATAACATTTCTTATCATTACATACATGTTTCTAATAATAATCATTAATTATTTTTAAAATAAAATTATTAAAATATTCTATTTTGATATAATATATTTACAATCCTTTAAAAAAATTATAAATTATATTAAATGTAACTTGTGCAATTATTTTTATGTAATTTTTTAAAAAATGTAAATAAATGAAGTTATATGTTATATTTTATATTATAATTTATTTTTTTTAAAGATTTATCATATTTTTGTATTATGGTTCCTATATAAATTTTTTTTATGAAGATATGTTTATTCCAGGTGAGTGGTTTTTGAGTATAATTCACTAAAAATAAACATTTAATTTGACATAATGCATCAAGAAAATGATATTTATGAACTTTTACATTATAAAACTAATAATGATATTATTTTTAAAAAATATATATGATTTTTTTCATCTAAAACACATATGTATATATCTATAATTATATGTTTTTGGGAACCATAATTATTTATCCCTCAATTTTTTCATTATGATTTTTAGATAATGTGGTTATTAGAGGATAGCGCTATTGATTCCCAATAAACTATATTATGGAAAATGTGTAATGACTCCCAATCCATAAAAAACAATTTTTAGTCGAATAAAGAAAAAATTAATATCACGATTTTCTATGATCATTCACATGAAACATTATTGTATTATGTATCCAAGTTCATTATTAATTATTTTAAATTATTATGTACTAATATACAGTATAAAATCAATATCAACTTATTCAAGATACATTAATTGTTACTAAAATATATTATGAATTATCATAGATTAGTTATTAAATTTATTTTATTTTATTTAATTAATAATTTCATTTTATTAATTTATAAATTTTTTACTTTCTTATGATTAAATCATAAGATACCTCTGCCACTTTTAGGTATATTCTGTAACATAATATTTAGCCACACTGTTTTATTATATACTCATGTGCCTATATAATTGAGAATAATATATAGTATTATTTTATATAAGGGAATATTTAATGGGGTAATTTGTGGAAGTAATTTATTCATTATTATAAAATATAATTGTTATGAAAATAATTTCAAAATAAACCACTCTTTTATGTTTTTATGTGTGTTTTTAATTGTATTTTTTTATTTATGTGATATTATAGGAAATATATATTCACATAATTCTTTAGTAAACTAAATTCAATTATAGAAGGATTCAAATAATGACTCAATAATTTTTTTGATAAATAAAATTTCTAACCAAATCAATATATGTTACACCATGTTGTTTTTATGAAATATATATTTTTTATTTAATTTTATATCTTTGATATCTACCATTACAAGAATAATTAGCATTAAATAACAACATAACATTTTAAAAATATCTTGTTTTTGTAATTTCATTGTTATTGGATTAGTGGGTATGTGACTAATTTTTAACTAATAAAAAAATTTCTAAAAATTTGAGAAATGAATTCATTAGTTATAAAATCACTATCAATACCAAAACAATATTTTAAAAAAGGGATAATTTTTCTGAATTTGTTTTTGAATATAGTGTATTTTATGTAAACAAATTAAATAAAACAATATTTTTAATATTTTTAATTAATATATATACAATTTACATGAAATTGTTTTACAATGTCAAATGTATTTTTAATGCATAGGAAAGGATATTTGTATATTTACTCTTCAACAATTCTTTTCTTCCTAAAAAGATTCCTTTGTCAGATATTGTGAACAAATAATTTTATAAACATCTTTCACTTATAGAAATTTAATTTGTAAAAATGTAATCAATATTTGGAAGCAATAATTTAAAATATAGATTAATGTTCCCTTTTATTTTAAAAATAATAAAAAGTAACCTTAGTAATATTTATCCCTCACTAAAAGATAAATCATATTAATATTGATAAGGCTATAATTATTCATCCTAAAACATTTGGGATGAATGTAATTAAACCCTGAACACCACTTTCTTTAAATTTAGTTTTCAATGCACTCTCTTCCATGAGAATTATTTATTTATTTATTAAATCTAATATCGTTAAAAATTATTAAACTATTTGTTGTTAATGTCTCATATATGTCCAACTAGGGACACAAATATTTTATTAAAAAATATATGTCTACATTTTGATAAGAATAAAATTATATTCATTTTATAAAATTATATCTATTTTTAGTAATTATATAAATAAATAAACTTTTATTCAAATTCAATGTAGTATTTCTCTGATTATTAAAAAAATAAAATAAATTATTTTATAAATATTATGTATTTGAAAAATTTAAAGAGTTATTGTGTAAAAATAAAATTCTAAATACATTCTATATATCAAGTTGGTGTGACATATTTTGATTGGATGTCCCACTATTCAATGCTAAATTTATTTTTAACATAAATCAATTGTTTCAAAAATTAAAAATAATGATATATTATCAATATAATATGTTATGAAATTATTTAAAGTCATGAAAATCATGAAATAATACAATGTGATTTTTATATGGTCATAAATGTTATAAATTTTACATTTATTATATCATTTTCACCTAATCGATAAATAATTGAAACATTTTATTTTAAAAACTTTTTTATCATTGTTAAAATTAATATAGGTAGAATAATGGTTAATAAAGATGTTATGATTTAAAGTTACACATAAAAATGACTAAATTGTATTGCCTGATGCTATTACAACCCAATACAACCATAAACTCAAATAATATTTCATTTAGAGTTATTTTTCATGATAATTATTTTATTATAATTTATTCTTTTATGAAATTCCAACACTGCTAATTACTTCAATTATAAAAATGAACCTCCACCTTCAATTTTTAAAAAAACATTTTGACTTATTTATTGACCTAATTCTATCATTTTATCTTCAAAAGATATCTATACACATTTTATAGGTAAGATTATTCCCAAAATTCTAATCATATATATCTTTTTAAGAGATATAAAGGTATCATTTCAGAGAAGAGTTGTTTTCCCTAAGAAAGCATTTTAATTTTTATAGTCATATTTACGTACTCTAAATCTATGACATGTATCATGAAATAATTAAATTTTTATCCAAAACATGTTCCATGAACCTCTCCCATCAATAAGGAACCCTATGGGGCTGAAAATGGGAGAATAGAGATAGTGACATGCATGTCCCACCTCTAGTAGGCCCTTGGTTGGAGACTAGAAGAAACAGTACAGCATACACACAAATGGGAGGAATTACCCTCAATGAGATCACCTGATAAAAATAGATATATGATAGACACCATAAAAATCCTACTCATAAAACAATGTAAAAGAAAAATACAATGTTCCCATATGTAATGTTATGCATGAACTACCACAGCTAAAGGTAAGAACAACTAGTACCAAAGGAAAAGTAAAGAGGGATGTTACCACAACTCCCAAACAGCTCTATCAAAACCCTCAAGCAAGTAGTAACCACTCTAATATTCATCCATGTCCGACTGACCTAAAAAATAATTTTTATAAACATAGTGGGAGTACAAAATTATAATCAGAATGGTCCTACCCGGAGACTCTCATGTAAAAGAAATGAAAGCATGCTAAAGCATAGTAAACAAAAAGTGAAACTAACTCATCACCTAAACATGTATAGTATGTTTCCTGCTTCACCATGGATAATCTAACCATGTATCTCATACAAGAGAATTTAATATAATAATGAATATCAAGGGTACCCCACTACCACAACCCCACTAGCTTGTCTCTTTTCCCCAACATCGCACGTCTATAGGATCTCTCTCTAAAAAGGTGGGACCAAAAATGCCTAAGAGAATAACAATAACATGCACCGTGTGAAACTTACCACCACATACACCAAACCAAAAGTAACCAGGATGTTTTCGAGAGATTCCACAGCCCGCATATCGTGTATCATACATCGATTATTATACCTCAATATATCAGAGCCCCTAAACCAAGTAAAGATCACAAAGGCATCACAACCAATACACGTTTTACCTATAGAATTTCTTAAGAAACTATATCCAGAAAATATGGGTATGAATTAACCACAATCTATTATAGCCCTCTAAAACAATATATGGGGAAAAATAACCATCGTGCATACAGGCACATGTAAATACAAAGTTAATATAATGGAGCCAAAATGTGTAGTCATCCATCCATCCACCTACCAGGATGTTAGGGAACACACACACCCCGTGGTCCAATTCGATGGGGGGGTATGTTTCGCTAACCGACAAGGTGGATAGCATATAGAAACAAAAAAAATTCATGATATAACATTTCTTACATACACACTATATGAATAACTTAATTATAGACTTGACCAAAGCTAACATTTCCCAAACTCATGATTACCACTTTTAGGACTAGAATCTATAGACAGAAAAAAACATAAAAATAACTAGTAATTAATTTATTCCCTTTTTTCAGTTGTACATTATGTTGAATAACTCATTGAAAATTAATTATCCATTAAAAATTCCACAATTCATTTTTATTACATCATAACAATGATTCATCCCCCCTTAAGAATAACCAAACTGGGTCCATGGTCTCTTAGAAAATATATCCTCGACATTACATCCTGGCATACTCCAACCCCATAAGTAAAAAATTATTCATTAATTTATTTGACAACATTACCACTTTCCATAATCCCATGTATTACAGAATAACATTAAATGATACCAAACACAAGTGGATCAACACTGTGAGTAGATGAACTACCTATCAAGTTTTTTCCACCTATATAAGGTACAAAGAACCAACCAACCCTTAGAAGATAAACACCCAATGCACGTTGCATACCCCAAGCGTCTTCACCTATTTTGGAAAGAGAGTATGAAAAACCCACTAACCTCAAGAAATGAGGAGAGTAAAGTGGATATAAGACAAAATATTCAACAACAATTCATCTTTCATATCAAAGTGTTTTCTCATATTGAACTGATTCTGTCATATATGTTTCCTCCCCTAAAACACATGCATAACTGATGCATCTCGCCACTCAATGTGTAAATTTCTGAAAACAAAAACATGGATTAAATTCCCTATGTAATATAATAGTTGGCTTGGATCATCCATCCTAGGCTAAAATCACATTCGGGCATCCTTACCCCCAAAATCAGAACAGCCCTCTAGGCTCATCCATACAATGTTCACATCGCATCACAAGAAGCATGAAACATACAAAAACAATGATCTTGTCCCAAAAACAATGTATTCATCTTTCAGAAAAATGATTTCTCCTAGATCCAAAGAACATGTAACATGTTATTTAGAATCATGATAGTAACTCACAACCTATGAAGGTATTGTATTTTTTCAGAAAAATATTTATTTACTCAATATTTAATGAAATGTATAATTATTCAAGTTCCAACAATGTGAAACCTAATAGATAAACTATCATTTTTATCACATATAAATTAAACATTAAATTTAACAAGCCTGTAATTATTTTACCAGTAATAATAATCATGATTCAAGATCATTATCCAATTACATGACAGATGCATATTTGATGTAAATTGATTATCATCAAATTGCAATAACAATGATAATCAGATTCAATAAACATTCATCCTAAACCCTTTATCTAATTAATTATAAATTAATTATGTATTTAAATTCATTACTAATTTCAATCAATACAAACATGTTAAACCCAAAAAATCATAAATAGTATACTATCAATAAAATAATGAGGAAAATTGTTCTCATGGTATAATACAACCCATTCACTACATGATCGATACTAATTCATTATTCTAATTTTCTATTTAATAATGTCACATTCATTGTGATACAAGGGGATATGTCATGATTACTCTAAAATTTCACATATATAAAATAAGTAAGCAATGAATCCACTACCTAAAATGACCTAGATTTTCATTTCACAAGAATGGATCAACGTAATGGATCCTGATAACCTCTTCTGCATGAACTGCATCCAACCGAGTACATTGTGGCACACTCACACCAAAAAAACTGATAGAACCCCAATTACACCCATGGATATCACATTCAATCACATTGAAAAGATTAATGGGGGAAATTAATTATATATACCATAAAAAAAGACTAATACCACCCCTCTGGTCGAATATGGATTTCTACGGATCGAATATGGAAACTAGGGATCACTACTTGATGAATGACTCACCAAAACATTGAACAGAGGGTCTTCGGGTAACCTAGGGTCAACGGAGATCCACTAATGTCATAGGTTTTAACAAATCATGTGCCAGATAAATTTTTAAAAGAATATCATCACAGTGTTACATGACATGTAATCACCATTCATGTCGTGTAATGTTATGGGGTCGGTTTGGGATAAAAAATACATCACCACAATAATTTATATATTTTTAAAACCCAAACACACTAAACATATGAAACCCCCTTTCACTTCATGTAATAGATTTTCAGGATGTCAAATCACCCTTCCTCTAACTTCTAACAACTGACCTCTTCCAAACTTCTTCTAAGCCTCCTCCGAGAACCTCAGTGTTTAGATACACCCAAAGGGTCAATCAATTCAGATTCAAGGGATTACATTAGATAACACGCATAACATTCTCATCCTGGAGAATCCAAAATAAACCAAGACTCTTAATAGAAAGGGGTAATCCAAATAGCCACCTCTTGAGATACCTCTTAGATGTCTCTCCACCACAAGAGCTCAACCACTTCATGAAAGGAACAACAGAAAACCCTGAATGAACTACAACCATCTTCTAAAAACTCTCCCTAGGGAGATACATCATAGTAGTGGTAAATCCATAATATAAAATAAGAGAAATACATCTCATAAACATGAATTTTTTACAACCACCAATTGAATAGAATTACAGGAGAGTACACAAACATCAAAAAACTCATATTACTAAGTGTGTATCTGAAAATCAGGTTTAGATGTACTCTCCTCCATGGAACTTTGACACCACAATACATGAAATAAGGGGATAGAAATCCAGAGAAACAACTTCTCCTTTCTCTCCTAGATCTCTAAAGCCTACTCTTCGAAGGTTGAATTATTGTCGACATTAATCTCACACTAAGAGATGACATGAGAATCTTCATTAATATAATGATATAGATTCAACACATGAAAAACATCTTGTATCCTTATCATCAGTGGGGGAAGTTCTCTATGATATTCCATGACTCCAACATGATCCAACACCTCGAAATCCCTAACAAACAAGGCAGAATAGTTACTCCCATAACCAAACCATCACCTCCCATGATGGGGAGTCTCCTTCACGAACACATGATCTCCATCACCAATCTCTATAGACATCATACTATTATTGGTATATTATTTTTGACAATACAACATCACCTTCAACATCTAATTAATCACCTGAACAATCTCTATCTTGTTCGACACCATTTTATCCCACAAATTGTTGAGTCTCCAACTATAGTCCTACACAATAAAAAACAACATTGTCATCCATTAAATGGTTAAACTTATTCCATGCCAATTTTTGTGTGAAAAATATTATTGTAATATAACTCTACCAAGTGAATATTCCACATCCATGAAACTCTAATATCTAGGACATAAGATTACAACATCTCTGTAAGTGTTTGGATGGTCAATTATTTCTGACTGTCCTTTTGTGGATAAAAATTATTGATAATGAATAGTTAAAAACCAAAACCATGTTTGATACCTCTACACACCCTAGAGGTAATATGAGGATCTTGATCATAAATTATCAGCCTCAGGACTCCGTGGAGTCTCACCACTTCTTCCAGATACAACTTCAACAAAACCACTATTGAGATTGACTCCTTTATTGCTAAAATGTGGGCTAATTTAATTATATGATGCACTACCACACATATAGCATCATAGACTTCTTGTGCTCAAAGTAGAATAATATAAATTTTCATCAAATGTGCTACCACTTCCACTGAGGAACATCTAATGGATGGAGAAATCCACTAGGTACACAATGCTCAACCATTACCTTCAAGTAGATCAATCATCAAGACACAAACTCTGATATTGCGCTCTTCAAACCAGGACACCAAAACTAACACCTAAAATATCGATACATATTTTTCATGCTAAGATGTACCATTATGGGATAACTATGTAACTCTATGGGAAACATCTCACACGTCACCACTAAAACCAAAATCCTTCCTGGGAACAATTCATAAGTTTTTTCACCATTATACAAATCATAAGGGCATCACCACAAACAAATAACACAATCTTGAAATCCACCTCAAGACCCCCAAAAGGGACTCATACACAAATTCCACCAAAGATGACTACACTGTCATAATATATAGTCAATTGTTTTCGACAAAATATCCCATAACTGGATGTAATTCAGAATATTATTCAATCACTCTCAATATATAACATGATTCATGCACTAAAGCACTATTTAGCTTCCTTATGAATGGATCTTCCACAAAATTTTCAATCCCAGGTGTATAAGGAATCATGAAGTCATAATCCTACAAGAACTCTATTCACCAACATTGGCGTAATTTTATGCCAGGCAAGGGAAAAACATACCGTAGGCTTTTTTGATCAACGATGACCACAAAGTGCTCACCGAGGAGGTAATTACTACAAAACATTTTGGAAAAAACCTCTTCTACCAAAATTCTATCAATGGTATTATAGTTACTCTTGTGGGGACACAACTACCGACACCCATATCAAATTATGGATATCTACTGGGTCAAAACACATCCCAAACATAGACGTGAAGCATCATAAAAATCCTCAAACTCAAAACTTTTGGTTGGAAGAAAAAAGAACATGATCACTAACAAACAACTCCTTCAAATACTCTGAATATGTTTGACGCTAATCAATACACAATAATTACAATATCATATCTTTTAAACGATGTCATATGATTCCGAAACAATAAGAAATCTGCTACAAACTTCATTTAATGTCATTCAATACCAAAGAATGATTCGCACCCCTACCATTATCTTGGGGGATTCCCAAGACACAATTACTTATATATTTAATGGATCCTCATATAATTCTTGATAGGATACAACATTCTTTAAATAAAATGACATCTAGAGCCCAATACTATCACATTAAAAAATTTCCAAATAAATTCTCAAGATTAAGAACACCACAAATGGAATGTGGATTCTTTGCATGATCTTTCTCAGAAGTAGATTACCCCGATATTTTTTTGATTAAAACCACAATGAACTTGTCCCAATAGTCAATGAAAACAGTTTTCCACAACCCCATTAACATAGTAAGAGTATTTTCCACACCGAACGACATTATAATGAACTAGTAATTCCCATAGCGACAACAAAAAGTAACCTTCTATATTTATTCATCCATTACATGGATCTGACACTATCATGACCACAAATAAATCTTTAAGAACCAACATGAACCCTTTAGTGGATAAAATTAATCATTAATCTGCAGAAGTGGATAAGAGTTCTTAATTGACACTTTTTTTCTTTTGATGATAATTGATTCAATCCCGCATAATGTCATCAGCAATTTTCACAAAAAACACAAGTTCACCCTTAGGTGAAACACTCATCCAAAAAAATTGAAAAAGAACATACCATCAAGATATATATGCATATCTCCCAACTCATAACTCACCATTCTATATGGAGTCACTGATATAGGATACATTCTTAGTTGTAGTTTTTTCCATACTCAATCTATCGTAAAGGTGGTAATTCTAAAAGATATTTTAAAAAGGTATCTGGGTACACTTCCACAAACTTGAGAAAAGAGAACTACTGGACCCTGATGAAATTAGCATCTTCTTAGACATTACAGATAAAAAGGATGCATCACAACCATAAACCATCGGAGTCTCTCTATCTCCTACACAACTATTGTCTCTATATCAGCATCAATGAACAAAACAAGCCTCCTGGAGAAATACAAGATATCATACAATGAATTAAACCAATACATTCCAAGGATGATATCGTATAGTTGTATCTATAATCATGGTAGATCACCCCAAGAGTGGTGTTTCCCAGCACAAGATCATAGTCTTTACATGCTAAAAATATGTTGGCCCAACCTCCAAATGGGGTAGTAAATGCCAAGGGCACTGGAAGCCTCTCTACCTCATGCCTTTAAGTAGGGACATGGGTAGGTGATATGAATGAGTGTGTCACTCCTGAATCATACAAGGCATAATCACATGTAGAAAACAATCACGGGGTACCTCGAATGAAATCTAGCTTTCCATGACCTAGAAATGCTAATGAAATAAGCAGACCATGACCTATGCCATGTTCTCTCTGTCCCTACTAGAAACCACCTATGTGGATGCACTGTACTGTCTAAGGATGGGTAGAATCCATATGATATCATCTACCTACCAAATCTTCTATCTACTAATCCATATAATCCTTTGGGAAAGGAATGAGAGCCATTGTCACTAGAGGACATTGACATTGAGGGTTGGGACCTACCCTAGTGGATAGAAATATATTATTTCCTAAAAACTATGAAACCTGGACCAAAACTTTTCATTAGGGGTAATACAGATTCTTCCCCTCTCATGAGTATCGTGTTCTAGATAATTTCCTCGCAGGTACATATATAATATCCATTACAAAGAGATTCTTGATTAGTATAAACAGGGTGACCTACCATTGGATATTTGGATGCAAATCCTTATCATAATTACTTTCCACGACCTCCTAATCTAGAAACAAGTTTCAATAAAAATTCAGAAATTTCTAGAAACTAATCTAAAACTCTAGTACACTACAGCTCCACATACTATGGGTAAGCACCTCTTGGCGGCTTCCCACGTTCTCAACCAAATTATGAAACTAAACTATGAACTAATATATGAACTCTTATCACAATACTTATGACTCATCATGATATACATGGAATTAGAACACCTACTAACTTACTAAAAAATAAAATATCATCAATACCCATGAAACCCAGTTCTCCTTTTGAGCATGGATTGAAATGAAAGTTATCTCAACCCCCTCTAACCAGCCTTCTGTGAATGCATATGAAATAGAGACCTCACACCTACGTTGTCTCTAAAACTAAAACTATCATAGTGTCCTACTAAAAGTGTCTTCATCATCATCCTCTACTCAATGACAATATACTAGATAAACTTACTAAACATATACTACAGAAACCTACAGAATATTTCGACTTGGATCCATACATGAAAATGAAAAAATTGTTAGAGATTTTAAAACTAGAATATGGAAGAACTCAACATTAATTAATAGTTCTCTTTTATTTATTATATACTAACCTATCACATGGTCTAACTATTAAAACACAATCACAATGAAGAATAATGCATGATCCTTCACTATGTCTCGACCCTAAAACCATTATCACATTGTTTAGTATCCAATCAAAGCTTAAAGGTCCATGCATTATATCGAAGGGGGGCCTATTTACCAAAGTGTTAGTCAGTCTCCCATGTTCACTACACTTTTTAATCATAGCGACCACTATTTCCCTACCATCCCAAGAAACGTCACATATGCCTAAATCTAAACTATATTGTATCCCTTAACCACACCTCTGGTACCTTTTTGTATGGAAACCCCCTCAATTTTTACCCCTCTTGAGTTGGCAGTGGGAGAAGAGAGATAGGGATACCCGAGTCTCGTCTCTAGTAGGCCCTTGACTAGTGAGTAAAATTGGGGGATTTGTAAACACACAAATGGGAGGCACTACCCTCTAAGAGAATTCATTTGAAAGGGATAGGTAAGATAGAAAAAAACCAAATCCCGCACAGACTACAATACAAATGAAAAATTCAATGTGCACATATGTCACAAAAGAACTACTAAATTTAAAACAACAAACATCAAGAACCAAAGAAAAAAGTAAGATGATAGATACCATTAAGCACAAATAGCTACTGAAAACCCCCAAGATAGTGGTAACCACCCAGATCTCTAATCGGCTCCAACTGACCAATTAAATAGTTTATATAAACATAATTAGATTAAATAGCATTATATGTAGGATCCTCCCGAAAGCCTCCTGTGAAAAATCAATGAAAGCATGATATGTAGAGGGAACAAAAAGTGAAACTAACTCATCACATTAATAGATATACTATGATCCCATCCCCAACAAGGCTACTCTAAAAAATTACAACATACAATATCATATGATATAATAAATAATATCAAGGTCACCTGAGAACCTACCCACTGGTTTTCCACTTTTCCACAATGTCGTGCGTCCTGAGAATCCTTCTCTAAAAACACTATTATGAAGACACCCATTTGAAGCATGGAAATAGGAGACACTTGCAACTCACCAGCACATACACTTAACCAAAATTAACCAAGTATTTTTTGAGAGCCACTACAACATGTATATTGTGAATCATACATTGATTATTATGCCACAAGTCGTCACAACTCATGCACTGAGTAAGGATCCTAAAGACATCACAACCTATAAACAATATACCTATAGTGGCCCATGGGAAACTATTTAAAGAATATATGTCTGTGAAATAAAAAAAATCCATTACCACCATCTTCCAACATATATTGGGAAAACTAAATTTCAAGCATACTATCACTAGTAACTACCAAGCGAAGAGAGCAGGGCCACAGGGGATGGTTATCCATCAATCCTCCAACTGCCATGTATGAAAAAAAAACGCTCGTCATAGAATCCCCATGATGTCAATATCTAAAACCGAAAGGGAGGATTAGCATATAGAAATAAAAAATAAAATGGTAAAACAACGCTCACAAACACACTATTGGCCTAACATATTATTAATCTCGGCCACATATAATGTCTATCAGACTCTCGAATGATACTGATAAGGCTACATATGCAATAAATGAACACCCATTTAATTATCTATGTCAAATTACTTCAGTCCTTTTATATGTTTCACTATATGATAATTACTTATTCTACCATTAATTAACCATTATAAATTCGACATTTCATTTTTTTAGAATGAAAACAATGTCACATTCCCTTTGAAGCATACATAAACCGAGTCTACAGTGTATCAGGAAACATAACCTCAACATTTCATCCCAACAATCTAAACCCATGGGTTAAGCATTATTCATTAATCTATTTAGAATCATTGACACATTCTATAATCGTAGGTATTATAGAAAAATAATCTAATCTACCAAAAAAATGGGATGATCATGTTGGGTATATGAAATACCCCTAGACCCTTTTCTATATATAAGAGGAGTGTAGACCCATACAACCATGACAATCTAAACATGGAAAGAATCTATCATACCATACACATCTTCATCGCCCTTGGTAGGAGTGTTAGTAAGAACAACTTCCTCAAGCAGTGGAGAATGTGATGAAGATAAACAACCAAAATATTCAACAAGCATCAATCTTTTGTATGGACGAGTAATCCCAAAATAATTCTTTTCCATCATATACTGTGTCCTCCTCGACACCATGTGCATAACTGGTGCATCTCACCACTCTTGGTGTCAACTACTACCACAAAAACTGGTCCAACCTTCCCAAGGTACCAGAGTACCACTCTAGCCTCATCCATCCCAGTATCACATAACATCTAGGCCACCCTCCCCTAAAACCACAACAAGGATATATGCTAAACCTTCCAAGGATCACAACACATAAAAAGTAGCAGAAAACAAACAAGCAAGCAGGATCATGAACCTCAAAGAAGGAATTCATCCATCACACAAAATGAGATATCACAGCTCCAAAGCATAGTGAACTTTTCCTTTAAAATAATGCCCGTAAATCAGGCACTATAAAGGCATTGTTTTTTTCTCACACAAGTAGTTAATTATTCCTCCTAAAATTAATCATTTTTTATTTTGGTTCTAACATTGGGAAACCAATGAAAAAAATATATCACAATATAAAAAATAAAATAAGTACTTATTTTAACATGAAATTAATTTTTTATCAACAAGAATTTACATCATTCACGTTCATTTACCAACTAATTAACACATGCATATCTGCATCAATTTTATAATAATCAAAATTCAATAACAACAAATAGATTCATTAAAAATTCATCTTCAAACCTTTCTATGATTAATTATCAATTAATTGTGGCTTTAGATTCATTAACAATTTAAATCTAGAAAATAATTTAAAACCATGATATACAAATAAGAACATAACATGCGACCAAAACAAATTCTGAAATATTTTTCATGTTTTTAATTTGGTCAATTTCATTGTGATCGAATGGGATAAATCATGATAACACTATTATTACAGATAATTAAAATAGATAATAAATTAATCCCTTACATGAAAAAGATGTAGCTATTTTTAGGAGAAAATATCAACATAACGCATCCCGATCACCTCACCCTCAAGAACTGCATCCACCCGAGGAGGTTGTTTCCCCACCTTACCAAAAAATACCCTGAGAAACCACAACCAATACATGGATAGAACATGAAAATAATTTGTAATAAAAATAGGAGGAAATAGATCAATGAAACCACAAGAACATTGGTAGATTGTACCTTAAATCGCATACAGATGTCACTGATAAAATATTGATGCAAAGGAGCGTTTCATGATGAAGGAATCACCAAAAATTTAAAGAGGGGGGGGGGGGGTCATCATGTCACTTGGAGTGTAGGGAGATCCTCTAAACTAATAGCGTTAGAAAAAACCCAAATGAATATAATATTTTAATTAATACAATAATGGGGTATTAAATAACATGTAATCCCCTTTAACATAATGTAATTACTCAGTGTCAGTTCTCACTGAAACATGTGTAACCTCAAAACATTATTTGTTTTTAGAACCATGAAATACTAAATTTTTTCTTATTTCACATCATATAACATCCATTCATGATGTGAAAGCACCCTACATCTATATTCTAGCGACTGAACACATGCAGACATCTTTCAAGCCTCCTCCAAGTTCCTCTATCTTCAGATACATGCAAAGGGTTTATCTAGGTGGATCATGGCCCTTGTAGTATGCTTAAATTTTATAAAATAATATATATTGTATCCCAAATATGAATTTTTTTTATTAAGATAATGAAGCCTCAATTATACACCTTCTCTTCTATCAAAAGAGAAGTGAAATTATCTCCCATTCACAAATATGGATTGACGTCACCACATACAAATAAAATTTATATTTATTAATCATAAATTATGATTCCTTATTATGATAGGATTAATTATTTCATATAATAACAGTGAAACAATTATACTTTTCAAATAATAATATCATGTGTATCTTCCTACTAACCAAACATTTTGGAAATGATAACGTCATTCATATGCACATGAGGACTACTACCACCATGATGTGATATGATTTGTTTTTAATTTATATATTACATGAATGGTAATAAGAATGAATTTATTGAATACATATGATAAATATTATATAATAATTATTCTATGGTGGTGAATTATTATTTAACATTCATTCAATCAATTAGTCAAAATTGGAAATGACATTTTTGCGTACATACAACCTGCCATATCTATGAACAATATAATTCTTTTTTATATAAGTAATTGTTATGAATGATTATTAATATGTATATAAATAATATATATTATCTAACTATAATGAATTAAATTATAAATTTTATGGATCCATAATCAATATATAACATGCAGGATAATAGAACTGAATCATGTTCGAAAAAAAGTTTTTATCACGCCACATAGTAATTTCAAAACCAAAATCATTATAAACATGTGGTAAGAAGTCATCAATAAATAATATATTATGTTATTGATATTTTTTTTAATATATTTATAATATATCCATATTTATTTACAGGAGGTTTGAATGTGAATGTGAAAAAAGAGATGCCTGAGCAAGGTTTTTTACTTCATAATCTCATCAATATTAAAAATTTTCTATGTGTATATATTTTTTGGATGAATTATTTTAACATTATCTTCAATATAAAATTTTAAAATAAATTCAATAATTATTTTCTTATTATTTAATTATTGTTTAATTAAATGATTTCTAACGTTATAATTTTTTATAAATGTTTCAAAAGGCATCTTCGTGTTTTTTTCCAAATGTGGTATGTTTTAAAATTAAGAAAGGAATATATTTTCACATATACAAGTTAAGTATATATAATCTAAAAGACAAGAAAAATTAATTACTTGAATACTATTTTACAATTTAACGAAGTATTTTACAACAAAAAAGTGATTCATTATTTCATACATTTTTTATGAGTTTGAAATGTTGTTTTTAAAATTAAATTTGTATTTTAAAAATGATAGATTTAATGATATATTAATTATATATAAATTAAAAAGTAGTGAAACATGATTATAATTATAATTTATTTGTGTTAGGATTAAAATTATACCATTCATATTTATTTCTCTATACCGATAATGATTATCCTGAAAAATGTTTTTGAATCCTATTTCAATGGGTTATTCAATGTTGATGTGTTTATGAAGCAAATTTTTTTTATGGGAACTAATATGATGAATGTTTTATGATTTTATTTCATGAATATATATAGATTACATTATCATTTATGTGTGACCTATATCACATTGAGATACATTTGGTAATGTTTTATATATCATGTGATAGTTATGGGAAATTATTGGATTTTCTTGATCTATTATGGGAATCAAGTGGATGTGTTTGATCAACATTGTAAAAAAGGTGTTGATGCCTAACCATTATATATGAAATTTTATCTATACCAATGATTATTACATATAAATTTATAACATGATCTTATACTTTATTATTGTGTAATGATGAGTTCTTATTCTTATGGTTTAGGTCTTTTGAAATTCTAATGTTTTGTCTCAAAGATCTTATTTATGATTTTTTTTATTTTTGGGTATGAATATTATTTGTTACATTAATGATCTAAAACAGTTATTCATATCATATGATTTCATATAATAGTTTCTTTATATGAGTAAATTTTTTACTTACTAATTATCAGAGCTCACCCTTTTCTATTGTTTAAATTCCATACATAATAAAAAATATTTTTAAATGGTATCCAAATGATGTATTCTATGAGGTAATATCATTATAGGATAATTTTTAATATATTTATTAAAATAATATTGAAATATATTATATTAAAATACTCCAAAATATTATTGTTTTGGGATGGATTATAATGTTATTTATTTAATATTCATCATAATATATGTAATATTAATATCTTAAATTATCAGGCCACTTTAGTTGGTATCAATTAAAGGATAAGTCTACATTTAGATAATAGATTTATAGAAAAATTAATAAATATAGGGGGATATTTATATGTATATTAGAATATCCTAATTGTTTTTTAACAATCATAAGTGTAATATGATAAACAAAGGGTTCAAAGAAGATGGTGAGGAAACATAGAAATCCTAAATTTGAGTTTCAAAAACATTATAGTTTTCCAAAATAATTATTTCTTCTAACAATATAATTTTTTAACATTCAATGAATTGAATCAAAAAGAATTTTGTTAATTCTGAGTCTGATAGAGAATGAAATGATTTTCCTCTTGAGAAACCCAATGTTATTGGAGCTAGATTGATGAATTGTGCTGTATTTATCATGAAAATTTCACCGGATATGAATAATATAAAGTTTCAAAAATTTTAAATGTGGGAACACTATAATATTATTCATTTATTTTAAAAAATAAGACATATTTTATAAGATTATCTGATTCTCAAAACCCACCATCATCACAAGGAGAGAAGAAATAAAAAATTATGAGACCTTCCATCCTCAAGATGAACGATATATAATGACTCACATGTCTCGCCTCAAATAGGCCCTACTATGGTGACCAGTTCGAAGGTTATATAATATCAACAAAATAGGGCACATTACATTTTTTATTGTAACCATGATCTGGTGATAAGATCTATAAACCAAAAACAACTCCAAGATATATATATTTAATGAATCCAAAATCCATCCACACTAGTGTTTTAGTAAAATGATATAACTACAAAGAAAACATCAATGTGAGTACCAAAATAAAACTAAGTCATGATGCCGCAACCGCCCCTAATGTCCGAGATAGTAATTTCCAGAACTATTGAAATAATTTCCCTAGAGAGCTAAAAAATGTTTTAAATACATAGGGTGAGCATACAAATATACTCAGTATGGAAACCCAATGTTACTCAAAAACAAGTTAGGTAATCTTACTAATCCCCTGTGAGAAAAAAATAGAATCATAGAATCACTTATCATGTTATACTTTCCACCCCATCCTCACTATGGGATGATCAATAAATCACTCAACTCAACTAAAGAAAAGTAATATGTACATTGATATTTGGGTATCCCACACAACATACCACTACGTAACTTCTCATCCATGATAATAAAAATCCTTAATCTACCACACTCTTCCAAAATCCCCACCATCAAAACATGACCACATACACCTGATCCCGACAACACATCAAATCCTACTCGTAGGAACCTAGGCCACAACCACCACATGTCTCACACAAAAACACTTGGGCCTCATCCTAAAGACACATGGGAAATAAAACACCTCTCACACGGCCAATACCATATGTCTGGAATTAATACTAATGCCATTGCAGCCCTCCAAAAGAGACTTGGGAGATCATCTCCCAGATGAGAGAGTAGGGCATGGTCAATAACCAGTCATCCATCCTCGCATTGGGATATTAATAAAGATACCCTCCCCTATAACAATGAGGATGTTCAGGACATAGTGCTCAAAAATGGAGGGGTGTGTATAGAAAACATAAGGAACTACATGTTTATACTTATATGTAATAAACACATAGCCCATCCCATGTAACCTTTATAGCTACCCCTATATACAAATACCACCACAAACGATTGTCACTTGAACAATACTTTACTATAATCCTAAACTCAAAATATACCCCCAGCCGATTCATTTAACTGATTATCATTCTGTATTAAAAAATCATCCATTTACTTATTTCCATCCCTATCTGGGAAATTAGAAAACACTAAAGACATTATAAGGTGAAACAAATACAAACCACTTCCCAAATACAGTCCAACAACATAACGAGACTATCCATTACACAATCCATAAATATCTCAACATGAGATTCCATCACTCCTCTTACACAACATCATACACAACATCCACAACAACCACCACTAACTTGTAGCCCTACTACACCCAAAACCACAACCTTCTCACATAAAAAACACTTCTACACACCCCTATTACCAAAACCATGCTACCAAAAAAACCGACATATAACACTTATAAACAAATAAACCCAACAAGACCCACATAGCTTAAAAACACACCAATGAAAGCTATGTGTATTTTTAATTATCGAACAAAGGATCTATAATTCCCCTTTGAAAAACATGGTTGTTCACAAAATATGTTTTATCCTTGGACATCCTGTTAATATAATTGGGTATATGTGATTAATCATATTTCATGTTTACATTAATTTTATGGGATAATAATTGATAATCAAGAATCATCATGGTTACACAATAATTCACCACCAACGCCCAAGATTTTTAGAGGGATACAACCCTGAAAATTCACATTACAGATCAATAATAATTAATAAAGGAGATCTATCATCAAAATATTCCCCATCCCCATTTATTTCATCATATAATATTCATTAAATTGGTTTTAGATATTTTTAGAAAAGTAAATTGGTACACCCACCCTTCATGATACACAATTAAAAGAGATATGAAGGAATCCATACCTGTAACAACATACAACCAAAACACCTCATTGTGCCAATATAGAGGCGTTGCACGAGTAAGAGACTCCAATTAAAACTTATCAGGGTGGCCACAACATAGGAGTACACATCATCTGGGAAGAAATGTTCTTCATACATCAAGATAAAAGATAATAGAGGACCTCAAATTTAGAAAAAACATGATCCCATATCAATGGAAATAAATTGTTCCATGTCCATTTATGTCAGATTGTGTCCAACACCACATGGTTCAACTATTTCAAAGTCCCTAAAAAATTATGATATTAAAGATATAATTAATATCTTTTGAAACAACTTTAGAAATCCACAAACAAGAGAATATACTCTCTTTACATCCAATTAAATGAATTATGGGTAAAACTGGATAAACTGGGAAAAATTGGAAATGAGTCATCCGTGGGTGAGTCACCGACATCATTCCACCTACAACAAGACACTAATATGAAGTCACTAATATTGACCTACTAATGTTGTTACATGGATGTAGTGCCACTGACCTGACCTACCGATGTGTGACTCAATGACTCCCTAACTCACAGATGCCCTAACACCCAAACACCCTCAACCTCCTAGCACCTAGACCTACCCACTCCTTGACTGACTAACACAACATCATACCAAACCCCTGACTCACTAATTCTATGACCCACCGAAGCCCTCGACCTACCAACGCCTCGAGCTACCGATGTCGTTACCTACTGATGTCATGATGTACTAACCCCTCATCCTATTGACTCCCTGGAATACCACCACCTCAACCTAACGAAATCCTCAATATACCGACACCACGACCTACCTATGAAATATTTGGAAATTTTGATAATTATATAAATTAGATATGGATTCCTCCCTAAATTACCCAAGAATTGGATTTCGAAAATGTAGTGGACCTCGAAGGTCCAGGTCATTACATTCGATACCTCTCAGACTATTATCACCCTGGACAATTAAAAACCAAACCCAGAAGAAAGAGAGGTTCATAAAACCATCATGTAAGACACCTCTTAAGTAAAAACCATATCATTGGATTGAAACCTCAACATGTAAAGACTCCTCCTCTAAGATTTCTGGATCCATCAACCATAATACATACCACAAAGGAACCAAATTTCACACTGTCCAAACATATGAATCGATAAATTTCATAACCAAACGTCAATATACTACTATAATTCTCTATCACTAACTCGCCTACAGAAGTTTAATCACAACCACATTAATCTTTCATGATTAGAGAACATGTCCTACCCTCCACAGATGTTATAACATTATCATATGCTACTGTGCATGGAAAAAAAATTTCTTATAGAAAACATTGTTAATGAATTATTTGACAAAGAAATACATAAATGAAATACCCAAAACAACCCCGGGTAAAGGGCACACATATACACCTATGCCTACAAATTACTCTTCTTAATGCCTCCATGTGTCCATAACAAGTGAGCAATGGGAATGGTCCTCCCACAAATAATATTCTTCGGATGATCCTAGATTTGGAATGCCTCTCCATGAATGTTGTGTCATCCTCGATATCCAACTCCCCCCAGTCAATGAAATGAGAGTCATCGTGAAGATACCAATGAAGCTAGGGGACATGAAAGACATCACGGAACCTCCCAAACAATGTTGGAAACACTATCTAATATTCCATCTCACTGACTCAATCCATCATGTCTAATGGTCACAAAACCTAGAGAAATATTACTCCCTCTAATGAACTTCATCTTCCCATCCATATGGGAAAACATTTAGAATATATGGTCTACAACCTCGAACTCCAAGGGCCTTATCCTACAATCAGCTTATGAATAATGCAAGTCTTGTGCTGTCTTTACCCTCTCATAGACAAGATGATCCTTCTCTATTGTATTCTATGCCACATGTGGACCAATTGAATATTTCTCCCCAAATTCCATCCATCACAAAGGTGAACGACATGGCCTCCCATACAAGGCCACAAATAAAGTAATTCCAATTAAATTGTGACAGAAATTGCTGTAATTGAGCTCTAATAAGAGGGATGTCACACCAAGGACGCCATAAGGTGAAGAACACTTTCTTGTAGCATGTCCTCCAACTTTTGGATGGTACTCTTTATTTTTCCATCCTCTTGACGGTGGAAAGCAATGCTGAGGAGTAACTATATTCCAAAAAATGTAAAAATCCCTTCTAAACTCGTGATGTAAAATTTGTATCATGATAAAAGAAAATTTATATTGTAAATCCATGTAGCCACACCACCTCCCCCATATACCAATTTTTTGTGTCATACAATTCCATCAACTCTTTGATCTACATGAAGTGATCATATTTCGTCAAATGTCCATCTACTAGATAGATATGAATGAATCCTCCCTCAACCTGCGGTAATAAAATGATGTAATCCATCGAGATTTCATGCTTCATCCACTCAAGGAAACAAAGGGACTACAATAATCCATCAGGAACATGGGGCCCATCCTTCACTTTTTGGCACACTATACACTTTCCCACAAACTCTACCACTTCCTATTTCATCCCGAGCCACCAGAACAGTTCCCTCAAGCCACGATAAATCTTGTAAACTCTATCTTGTACCACTATGGGTGTACAATGAAACATATGGATAACTTTCTCACACATTTCCAACGGAATACATAGCTTCCATGAAAACAAAATCTGATTCAGACCATCCTTTGACTGTCACCCCTGAGTATTATCCTGGTCAATGTTATCATGCATCACCTCTACCTGTGATTCTCCCCACTAATAATCCTCCCCCTTTATCATCATAAATGACTATTAAATCATCTAAAATGAATTACCTCTAATGCCATCCATTCTTGCATATATGTGCGAGGCATTCAACTCCTCCATCACCCTCCAATCATTTGTAGATTCATGATCTACCTACAATCTTGACTTTCTTCTCAAAGAATCAACCACAACATTACCCTTTCTTGAAGTGTAAAATATATCAAAATCATAATTATGGACAAACCCTATACACCTATATGACAGAATATTCCGATCTAACTGAGAAAATATGAATCTCATGCTCTTGTGATATGTGAGGACCACAATGCACTTCCAATTAGGTAATGTTTTCAATGAACTATTGACAACATAAAAATTTCTAGTCCATAAAATGGGTGGAATAGATAAATTTATTGTCACATAACATCCTAGACCCATACGAGGTCACTCCCTGTTGCTGCATCTATACTCACCCCAAGACAAGATGGGAAGAGTCGCAAAATACCTTGAATAACACCCATTCCTCTAGAAGTATGAGAACTGGAGAACTGACCATCCTAAACATTAGATAGATAAAAACTTCATGTAACTGCTTGCTCCACACAAAATCTTGGCCTTTTATGGTTAGAACTATCAATAGAGTACCAACTCCGTAGAAATATAATACAAATCTCTAGTAGTAGTTTACCATACCAAGTAAACTAAAAACCTATTCCACATTATTTGGTGATTCCTATGAAGAAAACTACCTCAACCGTCAATGGATCCACTGCTACACCCTACTGGGACACCACAATCCAAATGATGTGGAACCCTTATGTCCAAAACATGTTGTTGGATATCATTTTGTAGATATGGTGGTGCTGAAGGACCTCTAGGATATTCCTAAGATTATAGGTATAATCCACCTCTATGTTAGTGTATATCAGGATTTCGTTAATGAATACAATGAATTATTGGTCCAAGAACTCATGAAAGACCTAGTTTATGAGGCCCCTAAACACAATTGGGGATTTTTTAACACCAAACAATGTAACTACAAACTCAAAGTCCCCAAATATACAGCTAAAATTAATTTTTGTGATTTCACCCTCCTTCACCCTCAATTGGAAATATCTAGACTATAGATCTATCTTAGAAAACCCACTATCCCCCATCAATTGTTCAAAAAGATCATCTATCGTCAAGAGTGGGTAGTAGTTCATGATCATTACCAGATTTAGTATCCTGTAGTCTATGCACAACCTTATACCAACATATGAATTCATTGAAAACATGATTGGGGAACCCCATGGTGACACACTGGGTAATATGAAACATTTCCTCATCAGGTCGTCAATTTGATCCACAATTCCCACAACTCAGAAGGCACCATCTGATAAGGAGAAATCAATATCATAAAATCATCGGGTTTAGAGTATATACAAAAATAAACATCACATCAAGGGGGCAGGGTAACAAACTCCTCAAGGAAAATATCTAAGAACACTCCAAAAATTCTCGAAACCTAAACTATCTCATCATCTATCAATCCCACTAACATGTCAAAGAATAAGGAAATAAGTGGATCTATACACTGACTTCCCATATGATAGATCCACTCAGTAACGAAAGCTACATGGTTTCCATTATCATTTAATAACATTAACCTTCTCTAAAATTCATACATAATACGATTCACCAAAAAAACCAGTCGATACCAAGGATGAAATTGTATGGATGCATCTATAGTAGAAAGAGATCTGCGTTAGACTGATGTGACCCCAACATCAGTCTTCATCCCTGAAAAACATCAATCAACATAGTCTGACCTCTAAATGGTGTACTCAATACTAGGGACACAAAAGTGTCTCTATTTCTAGTCCAATGTCATGTACAAATTTAGTTGCAACGAAGGACTGTAGAGATCACAAATCAAACAAGGCGCAACCAAACATAATGAAAAAAAATCATACCTCGAATGATCTATCACCACACTATAACTACTTCCTCATTGGTGTGTCACTTTTTACAACCAAGTCATATTCCCCTCAGCTATCATCCAACTACCCGACCAAAACATGGTCAAGGTCCCTATGAAAAATCATGAGGTCTACCTCCTCTGCACCATTAACCCAGAGTGTAGCAGTGGCATGTTGTCCCTGCCGCATGAAAGGACTTGTTGGAAACTTCTGCAGAGATGGGTGATGAACCCACCCACCTCCACTATATTGATCTTGAGTTAGGAAATATCCTTAGAGGTTCCCATGGAATCTGTATGAAAACCCACTCAGCCTCATGCCTATGGGAAAAGGGAGAGGACCAAAGGGTTGGAACAGAAACTGCTTGGGTCGGCTCCCCAATGGATGAAACCAAAAAGGCCCTTACACATGAGATATTCTACTGACAACCTTCCTAGTTGAATAACTCGTCTAAATCCCCAAAAAACATACCTATTTATGAGTTCAACTTTTCCACTACCTCATCCTTCTTTTGAAACTGTATATATTTCATTAGAGTTATGGGAGTAACCACATAATGAAGAGAAGGATGATGTGCCCCCTCTATGAGTATCACTCGAGACATCTTATCAAGGAAGTGGTCCAGAGATAAATGTAAAAGATCCTTGAACATGATCCCCAATTCCCTCACTGATATACTACCCTACTGTAGGGAGAGTAGATACTACCTATTCTCATCATTCATCGTGGATGAAATGAAATCAGCTTCGAACTCCTTCCCAATGTCATCCCAAAAAACATCAATCTAATTCCTCTGCCTGAGGTAAATAATCTACCACTGAAGCAATTCTCCCCTCATCTGGCACACCAATACTAGAACCCATTAATAATTCAGATCCCATATCAAGATAAAAGTGATCACTGGATCCTTGAGCCAACTCTCTGTCTCCATGTTTGAGACAATGCCCTCATAATTTCCTAGTGTCTTCCTCTGGAAATCATGTTCCATATTCTGGAACAGATCAACCTCCTCCAATAGATTGACCCTTTTCCAGTCAACTGAATCATATTACTAACCCTGCACTACTCGTACCACGCACATGTGACTTTCGAGAGCCATAGTTGAATGGAATACAATGAACTCCAAATCCTTGATAGTATTTTATTTATTTAGGATTAATTCTAACTCATTGTTTAATTTAATTTCTCAAAAATTACAAATAATAACAATAAAACAAGTCATCAGGATGCATATACATTTAATAGGATATCTACCCCAAAATTGGTGTATCAAAACATGTATGTTCGATATGCTCTGTGTCCTTTCATCAGATCATGAGGGCCCAAAAAATTTCATTTCTTAGTAGGTCTTCTTAGGCCTATGTCACGCACCAAGATCACCTAACACTATTTCCATACAAACACATGCAATCATCCTTGTGCCTAACATCAAACTCCATCCTACCTCAGATCCATCTACTTTGATACCATTTTATATGATCCACCTTCTTCATGAAGAGGTAAGGGATAGAAAGGTGCCAACAATTTAATTCATGAAGATGATGTACCTATAATCTCCCCCTGAGTCCAACTCTAATAGTCCATGAGGTTTCTACCAGCACTAAGGGAATTGTAATCTCATAAAAGTGGGTGGAATTACCTTTTTATTGTAACCAGTATTGGGAGATAATATGAATCATCCAAAAACAAGTTTATGAAAGAAAAATATTAAGAATACAAAAAACATCCCATATTCATGTATAATTAAAACTACTATAAGTACAAAGAAAACTCTAAATTAATTACCAAAATAAAACTAAGAAGTGACATATCTACTGTACATAATGTCCATGAATGTACGGTATAGCATGGTCCACCTAATCTCCCTTGAATCCTGAAAATATTTTTATATACATAAGGTGACAATTCATGTATACACATTAGGGAAAACCAATGTGACTCGTGCATAAGTGGGAGAAGCATACAAATGTCACTATGAGAAAACTATAGATAATAAAAAGCACATTAAATGATATACTATCCACCCCAACCTCACCAGAGAACACTCATCAAATAACAGAACGTATGAAATTTAATGTAGTAAGCACATTGATATTTTTGTACCTGCACCATGTTCCACTAATTAACTGCTCATCCATAAGAGGGAAAATCATAATGTGACCACACTCTTCCACAAGATCCACTCTCACAAAATTCCCACATACACCTGAGCCACACACCACATCATATCTTAACAAGAGAGACATGAGCCACATACCCCACAAGTATTTATTAAAAAATTTAGGCCTCATCCCAACGATAACTAGGAAAAAAACCAACTCTCACACAACCAACACCAGAAGTTTATTATTAAACCTCAAGTCATTACACCATTCTTGAAGTGTCATGGGAGTTCAATACCTATAAGATATACTATGGTAATGTTAGTAACCAGTCATCCATCCTCCCACCAACATGTTAGTAAATTCACTATCCCCCATAAAAATTGGTGTTTTCAGCACATAATGCTCAACACTAGTGGGGTGGCTATGGAAAACATAAGGAAATACGATTTATATATATATGTAACAAACTATCATATCATTCTATTGGATTCCAAACATATAAACGTCCCACTAAAAACCACCTTTATTGCTACCCCTTCATGAGCGTACAACCACGAACGACGGTATCTTGAATGATGCTTGACTACAAGACCCAACTCAAAACATAACCCCAGTCAATTCATTTATCCAATAATCATTATACATTATCAAATCATTCATTTATTGATTTATATTTATACATGATAAACTACCAAACACTTTAAACACTATACGGCCAAGAAACTATACCAATCACAACACAAATGTAGTACCACTTCATAAGGAGTCCATCCATTCAATAATAAATCAATATCTCAACCTGAGATTCCACCACGCATCCTGCACTACCTCATAAAAAAATCCCACAACAACCACCACTAACCCAAAACCCCCATATACACAGATAGCACATGTCATGAACCAACCTGGGTCGACCATGAACTAGTCACCCAATCTAGTCCGTGACATGGGTCATGATGCATTCCCGATTCTCCCGAGCTGGATAAAAGAGTTAGGGAATCAAAACATAGAATGAGGTAATCATTTCACTTGATAAAATAAATAATGCAGTGGATAGTAAAAGAACAACACAATGTAAATAAACAACATGAAGGAAAATAATGACCAAAAAAATCCAAATGACCTGACCACGAACAAAAATCCTTGCGACTCCGAGAGTCCCTCACAAATCCACAACCAACTATCACCCACGACCACCAAGCTAAAATCAAACCTGCAACAGAAACTAAATATAGATAAAAACTATAGGCATGAGTATTAAAACATAGAAGGTGTGCCCAAAATATTATTCCAAATTCACTTCATTTAAATAAAGAATTTAATAATTTCAGGTTTGTACTAAATTATATAATATCTATGTTTCAATACACACAATTTTATATCTAAAATAAGTAACTATCCATTGACATTTTTAATTTCAAAACATGTTTAATATATGAAAAAAACAAGTGCATTGCATTTCAAAGCATTTCTGTGAACAAATTTAGAATTCCAAATTTTAGTTGTTAGTCAAAAGTAAAACCACACACAACACACAACACACACTAAGGTTAATGGAAAAAGTGCCCCACAGGGGCTAGCAAAAGAACTAGACATTTCAGTCATATGACACATACAAATAAACACTAAATAAAACCTAGGTCGAACCTAGGAGTTCGTGAACAATCCATAATGTACTATACACATGACTCATCATGAAGGCATGCCTACTTTTGATGATGTCATAATTCCCAAACACTGATAATCACCCTACCTGGCCTAACTAAGGGGCCCAATCCCCCCAGTATAGTATTATCCAAATTAATTGCCACTAGCCAGTGATTATTCTAAACTAGTGCAGCAATCATTCTTAGAAAATTCACTCACTATTCCAGGTTCCCATGTCAACATGTATAATGAACATGGATGATTCAACAATGTAAATCTACTAGTCACGATTCACAAACGTCGCAAAAAATTACACAATCAATGTACATAATGATATCACCCATAAGTCACCTCAAAGAGTGTTTTCAAAATATTCTATTTCTTTAAATTTCCAAACAGGCCTTAACCAACCAATCATCACCAACCTATCATCAAAAGAACCAAAAAATACCAACTCATTTCAAGAAATCAATGGAACACCACTTTCAATATCAAGACCATTTGAAACATTATTTCAGTAATCTGTTTTTTAAATCTGAACACATTTGAAACCCAATCAATTCTTTAAAAGAAACAAAAATTACAAATAAGGCCCAACCAGGCATTTTATCAACACTAATGAAGCACATTTAAATGAAAACACTTTCAGATAATTCAAAACAATAGATAACAACTATCCTTCACAATTAAAATTTATTCTAAAACAAATTATTTAATATTATTTACCATTAAACTAAAAATTAGTCAAATCAGATGAAAATAATAAATTCTAAATATAAAGGCATGTGCAGTGGAAACATACCTGAATTTTTAGCTTGAACATGATGATGAGACACACCTTGGAAAGGTGAAAGATCATGAACAAGATGATGATCACAATATCACAGGTTTTCCACTCTAACACACTGCAACAAATGCACAACAAATAAAAACTCATCACCACTGACTTATGACAATAAAAATGAACAAAAGGTGTAAAAACCACCTCTACATGATTACAAAACATACTTCACACCATTTACATTATATCTTAAAACACTTTATGATTTATGAAAAATTTTTCAAAAAGTATATCATAGATTTACACACTCATAACATATTCGAAACCTCTTTAATGATCAATCGTAGATCCCCAACATACCTGAATGGAATACACATGACATGACCCTTAAAATAAACTAATTTTACAACATAATAAAAATACACCACACGTCAATATCCATTTTGAAACCATACACACCCCACTTTAGAAACTATAATCCAAAATTCCACTCAAGGATGTTTAATAAACATACTCAACACTACATTTATACTTCTACGATCAAAACATGTTTCAAAAAAAAAATACCAATATCTTGAAAAAAAAACTAAAAAATTCCTCAATGAAAAGGGAGTGCACTACCTAACAATTTATGAAATAATGATCAGGCAAGAGAACACAAACACCTCATACCTCAATGATTGACTATAAAAAATATACGAACACACTAATTAATAACTAATGGTAGGGAAAAAATAAGAACTCAATTAAATAATAAATTTAAATGGTACAGTCAAAGGGGATCATACCTCAACCCAAGGCGAAATGGCAACGTGCCCCTGAGATCGGTGAGCGATCACATTCTCACCTCAGAAGTATGCTTTAGAAGCATTATTCAATACTGAGAAATAAATATTGATCCCCAACACATAGGGGTTTTTTCAAAAATTAAACCCTATTCCAAGAACATACTTTCCATGAACCCCTACCGTAGGGGAAGGATGTCTCTAGAGGGAGAGGGTGCTGACATGGGGCGATGCCGGTGAGGGGACACACTGGCAAAGAGTCACTCATAAGAGTTCATGGGTTAGGGATGAAGCATGCTAAACCAGATATGTCAGGGGCATCGGGTTATGTCAGGGGTAGCTGGAATGGGGTAAAATCAGATAGGGTAGGTCACCCTACTGGTAATCAGAGAAGGCATTCTAGGAGAGGGTTGAGTGTGGCGTTCTGGAGGTAGTGGGTAGGAGGCGGAAGCATGGAGGGTGGATGCTGGACACGTTCAAGTTGGATGGATTGTGTCGGGTGGCCGGTGCGCAGTGACTGAAGGGGTTCAGGGTGCTGTTGGTTCGAGCAGGGAAGACTAGGGTGCGTTTGGGGGGAACTACAGGCTGAGGGGAGGTTTGGTTTGAGGCAATGTTGACTAACATATGCGGTGTAAGCAGAGGAGGTGGGCCGGGTCTCCTTTGAATGAGTAAGAGGAGGGAAGGGGAGTCGTGTTGGGTGTGCACAGTAGGGGGCGGCCATCGTGACATGGATTAAGAGAGGGGGTTTTGCGAGTCATGGTTCAGTTGTGTGTGGGGAGAGGAAGAGAAAATATTAAAGGGGGAGAAAAAAGTGGAAGCTAGGGTTATAGGAGGGAAAAAATATGAAAAAGGAAGTAATAAAAAGAAAGTGAAAAAAATATAATAATAATATTAGTAATAGTAATAATTCTTAATTTTTTTACAAATTAATATTTATTTTAATTATATTATCTATAATAATATTTATAATATCAATAAATTTTAATAATTATGATATCAAGACCAATTTTTTTTAATAATAATAATATTATCCACAACCATAAAAATATTATTTTTAAAATTACAACGATTCAACTTCTTTACATTATTTTCTTATTTTTTTCTCATCTAGTTTTTATTTTATTCATTTTATTTATTTGAATGTTGGGAAACCACATAGTCTAAGTGTAGATCCAGTGGCTCTGTGTGAACCATGTGGTGTGTTTTGTGCAATCCAAATGTTATCATGTAGGTGTTTGTTTATAAACACATGATCTACAGACCATACTCTTCCCCTACGCCCGATGCCCCCAAGACCCAAAACATGAATTTTTAATTCAACCCTCAAAAATTTTAAACAGGGTCTCACTTGAACCCTGACCCGAGGCGGAACCAATGAAAAAAATTTAATAAAAACATTAATGTGACAATTCTCCCAACATAATGTTTTCCACCCTTGGAAAGTAACATCACAATCTAGACCCAAATATTAAACATATCGATTGTCACCCACCTCTTAAATTTTAATCGGCTCAAGTTGATCAGTCCAAACAGACACTAAAAGCCCATGACACACAACTCATCCTTAAAACACAAACATCTTTACCATCACCAAGAAGAACAGAAACCATCAATTTCCACCAAGGAATGAATGAACTTAAATCACCTCCGAGGCTTATCCCTATTATATTATTCTAATGAAACATTTTGGTGTTCTCTAATCTCAAGGTTTACTTAGGAAGAAGAATATAGGATTTGGTGGTTCCACACGAGACCACCTTCCAACAAACAATACATAAAAAGAGACATAGATACTCACATGAGGAGGCCTGAATTAACTCCCCACCATAAAGATCATGCTAACACCAATTTACTTTCAGTGTAACTCTGTGAGACCCATTGTGGTTCTCCCCACCATAAAAGCTGATAAGGTCAACTGATGTAAAAAACTTCCCATACTAGCCAAAAAACCCCACTACAAAGAGGAAAATAAGGGAAGGGCTCAACTGATAGAGCATAAAAACTACCTTCATTACCCCCATCAACAACGTCACACCCTCATAAGGACACATACCATGTCACAATAAGGATAAATATTAATTCAAGGCCCTTTTTAACCATTGGGGTTCTCCGGACAATGCACCAGCTTCACTACGGGGCCTATGGATAGTGAACCGTTGATTGATGCATCTCCTGCCTCACAGTCTGGCTTCAAAAATTCTCAAACATAACACATGAACCACAATTTTTACCAAACACACTTCTATTCATTCAACGGTTTCAAATACGTTCTACAGAAACCATTAATACTACTAAAGAAAACGAAACACCACAAAACCATATAGGAGATGACCACTACATCAAAGGAACACTACAAAGAGAAAACCTCAAAATGATCCCAAAACATTTCCCTACTCCACCTGATGGGATGAGGTAACCTTGGATGAGCTATGTCTGGCATCATCCCGTTCATGGAAACACCTTATAAGAATCGCTACAAGTGACCCAAACATGCAGATGTGTGGTAGTTTCTCATAGCACTTGGGCACGTCAGCCTCATGTGACCCTGCCTCTATACTGGTGAAGGAATGCTACATTTCATGGTGAAAAAGATGGTTGATGTTTTGAAGGCCTCTTGATTCCTCTATTAGAGAAACCAACATCATGCACATTCCCACTCTTCATATCATTATCCTACGCACCTCTTCCCATGGTTGGGTAAGGATCTATCACAATAGTCCACCTGCTAAATCAGCTTCAGTAAGAATGGATTTATCCACAACATCTGAAAAGGTGGTTAGGTTGAGCTCTTCCACTTTAGATTGTAGTTCATGTCAGAGTCCTGACTCAAATTGTCGTGCCTTACCTTGATCATTTGCAACAAACCATTGGTCGTACATAACTAGGTCTGTGAAATGTTGATATAATACTAGTACTAATTCAACTATTTACTTAAGACAACAAAACTTCATCCTCTTAATTAGCTTGGTCAACTCAAAGAAGTATTGTTGGATGAATGAATACCTAATGAATTCCCACATGAGATTGTCTCGAGTATTTCTTTGAGACATAGACTTTCACCATTTCCTGTTTGGATCATCAAGCATAAAGGTAGACAACTTCACCTTCAATGACTCGTGAAACACAATAAAAATAAATTCCTACTCAATATTCCGCAACCACTCCTCCAGCTCAAGTGGATCTACATCACCATAATACAAGACAGGGTTCATCATCTAAAATTCGAGAACAAAGTCTATGTTTTGATCAATAGGGGGATTTTCTAAGGATACCACACTCGAAGAAGCACCTTTGGCATCCGTAGAACCTTCATGGGGGAGAACACTAAGGAATAAGAATACAAGGAACAAGATCAAAACATGGTTATTTACATTTCAAATTTAACTTTTCAAAATTTCCAAAAATAAAACATTAAGAAAATATCCTTATAAATAAATAAGACCACAAACGATCCACAAGGAGAAAGTAGTTCTAATGGGTGACTCGGAAATATTGTTGGCGGCCATACGCCAGTCCCACCACAGTCACAAGGAGCACTCTAGGGTATTGTCTCCAGTTCCACATGGCTTGCCATACCATGGGAGCTTACGAAGGACGATTTCCCAACTTCCATTTCATTTCCCAACATAAAACAATCCAAAAGAACCAAAAAACACCAATAACCAGAACATACCACAGTAACCAGAGGTTTGAAATGAGAAAGGGTTCATGATGTCTTTCCCGTTTGTATTCCCTAAGTCCCAACATTTCTACTCCTTCTACAATGAAAACACCAAATAATAATGGGCGCTCAAAAAAACTAGGTCTTATCATGAGCCGACCTACCTCTAATACAATTTTTTCACGAACCAACCAGGCTCAACCTTATACTGGTCACCCATGTTGGTCCGCAACATAACCTGAGAGGTGTTCCCGATCCTCCCAGGCTAGATATAAAATCTAGGGCATCAAAAGAGAGCTAGATGGAAAACTTTCACCCAATAAAATAAATAAATAAAGTGGAAATAAAATAGAACAACACCAAGTAAATAAAAAAATGAAAATAAAGAATGACCAACAACAACCAACTAACCTGACCATGACGAAAACACCTCACGACTCTATGTGTTTCTCACCAATCAACAACCAACTCTCTCCCACATCGATCAAGTTCGAGTCAAACCTACAACAGAAACTAAAAACAGGAAAACTCTATAGTCATGATTATTAAAACTCAGTAGGTGTCTCCAACAAACTATTCCCAATGCACTATCATTAAATAATGAGTTTACTAATTCTAGTTTTTATCTAAATCATATAAAATCTAGGTTTCCAAAAACACAATTTCATTTCTAAAACAAAGTAAAAAATACATTGTCCTTTTTAAATTAAAAAATGATTAATGTTTTAATGAAACATGTGTATTTAAATTTAAAACCTTTTTTTGACAATTTAGAAATGCCCATTTTAGTTTTTATTCAAAAAGAAAACCACACAAAACACACAAAACAAACTTATGGAAATGGAAAATGTGGCACACATGGGCCATCAACAGAACTAGACATCTCAATCGTATGCCACATACAAATAAACACTAAAAAATCATGGGTCGAACATAGTAGATTTTGAAAAATCCAGAATGTACTATACATTTTACTCATCCCGAAGGCATATTTACTCTTGATGACGTCATAATGCCCAAACACTCGGAATTCCCCTACATGGACAAAACGAGGTGCCCAATCCCCTAGAAAATTATAATCCATACTAAGGTCCACAAGCCAGTGCATAATCTAAACTAGTGCATAAATCATTCTCAAAAAACTCATTCACAATTCCATGTTCCCATGACAACACATATAATAAATAAGGGTGAGTCGACAATGTAAATCAACCAGTCACGATGCACAAGTGTCACAAAAAAATCACAGAATCAACATACTAAATGATATCACACCTGAGTCACCCCAATGAGAGTATTCGAAATATTCTATTTCTTTGTAGTGCCAATTGGGTGTTAAATAACCACTCAACACTAACCTATCTTCAAAAGAACAAAAAAAATTCCAAATCATTTCCAAAAAATCAAATGAACACCACTTTAAATCTGAATACCATTTGAAGCTTCATTTATGAAATCCGTTTAAGAAAGAGGAACACATTTGAAACCCATGTTGTTCTTTAAAAGAATCAAAATTTACATATAATTTGCAACTGGAAATTTTATCAACACTAATGATTCACATTTAAAAGAAAACACTTTTAGGTAATTCAAAAAAATATAGAACAATTATCCATCACAATGAATTTTTTTTCTAAAAATAATTATTCAATATTATTTACCATTGACATAAAATTTAATGAAGTAAAATGAAATTAATAAATTATAAATATAAAGTCATGAGCAGTAGGGACCTACCCCAATTTGTAGCCTAAATGGAAAAATGTGACACACCTCGCAAAGTCTTGCAAGCATGCACAAGCCGATGATTGTTGTATCACAAGTTTTCCTTGCAGACATGCAGCTACAAATGCACAACAACTAAAAATTCATAAACACTGACTTAAGACAATACAAATGGACAAATGGTGTAATAATCCACATTGACATGTTTCCAAAACATAATTCACACCATTTAAATTAATTTCTAAAACAGTTTAAAATTTATGATACTTTTTTCAAAAATTATCTCAAAGCATTATACCCTCAAAACCTGTTCAAAACCTTTTTTACGATCAATTGCAGATTCCCAACATACCCAAACAGAAAACACATGACTTGAGCCGCCCAACAAACTAATTTCAAAATATAATAAAAATACTCCACACGTCAGAATCCATTTTGAAACCATACACACCCCACTTTAGAAACCATAATCCAAAAGTCCACTCAAGGAAGTTCAATCAGCAAACTCAACATCACATTTATAATTCCAAGACCAAAACATGTGTCAAAAAAACAAGAATTACCAATTTCATGAAAAACCAACCAAAAAATTCTTAAATGAAAAGGGAGTGCACTACATAACAATTTATTCCAAATGATCAAGAAATAGAACCCAAAAACAGCATTCCATAAATATTGACTATAAAAAATATACCAAAGCACTAAGTAACGACTAAGGGTAGTGATGAAATAATAATTCAGTGAAATAATATATATTAAAGTAACACACAATGGGGATCATACCTCAACACAAGGTGGAATGGAAAAGCACCCTCGATATCAGTGTGGGATCACATTCACTCCATAATGGTCTACTTTAGATGCATAATTAAAACCTGAAAAATAAAAATTTAGCCCCATCACATATGATTTTAGAAAAAAAAATAAACCCTCTTCAAAGAACATACTTTCCATGAACCCCTACCAAAGGGGCAGACCGTCACTAGAGGGAGAGGGCGCTGACATGGGGAGACTCTGGTGAGGGGATAATGCTGGAAAATAGCAGATCATAGGAGGTTTTGGCTTAGGGATGATGCACTCTAAATAGGGTCATCAGGGTTTGCGGGTTGTGCCATGGGTAGCTGAAGAGGGATGAATACTAGATAGGGGAGGTCACCCTGCTGGTCTTCGGAGAAGTGAGGCTACGTGAGGGTTGGGTGAGCCATGCTGGAGGTTTCAGGAACAAGGAGGAAGCACCGAGGGTTACTGCTGGAGCCATTCAAGGTGGATGGAGGGTTTTAGTAAGATGGTGTGCAATGGCTGAAGGGGAGCGGGGCTCTGTGGGGTTGAGCGGGGAAGACTTGGGTATGTCTAGGGTCACTACATGTAGAGGGGAGGTAGGTTATGAGGTGATATCGGCTGGGATGTGCATTGGAGGGAGAAGAGGTGGGATGGATCTGCCGGTAATGCGCAGGAAGAGGGCAGGGGTGTCACACGGGGAGTGCGCAACAGAGGGTAGCCTTCCCGACGGGGATGAAGAGAAGGGGGGTTATGCGATAGAGAAAGGACGGTGTGGTGGTGTGTGCAAAGAGGAAGATAGAATAGCAGAGGGGGAGAAAAAAAGTTTTCGTTGGGGTTAGAGGATGAAAAAATATAAGAAAAATGTTGTAATAAAAAACGAAAAGGAAAAAAATAAAAGATAATAATAATGGTAATAATAAAAATTATTAATTTCTACACTAATTAATATTCATTTAATTATATTATCTTTAATAACATTTATAATATTAATAAATTTTTATAATGAATATAACAAGACAAATTTTATTTAATAAGAATTTTATTATCCGCAAACATAATAATATTATTGTTAAAATTTCAACGCTTTAGTTTCTTTACATCAAATTTTGATTTTTTTCATCTCTTTTCTATTGTATTCATTTCATTTAATTGAATGTTGGAAAACAGAGCAGTCTCTGTGCATCTCAAGTGGCTGTGTGAGAACTGTGCAATGAGGTTTTTCCATTCCAAAAGTGGTCGTGCAGGTGTTTGGTCCTAACCGCACGATCTCTGAACTATACTCTGCATGTGCGCCTGATGCCGCCAAGAGCCAAAACATACATTTTCAATTCAACCCTCAAAAAATTTAGATTGGACTACACCCTAACCCCGACCCAAGAATAATCCAAGGAAAAAAAACAATTAAAAAACCTGTGTGTGACACCACACCTGATCAGAAAACCAACCCTCCCTGCACACATGTTCTAACAAACATGATACAGACAACACCAACAAATAACCCTCAAAATCACAAAACCAAATAATACCCACACAACACATAGCCACACCAAAACATGATATGTGTTTTTGGACTTATCCAAAAAAGGTTCTTTAATTCTTCTTTGATAAACATGAATCATGAAAAATCATGTTTCATCCTTTGGAATACTTTTAGTATAATTGTGTATATGTGATTAACCAAATTTCATGTTTAAATTATTCTCAAGAGAGAATACAGAATAAGAATTAATCATTATGGGTTCACAAGAAAAGACTACCAACAACCTTGAATTTCTTATGGATACAACTCATTCAATTTTCATTACATATCAATGATAATTGTTAAAAGAAAGGGATCATTAATAGATTCTATGTTCTCATTTATTACATCCTATTATAAAACATAATTTTTTCAGCTATATTTAAATTAGGACATAAGTATAGACACCCTGAATGAAAATCAATTAAAGGAGAGGTGAAGGAATCCATACCATGAACAACAAGTGACAAAAAAATCATCTTTGTGCAAAAAAACAAGGTGGACGCATGAGTAGGAGACTCAACAAAAAACATAATAGGGCTCTACAACATAGGTGTACGGCTAATCTAGTAAAAAATGTTATCCATGCACCAAGAGAAAATATAATATATGGTCTCAACATTAGAAAAATGCAAATCGTATATCAACTTTAGGAATAAATCCTAAGGCCATTAATGTCCTATCGGGACCATGACCACATGGTTTGACTATTTAAAGTCCGTGGAGCATTAGAATATAAAATATATAATTAATATCATTTTTAATACCTTAATAAAGCCTAAAAAGGCATTAAACATGATTTATGTAAAATAAAACTTATGAGGGGAGAAATTGGAAAAACTGGGAAAAATGGAAATGAGTCACCAATGGGTGAGTCAATAATTGACATCCATTGATAGCGATCCATCTGTAGTGATACAATAAAATAAAGTCACCAATGTTGAGCTTGCGACGCTGAGCAACCAAGGTGACCTACTAATGCATGACTCATCTTTTCTCTGACTCACCGACGCCCTGACTCACTAGCACCTTGGACCTATCGATGCCTGGACCAACCGATGACTCGACCTATAAATGACTCAACCTACCAACAACTCATCCTACTGACACCCTCACAATGTAATTCCCGGACTCACTAACCCCCTCAACCTACCAATATATTTACTTACTGACGTGTCATTTTACTGACACCTCACCCTACCAAAACCTCGTGATACTAACACCCTGAACTACCAACACCTCAACATTCTAATGCCCTTCAACCTACTGATTTCTCATATTTCTGATGCCCTCAACCAACTAATTCCCCAACCTACCAATGAAAAACGATATATATGGAAAACTCACTAAATGAGTTAACATTGCATCCCAAAATTCCAAAAAAAATAGTTTTGGAAAATTTAAGGGACCAAGGGGGTCCGTACCATTACATTGATCAATTATTGTTGGATAAATTGATCAACACCATATATTAAATATATTATGTTCTTCAATTATTGGGACATGGAAATGTTACATAAGATATTTATCATCTATAAGTTGAATAATGTCAGTGGTTGGATATCATCAAGAATATTATTCAAAAATGTGGAATTTAATACATGTAACAGGATAAGTATATGGGGATATTCATTTGTATGTAATTTCCTTACATTATACATTCAAATGTTTGAGAATGTATATATTTATTTGAATAAAAATGTTATATAATCCATTGGTTCTAATGGAGAATATTTTTTATTGAATATAAGGTGTTCCTATAGATAAATTATTATCCATAAAAAGTAAAATTTAAATATTCTTTATTGAAATAAAACTAAGTATCTAGAAAACATTATCTATATGAGACATTAGTACCTATAAAAATGCTATTTTATATTCCCTGAAATTATAAATAAAAATTATATATTCCCAACATTAGCATTATTTGGATTAAAAAATAATGATATACCCTCATGAAATCTAAAATAAATAAAATGGTGGAAATAAATTATATTAATCTAAATGATTAAAATATGGCAAGAAACATCAATGAATGTTTTTTAACTGAAATTTTAGTTTCTTTAAATATGAAAACGCTGGTTATATTTCTCATGAATATAAAATGTTGATAAAAAGTTGATTAATTCAATGGATTAAAAAAAGACGCCGACTAATTTACCATCAATGGACTAATGATTCAAATGTATATTGTATAAATAATATTAAAACGAGTTAATTAATCCAATTTTTTTTGTATAACATAACAAAAAAAAGTTAATCTGAAAGGCAAAGGGAAATATCTTTCTATACGATATGCAATGTGGGTTTTGAGAATGAAGTGATGGAAGGTACACTTATTATCAACACAAAGGTAGTTAATGAATTATTTTATTCGTAATCCACTCAATATTTTATTTCTAATAAATTTTCTACAGATGTAAATGTATCACCTCAACCAAGAGATATTGATTCATCTATGAATACTCTTAATGAATTAATAGTCAACTATCATGTCTATAGTTATTCTCCTATTTATTTTAGTGGGAAATATATTCATGTAGAAATTTTAAATATGCTTATATTTCAATTAATTTAGATTATTTAATGAATTAGATTTCTATATTTGGATAATATATCTACTACTATGGAAGATATTTCAAATTTCATATTATGAATGAACCTATGATGATATATTGATTGAAGCATGAATTTGAGAATGCAATTGAAGTTGATTAAATTTTATAAACCATAATTATTATAAATGATGTTTATCAATCTCATATTTCATTAGAGAAACTCAATATTATAGATAAACAAATTTATGGGAGTTTGGGGATTTCCTTTTAGAATAATTAACAAGTCTTCCATCGATTCTTGAATTTTATCTTCCAATACAACTCATTCCTTGAGCTACATTATTTGATGGACATGTTATAGAACTGACCAAATTGAGTTATTGGTATTGATGTTTCAAATTTAGTTTAATATTAACAAGGTATTCATAAATCATTCTACATAACTGCTTGTTGAATCATTGATATCTGTTAAGAGGATGTATGGTACAATTTTGTTCATTCGTTAATTATCAAGATATTAAAAAAATCACATTGTATAAAACTTATCCTATACATCATATTGATGACATGTTTGATCAGTAATATAAGTAAATATTCTTTTCATTTATTGAGGATCCTTCTATATATCATATATTAATTTTCCAGAAATAGGATATTCCCAAGAAGACATTCTATTCAAGGTATAAACTCTATATCTATATAGTGATAATTTTCATGTAACTAATTCCCATTAAATATTTGGTCATTTAATAGAGGATTAATTAGTGATTATATTGATCAGTTTATTATAGAATTTGAATGAAATATTATATTATATTCAATTTTCATGGAAGTGAATGATTATCACTTTAGGAAATTGTTAAATATTGCATGGAAGGAGAATCATGATGAAAACATTTACATGTTTGTATTATGGCTTAAAAAAATTTCAGTTTTGGGTTATAAAATATCTTGTTAGGGTATTGTAGATTAAACTATAAAGACATATTTAAGTAATTAATGGCACATAAGAATCATGATAATTGTTATATGATATTTTAAAGTGGTTTCATGAGATTATTGACATTCTATGAATGAATTCTCAGGACTATCTAATCCACTCACCAAGAAGAATAGATGAGGGCATATTTTTAAATGGATGGATGAATGTGAATATAATGTCATGTGTAGAATCCCAAGTAAGTAATGAATAATAGATATTTTTATCTATGCCTATTAATGAATTAGATAGTGTTTTAGAGGATTAAAATGAAAACAAATTCAATCTTAAGCCTGAAATACACTAATATTTTTAAAAGATTGATTTACTGCCTTTTTATGGAAAACCATTTTTAAATATATCTTTTGAAAATTTTATAATCTATGTTTTTAAAAATAAACTTATTCTTTATGATTCGGACATCAAAATTTAATTTGGGTAAATTTTTGGTATTTTTCCGATAAAGTTCATTTTTTAATGAATAGTGTAAAATGTTATATTTTAATTAAAAACCTCTTTTTAATCTAATTTATTTATATGATTAGATTATCTTTTTAATTGGTTTTAAAGTGAAATTAGAATATATTTTTACCATTTAATCCAATGGTGGTCATTGAAATCAATTTCACTTTGAAATTGGACTTAAACTAGTGCCAATCTTTTGATACTTATTGTTTCTTAAAAACACGCTATTTTTCATGATAACGGGAATTAATTATTAAATTAATTAATGTGACTTATATGATTTGAATTTTGTAAAATAGACATCATTTTTGAATTCAGAATATCAAATATAAATTAGGGTGGTGTTTTTGTATTTTTCTGAAAAACTTCAATTTTTTGATGAATAGTGAAACCACTAAGTGGTAGTTAAAGAAACTGATTTTTCGTTTAAATGAAACTTTGTCATTTATGTGATTTTATTTTAAAAAATCCGACATAAATGGTTTTCATTAAGAAGTAAAATGTGGTTCAATGACATTAAACTAATTTTTTGGTGAATAGTAACTTTAAAGTTCTTAATCGCAATTAGAGGTAATTAGTGTAGTTTAAGGTAAAAATAATGTTTTAATAAAATGAGATGAGCTTGACACATGTCCTACCCTCATTGGATGTGTCATGGCCGACCAAGAAAATCCATGTGTCAACTTGGGGACACCATGGAGCCACTTTGGTTGGGGAATGACATAAATAACTTTTTATTAAATGTTAACGTAAAAATGACACAAACATGAAATGTTTTACTAAAAAAAATTTACATGGGGTTATACAAGTAAGATTTTTGACTATAAATATTATTTAGAAAGATAAAAAGAATTAATACTTCATTATATTTTGTTTATAATTTTTATACATTAAATATATTAAATTATTTATGACATCATAATGATGCAGCGATTACCTCATTAATAAAGGATTTAAATAAAATGAAATAATAATGTTAAATATATGACGTACACATGTCCAAAACATATTGGATGGGTGGATTTAGAACCATTATCACCTTACCCTCTAATTATATCAATGTGGGACCTTTTGAATCCAAAACTCATTTTAAAATAAAGTAACTTTTCTTTACATTCCAAGAGTGCCCCTCCTCTCCTCTTATAAAAGACCCCCACCTCTACCACCATACCCACACTTCCAAAGCCTTTGTCTCTCCCAAACCCTGCTAATTTTGTCTCTCCACATCCCTCTCTAACTCCTTGAAGCCTCAATTTTGGAATAAGTCTTCCCAAGGAAGCCTTTGAGTTCAAATCTAAGAGAGTTACCCGATTTTGAGGTAATGTGTTCACTTGTGTTCTTTTGTTTTATTTTGCTTCTCCAACCCCCTAAACTCTTTTTATTAATTTATTTTGTAACAACTCCAGTATCGTAAATATACTAGGATGTTTTTATAATAATAATTAGAGCTACACTTACACACATCTACATCTAATGGTTAAAGAACATACTGTTTCCGTGGATGGTGAATTTCTGCCTCCCGAAATGATGACTGTTCAACATTCTTTTAACACCTTCAAAAGTGGACATTATGATGAAACTATATTTATATATGATATATAATATGTTTATGTTTTTCTTAAGATTCTATATTTTTCATTTTGGGCATACCTTTATGGTTTCCATTATGGGTAAACGTGATATCTTCATTTAAGGAAGTGCGGACTACCGCCCCCTCAAAGTGATTTGATTCGTTAATACCATTTGTGGGACGCATAAAGGATGGAGTTATGATATTATATATTATATTACACTGGAATTATAATATACCATTAAATCATTATGATTCCATTCTATAAAAATACGAAATAGAAATTAAAGTAGCATTCATGCGTACGTACGACTTACCGTCTCCATGAACGGTGCATTTCATTTCTTACCTATAAATGATTATGTAATATTATAAATTCATGAATGAACTTGATATATATGTCATATATTATATCTACATCATTAATACCATTCTGGATATAATGTATACATGAACAACTTGTAATTATATAGGGTTTATTTTTGACTCAAGTACCAATGACCGTTAAAACGACCGTTATTAACTTAAAAAAATTACATAGTGTTCATGACATGGAAATGAGTGATATAAAAGGAATAATGAACTTGAAAAAGGTTCTTAAGCAAATATAAATTAACTCAAGTTTATTATTCCAGATTTTAAAGAACGATCGTGTCAAGTCGGACCCGAGGTAAGGGACTTCGTCTCAATCTCCTTTTGTTGAGGCATATTTCGTTTTATACACAACTTTATTTTATAAGGTGTATAAACCCCTTTGAATTTTAATTTTATACAAAATGAATATTTTTCTACGATGCATTTTACAAAATGAAAAAAAGGAATTTTTCTTTTAACGTATGCGGTGACAATGACCTTTTCTGCCGCCGTGAGTATTATTTGGTCTTTGGCTTCCTGAACAAGCCGTAAGTTTTTTTTTAAATGAAATAAATATCATATACTCTTTTATGTATTTTGGTATTGAAAATGGATTTTATAATGGATTTTTTATATCAATATATTTAAGTGATATATTGTGATCAAAGTGTGTAAATGTTTTCTTTCCATTATATTTGGTTTATGTCTTATGATTTTTATAATGGTACTTAGACATTTGACGGGTGGTTACGGGATAAACCATATGACAGATGGTGCCATGAATACCAGGACGGGTGGTTATGTTATAACCTCCAATGCATTGGGTATGGAAGTCGGCCGTATGTCTATTCCATTAAGTATGTATGGAAGTTGGCCGTATGGCTATTCCATTAAGTGATATGTCTGGAAGTCGACCGTATGGTTATTCCACTTAAGTAGGTTTATATACCAAGTTACCTTTATATGTTATGTGTTCTTTATTTTGGTTTTATGGTAATCCTTTGGTTACAAAAGTGTAAGTACTGATATTTTATTTAGTGAAGAGTTTTTACTACTTCATGAAGGTGAATTTATTACTTTGATAAAGTATACATGGTTTACATGATGTTTGAAAAACTAACAGTTTTCATTGAATGTGTATCCCTTACTAAGATTTTTATGCTCACCCCATGTTTTTTTGAAATGTTTTTCACTGGACTTAATGTGAAATAGGGTCAAGGATGGGATCAAGGGAAAGTCATGCTATATAAAACATGGAACTAGACATGTTTCTTTTTTAAGAGTTTTTTATTCTATAGAAACTCAGTAGAAGTTTCTACTTTGTAATATTTTTGGATTTAACAGTTATTCCTAATTCTCTAAAACTTTAAACCTGAAAAGATTCTCAATGTGAATTATTTATTTAATTCAATATTAAGTAATGTTTAGGATGGGGCCTTATAGTTGGTATCAGAGGTCAGTATAGACAACTTTAGGAGTTAAAAAATTGTTAAATTATAAGTTAATTTACGGTATGACTGAAATGATATAGCATTTAAAGATTACCATGTTACTTCGCCTAAGAAATTTCTGTGTTCAGAAGGGTTTTCCGCAGAGGAAACAAATCAGCTATGTTGGGACGACATCAGGAGGAAGACAACCTTCCAAATCAGCAACCTGAGATGGTCAGAATCGGAACTGAATAGTTTGTTGGAGTGATGGCACAATTGACTCAGGCTATAAATGGTGGTGGTATCCATGCACGAGATCAGCCAGATCAACCGCAGAGGAACATGTCAGTGGTGGAACATTTCATGAGTCAACATCCCCCATCATTCAGAGGATCATCTGACCCCATGCAAGATGAAGGGTGGATTAAAGCATTGGATAAGATTTTTGATGTCATGGGGTGTTCAGAACATCAAAAGGTTAGTCTTGCTGTTTACCATTTTGAAGGTGAAGCTGGTCAGTGTTTCTCGATGGTGAAAAATATCAGGGATAGTGATGAGATTGAGGATATTCACTGGGACGAATTCAAAGGTATGTTTCTTGAGAAATATTTTCCTAAGGTGGTTCGTCTTAGGATGGAAGAACAGTTCCTAGAATTGAGGCAGGAGGATGATTCAGTGGCTGTTTATGAAGAAAAGTTCACTCGATTGGCAATGTATGCTCCAAACTTCATACGAGATCTTGATAGTAAAATAAACTATTTTTACTCATTGTTAAAGACATAGTATCGAAGGGCTTTATCTTCTCGTGAGTTTAAAAGTTATGAAAAGCTTGTTCAATGTGCTGAGAAGGTGGAAATGGAGTGTGCCGATGATCATGAGTTCTATGAAAAACAATAGAATAAGAGGTCCAGTTGGCAGGAAAAGGGGAAGAATTCATGAAAGAAGCAAGGAGGTAAGAAAACCAAATATCCATCCTGTGAGAAGTGTGGTAAAATGCATCCTGGAGAATGTTTATCAATGTCTGGTAAGTGCTTTCGGTGTGGTAAGTATGGTCATATTGCTCATAACTGTAAGGAAGATGATCAAGCAGGCAATGAAAAGCCAGCGGTAAGATGTGTTTAAGTGTAATGAAATGGGTCATTATGCAAATGAGTGTCTAACGAAGAACTTGACTGGGGGAAAGCAGCCAGACTACAAGCAGAAAGGGGTGGTGAAATACTTTGCAACAATTTCAGAAGATTTTGGGCCATCGAATGAAGTGGTATCAAGTAAACTATTTGTTTGTTCATATTATGCCAATGTGTTGTTTGATTCAGGGTCTACATACTCTTTCATTTCTGAGAAGTTTTCTAGTAAATTGGAAATTCCATCTCAAGATATGAATCCTAAACTTATGGTAAAAACACCCGGAGGGAACGTTGAGACAAAAAGGAATTATAAGAACCATCCTATCCCTGTGTGTGGAAATAATCTAACAGCAAACCTTATTGTTTTGCCTATAGTATAGTTTGATGTTATTTTGGGCATGGATTAGATTTCTGTTTATCATGCAATGATTGACTGCCGAGCTAAAATGCTTTCTTTTCAGAAAGATTTTCAGTTTGTGTACAAGAATGAACATTTGATTTTGATACCATATCAGGAAGTTGAGAAACTTGTAAAAGATAGAAATGAATGTTACCTTGCACATATTGTTGAAAATAAAGGAACTGTTCAGATTAATGATGTGCCAGTGGTAAATGAGTATCTTGATGTTTTTCCTAATGAGTTTCTGGTATTATTCATGATCGGGAAGTTGAATTTACTGTTGACTTAGTTCCTGATTCTAAGCCAATTTCAAAACCCCCTTATCGAATGGCTCATGTTAAACTTTTAGAGTTAATGAAGCAATTGCAGGAGTTATTAGATAAAAGTTTCAATCGTCCTAGCACATCACCATGGGGTGATCCAGTCTTGTTTGTTAAATAGAAAGATGACTCGATGAGACTTTGCATTGATTATAGAGCTTTGAATAATATTACTATTAAGAACAAGTATCCTTTGCCTCATATCGATGATTTGTTTGATCAGCTCCAGGGAGCTCAGTATTTTTCAAAGATTGACTTGAGGTCGGGGTACCATCAGTTGAAAGTAAACGAAGCAGACGTTCCGAAGACTACGTTCCATACTAGATATGGCCATTATGAATTTGTAGTTATGCCTTTTGGGTTAACCAATGCACCTGCTATATTCATGGACCTTATGAATAGAATTTTCCATGAGTTCTTTGATAAGTTTTTGGTTGTTTTCATTGAGGATATTTTTGGGTTTTCTAGAAGTAAAGATGAGCATGAAAGTCATTTAAGGGTTATCTTGCAAACCTTAAAAGAAAAGAAACTATATGGAAAATTCAGCAAGTGTGAGTTTTGGTTACAACAAATTTCTTTCCTGGGTCACATTGTTTCAAAATATGGCATAACTTTTGATCCTGCTAAAGCAAAAGTTGTTGAAGAATGGCCAAGACCCCCAAATGTAACCGAGATCCGTAGTTTTCTTGGTTTGGCAGGTTACTACCAAAGGGTTTTTGAAAATTTTCACGGTTATCTAGTCCAATGACTAAGCTAACTCGTAAGGGTGTTAAGTTCATCTGGACAAAAGCATGTGATGATTGTTTTCAGTAGTTGAAAAGAAGATTGGTGAATGCTCCAGTTTTGGCACTTACTTCTAGGAATGGTGAGTTTTTTATATATAATGATGCTTCGTTGAAGGGACTTGGATGTGTCCTTATGCAGAATGATAAGGTAATTTCTTATGATGCACGTCTGTTGAAAACTCATGAGGTAAATTACCCTACACATGATTTGGAATTAGCTTCTGTTGTTTTTGCTTTAAAAATTTGGAGGCCTCATTTGTATGGAGTAAAGTGTGAAATATATACTGATCACAATAGTTTGAAGTATATATTCACTCAGAAAGAATTGAACATGAGACAGAGGAGATGGCTGGAATTAATCAAGGATTATGATTTTACAATTCACTACCATCCAGGAAAAGCAAATAAAGTGGCTGATGCTTTGATTCGGAAAAGTAATGCTTCATTAACCATGCTATGTTTGGAACGAGATCCTTTGGTTTTTGATTTGATTAACTTTGGAACAGAAGTTGTTGGTGCAGGAAGTTATTCTGTTTTGTTTCAGTTATCAGTGAGATCATCCCTATCAAACAGAATCAAGCAAGCAAAGAGGCAAGACAGTGTGTTGCAGAAAACGGTAGAGCTGGTTCAGAAGGGTAAGTTGCCTGAATTGAACATTGATAATGATTGTGTTTTGTGATTTTGGAAGAGATTATGTGTCCCTGGTGATTCACAGTTTAAGAATGAGTTTTTATATGAGGTTAATAGTTCCCCATTTTTAGTTCATCCTGGCAGTACTAAGATGTACATGGATCTGCGGGAGTATTACTGGTGGGATGGAATGAAAAGATATATTGATGATTTTACTGTGAAGTGTTTGACTTGTCAGCTAGTTAAAGCAGAGAAGCAGTTACTGAAAGGGATGCTTCAGCCTTTACCAGTGCCAGAGTGGAAATGGGAAAACATATCCATGGAATTTGTTGTGGGATTACTGAGGACATCTCGAGGTAATAATGCAATCTGGGTTATTGTTGATCGCTTGACTAAATATACTCATTTCCTTGTCATAAGAGATAATTTCTCCCTAGATCAAATTTCCCATTTTTATCTTAAATAGATAGTCAGGTTACATTGATTTCTTCTCTCCATTGTATGTGACCGTGATCCCAGGTTTACTTATAACTTTTGGAAAGGCCTTCAGATGTCGTTGGGTACTGAATTAAATTTTAGTACAGATTTTCATCCTCAATCAGATGGGTAGTCAGAATGAACAATTCAGACCTTGGAGGATATGCTACGAGCTTTTTCGATGGATTATCAGGGAAGTTGGGACCAACATCTTTCTTGGGTTGAGCTTTCTTATAATAACAGTTTTCATTCCAGTATACAGATGGCACCATTTGAGGCATCATATGGGAAGCGGTGTCGAACTCCATCATTTTGGGATGAAGTGGGTGAATGGAAGCTAATGGGACCAGAATTGGTAGAAGAGATGGTAGAAACTATTTAGTTGATTCAGAAACACATGAGAACAGCTCAGAGCAGGCAGAAGAGTTATGCGGATAACTGGAGGAAGGATCTTTCTTTCGAGGTAGGTGATCATGTTTTTCTCACGGTTTCTCCATGGAAAAGTGTGATGCGATTTGGTAAGAAAAGAAAGCTGAGTCCAAGGTTCATTGGACCATATGAAATTTTGGAGAGAGTTGGATCAGTTTCATACAGAGTGTAATTACCTCTGAGTTTATCTCAGGTACACAATGTTTGTCATGTTTCGTTGCTGAGAAAGTATATACCAGATCCATCTCATGTTTTGAGTCCAGTGGTAGTTCAGCTGGAGGAGAACATATCTTATAAAGAGCAACCAGTCCAGATTCTTGACCGAAGAGAGAAAGTGTTGCGAAATAAGGTAATTCAATAGGTAATGGTTTTCTGGAAAAACCATATTGTTGAAGAGGCAACATGGGAATCTGAAAATGCAATGAGGGATAAATACCCCCACTAATTCGATAAGTAAATAAATTACAAGGATGCAATTTTCTAAAGGGGGGAAGGATGTAACATCCCAAGTAAGTAATGAATGATAGATATTTTTATCTATGCCTATTAATGAATTATATAGTGTTTTAGAGGCTTAAAATGAAAATAAATCCAATCTTAAGCATGAAATACACTAATATTTTTAAAAGATTGTTTTACTACCTTTTTATGGAAAACCATTTTTAAATATATATTTTGACAATTTTATAAGCTATGTTTGTCAAAATAAACTTATTCTTTATGATTGGGACATAAAAATTTACTTTGTGTAAATTTTTGCTATTTTTCCGATAAAGTTCATTTTTTAATGAATAGTGTACAATGTTGTATTTTAATTCAAAACCACTTTTTAATCTAATTTATTTATGTGATTAGATTATCTTTTGAATTGGTTTTAAAGTGAAATTAGAATATATTTTTACCATTTAATCCAATGGTGGTTATTGGAATCAATTTCACTTTGAAATTGAACTTAAACTAGTGTCAATATTTTGATACTTATTGTTTCATCAAAACACGCTATTTGTCATGACAGCAGGAATTAATTATTAAATTAATTAATGTGACTTATATGGTTTGAATTTTTAAAAATAGACATCATTTTTGAATTCAGAATATCAAATATAGCTTAGGGTGATGTTTTGGTATTTTTCTGAAAAACTTCAATTTTTTGATGAATAGTGAAACCACTAAGTGGTAGTTAAAGAAACTGATTTTTCATTTAAATGAAACATTGTCACTTCTGTGATTTTATTTTCAAAACTCCGACATACATGGTTGTCATTAATAAGTAAAATGTGGTTCAATGAGATTAAAATAATTTTTTGGTGAATAGTAACTTTTAAGTTCTTAATCGCGATTAGAGGTAATTAGTGTAGTTTAAGGTAAAAATAATGTTTTAATAAAATGAGATGAGATTGACACATGTCCTACCCTCATTGGATGTGTCATGGCCGACCAAGAAATTTCATGGGTCAACTTGGGGACCCCATGGAGCCACTTTGGTTGGGAAATGGCATAAATAACTTTTTATTAAATGTTAAAGTAAAAATGACACAAACATGATATGTTTTACTAAAAAAGAATTTACATGGTGTTATACAAGTCATATTTTTTACTATAAATATTCATTAGAAAGATAAAACGATTTCATACAACATGATAATTTTCGTATAATTTTTAGCCATTAAATATACTAAATTATTTATGACATCATGATGATGCAGCGATTACCTCATTAATAAAGGATTTAAATAAAATGAAATGATAATGTAAACTCTATGACCTTCACATGTACAAAACCTATTAGTTGCGTGGATTTAGAATCCTTATCACCTTACCCTCGAATTATATCAATGTGGGACCTTTTTAATCCGAAAATCATTTTAAAATAAAGTAACTTTTCTTTACTTTCCAAGAGTGCCCCTCCTCTCCTCTTATAAAAGGCCCCCACCTATACAACCTTACCCACACTTCCAAAGCATTTGGATCGGCCAAACCCTGCTCATTTTGTCTCTGTACATCCCTATCTAACTCTTTGAAGCCTCACTTTGGGAATAAGTCTTCCCAAGGAAGCCTTTGAGCTCAAATCTAAGAGAGTTACCCGATTTTGAGGTAATGTGCTCACTTGTGTTCTTTTGTTTTATTTTGCTTCTCCAACCCCATAAACTCTTTTTATTCATTTATTTTGTAACAAATACAGTATCTTCAATACACTAGGATGTTCTTATAATAATCATTTGAGCTACACTTACACACATCTACATCTAATGGTTAATGAACATACTGTTTCCGTGGATGGCGAATTTCTGCCTCCCGAAACGATGATTGTTTAACATTTTTTTCAAACCATCAAAGGTGGACATTATGATGAAACTATATTTATATATGATATATAATATGTTTATGTTTTCCTTAAGCTTCTGTATTTTTCATTTTGGGAATACATTTATGGTTTCCATTATGGGTAAACGTGATATCTTCATTTAGGGAAGTGCGGACTACCGCCCCCTCAAAGTGATTTGATTCGTTAATACCATATGTGGGATGTATAAAGGATGGAGTTATTATATTATATATGATATTAAACTGGAATTATAATATACCTTTAAATAATTATGATTCAATTCTATAAAAATACGAAATAGAAATGAAAGTAGCGTTCATGCGTACGTACGGCTTACTGTCTCCATGAATGGTGCATTTCATTTCTTACCTCTAAATGATTATGTAATATTATAAATGCATGAATGTAATAGATATATATGACATATATTATACCTAAATCATGAATACCATTCTGGATATAATTTATACAGGAACAACTTGTAATTATAAATGGTTTTATTTTTGACTCAAGTACCAAAGATCGTTAAAATGACCGTTTTTAACTTAAAAAAATTACATACTATTCATGACATGGAAATAAGTGATATAAAAGGAATAATGAACTTGAAAAAGGTTCTTAAGAAAATATAAAGTAACTCAAGTTTATTATTCAGGACGTTATATAACGGTCGAGTCAAGTCGGACCCGAGGTAAGGGACTTCGTCTCAATCTCCTTTCGTTGAGGCATATTTCATTTTATACACAACTTTATTTTATACGGTGTATAAACCCCTTTGACTTTTACTTTTATACAAAAGAAATCATTTTCTATGAAGTGTTTTACAAAATTACAAAAAGGAATGTTTCTTTTAACGTACACGGTGAAATCGACGTTTTCCGCCGCCGCGAGTATTATTTGGTCTTTGGCTTCCTGAACAAGCCGTAAGGTTTTTTTTAAATGAAATAAATACCATATACTCTTTTATGTATTTTGGTATTTAAAATGGTTTTTATAATGGATTTATTATATCAATATATATAGGTGATATATTTTGATCAAAGTGTGGATATGTTTTCTTTCCATTATATTTTTTTTATGTCTTATGATTTTTATAATGGTACTTGGACATTTGACGGGTGGTTACGTGATAAACCACATGACGGGTGGTGCTGTGAATACTAGGATGGGTGGTTACGTTATAACCTCCAATTCATTGGGTATGGAATTCGGCCGTATGGATATTCCATTAAGTATGTATGGAAGTTGGCCGTACGGCTATTCCATTAAGTGATATGTGTGGAAGTCGACTGTATGATTATTCCACTTATGTATGTTTATGTCCCAAGTTACCTTTATATGTTATGTGTTCTTTATATGGGTTTTATGGTAATCCTTTGGTTACAAAAGGGTAAGTAATGATATTTTATTCAGTGAAGAGTTTTTACTACTTCATGAAGGTGAAGGTATTACTTTGATAAAGTATACATGGTTTACTTGATGTTTGAAAAACTAACAGTTTTCATTCTTTGTGTATCCCTTACTGGGATTTTTATGCTCACCCATAGTTTTTTTGAAATGTTTTTTGCAGGACTTAATGTGGAATAGGGTCAAGGATGGGATCAAGGGAAAGTCATGCTATATAAAACATGGAACTAGAAATGTTTCTTTTTTAAGAGTTTTTTATTCTATCAAAACTCAGTAGAAGTGTCTACTTTGTAATCTTTTGGGATGTAACAGTTATGTCCTAATTTTCTAATACTCTAAACATGAAAAGATCTTCAATGTGAATTATTCATTTAATTCAATATTAAGTAATGTTTAAGGCCAGGGCCTTATAACATGGATCTAAAAATAAATATGTTTAGTTCAACTTTTACAACAATAACCTGTAATAAAAATAGTTTTTGATATATAGTAATGCATCAAGGAGGGGACAAGGATGTTTTGTCATGTAAAATAATATTTTGATAGCTTATGAAACAATCTAAATGATGTTTCATGAGAAAAAGTTCCCAACTAATGATTTGGAGTAAGCTATAATAATTTCATCATTATAGATAGAGTGGAACTATCTATATGGAAAAATGTGTCACATATATACTATAAAAACATTAATGTATAATTTCCATAAAATAGGTATATAAACGCACCATGTATGGTTCTTAGATCTGATTAAATATTATTAATTATAAAAAAACAACAATTATGGGGAGGCGAACAAGGTGAGAGATTATTTGAGAAAAAAGTATCATTCTACTTTATGGTTGATGAGGATAAAAAAACAACTATTTATATATTTATAATGGATTGATATAGAAATCGTAATGGAAGACAGTAAATCTAATATGGTTGAAATGAATTCCCAATCATTTATATATATAATGATTAAATTGTTGTGAAATGTTCCTTAGTTCAAAATTAACTATGACAGAATCAGAAGTTTCAAGAACCATGTATGTGTCCCATTTGTACTATATTTTTAGAATGATATGATGGATGATGCTCATAGTTACTCATATACTATTTATCATGGATTTTCATATTTTTAAACATATTTGAAATTGATTTTTTGGTGGGTTTAAATAGAGAGAGATATTATGGAGTATGTTTTTCTTGTGATTGGCATGATAAAATGTTATTAATTATAGATTAAAAAATTATGGGTATGTTAAATCCATTACCAATAATAGAATGAAAATGGGAAGACATCATAATAGGTTTTTTTCCGTCTCCCCAAAATAACTAATAGACATAATTATATATGGGTTATAATTGATATTTATTTACATTAAAAACACTACATTTCTATTAAATAATAATTATATTTTTATTATATTTTTCATATTATATATTAATTAAAAAGTGGTAAGATTTCATTGAGTACCTCTATCAATTTTATCAGATAGGGATCATGTGTTTTCCATGATATTTTGGATAACTCATATTTATATTGAAGATATAGAGATATTTTGAAACACTTAATATTATCCTCAAAGTTATATTCAATATTTGGGGACCATTAAAAAAATAGAATACATGTTGGGATATTTATCTATAAATTTTAATGGTGATTGGTATAAATATATTCCTTTGGTGGAATGTTTTCTAAAATAAGAGCTTCAACTCTAGAATTCAGATTGATCCTTATGAATCCATATACGGTTGGAAGTTATTGACCACCACGAAATAGAATTAAGGTAAGGAAATTCATATTTTGGATTCTTATATTGAAAATTAAGGGGATTAGACTATATGTTCCATTCAATAGAACACGGGAAAATCTACGAGTCAATAAAATAGATATGCAAACAAATGTTGGAAGGATCTAGAGTTTGAAGTTGTTGTCAATTAATTCCAAAACATTTATACCTAGAATTGGGTGATATGATTAGTAAATTAGGGTATTCTATGCGTTAGTTTAATCACCCCATTTTAAATTCGTAATAATTTCAGTGTGGTATCTTATCAATTGTAACATCTCCCTAATCTCTTTCAGTTTCATTAATTGTTTCATATATATTGCTAGATGACGTACATTCCCAATATTTTACAAGTAATAATACTTGAGGTTGTATATATGAACCATTATCAATACTATCATCTATAAATGTAATGACCCAGAAATTTCAAGGAAATTTTTTTCTTAATTTTCTTTAGAATTTTACAAGAATGCAGTTTCTGACGGCGCCTGATTCCGAGGCCCGGTGTGCCTGGAATTAATTTCCGAAGTTTGGCTCGGGTACGTTCAGTGAACGAGCGAGAGGGAATTTCTATGTTTTGAACCGGTGCCCGGAATCGAATTCCGAGGGAACCGATGGAACCGCATCGCCGGTAATTACTTAGGAACTCCTTTTCCGGAGTTGCGTTTACACGAGTGTTGATAATAAAAATTGTGGATGTTTTTATAACTACACTACAATTTTTATTAACTTACTCTAAGTGTTAGCTCATGGTGGAAGTTGGGTAACCACCCAACCTCCCTTGGGAGGTTATGAGGGTGGTGGGGCCCACACGAACCCCACCTCTTCATATCCTCTAAAACCCCTCAACTCCCACTTAAATGATTTTAACTTAGTTATAACTTATGTCTTAAATGAGTTGATTTTAATGTGGTGAGTTGTGTGAGTCTTTTGAATTTCAAACACTTGAATTTCAAAAGCCATGTGAAGTTAATTAAATAAGTGGAGAACTTATTTCATTTGGTTGTGTTGGGTTGTTTGAGAGATTTTGGAAAGAAGGCTTAGAAGTCTTGAAGTTTCTTCATCCTCTTGACAAAGAACGCGAAGAACGATCGGACATCGACGACGAACGCCACGTTCCCGGGAACCGTCTTCCGCGACGCCATACCCGCAATACCGACGACGTCTTCTTCCGCGACATCTCTTTTCGCGATGCCGAATCTCGTCACCTCTTAAATCAAGGTATGGGTTTTAACTTTTAAAAGTTATGTGGATCTCTCCTTCGAACTTGAAGGTTTATATTTGTCGGGCCTTGATTCCAAATCTTTTTATTTAATTTAAAATATTGTGAAAGTTTATCATTCATTAAAGGCCGATTGTTAGCAAATAACGCGAGGGGGTCGGACCGCATGAACACAGCCGACCCTCCACCTATTCATGTTGATTTTGTTGTGGATTGAAACGGGTGTGGCGCGGTGTCGTCCCACTGCGCAGGATCATGCGGCAAGAAACGTGCGGCGCCATCGCGCCGCGTCGTTAAATAATGCAAGGGCGCGACACCGTCGCACCGCGTCGAAAAAAGTTGAAGGCGCCGCGGCCGGAGCGGGGCCGCGGTGGAGGGGCGCGGTGCCATCGCACCGCCCCGGAAAACGAAGGTCTCGGCCGGTTCTGGGCCGCGGCGGAACGAGAAGAGCGGCGGCCAGCCGGGCCGCCGGTGTCGGAAGCCGGAAGGAGGACCGGCCTTGCCGGTCCCGTTGAGGAAGAACCGGCCAGCCAGGTCGGGCCGGACGGAAGGGAGAAAACCGGGGGAAATAATTTCCCCTGGCCAGCCTTAAGGGCCCCCCCATTATGAGGGGGGCGGTTTCACAAAGGGGGGGGGGGGCAGGCGGCCCCCCGTTTTCTCGAAGGCAGGCCCCCACGTGAGGGGGGCCGTTTTTCTTTAGGCGCGGCAGGTTGCCGCGCCGCCAGCTGAGGAAAGGCGGTGGCTTTGCCCCCCACGCACGACACACGAACGGCGCCCAGGCCGTGCCACCGTGTAGGCCCGCGCCGCCGCGCCGGGCCGGGTTTTCCGAGCCGGGCCGGGTCGTCGGGATGGGTCGCCGCCCGGGGCGGGTCGACCCGGTTCGGCCAAACCAGGGGGGGTCGTGCAGGGTCGGCCCGGGCCCAGACCCCCAGTTTCAGACCACTTTTGGTCAAATGCCCGTATCTTGGGTTACGGGCCTCCAAACGACTCGCTGTCAGCGACAACACGATCCTTGGATCGAGACGGTCGTTTCGGTATACTATACTCAAGGTGCACTTTCCTTTTCGGGAGCCTACGTGGTCAAAACTCCATAGTTAAGCGTGATTGGCCAAGAGTAGTGATCAGGATGGGTGACCTCCTGGGAAGTTTCCCAGGATGGGTGTGAGACGGAAAGGCCAATAACTAACAGACCGAGCGTCCGATTTACGCGTCATCTATTTTGTTGAATTCCTCTTGATGAGACGGATCTTTTGACATACTCCGCCCGAGGTTTGGACGCAGGTGGAGTACGGTCGGGTTGGTTTTGCCTTAAAAACCAACCGAGCCCCTGGAACGAAAAAAGCCAATAACTCTCAGACCGGGCGTCTGATTGACGCGCCGTCTGTTGCGTTGAGTTCCTGTTGACGATACGGAACTTTTGGCATTCTCCGCCCGAGATTTTGATGCAGATGGATAGTGGCCGCGTTGGATCGCACATAAATCCAACCGGGCCCCTGGAACGGAAAAGTTGACACCTTTCTGACAGAACGTCCATTTGACGAACCGTCAGCGGCGTTGGTGATGTCGTTGAGAAACAGTCCCTATGAGTATACCCTATGAGAGATCGGGGTACAGTTGAGATACGGCCGGGTTTGGTTCGCTCACGAAACCAACCGGGCCCCTGGGGAAAAAAGGCTAATAACTCACAGACCGGGCGTCCGATTGACGCGTCGTCTGTTGTGTTGAGACCCCTATGACGAGGCGGTCCTTTGAGATACTTCTTCGTGGGAATTTGAGATACTTGGAGTATCGACCTGTAGCTCGTGGAGCGGACCCTCCCAGTGACGAGCGTGCGGAGTATGGAGTCCGTGTAACTGGCTGAGACCTGACGACTGCTTGACCGACTCGACTTGGAGTGAGTCGACTAGCCCAGTGGACTCAGCACTACTTTCTGAGGTGCAGACCCATGGAGGACGGAGCCCTACCTGTGTGACAGTGCAGACCCGTGATACACGTCCGGAGAGTACCTCAGCAGGCTACTAGGGGGTGTGCACTACTGTGTTTGGGTGACATACCTCGGCGGGAAGCACTACTGTGTCTGGGTGGCTGACCCTCGGTACTCGACTGGAGGAGTACTTCAGAAGTATTAGGTTAGTGAGCAGTACCTCGGAGTCGTGACAGGACCACTGTACACTCCAGAGACGGAGCTCTTCAGCAGTTACGGTTTCGATAATGAAAATCCTGGTTTGAGATGAGACTTTTGACCTTGTGTTTACCTCATGATTGAGATGGGTCACTTGCTATCTTAGGTATATGTATGGGCATATACCCGGGTAGTGGTTATCTGTTGATTTCACAATCCTTGTTTTTCCTCATGATTGATATGGGTTACTTGATAACATAGGTATATGTATGGGCATATACCTAAGTAGAGGTTATCTGTTGAGATCTTCTTTGTGGTTATCCTTGTTGGTTTAGTGAGACCTTGAGGGTCTCGGGGTCCCTACTGAGTATCGTTATACTCACCCCTGCACGGGCTATGCCCGCACCTCGTTGTGTTGGTTGCAGATGACGGGCAGTGCTGACAGAGGCCAAGTGTTCGAAGACTGGACGATACCTGGAGGTGGACTATACGACGAGATGGTACCCGGAGGAGGACCTCACGACGAGACGGTACCCAGAGGTGGACGTGTCAACGAGGCGGTACCCGGAGGTGGACCACTGGGCGAGACATACTTGGAGCGGACGGCGGCACCCGAGGAGCAGAGGAGCTATCTGTACCCACCCTTCAGGTGGGATTTCCAGTGGAAAGCTCGGCGTAGTAGCTTTACTTTTCAGTTTCTATTTTCCCTTTCGAGGTGTACTTTACAGTTGGGCTTGTATTTCCGGCCCCTTTTTACTTTCCGCACTTACTGTTGTACACAGTTTTTACTTAGTGTTTACTTCTTCCGCTTGTACTCTGTGTGATTGTTTACTTTACAAAGGCAATGCCTTCTCTTTTTACCAGGATTTACACCTTGGTGCTAGTCGCCTGCCCCTGGCCTATGGAAGGCGGGCTTGGGGTAGTCACGGCATGGGCCCCGAGGATGGGTCTTGAAAAATTGGTATCAGAGGAGTTCGGTTCTACCGCAGAACTTATAACTCTGATGATTCTTTCTGTGAAGCAATAGTGTTGAGAGTACCGAGTGTGGTTTTCAGTTCAGGGAGTCCAGTGTTGGTGCGGGTGGTCAACGTATCCATACACCAGGACCCTGAAAACTGATTTCAGACTTTGTGCACGAAAACACTAATTGTGTGTGTGTTTTCAATGGTTTTCCCTTAAAACAACTCAAACCAGGTCAGCTCACCAGGTATAAACGTTTGACCGTGTCACGATGTTTCTTTCAGAATGCCTTTTCACGGACGACCAGCTAGAGCCCCGAGAGTGGTACGTACTGACAGCCCGTCGAGCGACGAGGCCTCAGTACATGGCCCTATCCTAGTTGAGGGACCAACAGAGGCACCAGTGTTACTGCTACCCGTTGGGCCACCGATTCCACCAGCCCCAGCAGTAGGCGATGCACGACGCTTGAGCGCACGACACGAGTTCCAGCGCCAGAGGCCACCCAGGTTCCGGGGAGAGATGGACCCGCAGGCGGCTGAGGTTTGGCTGGAGGCTGTGGTGAGAGTCTTCAGGCTAGTGGGGACGCCGGCAGACTTTATGGTGATCTTTGCTACCAGCCTCTTTCAGGCAGCAGCAGGCAGGTGGTGGAGCCACTTGTTCCAGTTTTTTGATGAGATGAACTTCGCATGGGAAGACTTCGAGACCTTCTTCAGGGTGGAGTTTGTGCTAGTATCTCTACACCCCGAGCATGTACAGGAGCTTCTGCCTTTGCCGTGTGCTTTTTTATCAGTAGCCGAGTCATCTGTGGGTAGTAGACAAATGATGCAGAAGTCCAGGAGGACCAGACTAGCAGTTAGACGATCTCGGGTTTTAGGACCGGTGGTGTGGGGCACCCGATGTGGGGTCAGAGCCAGGCGTGCCAGAAACTGACAATGATACTCATGCGGAGGAAAGGTTCACCTGGAACGTGACTGTCCGAATCCTCGTACGGTTGATCAGCAGGTGTTGGAGGAGCCACCAAGACAGAAGCAGCCACTAGTGCTTGAGCAACAGCCGAGCAGTGGACAAGGCAGTAGAGCTCCGAGAGCAGGTGGGCATGAGAGGAACTAGTGGATACGTCCTTTATACTTCTAGTTCCATGTTGCTTTTGTATTCGTGTCTTTGTACTATGAGCTACAATAATTAAAAGACACTTATCTTTTTTTGCTTTCATGTCCTTTTGTTTGGTTGATACTGAGTGGTCCCGGTTAAACTGTTGACTTGACCCTCACTTTTGAGATTTCTACTGGAGGGGACCCAGTGACCTCACACTGATGTTGATAGTGTGACTCAACCCTTGGAGGAGAGAGTGACAGTTGGATCTCTTAGTAGATACGTCGAGGCCTTACGACGTCATCCATGGCATGAATGCATCATTCATGTTAAGATTGAATGTATTAGGCAATGAATGTGGTTCATCCAGGGGATGAGACCGGGTTTCTCTTATCGGCCAAGAAGAAATCATAGCAGCTCTTTTGAGACTAAAGGAGGTTCAGGACATCTAAGAGAGGATGAAGACTGCACAGTGCAGTAAGAAACAGGAAACCGGTGCCAGTCTGAGAGACTCGAGCATGTTAAGAAGAGGAATCTTAAAGGAGAGATGAGTCTACGAAGCAGCAGACGTGGAGGCAGAGCTAGGAGAGCAGCATGAGGTGGTGTACATCCTATCATTGTACAACCACCCACCTTAGTTATTCCTGCCAGGCTCCGGGAGCTGGAGGGAGGAGGAAGAGTGTGGCTGCATGCGGTCAAGGAGTGTGACCCAATGGCTCTAGAAATGATTCAAGGGACAGTCTGTGTCCACTACTAGCTGTTGTAGTAATGGACGTCGATGTGAATCATTTCTTGCTTTCAAAAATCTTGTTCCCGACCTAGAGTTTCCGGTAAGCCGTGGACTTGACCCTCACACCTGGAGATACCTTGGGAAGAGACTCGATAATCACACTTACGCCGACAGTGTGGTCAGACCCTCGAGGCGAGAGTTTCAGTTGGAATCTCTTGGTGACAGCGTCGAGGCCTTACGACGTTAGTTTGAGTATGGAATGGGCAATAACTGTTCATACTCAAATTGACGGTTTTAGGCAAACGTCGGGATGGGTTTTCCTTGGTCGGCGAAAAGGAAACCCCAGGCAGCACGGGATAAACTCTTCCACGGGAGGGTGCGACCGATCACTCTTGAATCGGCCAACCTTACCCTCGTGGCAGCAGTCGTTTGAGTTCTAGTTCTAACAGGAATTGGAAACCTCTGGAGTTTGAGGATGGCGACCACGTTCTTATACGGGTCTCACCTCGACGAGGTTTACGTAGATGTGGCCAAGGCGACAAGTTATCTCCAAGGTTCAGCGGACCTTCTTAGGTCCCCAGCTGGGTAGGCGGGGTGGTTTATCGCTTGACCCATTCACCGCAGTTGCACCAGGTGCACGACGACTTCCACGTATCTCAACTGAGGGGATACATGCTCGACCCTTCGCATACCATCGACCATGAGGAGCTGGACGATGGAGATGGGGTGTCTTTCCTGGAGGTTCCAGTGGGGATCGAGGATCGACAAGAGCAGATCCTACGAGGATGATCGATTCCTCGAGTTCACTTTCTTTGGTAGTACGGAACCTCCAGGTAAGCACATGGGAGCAGAAGGCTCAGATGCGTGCTCTGTACCGCTATTGTGACCCTAGTTTGTGTTGAAGCTTTACGGGGACGTAAAGCCCTGAGGTGGGAGTAATGTAAAGACCCGGAAATTTCAAGGAATTTTTTTTTCTTAATTTTCTTTGGAATTTTACAAGAACGCAGTTTCTGACGGCGCCTGATTCTGAGTCCCGGTGTGCCTGGAATTAATTTCCGAAGTTTGGCTCGGGTACGTTCAGTGAACGAGCGAGCGGGAATTTTTATCTTTTGAACCGGTGCCCGGAATCGAATTCTGAGGGCACTGATGGAACTGCATCGCTGATAATTACTTAGGAACTCCTGTTCCGGAGTTGTGTTTACACGAGTGTTGATAATAAAAATTGTGGAAGTTTTTATAACTACACTACAATTTTTATTAACTTACTCTAAGTGTTAGCTCATGGTGGAAGTTGGGTAACCACCCGACCCCCCTTGGGAGGTTATGAGGGTGGTGGGGCCCACACGAACCCCACCTCTTCATATCCTCTAAAACCCCTCAACTCCCACTTAAATGATTTTAACTTAGTTATAACTTATGTCTTAAATGAGTTGATTTTAATGTGGTGAGTTGTGTGAGTCTTTTGAATTTCAAACAGTTGAATTTCAAAAGCCATGTGAAGTTAATTAAATAAGTGGAGAACTTATTTCATTTGGTTGGGTTGTCTTGTTTGAGAGCTTTTGGAAAGAAGGCTTAGAAGTCTTGAAGATTCTTCATCCTCTTGACAAAGAACGCGAAGAACGATTGGACATCGACGAAGAACGCCACGTTCTCGGGAACCGTCTTCCGCGGCGCCATACCCGCAATACCGACGATGTCTTCTTCCGCGACATCTCTTTTCGCGACGCAGAATCTCGTCACATCTTAAATCAAGGTAGGGGTTTTAACTTTTAAAAGTTATGTGGATATCTCCTTCGAACATGAAGGTTTATATTTGTTGGGCCTTAATTCCAAATCTTTTTAATTAATTTAAAAGATTGTGAAAGTTTATCATTCATTAAAGGCCGATTGTTAGCAAATAACGCGAGGGGGACAGACCGCACGAACACGACCGACCCTCCTCCTATTCATGTTGATTTTGTTGAGGATTGAAATGGGTGTGGCGCGGTGCCGTCGCACTGCGCAGGATCATGCGGCAAGAAACGCGCGGCGCCGTCGCGCCGCGTCGTTAAATAATTCAAGGACGCGACGCCGTCGCGCCGCGTCGAAGAAAGTTGAAGGCGCCGCGGCCGGAGCGGGGCCGCAGTGGGGGGGGGGTGCGGTGCCATCGCACCACGCCGGACAATGAAGGCAGCGGCCGGTTCCGGGCCGCGGCAGAACGAGAAGGCCGGCGGCCAGCCGGGCCGCCGGTGTCGGAAGCCGGAAGGGGGACCGGCCTTGCCGGTCCCGTTGAGGAAGAACCGGACGACCAGGTTGGGCCGGCCGGAAGGGAGAAAACCTGGGGAAATAATTTCCCCCGGCCAGCCTTAATGGCCCCCCATTATGAGGGGGCCGGTTTCACAAATGGTGGGAAGGCGGCCCCCCATTTTCTCGAAGGCAGGCCCCCACGTGAGGGGGCCGTTTTTCTTTAGGCGCGGCAGGTTGCCGCACCGCCAGCTGAGGAAAGGCAGGGGCTTTGCCCCCCGCGCACGGCACACGAACGGCGCCTAGGCCACGCCGCCACACTGGACCGCGCCACCGCGCCGGGCCGGGTTTTCCGAGCCGGGCCGGGTCGTCGGGCCGGGTCGCCGCCCGGGGCGGGTCGACCCGGTTCGGCCGACCCAGGGGGGGTCGGGCCGGGTCGGCCCGGGCCCAGACCCCCAGTTTCGGACCACTTTTGGTCAAATGCCCGTATCTTGGGCTATGGGCCTCGAAATGATTCGCCGTCAGCGGCAACACGATCCTTGGATCGAGACGATCATTTCGGTATACTATACTCAAGGTGCACCTTTCTTTTCGGGAGCCTACGTGGTTAAAACTCCATAGTTAAGCGTGCTTGACTAAGAGTAGTGATCAGGATGGGTGACCTCCTGGGAAGTTTCCCAGGGTGGGTGTGAGACAGAAAGACCAATAACTAACAGACATGGCGTCCGATTTACGCGCCGTCTATTTCGTTGAATTCCTCTTGATGAGACGGATCTTTTGACATACTCCTCCCGAGGTTTGGACGTAGGTGGAGTACGGTCGGGTTGGTTTTTCCTTAAAAACCAACCGGGCCCCTGGAACGAAAAAGCCAATAACTCTCAGACCAGACGTCCGATTGACGCGCTGTCTGTTGCGTTGAGTTCTTGTTGACGATACGAAACTTTTGGCATTCTCCGCCCGAGATTTGGATGCAGATGGATAGTGGCCGGGTTGGATCGCACAGAAATCCAACCGGGCCCCTGGAACGGAAAAGCTGATACCTTTCTGACAGAACGTTCGTTTGACGAACCGTCAGCGGCGTTGGTGATCTCGTTGAGAAACAGTCCCAATGAGTATACCTTATGAGAGTTCGGGGAACAGTTGAGATACTGCCGGGTTTGGTTCGTTTACGAAACCAACCGGGCCCCTGGAACGAAAAGGTTAATAACTCACAGACCGGGCGTCCGATTGACGCGCCGTCTGTTGTGTTGAGACCCCTATGACGAGGCGGTTCTTTGAGATACTTCTTCGTGGGACTTTGAGATACTTGGAGTATCGAACTGTAGCTCATGGAGCGGACCCTCCCAGTGACGAGCGTGCGGAGTACGGAGACTGTGTAACTGGCTGAGACCTGACGACTGCTTGACCGACTCGACTTGGAGTGAGTCGACTAGCCCAGTGGACGGAGCACTACTTTCTGAGGTGCAGACCCATAGCGGACGGATCACTACATGTGTGACAGTGCAGACCTGCGGTACTCGTCTGGAGAGTACCTCAGCAGGCTACTAGGGGGTGTGCACTACTGTGTTTGGGTGACATACCTCGGCGGGAAGCACTACTGTGTCTGGGTGGCTGACCCGCGATACTCGACAGGAGGAGTAATTCAGCAGTCTTAGGTTAGTGAGCAGTACCTCGTAGTCATGACAGGACCACTGTACACTCCAGAGACGGAGCTCTTCAGCAGTTACGGTTTCGATAATGAAAATCCTGGTTTGAGCTGAGACTTTTGACCTTGTGTTTACCTCATGATTGAGATAGGTCACTTGCTACCTTAGGTATATGTATGGGCATATACCCGGGTAGTGTTTATCCGTTGATTTCACAATCCTTGTGTTTCCTCATTATTGAGATGAGTTACTTGATAACTTAGGTATGTGTGTGGGCATATATCTAAGTAGAGGTTATCTGTTGAGATCTTATTTGTGGTTATCCTTGTTGGTTTAGTGAGACCTTGAGGGTCTCTGGGTCCCTATTGAGTATCATTATACTCACCCCTGCATGGGCTATGCCCGCACCTCGTTGTGTTGGTTGTAGACGACGGGCAGTGCTAACAGAGGTCGAGTGTTCGAGGACTGGACAGTACCTGGAGGTGGACTATACGACGAGATGGTACCTGGAGGAGGACCTCACGACGAGACGGTACCCAGAGGTGGACGTGTCGACGAGGCGGTACCCAGAGGTGGACCACTGGGCGGGACATACTCGGAGCGGACGGCGGGACCCGAGGAGCAGAGGAGCTATCTGTACCCACCCTTCAGGTGGGATTTCCAGTGGACAGCTCGGCGTAGCAGCTTTACTTTTCAGTTGCTGTTTTCCCATTCGAGTTATACATTACAGTTGGACTTGTATTTCCAGCCCCTTTTTACTTTCTGCACTTACTGTTGTACTCAGTTTTTACTTAGTGGTTACTTCTTCCGCTTGTACTCTATGTGATTGTTTACATTACAAAGGCAATGTCTTCCCTTTTTACCGGGATTTACGCCTTGGTGCTAGTCACCAGCCCCTGGCCTATGGAAGGCGGGCTTGGGGTAGTCACGGCACGGGCCCCGAGGACGGGTCGGGACAATAAACAATATAAATTATGCATCATAGTGAAAAAATTCTTGGAAACATGGCCACATTCTGAGTTAAAGTATTTCTATTGAAACCACCAATTTAAATAAGTTTCTTGAGAACCCAAGGATATGAGGAGGAGGAAATATCCTCATTACAATGTATCATAATGAAAAATTTTGATGTACAAATATATTTTAAATGGGTTAGATTTTAACTTCTCAATATTATTATGATATATTTCCCATTAAATTAGTTAATTTCATTGATTACATGAATTAGACACAACATCATGTTTAGATGAACTATGCACCATTGTTTAAATATTATGTTTATATTATAGCCTACACATTGGATCGGAATGTATAAATAGTAATATATAAATTATTTTAAATTTATTTTTCACACATTTAAAATTTAATTCATTTTTCATGAAATTATTTACATCATAAAATTAATTGAAATTAAATGGTATGTTTTTTCAAAAAAATTATTATGTGAGCAATTTATAAAATATGAATAAATTAAATTAAACCATATTGGTGGGTTATTTTAATGATTTTTCTATATTATTTAACTAATAAAATGTTTCAATAATTAAAAAATATATTTTTTAATTGTAGGATACGAATAACTCGTGTTTTTTACATAGAAAATATATTTTTATTTTATAAAACATAAATTCCTCAAATTTTTTAAACACATTTTAAAATTAATTATATCCAAATAAAAAATATAAAATTCATAAAATGGAATGCATATTTGAAATAAGTAGGTCCAAATTTAAAAAATAGGTCCGTTTTATTTTTGGCATTCTTGAATTGTAGCTTGGTAATCATTATCATCTCAATAGAATGTAAAATAGGTAAATGGAGATTAAAAATTATGTGAAAAAGACGTAATTTTACATCCATGTTATCATTGAATTAATAAAATTATACCCTTAATACCTTAGGATCGTAATTTAGTTGTTTAATGAGAAATAACCTTAGAATGAGAGAAATGTATTATTTAAATCAATGAATGTTACAAAAAGTCACTCTTTTTTTGAATATCTCATACGTATCATCATAGAGATAAAATTATATTATGAGCCGCTATTATTTTATAATTAGACATGAATACAATTAATATATATATATATATATTTAATATTTATATAATCTCCTAAATTTCTTATGCAACCCAAATGTAATATTTCTCTAATTAATAAAAAAACATTACATATGTAAAAATATTAGAAGTCATATAATGTTAAATATTTAATATATTCCATGAAAGTTTTAGATCCATATGACATAAAAGAGTGTTTTTAAGGAATTATATTCAAAATTTCCCTTTATATGAATTCATTTATCTATAAAATAATACAATAGTTTCAAAATTTAAAATATTTAAATTTTATCAAAAAATTAATTTATTAAATTGTTGAAAAATATAAATTTTATTTACATTATATATTTTTGTTATGATATTTATTTAAATTTCATAAATAATAAATTTAATTTCCAATTCTTATCTTATATATAAAATTAAAACATTTTAATATTGAATTTATTTTCGTAGTTAAAATTCAAATACGTTATGTGAGGGTTAATCAAATTGATATAGACAAAAATTACTCGAGAAATTGACTAAATTACATTGATTTATGGCAACATAACCCTATCCCACTATATATTATAATCCCTTTCAATTTGGTGGAATGTTTCAAAATAGGAAATTTATTATAATTTTAGATTTTGAAAATTTTAAAAGTTCCTCTAACTTTAATTATAAATGAATATATTGTCCATTACTTCATTAAACCACTATAAGTATTAGATATTGAACAATCATATCCAATTTTACTTATCCAAATCCCTATACAAATTAAATATTCCTTGTTTAATTCCATAAAACTGACCGTAATTCCATTTAGAGTAGATCAAAAAGTGTCATTTTGTAATGACCTATAAATTCCATATAATTTTTTAAATTATATGGGAATTTTAATAGTCCGCAAAAATTGACGGCACATGGTTATGAGGCCCAATGTTTCCCAAATAATTTTCTGATCATTTTTTCGGGTACGTTCAGTAAACGTGCAAGCATGTTTTTGTAACATTTAAAATGGTATTCAAAATTGAAATCTGAAGACACAATTGAACTCGCAGCACCTATATTCTCTTAAGGAGATCTTTGTCTCGTCCGTAGTGGGTTGAGGGTGAAAGATAGTTTTTAAAGTTTTCATGAAAATAAAAAAAGTAAAATAAAATAAACATATATTTTATTTTTGTTGAATCTCCCATATTAATGTTTTGGAGGTTGGGACAACCGAGCCTAAAAACCCCAAATTTTGAATTTAGTGGCGGGGACCACCTGAACCCTCTGGATGTGGTAGAAACCTCTCAACTCCCCATTAATTCATTCCACACATTAAATTGTGAAAATTAAATAAGCCAATTACTTATGCAAACATGGTACAACTAATTGTGCCAAAAATTAAATTGATAGATTTATTTTAAATTATTTTGGAACATCATTTTTTTGAAATAATTGGTTGGAAATGGAAATGGGGAGATTTTGCGGAATATCTCCTCCAATGAAGAACACACCCTTACTCTCCAATGAAGAACTTCTCCTCGAAACAATGAATGAAATCTCCATCAAAGAGTGTTCTTCGGATCCAAGAAACATGAAAACACACAAGCCTGACTTCAGAAGCGTGTTATGGAGGCGACGATCATTGCCACCCTCTTCGCCTTCACTATTTTACATCTCATGACACATCGATGATCTGACGTCTGTTCTTCCCTCCTCATCGATGTCAATGAACCTCTGAGGTAGGATTTGATGTTTTAAATACCTCACTTACATGTTCTTGAAGTTCTCCGTGATTCATAAGTTGTGAACTGCATGCTACCGCTCTAAGGCAGAGGGTGCAAGCCAAAAAACATGGCCAACCTCTCCGCAATACCTTGTGTTCTTTTTGAAGAAATATTTGAGATGGAGGAAGACGGAAACTGAGCCGACCACTAGAAAAGGCACATCGCACGACACGCCACACAGAGAATATGGGTGGCTATACGACCAGCCACAGTGGGACACCACACCGCGGGCCGCCCAGTACGGGCCAGGCTGGAGCGAGCGGGATGGGCTGGGTCGACCCAAACCGGGTCGGCCCAGGTCGGGATGGCCTAACTGCGTCAAACCGAACCCAGACCAGTTTCAACCCTATACATTAATTTGGGTGTAACAAGGGCATCAGGCTACCGTTTGACAAACCATCTTTGACGCAAAAAAACCGTGGAGTGAGAAAAACCTTTTGGTATATTCCACTCGAGATTTGGGTTATGTAAGGGTATGGTTGGGTTGGATCAATTACGAATCGAACTGGACCCTCGAGACATAAAGGCTAATAACATACAGATCATGCCTCTGATTGACGCACCATATATTGTGTTGAGACCCTTATTTAATGGTGGTCCTTTGGAATACTTCTTAATGGGACTTTGTGAACATTGTAGTATCGATAAGTGGATTGATGAGTTGACCATCCTAGAAACAAGTGATCCTAGCGCAAGAACCTTGTCACTGGATTTGACAATGCACTAGGATCATGTGTGGTTATGACGATGTATTAACGATGTACTAAATACAGTGTGGCTCTAACGCTGTACAAACAATATAATAGGATCATGTGTGGGTATTATGACGTACCAATGATGTATTAGGATAATTTGTGGGTCTTCCAATGTATTGAAAATGTACTGGGATCTTTTTTGGGTCTAACGACAAACTGATGATGTACTATGATCCTCTATGGGTCTGAATACATACTAACTAAGTACTAGGATCCTATGTGGGTCTGACTATGTACTGACGATGTACTAGGATCATTTTTGGGTCCGACGACGTACTTACAATGTACTAGGATCATGTGTGGGTCTGACGATGCACTGATGAGGTACTAGGATCCTGTGTGGGTCTGATAATGTACTATGATCCCTTGTAGATTTGATGATGATTTATGATCCTTCGTGGGTCTTCCTCTTAACAAAGTATGATGAATTTATAGTTACATATAATCATCTCTACTACTGTACCTAATTTATTCCCGGTGTGAGATGATTTTTTACCTGTGTGGTACTTTCCTTTGTTGTAATACCTTGGTGGTATTATCCTTTGTGGCAGACCTGTGTGGCACTTAACATCTCGGTACACTTTCCTTGGTAGAATAGTTGAGATTGGGATTTTGAGTTGGACTCTATATTTCCTCATGATTGAGATGGGTAAAATTTATAACTTAGGTATATGTATAATAATATACCAAAGTAGGGTTGTCAGTAGATTTCATGCTTTGTGGTTTATCCTTCGTGGATTTTGGGATACCTTGAGGGTCTCGGGGTCCCTACTGAGTATCATTATACTCAGCCCTGCACAGGTATTGCCTGAACCTTATTGTGGTTGGTGCTGATGACAGATAGCAGAGACTGAGGATGAGGGTACAAGACTGGAGGTAGTTCAGAGTTGGACATTAGATGAGGCATACTATAGAGATGACCATTCATGATATGTACCTACCATTGAGGTAGGATCCATGGTGGGTGTTCATAGGAGATATTTCAGTTTACTTGTACTTTTCATTTTTCCTATACTTTCCAGTTGGTCTTGTATTCTGGCCCCTTTTGCTTTCTGTACTAACACTTTTACTATACAGTTTACTCGTATTTGTAATTTTTTGTGTGCTTGGTCGCCTATTTTTACAAGATATAAAGGAAATGCCTTCCCAGTTTTAGATAATACGCCTTCGATGGTAGTCGGCAGCCCCTGGCCTATTGATGGTAGGATTGGGTTAGTCACAACACGGGCCCCAGAGGACAGGTTGTGACTCATTTTTAAGAAGAAGTAATCTCACTAACTGGTCACATTTTTTGTACTCTTATTTACGGCCCCTAAATCTAATTTACATATCATAACATATTTAATTATGGATTTTAATTATTCAAAAAAAATTTACTCTATAACATATTTTTCATCAATATTTGGATAATTTATTATGATTATGAAAAATCTATTTTAGACCACCTATCAAGTCAAATGGCAAGTTCAAGTATCACACTTGTATATGTATAACATACCACATCCACATAGAGATCAAAATAATTTTTCATTAACAACATTTTTGGATGGTTATTATGAAGGGTTTAATTTTTATAGTTGATATTATTGAATAATTTATAATTTTTGAATAATAAATCAAGTTATACCTTCTTATCATCTTTTACACTAGTAAAACATAATTTTCTTCATCTGATTGTGTGTACAACCACCTCCATGATGATATGAGATTATATTTTTCGTTTATATTTTACTCATATGTTCATAATTGTGAACAATGTGAATATTTATAATATAAATGATATATATTATATAATAATTATTATATAAAGGTTAATTATTATTTATTTCTTATTCATTACATATTTTAAAAAATGGAATCATTTTTTTATGCATACATGTGGGATACAACATCTCTAAATAATGTAACCATTTTTTATATATGTACCTATTATGAATGATTATAACACTATAAATGATGTAGTTATTTTAAACATATAAGGATATGGATTGATGAATAGTTATTTTCATAGAAAATGAAGATGTTATCACCCATAACAATTATTTTAATTAATATTTATTAATAAAATTGGATAAGATGTCCTAAATAAATCAAAAAATTGTATATATATATATATATATATTTGAATATTATTATGGAATATCTAAATAATAAACCAATATTTGTTGTATAGGATGTTTGAACAAGAACATTGAAAGGTCGGGCATAAGGTGAAGGTTTATTTGAAAATATCATCAATATTGGGATTAGATACATTTATATCTCTATTAAGAGAATTATTTTATCATTATCATTCACATCCCTATAATCTAAAAATTTATTAAATGTTTTTCTATTATCAAATAATTTTTTAAATTCATTTTTAAACATGTTTTTTATGCAGACATTCCATGGTTTGACTTTGTGAATGGAATGTTTTTTTATCTTTAAATGAAAATAGTGATATTTCCACAATAAAAACGATACAATGAATTTAATATACAATTACATTTTACAAGGTTATTTTCCAAAAAATAGTTTTTTATTTTTTTGTTCTATTTTATAATTTTCAAATTATTTTCTTAATTTGAAATAGTATTATCTCCAATAAGGTTTTAATGATATTTTAATGTTATACATATCAATAAACTACAATAACCATTATTCCTACTCATCCTTTGACAGGGCTATGATACTTGTTTACTATTATTATTCAGTAGATATATTGATTATGAAACTAAATGTAAATGTTTATGAAAAGACTTTCCATGGTTTATTAATTTAAATGTTTTTTTGAAACAATTTTTATTTAATTGATTCGGATATTATGCATGTTATATGTTATTGTGGAACATATATGTATAGTTTTCATTATGTGATGGGTGAAACCTATATCTCAAACCTAAAAATTGGTTAATTTATTATATATAATAAGATAGTTTTATGAGATAATTTTATATTCGTAATCCATTTTGGAAAAACAATTCAATGTACTAGATCTACTTAGGGAAACAACTGTTCATTTCGTATGTGATGGTCTTTATATTTATTTTATATATATGAGATGGTTTATATAAATATTATTATTCCACAAACATTTTTGAAATTAAATTATAGTTCATGATAAAGTTATTATGATTTATCATTAAAATTATTTATATAATTTAATGTGACACATTTAATTGACCTAACTCATGTCTGTGATCTATTTTAGAATGGGTGTGAACATTGTAAGTCATGTCCCTTATATCATTTCATTATAATTATCTTGTGTTATCAAACGATCATATATTAATATCTCCCATGTTTTTCCATACTAAGCATATAATGTCTCACTTTTACATTTATTTATTTCCCCATGTTATGATGATTTTTTTAATATGGAGTGTCTATGAGGAGTACTATGAGGGAATATTATTAATGTAGATGTTTATGATTATTCAGAAAATTATAGAATTGTATATCTTGTCTCCAAATACATTAAATATATATATATATTTTTTGTATTGATTTTATGTTTATGCATTGAATATTTTTCAAAATATATGTTATATTTATGTGTGAAAATATTAGGATGTTAAAATATAGAATTTTTACAATGACCTCATAGTAGTTCTCCATGTTTTTCTTAAATCTATGAAAAATGATATAATAATTGGATTCAAAAATTTACAATTAATTAGTAAAATATAATCATTTAATTTAAATATTTGAATATACATAGAAAACATAATCTCACCTATGATAATAATCAAAATTATTGTCACCATAATTTCAAAATATTCTTTTCATACAGAATGACTTTACGATAAATTCATTATCTCACCCATATAAATCCAGAAAACCAATGAAAATTATTTTTTCAATATCTGAATTTTAAAATTCGGAACCGTATGAACATTTTCCACATGAATCCTATTTATAAAAAATGAATATATCTCATACCATTACTTTATATATTAATTTAATCTTTTTAATTAATTTATATAATTAAGCACATGATAATTCATCTTATTACATTAAAAACTATGTATTCATATAACAAAAATTCTCAAAAATGATATAGATTTATTAATTAACTCTTTATATCCATTTCTTATAACATGAAACAGATTATAGATAAAAAATATCATTATATTTTACTATCCTACAATCGAAATATAAGAGAAAATACAATATATTAATAATTAATTATTTATTAATGAAACAAGGTACTATAATCCCATATTTTACTCAAAAAATAACTCCTTGATAATCAGGAATATTACTGAATATATTGTTCTAATTTATTTTTTAATCCATATTGGGGTCTATTAGTCACCCATCCATTTTATTTGTGAATTTTTTAGATAAATAATAAAAAATAAACACCTAAAATTTTATTAATGGTTTTATAAACATCTTAATGTAATTTATGGGATATGAAAAAAGAATCATAAAAAATACCACTTACAGTATTTCTAGTCAGAATCCCCAAATGAAAATCTCACTTAATTTTGTCAGAAAGATGATATTTTATAGTATTCAATTAATTTTGTTGAAATGTTCAAGGATCCCTATCAAAAAAAGTAATATTTATCATAACATTTCTTCCAAAAAAATTGTATTTATCAAAAATAATAAGCCACATTCCATTAAAAATATATTTCCATAATTGAAAATAATTAAATTATTTCATCTTATGAAACATTGTATGATCCAATATTTAAACAAAAATTATACTTACTTATAATCCAATATTTCCATGAAATTTTTCATGTATCTTATAAACTCTACATCATCTATCATATCATCAAAATTTCATAAGATATAATTAATGTTTCTAATAATCACATTAAAACAAACAAATATAAAACAAATTAGGATATCTCTACTTCTATAATTCATTTGAATATGTATAATGTTAAATACCCAATATGATATTGTTTTTCACATAAAATAAAAATTGAATTTTTTATTACTAAGGATAAATTTTCATTATATAGACATGAAGAATTTTTAGAGTCATTAATTCAATAATTATTCTCATTATTTCAATTACTCAATTCTGATATGGTTCTCTTAGAGTATAAGAATAATGCGAACACAAATTAACACAACATACCACATCAAATTAATAGTTCTAGAAAACTACACTTTGTATTCATTTTATATAATTAATAATGATACCCTTGAAATTTTAGAATAACATGTAATAACATTACAACATAAAGGTCTCAATTATAAATACTAACAAATAATCCATAGTTAATTGTATGTATCCAACTATTAAAACTATATATATATATATATTTTTATATGATAAAGAATTATTTTGGTCCAAAAAAAATAAAGTACAACATATAGAGGATAAAAACTGTTGATTTCATAGAAAATATTAGGTTTTTTTTCTAATAATAGTTTTCCTCGATGAATGGATCATAAAAATAGATTATATACATATTAAAATATTTATACTAAAAAATATAAATAAAGGAAAAAATATAAAAATTTCGTAACCAAAAAATTAATTCCATAATGAAAAATATCAATTATAAAGAATTTAAACAAAAAAAATTCATGGATACATTCCAATTTATAATAGATAAAATTTTTAAAATAAATAAAATAAAATATTAATAAAATATAATAAATTTAAAATTTAAAATTTTTACAAATTAAAAAACAATCATAGAATTGTCAATTAATGGTATGATTGTGTTTTATAACATTAACATATACACCAAAATGTATGAAAGCAGAATCAGTAAAGCTATATTAATTAAGTCTTTTTATATATCCATTAAATTGCCCAGAAATTTCACTTATGATATATTATATTTTTTTATTATTTATGTGTTTATGTGGTTCTATTATTTTATAACATGATTTGTCACTGTTTGTGGACCACAATTCATTTTTAAGTAATCAAATTATTTTTTCTATAAATAATCAAAAAGTTGAATTATTATTAAGAAAAGAAATATTGGGTCCCACTCAATTAGTATCCAATTTTTTATGTATGAATATTGAATTACTAGTTGTTTTATCTGGGTTATTACTATGTAATTATTTTAAATGCATTACATGGTATGACCTAATGTGAGAGGATTTCAACTAGTAATTTTCTAGATTAAAACCAATTCATCTATAGATATAATAAGAAAGGGTTTAATCACTTTATATAATTATACTAATTAAAAATATATTATACAATTTCAGGTTTATTTTCTTATAATATATTTCATTAATGTTTTTTTTAATTCATTATTGAACTATTGTTTTATCCTGATTGTCTCTTCTATAGTATATTTTAGATAATTCTTCATTATAACTTTTAATAGTATATTTATTCATTTAAATTTAACATGTTATAGGAGACTTTGTTATTGAATAATCTTTTCTTATTTCTATTTTTATGTTCTTCAATGAAATTTCTATTCTAATAAAAAAATAGAATTTTCTTTTTAGTATATTTTAGAGCATAATACTGTAATCATATTTATCTTGTTTATTTTTTTGTATTTATTTTATCTCCTCCAAAATGGATATTCAATTTTGAAATCATATTAAATTTATTTAACATATTGAATGATATCCTTAAAATAGCAATTTGTTGATAATTTTTATCTCAAATTCTTTTTTAAATGTTTTATACTCAATGAAACACAATATTGATTTTATTTTTCTTGAATCGTTTAAATTATAATTATAATCATAGTTTTAATTAAATTTTTCTATCCATAATACCTAATAGGTCATTGAAATATAAATTCATAATTAAAATGTATTGTGGATTTCATATTTTTAGTAGAAAATTTATCCTTGAGATTGTTCCTTATTATATTACATATTTCATCTCTTTATATATTTCCATCTGAATATTATTTGAAAAAATTCATATTTATGGATTTTCCATTTTTATGTTATGTATTATTGGAAATTTAATCATAACTTATCTTCACATCATTAATAGAGTATTTAGTAGAAAAATTATTAGTAAACATAAATTAAGTACTCATCTTCATAATGTTTCATTCCTCTATAATCTTCATCATGCCAATATAATGTTTCTATATATGCTAAATGAATTTACTGATTTAATTATCGTTATAAATCAATATATTATTTAATATAACATTATTTTAACATCACATATTCTGTAAATCTTTTGAAATTATTTCGACCAATTTCATACTGTTAAATATTTCTCTGAAATCATTCATTCAGTTATTTGCCCAAGAAAATCTATAAAATAGAATATCTATTTTCTATGTTTCATGCACTGTTAAGTTATTTCATTCATATGATATTATTAGAAAATGTATTCTCTATATATTTTATGTTTTATATTTCATTACATAATTTTTCAACAATAATTCATATTTTTTTCTATTTATAGAAACATGATAAATTATTTTCTATATTGAATATTATTTTATATTCATATCATCATAATTTATATAATGTTTTTCCATAATATTATTTATATCAAATGATGATTTACATTTTATATAATATTTTAGTGTATATGTTCACTGATATATGTTTATTTTGTATATATAATATTTTACATAGTATTTCCAATAATAATAATTTTTTTCTATCAAAATAGTGGTCTTTGGGATATATATGAATTATTTTTTTCTTCTTCAGTTATCTAAATAATATTTTTTCATTTAATAGGTTAATGTTTATGACATGAATAGAATTTTAAATATATCAAAAATATCTAACATACCTAGTAACCGTGGTTTTTCAAGATACATTAAATACAATGTTATGGGAGATGAATTAACTATAATTAATTTTGATATAATTGAAATTGATATTTATAATACAAATAATTTTTTATAGGTTTAGAAAATTTTCCCTACTACAATATTAATATTCATTATTATACCTTAAGAGTCATGGATCGCATAAGGAGAATCATTGATTTTATAAGGGAGGCATAACCCTTTATGGAATTCTCTTTTGTATAATGGCATAAAAACTATTATTTATTTTCATTACATATTATTTGATAATTATAGATATTTAATTTATATAGAAATAAACTAATTACATAATGTCAATATGAATAATGAAGACATACAACATAATTATAATTAATACATAATGAAAATATTTAATGACCCACAATAAATAATGATAAAAAGTGATAGAATATGTTTTATAATAATTAATCTAAAAATCTCTTTACATGCTCAAATATTAAATGAAATTATATTAATCATTTTGAGAAACTATGTATTTTAATTCATTATTCCTAAAAGTATTTATTTAATATAATAGAATATTTATTTTATAATTGAACCACAATATATTTATTTCATATTATGTTTTAATATATAATGTTTTACCTTTGATCCCTATGATATAATGTTTATTATTAACTATTTAATCCAACCAATTGGATGGATATTATTCACTTCCCAGGTTTATGGTGAGTTTTTAATGATATTGTTTTATAATATATCAATTTAAGGAATTAAATAATATTTAATTTTATTACAACATGACATAAATTATAAACTAATGTGATTTATATGTTGGATTTATGTAACTCAACGGTATTTCATAATTATTTATGATCTTGTTAAAAATAAATAATCTACCTAATAATTATTATATGTGAAAACAATGGGAAATGTTTACCAACATTCATTAATTCATTAACATATGATTATAATCTATATTAACCTGTCAGAATAGACATTGAATATTATTTTCAGTTGTGAAAACCCCAAACACACACACTAAGATCTGGGGGAAAAAGAACATTGAATATATGGATGTGATATATATATATATATGAGGTAAATTTTTCTATTTGGTCTTTACAAAATTAAAAGGAAATATTAGATCACATACATAAAAAATAACATTATATGTTTATAGGTTTATATAATTAGAAGATACCAATAAATAAAAACACTCATTATTTCAGGAGAGTATTTTCCATAGTGTATACAGAATTTCATATTACATAAAAATTCAACAATATCACCAATAAATTTAATAACAAATGAATAATATATAGAATCAATATATTTATCATTATTGTCAATAAAAAATGGAAAAAGAGATAGAAAAATGGTCATCAAAAATTTATATTATGTATAGACACAAGAAGTTACATATAACTTTCATCTGTTAGGGTAAGATGACCATATCATTATGATGAAATAATCATAGAAAATGGGTATAAAATAATGGAATTAATACTTATAAATGAATGGATCATCATTCATGGGAGATACCATAAATCATTATCAATCGTATGAGTCATTGGAATCAATAATCCTTAGCATACTGATGTTAATCACATTCATAGTAATGTTAAAAAAACTCATTGCTTTACACCCAGAAGAAGAAGAAAGTAATATATTTAACAAAAACTCACTATATTACCTTGTGAAATAATTTGTTTTCCTTAAAAATTATATGAATAATATAAAAATCAAGTATTAAACAAGGGAAATAATTTTCCAAATAATAATTACAAATGGAATACCCACACAGTCGACTTCTTTACCCATGGAATTAGAGTGCTATCACCGACCCCCCATCATTGGTTATAATGTAACCACATATTCATCATTTATTATGGATCTAAACATCCATGATTAAAAATGAATCACAAATACATGTTTTTTTAAGGTATAACTAATCCCCATTTACAATTTTTTTGAACTATAACATGTGTAATGTATATAAAGATTTTCTCTCAACACAAAACTCATATAAACATCAATTATTTAATTCATATCAAGATATAAAAATATTAATGAAACAGGTTCCATGAAAATATATATAAAAGAATAAAAATTAATCTAGGGAAATAATTATGATATTATCATCACTAAATAACTCCATTAGAGCATATGTCACATCTTGGGTTGGTGGAATAGATGAATAGGTCTATAATTAAAACATCATTAAAATAATATTGGAGAAAATAATATTTTCACATTAAAAATACATTTTACATACAAATAATTAATATAATATTGTCAAAATAATTTCATTTGAAATAAAAATGGAATATTTTAATTTTATTTCAAAATAATCAATCATCACGATTAATAGAAAATCATGAATATTTTAAATGTTTAAAAAATTATTTTCAAAAAAATTGTAAAGGGAGTATATTGTTACCCATTGGGAAAATGTTTTGAAATTTTAATTTAGAAATTTTTTAAATAAAGTTAATGCACAATTGGAATTATCATTCATAAATTATATATTATTATAAGATAACATTTTATAAATCATTTTAGAAATTAATGATATGGATAAGGAATTTTCTCTATATAAAAGTGGATACAAACTCGGTATCACATTTAAAAAACATTATTCAGGATACAGTAGTATATAAGGAAGGAATTAGAAATTAAACAAGTGAAAAATATTAGTATCTGTAGGATAATAATAGTAATATGGTTGTAGAAAATATAATCAAATGATTTCAACCATGGGAACCCTAAATAGAAGAAACACTTTAATGAAATGTTATTAAAAGATAAATCTTTTGAGACAATAGTAACTATTTAACTAAAATATTCACGAATGTATGAGGAAAACTGAAACATTAAATATCATAAACAGATTATATATCATGATATATTATGCCAAATTGATATTATATACACATAATAACAAAATAGTTTTATATCATAAACATATGTCATTGGTAATAGAAATTTCATATTAATGACCCTTTCGATGATAATAGTATTAAATTTGATTTAATACTTTAATAGGTTGTGTTTAAAAAATATAAATACAAAATAAATGTGAATTTAATGGACAAATAAACTTATATATTAATTATAATATAATCATTTCAAAAAAATATTATGTTTGTAGAGTTATAAAATAATGAAATGAAATTGATATAATAATCCTCTAAAAACATGGTAATATTCATGTCAAATATACTAGTTTGAAGAAATTCAAATTGAGGAATTAAATTTCATAAATTATTTAATATTCATGATATAACAAGAATAATGGGTAGTATACACACCATATTGAAAAAAGTATGTTAATATCAAAAAAATGACTCAATAAATGGAAATTGATAGGAAAACTATGACCTTAAATGCATGAATTTCATTATGTTATTTAACTGATGTATTATAAGGCCCTGCCCTTAAACCTTGCTTAATATTGAATTAAATGAATAATTCACATTGAGGATCTATTCAGGTTTAGAGTTTTAGAGAATTAGATCATAAATCATGAATTACATTCCACATTTAAACAAAGTGGTTAAATAAAAGATAGTATTCGTTTTTCCCCATCAACAGAAACATATTTAAAATAAAACATGGATTCTTTCTTGACACTTCCTTGAAACTATCATCATAAAATGCACCTTTCCCTTGACCTATGAAAAACATTTCAAAAACATGGGATGAGAAGAAAAAGCTCAGTAAGGGATATAAAAGTATGAAAAGAAAACATTATTCCATGTATGAAATCATAATTTACTCATAAAACATAAGCATCTTAACATACCTCATCAAATCATGAATAAATCATAGAAATCATAAGGAATAAAGGTAACCTGAGGCATTCATAACATTCTTACATAAGGATTAACACTCTTGGTTATGTTTGGAATACCCATCACAGTATATTACCTAAATCTCTTTGGAGAAACCTTAACGTTTAGCTCCTTCACATTACCCAATGCATTGGAGAGCTATATCGGGCTCACCTGCCCTTAGTTTATCACAGAACCACCCATCTTCATAATAATTCCCAAGAACCATAACATAATCGTATCACATAAAACATGCGTAAAGGAATCATAACATTTGCACTTTTCAATCACAAGGTATCAATACAACGCATTGATATAAAAATATTACGAAAAATATTTTCAATACCAAAATAAAATAAAAGTAAAACATGGTATTTATTTTTCATTAAAAAAAGGTATGGCTTGTAGAGGAAGCCGAAACTCAAATAATGTTCACGGCGGCAGAGAAGTTGTTGTCGCTGCATACGTACGACAAAAACATTCCCTTTTGTAGTTTAGTAAAACGCTTTGTATAAAAAATATTCCTTTCGGATAAACATAAAAGTCAAAGGGGTTTATACACCTTACAGAAGAATGTTGTGTATAAAACAAAATATGCCTCAATGAATGGAGATTGAGACTAAGTCCCATACAAAGACGGTATCCTTGGATTTAAGGATAAATCAATTACATAATTATGTGTGACAAATGAATACACATAATATACATGGATATTAAGTGTAAAACAATCAGAGGTCATTCACACAAATTCATAGAACCAAATATTCAAGGAGTACAAGTTTATCCCAAAGAATCAAAATTGGGTTAAGAAGTTCCTTTGCAAAAATTCGACAGTCTAACGGCGTCACTTCAAACTTCTGCAAATGAGTTGATGAGAGACAAAAAGGGTATCTCATCACATGGACATAATATTTACATCAATAATGATATTGATTAACAGATTGCAACATTAAAATATTTAAATTAAAAGACCCAACAAAAGAAGTCTTTTAAAAAGAGGAGGGTGAATAGTTCCCTTACCGACTTGGGTATCATTCGAAACATACACCCCATGAAAGAAGGACAATACAAAATTGATGTAAATACTCATAAAATAAAGTATATTACACATAGATTAGAATAATGGGTAGTACATATACCACTCAAAGGATATGGTGGTAAAAGTAGCACAAATCTCACGAGAATAAAAGTGAGATGAAAAATCTCTTACAAAAACTCGGCAGCCAAACGACGCCACTTAAAACTTCTAAAAATGGATTTTTGAGATAAAATAGGGTCTCTCATAATATTTACATAAAATTTACATCAAGATTAATAAAAAATAACATCACAATCATAAGAAAGATGAGCTTAAAAGGAATGACATAAAAGAGTGTACTTAAAAAGAAAGAGAGGGGTATGTTCCATTACCTCGGGTCCGACATGACTCGATCATTTTTTAAACTCCTGAATAATAAACATGAGATAATTTCTACTTACTTAAGAACCTTTTTCAAGTTCATTATTCCTTTTATATCACTTACTAACATGCTATGAACACTATGTAATTATTTAAGTTAATAATGGTCGTTTTGTAGATCATTGCTACTTGAGTCAAAAATAATCTCTTTATAATTATAAATAGTTCATGTCGTAAAATATATATTATATCCAGAATTATATTCATTATTTATATATCATATATATCTTATATATCCATTATATACATGCATTTATAATATTACATAAAATTTATAGGTAAGAAATGAAATGCACTGTTCATGGAGACGGTGAGCCGTACGTACGCATGAACGCTACATCCATTTATATTTTTTATTTAATGGAATTAAAACATAATGATACATAATAGTATTATAATTCTAGTATGGTATCATATATGTTATCATTAAAACTATCCTTTCTTCATACCAAATATGGTATTAACGAATCAAATCACTTTGAGGGGGCGGTAGTCCGCACTTCCTAAAATGAAGATATCGCGTTTAACCATAATGGAAACCATAAAGGTATGACATAAATGAAAAATACAGAATATTATGTTAAACATAAACATATATATATCATATATAAATATAGTGACACCTTAATTTCCACATTTGATGGTGTCAAAAGAATATTGAACAATCATCGTTTCGTGAGGCAGAAATTCACCATCCGCAGAAACAATATGTTCTTTAACCATTAGATTTAGGTGTGTGTAAGTGTAGCTCTAATAATTCTTATAAAAACATCCTATTATATTGAAAATACTTTATTTGTTACAAAATAAATTAATAAAAGAAGTTTAGGGGGTTGGAGAAGCAAAATAAAACAAAAGAACACATGTGAAGACATTACCTTAAAATCGGGTATCTCTAATTGATTTGAGATCAAAGGCTTCATTGGGAAGACGTATGCCCAAATTGAGGCTTCTAGGAGTAATATAGGGATGTGGAGAGACAAAATGAGTAGGGGTTTTCTGAGAAAAAGGCTTGAGTGGTGTGGGTAAGGTGGTAGAGGTGGGGGCCTTTTATAAGAGGAGAGGAGGGTCACTCTTGGAAAGTTACAAAATGTTACTTTATTTTTAAATGAGTTTCTGATTTTAAAGGACCCAAATTGATGTATATCGAGGATAAGGTGGTAAGGGTTCGCAATATACTCACCCAATAAGTTTTTGACAAGTTTAAGTTATATTTGTAACATTATATTTTCATTTTATTTAAATCCTTTATTAATGAGGTAATTGCTGCATCATCATGATGTCATAAATAATTTAATTTATTTAATGTCCAAAAATTATAAAAAAAAAATCATGATGTATGAAATCTTTTTAGATTTATAATGAATATTTATAGTCAAAAATATTACTTTTATAACCCCATTTAAAAATTGTTTTAGTAAAACAACTCATTCTTGTGACATTTTTATTTTAACTCTAAATAAAAAGTTATTTATGTCATTTTCCAACCAAGGTGGCTCCATGGGGTCCCCAAGTTGACCCATGGATTTTATTGGTCGTAAATGACACATAAAATGAGGGTAGGACATGTGTCTAGGTCATTTCATATTATTAATACATTATTTTTACGTTAAATTACACTAATTACATCTAATCGTGATTAAAAACATAAAAGTTATTATTCACCAAAAAATTATTTTAATCTCATTGAACCACATTTTACATCCTAATGACAACCATGAATGTCGTATTTTTTAAATTAAAATCCCAGAAGTGGTGAAGTTTCATTTAAATGAAAAATCATTTTTTAAACTACCACTTAGTGGTTTCACTATTCATCAAAAATTGAAGTTTTTCAAAAAATACTCAAAATTCACCCTAATATATATTTGATATTCTGAAATCAAAAATGATTTCTATTTTAAAAAATTATAAAAATATAAGTTTCATTAATTAATTTAATAATTAATTCCCACTGTCAATACAAATAGCGTGTTTTTAAGAAATAATATCTATTAAAAGATTGACACTAGTTTAAGTCCAATTTCAAAGTGAAATTAATTCAAATGAAAATTATTGGATTAAATGTTAAAAATATATTCTAATTTAACTTTAAAAACAATTCAAAAGATAATATAATCATATAAATAAGTTAGATTAAAAAGAGGTTTTGAATTAAAATATAACATTTTTCAGTATTCATTAAAAAATGATCTTTATCGAAAAAATACCAAACATTTACACAGAGTAATTTTTGATGTCCCGATTCTAAAGAAGAATTTTATTTTGTCAAATATAAGACATAAAATTTTCAAAAAGGTGATTTAAAAGAGGTTATCCATCAAAAGGCGGTTAATCGACCTTTTATATAATATTAGAATGTTTACGCTTCAAATTGGATTCATTCGCATTTTTAATCATCTAACATTTATTGTAAAAAGTAAAAATATTTGACAAACATATATAATCATTTTGTAGTTAGTTCTGTTCATTCTCACCATTACAAAGGCTAGGCGTTAACTACCATTTAAAAAAAATATTATTTTTTTATTAGAGTGCAACGTAAGATTCCCAAGAAACTCGTTGTTGTGTATTGGGTACGCCATCGAGCATAGAATCCTTTTTAAATTGATATTCATATTATATTCAAAAATATGGATAAATATGAAAATTTCATATTATTTATTTACCTGGGCTGTTACATCCTTCCCCCCTTTTGTAAATTGAGTCCTCACAATTTTAAAATTGGGCTTGGAAGCTTCATTGAAAATCCCACATCGGAACAAGATTCAGTAAAGCTATCACTTTAAAAGAATTGGAGAGAAGTCAAAATGTCACCCTAGTTAACCCATACTAGGATTCCAAGTATTAAAATATGGATATGGAGGAAAAAACAAAGGGTCATGTTCTGATGGAGAGTGATAGTAAACATGTCTAGGAGAAAGTTAACAACAAGAAAATAACAAACTTGTGATGGGTTAAACGGTATTTGATTCCCCAGTAGGAATAATTAACAGAAAACCTTTTTGGTTTAAGTTAATTTTAATTGAGAAATTTATTTATTAAATTTACTAAAACATAAGAAATCATACTTAATTTTCATGTTGACATTCAACTTTTACTAGATTTCTTACACGAACTCATATTTTCTCCAAAGGATGAGTATTTAGGATGACTTGTTCACATTAAGAGAGCTATAATCAACTTCTAGAGAATCACCTAATCCAAAAAAGAGAAATATATACTTCACATGTCTTTAGAAATTAACCAAAACTAAAACCAAAAAGGTTAGTATCAGATCAGATAATACCCAAAAAGGATAATCCTTTATAAACAAAATCTATTCTTAATCTCCAAAATTTGTCAAACAAAACTCAAAGTTCAACAATGACCATTCAATAAACATATATCCATAAAATTATACAAAGTAAACCAAACTAATATTGAAACACAATTCTTTGAAGGATTTAATCACATAGTCTCCTAAGATAAATTTTAACTTTTTTATCCAAAATAACATCAGTTACTCTTACAGTCTCATACTGAAAAGAAATTAACCTAATCAAATATCCTCCATGATAGGCTAATAATTTCCATTGATAACCAAAAATCAACTTACTCTTAATTAATAAAATCATATAACTAAAAAGAATCATTCAAACTAACCAGGGACTTCACATATTCCAGTGGTAGGCGATAAATACCAATTTCACTTTGGTTGTATATTCGATTCTTGCAGCTTTGTCCGACACGACATGTTGTCACATGGTCTGTGTGTTGTCCCATTTCAAAAACAATATAATTTTATAACATTCCTCAAAAAGAGGTAAATTAATCAGAAATAACCATAACATATTTTATCCCCAAAGGTTATCTGATAACGTTCATTTTGCAACCCAAAATGTATTAACCAGTAATTGCCTCAAATTCAAGGATCATATAAACCCAAACGGTTCTTTATAACTTTATCCACAAAAGAAAGGATAATTATTACTTGAATAAAATTTTCGTATATAAAACATCAGGGTTATTATAAAAGTCTTCTAATGTAACCCCATTATCAAAATAGACTTCATACATATACAAATTTCACCATCCTAAAATCTACCATAACTCTTGAATCTCTTATATGATGACTTCTTACTCATTCAACATTCTTCATTATCTATAAGCTATTCCTTTTCATCATAATCTGAAATAATTCTTTCCTACAAACAAAATCATGAATCATATCCTAAGATTCCAATAATAGGAAAACATATTTTAAGAAATAATCCATACCTTTCATTCTTCATTGTCAGTTTCTTCATCCTCAATAAGAATGGAATTAGGTATTGGTAAATGAATATTTGTACGATCTTGGTGACCCCATTACCGAAAGCTTTTCGTAGGACATGTGTTTTCATAATGATCGTGCATACCACATTTAAAACATTCAATTGACCCTTTAGAAAGAACTTCATTCCCATTCCTAGAGTCAACTAGATGCTTCCTTTTTCCATGGAAGGTTATTTCTTTATGACCTTCATTTCCACATCTATAGTATCTTGCTGTCCCTTTGAAAAATTTCCCTATGTGTTTCTTTCCACATATTTGACACATAGGTTTTTAAACATACTGACCTTTATGATTATTACATGAACTTCCATAGGGATTTTTTTCTCACATATATTAAGCCTTATAAAAATCACTAAAGTTTAGGTGGTCAATAATGACTCCAGATAGTTGGTTGAGGATAACCACAAGAGTTCTCATTGCTGCTCCCATATCATTCAGTTGTTCTTTCATAAAACCGTCACAGTTTTCTTCAAATCCACTGTTACTTTAGTGCCTGCTAGATCCATCCATTTACTAAAACCAAAAAGTTTAGTGTGAGTATATTAGTAAAATTATCAAATAAAAAAGGGGAAGATAAGAACCAAGATATACTTATCCATGTTATGTCAAACTTATTCTAACTTTAAAAAAATGATGACTCCATATAATATAATAACCATTTTGGTTATACACAACTTGTCACTTTTTCTTAAACAACTCTCTAACCTATAATATTATCTAAACCTCCCATTGATACCAACTATAAGGCCCTGACCTTAAACCTTACTTAATATTGAATTAAATGAATAATTCAGATTGAGGATATTTTCCATTTTAGAGTTTTAGAGAATTAGATCATAAATCATGAATTACATTCCACATTTAAACAAAGTGGTTACATAAAAGATTGTATTCATTTTCCCCCATCAACAGAAACATATTTCAAATAAAACATGGATTCTTTCATAACACTTCCTTGACACTATCATCATAACATGCACCTTTCCCTTGACCTGTGAAAAACATTTCAAAAACATGGGATGATCATAAAAAGCTCAGTAAGAGAAATACAAGTACGAAACGAAAACATTAGTCCATGTATTAAATCATACTTTACTCATAAAACATAAGTTTTTTAACATAACTCATCAAATCATGAATAAATCATAGAAATCATAAGGCATAATGGTATCCCGAGTCATTCATAACATTCTTACGTAGGGAGTAACCCTCTTGGTTACGTTTGGAATACCCATCACAGTATATTACCTAAATCTCTTCGGAGAAACCTTAATGTTTAACTCCTTCGCGTTACCAAATGCATTGGACAACTATATCGGGCTCACCTACCCTTAGTTTACCATGGAACCACCCATCTTCATAATAATTCCCAAGATCCATAACATAATCGTATCACATAAAACATGCATAAATGAAACTTAACATTTCCAATTTTCAATCACAAGATATCAATACATCGCATTGATATAAAAACATTATGAAAACAATTTTCAATACCAAAATAAAAGAAAAGTAAAACATGGTATTTATTTTTCATTTTAAAAAAAGGTATGGCTTGTAGAGGAATCCAAAACTCATATAATGGTCACGGCGGTGGAGAAGTCGTTGTCGCCGCATACGTACGACAAAAACATTCCCTTTTATCATTTAGTAAAACGCTTTGTATAAAAAAATATTCCTTTAGGATAAACGTAAATGTCAAAGGGGTTTATACACCGTATAAAAGAAATATGTTTATAAAACAAAATATGCCTCAATGAATGGAGATTGAGACGAAGTCCCATACAGAGACGATATCCTTGGATTTAAGGATAAATCAATTACATATTTATGTGTGACAAATGAATACAACGAATAAAATTAGATATTAAGTGTAAAAAAATCAGAGGTCATTCAAACATATTCATAGAACCACATATTAAAGGAGTACCAGTTTATCCCAAAGAATCAAAATTGGGTTATGAAGTTCCCTTGCATAAATTCGACAGCCTATCAGCGTCACTTCAAACTTCAGAAAATGAGTTGATGAGAGATAAAAAGGGTATCTAATCACTTGGACATAAAATTTACATCAACAAGGATATAGAAGAACATATCCCAACATTACTATATGTAAATTAAAATACCCAACAAAAGAAGTCTTTTAAAAAGAGGAGGGTGAAAAGTTCCCTTACCGACTTGGGTATCTTTTGAAACATACACCCCATGAAAGAAGGAAAATACAACATTGATGTAAATACACATAAAAGAAATTATATTACAAAAAGATTATAATATTGGGTAGTACATATACCACTCAAAGGAAATGGTGGTAAAAGTAGCATAAATCTCACGGGAATAATAAACTTGAGTTAATTTATACATTCTTAAGAAACTTTTTAAAGTTCATTATTCCTTTTATATCACTTACTACCGTTCTATGAACACTATGTAATTATTTAAGTTAATAATGGTCGTTTTGTAGATCATTACTACTTGAGTAAAAAATAAACTCTTTATAATTACAAGTTGTTCATGCGGTAAAATATATATTATATCTAGATTTATATTCATTATTTAGATATCATATATATCATATATATCCATTATATACATGCATTTATAATATTAGATAACATTTAGAGGTAAGAAATGAAATGCACCGTTCATGGAGACGGTAAGCCGTACGTACGCATGAACGCTACATCCATTTCTATTTCTTATTTAATGAAATTAAAACATAATGATACATAATCGTATTATAATTCCAGTATGGTATCATATATATTATCATTAAATATAACCTTTATACATATCACATAGGGTATTAACGAATCAAATCACTTTGAGGGGGCGGTAGTCCGCACTTCCTAAAATGAAGATATCGCGTTTAACCATAATGGAAACCATAAAGGTATGCCATAAATGAAAAATACAGAAGTATAAGTAAAACATAAACATATTATATATCATATATAAATATAGTTACATCTTAATTTCCACCTTTGGGTGTGTTAAAAGAATATTGAACAATCATCGTTTCGTGAGGCAGAAATTCACCATCCACAGAAACAGTATGTTCTTTAACCATTAGATGTAAGTGTGTGTAAGTGTAGCTATAATACTTCTTATAACAAAATCCTAGTATATTTAAGATACCGGAGTTGTTACAAAAGAAATGAATAAAAAGAGTTTAGGGGGTTGGAGTAGCAAAATAAAACAAAAGAACACAAGTGAGGACATTACCTTAAAATCGGGTGTCTCTCTTTTATTTGAGCTCAAAGACTTCCTTGGGAAGACTTATGACCAAAGAGTGGCTTCTAGGAGTAAGATAGGGATGTGGATAGACAAAATGAGCAGGGGTTGGCTGAGAAAAATGCTTGATATGTGTGCATAAGGTGGTAGAGCTCGGGGCCTTTTATAAGAGGAGAGGAGGGGCACTCTTGGATAATTACAAAATGTTACTTTATTTTCAGATGAGTTTCAGATTTTAAAGGTCCCACATTGATGTATTTCATGGATAAGGTGGTAAGGGTTCGAAATATACTCACCCAATAGGTTTTTGGCAAGTTTATGTTGTATTTTTAACACTATCATTTCATTTTATTTAAATCCATTATTAATAAGGTAATCGCTGCATCATCATGATGTCATTAAGAATTTAATTTATTTAATGTCTAAAAATTATAAAAAAAAATCATGATGTAGGAAATAGTTTTATCATTATAATTAATTTTTATAGTAAAAAATATGACTTTTATAACCCCACATAAAAATTGTTTTAGTAAAACAAATCATTCTTGTGACATTTTTATTTTAACTTTAAATAAAAAGTTATTTATGTCATTTTCCAACCAAAGTGGCTCCATGGGGTCCCCAAGATGACCCATGGATTGTCTTGGTCCGCCATGACAAATCCAATGATGGTAGGACATATGTCTAGGTCATTTCATATTATTAAAACATTATTTTTACCTTAAATTACACTAATTACCTCTAATCACGATTTAAAACTTAAAAGTTACTATTCACCAAAAAATTATTTAAATCCCATTGAACCACATTTTAAATCCTAATGAAAACCATGTATGTTGGATTTTTGAAATTAAAATCACAAAAGTGGTGAAGTTTCATTTAAATGAAATATCAGGTTTTAAACTACCACTTAGTGGTTTCACTATTCATCAAAAATTGATGTTTTTCAGAAAAATACCAAAAATTCACCCTAAGATATATTTGATATTCTGAATTCAAAAATGATGTCTATTTTACAAAATTAAAAACATATAAGTTTCATTAATTAATTTAATAATTAATTTCCACTGCCAAAACAAATAGCGTGTTTTTGAGAAACAATATCTAATAAAAGATTGACACTAGTTTAAGTCAAATTTCAAAGTGAAATTAATTCCAATGACCACTATTGGATTAAATGGTAAAAATATATTCTAATTTCAGTTTAAAAACAATTCAAAAGATAATCTAATCATATAAATAAATTAGATTAAATTTTTTTTTTGAATTAAAATACAACATTTTTCACTATTCATTACAAAATGAACTTTATCGGAAAAATACCAAAAATTTACACAAAGTAAATTATGATGTCACAATTCTAAAGAAGAATTTTATTTTTTCAAATATAACACATAAAATTTTCAAAAAGTGGATTTAAAAGAGGTTCACCATCAAAAGGCGGTTAATCGACCTTTTAAAGAATATTGGAATGTTTACGCTAAAAATTGGATTCATTCGCATTTTTAATCCTCTGACATTTATTGTAAAAAGTAAAAATATTCAACAAACATATATAATAATTTTGTAGTTAGTTTTGTTCATTATCGACATTACAAGGGCTAGGCGTTAACTACCATTTAAAATATTATTTTTTTTATTATAGTGCAACGTAAGATTCCCAAGAAACTCATTGTTGCGTATTGGGTACGCCATCAAGCATAGCATCCTCATTAAAGTAATATTAATATTTTATTCACAAATATGGATAAATATAAAAATGTCATATTTTTCATTTACCTAGGGTGTTACATGTATAATAAAAATATATAAATTATTTACTTTTTTATGAACCATTAATATTTATTTTTATTTAACATTAAACCATTCATTTCATTTATTACAATATAATGTTTAATTACATTACTAGTAATGTCCACATCGAGTGTTTTGAGGATGTTTGGTTCATTATTTCAAAATAACATCATCTTGTTTACCATTGTCAAAGGAATCAATATTAATTAATATTAATCATAATAATCACTAATTCATTATACTATTAATAAATTATATAATCTTTTAATACCATATAGTAATGATCCATACATAAATTAACTATCTTATAATTAGAAAGATGGTATATTATACATACCATTGTGTAACATTTAGAATATTCAATGATCAATATATAATGATTTTATATATTATGTTATATTTTTATAATTATAAATATATAATAAAACATCATATTATATCATTATAGAAATTAATTTATTGCATCCATGTTATGTGGTGATGAAAAACGAATCCCATTGCTTCGTGGTGTTGGTCTTCTATATGAATGCACGAATGATATTACCAATTTTTAGTTACCAGAATGTTAAGAAATTATACTATATAATAAAATTATAGAATGATAAATATTCCAGTATTATGATTTGTTAAAAATAATTTCATCATTATATCCATCCATGTTGGGTGGGGATGGATGTCGAATTACATCGTTCTATTAGGTGGTAGTCCATTGAACACACTAACGATGAACGTGTTTCACATTTTATTGAGATTTTAAATTTTTATTAGATATTAAAATAAAATAATAAAATCATAGAATATGTTAAATATTTATTTAAATGTATTATAATTTATACATATTATTTTAATGAGGTTTAATAGTAAATTAAATTAAAACACTTTGTTAATAACTATACCTCTTCGTCATACTATATTATTATCCTTACACCTTGATAACTCTAAGGATGATATTATTCCAAAAATAAGAACTCAAAAATATGGGGAGGGATGTTCAAGATTTTTTTGTAATTATTTTAAATCATAAATGATTATTTTTTGGTGATGGAATGAGAAGAAGAAAGACCTTTTATAATTGTGGGTGTGGTTCTTTTAAGAATTTATAAAATATTAAATAAAAATATATAAATATTTATTTTCAAAATGGATCCATATTGATATAATTTGAATATCATATTATTATAATTCAAACATAAATCATAAAATAATTTTTTCAAGTTTTTGTTATGTTTTTATCCATATATTTTTGTGTTAACCTTAATTAAGCCATTCATATATCACATGACAGGAAAAAGTTTTACACTTTTAGAGTCATGACAGATATTATAAATGAATAAAATCCCTATAAATGACCCATGGTTGATATTTAGAACCATATACTAATCACCTACCTAATGAAATGAATTTTAGGGTTGTAATACCATTTAATAAATTATTATTTACATAAAAAATAAATACATTCAATTTTATATTTTTTCATTTACAATGAAATTTATAACATAAATGAAATAAATTAGATTAAAATAAAATATTTTAATAAATCCATAATAAGAGATATATATATATATATACTTTTTTTTATCAAATTAACTCATTCAAATTATAATAATATTATTATTTTTATCATCATTTGTACTATTTTTTCATCATTTGAAAAATTACAGTGTAAACATTTCATGTGAATTTTTTTATTTCTAAATAAAAATTAAAAACTAATTACCGTGATTAAGATAAATCATTTATATTAAAAATAAATATTTATAACAAAACATTAAATCTATTTATCAACTTATTATAAATATTATATTGATTTAAAATAAGGTAGTGATAGTTTTTACATATCACTATATAAATATTATAAAATTATTAATAACATATAAATTGATTACAAAGATTACGTAATGTATATTTTATGATTATTTTAGAGATAAAAAATAAAATAAAAGGAATTCAAGTTTTATGAAAATTTTATAGTCCATATAAAATTATTTTTTACATTATTACATGATTTACAATTTTTGTGATAAAAAATTACAATTATTACTATAATAATCCTTAAAAACATTTGGAAATTATTAAAAAATTTATTTCTAATGATTAAAAATATAAAATCTTTGTTTTATGAATAATTATATATATTGGAAGAAATAAATTATAGTATAATTTCAAAAACGATAATGAAAGTCATTTTTCCTTAAATGTGTTCTTATTCTGAAAAAATTAATTATATCCAAATCTAGTACAACTATTATTTAAATTAATGTTATCATATTTTATATGAATAAATTATTATTATGTTACATCGAGGTAAAATTAAATTTCTAATGGTACTTTATAATGAAATGAAAATGTTAGCTTAACAAATTCATAATTTTTCCCTTTTCAAAGAAAAATTATTATTTTATAAAAATTAAAAAATATCTATCAAATATATCTTCAATATTTTCAATTAAAAATTATCTTTTTATAAAATAAAATTTCTAAAATTATGTGACATTTAATTTTAATTATTTTTGAATAAAATAAAATAACATTCATTTTTTAAGGAAAGATGTTCTGGAATAATTTAATGGTATTTATTACAATTCAGTGCCTAATTCTGATGTTGTAATTGATAGATTTCTATGTATTAGTAAATTTATATATTTTACCTAATTTTGTTAGTCATATTAATAATTTTTAATTCATTAGTAAGTTTGTGACACTCATATTGAAATAAGAATATATTGTTGTTTGTTTAAGCTCATTGTTTTGTATCATATATGCTATTGAAAATATTCTTAATTTTAAAATATCATGATATTATATTTCCCACCCTTAAAAATGAAAACATCGGAATTTTTACTTTATATTTTTAATGATGGGTTTTTCATTTAACAATTTCATTATTGTAACCCACATCGTAAAAAGTGTTATTAAAATTGACACTTGGATATAGAGAAACAGACGTACATAAAATTGTTTTTTGTTCCGTAGAACCTACATATGTGTACTTCAGGATAATTTTAATACATAATTTTTAATATTAATAAAATTATTATTAAAATATTTTGTATTATTATGTAAAACATATAATGTGACATTATCCTAATAGTTTATATATCACGGAAAGGTCGTAGCAGTTCCCTATAATGATGTGAACCCAAAATTTCTACAAATTTATTATAAAATATATTACTTATTGAGATATCGTAGAATTTTATAGACACAAATTATATATTCTATCAGGGGTGGGGACATATAGAAAATTGAGGTACCTTCTCATTCTATATACCCATGGTAATATCAAATAAAATATATTATGATAAAGAGAACTTCCAGTTGAATATCTATATTAATATGTGTCGTTGGATTTTCATATTGGTTGCTGCTTGTATTGATCCATATGCTTTAGTATTATTGTTAATGAGTGGTATAAGTCATATACATTGTTTTATTGATATAAATTATTAGACATATTTTTGAGGTGAGTTAGGATATGTGGGTTGATCCATGATAAATATTTAATTAATGTATAATGTGAGAAAGTATTTGTCCCCTCTTTTCATTCATGGAATTATATATATCATGCCCCTTGATGGTAATTTTATTGCTAAAATAAAACAATTTACATGGACTTTGATAAGAAATTTTGACTTCCAAAATGTCCATGAATGAGATATGTTGGACATATGTATCATCAATGGTTTTTGGCATTGATGAATGGAAATACCATTAAAAGAAAATAAAAATATTCTTCAGGAAAATATCCTTTTCACATTGAAATGCACTTTTAAAAAATAAAAATTCATTAAATAATTTAAAATTTATTTTCTTTGAATATAACCATTGAATAATATATAGGATTTATCAATTTAAATAATGGTTATCGTAGTGTAAAAATAAGTTCATCTATTAAATATTAAAAATAGACATTATTTGGAAAAAATTGTAAAGGGGATTTAAAGTGAACATTTTTTACAATTTTATTAAATTTACTTTTAAAAACATTTAAAATAAGTTTAATGTTAATTGGAATTATAATTAGGAATAAATTTATGTCTTGGTATTAATTTTTTATTTGAAATAATTGTAGAAAACATGGATATAGATGTGGGTGAATCATGATCTGATAAAAATGAAAAATCTGCATCACATAAGAAAACAATTAATGATAATTTTTAATCACTAATGGTTGAAATGGAATATAAACATTTAAAAAACATTCATAAATATTTTTTAAATAAAATATATTTAATAATATAAAATATAAGAATATGATATCTAGCCTTGTAACCTCGTACATAGACAATCAAGAAAAGAAAATGTATCTTAATATAATGCCTTTACATCTTTATCAACTCTTCAATCATAATACCTATGAAATATAACATAAATTGACATATTAAAAATGACTAAATAAGGATATAAATGATATAAAATGTTTAATTTTAAATATATACACATAAAAAATTAAATATGGTCATATATTAAATATGAGTCCTCTAGAAATAGAATTTGAGAAGAATAACCCCTATAGAGATAATATCATTGAATTGAGAGTTAATTACTAAATAGATTAAGTATAAAAAATTTAATACCATAAAAACCATATAAAAATTCATAATAAGTAAACTTAGAACTAAATTTACACATAAGAATGGAATAATATTTTCAATCATGATTAGTTATAACCAAGTTAAAGGAAATATAGATATGAATCCATTTAAAGCTTGGTATCTTTTATTTAAAAAACATTTATAGGATGTAATATAAATATTAGAAAAAAATAGAATTATATATAGAGGACTCATGATGTCATATTTATTATTGGAATTATATAAACCCTTTAAAGGAAATTATATTCATAAAATTAAAACATAGAACAATAATGTGAAATTTAGAGAAAACTCCTTATCTCAAATATAGAATTCCATGAATGTCCATTAAAAAAATATAATAAATATATAACATTTATTGATAATTTAATAATATCTATATAGTTTTTTTTTCAATTTTATTGAACATTTTTTTTAAATTTATTACAATGAAATATTTAATTGCATAATCATTTCATCACACATAGGTTTTTTAGAACATTTGATTTATAATATTAAAATGATGTTAGAATATTTTTTATTATAAAAATGTTGATTTTACTATAATATTTTGAATAATAATAATTTAATAAATATATTTTTTAGACTTCTATTTTAATTGTAAAACCATCAAGGAAATATAGTTATAAAAATTTGACTATGTTACAATCATTAAGATGGTTTTTAGTACACATGTAAGAGTAAGGTTTATATTTTTCATGATCATTATCAAATGAAGTTTATAATAATTATATAGATAAATAATTATAATTAGATCATAACTAACATGTTATTTTATAAAAAAATATATATTCATCATCAATGTCATTTTTCGATGAAAAAAGAATCCAATCACATCATGTACATGGTAGTCCACACGTACACAAAAAATGTTTTCATTTTTCAATGTATGGAATGATAAGATATTAAATGATATAATATAATTCAATAAAGATAAATATATCATTAATATAATATATTGAAATTAATTAAATAATTATATCCATTCCTAAATGTTGGTGATGAAAAAATAATTAAATCAGAATGTGAGGCGGTAGTCCACCTTACACAACAAGCATTAATTACATTAATATTTAATGGTGGATGGACATGTATAAGATTTATTAATATTACATTATATCTTCATTGTAAATATTGGACAGTAATTTTAATATCTCTTCATGGTTTTATAATATTAATATGAGGAGGAAGATGAAATAAAATGAAAAATATCGATTTTGAACAATATATTTTTTCAGACAACGTTCTTTGTTTTACATATTAGTCCCTTTAATGATGGTCATCCTAAATATATATATATATATATATAATTTGGGTATGGATATTTGTATTTCACTAGAAAATTGAATTTTAAAATTATATTTTTTCTTGTGTTTTGAATATTTGATAAGTACGGGTTCCCTTTTATAAGAGAGGGTTCAGGAACATTTTGTAATTTCATAAAATATTAAATTAATAGTTTTTATCCAAATGACTAAAAATTGAAAAATTTTAAGATTAGAAATTTATGAGATAATATAAACTCATAAAATTTAATGTTTAAATGTTTGTGTTATTATTTTTACATTTTATAGTTATTTTAACCCCCATTAAACTTTTTCACCCTTACTGTGAAAACAATAGTTATTTAAACATTGAGGGTGATACTTGTTAATATAAATTGAAGAAATACCATAAAAGGACCATAATTGAATATTTTACCCATATCATAATATATTTGTTGAGTTTATTTTTTTTAATTTTATTCCGTTTAGTAAATTAAATTTTTGATATAATATCAATAATGTAAATTGTATAACCATTAATATAGTTTTTCTTTATATTGTCAAGAAGAAAATGATATTTTAATAATATATACAATAAATTTTTTTGACGTTATTATAAAATATATAACTCATGGATCACATTAATTCTTTTAAATTATATAAAACTTAATATTTTTCAAAATTTTATTTAAATTTTCATTAATAAAATAATTTATACATTAGTGCTGCCTAAGAATATAATATTTAAATTAAAAAAAGTAAAATCAAATTACCATTATGATTAGAAATTATTTAGAATTAAAATTATTATTTATAACCTAATATATCGACTATTTAACACCATGTAAATAATTTTATATTTAATAAAAGTATTAGTGTGAGATATTTTACATTTCTGTAGATAAAATATTATAAATCTTATAATCACATTAAAATGGATAAGAAGGTCATACAATTGAATAATTAATGTATATTAAAAAAATTATCCCATCCATTAGTATTCTGAAATTTTTTATGATCATTTTTATTTTTGTATATTTTTTTTCAAACTTCTTTACCAAATTTGCCCTTTGACAACGAAAAAATAATAATGTTGTTATTCATAAATTCAGATAATTAATGGGACCTATTAATCAAATTTATAAAAAAAATTCAAAACATGGGAAATAAATTCATGATTCAGTTTCTAAAAGTTTACAAAATGAATTTTAACACAAATTCAAAATATGCAACAAAAGAAAGGTTTTTTAATAAATGCATTTGATCCAAAAAATGGACTTCTACAAAAATTTGGTATATTGATGGTAAAAATTATGATAATTAGATAATATATAATTAAATAATTACTTGTTTACATTGAGATAAATTAAATAAATGATGATACATCTAAATTCAATGAAAATTATTTTTCACAATTCAAAAAATTAAATATTTCTTTTGAAAAATCCCAAATATATCCCAAATATAATTTTTATATATGGATTTCAAAGAATAAATATAATATATCTTATAAAAATTATAAATTTCAATGGATTTTATTATAATTATATTGTCACAAAAATAATTAAACCCCATTATTAAATAAAATATTATTTTGAAGAATAAAGTTTTCTATATTAATTAAGTGCTTATTTATAATTAAAAAATAATTACATTTGTATTCATGTTTATCATTAAATATATATATTTCATAATTATTTTACTCATATTCATACACCCCAATTCAATTTTTACATTATAATATTCATATTTAAATAATATTATTTTGTCAATGTTTATGTTTAGTGCTTCATATCTTATATGAAACTGAATAGTTATTAATTTAAAATAATTGGTTATTAAATATGTATTATACAGACATTATTATTTACCCTCAAAACACTTAGATAGATAGAACATAATAATATATAAAATAATGAAACGCATACTGAACTATTATTACACATTGCACGGTTCTATTAAAATAACAGAAATTCAATTTTAATATTATAATTTAAAGAATGATCATCATCTCCATCAAATCATAATCTATCTAAAAATAATTATTCATTTATTCACATTTTATTACTTAAAATATCCAAAATTAAATGTTATCATAATAATAATATGAAATAAACATAAAATATAAAAAATTATTTTATAATAATAATGACTTATTAGATCATTGTTTGGACATATCATGAAAGTTTCCTATTAAAGTAAAAAAATTAAGAAGAATCATTTTTGTTAATGGGAAATAAAAACATCATTTCATCGTATATATAATTTCATTGAACATTATAAAGAAACATAAATATAAAAAACTGGTGTAATGAATAGAGAAAATAACAGTAGATTTCATTTTATAATATTTTTTTAAAGTCGGAAAATGATTCTTAAAACCCATAATATTGAATATAAATACCATATTATTTTATGTAATCATTATAAAAAATATCAAAAAATATTAAAAAATAAAAAAATAATTTTCTAACAAATTATTTAACAAATCCAAAAATTTAATGGGTATTTAATGTCTTATAAAAAATTAACATCAGGTTATGGGTGTTGTTTTAATAATTTATAAATTTATAAGTCACCCCTTGAAATAATACATTTTTCATTTATGATGTCACTCAATAATCAATATATAGGAATATTTGAAGGAGTTTTAGAAATATTAAATCATATAATTAAAATGAAAAAATAATATATAATATTTATGAATTATATTATCATGGGAAAAACTCAATGAAATAGGTATAAATAAAAAGAAACCAGGGGATTATTTCTCAACATTGAGATTATTATTTTTGTATTTAAGGTGATAAGAATGATGATGATTTATATTTGAATCATGGTAAATATTTTCACTTTTTTGTAATTTGATGATTGACCAATATGTTCGTTCACATACACTAATTGTGTACCCCTAATTATTTCATAAATAGGTTACATTATTTAATCATAGGAAAACAAAAGTTTACAAAATCACTTGACTGATATGTAATATTCAAATATGAGGACATTATAACTCTTGGGATATTTAAATTTCTCAAAATATTTTATGCGATGAAGTAGTAAAATTTAGTAAGCAAACATATCCATGACTTTATTCTTCATTTATGCAAAACACATTGGGGTAACCAATTAAAATGATTTTTCTTAGTTTCATTATTGATTAAAATAAACCACATTGTGGAATGTGTTTCCTAAAAAATTTGATATTATCATATCAACAGAAAAAATTCTTATTTTATATATCCATTTTATCAACCATCAATTATATGTAAAACTTTAAAAGAGGTTCTTAAAATATAAATAATTAAAACTCGTCAGTGTAACATTTCATGAATTAATATCTATCCATGTATAAAATAATATTCTACAAGTAAAAATCATTTAAAATAAAATATATAACCAATGTAACCCACTAATAAATGTGTATTGGGACACCATAAATTAGAAGAATATATGAATCTGGCCAAAATTTAACGATATTTAAATCATTATGAGTGTATTTGTTCTACCCACAATATTGTTTTTAGGTATGATATTTATTATATTTTAATTTCTATTCATTTCTGGATTTGTGTCATATATTGGGTAAATTTTGTGTGTTTATCCAACTATTTTCCTCGTGGGTGTTAGTGTTTTCTGAGAATCATGTTTATGGAGTTATCTAAAGCATGGACCAAATCATTTTTAATTTCTTATGAGATGGTAATTTTTTACATGGATTTTTTGGGGATGCCTTTGGTGAAGTTTGTTTTCATGGGGATATCTACATATTGGTTGTTATCAGTCACACAAATGATTAAGGTGATCACAGAATCAATGGTGTGTTTATATATTTTATATATCTTTAGTGTAGGATAAATTAGTTGTTTAAAATAAAAATATGAAAAATTCATTATTTATAGGTTTTATTACTAAGGATGAACAACCAGATACGAATAATATGTTACACATGGGTTTTTTAATTTTGAGAAAATACCTATGTATAAATTTTTTTGTTTGAGTTTTTAATAAGATGGGAGAAGCCTTATTACTAAGAATATGTTACATTTTGGATTTTAGGATGAAGTAAAAAAGCATGTATTTAAATAATATATTATGTATGGGTCATTTAATAATGGGTAAACCACTACATATAATTAATATATTACTTATGGGTTATTTATTTATGTTGAAAAATCTATATATGAATAGTATAAAATACAATTGTATTTTTTAAAAGTATTAAGATTTATATATAAAAAATGTATCACATATCAATTTCAAGGATATAGTGAAAACCAGAAACGTAAATAATATGTTATGTAGTAATATATTATCACATGGAATATTATTACACTATTGTTTTTTAATATAGAAGGTTTACCCTGGTATTTATTATTTTTTAATTGGATATAAATATAATTTCATTAACAATTATGAAATTCATATATATCAAATAACTATGACACACATACTTATTATGATTGGATTTCATGTTTATAACATCTCAGGTCATGGGATACCTGATTAGTTTCTCATCCATGTTCACCTAAAGACCTTGTTGATGTCTCAACATATTCTAAAGGCTATATACTAGAAGTAAAGTAATGTGGTATTGTTTTGGGGGACTATAACCCATAATCAAAGTGTACAATAATAGGTAAAATAAACATGTAAAACATATTGGTAATAATAATCTGAGTATGCAAAATAATTAAAAAATGCCAATATATAAAAACATGAAATGTGGAATTAGTAAAATTGTAAAATTATGATTTCATAATACAATTGACACATAAACAAATGATAACTAAATAAATTAAATAAAATAACACCAGAGGCTCATCTACATCCACTTGTCTCCCCTCAATCTTGATCTCTATTCCTGGACATGTTTTATAGCTAGAACATCAAAAAATGGGATTCAACCTAGCATATACCTCCAAAATGTGATATGTATACATGGGTACCCATGTTAAATTGCCGCTGGATATAGGTGTGAAAATAATGCTTAATTTGGACCCACAATGATATTACCACAAATAACCACCATATGTATTGTATGTGCGTGTCTCATTATCAACTAAATAAATAAATAAAATATAGAAAAATAAATTATTGTTATATTAAATGATTCATCCAATAATTGTTTTTTATATTCTTGTGACATATTCCATGACAACCATAATTGCTCAGGGGTGATATTATTCTCAGGTACTATTAACTAGGGCCAATACATATACCTTTGATAATGATCAAACATACATTGTTCATCTATTGCATCGATGTCTCTATGTACATCCTGATACCTTTATAACTATAAGGCCTCAGCCTTACACATTACTTAATCTTGAGTTATTTCAAGAATACACGTTGAGGATCTTTTCAGGTTTTGAGTTTTAGAGAATTAGATCATAAAACATGCATTACATTCCACATTTAAACAAAGTGGTTACATAAAATATAGTACTCATTTTTACCATAAATGGTAACATATTTAAAGTAAAACATGGACTCCTTATTGACACTTTCTTGACACTATCATCAAATCATGTAAGATTCCCTTGACCTGTGAAAAAAATTTCAAAAACATGGGATGAGCATAAAATGCTCAGTAAGGGATATAAAAGTACTAAATGAAAACATTAGTCCATGTATGAACTCATAATTTATTCATAAAAAATAAGCATTTTAACATAACTCATCAAATCATGAATAAATCATAGAAATCATAAGACATAAAGGTAACTTGTGGCATTCATAGCATTCTTATGTAGGGAGTAACCCTCATGGTTACGTTTGGAATACCCATCACAGTATATTCCCTAAATATCTTCGTTGAAACTTTAACGTTTAACCGCTGTGAATTAACAAAATCATTGGAGAGCTATATCGGGCTCACCTGCCTTTAGTTTAACACGGAACCACCCGTCTTCATAACAATTCCCAAGAACAATAACATAATCGTATAACATAAAACATGCATAAAGGAAAAATAACACTTCCACATTTCAATCACAAGATATCAATACAACACGTTGATATAATAAAAACATAATGAAAACCATTTTCAATACCAAAATAAAAGAAAAGTAAAACATGGTATATATTTTTCATTTTAAAAAAAGTTATGGGTTGTAGAGGAATCCAAAACTCAAATAATGGTCACCGCGGCGGAGAAGTTGTTGTCGCCACATACGTACGACAAAAAAACATTCCTTTTGACGTTTAGTAAAATTATTCGTATAAAAAAGACTCCTTTTGAATAGACATAAAAGTCAAAGGGGTTTATACATCTATAAAATAATGTTGTGTTTAAAACAAAATAACCCTCAATGAAAGGATATTGAGATGATGTCCCTTACCTCGTGTCTGACTTGACTTTATCATTCTTTAACCTACCGAATAATAAACTTGAGATAATTTATACTTTATTAAGAAACTTTTTCAAATTCATTATTTTTTTATATCACTTATTACCATGTTATGAAAACTATGTAATTATTTAAGTTAATAACGGTCGTTTTGTCGATCATTGGTACTTGAGTAAAAAATAAACTCCTTATAATTACAGTTGTTCATGTGGTAAAATATCCATTATATCAAGAATTATATTCATGATGTAGATATAATATATATAATATATATCCAGTATATACATGCATTTATAATATTACATAACATTTAGAGGTAAGAAATGAAATGCCCCGTTCATGGAGACGGTTAGACGTACGTACGCATGAGCGCTACTTTCATTTATATTTCATATTTAATGGAATTGAATAATCATGATATAAAGGTATATTATAATTATAGTATAATATCATATATAATATCATTAACTCTATCCTTTATACGTCCCACATATGGCATTAATGAATCAAATCACTTTGAGGGGGCGGGAGTCCACACTTCCTAAAATGATGATATTGCATTTACCGATAATAGAACCATAAAGGTATGCCATAAATGAAAAATACAGAATCTTAAGGAAACGATAAACATATTATATATCAAATATAAATATAGTGACATCTTAATGGCCACCATTGAAGGTGTTATAAGAATATTGAACAATCATTGTTTTGTGAGGCAGAAATTCGCCATCCACGGAAGTAGTATACTCTTTAACCATTAGATGTAGAAGTGTGTAAGTGTAGCTCGAATACATATTATAACAACATCCTAGTATATTTTAGATAATGGGGTTTTTACAAATTAAATGAATAAGAAGAGTTTAGGGGGTTAGAGAATCAAAATAAAACAAAAGAACATTATAGAAGTCTTTACCTTCAAATCGTGTAACTCCTCTTAGTGTGTACCAAAATGGTTTCTGGAAGTGCTTTCTACCAATAGTAAGGCTTCTATGATGAATAAAGGGATGTGGAGAAATTAAATGATCAGATTTTGGCCGTGCCAATGGCCCGATAGGTGTGTGTAAAGAGGTAGAGGTGGGGGCCTTTTATAAGAGGGAGGAGGGGTACTCTTGGAAAGTTATAAAATGTTACTTTATATTAAAATGAGTTTCGGATTTTAAAGCTCCCAAACTGATATACTTCGAGGATGATGTGATAATGGTTCAAAATATACTTATACAATAGGTCTTCGAAAAATTTAAGTCTTATATTTTACATTATCTTTTCATTTTATTTAAATCGTTCATTAATGACGTAATCGTTGCATCATCATGATGTCATAAATAATTTAATTTATTTAATGTATAAAAATAATAATAAAAATACTATGTTGTAGGAAATATTTTTAGCTTTTTGATTAATATTTATATTCTAATATATCATTTACACAGACAAAACTAAAAATGTTTTACTCGGGTGATACATTCTTTAGTGATATTCTCCTTTCATTAAAAATAAAAAGATAAAGTTCCACTTTCACCCAAAAGTGATTCCATGGGGTCCCAAAGTTTGGCACAAGGCAACCCATGGTCGGCCATGACTCAAACAGTAGCATTAGGACACATGTTGGGGTTATTTGTTATTATTATGTTATTATGTTTTTATCCTTAACTAACTGATTACTAATTAATCAAGATAATTAATAATAATTACCGTCGTTACTATTCATAATGTCCAAAATCAAAAGAGTCTTAATTACATAAATTGGACCTTATAATTCCAAATATGGAATCCATTTTACCAAATTCTAAACATAGAAATTACAATAATTAATTTTAAAATAATTCCTGTTGTCAAAAAAAATAGCTAGTTTTTTTGAAACAATATATATGAAAAGTTTGGCACTGGTTTATAGCCATTTCCATAGTAAAATTAATTATAATGAAAACCATTGGATTAAATGGTAATTATATATTATAATTACTCTATAATACCAATTAAATAGACAATCTAGCCAAAAAATTAAATTAGATGAAAAATAAATTTTGATGTAAAATGCAGTATTTTTCACTATTCATTAAAAATGAACATTGTCAGAAAAATACTAAATTAATCCAAAGTCAATTTAAATGTCCTAATCATAAAGAATAAGTTTATGTTAAAAAATAGAGCTTATATTAATGTCAAAAGATAGATTTAAAAATGGTTCTCCATCAAAAGGCGGTAAAATAATCTTTTATAAATATTAGAGAATTCTATGCTTAAGATTGGATTTATTCTCATTTTAAGTCTATAAAACACTATCTAATTCATAAATTGACATAGATAAGAATATCTATTATTCATTACATACATGGGATGTTACATCCTTCCCCCCTTTAGAAAATTGAATCTACATATTTTATTTACTTATAAAATAAGTGGGGGTATTTATCCCTCATTTCATTTTCAGATTCCCATGTTTCCTCTTCAATCATGTGGTATTTACACAAAACCTTTACTTTAGTAATGACCATATTCCGAAACACTTTCTCCCTACGGTCAAGAATCTAGACTAGTTATTCCTCATAAGATAGATTCTCTTCCAGCTGGACTACCTCTAGAATCAAAACATGAGATGGATCTGGCATGTACTTCTTTAACATTGAAACATGAAAAACATTGTGTACCTAATATATAATCAAAGGTAAAGACACTCGGTATGAAACTGATCCAACTCTCTCCAGAATTTAGTATGGTCCAATGATCCTTGGACTCATCTTTCCCTTATTACCAAATTGCATCACACTTTTCCACGGTGATTCTTTGAGAAAAACATGATATCCTACCTCAAAAGAGATATCGTTCCTCATGTTGTCCACATAACTCTTCTGCCTGCTCTGAGTTGTTCTCATGTTTTTCTATATCAACTGATCTTTTTCTACCAACTATTCTACTAATTCTGGTCTCATTAACTTCCTTTCACCTACTTTATCCCAAAAAAGCTGGAGTTCGACACCGCTTCACATATAATTCCTCAAATGGTTCCATATGTATACTGGAATGAAAACTGTTATTATAAGTAAACTCAACCAAAGAAAGATGTTAGTCCCAACTTCCGTAATAATACATTGAACAAGAACATATCATATCCTCCAATGTCTGAATCGTTCATTTTGACTACCCATCTGATTGAGGATGAAAAGATGTACTAAAATTTAATTCAGTACCCAACGACTTTTGAAGGCCTTTCCAAAATCTAGAAGTGAACCTGGGATCACGGTCAAATACAATGGAGATAGGAACTCCATGTAACTTGACTATCTCTTTATGATACAAACTAGAAAGTTTATCTAGGGAAAACATATCTCCTATAGCGAGGAAGTTAGCAGATTTAGTCAAGAGGTCAACAATAACCCGGATTGCATTATTACCTCGAGGTGTCTTCGGCAGTCCCACAACGAAGACCATAGATATATTCTCCCATTTACACTCTGGAACTGGTAAAGGCTGAAGCATCCCCTTCGGTAACTACCGCTCTCCATTAACATGTTGACAAGTCAATCACTTCACTGTAAAATCAGCAATATCTCTTTTCATTCCATCCCACCAGTAATTCTCCCGAAGATATCTATACATCTTAGTACTTCCTCGATGAACTAAAAATAGAAAATTATGAGCTTCATATAAAAACTCTCTTCAACTGTGAATCAAAAGGCACACAAAATCTCTTCCCAAATCTCAAAACACAATCATAATCAATGTTCATTTTAGGAAACTTTCCCTTCTAAACCATCTCTACCATTTTCTACATCTCACTGTCTTGCTTTTGTGCTTGCTTAATTCTGTCTGATAGAGAATATTTCACTGATACCTGAAACAAAACAAAAGAACATCCTGCACCAACAACTTCTATGCCAATGGTCATCAAATCCTTAACCAATAGATCATGTTCCAAACTTGACATGGTTAATGATGCATTACTTTTTCAACTCAAAGCATCAACCAATTTATTTTCTTTTATTGGATGGTAATGAATTGTACAATCATAATCCTTGATTAATTTTATCCATATCCTCTATATATTGTTCAATTATTTCTGAGTGAATATATACAATAAACTTTTTTGATCAGTATATATTTCACAAATTAATCCATACAAATGATGCCTCCAAATTTTTAATGTGAAAACAACAGCAGCTAATTCCAAATCATGTGTAGGGTAATTTACCTCATGAGTTTTCAACTGATGTGAAACATAAGAAATTACCTGATCACTCTACATTAGGACGTAACCAAGTCCTTTAAATGAATCATCATTGTAGATAACAAACTCACCATTCCTGGATGGTAGTGCCAAAACTGGAGCATTCACCGATCTTCTTTTCAATTCCTGAAAACAATCATCACATTCTTTTGTCCAGATAATCTTAACACCCTTCCATGTTAGCTTAGTCATTGGACTAGATAACTGTGAATTGTTTTAACAAACCTTCGGTAATATCTTGCTAAACCATGAAAACTATGAATCTCGGTTACATTTGTGGGTCTTGGCCATTCTTCCACTACCTTTGTTTTTGCAGGATCAACAGTTATCCCATCTGTAGAAACCATGTGACCAAGGAAAGAAATTTCTTGCAACCAAAACTCACAGTTGCTGTATTTCCTATAAAATTTATTTTCTTTTATGATTTGAAAAATAGCTTTTAAATGTCTTTTATTCTCCTCTTTACTTTTATAAACACCAAAATATCATCAATGAAAACCACCACAAACTTATCCAAGAACTCATGGAAAATTATATTCATAAGGTCCATGAATACAATAGGAGAATTTGCTATCCCAGAAGTAATAACTACAAATTCATAATGACCATATATTTTATGAAATGTGGTCTTAGGAATATCTTATTCCTTTCCCTTCAACTAATGGTACCCTGCTCCTAGGTTAATCTTTGAAAAATACTGAGCTCCATGGAGCTGATAAAAAAACATCGATATGAGTCAAAGGATATTTGTTCTTAACAGTGATGTTATTAAAGGCTCTATAATCAATTGAAAGTCTCATTGAGCCATCTTTATTTTTAACAAATAATACAGGAGCACCCCATGGTGATGTGCTAGGTTGAATGATACATTTCTCTAATAAATCTTGCAATTGCACCTTCAACTCTATAAGTTCAATTTGAGCCATTTGATAAGGGGGTTTTGAAATTGGATATAATAAATAACTAAGTCAACAGTAAATTCAACTTCTTGATCTGGTATTATTCCAGGCAACTCATCAGGAAAAACATCAGGATACTTATTTACCACTGGCACATCATTAATCTGAAACAGTTCCTTTTTTTCAACAACATGTGAAAGGTAACATTCGTTTCCATCTTTTATAAGTTTATCAACCTCTTGATATGTTATAACAGTAAGGGTTAATTCTTGTACACAAAATGAATGTCTTTCTGAAAAGAAACTTCTTTAGCTATACAGTCAATCTTATCATGGTAAACAGAGAGCCAATCCATACCTAAGATAACATTAAACTCTACTAGAGTTAAAACAATAAGTTTTTCAAGTATGTTATTTCCATGGATAAGGATATGAAGATTCTTATAAATTTGTTTGCCTCAACATTTTCCCCAGCTGTTTTTACCAAAAGTTCAGGAATCATTTTTTGAGATGGTATTCCCATTTTACAAGAAATGTTTTCAGAGATGAAGGAATGTGTACACCCTGAATCAAACAACACACGGGCATAATCTGAAAAAACAAACAATGTACCTGATACCACATTATTTGATGTCCCATCATCTTCTGAAGTAGTTGAAATGGATTTCACCACCCGTTTCTGCTTGTAGTCTAACTACTTCCCATCACTCGAGCTCTTTTTTGGACACTCATTTTCATAGTGACCCATCTCATTACACATAAAACATTTCACTAACTCTAAATCAAATTTTGTCTTACCATCACCTTAAACTTTTCTAGTGTAATCAAGAGCCTTATGTCACATATTACCACATCAGTAGAACTTTACAGAATTAAAAATACATTCACCATCATGCCTTTTACCACATATATCACAAACTGGAAACCTAGTTTTCTTAACATCATACTTTTTTTAAGAATTATTCCCTTTCTCCTGCCACCTCAGTCTCTTTTTCTTTTGGTTGTTATAAAACATTTGATCACTGGAAAACTCTATTTCCACCGTCTCATCACATTGAACTAGCTTTTCATAACTTTTGAACTCAAGAGAAGCCAATGCCCATAGATATCTTGGCTATAATCCTGATTAAAAATGATTGATTTTACTATCAAGGTCTTGGATAAATGTTAGATCATACCTTTCCAATCGAGTGAACCTTTTTTCATAAGCAGCCACTAAGTATTCCTATTGCCGCAATTCCATGAATTTTTTTTCCATCCTATGTCGAACAGCCTTAGGAAAATACATCTCAAGAAACATACCTTTTAATTCATCCTAGTCGAGAGCATCAATCTCATCAGTGTCCCTAATATTTTTAACCATAAACCACCATTGATCTGCTTCACCCTCCAAATGGTAAATACCATGACTAACCTTTTGATTGTTTGAACACCCCATGACATCAAAAATATTATCCAATGCTTTAATTAACCCTTCATCTAGCACAGGGTCAGATAATCCTCTGAATGATGGGGGATGTTGTCTCATGAAATGTTCCACCACTGACATGTTCCTCTGCGGTTGATCTGGATGATCTCGTGCATGGATACCACCACCATTTATTTCATGAGTCAACTGCGCTATTACTGCATCAAACTATTCAGTTCCAATTCCGACCATTTCAGGATGCTGATTCAGAAGGTCATTTCCTTCTATATTCCTTCCTATCACTGGTTCCCTGTTTCCCCTACGGAAAACAATTATGAACAAACATGTCTTAGATGAAGCAACATGGTAATCTTCAAATTCTATATCATTTCAATTTTATCATAAAAAAATATTTTTGGGTATTCATTTAATATAATTATAACTCCAAAAGTTATCTAAACCTCTATCTAATACCAACTATAAGTCCCCAGCCTTAAACATTACTTAATCTTGAGTTATTTTAAGAATACACTTTGAGGATATTTTTAGGTTTAGAGTTTTAGAGAATTAGATCATAAATCATTCATTACATTCCACATTTAAACAAAGTGCTTACAAAAAATATAGTACCCATTTTTCCCTTCAACGGAAACATATTTAAAATAAAATATGGATTCTTTCTTAGCACTTACCAGAAATTATCATCACATCATGTACCTTTCCCTTAACCTGTGAAAAATATTTCAAAAACATGGGGTGATCATAAAAAGCTAAGTAAGGGATAAAAAGTACAAAATGAAAACATTATTCCATGTATGAAATCAAACTTTACTCATAAAACATAATAATTTTAACATACCTCATCAAATAATGAATAAATAAATGAAATTATAAGACATAAAGGTAACTTGAGGCATTCATTACATTCTTACGTAGGGAGTAACCCTCATGGTTACGTTTAGAATACCCATCATAGTATATTACCTAAATCTCTTTGAAGAAACCTTAACATTTAACCCCTTTGCATTACCCAATGCATTGGAGAGCTATATCAGGCTCACCCACCCTTAGTTAATCATAGAACCACCCATATTCATAACAAATGCCCCAGAACCATAACATAATCGTATCACATAAAACATGCATAAAGGAAAGATAATATTTCCACATTTCAATCACAAGATATAATTACAAGACATTGATATAATAAAATAATTATGAAATCCATTTTCAATACAAAAATAAAATAAAATTAAAACATGGTATTTATTTTTCATTTAAAAAAATTTATGGCTTGTAGACGAATACCAAACTCAAATAATGGTCACGGTGGTGGAGAAGTCGTTGTCGCCGCATACGTACGACAAAAAAAAAATTCCTTTTGTCATTTAGTAAAAAGCTTCATATAAAAAATATTCCTTTTGAATAGACATAAAACTAAAAGGGTTTTATACATCGTATAAAAGAAAGTTGTGTATAAAACAAAATACACCTCAATGAATGGAGATTTAGACGATGTCCCTTACCTCATGTCCGACTTGACTCGATCGTTCGTTAACCTCCTGAATAATAAACATGAGTTAATTTATAATTTCATAAGAAACTTTTTCATGTTCATTATTTCTTTTATATCACTTATTTCCATGTTATGAACACTATGTAATTATTTAAATTAATAAAGGTCATTTTGTCGATCATTGGTACTTGAGTCAAAAATAAACTCCTTATAATTACATGTTGATCGTGTGGTAAAATATCAATTGTATCCAGAATTATATTAATGATGTAGATATAATATATATAATATATATCCAGTTTAAACATGCATTTATAATATTTCATAACATTTAGAGGTAAGAAATAAAATGCACCATTAATGGATACGGTAATCCGTACGTACGCATGAACGTTACATTAATTTTTATTTCATATTTAAAGGAATGGAATCATAATTATGTAAAGGTATATTATAATTCCAGTATAATATCATATATAATATCATTAACTCCATCCTTTATATGCCCCACATGTGTCATTAATGAATCAAATCACTTTGAGGGGTCGGTAGTCCGTACTTCCTAAAATGAAGATATCGTGTTTACCCATAATGGAACCCGTAAAGGTATGCCATAAATAAAAAATACAGAAGATTAAGGAAAACATAAAAATATTATATATCATATATAATTATAGTGACATCTTAATGGCCACCTTTGAAGGTGTTAGAAGAATATTGTACAATCATCGTTTGGTGAGGCAGAAAGTCACCATCCACATAAATAGTATGATCTTTAACCATTAGATGTAGGTGTGTGTAAGTGTAGCTATAATAATTCTTATAAAAACATCCTAGTATATTTAAGATGCTGTTGTTTTTACAAAATAAATGAATAAAAAGAGTTTAGGGGGTTGGTGAAGCAAAATAAAACAAAAGAACATTAGAGAAGTGTTAACTTTAAATCGAGTAACTCCTCTTGGTTTATACCAAAAGGGTTTTTTGATGATATTTATGACAAAAGATAGGCTTATATGATGAATAGAGGTAGGTGGATAGATTAAATGAGCATATTTTGGATGATCCAATGGCTTGAGAGGTGTGTGTAAAGAGGTATAGGTGGGGTCCTTTTAATAGAGGGTGGATGGGCACTCTAGGAAAGTTATAGAAGTTTACTTTATATTAAAATGAGCATCAGATATTAAAGGTCCCACATTGATATATTTCTAGTATAAGTTGATAAGGGTTCGAAATATACTCATAAAATAGGACTTTGAAAAGTTTATGTCTTATATTTTACATTATCTTTTCTTTTTATTTAAATCGTTCATTAATGAGGTAATCGTTCCATCATCATGATGTCGTAAATAATTTAATTTATTTAATGTCTAAAAATTATAATAAAAATACTATTACATAGGAAATATTTTTATATTTTTAATGAATATTTATAATCTAAGAGATTTTTTACACAGACAAAACTAAAAATGTTTTACTCGGGTGATTCCTTCTTTAGTGATATTCTCCTTTCTTTAAAAATAAAAAGTTAAAGTGTCACTTTCACCTAAAAGTGATTCCATGGGGTCACAATGTTTGGCACAAGGCATACCATGGTCGGAAATGACTCAACCAGTTGCATTAGGACACATGTTAGGGTCATTTTTTATTATTATGATATTATTTTATTATCCTTAACTACCCGATTACTAATTAATCAAGATAATTAAAGATAATTATCGTTGTTTCTATTCATAATGTCAAAAAACAAAAGAGTCTTAATTACATAATTTGGAACTCTTGATTCCAAATATGGAATCCATTTTACCAAACTAAAAACATAGAAATTGTAATAATTAATTTAAAAATAATTCTCGTTGTCAAAACAAATAGCGGGGTTTTTTGAAACAATATCTATAAAAAGTTAGGCACATGTTTATGGCCAATTCCAAAGTAAAATTAATTATAATGACCACCATTGGATTAAATTGTAAAAATATATTCTAATTACACTTTAAGACCAATTAAAAAGATAATAAAACCATATAATTAAATTAGAAGAAAAGCAATTTTGATGTAAAATGCAGTATTTTTCACTATTCATTAAAAAATGAACATTGTCAAAAAAAATCCCAAAAACTAATCCAAAGTAAATTTCAAAGTCCCAATCACAAAGAATAATATTATTTTGAAAAATAGAGCTTATAAAATTTTTCAGATGATATATTTAATAATGGTTCTCCATCAAAAAGAAATAAACCAATATTTTAAAAATATTAGAGAATTCTATGCTTAAGATTGGATTTATTCTCATTTTAAGTCTTTGAAACACTATCTAATTCATAAATAGGCATATATAAGGTTTTATATTATTCATCACATACGTGGGATGATACAATAACCATATAAATATCTGATTATATAGTGATTACTTGGAACCTTGATTCACATTATAGAAATCCCTACCATCTCATCAAAAGAAGAAAAATAGCTATATCTAACGAGTCCCTAGTTATCTCTCCAAACTGAGAGTATAATCAATGGATTCAATCCAACTCTCATGAATTCATAAAAACCACTGAATCAAAATCAACAATATATCAAAATTCTAAATGAATAGAACCCATGCATCCATGGAATCACGGTCTAGAATACATAAAATCCTTACCCTCAACGAGTCAACAAATATGGATGAAAAAGAAATCTCATCTTAATAATAATGATTATAATTTAATCTCTTGGCATGAAAAACTAGATTATAGTTAGACTAAGAAAATTAAGGACCCAATCATCCTTGGAATGCTATATAGACTTAATGATGAATCCTAAAATCTAGGGAATTCTTACAAGCATTATCATCCCAATCATTGAAATTTCATTTAGACATCCATGATGACTTCATCACATCCAAGTGATATCATTTTATTATCACATGAGGCTAAAAATATAGATACATTAGAGTAACTATGATAATACTCAATAACACAATCAATTCATGATAGGGATATATTCCATGTCTAAGAAATCATATCTAGGAACATATAATTGTATCAATATTATATATTTAAATGTATAGATAAATGGTATGGTTCATCCAAAATGAAAAACCCCTTATATATATATTCTTCCCCTCTATGTCACAAAATAGATACTGGTTATATGGTGGAATATCCTACAATTTATACCAAATATCATTTCCAACATCTCTTTAATGTCACAATTTTTAATAGAACCTACTATAACACCCTGGGATTCTATACAATATTTTTTTTCAATTACATTTAATATTTTATATCTTATGATACACATTACACCATGTTGAATCAATCCATGTTATACTATTAATGTTATTATTTAAAGGTAAACATTATATACTAAATGATAATTTTTTTGTTTGAAAAAAAGACTTCATTTATAAATTAAGTACAATGGTTTTTGTTAAGGATTATTTTTATAAATTTTATGTTAATTTTTATTAATTTCCTTATATGCTTTGAAAATAACATTATCTCTGAAATCGATTAATATTTATTTTTGGTAAAAAATAAAAAAAAAAATTTCTAAACATATAAATAATGTAAATAAAAAAATTTGTTTATTTTTTTAATAAGATTTTAATAATTGTTATATTTTTTTTAATTTTATGGAATGATAAACATTTTTATTAATAGTGAATGATGGTTTATTTTATTAAAAACATTGTTTTTGTTTAAATAATTTATAATTTTATTGTTTTTTAGATATACCATAAAATAAAATTACATAATTTATATTTTTATTAATTAAATTTAAGTCCATTTTTTCAAATTATATTAAATGTTTACAATAAAATATTCTATATATATGAAAAATTTCTCTTTAAAATATTACTTTTTCATCAAATCAAATTTATAATTTTTTTTAATAAAATTACATGTAAATTGATTTTATAAAAATAGATTCTATATTTGGAATCCTAACATTATATATTATATAATAATTTAAAAATAAATTTTCGTTAATATTATTAGGGAAAAAAGAAAAAATTAATTATCTTCGCTAAGGTTTATACATGTTTATAGTGGCATAAACTAAAAAGATAAGGGAAAAAATTACCCCAAAACATTTCCAAATAAAATTGTATGTCAATATTTCATCCTTATATCATATATGGTTAATTAATAATCTATTTTTTCATTTTTTAATATTTAATATATAGGAACACTTTTGTAATTTTGAAAATATTATGTTATTCATATCCCCCACCTTATGAAATTCCACCCCTCTCTTCTCCACAGCATACTTTGAATCCCATTTTTACCCATTATATGATAAAATAAATATCATAAATTTATCGACGCATCTTATTGGAATTATATTCATTAGTATTCCATTCTATGAAGTAATTTCGTGCTATACTGAAGATGACATCTAAATAAGCATTAATGAACATTACCGATTGTTTTTATTTATTTTATTCATATAATTCGTTAAAATATTTCGAAAAAACCATGATATAATAACATAAATATCACCCATTTATAAATATTTCATTATCTTAATTGAATAATATAATTATATATTCTCCTCTTTTAGGTGTGGAATGACACTACGAACCATTTGTACGACATACTACCACATCACAAAATGATGTATTTCATTTTCTATAATCACATATATTGGATAGATATACTAATTTATTTAACATATTTTTATAATATTTATGAAGTCATAATTTTTCATATATTATAATGTCCCATATAATTTCCTAGTTTCCTTTAAAACATAATATTATAAAGTAACTCTTGGATACAACAAACAACCACCTCGAAGAGCGATGTGATTTTTTCTTCACATACATATTATGTGGAATGTAATGAGGATAGATTTAATAAAAATATGTTATATATAAAGATATAATTTAATATATAAATTTAACATATTATTCAAAACAAATTCATTCCATCTGTTGTGAAAATGGAAATAATGTTCATCTATATGAACGGCCTACAATCTCGAGGGATTGTGTAATATATATATATATTCTCTATATAATAATAAAAAATTAAAAAAATTAATAATTATAATGAATATATTATATATATAAACATATTAGTAATATCATATAGATGATGTAACCACGATAAATGTAAAAGTACAAAAAATACCATGTCAACAAAATAAATGTTAAACAGTAATTTATTACCATAAAATATTATTTTAACGTAATATTATTAATTAATGGGTAAAAAAATTTCATAAGGAAGTCATATTTTTTATTATATTTAAATTTTTGGTTCTGGAATAAATTTATAATAAATATATATTTGTTATACTATATGTTATAATGTTTATGGAGAAATTTGAGACTTATGGTAAGGCGTTTTCATATAAAATGTATATCCTTGGCAGAAAATTTATATTCACTACATGTCTATATTACCTGGTGTATAAACATAATATAAATTGATTTTATTATTATTATTATGAAATTAGGTGATATAAATATCCATATAATTTTATTTATATCACGAGGTGTATGATTTATATGGTACCCAAGGGGAAATGATTTATATTATAATCTCATTTGTAATCGCGATTGCTTATGATTATGTTTCTCTTCGTGAAATTATAGGATATATATCTATTTTAATATTGAATATTCATCTTCTATTATCATTTAATTGAAATAAAATTTCTCCTTCCATTTCCAACCCTTTATTTTCTTAGGAGTATAAATGGATTTCATTAATGAAGATGAACTTTATTTCACTGCAAGGTTAAAAGACACTTTTTCCTTCATGTCCATGTTTTTGTAAAAAATCATTTTAATGAATATTTTTACGATTATAATTTGTTTGTTTAAAATAATTTTTACCCTTGTCAATCTTTTAAAAAAAATAATTTAAGGGAATATTTTTTTCATATTCATAATTATGTAGTTTAATCATTTAAAAAAATATTAATGCATGTATTAACATTAACAGTGTTTCTTATAGCTTTGACCATTATAAATACCAAATGGTTATAAGATTTAATTTAAATATTATAATGTTATTGTCTATAAATATTATTTTTTAAATATTTGAGTGATTTTTTTTATTTAAAATTTTTTTCCTCAAGTTGGAGAGGTTTTTTTATTCAATAAATAATACAGGTGAAATATTATATTTATTTAAAATAAAGGATGACTTCTTTTAATGATATATTAGTTTTAAAGGGGATGTTATCTAGTTATTCCATCAATGAAAATTATTTGGATGAATTTTTATTTTGATGAATATTTATTTTTAAAACCATTTACTTTTCCAGGTGTTTTGATCTGGTGAATCGATGAGATGATATTGACACCCACTTACACTCTCTGGGTTTTGTTATAATGACATATTTATAAAAACCATTAATTTTCATGGGTTCAGAATTATGATTTTTTTATATTATGGAACCTGTATGTACTATTTTTATTATGGTATGGATGGTACCAATATCACCCATAAATTCATCGAGTCATAAAATAAATCATATGTGATAAATAGGAATACTATTTGGAGTGGAACCATTTTAGTAAGGGACTCTGTCCAATACGATATTCGGGGCAGTGAACCATGAATAATTTGTTGGTTTAGTGAGTATCTAAAACCTCTTTAATGGTATTGTGAGTGAATCATGACTTGTTTTATGGTTTGGGGTGTGGCCCCATTCCAATATGATAGTCCTAGAAGTGAAGCCTTCACATCTAAGGAAAATATTTTTATGCTTATGTGGATGCTTCAAATCTGCGTTGTATGCCAATTTTTTTCTCTCATGGATCACATTCGTTGGTTCCATTATTTTTATTTTCTTTGTAAATACTATGATATTTTCCATGATTCATGTTAATGGTATATTAAATTCATAGTATGGTTTTGAAATCACATTATTAGGTTCTCATTCCATTATTAAATTGTTTTGTAAATATATCACTTGTTTTTACTTACATAGAATTATATCTCACCCTTCTAATTTAACTATTGTATAATGTATGGTTTTATGTACGATATGTTTAAAAAGATTTATAGTTTTTGATAACTATTTGGTTGAGAATATATAAATCTCATAATCATAATTTTTTAATGATTCCATGTTATAAAAGGCACTAGCCTGAAACAATTCTGGAATTAATTTGTATGTTATGTTATTTATATTCACCTAATAAGAAGTGATATCTAAACATTAAATTTAAGAGTTGTCAAGGATTTTATAATGTAATGGTTTTTTAATCCTTTTCAAATTTGGATGATAATAATATAGATATATATCTAATGGTTTATCTAAGTATAGTTATTTGGAAATGTGAAAGTATAAAAAATGTTCAAGATATATTTTTGATGGAAATAGGGAATGGTTTAAAAAAGAATTACATCAATATATGGATACAATATGTTGATTTTGATATATCATGGTTGAACATAATGTAATAACTATTAAAAGGGATCATTGGTTTTTAACTTGATCATAACCTGGTGTACAACAAAGGACCTTGCTATAAACCTTATTTCTTACTTTCAAGGGGCTTTTTTTTGAAGTTCCTAAATTATTTAAAAATAATATATTTATTATTTGAATAGATACTTTCATTGAATGAGTAATGTAAATCTTATTTTTTCATATATTTTTTTGATAAGATTTCGTGATATAGATATCTAATAAATTATAATTTTGGAATATATTGTTTCCCACTAGGTTTATTAATCCTCATAGAATTAATTATGGCTTTTATTATTGGTTGGAATCTAAATGAATCAATATTACACTAAATGTAATGAAAAATATGGTTAAAATTATCCACCCAATATTAATATGTCTAAAGGTATTGATATTATGATTATTCATAATTAGATAACATGACATATAATAAAGAATGTGGAAATCATAGACATTCTTAATGCCCCAAATAAGTGTAATATTTTTATTTATGAATTTTTTCATTAGAAACATAGTGGAATGAAGAATAGTATTACTACATATATTAGAAGATGTAAAAATATCACCAAGAATTTTTTATTAAATTTAGGATAATATGTTTTCTATGTTGAATTGATGTTTATAATATAACATGTTTATAATGATATAAATGTATTATATATATGGACCATGGAAATTATCTGATTAAATCACAAAAAATAGGGATTATTTCTGATTCCTTTTAAATACATATATTATTCTAACAATTTATGAGAATGGATTTAACTGTGTATGTATTTGGATTTAATCATTTTATTGTTCTTGTATTTTAAGTAATGATATTATAGTTATAAGTATAATGAAACATATAAGGATTCTGTAATCTTTAAATGTATATATTTTATAATGAAATGATATTGTAGAATTTATGGTTTCCATTATGGGTTTATATGTTCAATGTTGATCTTAGGATAAATGTCTTTGAAACCCTTTTTTATGATCTTGGTGATGATATTTAAATGTTATTAATGGAATTTTCTTATGAATTTAAAAAAGAATATGTTATATATAACTCATAGAATCAACATGATGTATTATCTAATGAGCAATGATTTTTTCATAAGATTAAATGTTACACCATAGTACTTTAAATATTAATGATTTTTTTAGTAGTTTAAAATACACACAACACTCATCTTATCCAAACCACATAACAATAATATTTTATGTATGTCCATTATTTCAAAGATATAAAAGTATTTTTCCTAAACATTATTAAAAAAATTTATGTAATATATATATGTAAGACTCAATATAAATATATTGATAAATTATATGTAAATAAGAAAATAAAATTTATAAATATAATTTTAATTATTAAAAATAAATTTTATTCAAAATTGATTTTTATTTGTTTTTTGTGAAAAAAATAGTACATTTATTTTATAGATAATTTATAAAATATATTTTAAAAAATTTACATATTATTTGATGTTATAATATCTATGTAATCCTAGTGTAAAATGTATAGATTTTTTGGAAAATATTGAAATTTTTATTAATAGTGAAAAATACATTTTTTGGAAAATAAATCATTTCATTTCAATATATTTAGTAATTAAAAATTCCCATTATTTTTTATATTTATTATTTGAAAAATATATTAATAAAGTTTAATAAACATAATTACATTTTAATTATCATTATATTTTATTTTTTATGACTTTATTTATTCACCATTAAATTAGATTTTTTCTAAGAATTATTTTATTGTGCATAATGTTTATCCATTATAATTAATTAAATAAATACCTAAAAATTAATGATATAAACTAATTTTATCTAATATATATATATATATATATATATTAAAATTTATATAATTACTACTACTATGATAATTAATTTCTAGACATAATTTTATAGAAAAATATTTTTTTAAAAAAACCAATGTTTCGTCATGTCAAGATGAATAATTTTAAATTATATTCTATAAATTAAATGAATTGATTTTGATAAAATGTATTATACATTTTTAATAATATTAATATATATTATATAATATGGTCAACATAATTTTATAAAATTATGATTACATTAAATAGTAAAAAATATTACTATAGTAATCGTTAAATAAATTTACTAGTGAATTAAACAGAATAATAATAGATATATTTACCCAAAAACATGAATAATTATATTTAATTAACATATTTCGATAATATATTATATATTTCTCCTTAATCAGTATTTGTAGCATTTAATCATGTAAAAAACATGGATATCACTTTTTATATAAAAATATTCATGTGTATCCTTTCCCCCACTTTAAAATGGTCACCCCTCTCGTATTCTCTAAACACATCCAATATATTTTCGATCAGACAAAAACTTCCCCCTAACCTTCTTTAATTACTTAACCATATCCTATTTTTATTGGTTTGATAACAAAACCATCCTAGGATATATTTTTGTGTAAACATTTTGTGGTTTTTTATGAAGTAGTATCGTTATTAACTGAGCATTTTTTTATTTATTCATTGAAAACCATAAATTATTCTTAAAAATGTATAAATAATAAAATTGTCATCTCCAATGCACATATATTTTATTAAATTTATTTAATAACATTAATACATCTATTATTCCAACAAGTGGGAATTGAAACTTCAAATCCTATGTATTGAAGACTTCTAAGTCACAAACTGATGCAATTTGTTTTTTGTCCCATACTATTATGGGTTATTATAATGATTTATTTAAAATAAAATTATGATATTTATAACATAATTTTAATTATTTAATTATAATATCATATATATCATTTTAATATACATTCTGTGTGGGATATGATAACGTCTCTCCTATTCTCGTAAGACTATTGTATCATGAAGGGGCGTGATTTTTTATTCAAAAACACGTTACATAGAATGCCCCAAAGGTAATGTAATCAAATATATGTTATATATACGATAAAAATATAAATTCATAAATTATTTATTATTATTCACAAATAATATTATATTTTATTTCTTTTTATTGTATTCAATAAAAAAAGAGGGTTATTCGTGCGTAAATGTGGAATATTTCTTCCACGAAGTGATGTGACTCATTTTTATTCACCAAATGAAATTGATGATTTATATAGATATAATTAATGAACTAATATGTTATTTATTTATATATTATAATTTTATATTTGTAAAATTATTTATACCTTCTTTCCATATTGATAATTGATGAATGAAAATGTTGCTTATGAATACGTACAACCTACCATCTCAATTATTGCAACAATGATATTTTTTTACAACGTTATTTCATGATTGGATTTAAAAGTTTTAATGTTTTGAAAAATAATAATTATATCATGATTATTATTTTGAAGATGATGAAATGATGTATCCTTGGTCAACAGTCAATATACATAATCTGTTTTGGAAATATAGGCCAAACATCCTATGAAAACCCAATGTGAAATTTGTTACATTAATATTTAAATATTTAATTAAATTAAAAAAGTAATTTATTTATGTATTATTTATTAATTTTGTAAATGGATCTTAATAAATCAAATATTTAATTTAATCTTGCAATGCTAGAGTTGAAGGGTATACATGGAATGTGTTTACCTGAGGTAAGAGTTTCCCATCTTACATTAATTTTAATATTACATATTCCATATTAAAAAAATATGTTTATTTTATAACACCTTAAAATTATATAAAATAATATTGTTTGAATATATTTAAATTTTTTAATAGCTTTCCTAACCTACAAAACCACTTTTTAAGGAACTATGAAAACTATTAATATTATTATATATACAATCATATTTTTAACTAGACATTGAATATTGTAGAATTAATTGGAAAATAATTTACATATTAATTATAATGGATATATATAAATAAAAAATACAGATAATAAGAAATTAATTTTTTTTAAATTTTTATATACATGAAAAATACCTTCTCTAAAAAAGTAAGATTTTTATTATTTTTAAAAGTAATAAAATTAAATATTCAAAAATTAAGAAATTTTTTTTATAAAGTAATTTTTTTAAAAAAATTCATTTCAATATTAGAAATTTTTTTATATTTTATATTTTTCTATAAAGAATATTTTTTTATAATTAGTAAAAAATACCAGTTTTAATTTGAATAATATTTTTCATTTAAAGATATTAGAGGGATACAAATTATTTTAAAAATAAATAAAATGTAAAATTATTTTAGTTAATATATATTAATCCAATTTAGTTCAGTGTTATATATTTTATATTGTATATCTATATAATTTCTTTATATATTTAACAAGTTCTATTTGGAAAACTGTTTGTTCATCATTTTCTGTGGGTATCATTTTAAAATAATATTTTCTATTTATAATAATTGAATTCATTAAAAAATGATTTCATGTATGAAAATATATTATGAAATATTTTATAATAGGATCAATATAATTTCTTACAAAATGAATCATAAAAACTGTAAAAAAAATTATCATACATTACATTAAAATAGGTGTACATGGGATTAAACTAACATAATAAGGTTTAAAACCAACTAGAAAATTCTCCAAAACTCAATATATGTATATATACATACATAATAACATCTAATGGTCAATAATATTCTATTTATTAGCCTTTTAGAATTTGAAGAATGTTAGATCACCTTTTACATTCAAAAATGTTCTAGTGTGCAACTCACCTAACATCTAAATGGCCATGAATTTCATCATAATTCATACATAAAAACACATTTTCATGTGGTAATAACTTTCTAAATAACTTATGTAAAACCATACCAACATACCTATTTACTTTGAGATATCAAAAAACAAATCATTGAATAATTTAGGATCACCATAAAGATTTTATTCGAAGAAGAAGTGATATTTTTTACAATTTGTATTCCTTTTACATCATCAAATAAATATTTAAAAATAATTTAAACTCCTGTAAAAAACACTACTGTATACTATATTCTAATATTTTATTTAGACAATGTAATAACATATACCTATTTCCATATCCATCAAATAATATAAGAAATCATTATTCTTATGTACAGAAGACTACCTCTTTAGAAACTGATGTAATTTGTATTGCGTAAACACCACCCACAAATGGAAATATTTATATATTAAGTGTTTAGATTTGATATTTTTATTATTATTATACTTTTATAAATATTATGTAACACATATCGTCATTCTTTTTGTTCTCTAAGAATATGATAACACTGCTCATGCGTATAAAGGACAATTGCCTAACAAATTTACATGATTCATTTTCTCTTAACATTAAAATAAATAAAAATGTGTTTCACGAAAATATTATTTTTATATATTAAATAAAAATTATTTTTTTATATTAATATATAATTTACCTTTCATTATTTAAATATAACTAGAAAACGGATATAGCGTTCATGTGTACACATGACCTACTTTCTCTATGAACTGTATATTTTGTTTTCTATATCAATATTGTTCCGAAAAAATAAATAAATATATAATGTAAATATATTTTATTTATATCATGGATACATATTTTTAGATGTTGTAACCATGTTAACTTTAAATGTACAAAATATAAAAAACCAAAAGAATCAAAAAATACAAAATTGTTATTCTCTAAAAGGTGACATTAACTATGAATTTTCTAGGAATGTGTAGTAATAGGTAATAATAATATCATATATGATATTATATATATTTTCTGTTCATTAATAGATTAATAATAAAATTATTTTTATTATAAGATATTTTTAAAAATGTATGAATAATTTCATGAGTTTTTGTGAGGGATTTCAAGTCTCACATTCATTTTTGGGAGACATATGAGATATTCACCACTTGATTAATTTTTATGAAAATATAATTTTTCATTGACATGTTAAATAATTTATATAATAATTTTCATAACATTAGAATTTTCATTTTATATTATGATTTTTTGGGGATAAATATTCACAAGATTATAGAAGATGTAATATAATTCTGTTTCAATATGTCTTTATTAAGACATTTATCATGTTATGAACTGGTCTCATATTTTGTGATTTATATATATATCACTATTGAACAATAATATAATTAATTTAATTATTATTATTATATTTTAATTTTTATCTAATTTTAATCTTTCATGGGGTTTATAATTCAATATTATCTATGTGGTAATTGTGTAATGATGAAATCTCATTGTTTATTATGACAATTTATATCTATGCTTCTGATAACAAAATATTATGATCCAAATTTCATGGAACTCCTAAATTTCATTTTTCACATGTTATATCAATAAAAAACATGTTCCCCCTTAAATTTACTTTCATTATGTACTCATGATTCAATACTAATTATTGTAATGTAAATCATCATTATTGGTCTCTTCGATTGAGAATCCCATTTCTTCTATATCCATTTATGAAAAAACAAATTCCAAATTTATTAATTTTACCCAAATGATATAGTTTAATAATTTTTACGCATGATATAATTTCACAATGTGTTTTAAAATAATTTTAATATCATTTAAAAAAACATTTCCCATTTGAAATGTATGAAAAACATGAAAAAATATTTTTTTTGCCTGTATGGATTTAATGGAATAATCCACTATTATTTTACACTCATTATAATTATGAATAAATTATATGTTTCAATTTTTATATTCATTGAAAAATATATCAATATTTTTTTAGTAACATTATTTTTGAAAAGTATATTTCAAAATAGACTTAATATTTTCAACAATAAAATATTGAAATTAACATGAAAAATTTATTTATATGTTTTCGGTTATTTTAATGGGACATGGATTTTAAATATGATTTATGTTTTAAAATGTGTTTTTCTATATGAAATTTTAATTTTCCTCATGAAATTCTCTAAGTGATTATTCAAAATAATTATCCATCAAATATGACACTCATTTTTTATATTACTACAGTAATGGGGATATGATACAATGATACCATTCTTATTCTATTTATGAATGGATTATAGTTATAATGAATTAATTATTTTAAAGCCCATTTATTATTCTAAGGGTTATTCTATGATGAAATGATGAAATGATTATTACACTTATTTATTTTCCACAAGTTATTCTATGATATATTTTTTAATAATCCTGTTTATTTTCACAATCTTTAATATGTTGAATGTTTTATAATCTTATAGAACACATGTGTAGTATATTTATTATGTATTCAGTGGGTAATATATGTATAACAAATAAATTTGATAAGAATATTGATATTTCAATTGAAAAAAAAAGAATTATAATTGTGATTAATGCTAGTTCTATAATTCACTCGGTCCGCTATAATAGTATTCTGTGTATAAATTGTCTACTACAATAGTTTATAAAATGAACTCATTTTATAATTATATGTCACGACCCCTCTTCGGGGCTCGTGCTGTGACTACCCCAAACCCGCCTTTCATAGGCCAAGGGCTAGAGACTAGCACCAAAGGCATATCCCCGTTAAAAAGGGAAGGCATTACCTTAAAACATGTAAAACACAATGTCTGAACAGAAGTAGTAGAAGCCATAAGTAATAATATAGAAAAGAAAATTGTTTTGAATGTAATTGGTCTAGTATAAAAACCCAACTGAACAACAAGTACAAGTACAAGAAAAAATTAAAACAGCTCCTGGATCGTCGACTGTGGAATCCTACCAGTAGGATAGGTACAAAACTCGAACAACTTGTCCCTAAGGTACGTCCCATCTAGTCTAGCTCTGAGCAGCCTCCAGTCTGTCACCCTTAGCCTCGGTCACTACTGACCGTCATTTGTACAAAACACAACAAGGTGCGGGTGAAGCCCGTGTAAGGGTGTTTATAACAATACTCAGTAGGGGACCCCAAACCCCCAAAGATCTCCCAAATTCCACTAAGTATAAACCAAAGAAGAAAGATACAATCATGATGTATCAACTAACCCTACTTAGTTATATGACCATACATTTACCTAAGTTACCAGTCACAATCTGGCTCCATCTCCCATGCCCAAGCATGACCATGTCCACAAAGGAAGTAAAGTCAATCTCATCGATGAGAATTATTGAAAGACAAGACTCATCTCAAATAGGTATAAAACACATGAAGAGGGATAGATATGCTTAGATTTATCCTCTAAATAATATCCTCTGTCGAACCCACATTGGATCCGAGAATAGTATCAGTGCTGTCGAACCCACATAGGATCCGGGTACAGAAGTCATCACCATTGAACCCATGTAGGATCCTGGTACAGCAGTCATCACCGTCGAACCCACCTAGGGTCTCGGTATAGAAGTCACTAATGTCAAACCCACGGAGGATCCCATTATAGATGACATTGCTGTCAAAACCACGGAGGATCCTGGTAAAGTATCATCACTGTCAAACACATGGAGGATCCTACTTCAATATCATTGTAGTTGAACCCACGAATGATCCTGGTAAAGTATCGTCGCTATCGAACCCGCGAAGGATCATGTCATCTCAGTCACAGCCAGCCCTAGGGTTCCCACCCACATCACACTCAATTTCAGGACGGTCTTCTCCTCGTATGATGCGTCAATACATCAACTACCACGAAGACTCGATTTGATGTATCTCGTAGTTCCTTATAAACATAAATAATCCAACGTGACAGACAACGCGTCAATAAGACGCACAGTCTGAGATTTATTGGAATTTCCGCTCCAAGGGCCCTATTGGTTTTTTGGCTCAATCGAACCCTGATGTAACCCAAATACATCTAAACCTAAAGTATAGTATGAAAAATTAATCTTCTCACTCCACGAATTCCATCACCACAAGTGGAATGTCAATCAGACACCCTTACCCCTAGATGTGGTCTAAAAGGTGTAAACTGCCATAATGGGTTCGGGTCCGATCTGACCTAGTCGGACTGACCCGGTATGAACCGGGGTCTGACCCAGTCCACAGGTCCAACCCAGTCTGAGTAAGTGACACGAGCTGAGGAGAAGACCCGATCAAAGAGACGACCTAGCCCGACAAGTCACCCGACCCGAGGGCGGCCCGGCCTGTGATGGCCCGGCTAGCCATAAAATGGAGGGGAGTTCCGCGTCCCTCGCTAGTTTGTTGAACCCAACCGACACCCTGTGTCGGTTTAGGTGTCGTGGGACCAAGATGGTCCTCCTCGTCCAGCTCCATAGTGGCAGGACCGGTCAGTCACCACTGCTCCTCCACCGAGGCGCGATAGCGCCGCGATCCTCCTGCTCTCCGCGCGGTGCAGCGGTGCCACGCCTCCACTGCCGCAGCCTTGCCTAGTCGTGCCTCCACTATCGCAGTCCATCCTTGCTGTAGCCCCTTGTTCATCCACGCAACGCGACAGCGCCACGCCTCTAACGTCGTGGCCCGGTTTGGCCACGGTCGTTGGCTCCTCTATGCCGCATGATGATGTCATGCCTTTCTGGAGACCTGGTGGCCTTAATCCTCCAATTTCTTCACGGTCTACCCGACGCTAGCCACCATTATTATTCCACCTTCGTTCATCAACATATATAATTATCAAAGGGAGAGGGTCAGGCCGTGTTCATGTGGCATGAGCCTTTCATTTTATTAAGATATCAATTGAAAAATTAATAACCAAGATCAAATGATGAATAATTACAATAAGAATAAAACTTAAATCGCCTACCTCGATTTTGGTGTCATTTGACAGAGTCGTGGGAATGAGACATTGTTTCGTCAACGTCGGATGAATAAGATAAGTAATCATCATTGGCGAACGGCGTTCAAATGTTACGTCATCGTTGGAGACATTCTTTACGGGCGATTTCTTCTCCTTTGATGTGGATGAAGGTCATTGGAGATGTTCTTGGCATCACTGCCCTTTCCTTACCTCGGTTGAAGAATAATGATGAAGGAAGAAGATGGTGTCGTCATGCTTCGGTGTCATAAGAGATGTTCTTCGTGTTCTTCCTGGGATGAATACTCTCCCTATTTTCCAAGGCTCTACCAAAGTATAATGTGCCAACCAAAATAATAGCTTCTGTCTATTATTTTATTATTGACATGAATTCAAAAGAATTCAAAATGTGCCAATTAATTAATAAAAGTACAATTAATTAATTTCTTAGGTTGGCTAAAAATTAATGGGGAAGGTGGAAAGGCTCAATTAATGAAAGAGAGTTTAATCCACATAAATGGGGAGTTCATGTGTTAAGAAGCTCATGTAAGCCCACCTTATAAATCCACCCAATAAAGGTATTGTGCTAGTGGGCCCCACCACTAACATTCACATGGAGGTTCTTACTACCACCTTAAATAAAAATATAATTAACACATATTTTTATTCAGTTTAATTAAAACCCCCAAAAAAACTAACTCCCAAACTCAGTAAAAATGCAACTTCAGTAAAGGTCTCCTTAGGCGATTACCAACTTTGTGAGTTCAACTGTGCCCTCATATTTCAATTCTAAGATCTAGTTCAAAAGATATAGAATCTCGTTTGTATGTTTACAGAACGTACTAGAATAAAGCTTCAGAAATTGATTTCAGGCATACCAGGCCTCAGAATCAGGTGCCGTCAGAAACTACAGACTCATAAAATTTCCATGAATTAAAAAAAAATAAACATGAATTCTGAGTCGTAAAATATCCCCACCTCAGTGTTTTACATCTTCATAATCTACAACTCACACTAAGGAAACAAATGGGGGTACTGAGCATGCATCTGAGCCTCCCACTCCCATGTGCTATCCTTGAGTTTCCTGTGGTGCCAGCAAACACGCACCAGAGGTATCGACCATCCATGCAGGTCCCACTCCTTTCGATCCTCAATCTTTACTAGAACCTCCATGAAATTCCCCGTCATTGATGTCAAGCTCCCCATGGTCAATGATATGGGATGGGTCGTGCACGTATCTCCTCAGTTGAGAAACATGGAGGACATCGGGCACCTGGTGCAACTGAAGAGGAAGAGATAAGAGGTAAGCAACCTTGCCTACACTACTAAAGACCTGGAAAGGTCCAATGAATCACGGAGAAAACATTCCTCCTCGACCAAATCTCCATTGACCTCGTCGAGGTGAGACCCATAAAAAGACGTGGGAACCATCCTCGAACTCAAGTGGTCCCCGTCTCCTATTAGTATAGGACTTCTTCCTACTCTATGCAGTCTTCATCTGCTCATGGATGATCTGCACCTTCTCTATCGTAGCATGCACCATGTCTTGTTCCTTAAATGCTGACTCCCCTAGGTTAGTCCAACATAGAGGCGATATGCAAGGTCCATCGTAATGTGCCATGAAAGGTGTCATTATAATGGTTGATTGGTATCTTTTTTTATATGAAAACTCTACCAAGGGTAAGTGATCCTCCCAACTGCGACCAAAGTCGAGGACACATGTACGGAGCATGTCCTTGAGTATCTGAATGGTCCTATCTTTCTAACCATCTGTCTAAGGATGCAAGTCGGTGCTCATGTAAAGTTGCATCCCGAAAGCCTCCTGAAACCCCTTCCATTTTCGGGATGATAAACGAGCATCTCGATCGGAGACTATCTTCTATGGTACACCATGATGTCGTAGGATCTCTTACATGTAGAGGCATCCTAAGCTCTCTATTGAGCCCTGCTCTCAGATCGGTAGGAAGTGGGCCGACATTGTGAGTCGGTCTGTGTTCACCCAAATTGAGTCGTGTCCTCTAAATGTAAATGGATGTCCTGTCAATAAATCCATAGATATACTATCCCACTTCCTCTTTGGGACATCTAAGGGATGAACCAAGCCTTCTGGAACCTGTTGCTCCACCTTCAATTGCTGACAAGTGAGGCATTGTGAGACAAAATCTTCTTCTACCTTCTTCATATCTGGCCACCAGTACTGTCATCGAAGGTCCTAATACATCGTCATCACTCTAGGATGTACCGCTAAAGGAGATATGTGAAACTCCCTCAAAACATCTTCCTGAAGTGAAACTGGTACCATGGTATGTCCTCTGAAGAGAATGACTTTCTCCCCACCTTCAGAAAATCCATCAGGTGTTGCCCTGTGGATATCTGAGCACCTCGTTTCTCACAGTCAATATCCCCACACTATGCACCGCTGACTCACTGATGAATAGTAAGAGTGACTGTGAGAGATTTCATAAAGGTTGCTCCATCTCTATCCACAAAGGATATCTGCAACGCGGCTAGCTACTCTGTCGCCTCTCCTAGGAGTTGAATGCATGATCTCATACTGAGAGCATCAACAACAATGTTCCCCTTATGAGGATTATATAATACCTCAATGTCATAGTTCTGGAGTAACTCGAGCCATCATCACTATCTTAGGTTCATTTCCATCAACAGGAAGATGTACCTGAGACTCTAGTGGTCAGAGTAGATTGAAAAATGCTCACCCATTAGATAGTGCCACCAAATCTTCAAGGAAAATACCACTGCTTCTCACTCCAGGTCATGGGTAGTGTAGTTCTACTCGTGCTGTCTCAATTTCCGAGAACCATACGCGATCACTGCTCGCTCCTACATTAGGACACACCCGAGTCCGTTCCCTGATGCATCTTAGTAAACTACATACCCAATGCCCTCCTCTAGTAGCCTCAATATGGGAACACAAGTCAACCTCTGCCTCAGCTCCTAAAAGCTCTACTAGAATCCCTCCGACCACATGAAGGGTTTACCCTTCTTTTTCAAGGCTGATAGTGGTGATGCAAATCAGGATAAGTATGGAACGATCTTTTGGTATTATCCAGCCAAAGTAGACGTCCCTCCCACCTTGGTTGGCTAATTTTGGAAACATCTTTTGAAATGATGTCCCCATGTATGGTTAATCCTATTTGGAATGGAAAACTCAGAGTTCTTGCTACCGTGAGGGTAGGGCTGGTCGATTCAAGTGTGATCAGCTACACCCTCTTATGCATGGGTTTAACATGTGCTGCCAGGGTTTCCTTTTTTTCCGACTAAGGAAAACCTCATCCAAACATTTTAGATAAACCAAATTTTTTTTCCAAATAAAGTCAATATGTGTATGAACTGTAGTTTCTCAGTCCATACTGATACTAATGTCGTAAGGCCTCACACTACCACCAAGAGGTTCCAACCTAAACTCTTGCCTCAATGGTCAGATCACAATGTCGGCGTAAGTGTGATTATCAAGTATCCTCACAGGGGTATCTTTGGATGTGAAGGTCAATTAAACGGCTTAACCGGAAACTCTAGGCTTGTAAAAGATTCATGGAAGGAAGGAATGATTCGTATCTATGTCTATTGATACAGAAACTAGTATTAGACACAAATTAAACCTCAAATCATTCCTAGAGCCCTTGGGTCACACTCCTTGGATGCATGCAGATATTCTCTTCCCCTTCACTCTAGCTCCCTAAGCCTAACAGTGAGTACAAGGTTGGTGGTTGTAACATGTCAAAATGTTCACCACCTAATGCTGCTCTCCAGGATTTGCTTCCACGTCTTCTGCCCTGCATATTCATCTGTCCATTACAATTCCGCTTCTCAAAACATTATACAAGCTCAAGTCTCTGAGACTTGTGCAAGTTTCATTCATTCCAACTTCTAACATTCACTTGTTGTATCCACTCAGCTAATGAAAATTCAACCACAAGGGTTCTCCCTAGCACCCTATCATAAGGAGGAATTCATATAGTAAAATATGATGGCTCAAATATCCTTAAACACACCTCGCTCAGAGGTCTGAGATCTAAAGCACTGATCATATCATATTAATTGATTTGTAGGAAAGATCGGTATACCTCAATGAATACTCAACTACCGACACATCGTCTTATCGCAGCTGTATAAGCTCTAGATAACTCTCATCCATCTCCTCAAGCTAGTCCTCAACCACCCGTGGGTCAGGCTCGCCTTAGAACATGAGGGATATCTGGTGTTGAAACACATGTAAACCCCTAATCCTACAAGTTTCATCTACCGATACCACCGGTACTCTCTGCTGACCAATAGGAAGTGATATAGTTGGCACAACACCCAAAGGTACCATCTCGGAAAACGGTCCAAGTACCGAAACCTCATCACTATGCGGACCATCCTCATGGTCACTCACAGAAAAATATTAGTATCTATGACCAACATCTGCTCTACTAGTGTCTCAACTATGCGGAAAACTCCAGAAATCACTTCCATTCAGTCCTCTACTACCAGGGAATCTGTCTCGTCTTGAAACCTTAGAGTCCTATACTACTGTAACTCTTGCAACACGGTCAGTTGGAATACACCATCGTCCAATGCGGCAAGTAGAATCTGATTCCCAATAGGAAGTGGTGATGCTGGTATACCACCCGAAGGTGCCAACATAGTGAGATGACCCTAAACCAGAGCATCTTCACTCGGTGGGCCATCATCGTGTAATCTCTCGGAATTCCAAGATGGTGTCTATGCAGTGGCATCTTGGTAAATAACAGATGCACCACAGTCAATAATTTATACCTGGGGAGCTGACTCAAAGAGTTCACAAGAAGACTCTTGAAAACAAACTCGCATTCAATGTTTTCATTCACTAAGTTAGAAATCCGAAGTCAGAGTCCCAGCATACGGATATGTCGGCCGCCGCACAAAAACTAGACTCCCTAAACTAGAAACAACATTAAATACACTTAACACTATTGCTTCATAGTAAGACAAATAAGGGTCCTATGTTCTGCGGTAGAACTGACTCCTCTGATACCAATTTGTCATGACCTGTCCTCCGGGCCCGTGTCGTGACTACCCCAAGCCCTCCTTCCATAGGCTAGGGGATGGGGACTGGCTCCAAAGTCGTATCCCCATTAAAAGGGGATGAAATTAACTTTAAACCTATAACACACACAGTCAGAACACACGTAGTAGAAGAAAATAGCACTAACATAGAAAAAAAATGTACTGAAAGTAAGTGGACCAGTATAAAACCCAACTGAACAACAAGTAAAAGTACATGAAAAAAAGGAAAAAAGCTCCAGGATTGTCAACCGGGGAATACTACCTGAAGGGTAGGTACAGAACTAGAACAACTCGTCCCTGAGGTACGTCTCGTCTAGTCCATCTCCAAGCAGCCTCTTGTCCATCACCCTCATCCTCGATCACTGCTGACCGTTGTCTGCAGAGAACCCAACATGGTGCGGTTCAAGCCCGTGCAAGGGTGAGTATAACAATACTCAGTAGGGGACCCCGAGACCCCCAATGTTCTCCCATAATCCACTATGGATAATCCGAATAATAATGATACCATCATAAAGTAACAACCAACCCTAGTTAGGTATATGCCCATATATATACTAATGTTACCAGTCATAGCTTGGCTCTAACTCTCGAGTCCAAGAACGACCCAGTCCACAAAGAATGTAAAGTAAATCACATCGATGATATTGATTTAAATACAAGACTCAACTCACACAGGTATACAACAGATGAAGAGGGGTAGAGATGGTTAGATGTTGCCTCTGAATCATCTCCTCTGTCGAACCAATGTAGGATCCTGGAATAGTATCAACGTTGTCGATCCCACATAGGATCCTGGTACAAAATTCGTCACTGTCGAACCCACATAGGTCCTTGTATAGATTTCATCACCGTCGAACCCACGTAGGATCCTTGTAAAGATGTAACTGTTGTCAAACCCACTGAGGATCCCGGTACAGAAGTCATCATTGTCAAACCCACAGAGGATCCTGGTACAGTATCATCACTGTCAAACCCACAAAGGATCCTGGAACAATATCATCAATGTCAAACCCAAAGAGATTCCTAGTATATTATCATCGCTGTCAAACCCACGGAGGATCCTACCATCTCAGTCGCAGCCAGTCCTTGGGTTCCCACAAATAGCACACTTGATTCCAGGAGGGTCCAATCCTTGAGAAAAGTTTTGATACATCATCTACCAATAAGTCTCTATTTTATGTATCCCGTAGTTCTTTCTCGCCATAAGGAACCCATCGTGACAAACGATGCGTCAATTAGACACCTGGTCTAATAGTTATTGGCATTTTCGTTCTAGGGGCCCTGTTGGTTTTTAAGCTCAAACCAACCCAGCCATACCCCAACTACATCCAAATGTCATGTGGAGTATGTCAAAAGAATCATCTCTCTCTAATAATTCCATCGTCGTAGGAGGTACATCAATCAGACACCCATAGCCCTAGATTTGGGATAAAAGGTGTAAACAGCCATAGCGGGTCCGTGTTCGGTACTACCTAGTCGGACTAACCCGGCCCGACCTGGTCTGAAGGGGGGCCTTACTCGGTCTATGGGTCTGGCCTGGTCTAAGGAAGTGACCCAAGCCATGGGGACATCCTAACTGAAGAGGCGGCCCGGCCAGGGGCAGCCCGACCGAGGATAGACTGGCCTTGGGCGGACAGGTCGATCGGCGGCCCGGCCTGTGGCGGCCCGGCCCGTGGAGGCCTGATAGGACATGCGATGGAGGGGGTGTCACGCCCCTTCCTAGTTTTTCAAACAAAACTATTGAAATGTGCCGATTTAGGGGCCACAAGACCCAACTGGCCCCACTCGTTCAGCTCCAAAGCAGCCGGACACCATCGCTCCCCCACTACGGCGCGACGACGCCACACCACCACCGCTGCTGCCCAGCATGACCGCATCCCATTGGTACTCGACGCGGTGCGACGGAGCCATGCCTCTTCCGTCATATCCCGGTTTGGTCATGGACCTCGCCTCCTCCGCGTGGCATGATGATTTCGTGCCTTTCTAGAAACCCGACGGCCTTAGGTTTCCGGTTTCTTCGTGGCTGGCCTTACACCGGCCACCATTATTGTTCCACATCTATTCCTCAACAAATGTAATTAACAAAGGGAGAGGTTTGGGTCGTGTTCTTGTGGCCCAAGGCTTCCATGTTATTAGGATATCAATTGGAAAATTAATAACCAAGATCAAACAATGAAAAAAAGATAAGTGAATCAAACATAAATACCCTACCTTGATTTCGGTGTCATTTGACGGAGTCACGGGAAGGCGATGACGTTCCATCAATGTTGGAAGAGGAAAAGAGATACTCGTCGTTAGCGAACGACGTTCGAAGGTGACGTCGTTGATGGCGACATTCTTCGTGGGAGACATCATCTCCTATGACATGGATTAAGGTCATTGGAGATGTCGTGGGGGTCACTTCCATTTCCTTACCTCGGTTGAAGAATGATAAAGAAGGAAGAATATGGTGTCGTCGTGCTTTGGTGGTGAATGAGACGTTCTTCAGGTTCTTCGTGGGAAGAATGCTCTCTCTATTTCTCCAAGGCTCCACCAAAGTATTATGTGCCAACCAAAATAATAGATTTTGTCTATTATTTTATTCTTTACATGAATTCCAAAGAATTCAAATTGTGCCAATTAATTAAGAGAAGTTCAATTAATTAATTTCTAGGGTTGTCACAAAATTAATATGGAAGGTGTAGAGGTTCAATTAATGAGAGACAGTTTCATCCACATAAATGGGGAGTTCAATAGTTAAGGGGGGTTAAGAATCTCATGTGGTTCCCACCTTATAACACCCTCCCAAGGGAGGTTATGTGCGGCTAGGCCCCACAACTAACCTCCCCTTCGAGGTTCTGACTACCACCTCAAATACAAATATGGATAACAAAAATTTTTATTTAGTTTAATTAAAACACCCAAAAAACAAACTTCTAATCTCTATAAAACGCAACTACGGTAAAGGTCTCCATAAGTGATTACCGATGTTGCGAGATCAACGGTGCCCTCAGATTTCAATTCCAAGCATCGGTTCGAATGATATAAAATCCCGAATGTATATTTACTAAACTTACCTGAAAAAAACATCAGGAATTGATTCACGGGCACATCGGGCCTCAGAATCAGGTCCCTTCTGAAAGTACAGACTCGTAAAATTACCATGTATTAAAAAAATATTCCATGGAAAGTCCGGGTCTTTAAATTATAGTCTTGGAAATGAGCCATGAAATATGGAGAAAATTATGTTATATGCATTTGGGGATACCAAAAATCTATCCCTTATTTTAATGTTATGTTTTCATGATTCGTGTTTAGTGATTCCATTATAGTTTACGTCCTATTAGCTAGCATAATATATTCAATAATTAATTATTATGATAAATGATATTAAAGGAGTTCTTTTAAAATATTATTATAATTTTTTCATACAATTATGATAATGATATAGTTTTTTCTCTATTTTCACCTTTATAGAGCATCTAAGAAGTCCCTTTAATATGGTCCCTCTCACCTAGTTATGAGGAATGGTATTTCGTATTATATGTCTATGAAGTTTGATAGTTATGATAAAAATTATGGGGGGGTTACATAGCTCATTTATGGACAAAAGTTTTATGTTTCCATGCTTCAAAAGTAACTATACCTAATTGATTATATCATTGATTATTATTTTATATAATGAATATTTAATGAATAATTTTTAATATTTAGCTATGAGATGTTCTGGACACTACTGTTGGTATCAGAGAATGGTTTTGTTATCCTTTTAAACCATTGATATGGAAAAATTAATTGATACCTATGTATATATATGTATATGAGTTTAAGTAAAAGTCTATGCATATAAATGTTAATTTTATTTGCTGTAGGATATAGTGAGTGGAGTTCATGAAATTTCCACTATACCTAGATACTGCATGTGGATGTGGCTCTAGCATAATGGTAGATAGGGGTAATAACTCTAAAAATGGTGCACTAAGAATGATTTAATTATCTCATAGTGCACAACAACTATCCACTCAAAAAACTAGGTCAGACACTCATGTGAGATATGTTTTTTACATTAGAAAACACTTTAAGAAGAATCATAGAGAATTTAAATAATGACCATTTTTTGGACTAAATTAGTCATAAGGTTTCATATATTGAAAATAAGGTGTTTTTATTTATATATATCATACATTATTTATCATTAATACTAGGTTTCACACTATGAATAATTAATACTCAATCTATAATTTTTGGTTTTAGTGAATGGTGGGGACCAGAGGAACTAGATTAAGTTTATATGTGTAGTCATTTTTTGTTGAGTAACTAAATGGGATAATGACTCTTTTGAATTATATTTTTTTATTAATTATTATATGTCATTGTAAATTATTAAAAACACGATCATTAAAAAATATTTAGGCTCGTCAAATATTGGAAGGGTATAATTCATTGCGAGTTCGGATGGTGTTGACCATAGAGGAAATAAGATTCAATATCTGATACTTTAGTAATGTGGGAAGAAGATATCTATGTATTTTCTTAATGGAATGATAATGTGGTTTTTGTGTGGAGTAGAAACACACATATTCACAAATTTAAATATAAAAATTAAAAGTATATTTAACATAATGGATTAGAAAAATTGTTTCTCTTAGGCGTCATGAATGGTTGAATGTTATAAACACGAAAAGTATAGGAATTATAAAAATCAATTTTAAAGGGGGAAATCTCAAGAATATGATCATAAATTTGGTATAAGTAAAGGTTTTTTATGACGATGAGAATAAATATTTCATATTATAGTAAAGAGATAATATGGAATATGATGAATATATGAAGAAAGATGTATATTGATTGAGTCATTATGCATTGGAATTAAATAATTAAATAATTTAAGAGGAATTTTTTATGACGTTTTTCATCAAGGATGTATAAGAATATTTTTAATGGTATTGATGACCTAAAAACGTTATATAATATCAATGCTATATTTTCTTTAAATCACATGATTAAAGGACAATAACACATAATATATCATTCATGTTGAGAAAATTATATTTAATTTTATTAGTGTGATGATTAATATGGATAATTTTAATTACCATTGAATTGAATATTTATTTGATTAAACCCGATTTATATTACAATTTAATGAGTTTATAACATTTTTACTAGTGTAATATATTAAATAATAAATGATTTTATGAGAAAAGATATAATTCTTGAAATCATTTATGAATTCATTATTGTTTTTTGGTAAGTCAGGATATTACCTTGTTTTAGGAGAAAATATAATCATTTTATTTACATTTTTGGTATGTGAAAATATGATATAAATTATGTTCATTGGGTGATTAATGATAATGTGATTTTCTATATTCTGTGTCATTCTTTAATGTTTTTGAATTTCCAATTTTTCATACATAGATGAGTCATATGGTTTTCTATTAATTGAATGTATTAATATGAATACTAAAGGTTATGGGAAAATATATTACAACATTTAATTTTATAATAGTTAAATAATTAATGATTGGTTTTTAATTCTTTTAATTTTCTTATGATTCACTACTAATTTTTACATTAATTAAAATCATCATCATACTGTAAATTAATAGATAAAGTGGAAATTTATTGAATAACAAGAGAAAAATAATATTATGATAATTTTGCAAAGTAAAACTAACATATATATATATATATATATTAGTTTGTTTTAAATTCTTGATCGTATTAATTATGTATGGCTTCACTTTGTTCTTCCACTAGGCATATCTCGTTTTCATGATGTATTCTATATATCTCTAATGAGTAAGTGCATTCCAGACCCTTCATAATTACAGAACAAAGAGTTCAAACCGTTGTAATAAGTAATTTTATATGGGGAATAACCAAGTATTATTCTATATTCAATAGAGAATGTTATATGAAACAATACAACTCACTTTTTCAATTTTTGAATCCACCAATTTGAGGAACCCACATTAGAACTTGATGATATGATGAAGAATGAGAATCCTCAATTTTTATCATATTGTTTTAATTTTAAGGTTAAAATTAATTTTAATGGGGGTTTAATGTAACCCCATAAGATTTTATGAAGTATATTTTCAATGAATTTAATTTCATCAATATCATTCATTTCATGAAAAATGTATTTTAATTAACATTAATGAATTATTAATATTAATATTTTGTAAACACTACTGATATTACATATATGTTAGAAATTTAAACATAAAGAGTAATAATGATAATATTAATATTATCTATAATGTTTTTATATAAATAAAACATATCTATGAAATGGTTTTTAATTTTCTGTACATTGATTGTATGTTTTGAAAATACTATTTTCTCAAAAAATTATATTATTTATAACTGTGAACAATAATAAAATTAATTTTCTAAAAATTAATAAAATTAATTTTATAAAATATACATAATTTTATTCAAAAAATTAACTAATGTACTTTTGTGTTAAAATTTGATATTTTTTAATTTTTTTTATAGTACAAAATACTAGTTTTTAATAAAAACTTTATTTTCATGTGATGAATTAACATGATTAATTTTTGTATCATGATTGGTTTAAAATAAAAATTAGTCTAATTATAAATATATTAATCAAATTATGGTCATTTTAATTATTTTAATTTTTAATTTTTTTTAAAAACATTGTAAACATTTGAATAGTTTCTCTTTGGAAGACTGATTTCGCATCCCTTCTACAGGTTTGAGGTTGAACAGAATGTGGTTGTCCAAAAAAAGATATAATCATTTTAACCATGGATTTATTTACTTATAATTATCAAATTTTGAAAAATTATCTAAAGAATATACAATAACAAAAATAGTATATCATATATTATGAGAATTTATCATGTTAGTATAACAAACTATGTTCATCTCCATATCAATCATATGGGATATGAAATCATCCATCATGTGTACAATAGACTATCACCTAAAAAATTGATCATATTTTTTTCAATCACATCCTATCCGGACTAAATATATTAATTGATTAAAAATTTATATATGATATTTTTTATAATTTTATATATATTTAATTAATATATCACATATAACATCCTAATTTCTACTATTTGAGAATATGAAAAAGTTAATCTTGTGTATGATGGACTATTATCTCATGAAATGATTTGATTTACACATTAATTAAATTGAATATAATAATTGTTATTATAATCAAATATATTATATATATAACTTGAAATATAGTCTGGACATGAAATATTTTATTTCCTAGGATTTATTTTAATCCATTGAAATACGGAAACATATTTTGTTCATACATAGATCCTATAGTCTCTATAAAAGTTGTATTTTGTTTTCTATATTACACTTTTATGGATTACTATAAATACACATATAATGAATATATATATATATGATATTTATATCATTTATAAAATAATGAGGATTATGGGACAATGATAATTGTGATAGGAATGAAAAATAAAAATAAAATCATAAATAATATGTAGTTATTTCACGAAACATGACTTTATCAAAGGCTAATTAATAAACAACAAATAAAATATCACAATTAAATTATTTCAGGTAAAATATATAGAATTATGGATATATAACATATTTATATTAGATGTATATATATTATACCATTGATTATAAAGTGTATGATAGAATTAGAGACATATGTTAATTGATTTTTAGTATATCTTTTATATCCAGGATAAATATAGAATATCCACCACTCAATTCATTTTTATGGTGTATATAATTCAACTTTGACTTTTAATATATTTAATATTACCCCTTTTAATGACATTTAATGTATCATTTATTTTTAATTTTATGGGTATTATGATTTATAAGATTTCAAAATTGGTAAGGGATTTTTGTTCTAATTTCCATTCATTGATATAGAAGTCATGTTTTACACATATTTGGATTTATAAGGTGTATATACAGAAACATTTATATGAAATATGATGAATTTATTTATCCTCATAATATATTATATTTAATATAATGATATTTTTTTTGTATTTTTATTCAATGTTACAAAAGTGGTAATAGCTTTAATTTATAATCAAATTAATTATCAAGATATTTTATAATTATGATTTTGATGATAAAACATTATAATCTAACATCAATTAATAGAATAATTTTCTTCCGCTCTACATATTTCAAGAAAATACATGATTTTGATTCATTTTCGTCTCTTTATATAATAAATGTTAACAAATTTTTTAATGTAAACTTTATTAATAAGTCCATTTTGTCGAAAAATCCTTTTCATCTATATCCTTGTTCACATTAAATATTATAATTTTAGATATGAATTCCAATAAAGAGTTATTAGAGTCATTTAGAACCGTGTTTGTCTTCTAAAAGTTTTTTAAAAAGAATTTTGATTTCAATTTAAAGAACAATTATATACAATATTTTATTAAAAAAATTATTGTAATTATTTATTGAATATGTACGCCATGAAAGGTCCTTAAATCCATCATTAACAACTCATTATTTTGAATACTATTTTATAATATTCATCATTTTTTATCTCTAATGGAATTCTATAATGTTTTATGAATTCTTAATTTTAAAAATTTATTACAAAAATGGAATTTTTAATTTCATACTGAAATATTTTATATTATCATTGATGATTCCATTATATGTTTCCATTTTTATTTTGACATAAAATGAATTTATTCATTTTTTATTATTTTTTCAAAATGAAAATATTATTTTTCTCATGAAATTTTTTGAGTGATCATTCAAAATATATATTTATCTATGATTACATTAATTAGTGTTACTTACTCATTACAAGATATGTGTTCCAATGATAAAACACCTATTCATTCTTTTAATGTTTTATGTTTTTTATAACATGATTCTAATGAAATTCACTTTTTCTTCCATGGGTTATTCTGTGATGAAATTATAAAAGGATTGTAGTACCTTTTTTATTTCCACTGGTTAAACGGTGATGAAATGTTCTATGACTCCCATTTAATTTATTGGGTTCTGATATGATGAATTTTTTATTATATGTGTAACGATGATGTTTTATTTTCATTATGTGATATGTGGGACATATATATCCCTCACAATATTTGGGTTATTATTGATATTTCATTATATTAATAGTATTGAATTGGGAATTAAACCAAGTTTTTTAAGGAACTCTATCCACAAGATATTCTTGGGAGTGAACCTTGAATTATAAGTGAGCTTGAGGGGTTTACCGATTCCATAATGACAGTCTCAGAAATGATAATTTAGCTACTATGGAAATGAATTTTTTATTCTTATGTGTATTAAAAAAATACATTCCCAACATAAATGTAATATTGTTAATGTTCATGTTTTTATATTATGGTATGAATAAATTCTTATAACAAGTGATGATTTATAGCATATGTTGTGTTCATTATCATTGATATTCATGAAAAAGTTATTAATTCATATTCTCATGTTCACATAACCTTATTCTCAAGATATATTAAGATTCTTCTTCATTACCCTTACTAAGAATATGATCTCACACATTATTATGATTCCATTCCCAAGGTTATGAAGTATGGTATTATGTATGATATGTCTAAGATAAGAGCTAGTTTTGAACAACATATTGGGATATTGTGTGTTTTTTTGTATCCATCATTCCAAAGAAAGTATATATAAATTATTCCATAATATAACATTATGTTATATATTTAATATTTATCTATTAATGTGTAATATTTATTTATAAGTATTTTTGGGTCACTATAAATTTTTTTGGTTATATACATACTAGAAATGTATTTTATGTTTATATTCATAAAAATTATTGGGTTTTACTAGTCCTTATTTTGAGCTCTATTTCATGTTGTTATTATCAAGATATTACCAAATCATTCAGTATTTTAGCTCAATTTTCATTTATTGATCCATTTTTTTATTATGAACCTAATTTTTTATGATGTGTATAATTCCAAATAACTTGTTATATAATTAAACATTTATAATTCATGGCATTTTATATTTCGGTTTGAATTATTTTTTATAATTGGTTTTGACATGAATTATACCACATGGAAAATGGTTTTTTTCTCAATTTACATTCATTGGGTTATAAAACTATTTGACTAACCAGTATATTCTGTTATTATGTGTTAAATTTTCAATATATTTCATTAAATTTATTTTCATCTTATTTTTAATATACATTTATTACACATAATTTCTCTAATTTTTAATTCTTAATTAAATGAAATGAATTTTTATGAGTTATTAATCTTCAATATCTTTTTTGGGGTCATAACTCTATTATATGAACCATTATTCTTTTAATATGTGAATATAAATCACATTTGACATGTATATTAAAAATCTCATTATGTTCATGATATTTCGAGTTTCAATTTAAATTATTCATTCATGGGTCTTATAATTGAAAATTTTTAAAAGTTGTTAAAGATTTATGTTACAATATCTTCTCATTCTCGTAAATTTTTGTGTTTAAGGATCCATTAGAAAAAATAAAATGCTCTTATTTTCTTGAACTATATATATTTTATTCTCATAAATTATTAATTTGGATTACATTAGTATTTCTATTTCCTCCCTCATTTACAAAAGACACACTAATAAATCAATTTTTAAGTGACACAGATCAGGTATCTTCTTTAGATCATGAATCTTTCTATTCAATTGTATTTTTTTTATAAAAAAAATTATAAATATATTTCTACTAATACATTATTACCTAAAATTATTTTATATGATCATCTACCTTCTTTTAAAACCCCCTAAATTTTAAATCTCATATCATTTCTTAAATGAATAGTTTTTTACTTCTTTTAAATAATATTTGAAAAAAAATTATTTTTAACAATTATGAAATGAAATTTTTTCACTTTATCATTAATTTTATATTATTTGAAACATAATTTATTTATTTCTAGGCTTATTTTCCTCAAATTTGTTTTTCATAACACAATTTTGTATTTGTAGTTTAAAAAGTATTTTTTAATCTAAAAATGGTACTTTCAACAAAACTAGTTTTAATATTCTTTTAATGTTATTTCCTATCGTCAATGTCAACACCCCTTAGGCTATAGATGATCCATTAAGATTAATTTTTATATAAAACATCCTCATTATTTCTCTTGATTGATTATGATTATTTTCAAAGATAACTTCATTGGATTCATTTCTTTTCCTTGGGTTGATCATATTTCAAAGAGATAGTCATAGAACCCATTTATTTTGAATATGTAAATTAAATGGATAATAGAATAATGGATATTCTTTTATTTTTAAAATAGGATGTATGATATAAGACAATAATTCCTACAGTGTTTATTAATAATTGTTTAAAAATGGTTGAGTGTCACTCCCCGACCCATGTGACAGGTTTATTTTTTATTTTACTACATTTAAATAATCTTTTTTGGGGTTCGGGTGAGTCTCGGATGAATTTTTTTGAGTTATATTAAAAAAAATTATTTTTTGTATAGATTCCATTTGCCGCACATGTGGAGCATGATTTGGAAGTCATTCGGCTTCTCCATTGCAATTGTGAGATCGTCTTTTCTCAAAAAATAAAAAAAAATAATATATGAAATTAAAAAAACATTAATTTAGTTGTTTAAAATTATTATTGTAATGAATTATATTATTATTAAAATAAAATATTTACATTTTTTATCCATAATTTGTATCATCGTGTATTTATTTTTTTCTTATTATTATTATTATTATTTAAATTATTAATACTATTGTAATAAGTTCTTTAATTTTTTAATAAAATAAAGCAAAAAAACAAATTTTAAACCTTAATCCCCATTCCTTCATTTATACGTGGTCTCCCTCTATCCATTTTTCACCTTTCTAGGTATGTCGCAATTTTCCCCTTGTTTGGACCCCTATCCTGGATGGCGTCCCAATTTGGTGGGCCTCCCATCACCTGTCATCTTGGTCTCCCTTGATAAGTGTAGTAGTGAAGGCCCTCCTTTCTAACAGCCAACCAAATCCTCCCCATTTTGGTGTTGACCGCCCCTCAGACTCTCCCTCTTGCACCAATCCCACCATAGACCCGGGCCCTCCCTGCTCAATGGCATCGTCCTAGAACCCCTTTTCCTAGTTGTCACCACCAGATTTTCCCCTCCATTGTGGCTAGTCGACCCACGAATCCCCCCTTCCATCAGACTCTTGGTTAGCCCTCCTCCAATCTAAATCCCCCTTTGGTTGACCTCCTCTAGTGGTTGCAGCCTCTCAGGTTGACCCACAACCACCCAACACACTCTCCTCTAAATTTTAGTAGGCTCCCGTGTGACACATCTCTTTGAAGGAATTGTCCCTGCAGGCATGCACTCTTCAATCGTTGTTATGGACTTCCTACACCTTGACAACATCATCCCGACTAGCGCGCCACCTTCCTTCTGCTGCGACTCCCCTCTAGTGAGCTTCCTCTCGAAAGGTATGTGGTTTCTGATGATAGAGATATGGATTTTTAGGTCTGACCATGACCCGTTGCATTTGATATCATTGTTTTGCGGTTAATCTAGCTTTTTTTAGATGCGATTGAGGTATGGATTGTTCTTGAACATGTTCTGAATTTTCATTGTCATTGCACTTCAGTTTTTAGGAGAGGGTTTCTCCCAGCCTATTGTTTTTTCATACTATAATTTGGTTTTTTAAATCTGTTTTGAGTCCTTGATTTTTAATCTTTACGACATTATACATTTCAACATGGTTTCGGATGCACGTCATTCTTTTTTATTTTACTTCCATGCTTGGATTTCCGTTTTCACTTCTATTTTAATACAATATTCATTAATTTCATTCTTTCTGAACATTTTTTTATTAATAAATATTGATGTACAGTTCTTGGTTTTATTGTTTATTTTGATAAATTGTGTTTTAATGTTTTTTTATGTGATCAATTGGGTTTCCTAGTTAAAAATTTCATACAATGAATTTCATGAAATTCCCAATTGGCTTTTGTGAGTAATTTATTTTATGTAAATAATTATTTGGGCTTGTTAATATATATTCTACTTATAATATAGATATATTGGGTTTCTTGAATGTGTTTTATGTGGTTTCATTTTTAAAAGAAGTTTGTATTTGGCATTGAATGTGGTTTGACATGTGATGATGGAACGTGGCCTATTTGGAATATTAATAAGAATGTAGTTGGTGTGTAAACATTGAATGAAATTTTTAAATTGAATATTTTTCTAAAAAAATTTGGTCATGAAAAGTAAAGTAATGTGTTTATAGTCTTTATTAAAAGAATATTATTTATCTTAAATTTATGTTTTTAGGAATATATCTTAAGGCCCATTTTCCACTTTGGTGAAATTGGTTTGCTGATTTTAATTTTTTTTATACACCTCTTTATAAAAAGTTTAAATTTTTCCTTTATAAAATGTAAGGATTGAAAAACGTTCAAAGGTAAATGTGGAATCCTTGGGAATGATTTGTGATATTATTTATTATGAAAACCTCTCATGGATGTTTCTCATACCACGAATTTATGCATATAATGATGGGAACTCCTTACTAAGGAATCATTGTGATCTATTATCAGATTTCATAGGGTTGGAGTAATTATTTTATTTTAATTAATGCAATGAGATTGGTCTTTGGAGTGACTTGGGATGGTGATTGTTATGCATTACTATTATATATATGGTGATTAAATTCTCCACTGGCATCGGTTGGCCCATCCCCCTTTTTAAATAATTTGGACATGGGAACCTGACATATTGAGAGAATATTCTATGAATGATTTCCACACTAGTTGGTTATGGTTCTGACCATCAACCCATAATAGGTGGATTCATTGAGTTTATTTATATGGTATTTTCCCTTGACCATCCTTAGAATGGATGACTAAACATTTTGAGTGTTTTTATTTCACTGTGTGAGACATATAAATGAGGATGAGGTCTCATTTATTCGTGTCTTATGAATTATTTTTTATCTCGTATGTTCACCCAAGTCTATTTGGATATTATTACTTGTATTAGTGGTTATGATGCTTGTATGTAAACATACAGTTCTGTTTCTATGTGATTCATATTGTACCTTGTTGTAGTTTGTTTTTCTTGGAATGTGGTTAGCTGTTTTTGATTATGTTTCAAGAATTGGTTTTCAAATGGATGTGTTATATCATATTTTTACAAATATGAAAATGTGAACATCATTTTCCCTTTGAAAATTTCATTGAAACTAGTGAAAATAATGTAGATTTGAATATGATAATGTGAAGTGGTTCTTACATTGTTTATTTGTAAAATATTTAGAAAAAAATAATTTTACGTATTTTATTTTAAACATGAAATAGTGTTTCTTATATTTTAAAGGTATTTCTCTGTGAAATTGAAATCAAGATTGCCTAATGAGTTTTAATACTCATTCCTATAGTTCTTTTCTATTTTAGTTCATGTGAAGGCCCCAACATTGGTGCACTATCCTTGGCAGATGTTCGGTCGTGAGTTGGAGAGTGACCCACGAGGTCACACAAAGATAGTAGTTGTCATATTCGGTTAGTTTTATTTCATTCAAGACTTTTTTATTAATTTTATTTGGGTTAATTATTATAAGATGCTATTTATTATTTACTTTGAATTTATTTATTTATATTATGATTTATTTTTCCTATCACCTCTGTCTATTCCCTGGCTCTTGTCACCAGCCCATGAGGATCAAGAAGCCTCTCGGGTCTTTACACAGATCTTCTCGGGTGAACGGTTTAGGGTCGACCCGAGTTTTTCATGACAAAAGGCTATCATATGAGGTCAACACTTAGCATACCTCGATTTTCATATCCCCATTTTTTATTTCAGAATGTCAAGGTAAAAGGAGTTGAATTTTCATGACTCAAGGGGTATGTTCAAGAAGAGCATCATGAAATCGTACTCATTATTATCCTTGGGATTATATGGTATGTTTGGTTTAATTAGATTCATTTGGTTTTTAGGATATGATTTGTGAAGGGGTTATAACAGAGGGAGTTGGAATAATAGTGCTCATGAGCCCGCACGGCCTGGGATGCCATGTAAAGCTAGTGGTGTGACCTTAAAAGTATCTCTATGTCAGTGACGTGTTTAGAATATGGCGACCAACCACATGATCAAGTCACTCACTGACACTAGTTCCCTGTTTCTATTTATTTGGGTCTCCTTATTCTTTTGGAAGCTCTTTGAATTAGAAAAAAATTGGTTTTTGGAAAACATTGTTGTTTGAAAGGACATGTTTAATTTGTGGATTTTTGTAAATTAAATGTTATAAATGATTTGTTTTGGAAATATATTATCTTTCTTTGGCCATGGTTTTCATAGGGGTACTCACATAACTTGTGGTATTTTTGAATATGAACGGATGTATGGTATTCTAGATGGATGCCTGAGGTGGCACAAATACAGGAATGTGAGTGAGACACTAAAGAATACAAATGATGAGGGTTTAAATCACCCAGAATCATTCAAATTAAATATGTTTTCAAGAGGAATTTTTTGATGTTATGATATCTTGTTTTCTTGGGTTTATAACATCTCACCTATTCTACATTTCATCATGAGGATATTATTTACTGAGTGGGACATGATTGCGTTATTGACTATTCCTGTCCAGCTATTTTCCCCTTGAAGCTTTGATGGGTGATCGTAGAGTGGATGATCAACCTAAGGATTTCATGCTTGAGTTTCAGAAGGTATATCAACTTATATTTTATTTTCATTTCGACCATTCTATCATGGACGGGTGGATGTGAATGATTGAAAGGAACTTTAACCTCGCTGAGATTCCATAGTCGTTGCTGGTTATGCTTTCAACCATCAGTCTTGAAGCTTCAGAGTGGATGTGGTGTCGTCTATTATATCGGAACAAGCCCCATCAAGAGCATACCTTGGAGTTTTTCAAGACATTGATTATTCATTGGTATTTCATTGAGAAAGAAATGCTGAGAATGGGTATGGAGATGTGTTGTATCTATTATGACGATAGATCAGTGTTGGACTATTTCCAATTCTTGTGGAAGTAGTCCCTTATGATCCAGGGTATGACATAGATGACTCAATGAACATTCAACATTTCGAGTCGGGCCTCCATCTAGATTTGTATTTCAAGGTGTCAAAGACCAAAATAACTTTGTATGCTGATGCAGTGAGATAATAATTTCATGTCGAAGTTGTGATGGCAGGTGTGAACAAGGTAGTCCTCCATCTTTCAATTCCTAGGAGAGGTGGGGAGACATCCAACTAGATGATGAGTAAGTAATTGATCATTTCTGGAGTAGGTTGGGGAATCAAAAAACCATGGGATCCTTCATCATCCTCTTCACAACATATGATACTCAGGTGTTATCAGTGTGTCATGCTTGGTCACATGAGGCCATCATGCCCAATTACCTTTAATCCCTATAATACTTATGGACGTTTGGGTCACATACAATGATTATATTATGGACTTGATAGAATGAATCCCATAGGAAGGTCTCAGAAGTGATGTTAGGTTGGTTTTTTAATGTTAATTGTGTATGTTGACTTCTATTGTAAGGGATCTTTTAAAATTTCAGTTGTACTAATGGTTTTTTGGGTTTTGAAATGTATTGTAATGTCAAGGGATTTTTCATGATCTCTGGTATTCAATGCCAGTGTGGCTTTCATTTGGAAATACTATCCTATATTTTGTCAAACCAAAAGATGTATGTTTCTTTTTAGGAGCATCAGAAGATGAATGTGAGGTAGGATACTCTTCATTCAGCAGTGCTCCAGCTAAAATCCCTCAAAGTGATGTCGACGCGAAGTTAGAAATCCTGGGAGGGGGGGGGGTTAAGAAGTTTGGTTATGGTTGTTCATCTATCGTAGTTGTGAGACAATTTTAGTGTTTTTGTTGTGGTTTCTCTATTGTTGTGAATTTATACTAGTCGCAATGAGTTCGATGGAATTATCTCTGACATAATGTTTTTAATTGTTTCTTTTGGAATCGAAGTTTCCGACTACTGTGCTGGCATGAACCACCCATGTGAATCAATTATGGATTTGGTTGGTGTCTATCCAATGTGATGAGTCATGATTTGTTGTCCTTTGTAGTTTCACTTATCGAATACCTAGTCCCTCCCTCCCCACCCATGGCGTGAGGGTTTTGGTTGGTGTGGTTCTTTTTGTTCATCTTATATCCCTTCAATACAATAGTGAGTGGTTTAAATGTTCTAGTGGTGTTTCTAATAGCCTGAGTATGGCCCAGTTCAGGTCTAAGTTATTTTTTCGTTTGGTCTTTTATAGGATGGTTCTTTATAATGGGCAGACCCACCACTTGTATTTTTGAGTTTTATCATATTAAATTACAAGATGGGGCTTAATTTTTATGGTGGGGAGTCTTTTTTAGCCTCCCCTCTGCTAGTGATCATTTTCGGGCAATAAGGTTATGTTCTATGGGTGGTCGATGGGTTGTTCATTAATTAAGAGTTTGGGACGTTCTTGTGAGGAATATATAGGTGTCGATCGATTGGATGAATATTTTTGTCGATTTTTGGGGGCTGAATGTGTTATGGTGGGGATAATTTTTCCACCCTAACCCATGTGACTCTTTTATTTTATTATTTTCCTTATATTAAATAATAATTTTTGGGGTTCGGGTGAGTCCTGAAAAAATTATTTCATTAATTTATAATAAAAAGTATACTTTTTTTGTCAACGTCGTCAGTTGCATGGGCAAACATAGATTTGGAAGCCACGGGACTTGGCCCTAGAAACTGCCAGACCGTCGGGTTACATAAAATGAAAATAAATAATTTTTTTAATTAAAACAAACATTAATCGTGTCATTTAAATTTATTATTTTCAATTATTTTATTATTATTAAAATTACAATGATACTTTTATTATCCTTAATTTTTATTATCTTGTTATTATCTTTTTACTATTTTTATTTTTATTTTTATTTAAATTGTTAATATTTTTTATTAATATTTTTTAAGTTATTAATAAACGAAAAAGAAAACGAGAAAATTTAAAAGCCCTAATTCACATTCCATCCCCTCTTCATGGCCTCCCTCTCTACACTTTTGCACTTATTGTGCATGTCACAGTTCCGCCATTTGGTACGCTTCCCATCACTGGCCAACATGGACTCCCTTGCTCGGTGAAGCAGCGCTGCCCCTCCGCCCTCTCAGCCAGTTGACTCCGCCCCTTTTCAGCGTCAACGCTCTTTCAGCATTCCTATACGTTCTGGTGTAGACCCCCTCGACCTCTCCTGCTTGCACCGGCACCACCCCTATCAGCACACTCCATTCCGATGATGTTACGGCATTCCTGCACCCAGATGGCGTCAACCCAACTATCGCACCACCACCCTTTCAGTGAGAATCCCCTCTCATGAACTTCCTTTCGAAAGTAATGTGGTTTTGCGCAATAGAGATTTGGATTTTTGGGTCCGACCATGACCTATTATATTTGATATCATTTTTTGGGGTTTAATCTATCTTCTGTGGGATATAATTATGGAGCAGATGGTTCTCACACCAATTCCATGTTTATGTTGTCAATGTACATTGGTTTTGATGTATGGGTTTCTCCCAACTTCTTTTTTTTTTATAAATTAATTTTAGTTTTTATGTGTTTTGTGTATTTGATACTTAATATGTAGGGTATTGGACCTTTCCACGTGGTTTCAGACACGCATTGTTCCATTTCATCTTGGACCCAAGGTACCATTACCCTTTTCACTTTGTTTTTAATTAAAAATTCTTTTATTTCATGGCTTTCCTACCTTGTTTTATTAATAAATATTGACATATGATTATAGGTTTCATTTTTTAGAATGGAAAACTATGTTTTAGGCTTTATCATGTGATAAATATAATTTAATTGATAAATATTCCACACAATTAATTTTCTGAAATTCCTATATGGCTTTTGTGTGAAATATTTGGAATGTAACGAATGATTTGGACTTGTTAAAAAAAATTACTTTTAAAATATATTTCTTGGATTTCATGAAAGGTTTTCAGGTGGTTTCATTTTATAAAAACGTTTTTAATTTGATTTGAATTTTTTTGGGAAGTGATGACGGACTGTGGACTATTTGGAATTTTAATAAGAATGGAGTTTGTGTGTAAATGTCGTGTGAAGGATTTAAATGGATTATGTTTTAAAAATGGTCATCAAATGAAAAGTGTTGTGTTTAAAAAATATATCAATGATTTTTTGGTTCACTGAAAAATTATTTTTTTAATAGAACATAAGGCCCATTTGGATCCTTGGTGAATTTGGTTTGGTGTTTTCAATTGTGTGTATACACATCTTTATAAAAAGTGAAATTTGTAAATTTTGAAAATGATATGTTTATGAAACGTTAAGTGGTTTGTGTGGAATCCTTCTGAAAAATTGGTCAATTTATTTATGATGAAAACCACTAGTGGATGTTTATCTTTACATATATGTGTGTATATAATTGATTGGAATTCATTACTAAGGAATCCTTGTGATCCATTATTACAGTTCATAGGGTTGGAGTCATTATGTTATTTCTATTAATGGCATGAGATTGGTCCTTGGAGTTACCCAAAGGTGGTGAATATTGTGCATTACTATTATATATACCGTGATTGGATGCTCAACAAGTATAGGTTGGCCCACCCAAATTTTAAATACATGGGACATGGGAACATGGAATATTGAGTAAATATTCTAATAATTATTTCTGCACTGGTTGGTTATGGTACTGACCAGTGGCCCATAGTAGGTGGATGTATTGGGTTTATTTCTATGGTATTTCCCTCAGCCTTCTTGAGAATGGATGACAGATCATTTTGAATGTTTCTCTTTCATGTTGTGTGACATTCCAATGAGGATGAGGTCTCATGTACTGGTGAATTCTAGATTAGTCTTTATCTCCTAAGTTCACGTATGTCTATTTTGATTTTATTTCTTTCAGTAAATTTTATGATCCTTAAATGTATACCTACATTTACCATGTTTTGTGATTCATATTGTACCTTCATGTTTTTAGTTTTTCATGGAATATTGTGAGTTGGTTTTGTGTACTTTTCTAGAAATGGTTTTAAAATGACTATGTTTAACCTCATTGTACAGATATGAAAAATGTAAATATCAATTTCCCATTGAAAGTTTCATTGAAACATTGTTAAAAATAAAGATTTGAAAATGGTTCAAGGCAATGGTTCCTACAATGTTTTTAAGTAAAATATTAAAAAAAATACTTTTATAAATTGTATTTAAAATATGAAAGGTGTTTCTTTTATTTTAAATGTAGTTCTTTGGGGAATAGATATCGGGGTAGCCTATTGTGTCTTAATACGCACACAAATAGTTCTTTTCTAATTTAGTTCTTGTGCTAGCTCTAACCTGGGTACGCTCGACATGGGTGATGTTTGGTGGTGAGTTTGAGAGTGACATGTGAGGTCACACAGAGATAATAATTTTCATTTTTGGTTAGTTTTATTTCATTTAGAACCAGTTTAATTTTTTATTTGGTTTAATTATTCTCAGCTTTTAATTATTATTTCATATGCATTAATTTATTTATATTGGTCGAAATCACTCACATCACCATTGTAGATTCCCTAGAGCTTGTCACTAGCCCAGGAGGACCAGGAACACCTCTAGAGTCTTGCCACGTATTGCCTCAGGTGACCGGTTCAAGGTCAACCTGAGTTGGTTCGTAACATTGATCCATATTATAACAAATATGTCATCTTCATATTGCTTATATGATGGGGATTCTCTAATAGAGCTCCAATGTGTTGTGTATGGAAATTTACCATATTTTTATTTCATTTCCAATGGTCTTTTAATAGTTCATATATGGTTTATATGAATATTATTTTACATGGATCCAACATATTCACTTTATAATTTCTATGAGATTTAAATATTTCTATTACGGAATATTGACATCCCAAGTCTCAAGATTATTGATTCTAAAAAACAATATGTTGTTAAATCATTATTCCAATAATATTTCTTATTGATAAAGGATTTATACTTATGATTTATCATAGGTTATGATCATTCACATTGATTATGTTATCACCCCCATACACTCATCATATTATCACTGTTGAAATTCAATTATTTATTCTTATCTTTGCCCTTACTGAGCATTTTATATCACTATTATTATGTTTTTTTATTCCCATGTTATAAAAAAATTTGATAAATTAATTATTTATATTAGGGATTCATATGATTGATAATGTGGAGTAAATAATAAATAAATAAAATACATTTTTAGTTTGAGGAAAACTCACATGAAGAATTAGGTTTTTTTATGAAAGTGTTTCCCATAAGTCACTAAAACACTAATCCTAAAAGATAATTGGGTATTTAACTAATATAACATAACATATTGATGTTTTATATTTTAGATGGGGAAATTGGGTCACATTCATCATTATAGAATCATGAAATGTAGTGATTATGTTTTTAGCACCATATTATGGAGTGATAGTCTAATGATATTATAGTTGGTATCAATGTAGGGATTATATATATAAAGATTTAGAATTATTCATTTTATTTTTACATAAGTGTTCTGGATTCAATCATGATTTTTCACGTTTAATTATAATCATAATATCATATTCATAGAAAAACCTATTTAGGTTTTATGTAATTAAATTTGAAGGTGACTATTGAAAATTTGGGATATTTTTTATTATTTCAGGGTATATGTATCCTTTTTATTTAATATGTTGTATTATATGAGGATAAATACCATTAAATTTTTAGATATATGTTAAATTTTTTGTCACATTTATGATTTATCATATCTTCAATGTAGGGGTAATTATGGGATAGTATAATTTTGGGACATCTTATATAGCTAACCATAAGACTGAAAATATATTTTTTTTATAATCTGAGTAATGCGGTTCATTATTTTTTGAAAAATTATATAACTTAGGTAAAAAATAAATTATGTATTTTATTTTATTAAGTAATTTTTAATTCTATTTTAGAATCAAATTTAAATTATCAATGGTTTTGTGGTGATTAAATTTCTTTATGGAAATAATTAGTATAACATAGAAATTATTTGATTAGAAAATATAAATTTTTTATATGAGAATCTAAAATTTAATAAGTTTACATCGGAGAAAAATTTTATATCATACTTAGAAGGATATGTGATAAGAAATTATGATTTCTATGATTCAATATTCTTCTAGAATATTATGAATAATTAAAAGGTTACATTTTTATCAAATGTTCTAATAATTTTTTTATTGTAATGGATTTGTGCAATAATGTTTTATTTCATCATATATGGGTTTTATAATTTTCATAATTAACTTAACTTGTGGTGATCATTTCTTTTGTTAATGTACAAATATAGAACGAAACTCAATTTAGCATTTTAAGGATTATTTGATCCATTAGAATTTTATATTTCAACTTCATGAAAGATAAATTCATCACGCATAATCATATTTTGCATAAAAATATGTGATATAGGAAGAAATTAACCAATGGATAAAATAGTAGATGTCACTATGTTATATTTTCTATATGTAATTATTCTGGATTTTAACGAATTAATTATCTATAGGAAATTAATGATGAAAAAAAATTTCCCCAAAGAAGATTATTTTTTCTGAAATTGATGTTCCTTTTCACAAATATTTGGTTTACGATTTTGTGGATATTTACTTTATCATGATCAATTAATTTCATGTGATCAATGGTCCATATCTCTGACCATCATTATTTGGGAAATACACTATCTTTCAAAGTCCATATATTCACTACCACCATAGTTTTATCCTTTTTCTAAACCTTTTATGTGGTATTCTAGAAGACATTGGTACATATGTTAATCTCTTACTAGGAGGATGTTCTATTAACAATTTTACATTGTGGGTTTCATGAAAATGTACCATTAAATGTAAATCCATTGATTTTGGAGATAAATTTGAAATTATGTTGTCTGAAAAAAATTAATGGGTATGGTAATGTAACACCCCTGTATTTTGAATTTTTTTTGATTGATTGCATAAAATACATGAAACATCAAACATAAAACAACTTTAATACATTTTAATTAATTTAAATAATTATTAATGTGGAATTATTAAAATGAAACATAAATATTATATATTTATATTTTTATATATTTATTTAAATTTAAATTCAAAAAAAATATTATTACCAGTTCTATAATTAATATAAAATATTCTTTTTCATGAAACATACAACAATCGAAATATAAAACATCCTCATCATGACTTTATGATTAATTTTAAATTAAATTTTTTCATGTATCTCAATAGAATTTGGAAACATGGATTTTTTATTTTGAATTAGAATAATATATATTTCATAATAAGGTAAAACTATTATTTATTCAGATCAAATTTGGAAATATAAAAAAACAATTTACCACGATTAAGGGAAAACAGATTTCCTAAAGGGATAAACTATAATGAAAACTACTAAAATGACATAAAAAGGATTATGAAGTAATTTGTATCAATATTATAGATACAATAATATTTTTATCTTGAAAATTTTTTATTTTGGAGAATTTATTCTTTAAAAAAACATGGGTAATAGATTTTATTTTTAAAAATTCCTAGTGTGTCCTCTCCCCCACTTACAGAATTCCACACCGCTCTCCTCAAAATTTCACCCCTACAATGGATTTTGGTTCATAAAAAACTTACCCATTTTCCATAAATAGCTCCGTCACCATATCCTAGATTCAAATTATCTATCATATGACCAATTAGTGAAACCATTTCCATTAATATTTACTATGTTTTCTAAAGAAGATGTATCATTCTTAATCGCGCATATAATTTTTATTTATTCTCCCTACAAAAAAAATTATATTCAACCATGTTGAAATAACTACAGCATTATCAACCATATATTGTGATGTTATATTGTTAATTATATAACCTATATCATTCTCCACTTCCATTAAGTGGGTAATGAATATGTCATTTGTGTGAACAACATACCTCCACATAACAAACACATATAATTTAGACCTCATATCATGGATCGATATAATGATGTATTTGTAGTATATATATGATATTTTTATCATATTTATACTTATATAATTATTTTAAATCATATCACTTTTCGAAATTTCTTTATATGGTGGATATGATAACATCACTCATGTGTATGATAGACTAGTGCTTCATGAAGTAATGTGGTTTTTTACTAAAATTTTCTATGTAAGGTAATAAGTATAATATAAATGAATATATAAGATATATATGATATAATTTTAATTTTAGTTACATATCAATTATTCTAAAAATATAATCTATCATTTAAATTCTTATCCTTCTACTCATTGAATGTTGATAATGTCGTTTCTCAATAAATGTGGACTACAACCTCCACAATGCAATGTGATTATTTTTTATCACCACATCTCATGGAATATATATATAATATATTAAAATAAATAATATTTTATTAAATATATGTTAATATTTATATAAATATATTTTAACTATTACCTTCTTTTCATAATAAATGTTTCAAAATGGAAATGTTACTAATGCGTATGTATGGCGCACCAACACCATTTTTGTAACATAGTTCATTTTTCATAACCATCATAAATATATGGATTTAAAATATTTAATTATACTTATTTAATTATGGTTATTATTATTATTATATATTAATATCCCCTTTAAAAATATTTAACATATTTAATCCATTTTGCCAATATTGATCTATCATCTTCAAGACACCTGACATGGACTTAACTGATTCAATATATAAATACTTGATTTAAATAAATATTTTTTTTGAAATATAACATATTTTACCTTCAAATATTTTATATGAAATAAAATAAACTAAAATATAATAGTATAAAAGTGTTAATGGACAAAACTGGAATTTCGGGACATAATTTAATGGTATCTCATCTCACTTTTATTTTTGTGAGACATATTCTATATTCACAACATATTTTTATTGTACAATTTATATACATCACATGAATTTATTTTATGATTACTTTAGTAAAAATTATATAAATTTAAAAATCTATATGAGAAACTATATTTCCTGATGTTTTTATATAGATATAAATAATGTACTACGTGATTTCAAATCAATTTTCCTTCAATAAGGAATATTTTATTGTAATAAACTAAATTTTTTATATGGTATATATATTAGAATTTTACATCTCATATAATAAATAATTTATACATCATGTAATTTTTAATTTATTTATTTATTTTTCAACAATGGAATTCGAAATTAATGTTTCCACATTGTAAAGGTATTTATAACACAATTTTGTTTAGTTAGGTTATAACTCAATATTGAATGACAATTTATTCCATTTTTATGGGTGAATTAATCTATAAATTGTTCTAATATTAATTTAATATTATTTTTCTGGGTTTAATTTTTTTACACATAATAACTAAATTTATGTACTCTAAATTAAATGATATGATCTGTATAAATGCTATTTATCTCAAATTCTATTTTATTAAGATATATATCTTTGATATGCGCCAGTAATTAATTAATTAGTTATAAATATTTCACATTTTAAATTTATATGATGAATCTCATCATATTATTATATTTATAGGTTCTTTTCAATCCATTCATTCATGGCACATGTTATTTAAATGATAGGAAAGTAGAAGAAGATTTTAATATCAATCTACCTTCTTTATATGATTTTTCTTGTTCAAGGTCCCTTTATAGGAAATTATATGAGGATTTTTAATTAACCAAATGTCATGTATTTTTCAGAATTTATTAATGTCTTTACATGTTTAATTTCTATTTATTATTTTATTTATTAATGATACATTATGAAATCCATTTTTATGTGATAGTAGCATTGAATTTTATTAGATAATGAATATTTCTCTTATGTATACATATTTTGTAAAATAATATCTATAATATTCATTTATGAACAATTTTTTTTTCTAAAATAATTTGATACAATCTTTGACAGTATTTTAAGAAGTCATATATAATAAATTTCACAACATTTTCGAAATGACATACTTTTGGATCCTTTTAAAACATGTTTGGATATAAGTTTTATTTTTATTATTTTATCGTTAACGGAATTTTACACTATATAAAATATAATGTTATTTGATAAATAATTTAAATGTTTCCACGACTATTTTCAAAGAAAATTATTATCAAATTATTTTTGGAATTTTATTATTCTTTTAAACTAATATTCAAAGTAATAAAATTTTCCCAACATTGAGATATATTAATGACGTTTTTATTTTATATTCACTAATAAAATTAATCAATCATTCGATATTACTTATAATATACTAGTGATTTTCTATATAGAAAAATAGTCATTCTGTTATGTGATAGGGTTTAATTGTTTCAAAACAATATTAAATGAACTCATCTCTATTACATTGGTTGTTACTATTTGAAATATATTTTGACAAAAAATATTTCTTTTCTATTTGTTAATCATGTTATAAGGGTAAAAATTTACTTTTTCATAATATTTATTGCCATTTTAATTTTATTTTATGTTAATTCTTGTTAGGGTTTGTGGAAGTTGATTATAAAGGGTTGATCCCCAGTATAATTCATGGGTGAGCTCAATATAGATTATACTATGGGTGAACCCTGATATAACACCAATTCATTTGGAATGAAATTTGGTTTTTATTTAATAATTTTTCCGTTCATTGTAGGGGTTCAATGGAAATGTTGTTCTAAAATATAGATACACATTATATTTTCTTTCTATGGGATTTAAATATTTCCCTTTATTAACATTGAAATCACATGGTTCATAATTATTAATTGTAATGTATCAATATTTTGTTAAATATTTATTCCATGCCAGGTGTTTAGGGATAATTTTTTATGGGTATGAACTATCTTATTTTAATATCATGACCTTTAATTATGTCATTAAACCATTATTCTCACCTTATTCTCACTGATTACATTCATTTTTAATGACTTTTTTTTACCCTTACTTAGAATTTTACATCAACATTATTATGTTTAATTTTTTTAGTTTATCATGAATGATGTTAAAATACTTTTAAATTATTGGGTTTCTTATGCATGATGATGATTAATTAATTTCAAATATTTAAACCATGGTTTAGTGGGAAGAACAATCACTTGAAGCCATGGGTATTGTTTATATAATAGTTTTTTCAAATTTTCTAAAACAATAAATCTAAATAGTCATTGGTTATGTAATTTATCAAATGTATCCTTACTATTTTGTAATATTTGGATGGAAAAATTGGGTCACATTTATCATTATAAAATCCAGAAATGTAATGAATACGTTTTAGTATCGATCATGAGATTTCATGTGTGGGGTTGTTATAGAGTAGGTGTTTATAATATTTATGATTTATATGAAATAAACTGATTAAGGTTATATTTAAGGTTGTAATGTATATTTCTATGTATGATATATGAATATAATTTTATGAAAATTGATAACCTAATGGTTATGGGGTTTGAACACTCTATAATAGGGGGATATAAGGGAAATGTGTAAAATAGTGTCACATGATGTCTTGGTTAGTATGATTTTTTTAAATGATGGTATTTATAAATATTAAAATTATTTCGGGAACAAATATTTTATCCCAGAGATAACCATAGTACATAATAATAATATTGTTATACATTATTCAAAAAAAAATTAAAGCTTAATAAGATAGATAACCTTTCTCAGGATTTAGTGTTAGCTAAAATAATTTTTTCATTCAGTATATCATTTAATTATATTTATGGAAAATAGTGTAATATAAATTATAAAAAAATGAATTTAATGTATAAATTCACATAGAGGGGGTTGTAAATTCTCTAGAAAAGGTGGTTACTGCTGATTAATGATTACGACTTCTCAATATATCCCCACCCCACAATAGAGAACAAGGTTGCAAATGATTTCATTAGAAACAATCATGCAGGATTATCCATGATTAAGATCAAAAAATATCCCAAAATATATATGGTTAGAAATTATGGATATGAAAATCCTAAGAGAATAGGATAAATACTATATTTTTTATATGAGTTTTAAACAATCCATACAGGTAATGTTTAAAGAGGTGAATAAAGATAATATTGAGCTATATATGATGGTGATAAATGTTCCATTTTTTAACTTTAATCATTATTAAATTATAAGGATTAAGAACCATGTATATTTTTTCATATTATATTTTAATAATGATATGTTAGAGTAATCTCACATTCCTTCATTCTCTATTTATCGTGAATGTTTAATGATATATGGTGACCATAAATATTACTTATGATGTGATGGAATGAAGTGTTATATTGTATATTTTATATCTCAGTACTTGTTATGTCAATATTTTAATGAAGATAGAAAAAATTATAAGTGGATATTAAAAAAATTAACCATATCTGAATATTAATATGAAAACATAACCAAATATTTGTTTATGACTCCCAAAATATTTAAAATGAATAATGATGTATGAATTTTTGTTGGTAAGAATAAAATGTGAGCATACATCATTTATATTAGTGTATATTTCTTTCAAGATCACATTAATAAGCAAAAAATATAGTAAGTGTTATGGTCTCATTAGAACAATTTTCAATTGTATCTAAACAGGATAATTGGTTTACCTAAATGTTATTGAGAAGTCTTCCTTAAGAGGTTGATATAGAGTTCTATTTAATCAATATATATCGTCCTCGTATAGAGTATTAGTCTGGATGATAAATTCAAAAGCTCAAGTATATACATAGTAGAGATTATATTGATTTTACTTTCTCCTAAGATAAGAACTTTCATCTAGTCATGTTATAAAAAATAAATAGGTTTCACTAGGTCATTATGACAGCTCCTTAAAAAATTACATTTTGAAAGAAGTGTAGAATGAAATTGTGTAAGGAAAATGTTGGATTAATGAAGGTATTGTTACTATGGATAAATGAAAAAATGTTACCAAATGTTATATGTATTTGGAAACACAAATGGATAAGGAAAATTTTATTGAAAAGTTATATTTGAAATCACATGCATGATTTGGATTTTGAAATTGGTGAAAAGTTGAATCTAATAATTTCTCTAGGGAAGAATGTTATGATATTCAAAAATAAGGAAAAAAATTCCTATGTATATTATTCTATATGAAATTATTATTCATATCAATATTGTAGATTATTAATTCAAACATCCATGCAACATTTCTGATGCCCATAATGTCTTCCATTTATCTCTTCTAAGAAATTAAATACTCGATAATGTAGTTTTAATGATCCTTCATGTCATACCACTAGAAAAATATCATTCTTATAAGAATAAAAAATGGAGTTTTTTATTTTATATAGAATATTTTATTAAATAAGTAAACTCACTTGGTCAATATTATATATTGAATCCATCATTTAAATAAATATATGTGGTATAATATGTATGTGAGAATGCATGAACATCATTTATGATTATTAATATTCTAGAGAAACATCACACTTATTTTCAGGTACTCTTTAACCCGTGTTTTGGTCATACCATGGTTGCATTTTTAAATGGGGGTTTTTTCATGGGAATTTGGAGGAATATTGAATCTCAAGGTGTTTTTCATGGTTGCATAACTATTTGGGAAAGCCATGCATCAATACCTTAGAAACATTCTGCCATAATTTGTTGATATAGGAGGTGGAACACTATTAGCGTGTGGTTTCAAAAATCAATGTACCCTCCCACCACAAAAATTGATTCATCCTATAGAAGTAGTTATCAATTTTTTCACATTTTTTTTCAAACTCTATTTTTCATATAAGAAACTATGTTATCCCTATGATTAGGGCCATAGTTAAAGATAATGGTTTGGAAAGCTATGTGAATCCACCCAGAAAACTGTGTGTGTGGATTTTAAGTCCGTCAAAAATATATATAAAACTATGGAACACTATTGTTTTATTCTGAATCCCACTAATATGTACGTAATCACATTCCTTAATTTGGGAATCCCTCAAGGGGATTCCTAGTCTCATAAAATACCATTATTTGATAATATTATATCTAATTAAAGGATTTTATTCTTAATGGAATGTCATTCATTCAACATTTGGTTTCCCATCGACCCCATATCTCATTCCAAATAAAGAGGGATGATTTTTCTTTTATTAGAGATCATTTAGATCATGGTTTTATAATAATTTGGATATTTATCATAAGTGTCCATTCCAAACCATCCATGTTGATTTTATTTTTAATTCCAACTATATTTAGTGATTTCGGTTTAGTGAACAACCATCAATGTCCATGATGTAGGTGTTCTAATTGTAAATTAAAATATACTTGGTTAAAATTCCTTTCATGGTTTGTGAAATTTCAATTTCCACATTAGAAAATATTATTTCAAATTGAATTAATAATATAAATCTATATGTGATTATGAAATTAATGATATAATATATATTTAAATTTTATGATTATTGTGGTTAGTGGAGTAGATTGATTACTGTAACTATGAAATTGATAGAGACCCATTAAGTGTAATTATGATTAAATTGATGTTATATAAATTATCATATTGATAAATAAATATATGAATTGGGGTTAATAATTAATTATAATAATGGTTGATAGTTGGATGAGAATGTGGAACTATATGATGTGCTATTTGTAAGTGAGATGTGGGATAGGGACTACAGTTCAATATACGCATGGGGTACCTGAAATCCACTATATGATTCCAATATATACATATCTATGTGTATGATTGTATATATTACATGCGATAACAATTTTGTGGGACAAGGACAACATTTGCATGTTTCCAAGAGGTGTTAGATGGCACCTATAAGACCCCATTGTATTGTTGTTAATTTGGTTAATAATTTATTAATTAAACCTATGATAGAATGGAATATGGTATCCATTGGGAAATGGATAATACATTTGAATAGGTCGACATAGGTATTTTTGGATCAGGTGTTCTCATGAACCATAGGATTTAAGTGGTTAATTAAATAATAGTTTAATTTGAAATGTATTTATATTAGCTTATACATTATCCTATATAGAGAAGCATACATAGTATTGACTGGGTATTGTTTTAGATCTTTTTTTGGTGGCCTACATTGTTTTACTTACACCTTACATGGGCTTTCTGATTGGTACCCAAATAAAAATCCCGTATGAAGGAAAATGAAAGTGAAATAACATTATAATAGATGACCAAGTTATGTTGGAGCATTGATGAGGGAACCAGAAATGATATTTGGACCTTATTGGGAGGTGTTAGAATATTTATATTATTATTATATTTGGAACATTACACTTATTAATGCATGAAATATTTAGTACTATGTCTTTGAAATTGTTTTCCTATTTTGGGTTTCAAGTGATGTAATTCTTTTTTAGCCAAGATATTATTCCAGTTATTTTTTATTATCATTATAAACTCCTATTCTGATTTCTACTATTTTACTATATTTTTAATGAGTGTATAGTATCCCAACTATATATATGTATAGTCCCTCAAATATAGTTATCATCCACAAGCACACGGGGAGGCACACACGAGGTAACATTACCGACCGGATCAGGGAACCGACATGTTGTACCATGTTTAGGAAGATAAAAATTTGTATCAAAGGTGTTTTATTTTTTTATTGATATTTTTAATGGTATATAAGAGTATTTCATTATTAATTCCATGGTAATGAGGGTGTTCATGGGAGTGTAAAACCCGTGTTTGGGGGAGAAACAAACTACCAAGTGTGGAAATGTCATTGTTGAGTTTGTTATTAATGTCGAATACAATTTCTCTTCGAGCGATGCACATGTTGTGTGATGTCACTAGAAAAAAATGATGACTAATGAAGCTTTTCTGTGTGTTAGTGATGGTTTAAAAGGGGATGCCAATTTGTCAATGTTTATATAATAACTATTTAATGAAACATCATTGAACATCGTTTTATAGAATTATCATTAAATAAACATCAATTATTTATCTATGTTTATAAACTTCACAATTTAGATACACCTTATATTCCATCATTTCCTAGAAATGTTTGCAAATGACACTTCATTTTTTGAAATATCTAGAAACATCAGTAATTATTTAATTAATATTTATAATTATTTTTCAATAAAAAAAATATAATATCACCCACCACTTTCAAAATACAATAAATTATAAATCTCAGTAATTTTGGGAAATTTTAAATGTCAGTATGTAGTGACATGTAACATACAAACTTTTCTATTTACACAAGTTAAAATTAATTAATTTATTTTTTGTCAATAAAATAATATATTACCATCAACTCTCTATTACATCCCAACCCTCATCACATTCTATGTACTTCCTATTCTAGTAAACCACCTCGAAAACACCCTATCCTTATGTAAGAACAACCTTCCCCACTCCAGCACTACAATTCCTTACCTACCCCACCATTAGATTTTATGTATATATATATATCTCTGTGTGTATATAAATATAAATATATATTCATTTATGATTTATATTATTTATACATGTTTATATGTGATATATACATATGTTTATATTTTATGGTTTTTATATGTTTATATACATATGTTTATATATATTTATATACATCTCTATGTGTGTTTTTATAACATACATACATGTTCATAGTTTATTTTAAATAAATTTCGGTCTATGTCTATATTTTTCGTATATATATATTTTTAAACATATGTATATTTTTCATATATTTTTAATATATATATTTGTGTGTGTGTGTGTTTATAATATTTATATATTATTTTTATTTAGTTATAAATATATTATATGAACTATATGTTTATATATATATATGTTTATATACCTATGTCTATTTTTAAATATATATGTGTTTGTACGTGTTTATAAAATTAGCCACATTTTAAAATGTTTGTGAGTGTTTAACTAAATTAATCATGATTTCCAAAAATCATGAATGAATATTAATTATTTTATTTTATTAAATTATATTTATCAATATAATCACATTTATATATTAAAATTTTATAATTTTAATAAAAAATATTATTTTATTTATATTTTTGTATTTTATATGTTATGTTCATATATATATATATATATGTATGTGTGTGTTTATATATATATATATATATATTAAATATATCTATCTATCTATGCTTATATTATATATATATTTTTATGTTTTAATTTTATATTTATATATATTTTAATTATATATATTTGTTTGTGTTTTATATTATGTATATGTATGTATATATGTTATCATTATTTTATATTTATTATATATTAATATTAATACACAAACACACACACACACACACACACACATATATATATATATATGTGTGTGTGTGTGTGTGTTCGTTTAAATGTATAAATGTGTGACTGAGTATAAATATATATGTATATGTATACATATGTATACATATAATTATAAATACATGTATATATATATATGTGTTTGTGTATATATATATATATATATCTAAATATATATTTTCATCGATGGAGGGAAATGAGATAAATAGATATATATGTTCAGCGATGTGTCCAGAAAAACATCGCCAAACATGTGAGGTTTCCAAATGATCATGGTTAATGATCAACGTATCCAAAGAATATTTCTAATGTAGTGATGTTTTTATGAAAAGACCTATGTTTGTTGTATTTTTTTCACAAAATTTCTATACATTTGAGATGTTTATAGTAAAGGATAGAAAATTAGAGGCATTTTTAAAAAATGTCACTCAAATGATGTCAAATTACGGGGTTTTTGGACCATGTTACTAATTTTCTAGGATTTTCCTTCATCGCCAGCTAGGGAATAAGAGTTTTGTATGTATACATAAATCAATTCACTTAGTGTTTATTGTGAATGATATCATTTAGTAATGCATGGAAAAGAATTAATTTTTGTGGTTTTTAACAAAAAATGATTTTCCTTGCATGTGTAAATTTAACGAGAATATTCCTTTTGATATATGTAAATGTTTAAAATGGTTCTAATTGGGGTACTATGAAATGGATAAATGGGTTCATAATTGGAAATACTGAACTATGGAAATGTTTAAATGACAGTTATCCATAACATATGTGAGGTGTGGTTGAGCGTAGTGATAGTTCCTTGGTATGGATAATGTGGAATGCTATAAGGGATGAATTTTTATGGATTTCTGCTACTCCCTCTTATATAAATATTTAAATGGTGTGTCATGTACCCTATGAAATTTATTTTTAAATTTAGTGTAATTCCTCCTTGATGAATCTTATTTATAGGAATACATGATGAAATAGCTATAAATGTTCCAAAATTAGTGGAGCGAGAGGATCTAATTATACTAGAAAATGATATGAGATATACGTTAGGTGAAAATTCTGTACATTTATTAAATTTATAAAAATTTCCTAGGGTGATTTGTGTAGTGTTTGTTTGACATGACATGATATTTCCAATTGAGACGCACTTTGACAATCACAATAGAGGGTGGACCTGAGGCTGGTGACTTCTATATTGATTTTATCCATGTGATCTTTGAGTATTTAGCAACAACCACTATGAAGAGTATAATTCTATTGTATTTAATGATATATGGTCATGTGAAGAATTTTTTTGACATTCATACATGGGGTGAGAATTGGGAGAATACGGAGTGTAAGGACATCCAAGAGAGGATCTTGGAGGAATTTTACCCTATGTATCTTAGGCATGAGTGGAAAATTGAGTTTATTTGGTTGAAATAGAGGGGTTATATATAGTGGAGTATTCTGGTCCCATTAATGTTTTAGAGAAAATAATTCTATAATTTGAATAAGATTAGACTACTTGAGTGAATCATTTTATGGATGGGTTAAAATGAATGATTAAGCCATAGGTTAAATTTTTTTAGGCTAAATAAGTTTTCAAATCTAGTAAATCAGGAACTCATTTATGAAGGGGACATGAAGGATGAATCTTATGAAATATATATGTTTTCTTGGAAGAACCATTGGTCTTTCCATTAAGAGTATAAAGCGTCTCTTTGCAAAAATAAACCAAGAGGGCGAACATTTAACAGGATTAGGAGATAGATAATTTACTCAAAGAAAAAAATCAAATATATATCCTCTAGTGTGGTAGGTCAGGTCAAATTTGTGGCCAATATCTATGATCACTAGTATTGTGTCAAGATTATGGTAGGATTGGTCACCTGTAATGGTATCGAATAGCCCTTGATAGATCTATAGTGATGGAGAAACCGTGAAGAGTTAGATTATAAGAAGGGTGTCTTCTACTTCATACTGACCAGGTAGATGGAGTTCTTCATGTCGTGGTGGTCGAGGCAATGGATGTGGTACGTCAAGAAAATAGCGCATATATTAGAAGAGTCTTGTAAACTGATGGACTTAGACACCGGTATCAAGATGAGGGTGAGGAAAGTTTCATTCAGTTTAGCCTACACATGTGAATTGATGGCTTGTTCCACTGACAGTCATATGTAATTTTCTTTTCCATAAAAAATTTCCAGTGTCTTATTTGATTAAAGATAATATCCTTATTTTATATCTTGTCAACTTATGATCTATTTGATTTTAGCAGTGGAGTTACTTAGTAGGGTTATGCTGACTGACACACTAATTATTCTGTGTTTAAAGGAATTTTTTTATATAAATAGTTTTCTCTAAAGGATGGCGATTATAATTCCATTTGAGATCAATATATACTTGATATGTTAGGTTTTTACTTGATTTGGGGTATGGATTGGTTGGTAGAATACTGAAACAACATTTATTGTAACCATAGGTGGGTGCCTTTTACGAATCTCGAGTGTAACAACTATTTTCATCATTGGGATTGCGATATCTATGTAGACAATGCAAGGACAATTCAACTACAACTTTGGAAGCTCCCAACCCAATTTTCATGTCTTTTGTTGGATTATGGGGGTAAAAACAAGGATATTTTTTCACCCATATAGGAATGATTATTGGAGATGTTTCTTTAAAAATTATCAGGGATTCCACCTGGTAGAAATATTATATTTACTATTGATCTCATGCATAGATCTGAACCACTTTTTCTTCCACCAAGCATATTTGAACCAACCGAGCTTTAATAACTTCATAATCATTTCGAATAGTTGATGGATAATTTATTTATACATCAAATTATGTAACATTGGGGATATTTAGTCTTGTTTTCTGAGATGGTTGATGGGACCATGTAGTTATGAGTTGATTATCAGATGTTGATGTGGATGGAAGTGAACAACTAGGATCCACATCCACATATTGTTCTTCTTATTGACAATTTTAGATTATATTGGGTTTTCTCAAGTATCCAATTGTGATCTGGGGTGAATTAGTTTAGATTTATACCTTATGATATAACACTTACCATTTTCAGAATCCATTATGGTCTATATGAGTTCATTGTTACTTCATTTTGGGCTGAAAACACATTATTTATGTTTATTCACCTGATTAACAAAATAAATCACCCAAACCTGCATCCTTTTTTGGTCGTTTATGTTAATGATGTGTTGGTTTACTCTAAGTCTCGTCGCAATCATTCCCAAAATCATAAGATAATAATTAGTACAATGAGATATCAACAGCTATCTACCAAGGTGACTAAGTTTCAATTTGGGATATGCATGATACATTTCTTAGGTAACATATTCTCTACAAAACATGTGTCATTCATCCCAAGGAAGTTTCATGTTATGGTTTCTTGGCAGTAGCCTATAAATATTTTTGATATCCGATGATTTTTGGGTTTAGTGGGTTTTTATTTTAGGTTTATGAAAATCTTTTCCCTCATTGACGAAGAATGTTTGGGAATTACCAAGAAGGGGATAAGGACTGATTGGTATGGTGTATGTGATAAATCATTCTAGTAGTTGAAGAGGAATTTGAAAAATCCACAATTTTTTTCATACCAATGTTGAGTGAAGAGTATACCACGTTTTTTAAGGAAACAAGGGTCAAAATAGGATTAGCGTTCACTTAGGGTGGTCGAGTTTGTAGTGTATGGGTCTTGAAAATTATAGACACTTGAATCAACTACCATATGTACGATATTGAGTTACCTAAGGTGGGTTTTTCTTTAATGTGTAGGAAACATTATCTATTGAGTGTAATGATTATGGTGTATACTGACCATAATATTTTAATGTGTATCAATTTGAAATGATATATGAATATATTGAAGGGAATATGGGTTGATTATATGTAATCTTATGATTTTTGGATTTCTTATATGTCTAAGAATGTAAACTGTTTATTTGATTCATTGGTATGGAAGACGCATATTCATGCTATTCAGTGGTCTTATTTTCAGTGAAACTGGATGAACATTCTAACTGAGAATCATGTTGTGTTTTGAAAATTTTAAGAGAGGATGAAACTCAAATCAGTTTCATTACAGTATAATCATATTTAACCAGTTCATGTAGAGGAATTATCAAAATTATAGGTTTTTTCCTCGAGGAAAATGGTTGAATTTTTGAGGAAAAATTTTTATAATGAGATTATAGATATTAGTAACCAAGTTTTTGTGCCTAAATGTATATGATATGAGATGAAATTACAACTTTAGGCCTTTAAGTTGGAGTTGGATCTAGTTTCACTAATATATACACTGACATATGTTAACGATATTGGTGGTTGGGAATGAAAAATGAAAATATCCATGTTTCGTGATGTGATTCTACTACATTATGTAGTTGAAGGCATAGATTAAATGATCTATTGGGTTTCTACATCCAATTCCAATTCTATAATTGATGTTGGCAATATTACCGTGTAAATATGGATGGGAAATCATAGGAAACCTTAGAATAATTATTCATTATGGGTGGTTATGGATAGATTGAAAATGGTATCCTATTTTATGCAGGTCTTAAATACATTCACAGTGGATATGATATTGTACATGTTCGTTCATGATATTGTCCATCTTTATAGGATTCCACTGACCATAGTTTCAAACCATGACTCACATTTCACTTCTTAATTATAAAAGGGATTATATAAATAACATAATACATATGTATTTTTATGTAATAATTCCAACCATTTGACAGATGGGTTAGTGGAATATTTTATATTGGTGTCAGAGGATATTCTAGAGAAGTTCATCTAATTCATTGGTGGACCTTGGTAGAAATAGTTAGTTCTTATTAAGTTCACCAATGGAAATAGATATGAGGAAAAAATTAAATGGTACCATATGAGGCACATTATGGTAGTCCATAAAGATCCCCTCTATGGTGGATGAAGGTAAGTAATTCTGTGTTGTTGGAAATGAGTCTTGTAAAGAAAATATCAGAGTTGTTCTAGTTGATCCAGAGACTTTTTGATAGAATCATAGTAGCCGGAAGTCATATATTGATTATAATTAGTGACCCCACGAGTATACGTTTTGTGTTCTCATGTTCCATTGGGTGTATTCGAGATTATGTTACCATAGGATTCAGATACAGGGTATATTAGCACCTAGGATTGTCATACAATTTGATATTGTGGAGGGAATCGGGTTGCTAGCCTACCAATTGGATCTTCCATAATGGTAACGTGTTATGCATGTTGTTTATCTTGTGCCACATGTTCATCAGTATCATGATGACCCTTCTCATGGGGTTAACATTTATGAAATTGCTTTCCCTAACATTTCATCATTTCAGGTGAATATGAAACATGTTATATATATTAGTGAGAATGAGTTAATGGGAAAGAATGTCCTGATAGATTGAATATTGTGGTAACATGGCCATGTTTCAAAGGAAACACGGGGGAAAGAATAAAATATGATGGTTATATGGAATGACCTTTTCACATATGAACAATATAAATGCTTGGGAGTAAAAATCATTGATGACCTATTTTATAGTGGGGAGATTATATGATCCTGATCATTTTGGAGCAACATCATGCCCAATTTAATGTACTATTTTACCATTTTTATACAGTGGTTGGGTTTTTATATGTGGTTGTTTGGGGTGATGTTGGGGGGATTTTGAATCCCATGGGGCTTTTCACTCTTTCCACACTATTAGGTAAAACTATTCATCTTGTCCCAGGTAACTGTGTGACTTATTTTTGAGAGGCATGCAGTGACACATGATAGTTACATATTTTGGAAAAAATATGTTGCCCCCCTCCCCAATATATTCACCTTCCAATAAAAGAATATTTGAAAAGTGGGACACAATTTTTGAAACCAAAAACCCCTATGATAAGAAATTGAATCAATGATATGCTGTTTTGAAAACTATGTCCCTCCTCCCAACAAACCATTCATGCGGGTCATTAATCACCCCAAATTTTATTTAAAATTGCAGAACCCATTGGATTTAACCTAGAATCACCCCATAACGGTCATAATCACTTTCCTGAAAATTTGAAAATGCTTTGAAATATTTCATAACTCCTTGAACTACATTTTGGGTGAATCGATGATTCAATTGAAGGATAATCTCCTCTAATATTTTTTATTCCTTCCCTATTTGGTTTCCCTCTCTATTGTCTCTCTATCCAAATAAATAGGAATTAAATTTTTTGATATTGTTGGGAAAAAATACTTCAATGTAACATTAAATCATTTTTGGGGTTGATTGTGTTTATTGACAAAGAAGGTTTCCATGGTGAATTTTCATGTTTCAAAAATGTTTTTGACAATCCATGTTGAAAAATAACCATGAAAAAGGAATAGATGTTCTGGAGGTGGTATAAAAGAACAGATACAAGGTGGTACCGTTTTCTAGTATTTACCAAATTTTTGGGGTCCAAAATTTGGATTTTTGTGAGCATTGTGATATATGGATTTCCTTGAAGATATTATTTAAATATGGAAAAGGTATGAGTTTCATGAAGATATGGCTCATGTTATGGATTTCACGATGATCAGAAGAATGCTGATGATGATGTTTCGTGATTACGACGATCTTCACCAATGGTAGAATTAAACAGAATTGTAGCTGCAAAGGGCTTCATGAGTTGTGCTTCATAGTGAAGGAACAATGTAAATGACGGAATGCTTCGTGATTATGATGAGCTCCACGATCGGAAAATTTACGTGGTTCTTTGGCATTTTGAGATAATTTCTGTAAAAAGTTTGGAGCTTCACAATTTGTGATTATGTGGAACTAACTTCACGTGGAAGGTTCGAGGGTTTTTGGAATCCCCTATAAATAGGTCTCGGCCCCCTCTAGGGGACACAAGAGTTTTCTGAGAAAATATTTTGCTCTCTTTTCACGAAGGTAGTTCGCAAAGGCAATGTGCTTCGTGAAAGGAAGGAGCATCACAGTGGCTATTCTTGCTCCACTATAGTTTCATGCTCCGCATTGGCTAAGTGAGATTCACGAGGGATGTTTCTCTTAGAAAACATGATCTTTGTGATGTCCTGATCTCAGTGAAGGCTTGAGCTTTTCGAAAAGGAAGGAGATTTGCGAAATTTTGTTTGTGCTTCACAAAAATTGGAGCTTTGCGAAGTACGGTGCTTTGCGAAGGTGTTTCCAAAGGAAGTTCCCATTGTCAAGGGTCAATGGGGTATTCATAAGTGGATATGATTTAGAATTAAACAAAGAATAGACATACATTAGAGGATGCATTCATTTATGGAAATGAAGACACCTACAGGTCTATAAATTGTGAGTTGATCCTTTCCATGTGCAGTGAGCTAAGGAAGAAGAAGAAGGTAATTTTTTCTACCAACAGTGAGCATGTAATAGATAAATAGGGAGTGACCATTGGGAAAGAAGTGAGCCGAACCTAAATGTTGTAATGACAGCGAGCCTAGGTATAGAAGTGATCTAGCCTGAACATTATTGGTAATGAGTTTTAGTGGATTAGGTACAGTGGCACATCCTCATTGTATGCTCCTTGGACATTTCCCAGTGAGGGTGAACCATGTAAAAATATCTATCTTTTCTGGCTTTCTTCCTTGAATTTCAGTCAAAGCATCATCATCATATAAAGGATAAAAGAAGTTATTATAATAAAAAAACATGTGAAAACAAATAGATCCTTGTAATAAAGTGGTAAATATCTAGTGGGGCGTGATGAATTTTATAAAATAACATCCATACATTGATTCACCCCCACTCAGGGAATATAGACCCCTATTGTTCCTAACAATTGGTATCAGAGGGTGGTTTTCTATTATCAGAATTGGTTTCTCTGATTTGGTTCAGTTGATTCTATGGTTAAAGATTTAGTTTAATATTATCATGGTGTGTCTTGGAAAAGGTCAAGACATCATAGAGGAATCAAAAGTCATGTGATATTCCTCAATGTGGAAGTGTTTATTTTAAATTTGTGATTCAACTAAAATAATCAAATAGCTTATTGAAGGAAGGAATGGATTAATCTGATATGTAAAAGATTGATTAACTCAATCATGATATATAAATGAGTGATGTACATGAACTTCAAAGTGAGACAAAAACAACTGATGATGAAGAATCTTCAAGAAGAAGTCCACAATTTTGTGTTGTCAAGATGACAATGAAATTGGATTACAAATTGGATACTAAAGATAAATCTGAAGATATCCAAATCCAAGTATTGTAAATTGAGGCAAAAAAGATAAGAGGCTTAAATCAAACGATTATTTATGTGGATAATTACCTAATAAAGAATAATTATTCTCAAGGTGAAGAACTACATAATATGGGAAGAATGAAGAAAAAACAAAAGGCTAATTATTAGGAAGAGAATCAAAAGTCAAATGAAGTTCAAAATCTGAAAGCAAGAAATGATGATCTATCTACACAGTTTTCAAAAAAAGTTTAGAAGAATAAAATGCTTCAACAAGAGAATATATCTGTCTCTGAATGACTTTCTCAAAAAAATTGAAAGTAAAGGAGAAATGTGACATGTTAGAAAAGCTCACACGAGAACATGAAGATGAGATGAGTTGTGCAAATAATCATAGAAGAGAACCAAATTCCCAACTTGAATCAAGGGATATGAAGATTCAAAATTTAGAAGAATAGATAGAATCAGTGAAAAAGGATGTGTAGAAATCCAATGCTAGAGGAAAGCCTTAAGTGAAGGATGCCTTGCACATACTTTTTGATTATCCTTCCACAGGAGATGATGAAATTAAAAGCAAATTTTCTATTTATGAAAAGAGACAAAATAAATTTTCTCATCTCAATGTCCATTTAGTTTTGAAAAAATAGGTATTGAATTTGATGAATTCCCTCTTGTTCATGATATAAAGAGAGCTTTGAATAGTGAAATAAGTGGAGGAAATACTATACGTGATAGAGACTGGCCTAAAAGGATAGTTACAAGACGTAGTGACGACATGGGCTATTTCTGCGGGATTCATGGCCACACATCAAGATTTTTTTAGAGGGTCAGGAATACACTTCGGGCTATGAGAATAGAAACATTACTAATTCTGAGAGTAATTTTTTTTGAGAAATCAGAAAGAAGAGTCTCTCAGTGGAAAGCATTTATCGGATGCTATTACTGTGTAAGAATGGGACACACCCTGAGTATTTGTCCGGAAGCTCAAGATCTCAATGTCAGTGGAAGAACTCAAGAAGCATCAACATCTCAATAGATAAATGTTGAAATGAGGTATGCCTTTGATGTAAATTGTTTTATATGTTCTGATTATGGTCATTTGGAAAGACATTGCATCAAGAACAAAGAAAGAAAGGAAAAGGTACTCGGGAGGAGATTCACGACTATAGTGGTGTATAATGAGAAATCATACATTGGAAGAGAATGTGGTAGATTGAAAAATAGGTTTTATACCTCAAGGGAATCACAAGGAGATAAACAAAAGGAGTATCAATCACATTCACTAACACAATAACAATAGACCTTGTAGAGAGAATGTGAACAAACATGAAAGATTAATGGGAGATCCACTCCAGCTATGAGAACAAAGAATGCACGTTCAGCAGAGAATTCCCCAATAGTGAAAAATAGTGTGGTGACACATATGTATGATAAAATAAATATAAATAAAGAATAAATTGAATAATCCATATGTCATGTTCCTTAGCGAGAAGTGGAGGAAAGAGAAATACCCCAGTAATGGTGGAAGAATAAAGGGAAGATGACATGTAGAGAGATTTATACCTAGATAAGGAATCAAGGTAAATGGAATTTTGGTAGAACATCATTGAATGAAATGTGTACTATTGAGTTTAAACACCAAATGTTGAGAATTTACATGCCTACGGAATCAACATATCAAAGAAATACTCAGCATATGGGTAATGAATGGTTAATCATATGGATAGAGCAGTTAATGTTGGCTAGGAAGCTAGATGAATCAAGGAATGAGTGTTATTATTTGCAAGAAAGAATCAAAGGGTTGAATCATCAAGATAAACCACAATCCTCTTATTGAGGATGCTAGAAGTGCCCCTTTCCCAATGTATATAAATGATATTAACTGATGATTCAAGTGTATCAGGTTCTAGAGAGATGTGATCTAAGGGAAAGTGTCATCTAAATATATAAGGTGGAGAAATGATATGCTTCATAATTTCAATTTACTCAAATTAGATATCAATGATGAAGAAGAAAGGGAGAATCATAGAATAATAAGAAGTGATTTTATACTTAAGATTATATCTTGTTTCCTACATAGAGTTTCAACTATGTTGGCTTATAGATTTGGTTAATGGATCAATGATGAGTTCCAAATTTGAAAAAATGATGATGGATGAGAAAATGGATATGGGCCTAAGTAATGGGCCTGACAACTGGAAGAGTTTCATAAAACAGGGTGATCACTCTATATCCTACTTAGATGCAAGATATCAATGGGATATAAAGGATGAATGTTTATGTTCAAGAAAAATGGTTGTGGGATAAGAATCAACAAACAAGTATTTCATGATTATGTATTTTTTATAATAATATGGTATCAGCGGACTACTTTCAGGATACCAAAAAGCTGTGAGAGAAAATCAAAGGTTATTCAACCAAAATATGAGAAAATTAGTTGAATAAAATGACATCATTAAACAATTATAGATTGACATGTATTATATTGAATGTGAGGAAGTGGTAAGAGACCCAGGATGAGTTAAAGTGTAAAATGATAATTCAGAAGTAGACAATGATAATAACTATGAGAAAGGAAAATCATTATCAATATGAACGTCGAAGATATGAGCTAAAATCTACTTGAATGATATAATTGGTAATTAGATAGTTTCTTTGAAGATATAGAGGATGAGGACTCAATATTAAGCATCATACTTACTAGTATTAGAGCCTAATTGTTTTAGTGACGTGGTTGAAGATGAGAACACGATTTTTCAACTCAAGAAGATGTTATATAAGTAGAAACATGCACAAAGTGCATGGTAATAAAGGCTTGATCAATATTTAAAGATTTTGGGTTTATAGTGTGGTGGAGTTGATTACAATCTTTATTTCAATAAAAATAGTAATCTTTGGAAGATGGCCTTAGTTTATGTCGATGACATAATATTTGGTGGATCAGATGAATCTCAGTGCAGACAGTTTTCCGAATTCATATAAAGTGAGTTTGAAATGTCAATGATTGGAGAGATAATAATTATTTCTTGGTCTATTGGTGACACAAATAAAGGAACATAATATTCATTTCTCAATCGAAATATGCTAAAGAAGGTTTGAAAAGATTTGGAATGGAAAATAACAAGGAGATGAAGACTCCAATTGCTACCCTAGAAAAATTATTGAAAGATGATAGTGGAAAGGAAGTTAATATAACATAATATAGGCAGATTATTGACTGTTTATTGTACCTGATAGCAACGAGCCCTGATATTTTTTTTCAACCAACCAAGAATCATGATATCAAAGAAATAACAAAGAAAGCCACATGCTTTTATTGAAAAGAATACTTTGGTATATCATGGGTACGATGGACATCGACTTGATGTATAATAGAAAATCTCAGACAAAGTTATTGGGATATACTGATGCAGATTAAGCCTGTTCAGTGGATGACAGGAAATCAACGTCAGGAGGTGCATTTTATCTTGGTGAACTATGTATTTCCTGGCTAAGCATAAAAAAGATTGCATTTCATTAATCACCTAAGATGCAAAGTATATTGCAGAAACTCAATCATGGACACAGTTAATGTGGATTAAGCATCAGCTTGATGGTATGAGAGTTGAAGTAATGTCTTCAATTTGAATCCAGTGTGATAACTCATGTGCTATCAATCACATCAAACATCCAATAAATAACTCAAGGACAAAGAACATTGAGATAAAATATAATTTTATCAAGGAAAAAGTTGAGAAGAGAATCGTGATGTTAGAGTATGTGCATAGTGAACAACTGGTTGCGGATATTTTGATGAAGGCCTTACCCAAGGAAGATTTTAAGAGGCATCGACTAGCTTTGGGAGTCCAGTCGACTCCTCGCACCTGAAAATGTGTTGATGTGGGACCTCCTCTCCCCAACGTGTTGCATGTATTTATCTAATTAACTAATCTGTGTCTTTGCTAATGTTGCAGACCGCAAAGGGGTGACCATTTGGTTCATTGACACAGGGGGATAAATAGTGACACCTCATGGGTGAAAAAATCTGGGTGAGGAAGGGAGAAAATGTATTAGTAAAAGAAACAGGTAGAAGATGATAGGTGGAGCAACGAGATATGGGGAGAGTAATGAGATAGTGGGAGCCTTTTAAATCTGACGATGCTAGAAGTGATCGACCAATCATTAGATATCATGATTTATAAGTATCATGATAATAGCAAAAGTGTGATGTTAGAAAAGAGTGAGAAAGTTTCCAGCGATCAAAAATTGGTATCAATTTGGAAATTGGTATTAGTTTGGTGTCAACTGATGTTGCATCAAATGAAGTGATTCATTGATGAAATTTTCACCCTACTCTTATTTCTCACGCCGACAATTGCTCATGTGGGCATAGAGTATGTGGTAATTCAATCTCTGGCCACTATTTGTATCACAAAGAGGTGAAGGCTGGTTGATTATGAAAGGAGACTCAGTGAGGTATCAACGTGCAGAAAATCATTCTGAGAATAGTTATCAAAAAACCCAACAGGGATGATTGTTGGGAAAAAAATCTTCAAGGTAAAATTGCATCATTAATTGGTTTTATTGAGTTTGTTGACAAAGTAGATTACCATGGTGAATTGTCATGTTTTTTCAGTGATGTTGTTGACAATCCATGTTGACAAAGACCCATTAAAAATTAATAGATGTTATGAAGGCAGTATAAAAGAATAGATACAAGGTGGAGAGGTTTTTTAGTGTTTGTCCCAATTTTGGGGTCCAAAATTTGAATTTTGGTGAGCATTGAAAAATATGGATTTCCTGGAATATTTTATTTAAATATGGTAAAGGCATTAGTTTCATAAAATATTCCACATGGTTTGGATTTCACAAAGACTAGAAGAATGTTGATGGTGATTTTTCATGATTATGATAGGCTTCTCTAATGGTAGAGTTGAAGATAATTGCGGTGGTGAAGGGCATCACGAGTTGTGATTCATCGTGAAGGCGTGATATAAATGACAGAAATCTTCGCGATTACAACAAGCTCCGCAATCTGAAAATTTTTGTGGTGATTCGCGATTTTGAGATCATTTCGACAGAAATTTTTAAACTTCATGATAAGTGATGACTTTGCACTGACATAACATGGAAGGTAAGAGGGTTGTCATAGTCGTCTATAAATTGGCCTCGACACCCTCGAGAGGAAAAGATATTTTTTTGAGAAAATATTTGCTCTCGGTTTGTGAAGGTAGTTCATGAAGGCAGTGTGCATTGCAAAAAGGAAGAAGCTTCACAACGGCTATTCTTGCTCTGTGAAAGATTCATTCTCCACGTTTGCTTAGTGAGATTCGCGAGGGATGTAGGTCTATCAAGACTTGATCTTCACGATGACCTGATCTATGCGAAGGCTTGAGCTTTGCGAAAAGGAAAGAGCTTCGCGAAGTCTTGTTTGAGAATCGTGAAGTAGGGTGCTTTGAGAAGGTTTTTCCAATGTTATTTCCTAGTGTTTAGTGAAAAAGGGGTATTCATCATTGGATGAAATTTTGAAATCAATAGAGAGTCTACATACAATGGATGATTCATTCATTAGTGGAAATGAAGTGTCCTAGAGGTCTATAAATTGTGAGAGGATCCCTTCGAAGTGTAGTGAGCCAAGGAAGAAGAAGAAGTTAATCCTTTTAACCTATATTGAGCTAGTAAGACAGAAATAGTAAGTGACCCTTGGGAAAAAAGTGAGGTAACCGTAATCATTTTAAAGGTAGTGATCTTGGATATGGAAGAGTTTTAGACCAAACATTAATGGCAGTGGGCTTTAGTGGACTTGGTATAGTGGCACATCATCATTGTATGCTCCTTGGATGTAGCCCAGTGAGGGTGAACCAAGTAAAAATCTATGTGTGTTCCTGCTTGCTTCCCTACATTGCATTAAAATCATCATTATCATATAATAATAAAAGAAGTGATCATAAAAAACACACAAGTGAAATCAAAGTGACAATTGTAATAAAGTTGTCAAGATCTAGTGGGGTAGGAAGAATTTTAGAAAAGAATATATATTCCCTCATTCACCCCCCCTCTCAGGGAATATTGGACCGTATTTATCCTAATTGATGTGGTTTGAATATAGGATTTAATTGATAATAATCCTTTCATTATTCATCTTATGTTTTGGATTAATATCATATGCTTTGTTTTTTTATCTTTCTGTTACATTTTTTGGATTTTAGTGTGGCGAACACTCACCAATGACCATGAGGTAAGTGACGAAATTATAAATTCTAGTATTCTTCATTATAATTCCATCTCTGTATTGTGATATTAAAATTTCCACATTAGGAAACTTCATTTTAGTTTTAATTAATAAATTGAATCTGTAGGGGATTATGGAATGTGTGGAATATTTTGTACAAAAATTGAATGATTAATGAGGTTATTTGAGTTTATTTATTAATGTAATTATGAAATTGGCCACAATTGATGAGGTGAGATGATAATATTAAATTTATGATTTATAAATTATCTTTTGGAAAATTTAATTAATGAAACATGATGTATAATGAATTATGGGAATTATTTATAAATGGGTTATAATATAAATCCATGTGATGTTCTAATTGTGAATAAGTTGTGGGACTGATAATGGTTCTGCAGGAAACCACTACATTCTAGAATACCTCTATAGGCTATAATATATATATATATATATATATATATATTACTTTTGATCAATGAATTTTTTCACATTATTATACTTATATTGTATAATAAAAAAACAAAAAAGTTTTTGGATAAGGCTTATATCTCTATATACCCACCTTATACAAGATTTCTGCTCTATGACCCCATTGTGTGTATTTTTATTTAGTAATAAATGATTAACGAATCAAATTATTCAATGAAATGTGTTATACCTTGGTAGATGTTTTATACTCTAACATGTTCCAATGAAGATATTATGTATTCAGGTATCAATCCAAACCCAGTGATTTGTATAGTCAAATAAATAATATTTCAATATGTTAATTGATTACAATATCAGGTACTTATATCTTTTATACCGCTAGTTACAGTATTATATATTTGATAATTTTTAGACATTATTACAGGTGTCATACTTAGTAGTACTCACACTCTACTTAGGCTTCCTGATCGGTAACCTAATAGACATCCGGGTTATATAACAGAGAAAGGAAAATATCCCAATGTTAAATACATGGGTTTTGGTAAATCATGAATGAGGTTACCAAATATTATATTAGGACCTTCTTGGGAGTTTTTTGGGTTATTATTTTGGTTTTTCATTTTTCACTTGAATCTTATTACACATTGAAATATTTTGAACTTTTTTCTAAAAAATGATTAAATGTTTTTATCATGTGATGATGGTCCTTATTGTGTGTGGAATTATTCTAGTTATTTTAATTTTCATTTAGCTATAGTTTGTTAATTTCTCATATTGTGATGTTTGGAAAAAAATGGAAATATAATACTTATTGCAAACCCTTGGATAAGGGTGGTCTTGGCATTAAAAACATGCCTCTCTTCAATGATTCTATTCAAGATAGACTTACTTGGAACCTGATACATAATGATGATCCACGTATTTCTTTCATCAAAAATAGGTTTCATGATAATCTGAAAAAAAGGCATCATGATATTTTTGAACTCCTCTATCTGGCCTTCCAAAAAAATTTCTCACATTATGGAAAATTATCGATGCTTTATCTCCAAGAACTCATTTTTGAACTTATGCCTCGATAACATGTTTGGTTCTCCTATTATAACGTTTATATTATACCAATCCCCTAAAAATAATAATAATTCTATTATAGATTTCATGCATTCCTATATCGATAATCTCCGTGAGATTGTTACACATTCTATTAGAAACTATAAATTCATGAGCACAGATGATTTTCTTATATGGTAACCTTTTTACAATAGTTTTCTCAATTCCAATATATTTTATGAACACTATGACATTAGTTAGACCAAATTTTTTGATAAAATATGGATAAAACCTTCATGACTTACTCTTATATAGATAATTTCTAACTATATCGTTCCAATAGATATTTATCTCCAATCATTTATAATCCATGTTGGTTCCATATGTCTCTTATATAATCATCATAGAGATAATGTTAATCATTTATTTCATTCCTGTTCCATGACCACTACTCTTTGGAGATATATTATTGATATATTTAATTGCAGATGGATTCATCTTGACTCTATAAACGATCAAATAATGTGACGTGTGGATGTGGAAATCTCCCAAATAATTAAAACCCTTTTTCTTATTACGGTTGCGAAGCATCTTCATGTGATATGGTATGATAGAAATGCAATCATACATAACCAATTTTCCCTCAACATTGATGTAGGTCAGATATAGATCCCCATTTCTATTCGAGAAGTTTCCTTGATTCAGAAGGGATATTGCAAAAACATTGTGAAGGGACATTATGATCCTATGAAAACATCAGGTTGATGTAATTTTTCACCTACCATGTTGATCTAAAGATGTTTTTTTGGAAACATCTATCTCCCAGTTAGATTAATATTAATGTTATGAGAGATTATAAATGCAACATGAGACCCATGGAATACAACACCATTTTCTTAGAATCATATTGTTCAGATCCTTGGATTCCACCTTTGAGGATGTTGTACTGCCTCCTCCTTCAAAGATAAAATTATGAGAGTTATTCATGCTATATATTTTTTAAGAAACAATGTTGGATCAACATATGGATTGAATGTGACTTTATAACCATTTTCCAAGAAATTTCGAATGGTGAGGCACATTTAGATTGGTATATTAGTAAATTTTGGATAGAATGTCTATGTTCACTCCATGATACCAACCATATTATAACACATACCTATCATGAAACAAACATAGTTGCTAATGTCCTTATTAATAATGGAGTGAGATATGACATAAATTGGTTGGAAAATCTCACTTATGACGTTCTACCCATTCATATGAATTATTGTATCATGATCCTATCTTTTAGACTCATGTCAATATACTTTTAAAATAAATTGTTTTATTGTTTTTAACTAAATCACAACTTTCCTAAAATATGTACTTAATTTTTAGTAATGTCATTATATGCTTCTAGAATACTACATTCTCGAAATATAATTTTTATTTTATTTATGAATAAATAATAAAATTAATTTTTTAATCATACATGTAATTTATTTTTAAAAAATTAAATTCATTTTTGGAATCAACTATTTAGAATTATGTTACAGTTAATTATTTTTGAATTTTCTGATAAGATTAATTTTTAAGTGAATTTTGAAAAATGATGTTTTATATAAATATCTATCTTTTTGGATAAAATATATACAATTTTCCATATTGTTTTTAAAAATTATAATTTTAATAATGGACCATGTATGAAGTGAATGAACCAACTTATTTAATCATAATTTAATTCATTTTTACTATTGATAATAAAAAATAATATATTCCAAAAAACAATTATTGGAAAACATCTGTTCCTTTCATCCATGGGTTTAATTTAAAAATAATATTTTATAATTCAATGAATGGGACTTAGAAATAAATATTACATATTTCAAATAAAAAATTAATAAAATTTAATATCTTCAACTTAATTATTTTTAAAAAATGAATAGTATAAAATGCTAAAATTAAATACTGTTGTAAATGTTAAAGCGGGTTTACATAGGGATTAAACAAAAATTATAAGAGGATAAAATACCTAAAACCTATTAATAATATGAATTTAAGAATCAATATTGAACTTATATAATCATGTTTTAATAATTCCCCATTTTAACATTTTTAGGATGTCAAAAATATTTGTAAACATTTTCTATTAAAAATATTCATTTTGACTTCTACCCCACATATTAGAGAAATGTTTTTCTATATTTATATTCACATGTCAGAAACAAATTGGTACCCCCTGTAGAGACCCGTATCCTGACGTACATGGACATTACATTACATTTGCGGAATACTTAGTACATAACAAAAACACACACTAAAGGATCGTAATAGTTTAGTGTCTTTGGAAACTCGGAACATAATCTTCTAATCCTGGTGAAAGATCTTCAATATCTCCCGTAAAGATCTTCCATTTTTTTTTACCTAAAACCTTTCTTTATATCCTGGGGAAAAGAAAACATAAAAGGGTGAGCTCAAATGCTCAGTAAGGGTATACAAAAGAAATAAAAATCATATCATATCTTTTTTGAAAATCACAACCTGCAAAAGAGATCATAATATCTTAACATGGAACAAATCATAGAAGTGAAAATGAGATCCCCATAATCATAACATGAAACTTGAAACTTTGTGGCATGCACACATAATCATGGAAAATCATTTCTTGTTAGTCATGACTCATTGCCAAGACTATCTTAGTGGACAAAGTCCCTTTCTGAACCGAGTTCACTCCTCGTTTCAGTCCTGTATCACTGAACCGAAATAACCTTCCGTTCCAGCCATGTCTATCTCATGAGATATAAAATCATTACCCAATGCATTGGAGGGAGATATAGGTCCCACCCATCTTATAATGAATCCTTTCTTATGTGTGCCACATAATCATAACACATACATCATCGCATAACACATGTAACAAAAATGGCATTCTTGAAACATCATGACATCATAAATCAATTCATATAAGATAAAGGAATTCATAAACATAATTCCATCACAACATAGTCAAATCAATGTAAAAATATGGATAGAAACAGAACCCTTTATTATCTTAGATGGAAAATAATTTTGATAAAACACTTGAATTGAATTCTTGAGGAAAATATCCTTTCTTCTTCAAAATCAATTTCTTTTCACAAAACATCATGAAATTTTAAAAGAAAGAGATTTTATTGAAAATAGTCATGAAATCTTTTAGAGGAAGCTTCATTAAAATAAGGCTTTATAAAACAGTAGAAATCCGTTCGTGCCGTATAAGTTAAAAAAAATATCTTCGTACTTTTGTCGGAAAAGTCAAAAAGTACCTCGTACGAAAAACGACAAAAGATTCCTTTCATACGTATTACTAAAAACTCACCGAAGGGTAAAAATGGATTTAAACAATTTTAGGTGGATGGAAATAATATTACATATTGAGTAAACATGGATGTGGATGATAAAATACACCCCAGTAAATACTTACGAATAAACAATCTCGGATAAAAATGAGATTGTGATATTTCCCTTACCTTAGGTCCGATTTGCTTTGTGCGTGTCCGAAGCTCCTGTATAATGGTTTAAATAATGTTATTGACTTATTACAGAATCATATTCATTGTTATGATATCATATATGGTTCACTTATGACATTATATTACCCGTTCTTTTGTAAATTCCATGTTAAAGAAGCGTTTTGGGTAAAATCGTTTCATTTATCGTAGGTGTTTTGACTTTTTGTTCTTGACATCATTATTACTTATATCATGATTTACTTACTTCCAGAATATAAAATATGATTTATATATCATATATATTCAGTATATATATATATAATAGGTAGATAAATAAAATGAAAAACACCGTTCATGGAGACGGTAGTCCGTACGTACGCATGAACGCTGTTTTCCTTTCCTTATTGTCTTGAAATGGAAGTAGATGACATACATATGTATATATATACATAAATCCAGTAGCTTTATAATTTCATATATTTCATTATTATTTCTTATATATACATTATAATCATTCTTAAATGGTTAACATGGAGAATGAATCTCATCGCGTCGTGGAGACGATATTCCGTACGTACGCACGAGCGATGATATCATTTCTATAAATATTGAATTGAATTGGAGTGGATTATACAATATATCAGAATCAATATGATGTTTTAATAACTATGTATAGTTATTCTTTACACCATTATACCCATCCATGTAAGGTGGTGGTGGAAAATAGATTACACCACGGCGTGGAGACGGTATTCCGTACGTACGCACGCGCGGTGATTTCTTTTTCCGCAGGATGGATAGATGGTGAAATAGGTTTGTTTCATACTTATAATAACATATCAGTATATTAGTGATACTGATGTTATTACTTCATAATGAAACAACCTAAGAAGAAGAAGTGGAAGAAGAGATAAAGATGAAAGAATTAGTAACGGTAATTACCTCTTCTTTGAAGTGCCTCTTTGAGACCTCCTCTTAGGGCACTAAAATTGGTCTTTGAGGAAGACCAGAACCTCTAGGATGTTGCTAGGGAAGTGGAGAGGAGAAATTGGCAGGGGTTGGCCGAGCTTGAGTGCTCAAATTGGTGTGAGGAGGAGGGGGAGGAGGTGTCCTTTTATAGGGGAGGAGAGGGGCACCTTAGGAATATCTCAAAATATTATTTTATATTAAAGTCAAAATCGGTTTATAATGGTTCCAAAGGGTCTTATTTCGAAGCTAAAGTGGGGATGGGTCGAAATCCTATCAACCAATAAGATTTAGACAAGTTTAGGTTCTTATTTTAACCTAATCAATTAGATTTAACTCTAAGTTAAATAATTTAACTTTTACCGTGTCTTTTTGTTTTCTTTCACTATATGGTTAATAAACTTAGTATAACATGCCAAACTAACCCCAAATTGTATATTATTAATACATATATCCTTATCTAAGTCGTTTGGCCGAACCTTAGATTTTTAGGAATAAAATAGCAATTAATAATATAATATTTTATTTAAAAACTCTTTTGTGTCAATTTTGACACTATTTGATATATGATTTTTGTGAAAGTCATAACAGAATTATATGTTCGAACCAAGTTGATTAAATCAACAATAATATATCATAGTAACCTAGAAAATTAGTGGAATTCATAAAAAGTCTTAAATTACATTTATTTTGGTATTTATATTATCAATTATGTCAATATTTCATTAATAAGATAATTACTGCATCATCTTTGTGTCATAAATAAATTATATTATTTGATGTCTAAAAATTACAAATAAAATACCATCATGTAGGAAATCTTTTTAGCTTTCTAATGAATATTTATAGTCGAATTTATCTTATGTATAACCCCATATTAAAAATGATTTACTTATTAAACTTTGATTTTAACTATTTTAACCCTTCTTTAAATAAATTAATAATAAATGTCCTAATCTAATCCAAGTGGGCCTAAATGGTCATATTTTATTCCTAAGTTTATTTTTGGTCGAATTACACTTGTCCAATAGAATTAGGACATGTGTTAGGGTAATATTAATATCATATTTACCCTTAATTACCCTATTTACTATTTACCGTGGTAAAAAAAAGTAAAAAGTTACTATTCACCAAAAAATTATTTTCATCTCATTGAATCACATTTTAGTCCTTGATATTAACCGTGTCTCTCGGATTTTCGAAATTCCATTCACAGAAGCGGTAAAATTAAGTTTTATGCAAAATTCAGTTTTTATCCTACCACTTAGTAGTTTCACTATTCATCAAAAATTGATGTTTTTCAGAACAATGCCAAAATTTCATCCCAAGCTATATTTCATATTCCGAATTCAAAAATGACTTCTATTTTACCAAATTCATAACATAAAAGTTGCATTAATTAATTTTATAATTAAATCCCGCTGTTAAAACAAATAGTGTGTTTTTAAGAAACAATATCTATCAAAAGATTGACACTTGTTTATGTATAGTTTAAATGTGAAATTACATCCAATGACCAACATTGTATTAAATTGTAAAAGTATATTCTAAATATACTTTAAAACTACTCAAATTAATAATTTATCACTATTAATTATTTCGATTAAAAAAGTTTTTTTTAATTATAATTTAGTAATTTTCACTATTCATCAGAATATGAAAGTTATCCGAAATGTACCAAAATTTCACCTTAGGCTAAATTCGATACTCCGAATCCAAAAATGAAGTTCATTTTGAAATATAAGATTTACAGAATTTTAAAAAGTGGTTATTACTATTCATAACGGCTAGTTTTAATAATATTTTAATAGCATATCATTGTTTCGTGAAACTCAGGATTACGTACCACACACGCTATCGAGGAAGGTTGCGATTGCGTGTAATGCAAGGCAAGTCAAGGATGCGTGTTGTGCAAGCTCCTTTTGGTGTAGCGTATAAGACAAGACATTAGTAAAATAAAAAAGAATATTTTTCATAAAATCTTGGGCTGTTACATTCTACCCCCCTTAAAATGAATTTCGCCCTCGAAATTCGTCGGGGTTATAAATGGTTTACTATTCGAAAGTTTCTTTAATAGAAACCCACATCGTAAAAGGGAATACCAAAACTTGGCTTTAAAAACTAAAGTATGAAATGTAACGATTACCCAAATAAACTAATCACTGGGTTTCCACATAGGTGAAAATATGGATATGGAAGAGAAATCTAACCATCATGTTCTGATGGAGAGTGGTAGAGAACATGGCTATGGAAAAGCCAGTAATCACAAATCCATAGATTTGTGATGATATAAGGTACCATCTGATTCATCAGGTATAAGATCACTAGGACAACATTTTTTTTTGGTTTTCAAGATCATTTCCCTAAAGTTGAAAATTTGCTTAGAATAAATACTTACTTTATTTTGGTACAATCTCACTTTTGTTCGTGCCTTGAACAATTTATACTTCATCTCTTAAATAAATGAAGTTGAATTTGTTATTCGTGAAGTGTTAGCAGATCATGTGATAGAATGACGAGTCATTCCATCTGTCTCAAACAAAAGGTTAGTAAAAATTATATACATAAGTCGATCTATAGTGAGATTAATCACATATGGTTTCTAAAATGGACTTATACTTCATATATCATACTGCTTAATATAATAAAACTAGTTTCTACTAAACAGGGACTTCTTGTAGGCCAGTGGTAGGCGATAAAGGCCAGTCGCACTTCGGTTGTGGGTTCGATTCCTACAGCCTTGTCCGAAGCGATGGTCTGTCGCCCGTCCTGCAGGTTGTCCTTTTTCTAAAACTACGTTACTATAACATCCCATCAATAATATCGAAAATCTTCTATCCTTAAACAATACTAACTTATGTCCAACATAATCCAGTCTAATCTTTAGGCTTATACATAATACTACAGTCCACTCTCATAATATAGTGACATCAATTACCAGAGATTTAATACTGTCCTTGATCCCCACATATCATAAGATATGTCTTGTTGGTCACATTCCAAACATTCAAAGTCCTTAATCGTGTATTCTCTTGAATACCTTAGTGAAAACATGAGTGCAGTTAAAAGTTAACACTTTCCACATACCAAAATCCTCAAAATTCTATATACTCAAACCATGATATCACTTAGTCCTTATATCAATCATGAGCTCATGAATATTGTTAAACATTTCATTTTCTTATTTTCCCTTCATTATGCGCATATCATCTTATTTCCAAAAATATCTCAATCACTTTGAATACCACATTAAACCAATACATAAATATTCCAATACTCCATGATACAACATTATTTTGGAATCCCATTACATAAACACTTAATCATTCCACCAAATCGTTATCATATTCAACATTGCCAATAGTGATCGCATGTGATTTCCCTTTGTCCTTTGCCTTCAGTGGTTTCTCATGTTGATCATCACTAACCCTTGGATTAGGGCAATTATTAGCATAATGCCCCATTTCCTTGCACTTGAAGCATTGAAGTGTTGGCGGTGCGTTCTCTGCAGTGTTTGCTTTATTCACATCATTAGAAACCCTTTTTCCATCACTTCGACACTCAGCTGCTCGATGACCTTCTTTTCCACACTTAAAACATTTCCTAGTTCCTTTAAGACAATCTCCACCATGCTTCTTTCCACACTTTGTGCATAAGGAAACATTCATCTTCTTTTCACCATTATTATGAGATTTCTCCTTGAACTCCATCTTTCGTTTCTTGTCAAAACCATGAGATGGATATGTAACACCAACTTCCATTTCTACCTTGATAGCACAACGCACAATTTCTTCATAGCTACTGAAGTCTCTTATAGCTAATGCCCTTCGAAGACTTGGTTTTAAGCCACTGAAAAATCGATCAACTTTACTTTCAGGTTGGATGATAATTCCAGAATCATACCTTGCAAGTCTTGTAAAATTTGCTTCATAGGTACCAACAGATTCATCGTCCCTTTGCTTCAGTTCAAGAAACTCTTTCTCCATCTTTGTTCGAAGAATACGAGGGAAGTACTTACTGAAAAACAAGTTCTTGAACTCGTCCCATTCCATGGACTCAATTTCATCCCTTGGCCTCGTATTCTTGATAAGATTCCACCATTGATCAGCTTCACCTTCCAAACGATATACTGATAAGATGACTTTATCATGTTCAGAACATTGAAGAACTGAAAATATCTTTTCAGTGGTACTGATCTATTGTTCAACAACAAGTGGATCGGAAGTCCCACTGAAAGAAGGGGGACGTTGCCTCATGAAGGACTCAATAGAATATTGTTCCCTTCTCTGCTCATTTGGAAGTCCAGAATGATTCATAGCTTGTGTAAGTATAGCAATAAGATTTTGCACTCCATCTCCCATAACATTTGTTTGTTCAGGAGGGCAATCATTGCATTGTCCATTGCATTGATCAACACGGTTCCTTCGGGTTCCAGCCATCGTCTAAAACCCAAAAAGAATAGTGTGAGAGGCAAAAATCATGCTAGGGAAAACAACATAATAAAGGGGGAGTACCTTCAATATCCAACATCTTAGGTTTAATTCTATGATCGTTAGCGTAATTCTATTACTATAACCTATACATATACTTATCCCTAGGGACATCCCTAGACATACCTTAGAAATATCTCTAGGGATCTCACTAACGTTTTCGCATCCTAGTTTCCAAAGGTTGACTAAACCTTTCCTCTGATACCAACTGTAGAGACCCGTATCCTGACGTACATGGACATTACATTACATTTGCGGAATACTTAGTACATAACAAAAACACACACTAAAGGATCGTAATAGTTTAGTGTCTTTGGAAACTCGGAACATAATCTTCTAATCCTGGTGAAAGATCTTCAATATCTCCCGTAAAGATCTTCCATTTTTTTTTACCTAAAACCTTTCTTTATATCCTGGGGAAAAGAAAACATAAAAGGGTGAGCTCAAATGCTCAGTAAGGGTATACAAAAGAAATAAAAATCATATCATATCTTTTTTGAAAATCACAACCTGCAAAAGAGATCATAATATCTTAACATGGAACAAATCATAGAAGTGAAAATGAGATCCCCATAATCATAACATGAAACTTGAAACTTTGTGGCATGCACACATAATCATGGAAAATCATTTCTTGTTAGTCATGACTCATTGCCAAGACTATCTTAGTGGACAAAGTCCCTTTCTGAACCGAGTTCACTCCTCGTTTCAGTCCTGTATCACTGAACCGAAATAACATTCCGTTCCAGCCATGTCTATCTCATGAGATATAAAATCATTACCCAATGCATTGGAGGGAGATATAGGTCCCACCCATCTTATAATGAATCCTTTCTTATGTGTGCCACATAATCATAACACATACATCATCGCATAACACATGTAACAAAAATGGCATTCTTGAAACATCATGACATCATAAATCAATTCATATTAGATAAAGGAATTCATAAACATAATTCCATCACAACATAGTCAAATCAATGTAAAAATATGGATAGAAACAGAACCCTTTATTATCTTAGATGGAAAATAATTTTGATAAAACACTTGAATTGAATTCTTGAGGAAAATATCCTTTCTTCTTCAAAATCAATTTCTTTTCACAAAACATCATGAAATTTTAAAAGAAAGAGATTTTATTGAAAATAGTCATGAAATATTTTAGAGTAAGCTTCATTAAAATAAGGCTTTATAAAACAGTAGAAATCCGTTCGTGCCGTATAAGTTAAAAAAAAAATTCTTCGTACTTTTGTCGGAAAAGTCAAAAAGTACCTCGTACGAAAAACGACAAAAGATTCCTTTCATACGTATTACTAAAAACTCACCGAAGGGTAAAAATGGATTTAAACAATTTTAGGTGGATGGAAATAATATTACATATTGAGTAAACATGGATGTGGATGATAAAATACACCCCAGTAAATACTTACGAATAAACAATCTCGGATAAAAATGAGATTGTGATATTTCCCTTACCTTAGGTCCGATTTGCTTTTTTCGTGTCCGAAGCTCCTGTATAATGGTTTAAATAATGTTATTGACTTATTACAGAATCATATTCATTGTTATGATATCATATATGGTTCACTTATGACATTATATTACCCGTTCTTTTGTAAATTCCATGTTAAAGAAGCGTTTTGGGTAAAATCGTTTCATTTATCGTAGGTGTTTTGACTTGTTGTTCTTGACATCATTATTACTTATATCATGATTTACTTACTTCCAGAATATAAAATATGATTTATATATCATATATATTCAGTATATATATATATAATAGGTAGATAAATAAAATGAAAAACACCGTTCATGGAGACGGTAGTCCGTACGTACGCATGAACGCTGTTTTCCTTTCCTTATTGTCTTGAAATGGAAGTAGATGACATACATATGTATATATATACATAAATCCAGTAGCTTTATAATTTCATATATTTCATTATTATTTCTTATATATACATTATAATCATTCTTAAATGGTTAACATGGAGAATGAATCTCATCGCGTCGTGGAGGCGGTATTCCGTACGTACGCACGAGCGATGATATCATTTCTATAAATATTGAATTGAATTGGAGTGGATTATACAATATATCAGAATAAATATGATGTTTTAATAACTATGTATAGTTATTCTTTACACCATTATACCCATCCATGTAAGGTGGTGGTGGAAAATAGATTACACCACGGCGTGGAGACGGTATTCCGTACTTACGTACGCGCGGTGATTTCTTTTTCCGCAGGATGGATAGATGGTGAAATAGGTTTGTTTCATACTTATAATAACATATCAGTATATTAGTGATACTGATGTTATTACTTCATAATGAAACAACCTAAGAAGAAGAAGTGGAAGAAGAGATAAAGATGAAAGAATTAGTAACGGTAATTACCTCTTCTTTGAAGTGCCTCTTTGAGACCTCCTCTTAGGGCACTAAAATTGGTCTTTGAGGAAGACCAGAACCTCTAGGATGTTGCTAGGGAAGTGGAGAGGAGAACTTGGCAGGGGTTGGCCGAGCTTGAGTGCTCAAATTGGTGTGAGGAGGAGGGGGAGGAGGTGTCCTTTTATAGGGGAGGAGAGGGGCACCTTAGGAATATCTCAAAATATTATTTTATATTAAAGTCAAAATCGGTTTATAATGGTTCCAAAGGGTCTTATTTCGAAGCTAAAGTGGGGATGGGTCGAAATCCTATCAACCAATAAGATTTAGACAAGTTTAGGTTCTTATTTTAACCTTATCAATTAGATTTAACTCTAAGTTAAATAATTTAACTTTTACCGTGTCTTTTTGTTTTCTTTCACTATATGGTTAATAAACTTAGTATAACATGCCAAACGAACCCCAAATTGTATATTATTAATACATATATCCTTATCTAAGTCGTTTGGCCGAACCTTAGATTTTTAGGAATAAAATAGCAATTAATAATATAATATTTGATTTAAAAACTCTTTTGTGTCAATTTTGACACTATTTGATATATGATTTTTGTGAAAGTCATAACAGAATTATATGTTCGAACCAAGTTGATTAAATCAACAATAATATATCATAGTAACCTAGAAAATTAGTGGAATTCATAAAAAGTCTTAAATTACATTTATTTTGGTATTTATATTATCAATTATGTCAATATTTCATTAATAAGATAATTACTGCATCATCTTTGTGTCATAAATAAATTATATTATTTGATGTCTAAAAATTACAAATAAAATACCATCATGTAGGAAATCGTTTTTTCTTTCTAATGAATATTTATAGTCGAATTTATCTTATGTATAACCCCATATTAAAAATGATTTACTTATTAAACTTTGATTTTAACTATTTTAACCCTTCTTTAAATAAATTAATAATAAATGTCCTAATCTAATCCAAGTGGGCCTAAATGGTCATATTTTATTCCTAAGTTTATTTTTGGTCGAATTACACTTGTCCAATAGAATTAGGACATGTGTTAGGGTAATATTAATATCATATTTACCCTTAATTACCCTATTTACTATTTACCGTGGTAAAAAAAAGTAAAAAGTTACTATTCACCAAAAAATTATTTTCATCTCATTGAATCACATTTTAGTCCTTGATATTAACCGTGTCTCTCGGATTTTCGAAATTCCATTCACAGAAGCGGTAAAATTAAGTTTTATGCAAAATTCAGTTTTTAACCTACCACTTAGTAGTTTCACTATTCATCAAAAATTGATGTTTTTCAGAACAATGCCAAAATTTCATCCCAAGCTATAGTTCATATTCCGAATTCAAAAATGACTTCTATTTTACCAAATTCATAACATAAAAGTTGCATTAATTAATTTTATAATTAAATCCCGCTGTTAAAACAAATAGTGTGTTTTTAAGAAACAATATCTATCAAAAGATTGACACTTGTTTATGTATAGTTTAAATGTGAAATTACATCCAATGACCGACATTGTATTAAATTGTAAAAGTATATTCTAAATATACTTTAAAACTACTCAAATTAATAATTTATCACTATTAATTATTTCGATTAAAAAAGTTTTTTTTAATTATAATTTAGTAATTTTCACTATTCATCAGAATATGAAAGTTATCCGAAATGTACCAAAATTTCACCTTAGGCTAAATTCGATACTCCGAATCCAAAAATGAAGTTCATTTTGAAATATAAGATTTACAGAATTTTAAAAAGTGGTTATTACTATTCATAACGGCTAGTTTTAATAATATTTTAATAGCATATCATTGTTTCGTGAAACTCAGGATTACGTACCACACACGCTATCGAGGAAGGTTGTGATTGCGTGTAATGCAAGGCAAGTCAAGGATGCGTGTTGTGCAAGCTCCTTTTGGTGTAGCGTATAAGACAAGACATTAGTAAAATAAAAAAGAATATTTTTCATAAAATCTTGGGCTGTTACACCCCCAATCCCTATAAAAATATTTTTAATAAATTACTCCCAATTCTGAGATTCATTATTCTTATTATTATTCCCTATTATATGGATTTTTTTTGCTAAAATAAAGATGGATTGAAGAATTTATAATTTTCTTAAGTAATGAATTTTCTTTTGTATATTTTTACAACAGCTTTGTATAATCATTAAAAATCCTGATATAAAAAATTAGGTATCTGCAATATAATTATAATTTATTAATTTAATGTAAAAATATAAATATATCTCATCCTACATTATTTGGGAAACAAAACAACCAATTGTATTAATGACAAACTACCACCTTAGGAACCGATGTAATTAGTTTTCCATCACCAGATATCAAGGATAAATAAAATGTTGAATTTAACATATTTATATTATATTTATGAGATTATTATATTTATCATGTAATAATATCATGTAAATAAATTCTTACATTCCATCTATTTTGTTGATGATAATGTTACACATGTGTTTGGTAGAATACCACCTCTTGAAGCAATGTTATTCGTTCCTCACATAAACATTACATAGAAGGTAATTAGTATAGATTAATTGATAATAATGGATATATTTGATTTAATAATTATTCTAGAATGGTAATATATTATTTTAATATATTTTATTCTGTCTTTTGACAAAATAGAAACATTATTCTAGTGTATATACATCCATCTGTCTCAATAGATTGTAGACTTAATTTTCTATCATTGACTATAATGGACTACTCTAAATATATATATATATATATATATTTACAATAAATATAGTTCATATCATTGATAAAATTATGGATATGATGGAAACATGATCATTAAAAAAGGAATGAAAATATCAAATGAAAACATACATGAAAAACAAAATAGTTCTTACACAAAATGTTATTTTAACAAAGAATTATTAATAAATGAGTTATAAATATACATATGTTAATCTTATATAGAATGATATATATAATTATTTTTTAGTATATAATTATATATAATACATAAATATTTATTATATAAGAGGTTTAACAATTTATAAATAAAGGTAAGAATATATGTAATGGATCATCATCTCACTTCTTGTTCCATTGAGCATAATCTTTATTCCACGGTTGTTTTTTTATTGTGTAAATATTTCCCCTGAATTTATTTTATGATAATTATCACGATATTATGGGCATTCAAATACATCAAAATTTATTTCATTCTTGTATTTTTGTTGTTGAAATTTCACCAATTTGGTAATGTTTGTACGTTATAACATCATTGTTTGTATCAATTGTTTATGATTATCTTTATGACAATAATGTCCTATAATTTACCTATAATGAATAGAAATAAGATTAATTAAATATTTTTATTTATCAAAAAATAAATTTTCCCTCTTCATTTTTTCTATTTATTTACTCAGTATACAAGAAGAATATTTTTTATTGATAACAAATAATATTTCTCTCATTGGTAAAAGAATCTCATTTTCATAAATTTCAAGGATTTCTATTAGAAAAATTATTCGACCTTTTAAGGTTTCTCAAAATATTATTTAAATTTATTTTTAACCACATTTTCGAAAGGTTTTTATATAATATTATTTTTATTTTCTAAATTAGATAGTTTTATTTTTTAACAAAAATATTAAAGGAATCAATTATTTAAAGTGTATGCCAGAAATTATGTTTTCAGACACCATCAAAACCCTTAGTTTTGAATATTCCATTACATGTTTAAAATATTATTGTAATATAATGTTTTTTCACTTACATTTTTTTGCTCTTTTATATTTAAAATAATTGTTTTCAATGTAAAATGATTATGTTCCTCATGAAATTTTCTAATTGATCTTTAAAAAAAGTTAAATATAAGATATAATTTTTGAGGTTTCATATGTTTAAATTGGGATCTTATCCAATGTTACAATAATTTTTCATTATTTGTAGGGTTTATGATTATGAAAATGATATTTCTATGAAATACATTTATTCTCAATAGATTATTTTATAATTAATTGATGATTTGGTTATGAAACTCATTTCCATTCTATGGGTTTTTTATAATGAAATGTTTGTCAATAACATTTTTTCATGTTTTATTAGAAGTTGTATTTTTTTGATTTATGGATCCCACACACACACACACACATATATTTATATATAATTTTCATTTTATGATGTCTGAGCTATATTCAAACTTCCAATTCATTTTAAAAATATTTATATCTCATGATATGAATTTGAATTCAATGGGGAGTGGACATTGTTTTGAAAGGGACTCTGTCCACTATAATAGTCATGGGAGTTAACCATTAATTATACAATGTTTCTAAGAGTAAAACCAAACCAACATGATCATATTTTTAGTGAACCATGACTAATAAATTATTGTGGGAAGTAAACCCAATCTACTATATTATTTTATAAAGTGAACCCTAGACTACTAAATAAATGATTTGTAATTATTATGTGTTTTACATAAATCTATGTCGTATAAAAAATTATAATTTAATGGATTATGTAATTTTATTCCATCATGATTCATGTCATATTATATTCCATGATTTATTCCACGAATCGTGTTTATGATCTATGATATACTGGGCATGGTTTTAATATTTTATTTTAATGTTCTCATACCCTTATGATCTTGCTATTTGGATATGTCCCTTATTGAACATTACTTATCATATAATCTCACTCATTTCTATATTTAATTCCCAAAACTTATGAGGAAAATTATTAATATATTTTCTATCTATGAAGGGTGTTAATTTTAAATAACTATTTGGTAGAAGATGTTGAACACATAGGAACTAGTTTCTTATGTTTCCATGCATACAAATGTATTAGACCTAAACGATTTAGTCATTTATTGTTATGTTATATTATTAATATTCCACAAATAATATGTTATATATATCTATGAAATGTGTGTGTCATTACACGTATATGGGTCCCCTTGGTCACATCAAGGTATCCCATAACTCCTAGTGTGAAGACTAGACCCCATTTTCCAAAATTCAGTTCCTTTATTCCTTACATTGAACTGATTATAATAAATTCATATTCTAAAAGAACGAATATTTTAATAGTTTTTGAAAACTAGATTTATAAATAATTTTAACACAACAAATTGAAAGAAAAACAATATATAAAATCCATTGACAACATCCATAAATCCTAGGTTATCTATGTATTTCATCCATAATATGCATCTTCATGTCCTGGGATAATAAAACATAAGAAACAGGTGATCACAAATTCTCATTAATAGTAAACAATACAGAGGAATATATCATAAATATAAACATTAGGTATGGTGAATTACTAAAAACACATACCATTAAAAAATAAACTTGAACACATTTAGGAAGGAATATGATATGAATAAGTAATGCCATAATGAAGCATATTCATGAGTATTCTACTAGTCGAATAACCTTAGGAAAGGTCCCAACCTATCCCATGGGGCCCATGCCGTGAATACCCCAAGTCTAACTTCCATAGGGAATGGGATGGCGACTAGCATCGGAAATGCATATCCCTAAAATGGAAAGGAATTTTCTTTTAACCTGTATAGACACACAGTCCACGAAAACAACAAGAAGCAACCATAAAGTAAACTGATATAGTAAAAGTGTGCTCATTGTGAAGCGGTCAGAATACAAGACCTACGGAAAAGTACAAGAATATCTAAAAATTGAAAAAATCTATTGGATCTTCCACTGATGATCCTACCTGAAGTTAGGAACATCTCATGATCAGTATTCCATTCATCACGTCACGCCAATTGATCCACCTCTATGCATCGTCCAATCATTGTTCCCTGAGACTCAATCAATGTTGTACATCATCTGTACAAGACACAATAAGGTGCAGGCATATCCCATGCATTGGTGAGTATAATGATACAGAGTAGGGGCCCAAGACCCCATAGGTCTCCCAAAGTTCCACAAATGATAAACCACATGGAAAGACCTCCATCTCAAACAATGAAGTGATAGAAATTATCTCTACTTAAGTATAATCCCATATATATACCTCAGTTATCATGATATACTCATCCCATACATGAGGTAAAAATACCACAAAGGTAACACCATGAAGTTAGAAGTACCACGTAGGTAACTCCATGAAGATTTTAGCACCACACAAGTAACACCACGAAGACAACACCACGAAGGTAAAAGTACCATTCAACTATAACGACGGAGACACCACCACTAAGTTTTAAGACTCAGCTCACAATCATCTATAACTTCTGTAAAAATTTATATATGATTAATTATAAGATATATCATCTTATAATGTTAAGAGGCACTGTTTCTTACCCACACATGATCAAGAGGTAACAACCCTTGCTGACCCACACATGATTGGTATGCACGGACCCACATAGGATCATCATGTGATATACCATACATGATCGGAAAGATGTTAACCCACATAGGATTGAGAGATTTTGACCCACTTAGGATCGATTAGTATTCATCATGTTCCATCCTGCCACATGATTTCTCACACCCGGTGCGCTCGACTTCTGTAGAATATGCTCCTTGAGATATCGATCGTACCTTGACCTCCAATAATGTAACACCTGAGACTTTTATGAGAAATCTTTTCTTTTTTAGGTTATATAAATCATCAAAGGTATATTTCACTACACACAACACTATCTTGGCTTGCTTTACACGCAATTGCGTCCTTCCTTGATAGCATGCTTCGTACACATACCGAGTTTCACTAAACAACGATATGCTATTAAAATATTTTTAAAACTAGCCATTATGAATAGTAATATCCACTTTTTGATTTTTTTTAAATTTCATATTTCAAAATGGACTTCATTTTTGGATTCTAAATATCAAAATTATCCTAGGGTAAAATTTTGGTATTTTTCTGAAAACTTTCGATTTTTGATGAATAGTGAAAACACTGGGTTACTATTTAAAAACCGAATTTTTATTTAAATAATTATTTATTTTATTTAAAGTTATTTTAGGTCAAAATTGATACATAATACCTATATATGTTCAATTCAATTCATTGGAGTCATTTTATAATAATTTTAGATATATAAAAAATTTATTGAACTTTTCACAGTCTTTTACCCACCTCCTAGGATAATTTACAAATTTACATCAAACATAATTGTACCACTTCTGTGAATGAAATTTCAAAAATCCAAGAGACAAGGTTGATGTCCGTAAGTAAAATGTTGTTTAATGAGATGAAAATAATTTTTGGTGAATAGTAACTTTTTACTTTTATTTACCACGGTTCAAAGTAAATAAGGTAATTAAGGGTAAAAATTATATTATTATTCTCTTAACATGTGACCTAATTCTATTGGATAAGTGTAATTCGACCAAAAACAACCTTAGGAATAAAGTATGACCATTTAGGCCCACGTGGATTAGATTAGGACATTTAATATTAATTTATTTAAAGAAGGGTTAAAATAGTTAAAATCAAAGTTTAATAACTAAATCATTTTTAATATAAGTATATACATAAGATAAATTATACTATTAATATTAATTAGAAAGATAAAAATATTTCCCAAATAATGATATTTTATTTGTAATTTTTAAAAATAAAATAATTTATTTTATTTATGAAACAACGATGATGCAGTAATTATCTTGTTAATGAAATATTGACATAATTGATTTTATAAATACCCAAATAAATATAATTTGAGACTTTTTTATGAATTAAAATAAATTACTAGTTTAATATGACATGTTATTATTGATTTAATTAACTTTGTTCGAACTAATATTTCCGTTATGATCTTCACAAAAATCAATTACCAAATAGTGTCAAAATTGACATAAAATAGTGTTTAAAACAAATATTATATTATTAATTGTTATTTTATTCCTAAAAATCTAAGGTTCGGCCAAATGACTTAGATAATGTTATATATTTTAATAATAAACAACATGGGGTTCTTTTGGCTTGTTATGGTATGTTTATTAACCTTATAGTGTAAGAATACAAAAAGACACGGTAAAAGTAAAATTATTTAACTTAAAGTTAAATCTAAATGATAAGGTTAAAATAGAACCCTAAACTTGTCTAAATTATATTGGATGAGATTATTCCGACCCATACCCACCTTAGATTCTAAATAAATCAATTTTGAGCTATTAAAAATTGAATATGACTTTATAATAAAATAATATTTTTTTGTTTTTCCAAAGGTGCCCCTCTCCTTCCTTATAAAAGGGAACCTCCTCCCTCTATTAATCTCACCAATTTGAGCCTTCAAGATCGGCCAACCCCTGAAACATTATCTTATAAACTTCCCTAGAAACATCCTAGAGGACCTGGTATTCTTCAAAGACCAATTTTAGTGCCCCAAAAGGAGGTCTCAATGAGACACTTCAAAGAAGAGGTAATGTCTGTTACCGATTCTTTCAACTTTATCTCTTCTTACACTTCTTCTTCTTTAGTTGTTTCATTATGAAGTAATAAAATCAGTATCACTCATATACTGATATGTTATTATAAGTATGAAACAACCCTATTTTACAATCTATCCATCCTACGGAAAACAAAATCATCGCGCGTGCGTACGTGCTGAATACCATCTCCACACCGTGGTGTAATATATTTTCCACCACCACCTTACTTAGATGGGTATAATGGTTCAAATAAACAACTAAATATTATTACTGAAAAGTTTTATTGATTCTGAAATAGTATAAATACACTCCAATACAATTCCACGATTATGGGAACGATATCCTCGCTCGTGCGTACGTACGGAATATCGTCTCTACGATGTGATGTGACTCGTTCTACATGATATTCATTGAATAATGATTATATAAATTAATTGAATGAATTAATATGATATATATTACACTAATACCATTTTGGAAATGAGGTATCTATAACCTAAAAATAAGAATAATAATTTATTCGACAAAACACGCATAAGAAAAAAAAGAAATAAACACCCGAATAACAAGTAACAATGAAATATTACTAATAAGAAACTAATAATATCACCATATATAATATCATAAAAATATGTATGATTCTGGAATATGTCGATAACAATATTTAAATTATTATACAGGAGGTTTGGACACATACGAAGCAAATCGTACCTAAGGTAATGGACAATCTCGCAATCTAAATTTTTATCCGAGATTGTTTATACTTCATAATTTACTAGGGAATATTTATCCTCCACATCCATGTTTCCTCAATATGTAATATTATTTATGTCCTCCTACCATTTTTTAAATCCAATTTTACCCTTCGGTGAGTTTTTAGTAGAAGATATGAAAGGAATCTTTTGTCGTTTTTTCGTACGAGGTACTTTTTGAGTTTTCCGACATAAGTATGAGAAGGATGTTTTTTTAACAAATATGGCATGAATTGATTTTTATAACATTGTTTCCATGAAGCTTCCTTTACAAGTTTTAATGTTTATTTTTAATCAAATTCTTTTAGTTGAAAATTATATGACATGTTAAGAAAGGAAAAATGTTATTGAAGTAGAAAGGATATTTTCCTCAAGAATGGAATTCAAGAGTTTTATCAAAATTATTTTCCATCTAAGATAATATAGGGTTCTGTTTCTATCCCTATTTTTACATCTATTTGGTTATATTAGGATGGAATTATTTTTATGATGTCTTTTTATCTTATATGGATTATGTTATGATGGCATGATGTTAAAGATTCCCATTTTTATTACATGGGTTATGCAATGATGTATGCTTTTTTTTCATTTTTTTGCACACATAAGAATGATATAATTATGAGATGGTTGGACCAATATCTCCCTATAATGCATTGGTTAATTATTTTTATCGCATGAGATAGACATGGATGGAACATCAGGTTAAACCGGTTTAGTGAAACAGGACTGAAAAGAGGAGTGAACTCGGTTCAGAAATGGACTTTGTCTGCTAAGATAGTCTTGGCTATGAGTCTTGACTACTAAGAAATGATTCTCTATGATTATGTGTGTATGACAAAAAGCTTCATGTTTTAAGTTATGATTTTTGGGATTACATTTCATTAATATGATTTATCCCATGTTATGAAATTATGATCTCTTTTGCAGGTTAAGATTTCCAAAAATGTTATATTCTTATGAATATGATGTGATTGATATTTCTATTGTTTACCCTTACTGATTATTTGAGATCACCCTTTTGTATGTTTTCTTTCCCTAGGGAAGGATGAAGGTTATTATGTAGGATATGCCAAAGGGGACTCTAGATATGATGAAATAAATGGGATATAGTGTAGATTCATTATGAACCAATTGTTTATGTTTCCCAATTTCTAAAAAAACTATACCAATACGGTCCATTCATGGATTTGTTATATGTTGTAATAAGTGTACTTCAATTTTAAAGTAATATCCATGTATGTAAAGTATGGGTCGTTATAGTTGGTATCAGAGGCAATGGAGGTAGGAATGTATCTGATCCTTGGGAACTCACACATGTGAGTGTTGGACGAAGCATGGCTCTCTACCCAATGGATTCATGAGGAAATGGATGCCACTGGGGATGGTGGTGTGTCCCACCCAGGGGGTGTAGCCACCCATGGATTGCCCTGATAGGTAAAAATTATAGTCCACTGGAAGTAATTCTAGACCTTTATAGTTGGTATCAGAGGAAAGGTATAGTCAAACTTCGGAAACTATGATGTGAAAGCCCTTGTAGGAAACATAAGTATAAGTCTAATAATAGAACACAATCTTAGTGTTTTAGAAATGGCCATGAACAACAAATTATAAGACATTAAGTGTGGAATTTTATTCTTGATTATGTGGATTTCCTATTATAATTAGTGTTTATCACACTATTCCTTGTGGTTTTAGTCAACGACTGGAACCTGAAGGAACCGTGTTAATGTGGAATGTGACAGGAAATGAAATGATTGTCCCCCTGAGAAACCAAACGTTATGGGATCTGGAATGAAAAATCTTGTAGCCATGCTCGAACAACTTTCTCAAGCTATGAATCATGCAGGACTTCCAAACGAGCAAAAGAAGGGGCAAAATTCTGTTGAATCCTTCATGAGGCAGCGTCCACCTTCATTCAGCGAGTCTTCTAATCCAGTAGTGGTGGAACAATAGATCAGTACCATTGAAAAGATATTTTTAGTTATTCAATGTTCTGAACATGATAAATTCATCTTAACTGTGTATCGTTTGGAATGAGATGCTGATCAATGGTGTAATCTTATCAAGAATATGAGGCAAATAAATGAAATTGAATCCATGGAATGTGATGATTTCAAGAACTTATTTTTCAATAAGTACTTCCCTCGTATTCTTCGAACAATGATGGAGAAGAAGTTTCTTGAACTAAAGAAGAAGGATGAAGAATCTATTGGTACTTATGAAGAAAATTTTACAAGACATGCAAGGTATGCTTCTAGTATTATTATCCAACCTGAGAGTAAGATTGATCGATTATTTAGTGGCTTAAAACCAAGTCTTCGAAGGGCGTTAGCCATAAGGGACTTCAATAAATACCAAGAAATTGTTCGATGTGATCTCACGGTTGAGATGGAGATTAGAGTACCCCATCAGTCATATGGGTTTGATAAGAAGAGGAAAATGGAATTCAAATGAAAATCTAAAGAGCACACTGAAAAGAAGATGAGTTTTCCCTTATGCTCAAAGTGAGGAAAGAAACATGGAGGGAGTTTTCATAAAGGGACAAGTAAATGTTTCAAATGTGGAAAGGAAGGTCATCGAGCATTTGAATTCCGCAATGATGGGAAGAAGATGTCTAGTGATGTGAACCAAGAAAAGGCTACATAGAGTGCACCTCCTACACTTCAATGTTACAAGTGCAAGGAAATGGGGTATTATTCCAATCAATTCTCTAATCCACGGGTTTTTGATGATGATCTATGTCAAAAAACTCTTATGGATAATAACAAAGGAAAGTCACCTGAAATTTCTATGAGTGATGTGGAGTCTGATAACGATGTGGTGAAAGGTACACTTACCATCCACTCTAATGTAGCAAATGTTTTATTTGATTCTGGATCCACCCACTCATTTATTTCTGAAGATTTTTCTAAGGGTATAACCATATTACCTCAACAATTACATGTTGAGTTAGCTGTGACAACCCCTAATGGCACAACAGTCACATCGAAAGTATATAATTCTTCTCCGATTGAAGTTTGTGGGAATGTGCTTCCTGTAAATCTTGTGATCCTTCCTATAGTGGAATTTGATGTGATTCTTGGCATGTATTGGCTTTCTCTATATGGAGCTCATAACAATTTCCAAAGAAGGGAAGTCACATTTCATATTCCAGATCAATCAATGATCGTCTATCAAAGTAAGAATGAACATAACCTTCCAGTGGAAATTTCTTCCATCTTATGGGTCTTGATTCCACTAAATGAAGTATATTTATCTCAAATGGTTGGAGCGATACTCATGATTATGAATATGGCTATTGTATGGGAGTTTGACGATGTCTTTCTAGAGGAAATTTCGGGTCTTCCACTAAACCGTGAAGTTGAGTTTTCAAAAGAACTCATACCAGGTGCTTTTCCTATTTCAAAGACACCTTATAGAATAGACCCAATTGAGTTGCCGAAATTGAAGAAGAAACTCCAAGAGAATCTTTATAAAGGATTCATACGCCCTAGTGTGTCACCTTGGGGAGTACTAGTTCTATTTGTTAAGAAGATAGATGGATCAATGAGACTCTACATTGATTATGGAGAACCTAACAATATCTCTATGAAGAACAAATATCCTCTCCCACGCATTGATGACTTATTTGACAAACAACGCGGATCTCAATACTTTTCCAAGATTGATCTTCATTCAGGGTATCATCAATTAAGGTTAAAAGGGAGGATATACCAAAGATGGTTTTCCGTACAAGGTATGGACACTATGAATTTATAGTGATTCCATTTGGTCTTACTAATTCCCCTGCTATCTTCAGGGATCTGATGAATAGAGTCTTTAGAGACTATCTTGATCAGTTTGTGGTAGTCTTTATAGACTATATTTTTTTCTATTCAATGATAAAGGAAGAACATTAAGATCACTTGAGAAATATATTGAAGAACCTGAGAAAGGAGAAGCTTTATGCAAAATTTACCAAGTGTGAATTTTGGCTTCAAAAAGTTGAATTTTTTGGTCACATAATCTCAAAAGAGGGGATATCTGTGGATCCAGCAAAAACAGATGTTATCGAAAGATGGTTGAGACCAAAAATAGTAACAGAGATCCGAAGTTTTCTTGGTTTGGATGGATATTATTAACATTTTGTGAAAGATTTTTCACGATTATCTAATCCACTCACCAGGTTGAATCGAAAAGGAGTTATGTTCGTGTGGATGGAGGAATGTGATGAAAATTTCAAGGAGTGGAAAAGAAGGTTATCCAGTGCACCTGTGCTTACACTTCCTTGTAGTGGAGAAAGGTTTGTGATCTACAATGATGCTACAAAGAAGGTATTGGGGTGTGTTCTCATGGAAAATGATATGGTGATAGCTTATGCCTCCCGAAAGTTGAAAATCCATGAGAAAAATTACCCAACTCATGATTTGGAGTTAGCTACGGTAATCATTGCATTAATTATTTAGAGGAATTATCTTTATGGAGAATGGTGTGACATTTATGCTGATAATAAAAGATTAAATTATATTTTCACACAAAAGAAACTGAATAAGCGCCAAAGAAGATGGTTGGAGCTGATTAAGGATTACGACTACTCAATTCATTACCACCATGGGTATGCAAAACAAGGTGGAAGATGCATTAAGTCGACAAGACCATTATAGCTTATCTATGATGACGTTCACAAAAGATCCAATATTTATGAATTTACAAAGGATAGATCTTGGAATTATAATGAAAGGGGAAAAATCGTATCTTTCTCAAATGGATGTTCAACCATCTATACATGTAAATATTAAATAGGCACAGAAAGAAGATGTAGAATTACAAAAGAAGGGGAGAAATGTTCCTAAATTCAACCTTGATTGTGATAGGGTAATAATGTTCGAGAATCAGGTTTGTGTTCCACTCATCCTCGAATTAAAGAAGGAGCTATTGGACGAGGCTCATAGTTCTTTATTCTCTATTCATCCTGGAGGCACGAAGATGTATAGGGACCTGAAAGAGTACTTCTGGTGGGATGGCATGAAAAGAGATGTTGCTGAATATGTCTCTCGATGCATGGTTTGACATTAAGTTAAAGATGAGAGACATAAGTCTAAGGGGATTTACAACCATTACCAATACCTGAATGGAAATGAGAAAACATCACTATGGACTCTGTCACTGGACTTCCTAAAACATCTAAAGGTTATAATGCTATCTGGGTCATATTTGATCGTCTTACAAAGTTTTCACACTTCATTGCTATTAGAGAAGATTTATTTCTAGATCAGCTTGCCGGGATATATGTAAAGGAAGTGGTAAGATTGCATGGAGTACCACTTTCTATTATATTGGATCAGGATCCGAGGTTTACCTCAATGATCTAGAAAAGTCTTAAGTATACTTTTGATATAGAGTTGAGTTTCAGCACTGCTTTTCATCCTCAGACGGACGGTCAGTCTGAGAGGAAAATTCAAAATCTAGAAGATATGTTGAGAGCTTTCTCTATGGATTTCAAAGGTGGTTAGGATCAACACCTACCTTTAGTGTAATTTTCTTATATTAATAGCTTTCACTCCAGTATTCAGATGGATCCTTATAAAGCTCTCTATGGAATTAAATGCAGGACTCCAACTTGCTGGGATGAAGTTGGGGAAAGAAACCTATTAGAACATGATCTTATTGATGAGATGGCAGAAAGGTCAGATATATTCAACAACACATTAGAGATGCTTAGAGTCAACAAAAAATTTATGCCAACAACTGAAGAAAAGATCTAGAGTTTGAAGTGGGTGATAATGTGTTCTTACGAATATCTCCTTGGAAGATAGTAATGAGATTTGGAAAGAAGGGAAAGCTGAGCCCTAGGTATATCAGTCATTTTGAAATTCTGGATCGTGTTGGGAAGGTAGCCTACCGATTGGAGCTTCCACCGAATCTCTCCCAAGTTCACGACGTGTTCCGGGTATCTCTCTTGAGAAAGTACATACCTGATCCTTCACATGTACACAACTCAGAAGTTGTACCGCCGGAGCAATATCTTTTTTATGAAGAACAACCGAGAGAGATTCTGGATCATAGCAAAAAATTCCTACGGAACAAGACCACTGTCATGGTAAATGTTTTATGGAGGAACCACCAAATAGAATAAGATACTTGGGAACTTGAGGATATGATGAGGGAGAGGTATCCTCATCTTTTTGTAATGAAGTGACGAATTTCAAGGGAGAAATACATTTTAAGGGGGGTAGAATGTAACACCCGAGACTTTTATGAGAAATATTTTGTTTTTATGTTATATGAATCATCAAAGAGATATTTCACTATACACAACACTATCGTGGCTTGATTTACAGGAAATTGTGACCTTCCTCGATAGCTTGCGTCGTACACAATACCGAGTTTCACTAAACAACGATATGCTATTAAAATACTATTAAAACTAGCTGTTATGAATAGTAATAACCACTTTTGGAAATTTTGTAAATTTAATCTTTCAAAATGGACTTAATTTTTGGATTCTAGATATTGAAATTAGCCTAGGGTGAAATTTTGGTATTTTTCTAAAAACTTTCAATTTTTGATGAATAGTGAAAACACTGGGTTACTATCTAAAAACTGATTTTTTATTTAAATAATTATTTGTTTTATTTAAATTTATTTATGTAAAAATTGATACATAATACCTATACAAGTTCAATTCAATTCATTGGAATATTTTTATAATAATTTTAGATATATAAAAATTTTATTGAACTTTTCACCGTCTTTTATCCACCTCTAAGGAGAATTTGCAAATTTACATAGAACTTAATTTTACCGCTTTTGTGAATGGAATTTCAAAAATCCAAGAGAAACGTTTGATGTCAGTAAGAAAAATGTGGTTCAATGAGATGAAAATAATTTTTAGTGAATAATAATGTTTTACTTTTATTTACCACGGTTAAAAGTAAATACGTTAATTAAGGGTAAAAATGATATTATTATTACCCTAACACAAGTCCTAATTCTATTGGATAAGTGTAATTAGACCATAAAAAACCTTAGAAATAAAGTATGACCATTTAGGCCCACTTGGATTAGATTAAAACATTTAATATTAATTTATTTAAAGAAGGGTTAAAATAGTTAAAATCAATGTTTAATAACTAAATCATTTTTAATATATGGTCATACATAAGATAAATTAGACTATAAAGATTAATTAGAAAGATAAAAGTATTTCCTACATAATAATATTTTATTTTTAATTTTTAGTCAATAAATAATTTAATTTATTTATGACACAATGATGATGCAGTAATTATCATAATAATGAAATATTGACATAATTGATGTTATAAATACCCAAATAAATGTAATTTGAGACTTTTTATGAATTAAAATAATTTTATAGGTTAATATAACATGTTAGTATTTATTTAATTAAAGTTTTTTGAACCAATCATTCTGTTATGATTTTTACAAAAAATCAATTAACAAATAGTGTCAAAATTGACATAAAATTGTTTTTAAAAAAAATATTATATTATTAATTGTTATTTAATTCTTAAAAATATATGGTTCATCCAAATGACTTATATAAGGTTATATATATTAATAATAAACATCTTGGGATTCGTTAGGCTTTTTATGGTAAGTTTATTAACCATATAGTGTAAGAAACCAAAAAGACACGGTAAAAGTAAAATTATTTAACTTAAAGTTAAATCTAAATAATATGGTTAAAATAGAACCCTAAACTTGTCTAAATTCTATTAGGTGATAGAATTTTGACCCATAACCACCTTAGATTCTAAATAAATCAAATTAAAGCTATTAAAACCGAATATGACTTTATAATAAAATAATATTTTTAGTTTTTCCAAAGGTGTCCATCTCATTCCTTATAAAAGGGCACCTCCTCCCTCTCTTCCTCACACAACTTTGTACCTTCATGATCGTCCAAACCCTCCAAAATTATCTTCTCCACTTCCCTAGAAACATCTTAGAGGTCCTGGTCTTCTTCAATGACCAATTTTAGTGCCCTAAAAGGAGGTCTCAAAGAGGCGCTTCAAAGGAGTGGTAATGTCCGTTACCGATTCTTTCAACATTATGTCTTCTTCCACTTCTTCTTCTTTAGTTGTTTCATTATTAATTAATAACATAAGTATCACTCATATACTGATATGTTATTATAAGTATGAAACAACTCTATTTCACCATCTATCCATCCTACGGAAAACGAAATCACCGTGCATGCGTACGTACGGAATACCATCCCCACACCGTGGTGCAATCTATTTTCCACCAACCCCTTACTTGGATGGGTATAATGGTGCAAATTAATAACTATATATGATTATTGTAAAGTCGTATTGATTCTAAAATAGTATACATACACTCCAATAAAATTCCACTATCATGGGAATGATATCATCGCTCGTGCGTACGTACGGAATACTGTCTCCACGATGTGATGTGACTCGTTCTACATGATCTTCCTTGCATGATGATTATATAAATGAATTCAATGAATTAATGTGATATATATTACATGAATATCATTCTGGGAATGAGGTATCTATAACCTAAAAATAATAATAATAATTTATTCGACAAAACAAGCATAAGAACAAAAAGCAATAAACACTCAAATGACAAGTAACAATGAAATATTACTAATATGAAGTTACGAATATGACCATATATAATATCCTAAAAATAATTATGATTCTGTAATAAGTCAATAACATTATTTAAATCATTATACATGTGGTTGGGGCACTTACGAAGCAAATCAGACCTAAGGTAAGGGACAATCTCACAATCTCAATTTTTATCCGAGATTGTTTATACTTCATAATTTACTGGGGAATATTTATCATCCACATCCATGTTTTCTAAATATGTAATATTATTTATATACACCTATAATTGTTTAAATCCAATTTTTCCCATTCGGTGAGTTTTTAGTAAAATATATGAATGTAATCTTTTGTCGTTTTTCGTACGAGGTACTTTTTGAATTTTCCGACATAAGTACAAGAAGAATGTTTTTTAACTTATACGACATGAATGGTTTTTTAGAAAATTATTTCCATGAAGCTTCCTTAAAAGTTTCTATGTTTATTTTTAATCAACTTATTTTAGATCAAAATTTTATGACATGTTAAGAAAGGAAAAAAAGATTGATGTAGAAAGGATATTTTCCTCAAGAATGGAGTTCAAGCATTTTATCAAAATTATTTTCCATCTAAGATAATATAGGGTTCTATTTATATCCCTATTTTTACATTGATTTGATTATTTTATGATGGAATTATTTTTATGATGTCCTTTTATCTTATATGGATTATGTTATGATGGCATGATGTTTATGATTCCCATTTTTATTACATGGGTTATGCAATGATGTAAGAATTTTTTTAATTTTGTGGCACACATAAGAATGGTATCATTATGATATGGGTGAGACCTATATCACCCTCCAATGCATTGTTTAAAGATTTTTATCTCATGAGATAGACATGACTGGAACAAAAGGTTAAACCAGTTCAGTGAAACAGGACTGAAACGAGGAGTGAACTCGGTTCAGAAATGGAATTTGTCCACTAAGATAGTCATAACTATGAGTCTTGACTACTAAGAAATGATTCTCTATGATTATGTGTGTATGCCAGAAAGTTTCATGTTTTAGGTTTTTATTATTGGGATTACATTTCATTACTATGATTTATCCCATGCTATGAAATTATGATCTCTTTTGCAGGTTAAGATTTCCAAAATGTTATGTTCTTATTAATATGATGTGATTGATATTTCTTTTGTTTACCCTTACTGTGTATTCGAGCTCACCCTTTTCTATGTTTTCTTTCCCCAGGTCAGGAAGAAGGTTATTATGTAGGATATTCCAAAAGGGACTCTAGATATGATGAAATAAATGGGAAATAGTGTAGATGCTTTATGAACTAGTTGTTTATGTTTCCCAGTTTCTAAAAAAACTATACCTATACAGTCCTTTCATGGGTTTTTTATATGTTTTAATAAGTGTACGTCAATTTTGAAGTAATAAAAATGTATTTAAAGTATGGGCCATTATAAATAAGCTTCTACAATGATATAACCCAAAAGACCGACATTTCGTATGGGTTCCAAAGCGACAGATTGTGCGTCAATCGGATTCCCGGTCTGTGAGTTATTAATGTTTTAGTTCTGAGGAGCCAGTTGGATTTGGGTTCGATCCAACCCGTTCATACTCCAACTATTTCCAAAAACTCAATTTGAGTATACCAACAGTACCATCTTTTCTAAAGGGTCCTAGTGCTGTACACAGTTCATCAAATGGACACCCGGATTTCACATTATGGTCTTTATGTGAAATTGGGCCCGGTTAGGTCTGGGAGCAGTCGGGCATGGTCAGACAGACCCGGTTTGGGTCACCTTGAACTGGCGGGGCTGGGCCACGGCGGGCTCGACTCACTCATCCTCTGTTCATCCTAGCCCACAGGGGTCATGACCCACTGGGCAGGCGGCCCCCTGGGCAAGCGGCACGACCGCGTGAGGCATGTCCCACTATTGGGTGGAGCGGCTGCTATTGCAGGGCCAGCCATAGCCGCCAGCTGGGGGAGTGACCCTCGGTTTTACCAAACAACTACGAGGGCCATTCGGTTTCCTCCGTAGTGGAAGTACCCCGTGGCACTTCAAAGTGCAATGCACCACCAGCTGTAGCAGGTCCTACCTCCCCTCACGGGCAGTCGGTGCCGGCCACCGTTTCTAGCGGCTCGCCTCTCCGCCACCCATGGTCGGCCTATGTGTTGGCTACCTCTTTCAGTCTGTCATGGATGATGAGCCACAACACATGTCTTCTTATGGCAATGTGTTCGTTTTCACTCCATTTCTGCGGCTGACCGGTGGTCTGCCTCCTCCTCTGACCATCGCCATTGACGATATGCGGCCGATTCTTCCGACGGTGTGGGTGTGCTGCCTCATCCCTCAGGTCCCACTAGTGTCGGACGCCATCTTGGTCCCCGCCGACACCGATCACCCATACAGCCACACAGGTGGCCTTCCGAGGGTCAGTAGATGAGTTCCAGTGGCCCATAATTCCTTTTGAAGGCATCATTGAACATTCGGGGTCATCACCATCACTTCTAGCCCATCCAAATTGTGTTATGTCCATCCTGAATAATTGACCCTATGGAATGAAAAAATTAATCAAGATAGTGGAGGGATCATTCTTTGTTCGTTTTTCATGTGCCCTCCATGTAATCTTGGTAATAATCGGGTGAAGAGATTGAATCATCCATACATGAAATAAAACAAGTTCAAATACCTACTTCGTAAATTTTTTTGATAACGTCTTCCCTTAAAGGTGGATTAGTGTTCTTCATTCTCGCATCATGATTCCAACGATGCCATTGGAATGATGGTCATCCGACCTTTCTTGGTGGATCTGTTCTTCAATGAATGTTTCCTCTAATGTTATCCTCTCTGGATCTCCTTCTCCAATGATTTAAAAAATTCCACAATGAGAAAAATAGGATCTTTCTACCATTAAGGGGGGGGGGGGGGGTTAATTATTATAAAATTAATGAATCATATTATTTAATATAATTAGTTGTTACACCCTTTGTTTAACCAGGTATTTAATGCATAACATTAAATTCACGACCTCCCTCTTGTGGTCCCACAAATGAAAAATTAAAAGGAGTGATGGGAGGATATTCATATTAAAAATCATATTTATTTATTTTATTTTATCTTCCACAAAAAATAAAAAAACATCTTCTTCCCTCAACCCACTTTTATCGAGGTTAAACCTCCCTTAAGATAATCCTGATGCTTCTGATTCAACAGTGCTCTCAGATTTTTAATCCAATCACCGATTCAAAAGTTAGTAAATATTGCTCGCATGTTTACTGAACATACCATAAAAAAGCTTATAAATTCATTCCAGGAACATCATGCCTCTAAATCACACACTATCAATTTTCACAGACTCATATTAATTATATATAATTATACAAAAATAACATGGAAAATCCAAGTCATTACATTCTTTCAACCATAAGGATTTTCATCCTCAATATCCACCACATATATATAGAAAAAATAGGGGTACTGAGCACGAATCTGAGCCTCCTGCTCCCCAGTGCCCTCCTGGAGGTTCTTGTGTTTCCAGCTAATAGAAACCAGAGCTATATACCCCCCATGAAGGACTCACTCTTTTCTATCCTCATTCTCTTCTAGACCCTCTATAAACATCACCCTATCTTCAAAGTCTAGCTCGTCGTTGTCAATTATGTGAGATGGGTCATGCATGTATCTCCTTAGCTGGGATACGTGGAATGCATCATTCACCCTCTCCAACTACGGTGGTATTTCCAAGTGGTATTCCACCTAGACAATCATTTGAAGTATAAAAAATGGTCTGATAAACCTCGGTGAGAGTTTTCCACCTCAGCCAAATCTTTCTTAACCTCATCAAGGTGAGATCCATAGGAAGACATGGTCTCCACCCTCGAACCCAAAAGGTATCCTCCTCCTGTCAGCAAAAGACTTTTATCTTCTATATGCAGTTGTTATCCATTCCTAGATGATCTTAATGCTCTCAGTGGTTTCCCATACAAACATTGGACTCATAAGTACTGACTTCTTTGGTATATACAACATAGAGATGATCTGCAAGGTCGTCTGTACAAAACCTAAAATGGTGCTATAACAATGGTGGAGTGATAACTATTGTTGTATGAGAACTCAACCAAGGGAAAGTTATCCTACCAGCTACGACCAAAAACTAGGACACATGCATGAAGCATTTCCTCCATCATGTGAATTGTTCACTCTATCATACCATCCATCTGAGGATGAAAGGCGGTGATCAAACATAGATGAGTCCCAAACACCTCCACTAATCCCTTACACAACAAGAAAGTAAATCGTGCATCATGGTCATAGAATATCATTCATGGAACCCCATTAAGTCACACAGTCTCTTATAAGTTGAGGCATCCCAAACCCACTACTGATTCTAGCTCTCGGATAGGTTAGAAGTGGGCCTACATGGTGTGTCTCTCAACCATCACCAATATATAATCATGTCCCCTAGACATATGTGGAAGCCCTGTCACAATGTCCATGGATACAACATCCCACTTCCACTCTAGAACCTCAAGTGGCTATGCTTAACATGCTAGAACCTAATGCTCGACCTTCATTTGAAAACAAGTGAGGAATCATGAAACAAACTTCGCTATTTCTTTCTTCATCCTTGGCAACCAGTGCTGACATCGGAGGCCCGAGTACATCTTCTCCACACTAGGGTATACTGCTAGAGGGGACGTATGAAACTCCCCCAACACATCACCCCATAGCGCCTCCTTAACTATTTTACATCCTCTAAAAAGTATGATGTTCTCCCCAACTTCATAAAATTCATTAGGTGCTTGTCTTGAGGATATATAAGAATGTCGAGCCTCACATTTAATTTCCCCAAGCTGTAACTCCCCGACTAACTGAAGGAGTGGTGGAGTGATTGTCATAGAGTGAAGGTAAGATGCTTCATCTCTATCCATGAAGTATATCTACAACACGATTAGCTGATCTGTCGCATCAATCAGCAACTACAAACCAGACCTCCTGTTATGTGCATCTTCTACTATGTTACCCTTTTTTAGAGGATATACCATCTCAATGTCATAGTCCTAGAGGAACTACAACCATCTCCATTGTCTCAGGTTCAGGTCCTTTTGTGAGATGATATACCTAAGACACTTTTGATCAAAGTATGCTCTTAAAAATTCTCTCATAAAGTAATGTCGCCACATCTTCTAGGCAATGAACACTGCTTCTTACAACAGGTTGTGGGTAACGTATATAGGCTCATGTTTCCTTAGATTTCATGATCTGTAGGCGATCACGACTCAATCCTACATTAGGACACACCCAAGTACTACCCCTGATGCATCATAGTATACTACATACCAAACTCCCTCTTTTGGTAGCCTCAAGATGGGGGCACTCGTTAGTCTCTTCCTCAGTTCCTAAAAACTATTATAGAATATCTTCATACAAATGAAGGGTTTTCCCTTTTTCATAAACTCTTACAATGTTTCCATAACTCTGGAAAATTCAGTTTTGAATCTACGGTATTATCCATCCAACCGCAAGAAACTTTTCACCTCGGTAACACTCATGGGTGGCTCCCAATCAGACACAACCTCTATCTTAGCTGGATCCACTGTAACTCCAACCTCTTAGGTAATGTGTCCTAGAAAGTGGAAATCTCATATCCAGAATAGGAACTTCTAGATCTTACCAAAAATCTAGTGCTCTACGACTATGTCTAGAACAATCTGCAGATGACAGGCATGCTTCTCATTCGATGTCGAGTATATCAAGATGTCATCGATGAAGAAAACCAAAAATCCATCAAGTTATGGATGAAAGATCATGTTCATGAGTCCCATGAACACTGTTTGGGCATTGGTCATGCCAAATGGCTATAAATAATAGTGGACATACCAACATCAAAAGGCCATCATCTGAACATCCTCATCTCGTACCCTTAGATAATGATAGCCTGCTATGTTGTCTATCATCAAAAACCAATGAGATCCCTTTATCTGATCGAAAAGATCATCAATCCTAGAAAGTGGATACTTTCACAATAAACTATTTTAGGAGATGTTATTCCACATAGAGTCTCAGACTCCCATCTGCCTTCTTGGGGAAAAAATCAAGGCTTCCTATGGAGAAACATTATGCCTTATGAACCCCTTCCATTGGATGTATCCAAATGTACCCGTAACTCACAACGCTCCATGGGAGCCATATGATATGTTGGTGTAGTTTTTAGTGTCATCCCAGGGTACATGTCGATGTAAAAGTCTACCTATCTGTGAGGAGTTAGTCTGAAAACATCATCATACTGGTCCACCACTATAGGATAGCACAGAGAAAACAACATCAACTACCCCAAGCATAAGGCTATAAAACTGATTTGTGATTTGATGCACCCTATTCTGGGTAATTTCATACTATACTACGGAGGTTCTCTTGTTTCTAGTTAAGGAAAAACAAGTCCCATCCTCACGGACACACCACACTTTTCTTTAATACAGTCAATCTATGAATGGACTATGGAAAACCATTCCATAACAGAGACGACCTCGTAAGGCCTCAACACCGCTACTAGAAGATCCCATTCAAATATCTCACATCCTAGAGTAATCTCAAATTTCCTACACCTGTGTGTAATCAATGAATCCATTTCTCATAGTAGTCTCTAGCCATAAGGATCAAGCCGACGACTCCACCAAAATCTCCAACCTCCAAAGGATGGTCATGGAAATAAAAGAGTGACTGAAATCTGTGTCTATAAGTACCACAACATAGGTGGAAGAGATATAGATCGAACATATAATAATCTCCAGAGCACTAAGATCATAGGCCTTAACTACCTCGAGCTGAGCTTATCCTTATCCACCTACTCCATGTGGTTGGGGTGGACCACCTGGAGGTGGCGGCAATAGATCCTTGAATCTCCACCTACCATCTACTACACATCCATCTCCTCTGTCATGATCACCTACTACCTATGGACCTCCTAGATCGAATCATTTCATCTGCCTTAGCGGTCACTCAACGGTATGATGGTCGTTAGTACAGTGGGCAAGGCAGTCATGTTCCCTGTAACACTTCCTGCAACACGCGTTTCACTATCTGCTCCTAATATACAATCTTTTTTCACAGGAGCCCACACCCCTACCCTTACTCATAAGGTCATCCACTAGAAGGCATGGCCTGCTGGGGCACCTACATCATCTACCTTCTACATGCTGCAGATGACCATGCAACATGACATCTGGTGGTGGCTCTCATTGTCGGTGCCTGCTCAGCTATGAAGTTCTCCTCCAAAAGTGCTCTCTCTAGCACCCCAACCAGTGTCAGTATGGTGAGCGATATCATCTATGATATGATATCTTATAAAAAACCCTAATCAATTATTTAGGCCCTGAGGAAAGGGTCTCATACCATGTCGGTGGAGTAGTGGGAGAGAATAGTGAACCTTGACGAGTACTGGGCCATAGTCATGTAGCACTACTGTAAGTGCATCAGCTACTCTATACGCACTGAGCACAGAGTCGCTGGGTTGATCTCTTCGCTGAAATGAATTCAAATTCCTCCCAGATGAGGGACACCTCATCGTGTATCTAGAGTGTCAGACTCCACCATCTCCCAGCTTCTCCCTATAAGAGATTGGCAGCCTAGATCACCATCAGATCAGCTGGTGTCCCCACTATGTGAAAAACTCTGGCCATAGCCTCCAACCAGTCCTCAGTCTCCTGCGGATCCATCTTTCCTCAGAAAAATGGAGGCCAATACCACTAGAACTCTTAAAATGTTCTCAGTTGGCTTGCATCCTTTTCTGGTGGGGATAGTGGAAACGGATACCCTATGGGTTGTGGTGCTGCTAGTACACCGCCCGAAGGTGCTAACATCGTAAGATGTCCCTTCACTGAGGCCTCATCGCTCGGTGGACCATCATCACAGACTCTCTCGAGAATCTTGGCTGGCTATCTACATGGAAGCATCCTGAATGAAAAAAGTTGTGCCATATTCAATGAATTATACTTCATGATCTGACTCAAATAGATCGCAACAAAAAAATTTCAAAAAAACAAACAATCATTATTTTCATGCACTGAGTCAGAAATAATAATTTTGTGTCTTGTTTTATGGATATGTTGGCCACCACAATAACACTAGATTACCTAATCTAAAAATCACACTCATAAAACATAACACTATTTCCACATAGAATAGATCATAGTTCTTGTTCTTCTGTAGAACCGACTCCTCTGATACAACTTTGTCACAACCCGTCTCCTAGGGCCCATTCTGTGACTACACCACTCCCACATTCTATAGGTTAGGGGATGGTGACTAGCACTGGAATGGAATATCCCTAAAATGGGAAGGAATTTCCATTTAACCTATACAGACACACAATCCATGAACACAACAAAGAAGAAACCACAACATAAACTGCTTTAGAAAAAGTGTGCTGAAAGTAAAGGGGCCAGAATTCAATCCCAACAGAAAACTAAAAGTACAAATGAAATGTGAAAAATAACTCCTGGATCATCCACCAAGGATCCTACATGAAGGGTAGGCTTAAATCACAATCAGTAGACCCTGCACCACCTCATGACAAATGATCCAACTCAATTCACTAACCAGTCCTGGATCCCTCAGCCTTGATCAATGATGTACGTCATCTACACAATACAAAACAAGGTGATGTAATATCATGTTCATGGGTGAGTATAACGATTCTCATTAGGGGCCTTGAGACCCCTTTATGTTTCCTAGAGATCCAAAAAGGAAAAACCACAAGATAAGACCTCTATCTCAAAGCACAAACTGATAAATATCATCTCTAATTAGGTATGTGCCCATAGATATACCTATGCTATCATTATATACTCACTAAATACATGATGGAAGAATGAAACAATGTTAATACCACAATGGAAGAAGTATCACACAGATAACACCACAAATTTAGAAGTAGAACACAGGTAACACCACGAAGACAACACCATGAAGGTAGAAGTTCCACACAACTAACACCATGAAGACAAAACCATGAATGTTGAAGAATAAAATCAAAATTAGGTATATCTTGCATACCTAATTAAAAATTATTAGTCATAATATGGATTATCTTATTCTGTTAAGAGGAACTACAGCTGACCCACACAAGATCGATAGGTAACAATCCATGCTGACCCACACAGGATCTGACCCACATAGGATCGATATGCGCTGACCCACACATGATCACTATTCACTATACCACACATGATATGATAGATTTTTACCCACATAGGATTGATAGATTCTGGCCCACTTAATATTTATGTAATTTTTAAAGTTACAACCTTCCACAGGATTCCTTCCACCTGGTGCACTCATGTTCTATAAAATATACACCTCATGATATTGGCCATACCTTGACTGAATCTAACCTCCACAAAGAAGTATCCCGAAGGACCTCTATATCGTAAGGGTTCAACGTGATAGATGGTGTGTCAATCGGATGCCAGGACATTGAGTTATAAGAGTTCAAGTTCTGTGGGTATAAAGAGTTTTAGGATCGATCCAACCTATCCATAATATAACTATTTCCAAAAATCAAGTCGAGTATACCAAAAGGAACATCTTGGTCCAAGGGTACCAACGCCACAAATGGTTAGTCAACTGGATACCCGAATTTTATGTTATTACTCATAAAGAGAAATAGGGCCTTGTGGGGTCTAGGTCTAGTCTGGCCCGATCGTACTGACCAAGCCCATCCCAGTTCGGGTTCAACCCTACTGAGCAGGGCTGCGGAAATCCGGCACACCCGTCTGTGTAAGGCGCGGCCCGTGGCTGGGTGGAGTGGCCACTGTGGTGAGGCCCACCCTAGCTTCCACCCGGGGAGTGGCCCCCATTTTTTTCCAAAGAGCCGCGAGGGCCGTTCAGTTTCCCCCACAGAAGTAGCGTCACGTGTCACCACTAGTGGCATGAGGGGCCTGCTTGGGTGGGTCCTTCCTGATACCGTGGCCAGGTGGTGTCGGCCACTGTCTCTAGCGGCGTGTGACAGTATGCCGCTTTTCCACTCACAACTGGCATGTGATTCGCCCACCACCTTATTTCTGTTTCAGCTGATGAGTCACAACCCGTGTCTTCTGGCGGCGCACTGGTTGGGTATCCCTCCTCTTCCACGGCTGGAAAGTGCGCTGGCTACCTCCACCGACTGTCATGGCTAACGAGCCATGGTAGGTTCCTCTAGAGGAGTGGGTGTGATGCCTACTCCCTTGCGGACGACTAGTGTTTTCTACCTCCGTGGTCCCACCGGCACTGGTCGCCAGTACAGACACGCCGATGGACTTACACGGGTCCCCAGGTGAGCTCTGGTTTCCCATTATCCCTTGTAAAGGCATCTTTAAACTTATCGGTCTATCACAGTCGCTTAAAGCCCATCAAAATTGGATTTCATCCATCTCGAAGAATCACCTGCGAAGAACACACATATTAATCAAGATAGAAGAGGGATGAATCCTTGTTTGTTTGTCCTTCACCCTCCACGTTGGATAGATAACAATCATCTTAATAGATGGAATTATTCATACATTAATGTAAACATGTTAAAATCCCTACCTCGTAAATCCATAAGAGAACATCCACGCATGAAGGTTGGTCGATGTTCTTCATTACTGCAACAAGCTTCCAACGACACTGGTCAAATGGATATCCACCTATAATTCTTGTTGGATCCATTCTTCACAGAAGGGTTCCTCAAATATTCTCCTCCCTAGATCCCTTCCTTCACAAACAATTTTAAAAATTCCACCAAGAGAAAAAGAGGAGATTCCATACATTAAATGGGTGTGGTTCATTAATTTAGAATTAATGAATTATAATAATTAAAGGTATTAGTGGTTACACACATTGTGTAACCATCTATTTAATGCTCATTATTAAATTTCTAACCTCTCTTTTGGTCCCCACCATCAAAAATTAAAAGTTCTGATGTGAGGATATTCATCATAAAAATGAAATATATTTATTTTATTTTATAATCCATGAAAAATGAAAAAATCAACTTCTCTCATTCCATTGTGGCCGTGGATAAACCATACATAAGAGAATCTTGGCACTACGGATTCAACAGTGCCCTCATATTTTTAATCCATACACTAGTTCAAAAGTTAGAAAATGACACACACACATTTACTAAATGTACCTCAAAAAAAGATCAGAAATTCAATTAGGGAACACGAGGTGTTGGAATCATGTGCCTTATGTTTTCACAGACTTGTAATAATTCCATATACTTAAAAAATAAAAGGAAAATACTATTCTTTACATGAAATTTTATTTACTTGTTTCATAATGAGGTAATTAATAATTTTGGACATCATAAATATATCGTCAAGGCTTCGTGCTAAGACCATAAATAACAATTTTGTCATGGCCTTGGAAAAAACCCGTAGTTTGTCTCATCAGAGATACTAATGACTCGAGGGGATATAGAGGTCCCCTCCTTTTTCTTTTTATTTTCAATGCATTCCTCATATGAATGAGGATCAACAAAAACCACATATAAATTAATATTGAAACTATAATATGAAATGTAAATTATATTCCCTAAACATTAAGCATAAACACTAACCATTAAGAGTGAATTTGTGAATTGATTTAATATAGAATATACAAAATCAATATAACCATTAAAAATAAATTAAATTTGATAGGTAAAATCGTAAAATATTACTTCCAATAATACAAAATAATCAACAATAGTATTGAAATAGATGAAGTTACTCTTATAAAATCATCGAGTAATTCTTGAGTAAAATACTCTTTTACATTGAAAAACAATTCTTTTGGAATGTACTTTGTATAAAACAAAAAGTGATGAAACATAGTATTTTCATAACAAAGTAATTGATTTTATAATGATAATGGATTCTAAAATGATATTATAGATTTCCCATGAAAAATGGTACTAATTTGAAAAATTCCCTTGAATCATGCTTGTACATCGAAAAGTATTTTTGAAAGACCTTTTCGAAACATATAAATCTCCATAGATGAAAGTATGGTTCTAGATTATACAAATATATATAATATTATAACATAATTTATGAATAGAAAATATGAATGAATAAAAATTTAATTTGGGTATGTAGATAATATGAGTAACCCAAATGAAAATGGAGGATCATATAGAAAACCCTTACCTTAAGTCTGATGGTCTTCGTCAAATGATATTAGTGTCTTGGATAAAAAATTTATATTCATTAATTAAAATTAAAAGAACCCATTATTTATTTTTTTATTTATTATATCCGTATAATTTTCATTCATGTCCTTCATGATGGGTTTAAAAGGTTCAGTTTTATTATTTTAGAGCAGTTGGTATTCATGACTGTTTTACTTATTTACATTTAAAAATAATCATGTATGATGAGAATGGTTGTATAGAATAGAAGATGTATTTTATTTTTTAAAATTTAAAATATTACATGGTTATAAAATTCATTTGGTTATTGGTAGTAATGATAATTCATTATACAAAAATTTAATGATAATTGTTTGGGTTAATTGGTGATTTTTGAAAACAACGAATTTATTTTGACTTTTAAATTAATATCATTTGTAAAAAAATATTATAGATCAATAAATACAATATAATACTTATATTATTGTATTTTTCAACCATAAAAATAGCATCATGTCTAGAATTGAATATGATAATTGAAATTGAAAATCCATCATCCTTGAATGTGGTAAATTAACACATCAAAGATGGTGTTTTCATTTATATTATAATTGAAGGGGAAAATAGATATGATGACAAATTATTTCATTATAATTACAAAATATAATTAAATTTAAGGTATTTGTGTTATTATAAAATTTTTTTTAAAGGAGGTGAGTAATGAAATAGAAAATAATGGAACTCAAAATAAAATAATTAAAAAGTGGAATTTACCTCATGAAGCTATCTTCTTTGAGGGCCTCGTTGGGGGAGAGGTTTAGGAATTTTTATTAGAAAAATGGGTTATAAATGATGGGGATGAGATTACATTAAGATATGATCATAAATTTGACAAGTAACAATGCTTTATTGGGGTGAAGAGAAAAGGGAGTGAGAGGGGTTTTTATAATGGAAGAGAGGAATAATATTTTAATATCTTATTAATTATTTCATTTTTCCCTCAACACAAAGAAATAGTGTTGATTCATTTTACCCATAATATTATTAAGTGAATATGAGTTCCAACCATGTGTGTTTACAATAGCCATGATGCTACTAATAGTTAATTTAACTGATAATTTATATATACATTAAATTAACATATTTTTCTATTTATAAAAAATTCTAGTATTTGAAAAAAAATTCAAAACATTTCCCCAAACCATTTTTGGTGCATATAATTCAGATATGAATACCATTTTTTGAGAATTATTTTTTAAATATTATTAATTATATTTTAAAAAAAAATAAAAATTTATTTTAAAAAATATCAAATTTAATACTATAAATCATTTTACATCACCTTGAAAATTTAATCAAGATCTAATTAAATTTTAACCTTAAAAAAATAAAATGATAATATTCATTACTTTTCATAAGTTTCGAATTACTATTCATACTACTATTCATAATTGTATGTTACCATTCACAAAAAACAATTTCTGTTATAAAAATTCCAATATCTTTCTTAACAAAATCATGTATGTCAGTTTTTCAATATTCCAATCACAGATGTGGAAAAATTATGTTTACTATATAGGTTATAATAATGTTGTGTTTTTTAAAGACTCGTAGATTCATTCATTCAATATTAAATTTATTTATTAACCCTTATGGTGTTACATTCTCCCCTCCATAAAAAATATTCACCCTTTAAATTCATATAATGTCATTTCATAAAATAATATGGGTAGGTCTTCATCATATGCTTTATATGCTCCAATGTTTCTTCATTGATAATATGATTTTACAAATTATCATTACCAGCTGAATCATCCCATTCCTCAACACAAGTTCTTTAGTGACTAGAATCTGGATAGACTCTTCATAGAAAGAAATTAGAAGTTACAATTATATACCTTCAAATGTGACGACATGTGTTGCGTCTCACATCTCCATTCTAAAAAACGAGACATGGAACACTTTGTGTACTTTAGAAAGGCTAGGTGTAATTACCAAATGATAAGCCACAACTCCAATTCTCCCTAGATTTTCAAAATGGCCAATGTACCTAGGGATCAAATTTCCTTTTGACCCAAATCCTCTAACAACCTTCTATGGAAATACATTTAAATGAACATGATCTCTCACATGAAATTTCAAATCCATACTTTAATTATAACCGTAGATATTTTATCTACATTGTGTTTCTTTGATATGTTCTTGGATAGTCTTTGTCTTTGTTGTTGTTTCCTCCACAATCCTTGGGCCCTCAAGCTTACCTTCACCGACTTCATCCCAACATGTTGGTGAAATCTATTTCCATACAATGCTTTATATTGTTCCATTTAAATGGTATAATGGAGACTATTATTGAAGGAAAACCCCACCAATGGTAAATAATGATCCCACACACATTGAAAATCAATTGAGTATTTTCTCATGTTGCCTTATAATGTTTGGATCATTCATTCTGAATGACCATTTGTTTTTGGGTGATTAGATGTACTCAAACGAGTATTAGTATCCAATGATTTATGAAGAAATTTCCAAAACTTTGATGTAAATATAGGATCATGATCATATACTATTGAAGGAGGAGCTGCATGAAGTCTTAAAACATCATTGATATAGATCTGTGAAAATAACTCCAGTGGAATGCCCTCTATTTTATCAGGAAAAAGTGTAGATTACATTTTCTAATAAGAAATTACCCTTATTTCCCCATTCATTCATGTAATTTTGGGAAATAAATGGAAAAAATATTGTGTTATTTCATCACATTTCCATGTAGGAATAGTTATAGGTTTCATTACTGTTATAGGATGTTTCCATTAAAAATTTTCTTACTAAAAGACTAAAAATCTTGATACATAATCATCATTTTCCTACTTCATGTTGTCTCACTAGAAACGTCCCTTGAAATCTCTATACATTTTAGTAATACCAGTGTGTATAGAGAAATTAGTGTTATGTTCATCATCCAATAAAACCTATTTTAGATAGGGTATATTGGGGAAACATTGCCTCTTACCATCTTTCAGAGTTCCATCTTCACACATGAAGTCAACTGACATCCCATCTTTCACAACATTAATTATATTTTCATGATTACTATTATCAGGCTATGAACAATTATTTCTATCTAATAAATACTGTTGGACATCCAATTGAAAAAAGAAATGATGTTTCACGATCTTTTATATTTTACAAGTCAATATTTACTAGATATATGAATATAGGATCCATTTCAATCCACATTTTGTTTAAGAATCTAAGATTATTCAAGCTCCTGGAGTAAGCTAGATTGTTTTCCTTTATTGGGTGGTAGTGTATGGAACAATCATAATCCTCCAGTAGCTCTATCCATTGTCTTTCCCTCATGTAGTGTTCTTTCATTGAGAATATATATATATAACTCTAGTTATTCGTATATATATCATATCTTTCACCATAGAGATAGCGTCTTCATATTTTTAGATAAAATATCGAAGAAGATAACACAAGATCATAAATATGATATATTGTTTCATTAATTATGAGCTACCTGGATGCATCGGAAGTAACTCCATCATTCTGTATAAGGACAAAACCACATCCTTTATTTTATGAAACACTATATATCACAAATCCACCATTCTCAAATGGTAGAGTCAGGATCAGATAATTCACAAATATCCTTTACAATTCTTTGATATGTAACTCACATTATTTTTCACATACAATCATTACCCCTTTACATGTAAGCTTTGTCGTTGGGTTGGCTAAATCAGCGATCTTCTTAACAAAACACTGATAATAACATGTTAAAAAATATTATGTACCTCAATTATAATCATTAGAGTAGGCCATTATTTAATAACCTTTAACATCATATGATCAATTTATATTCCATCAATAGAGACAACGTTTCCAAGAAAATAAATTGATTGAATCTAAAATTCACACTTATTAAATGTCCAATATAAGTATGTTTTTTATAAGTGTCATAAAAATAGTGTAGAAGATATTTTCATGATATACATAGAATTTTTAGTATACCTTGATATCAGCAATAACTACCACAACAAAGTCATCATGATACTATGTGAAAAATCTATTGTTTAGATCCATGAAAAAGAGGGTGCATTAGTCAGTATAAAAGGTATTACTCTAAACTAATAATGACCATAACTAGTTCAAAAAGATATGTTTAGAATTTATTCATTCATCACTCGTAAATGATGATATCCATATCGTAGGCCAATAAAAAAATATTGGGCTCTATGAAGTTGATAAAATAAATCATCAATGTGATGTAGTGGATACTTTTTCTTTATTGTTAAAACATTGATCTCCCTATTGTCAATGCACAACCTCTTAGATGCATCTTTCTTTATAATGAAAAGAACATGGGATCCCCATAGAGACAAAGTAGGGTGAAGAAATCCTTTATCAATCAATTCTTGTAGTTTTTTTCTACTAATTACACAATTTCCTCTCTATAAGGAGACTTTCATGTAGTCCTTTAATTCGGGATTAAATTAATAAATAACTCAACTTTACGCTCTGAATAATGTCTAGGTAAATCCTCTTGAAAACAATATATATATTATTTTACAATAGGTACATACTCAATTTGAATATTCAATTTCTCACTCATAGATAATGATATATCATCTTCCACAATATTTTTATTCCACAGAGCTACAGGGGTTTGATCTATATAACAATCAAATGGTGACATTTCTATTATATGGACAATGGATTCTACATCATTCTCAAAAATTATAACCTAATTCTTCATGTAATATATTTTTAATCATTATTGGAAATCTAATCAATACCATGTATTGTATCAAATTGAATTGTGGGTATGATGATAAATTCAGCATCTAAATCACATTTACATTCCATAATGGAGAATTCATAAGAAATCATTATTGCAATGATAATTTTCAAATGATTTTTGAATGACTTCCATATTAAATCAAATTGAAAATATCTAATTTTCATGGAAAAGTGAGAAGATATGAAATAATGTAATTATAAAGAATAAAATAAACATTTTTTATGTTTGAGTAAATAATTAGAGTACCGTCCACCACATCATTATTGTCTTCAATATCAGCAGTATTGATCATATAAGCTGGGCCTTGTTTCTTTGAGCTTATTTGGGGAACATTTCCTTGATTCCTAGGATAATGTTTTTCACAATATCCCAAATCATTGAAATTATATCATTTAATATTGGTAGCTTCTTTCTTCACCTTACAATCTAGGTATAAGTGGCCATTTCTTCTACACTTTTAAAAATCACTAATAGATTTCACGGAAGAACCATGGTGTCTGTTCCCACAGTTATCATAGGGAAGATGTTCTACTCTTCCATTCCTCCCATTTCATTATTTCTATTTCTAGAGTTTTCAGTAGCCCTCTAATTCTCTTTATTTTCCTAAAAATCATAAGAATTATTGAATTAATTTTCCGTCTTGGTATCACATGAGACATTAGTTTCATATGAATAAAAAATTTGGGAGAAAATATACCTTTTGTGGAATGGTTTGAAACCATAAAAGGGTCAGTCAACCATTCTTCTTGGATTACGTATGTATTACGTGACATGACTTGATAACCATGTGATGTTATCTTGATACATCACAACATTCTCACCCTCTTTTTTTCTAATATTCATAAACTTCTTTTTCATATGTGCTCACTGTTCATGAGGGAAGTATTTCTCTATGAGTATTTCATTAAAATCCTTATATTCCATTTATTATATTTCTTCCTCATACTTTTTGTTTCAAATTAATGGAAACCCCTGATCAACATATCATGATATATGATAAGCTACCAAAATAACGTTCTCACTTTTGTTAACTCAAAAGGAGAGAAATATCATCAGTAATAAACTATTCCCTTACATTACTTCGTATTTTTTATTTCCCTATTAAATGATGGAATCTATTTTCATATATTGAATTATAACCAACATCCTCTATATTTTGAGTCTAGATACTAGATAGGGGTAAGTTTATTGTTAATAACATGATTCATATTTCCCAGATAAGTTATAAGTTTCTAATTAAGAGTTTCAGAACTAGATACAACATCATAATCTTGTATCATAAGGAAATCCCTAAATGGGATATGCACATTCATGTGGTCTCCATTCCTTATAAAAGGAATCATTTCTAAATAATGTATTACACAATTTTATGTTATGAATCATAATGTATAATTTCAATGTAGAAAAAAACATTTCATAAATTAATATCATATACATAGATAATCTAATAATCATAGACATTGTTCCCTTGATGGAATATTTACATTTAAATACTATATAATGGCTTATAAATAAAATGTGAATTATACTAAACCTATCCCTTAGGTGTGTCAAATCTTGTATATTGTAAGGCATGTTGTCATGAACCATGATACCCTAGGTTAGGCACAAAACATCTTGTTGCAATTGTTACACTAGCTCACATATTTCACAGAACTACGTCCACCTATAGTATCTATTCCTGAAATTATTCTCTATAATTATCCACATAATCTATTCTTTACCATAATTTCAGAAAATTTGGTATGATTATACTCAATGTCTATGTTATGGTTTCATCCCCTATTCTATGATTTCTAAATCTAGTATCCATGTTTTCTATTAAACGACCATTGATACCAACTGTAAAGATCTGACTCCAATTTCCTGAATCTGGTGCCTTAAATCATTACATTGGAATGATTAAAATAATTTTTTATTACGATGGAATGAATAGATTAGTATTATTGGAAAACATATACATACATAAGATCAACATTACGACACTAAAGTAAAAAAAACTCCTTTGACAATATCCATAACTCCTAGGTTATCCCTATTTGTCATTCATAGTTTAACACTTCAAGTCTTTTGAAAATGAAGCATAAGAAAGAGGTTATATTAAATTATAAGTAATGGTATACAATTAAATAGAATATATCATAAACATAAACATTAGTAAAGGTGAATAACTAAGGACATGTGCCTTTAAAAAATGAACATGAACACATTATAACAAATAAAATCTGACTAAATAATTCCACAATGAAGAATAATCATGTGTATTCTACTTGTTGAATAAACTCATGAACATTAAATTAATTGTTTTATAATTAAGGAATTATAATTCCATACATCATAACCATACATTCAAAGCCTCAATCTAGGATCATAAATTACCATTTTGTTAATATCTTGTTCAAAGACCACATTTTGTATCATTTGACCTACCTATTCATTGAGGGGATATATAGGGTCCCATGTATCACTTACTATGCCCAATTAATTCCCCATATGAATTGGGATAAACTTAATCAACATATAAATTCATATTTAAACTAACATATGAAATGTAAATAACTTTCTCCGAATATTAAGAATAAACACTAAACATTCAGAATAAATTGGTGAATGGTTATAAGATATAAAATTTACATTAAGTCAAATAAAACCCCATTAAATTTAACATGGTATATTATATAATAAAATATGATTCCCAATATTACATAATAATCAATAAGAGTGTAGAGACAAGTGATGATTCTCTTATAAAATCATCGAGTAATTATTTAGATAAGTGCTACTTTACTTTGAAAAGAAGACTTACTTAGGAAAAGTCTTTGTATAAAACTAGATGTTAAGTAAGATAGTTTTTTCATAATAAAATATGTGGTTTTAAAAATATAATGGTTGTTAAAAACATAATATAGTGTTCCCCTAAAAATAGGTATGAATTTGAGAAATTCAGCTGAATTGGACTTGAAATTCTAGACGAAAATTTTAAGGATCATCTCAAACCATATAACTCCACATAAATTATTGTAGGATTCTAGTTAGACCAAATATATAGAAAATTCATACAGAAATAATGTGTAGTAAATATGAATAAATAATAATTTAATCGAGGTATGTATAAAATAAGAGTAACTCAAATTAAAATGGACATTTAGGAAGGAAACTGTTACCTAAAGTCTAATGGTGTTCTTCAATTGATCATAGTGTCATGGATAAAGAAATTAATTAATTAATTATTATTTATAGAACATATTATTTACATAATGTATTTATTATATACTTATTAAGTTAATTAATGTAATTATTAATGGGTTCAAGAGGTTCAATTTTATTTTTGGGAGGCTTTTCTTCCTTGATATTCATAACCAGTTTACTTATAAACATGTAATGATAAAAATATAAGATGAAAATGGTTTTCCAGAGTAAAAGTTTTATTTTATTTTATATAATATATAATATCACATGGTTTTAATTTTTTTTTGTTATTAGAAGTGATGATTAACATTTTATAAAACATTAGTGATAATTGTTTTGGTTAATTGGCAGTTTTTTATCACAACCAACTAATTTTAATTTATAAATTAGTATCATGTGTAGAAAAAGATTATAGAACCATACATAATATATAATACATATATTATAGTCTGGTTCAAGCATAAAAATGGTTTCATGACCATAGTCTAATATCGTAATAGAAATTTTCATCACATCGTCCTTGAATATGATAAATTAACATATCTCAGTCGGTGTTTTCATTTATAGTATGAAAGTAGGGGAAAATAGAGATGATGAGTAATTTTAGTTTATCATAAATAAATTCATGTTCATGTAAGCTACTAGAGTTAGAATAAAATTTGGATAAAACAAAGTGAGGAAGGGAACATGATCCTTACCCATTTGGTGAGGTACCCTTAAGTTCATCCACGAGACCTAGGTACAGAACTAGGTAGAGGAAATGTTTTGGTCACTGTAGAGTAATGTTGAATAAAAGTACATTGTGCGGTACATTAGTAGTATTGTACACTATGCATGTACCATAGCAGACTTTACATTGTGCGGGTACTATAGTAGGTATTATTCAGTACTGTAGTAGCTGGAACTATTCAACTAGAGCTATCGGTTTGGGATTGGAGTACTAAAGGAATTCAGGCCACAAATTACTTTAGTCAGTAGGGAATTCGTGCCACCATTAATTCCTGAGAACCACATCAAGGCCTTCAAGCGACATGTAGTTTCCCCAGAAAGACTCCAAAAAAAGGATCAGCCCTAAAAGTTGATTAAGAGGAGTTGCAATCACCAGAGTAGAGCCAAATGGATTGTCAGAATGAGAGGGTATGGATATACCATCATGTCAAGCCTGTGCATGCATAGGAAGCCTAGACAGATGGCTATGTGAAGGTAGATAGCTACTATCATAATGCAGATGCTGGGGAGGGGCAGTTCCTTTTAGATAGTCTGCTAGAATTCTTTAAGGCATTCGGGTCATGTAATCTCCTAAATCTACAGACCTTGTAATCTATGAGCCTACATTCCTTGTAAGGGTTCCCCCTCATCCCATGAAAGGGGGGTTATCAAAAATCAATAAATAATTTCATTCGGGAAATTTATGCAGGCGAGGAAGGAAAAATAAACCAAATGACCGTGAAATAAAAGAAATGAAAAGTTGAATTTACCTCCTGAATTTATCTTCCTCAAGAGCCTATTTGGGGGATAATTTTTAGTCTTTTTATGAGACCAAGGATTATGGAAATTGTATACGATCATTTTAGGAGATTTTATCTGAATTTAGACTTTGAACAAGGCTTGATTGGAGTGATGAGAATAGGGAGTTTGGGGGTCTTTATAGTTGATGATATGGGTGATTTTTGAATATCTTATTCATTATTTTATTATTTCTCTCATGAAAACCAATAATGTTAATTCATGTGACCCATAATAGTAATAATTTCATTTGAGATTGAAAAAAGTGTGATTACATCATCCATGATGCTCAGAATAAGGATTTTAACTCATAATGTATATATACAAAAAAATACAATATTTTACTATTCATCAACAAAATTTTAGTATTACATAAAAATACAAAAAATTCACCGAATCCATTTTTTGACATGTAGAATTTAAAAATGATCTCAATTTTTTTAAAATAATTTTATACAATATTATTAATAAAAAAATTTCAAAAAATCATAATTTATTCAAAAAAATATGTGTTTTAAATCTATAATTCATTTTATATCACAGTGAAAATTAATCCTTATATTGTTATATAATAACCATAAATAAATAAATAAATAATATGATTTCTATTGATAATGGTTATATTACTATTCATATTACTATGAATATGGGTATGTAACTATTGAATAAAAATTATGTTTTCTTTATGAAACTCTGCATATGATACTGAATGCAATTTTATATGTCAGTTTTTTGAAATTTTAATCATAGAGATGGAAAAATTATGTTAGCAGGCTCGGTTATAAAAAATTGGATTTTTGTAGAGACTGGATGTTTCATTAAATCAATATTAAATTTATTTATGAATACATGGGGTGTTACACCTAGGCCATTCATTTTTGGTAGATAGCCTTTTAGCATTCATTTCCTCTTATATCCTAGGTTAACACAAACACCTGAACCATCAACCTTTATCTGAATGGTCAAACAACCATAGATTTAAAATCATTGTGGGTGAAGAAAATACAATCCATGGTCACCTCAATGACCCCAATTTATCTAGATTATCCATCATAGAAAACACAATGTCCATGCATCACATGTCACATGGTTTAATTCACATTTTCCATCATCTATTTCAAAGAAGTCTAACTAATACCAAATGCTCCATTTTTATCTCAATGCATTTATCAATTGATTATTGGTATATGTTATTATAAAATTAACAAAAAAAACTAATTATATTATTTAACTAATATGGTGGGTTCATGCACAACACATGTCCAAAATTAAATAAATAATACTAAACATTACATACATAAGAGACTCTTACCTTTACCCAATTAAGAAAACATTTTTAATGAATCATTGTAAATATCACAAATTCTGTCAAAATACTTTATAGAATTATCCAATACAAAGATATTGTATCTAAAATATAAACAAATAAATAAATCAAATATAATCAAATTATGCATAATTAATTAGATAAAATATTTATAATTCCTTAACATTTCTAATCTAAATGTAATAAATAATTACAAGCTCGCCAATTTTCCAGGCCACATCAGACCCATAACAAAAAAATAAAAAATAGTCCAAGATATACCCATCTAAATATTACATGAAAATTCAATCATATTAAATTACACAAAAATCCCATAATTAAACCTAGTCCTTCTAAATATACTTAAGAAATTTAAAATATATATGTACCTCTTTGGAAAATGTATAACTATAGGTATGATCCCTCTCTATGATTCCCTTATGTATGTAGTGGAATATAAACAATGGAAAATCGAATTGAATAGTTATTTTAATATTAATTTAATAAAAACCATATAATTAAACAATTTAATGGATTACCAAAAAAAATCATGTGATGATAGGATGGAAACCACATGAGATCTCATCAACATAATCCATAGGAAAGACCCATATGAAACAAAATTTTAATATATTCTCTATCGTAATTTGAATACAATACATAATATATTGAAACAAAATTATAGAATATGAGAGGAGAAAATACAATGGCATTAAAAGAGTCTAAGATTCACCTCATATAACTAATGAACACCCTCAAAAATTCCTAATGATCGTGGGAGAAGAGGGGAGTGCAATATCCCACCCTATATCATTGGATTGAGAGAGTAGATGAATTCTACATTGCCTTAAGTGATTTTTTTCAAGGTGCCAAAGTTCGGAAATAAATGCCAAGGGATTCAAGAACAAATTGGGGATTGATTTTACATTAAAAAAACCAACCAAACCATCCAATAACAACGACTATATGTTTCTTCTCAATAAAACATTCAAGAATGTATCACCAAAAGTCAACCCAGTTGTTCCACAATACATCCAGAAACCATTAAAACCCAACAAAAAATCAGAGTTCTATATGGAAGACTATACCAAAGTCCACCAAATAAACCAAGACACACTCCACAACTGCAAACAAAGCTCCATGATCCAAGCACAAACACATCTCCTAAGAATCACCACTGGACACTACCAATAAGATGCTTTACCTTTACTTGTGTCCCAGAATACGACATCTGCAAAAGCACCCATGTGACAAAGCAGAGGGTGAGTAATAATTCTTAGTAAGTTATCTAAAAATGACTTCCCTACACACTCCACTAGGATAAAACCTTTTGAAATGTTATATAATGTATTTTATATAAAATAATCACAATTAAAACCATTACCATAAACCAAAAACACTCTTAACATAACACCTCACCCAACCCAAGAAACCAACGGAAAACCGAAAAAACATGCCGAATTCCATTACATATTTAACAAATTAGCACAAAAATTTCCATCTTGAAAAACAATGCAAAGCAGGGAAACCAAAACGGTGGAGCTTATTTCTAACCTGTTCACCCATACCAATTAGGGGAACTTCCCACCCATTAATATTTTGATGGGGGCCCTTCCGTCAACTAACCATCCCCTTATTAAAGTGGTAATTCATAACGACTGCCAAAAACATTTGAAAAACTCCATAACCAAGAATATAACCCACCAATGCCACAATAACATGAAATCAACCATTAACATTACATGAAAAACCAATTCAATAAGTCACAGCTTTTATTGAAACCACCTTTAAAACATTTTCTATGCAAAATCCCGAATTCAATTAAACATCCTCTTTATTGAAATTCATTTTAATAAATTATTTCCTTGACCTAATACATGAAAGAAATTATAAAATCTATATTTTAAAATTTTTCAATATAAACATTCGACAATAAAACCCATGTTCCCAAAAAATAAGCTAAACATGACCAAAGAGGTTTATAAAAAATATAGAACCTCAAATTCCCAATTAATTTTCAGCCAATGAAATTAATTGTAACCAAAACCATTAGTTCTAACCAATTTAAGTCGACAGAGATTCCACCTACCATTAGGGTTACAACGAAATCCACCCACAAGGAATCGCATATCAAATCTGCTGAACATACCACCAAAACTGATATATATCCCTTTAACTAACATCCAAAATCCTTAAAATCCACTCCCAAGGCAGCCTCATCCATATATCTACATGAAACAAATGTTGGTTTTGAATGCCAAGAAAGAGGGAAGATTAGATCAAGAGGGGAACCAAAAAGAAGCCAAGATGAGGGACTTACCAGAGAGAAACAACTATTAATACACCGAGATCCCTCTTAAAATTCTTCCAAAATGTGTGGGAGAGAACCTAAAATATCTGGGAACCCAAAATATAGAGTAAGGTTGAGTTGGAGAATATTGAAGTGAAATAGATTAAGCCCTAGGGAGCCCTTATTTAAAAACCCTTCCTTTAACTGGCCGTAGGGTTTGGAAAATCGTGCACTAACCGTGTGTAAGCCACTACCTTGAGAGAGAGATTATTCATGGATTCCTAGAATGGGTTGAAAAACCATGTACATTCCATGCAAAGGCTATTGTCTCCCCCAACATGGTTTCTTGGAGAATCCCCACAGTTTCCCCTAACCGTGCTCAAACTGTGCACCTTAAGAAAAGCCTCCAAACGTATTCAAAACCAATCCAAAGACTCCCAAACTCATCCCTTGGAATTTAAACACATAAAAAGGAATAAAAAAATGCTACATACATCTAAAAAGAGGTTCTAAATTCTCCCCACCATTGGTATTTACATTCCCAAAAATTAGGGAACCATTGCTTTGCCTAAAAAGATCAGGCCGTTTCTCGACCATCTCTTTCTCTCACTCCCAAGTTTCCTCTTGAATCTGACCATGCTACTAGAAAACACAAACTAAAAAAATGATTTTACAATATAATAAATTGTTTTTCCAATCCACAATCTGAACCTGGACGTGCACAAAAGAAGCATTTGTTTATAAATTGACATGATCACAAAAAATCTCATAGTAACAATCCGGTTGATACTTTTTCATATACAACACATGAAACACGTTTTTCACTACACTAAACCATGGTGGAAAGGTAAAACGAAAAGATACCTATAATATCTTTTCATATATCTCAAAAGGCCCACTATACCTCAGGAATAACACATTATGCATCCCAAACCAGCGATGTCCCAATATAGGAATGATTTTAAACAACACAAGATCACCCACCTCAAATGGAAACGTCCATAAAGATGTCCTGAATATGATTTCTAATGACATTGAGTCATTTCCATCCTATTCATGATCATCTTTAACTTATTCATAGTCTCATTTACAAGTCCCAGTTATATCATCAAAGTCTCACTAGTTTCCAACCAACATAGTTGAGAATGACATGATCACCCACATAATTCGTCCAACAGAGCCATAGGTATCGAATACTGATATCTGTTTTTATAGAATAACCCCACTAAAGGTAATATCTCCTATCATGAACCAAAAAATTCCATCAATCTATCTCATAACATATACTCCAATGTTTTTATCGTACTCTCGGATTTTCCATCCATCCGAGGATGATATGTGGTGCTCATAGTCAAGTTTTTCTAAAGGGCTTGCTACAATGATTTCCAAAAAAAGAGATGTGATCCTTGGATCTCTATATGATACAATCAAAACATGAACACCATGGTTCTTTACCACCTCTGAGATATAAATTTTTGAAAAATACTCTACCATATAAGATTCATGAAACGGGATGAAATGGTCTGACTTTGTGAGCTGATCCCCTATCACCTATATGAAATAGTTCTTCCTCACCATTCTTGGGAGACCCATCACAAAATCCATTGTTATCTTCTAAAATTTATACACTGTGATTGGTCATCACTACAACATGCATGCTGGACGCTGATTCAATGCCTTGACATATTGTCTTGTGATGAATCTTGAAACAAACTCAAGCACATCCCTTTTCATAAAAAACCACTAAAACTGTGTCTACAATGCCATATACATTTTCATGAATTCCATGATGGAAACAACAATAGGAATGATGAAAATCCATGAGAAGATCCTCATAAAAATCCACTGGTACCACCATTTGATTCTGAAAATACAAGATATAATTACCTTTCCGTTTCATCTTATTAGTTGTCTCCCACCATTTAGTTTTGACCTCATCACCACACATTCAAAATCAAAAACATGTGACATTTTGACCAAAGAATCCACGTCAAGAACAAATGAAACTGGAATGAATATTTCCCTATAACCCTGGTTCTCACATTCCAACCGCATGTCGGATATGACCAACATCAACTGCCACTAATCTGATACCTACATTACCAATTGATCATATGATCTCCTACTTAATGCATCCACCACTGAATTTCCCTTACCCGGTGTGTATATTAAGTTGAAATCAAACATCTGGAGATATTACATCCATATCCATTAACTCATTTTCAAATATCGTTATGAGAAGATATGCTTTAAGATATTATGGTCAGTAAACAGTATAAATTTCTCATAGAAGTGATAATGATGCCACATTTTTAAAGCACTAACCACCACCACCAAATCCAAATCATGAGTTGGGTAGTTCTTCTCATGAAACCTCAACCTTCGTGAGCCATATGCAACTACATGATCCCCATACATGAGAACACACCTCAACCCTAATATTTATGCATCACAATACACCATGTACCCTTCCCTAGGTTTGGAAAAAACCAATATTGGTGATGATGTAATGTGTCCCTTTAGATATTCAAAGCATTTCTGAAACTACCCATCCCATTGAAAGGGAACAAACTTCCTCTTCAAATCTGTCATCTGTGAAGCCAATAGTGAGAAATCATGAAAAAAGTCAATAATACCCTACTAGACCACGAAAGATTTGTATCTAAAAAATGTTCTTTAGCTATTTCCATGAGATAATAGCCACTAGCTTTTCCGAATCAATAGAATCTCCCCTCTTCGAAATAACATGGCCATGGAAATGAAACTCTTCTATCCAAAAGTCACACTTTTATAATTTGGAATACAACTGATGATCCCTCATGATCCCCAACACGATCATCAAGTTCTTCTCATGATCTACCTTTATCCTCAAATAAACCGGTGTATCATGAATAACTACCACCACAAAAGAATCCAAATATCTCTGAAATATCTTATACATTAATGTCATGAACACCACTAGTGCATTCGTTTGACAGAACCGCTTAACCACATAATTGTAATGGACATATATACTTATGAAAGTTGTTTTTAGAATATCATACATCTGCACCGGAAGATGATGATACCCTGAATGCATGTTAATCTTGGAGAACCACTAATCTCCCCTCAACTGGTCAAACAAGTCATCATTGCATAGACATGGATATCAATTAATTTTTGTAAACTGATTTAGTCTACAACAGTTGACACATAAACATAGTGTTCCATATTACATCATAACAAACAACACTAGCACTGCCTAAGGATATGTACAAGGAAGGATGCACCAATTGTTCACAAACTCTACCAACATCACTTTTAGTTTCTTTAATTCTATTGGGCCACCCGATCAGCCAGAAGTGAGATTGGTCTCGTGCTCGGAAATAGATGAAATTTAAACTCTACTTCTCTCATTGGTGGTATCCCTAATAATTATTTGGGAAATACATCCATAAACCAATCCACGAAAATTTAATGAACAATATACTCATTACCTATTATTTCTTCTAATGACAAAGCCGCTAACCGATATGATATCGTTCCAACCAGTAGTTCCATCAAGAATGTTTCCCCTACTTCTCATCCTTCTCCCCTCTAAAGAGACGACTAAGTCCATCCTCTATCACAAAACTAACCATTCATTCATAAAAATAAATGTGGACATTAAACAATATCATCCAATACATTCCTAGGATTATATCATACACATCCATCTCAATCACTGAGAACTCCCACGTCAACTCAACCTCATCCAAGAGTACATGACGTGCTCTACACCAGAAGGCTCGACACTCTTATTCACCTAGAGGAGTTTAAAGATTTAGAACCATATGCATTATTTATACTATTAAACCCAACATGTCAACAATGAAATAAGAAACAAACAATTGAAAATCACTCATATCAAACAACACTTACATAAACATGGAATTTATATGAACTGTACCTCGCACCATGGATGGTCCTGACTGATCATCCATCACAACATGTTTAGATCCAAACAACTTCTTGCTTTCTACACTCTTTTCCTTACTTCTTGTGTGGATACTTTTTCTGAGGATTCATTGTGTTCCCATAATAACCATGACAGACTCAACTCTACTGATGAGGCGTATACTTCTATGCTCGTCATCTCAAGAAATACGACCCCTATGACCCCTGAGGAGTGTCGCAGACAACAATCCTCAGAGCATTCTGAAAATACCACTGAAGATGCCCCATCTTCATAAAATTATGACATGGTCGATGCGGTGCCTTTCAATTGCACTTGATGTGGCTCGTATAACCATAAAACAACATCCCAGAGTACTCTAAGGCTTCAGGGGAAGATTCACTGATCCTGTAGTTGGATTTTGAGTCATACTCCCACCCTAGAAAAAAGTGACCCTCTTCCGCTTAAATCCATCATTTGAGTTACCACCATTCCCCACGGGTACCAATAAAATTCATCCTCTCACATCCCCCAATGGATCTCTTTCATCCTCTGAGTTTTTTCTCCCCATCTCTATATAATCATAAATACAAAACATTGTTATCTTGGACTGAATGTCTTGCCTCAAACCAACTTCAAAGATACAATATTTCAACGATGTAATACCCACCACCTTGGGAGGAAATATCACTATGTTTATAAATATAGTTGCATACTCCGTTACTGAAAGGTTTTACAGTTTCAAACTGAAGAAATACATTGTGTGCTGAATTATGAATGAATGAGGGTAGAATTTTATGTTCAAAAGTTCCTAAAATCCATTCCATGTCATATCTTTGTCGATTCTAGCTTGGAACTACATCTCCCTCCACTGAAGGGAAAGATCTCCCAACATATATGTATCAATATTCACTTTCAACTCTACCCATGTATCCATGAATTATAAGAACTTTTTCATTCTATTAAACCATTCTTCTTCCCTTTACTTCACTAAAGCCCGCCTAAAGATTGATGGATTCTTCCTTTGTAACTGAATCGCATGATCCACATGTCTTGGTACATCCACTTTATTCATACTTCCTACTACTTAAAAAACATGCACTATACTCTGCACTAGCTTCTGGTTCACCTAGAGCTCAAGTGCAACCACATTTTTAGTAGCCTCCTCTAGTTGGCCTCTACAACGCATGCCTCGTGACATTTCTATCTGTACAAAGACAACCATAAGTCCTTCCACTTTAGAAACACATGATTCAAAAAATAGAGTTGATTACACTACAACTATCACAACCAGGATTTACACAAGTTCACATTTCCCATATTTCATTAATTTTAATAAAATCCACCACGTTTTTAAAATCAACCCATTTTCAAAATTTGTCCAGTTTCCATGTATCAAATTTTTCTGTTATGAACTCCAATAATTCTTTAAAAAAAACATTCAAATAAAAATATATTTTATTATACCCCAATAAAATATTCACCCTATGGGAATTCATTTCAACCATGAAAATCATACTCATCTCATTTGTTACACCCCTGACAATGAAATATCCAATTCATATAAGTGTCTTTAAACACTTATGTACCCAACTCCATGATAACATGAATTTCATCATAAAAGGGTTATATATGCCCTTTTATACTATAAATTCTATTTTCTGACAATTATATATCATGATACCATCCTGAATCAAGGAATATGCCAATAACTATTGTCAACACCAAGTCCAACGATCAACAACAAGGTTCGAACAACTGCTCTCACATGAAAGCTATGGACTAAATCAAATTGATACCACATGTAACATCTTTCCCCATATCATTGGATTGAGTGGGATAAGGAATTATACTTTTCCTTAAGTGTCGCTCCCCAGTCACTAAAGTATGACAATAAATACTGAGGTCTTTGAGAACAAATTGGGGAACAATTTTCGCAAAATACAAAAATAACCAAACCATCTACTATCATGGACTATATGATTCATGTAAGTAAAACATTAATGTATGTATTACCAAAAGACAACCATGTTATTCCTCAATACAACTTAAATACAATACAACCCAACCCAAAAAATAGAGTTCTATGCCGTAGACTAAATAACAGACCCCAAAATAAACCAAGACACACACCAAAGCTGCACACCAAGCTCCTTGCTTCAAGAACCAACACATCTCCCAAGAATCACTACAAGAAACTAGTAAAGAGATGATTTACCTTTACCTGTGTCACAGAATATGAAATCTACAAATGGACACAAGTGCCAAAGCAGCGGGTGAATACTAATACTCAGTAGGTTTTCCCTAAATTACATCCCTACACACACCACTAGGATAAAACCATTATCAAAATTTTATAACGTAGTATATATGAAATAATTCCAAGTGAAACTATTATCATAAGAAAAACACACTCTTACGAAGCCACCTCACACAACCCAAACAACCTAGGGAGAACAAAAAAACATGCCACAAGACATTTAAACTTTTACTCATTATCACAACAATTTCCACCTTCCAAAGAAATTCACAACAAGTCAACCATGTCGACAGAGCTTCTATCCTACCCATTCACCTATTTCTACTAGTGGTACTTCCTTCTCACTTATATTTTGTTGGTAGTACATTGGTCCACTAACTATCCCCTTATTATATTTTTACATACAACCCACTTCCACAAAACACTTAAAAAATCCACAACCAAGAATGTGACTCACTAAGGACACAAAAACATGCAATCAAGAACTTCTATTACATGCCAATCCACATCAACAAATCTACCCTTTTATTAAAACTACCCTTACTCAATTTTCCATGATGAAACCCAGATTCATAAACAACCTATTTATTGAAAAAAAAAATCATAAACCATTTATTTAACCCAAGAGAAGATTTTTTTTAAAAATATACATTTTAAAATTTAACAATAAGAACATTCAACCATAATACCAATTTCTCCTAAAACCCACAAAACATAACAAAAGGGATTTATAGAAAATATATCACATCAAAATCATAATTAATTTCAGTCCAAACAAGTAGATTATAACCATAACTATTTATTATAACCATGTGGGTTCAAGATAGTAGAAATCCACCTTTAGGGTTTTGGATAAATCAACCCACAAAAAATCACACCTCAAATCTGGAGAACGCACCACATAAACTTCTCTAGATCCCTGTTCTTAACATCCAAAAGCCATTAAATCAACACCCAATAAAACCAAAACCCAAGATATACATGAAACAGATGTACACCAGCAATTCCATGAAAGAGTGAAGAGTATATATAGAGAGAGACAAAAAGAATCCAAGAAGAGAGATTTAATCGAAAGAAACCAAATTCAGTCCACCTATTAAACTATTCAAAATGCTTCAAAAACATGTGGGAGAGAACATACCACATTTGAGAACCCAATATCTTGAGAGAGGCTCGACTGGAAGAATAATAGAGTGAAAAAGTTAAAGCCAGAGTGATCCCAAATTTTAAAACCCTTTTTAAGTGGTTACATGGTCAGCCTGCACTGTTTGAAAGACCATGCTCTAACTGTGTCCGAGCCACTACATTGAGAGAGTGTTTTTCACGGTTTCCTCGTACTGTTTGAAGAATCGTGTGTAGGCCGTGTGAAGTCTATTATCCACCCTACACAGTTTCTGGGATAATCCACACAGTTACCCCTCAAACCGTGCACCCTTAAATATGCCTCCAAACTTCTTCAAACCCATTCCAAACACCCCCAACCGCGTCCCAACTCATGGCATGCACATTAAACACATAAAAAGGTATTGAAAGGCCACATAACTCAAACTGGGTGTGCTATAAGAATAATATTTTTAGACCCTTGTTCTATGTTAGAATAAAAAGAAGAATGAGTAGGGATTACCCCCTCAATTGGTTTTAGGAATAAACAGCTCAATTTTATACCATTTAAGACTCATGTCTTTCTGGTGGAACTACTACATCATTGGATAAAATAAACACTCAACCTCTCCTGTGCTTTATCTATTCCCCAAGAATACCTCATGATCATATATCCTTTATAAAACAATAATTTTGAGCTTATCCATGAATCATAATCGTCTTCAAAATATAAATAAAATTAACACATCCCTTAAAATGATACGTTTGAAATTCTTACTAGAGTTTTATCAATCATATAGAATTATGGTATTATAATCTCCCCATTATAAGACTTAATATATTCAATAATTCCCTGTATTCATCAATATATCAAATAACTATTAATATATTTATGAACTCTCTATCCAATGACCTCCCTTTATAATTCAACATACAATTCACTTTCATTGATCTCTTTAAAAAAATACATTGAATTCAAAAAACACAGATGCAATACTCATACACAATAGATCATATCTACACTAAGACAAAAACATGCCAGCAAATAATGTATCATCATTCCTGGGAAACCCCCTAATATATGATATTACAGAGATTGGTATGGTCTGATTCATGACAATTTCATCCATCCTAGCCATGAACTGCAATATTTATCTCACATTCAAGCAATATTCCCGATTTAGTTTTTAATATGGTATATCCAAACATATTTTGAAACAAAAAGTCCTAGAAAATCTGATTAACCAATCTAAACGATGATAAAACTCATCCTATGAAATGCTATCGAGGAACATTAATATTATGCCTTAAAATTGAAGACATCCCATGATTATCCAACATTACTCAACAAAGCTTAAAGGAACACCTACTGTGAATCCCACGCTGGGTTAATGACCAACCAAAACAGCCAATTATATCTCCCTTAAGAATAAAATCACTATTGACCGTACAAATTAATAGATACCATTATGACCATCAAAATTCCAATTCCAATTTAATGACTTCGTCCAATTTCACATATGAATTAAAAAATGGAATTCACTATTGAATCTTGATGTGACCATACCCACCAACTCACTAGAATGAAAATTACATAATATATATCAAATTATTGGTCCTATCGTACTAATGAAAATAAAATCACGGGAGCCACAAATTATTGGTGTGTGCATATTCAATTTTCTCATTTAATTAATAAATGTTTCCACCAAACTGAAATTCAATCACCATTTTTGAAACATCATTTATTTCCCATTATGGGATCATGGACACATTATCTTTAACACATGTAGATGTTCATGGGAAACCTGTGATGAACCATCAACAACAATGGTTCACACCTATTATACATCAAACATTATACTAATATTTAGTGAATGGTAAATATATTTTATCACAACACATGCATTAAACCTCATGTGTCGTGGTCATATAATCTCTTCCAAAACTATCTAGGGTTTACCTGGATAAATCAAACCATGACACTGAAACCATTTCCAATGAATCATATACCATAGAGATATGTATACATGTATCCTCACATAATCATATATGTAAAATAACAAATTTAATGTATAAAATCCACATTAATTCATGTATATATAGAAAAAAATTGTGCGACATTGGTTTTATTGGAAAAATTATAAACACACATCATTATAAATTTAAAATAACATTTTCATCTTAACAATTGAAAATATGGTTGTTGTAATGATACCCAAAATATTATTATATATTATAATAAATTTAAATTTCCATAGGTGGATGTTCTGATGGACACTATCGAAAGTATTTTACAATATGAATCCAATTTATCAAAAATTTGAGGGAGGTAGTACAATCTATATTTTATCTTGAACACGACCAATAAAAAAGTATGTAATTTAATCATGGATGAAACCATATTGTGTGAAAATTAAAGAAATTCAAGATGTCATACAATTCCACTTTCATTATACCACCTCTTGAAAGCCACACCATCACACACCTTACCCTAAGGGAACATAATAGTGTTATTAGAGATTATATACATAGACCATAGTAGTTTTTTTTTCTTAATATAATTATATCCTTCACATTTCCTTTTTATAATTTTATATAAGTCAATGAAAATGAAAATTCGATTCAAATAATCCAAATAATATATTTTTTCTGAATTTATTTTAAATTAAAACACTATTGTTGATAAATTGTTGAATTTTGCAATAAATTATATATTTATATAATAAATTTATTTAACAACGTTTATATTAAAGTAATAATATAATTAACGATTTCTTGTATAATATTTATATATTCTAGAGAACTTTTATTGTTGAAAAAATATGTATTTGGAAATAAATGAGAATAATGATTTAAAAGATTAAATTCTCAAATTTTGAGAATTATTTTGACAAAATAATAATTATTTTTAAATTATAACACAAAATTTATCCAATCATTATTTTTTCATAATACTCTAAGGCAATTTATTTTTTGGATAAAAATTATAAACTATATATTTATAAAGTATGTATAATGAAATCATAAAATCCCAAAAATTATGAAATAAATATTATAAATGGATTTTTGACTATACTATGGTTTCCCATTAAGATAATTTTTTTTTTCATGTTATAGGATTTTTTCACATAATAAATCATCTTAAAAAATATTATATTTTATGAATTAAAAATAATGTTTCTATAAACCTAACTCACATACACATCATTAAGGTAATTATTTTAATGATATTTGTTCCAATACTTAAAAAATATATAAATACACTTCCTTTTTAGACAAACAATGTTGAGAAACCATATTCAATGTTATGATCTTTATTATTTTAAAATATATAATCTAAAACCGATGTTTATAAATTAATAAAGTCATCAACACTATTTTCATATAAATGCAATACCTTACTACCACTCCACATTACTCACATTCCATTGAATAAAAATATAATCTACATTAGCCTAAAAAAATCTTACCATGGTATTTCTATTCCTGTAAGAACCTCTTCTCAATCATTTAGAAGAACCCTCTCAAGCTAAGGGACCTACCTTCCTTATTTGTTTTAAACAATGTTCCTTCTATTTTTAGTTTTGAATTTCCATTAATTATGTTTTTATAAATTTTAAATTATTACTTTACTATACATTTAATGTTTTTTCTAGAATTTATCATTTATCCCCTCCAATTATAACATTTCTATAATCTCTTAAATTGTAACACCCCAGGCTTCTACGGTATGTTTCTCTTTGAATAATGCGATAGCGTGTGTTGTACGCAACATAGAGTTCTAACACACCACAGCCAATCAAACTAGCCATTATGAATAGTAATACCTAATTTTTGAAATTTTATAAATTTTATCGCTCAAAATGGAAATCATTTTTGGATTCGGAATATCAAAATTAGACTAGGGTGAAATTTTGGTACTTTTCGGATATCATTCATATTTTGATGAATACTGAAAATTACTAAATTTTAATTAAAAACAACTTTTTTAATCGAAATAATTTATATTGATAAATTATGAATTTGAGTGGTTTTAAAGTATATTTGGAATATATTTTTACCATTTAATACAATGTTTTCCATTTTACATATTTTTAAAATTAAACCGGACATAAACAAGTGTCATTCTTTTGATAGTTGTTATCTCGTAAAAACACACTTTTTGTTTTAACAACAGGAGTTTATTTTGAATTAATTTCTGCCATTTATGTGTTTTGAATTTGGAAAAATGGATTCCATATTTGGAATCAGGATATTCATATTGTTTAAATATGTTACTTTTATTTTTAGATATTTTGAATAATTACTTCAGTAAATATTTTATTTATCATGGTTAAGGGTAAATCCAGTAAATAAGGGTTAAAAAATAATATTATAATAATACTAAATTATCCTAAAACGTATCCTAAACTTATTGGTGGATAAATGTCCAACCATGGGCATCTTTGGGTCGATTTTGGGACCCCATAGAGCCACTTGTAGGTGATAGGGACACTTTATTTTAATTAAGTTAAAATAAATACAAAAATTACATAAGCATATATCTTTTATAAAAAAAATTTTTACATAGGGATTTATATGTTGGATTTTAGACTATAAATATTCATTATAAATCCAACAAGATTTACTAAATAATGATATTTTATTTATAATTTTTAAAATTTATATCATCTAATTTAATATGACACAATGGTGATGCAGTAATTACTAAATTATAAAAAAAAATTGATATTATAAACACCCAAATAAATATAATTTCATACTTTATATGAATTAAACTAAATTTATAGGATAGTATAACATTTTATGATTTATTTAATTAACTTTTTTCGAAGTAATCATTCTTTTATGATTTTTACAAAAATCAATTATTGAATAGTGTCAAAATTGACATAAAAGAGTTTTTAAAACAAATATTATATTATTAATTGATATTTAATTCCTAAAAATCAAAAGGTAAGCCAAAAGACTTATATCATGATAGGTGTATCATTATTGGACCACTTGGGGGTCACTTGGAGGTATATAGTAAGTTTATTAACTTTATATTATAAAAATACAAAGTGACATGGTAAGTGTCAAACTAATTAAATAAGATTTAAAACTAAAAGATAAGGTCAATATAATGACACAAACCTATCGAACTTCTATTGTTTGAGTGGTTTTTCGACCTATCCCCACCTTAACCTTTAAATAATCCACTTTGGAACCATTATAAACCGAATATTAATTTATTATAAAATAATATTTATAGCTTTTACAAAGGTGACCCTCTCCCCACTTATAAAAGGGAACTCCTCCTTATCATTAATTCACACCTTAAAAGCCTTTTGGATTGGCCAAACTCTGCCCGAATACTCTTTCAAATTCCCTAACTTCATCCTAGAGGACCACTTTTAGTCAGAAAGCCGACCTAAGGAGCCCGTTTGATCAAATCAAAAGGAAGAACCCGAAGAAGAGGTAATGATTTCACCACCCCTTTTCAAGTTCCTTTCTTCTTCCACTTCTTCATTCTTTGTTATTACCATTCTAAAATAATAACTCCAGTATATTAGATATATTGTGATGTTATTATAAATATGGTACAACCATATTTAGTATTCTATCCACCCTTTGAATAACATGTCCCCATACGTGCGTACGTACGACTTACCGTATCCACGTCGTGGTGTAATTGTTATTCAATAAATTATTATTTGGTTGGGTATAATAAAGATTTATAATTAATGTAAATAATAAATATAACATGATAATGATTCTGTATATATGATATACCGTTCAATGATATATTATTTTAATATCAAAATAATAATATTGTCACTCGTGCGTATGTACGGACTACCATCTCGACAAACACGATGAGATTCATTCTACATCGTATCCATTTATGTATAATTATCATTTGATGATTTAAAAATAATGTTTAAGGACTTGATATCATTCTAGATATGAATAATATACAACCTATCCATGACAAACATGTCTTACGTAACAAAACATATAAAATAAAACGAGTAAGTTAACACCCAAAACAACGATAATACTAAGATTTTATTAACAAATCAATGTTAAAAGATCATATATGATATCATATTAATGTATATGATTCTTGTATAATTTAATAACAATTATATCACCATTATACAGGAGGTTAACCTACCCCCAACCAAGGAAAATTACAAGGTACGGGTTATTTCACAATCTCTTCATTATCCGTGGTTGTTTATACGTGATTATGTATTGGGATTTCTTTATCATCCACATCCATGTTTCTTAAAAATGTATTTAATTTTTTTTACTATTTACTGGAATATGTGTTAAAGTCATTTATACCATTGTTGACTTTTATAAGTGTTTAATAAATGAATATTTTTGTCTTTTTCCAAACAAGGTCCTTTTTAACCTTTTCGACAAAATTAAGGTAAGAATGTTTTTTACTTATAAGGCGGGTTCAGCTATTTTATGCCATTATAAAATCATAGAAGCTTCCCTTAAAAGATCATAAAAATATTTTCAAAGAAATTTTTTTATTTTATAAATATATGACTCTTAAATGATTTCAAAATAGAAAGAGATACTTCTTTAAAAAGAGTTTTGATTTCATCTATGTCAACATCTTTTTATGGATTTTAAGCTTATTTGAAGTTGATTTATTACGATACAAAACTTCTATATTGTATTGAAGGTTTTGGAATATGTTTGACTGTGGATGTGTTATTATTATACCATTTGTGGTTTATGTATGAACTATTTACATTTCATATGCTTGTTTTAATACGAATGTCTATGTTATGTTTAAACCTCTTCATATGGGAATGCATTGGACTTAATATGTGACGGGTGGATCCCGCTATAGCTCTTCGATGCATCAGCAGGTCTCATGAGACAAACTAGTGTCTTGGTATAAGGCCTTGGCAAAATCGTATTAGTAGTCTTGGCACGAGGCCTTGGCTATGTGGTTATGATAGTATGTCATTATGCATTCCATCATTATTAAAGTGGTTATTGATATTTCATGTCATTATTCGATTATTAGAATATCCATGTGAATAATTAAATGGCATTATTTCATTTTATTTTTGCCATATTATGTTGATGTTCAAGTTTAAAAGGATTTTGTTTTAGTTATACATTGCCTTAAATGTTTATTCTTATTTATGAAAGCTTCCACTATATTGTTATCCTTACTGGGCATTTGAGCTCATCCCATTTTCTATGTTTTATTTTTCCCAGGATGTGAAGATGAATTTTATGAATGACCTGCAGGGATAGTATGAGCGGATATGAAGATAATATATTGTTGTAGTTTTTCACTTATTAATGTAATGTAAACTTTATGAATATATCTAGTGTTTCCAAGGCTACTAAACTAATCAGTGTTTGGAGACTTGATATTTCATGTGGTCATGCCAATGTTATGTAATAATGCACCGACTCTGGGTATCTATGGTCTGGGCATTACAGTTGTAATCAGAAGAAGTTTAGTACAAAACATAGAAGCTAGATTTAGATAAACTCTGATTAGAGCACATAGACCTAAGATGGACTTTGAGGATTAGTATAGAAGAACATCCTAGAATTTTTGTATTGTAGAGATTTTGTGAGTTTTCTGAGCAATACATCCATGTCTGGATACGAGCAGGTAGAGGTGGCTCTGGCACAGATGTACCTAGGGGTAAAACCTGAAAACACCGCTTTGAGCTAGACTCGAACGAGAACTGGTGCACGACAACGGGCCTTGCTTCACTTTTGGTTACTACACTCCCAAGGGATTTTCTTAGGATACCTCTCATTTTATTTACAAATCATTATGAAGGGTTTGTGAGTATATAATTACTCAAAGAAAACATTTTTATGATTATGGATTATATTCATAAATAGTTCAATTTGTGTTAAGTGTTTTATAAGTATGAAATTATGTATTTTGATTCATAAAATGATCTAGTTTATGCCACTGTTTAGAAATGGAGCCTAGTGGAAGAAATGGAAACTGTATCAATGCACGCACTCCATGTAGGGATTACCCTCCTGCTCAAGATAATTATAGTGGAGCTGGTGATGCAACTGGTGCCGATCAGCTAATCACCATACTGGGACAACTCACTCAGGTTATGAATAATAAACTTACCCATATGGAGTACCATGATCCGCAGCGTGGAGGATCAATGTTAGATAGCTTCATGAGGTAATAACCACCAATGTTCAATGGGATTACAAATCCATTGGTATCTGAGCAATGGATAAATTCCCTAGAGAAAATATTTCAGGCTTTGGGGAGTAGTGAAAGGGAAAAAGTTATCATGACAGTTTACCGCCTCACTGGAGATGCTGATCAATGGTGGTCATTGATTCAAAACACTAAAGAAGATGATGAAGTATCAAATATGGAATGGAGGGAGTTAAAATATCTATTTTTAGAAAAATACTTTCCTCACGACCATCAAGCATATATGGAAAGGCAATTTCTGAGTCTGAGACAAAAGGAGGATGAGAATGTCACAAAGTATGAGGCTAACATTACAAGGTTTTCAAGGTATGCTAGAGATTATATACGTAACCCAATAAATAAGATTGATCGTTTCTTTGATGGGTTAAAACCATATCTCCATCGATCATTAGTCCTACAATCCTTCTCGTCGTATAAAGACATTGTCTCATGTGCTATCAAGACCGAAAAGGAATTCTCAATGTCTTATGACATTAAAGAAAAGCAAGAGAAGAAGAGATCTGCTGATCAATCTGGGAATGTAAATAATGGGGAGAAGGGAAAGGTTGAATATCCATCCTTTGGTAAATGTGGGAAGAAACAACCCGGTACTTTCTTGAAGGGAATGGGTGTCTGTTACAAGTGTGGTGAAAAAGGCCACCAAGCTCGTGATTACAAAGGGAAGAAGGAAGGCTCCCAATGTTCATTGCTACAATTGCAGGGAGATGATACATTATGCATATGAATGTCCTAAGCGTCAGTGGAACTTACCTCATAAAAGGCCAAGGGATCAAGGACAAGCTTATGCTATCACTACTGCTGAGGTAGAAGCTCCAAAAGACATGGTGGCATGTAATTTAATAGTTTACTCATGATTAGAAAATGCATTATTTGATTCTGGATCATCGCATTGTTTCATATCTTCCCAGTTTTCTAAGAAGATTAGATATTTCCTATTTTATTTATAAAGGGAGTTGTCAGTTTAAACTCCTAAGGGAAGTATCATTGCAAAAAACGTTTTGTGAATCAGTCCCTATTAGAGTACATAAATGTTCTTTATATGCTGATCTCATCATCATACCAATGATTGAGTTTGATATAATCCTCGGTATGGACTGGATTTCAGACTATGATGTGAAGATTTATTGTAAGAAGAAAGAGGTTATGATTCTTGATGGTGATGAAAAGGAACACCTTATCTTTAGAGAAGAATCGTCACCACCTAATTCTTATCTAGATCCACCCCCAGTATATCAACTAAATTAAATTATTGGGGAGGAAGATAATGAAATGACTATGGGTGAGGAAAGGAATGTTCAAATAGAATATGTACCTATTGTGAAAGAATATGTAGATGTGTTTCCAGATGATTTACCTGGATATACTCCAGAACGAGAAGTTGAGTTTTCCATTGATTTATTTCCTAGATCAAGGCCTATATCGAAGAACCCTTATAGAATGGCCACTATAGAATTAGTCAAACTAATGAAAAAACTAGAGGAATTGAGAAATAAGGGATTTATTCGGCCTAGTGTTTCTCAATGGGGAGACCCTGTTCTTTTTGTTAAAAATAATGATGGATATATGAGGTTATGTATCTACTATTGGGAGATCAATGCTATAACAAAAAAGAACAAGTATCCCTTAACTCACATTGATGATTTATTTGACCAACTTCCTGGAGATCAATACTTTTCAAAGATTGACCTTCGATCTGGATACCATCAGTTGTGTGTAAAGAAGGAAGACATTATGAAGACATCATTTCGAACCAGGTACGGGCATTACGATTTTACAGTAATGCCTTTTGGATTGACTAATGCATCCTATGTATTCATGGATCTGATGAATAGAGTTTTCAAGGAATATCTCGATGAATTTATGGTGGTATTTATTGATGATATCTTGGTATACTCCAAAAGTTACAAAGATCATGAAAATCACTTGCGCATTATTCTGAAGACTCTGAGAAGACATGAATTATATGAGATGTTTAGCAAGTGTGAATTCTGGCTTCAGGATATTTCTTTTCTTGGCCATATTGTCTCTAAAGATTGAATCTCAGTTGATCCTTTTAAAACCAAGGCAATCCAAGAATGGCCAGCACCGATGAGTATAACTGAGGTACATAATTTTATTGGTTTAGCAGGTTATTATCGACATTTCGTCCAGAATTTTTCCCGGTTGGCTAACCCATTAACAAAGCTCACACGTAAAGGTGTTAAATTTATTTGGACAAAAGAGTGTGAAGAATGATTCGAAGAACTTAAGATAAGATTAGTCAATGCTCATTTATTGACTCTACCATCGGGGAATGATGGGTTCATTATTTATAGTGATGCATCGATGAAAGGACTTGGTTGTGTCCTTATGCAGAATGATAGGGTTATTTCCTATGCATCACGACAGTTGAAAATTCATGAGAAAAAATATCCTTCTCATGATCTCGAGTTAGCAGTTGTGATCTTTGAATTGAAGATATGAAGGCACTACCTCTATGGTGAAAAATGTGAGATTTATACTGATCACAAGCGTTTTAATTATATTTTCTCACAAAAAGAACTCAACACGAGGAAAAGGAGATGAAATGAATTACTCAAGGATTATGATTGTATGATACACTACCACCCGGGGAAAGAAAACAAGGTGGCCGATGCATTGAGGATAAAAGATCATAGAGTTTTGAACAATATGAGAATTGAAAGGGATCCAATTTTCATGGATCTAGTGAAGATGGACATGGGAATAACCATGGAAGGTGAAACATCAATTCTTTTTCAAATGGTTGCTAAACCATCTTTACTAGAAAGGATTAAGAGTTCTTAGACTGATGATGAAGAATTTAAAAAGAAGATTAAAGCTGTGAATGATGGGAGATTGAGAGACTTTGTTTATGAAGATGGAAATTTGAAATTTGGGAAGAGACTTTGTCTTCCCGATATACCTGATCTAAAAAGTGAATTGCTGGATGATGCTCATAGTTCCAATTTCTCTGTACACCTTGGGAGCACCAAAATGTATAGAGATTTGACGGAACATTTTTGGTGGGACAACATGAAGAGGGTGATTGCTGATTTTATGTCAAGATGTATGGTGTGTCCACAAGTGAAAGCTGGAAGGAAACAACCTGGAAGAGTCATGAAACCTCTTCCCATACCGGAGTGGAAATGGGAAAATATTACGATGGACTTTGTCATGGGGATACCAAAGAATCCTAGAAGGAATGATGAAATATAAGTTATTGTTGATCGTCTTACCAAGTCAGCACATTTTCTTTCTATAAGGGAAGATCTACCACTGGGACTTCTTGCAAGACTATAAATTAATGATGATGTGAGACTTCATGGAGTACCCTTATCGATTGTTTCTGATCGTGATCCCCATTTTACTTCAAGATTCTGGAAGAGTCTTCAGAAATCCTTGGATACTAAAATTCATTTGAGCACTACCTACCACCCTTAGACATATGGAAAATCAGAATGGACTATTCAAACCTTATAAGACATGTTGAGATCTTGCTAACTTGACTTTCAGGGAATATGAGATCAATATTTTCCTTTGGTAGAATTTTCCTATAATAATAGCTTCCATTCGAGTATTCAGATGGCACCATATGAAGTGTTATATGTAAAGAGATGTCACACACCAAACTGTTGGGATGACATTGGTGAAAGAAAACATGTAGGTCCAGAACTGGTAGCGGAAGCAATGGAAAAGGTGAAGGTAATCCAAAATTACATCAAAGCGGCTCAAAGTAGGTAGAAGAGCTATGTCGATAATCGAAGGAAGGATTTGGAATTTCAAGTTGGTGATCATGTTTTCCTGAAAGTATCTCCATGGAAGGGAGTGATATGTTTTGGTAAGAAAGGTAAATTGAGTCCCAGGTACATCAGACCTTTTGAAATTCTAGAACGAATTCGGGTTGTAGCTTACCGATTGGAGATGCCGCCATGTCTCTCCAAAGTTCACAATGTGTTCCATGTATCTTTGTTGAAGAAATACATGCCTTACCCAACACATGTACTCACCTATGAGAAATTAGAAATGGAACCCGATCTTTCTTATTGTGAAGAGCACATCAGGATTCTTTATATGAGAGAACAAGTACTGAGAAACCGGACGACGCGTCTGGTAAATGTTTTATGGAGAAACCATAAGATGGAAGTGGCAACATGGGAAACAGAGGAACTTATAATGAAGAACCACCCGAGTATTTTCATGCGGTAGTATTCTAGGAATTTCAGGGACGAATTATTTGAAGGATGGGAGAATGTAACACCCCAAGCTTCTACGGTACACTTCACTTTGAATAATGTAATAGCGTGTGTTGTATGAAACATCGAGTTCTAAAACACCACAACCAATCAAACTAGCTGTTATGAATAGTAATACCTAATTTTTGAAATTTTATAAATTTTATCTTTCAAAATGGACTTCATTTTTGCATTCAGAATATCGAAATTAGCCTAGGGTGAAATTATTGTACATTTCGGATAACTTTCATATTTTGATGAATAGTTAAAATTACTAAATTTTAATTAAAAACAACTTTTTTAATCGAAATAATTTATATTGATAAATTATGAATTTGAGTGGTTTTAAAGTATATTTAGAATATATTTTTACCATTTAATACAATGTTGGTCATTGTAAATAATTTTACAATTAAACAGGACATAAACAAGTGTCTATCTTTTGATAGTTATTATCTCTTAAAAACACGCTTTTTGTTTTAACAACGGGAATTAATTTTAAATTAATTTCTGCCATTTCTGTGTTTTGAATTTGGAAAAATGGATTCAATATTTTGAATCAATATGTTCATGTTGTGTAAAAATGTAACTTTTTTTAGACATTTTGAATAATTACTTCTGTAAATATTTTATTTACCATGGTTAATGGTAAATTCAGTAAATATGGGTTAAAACATAATATTATAATAATAATAAATTATCCTAAAACGTGTCCTAAACTTATTGGTGGATACATTTCCGACCATGGACATCTTTGGGTTAATTTTGGGACCCCATGGAGTACATGTAGGTGATAGGGACACTTTATTTTAATTATGATAAAATAAATACAAAAATGACATAAGCATATATCTTTTAGAAAAACTATTTTTAAATAGGGTTATATATGTTGGATTTTCGACTATAAATATTCATTAGAAATAAAAAAAATATTTCCTACATAATTATTTTTTATTTATAATTATTAGACATTATATAATTTAATTTATTTATGACACAATGGTGATGCATTAATTACTAAATTAATAACAAATTAAAATAATTGATATTATAAACACCCAAATAAATATAATATCAAAATTTTTATGAATTAAACTAATTTTATAGGATAATATGGATTGTTATTATTGATTTAATTAAATTTTTTCGAAGTAATCATTTTTTTATGATTTTTTCAAAAATCAATTATTGAATAGTGTCAAAATTGACATAAAAGAGTTTTGAAAACAAATATTATATTATTAATTGATATTAAATTCCTAGAAATCTAATGTTCAGCCTAAAGACTTATATCATGATAGGTGTATCATTAATGGACCACTTGGGGGTCCCTTGGAGGTATATAGTAAGTTTATTAACTATATATTATAAAAATACAAAGTGACATGGTATGTGCCAAACTAATTAACTAATAGTTAAAACTAAAATATATGGTTAATATAATAACCCAAACCTATCTAAATTCTATTGGTTGAGTGTTTTTCGACCTATCCCCACATTATCCTTTTAATAATCTACTTTTTAGGAATTAGAAACCGAATATGAATTTATTATAAAATAACATTTCTAGCTTTTCCAAAGGTGCCCCTCACCCCTCTTATAAAAGGGCACTCCTCTTCTCATTAATTCACACCTTCAAAGCCTTTTGGTTCGGCCAAAATCTTCCCAAATACTCTTTCAAATTCCCTAAATTCATCCTAGATGCCCTAAATTAGTCATAAATCCATCCTAAGGAGCCCTTTTGATCAAATCAAAAGGAAGAACCCGAAGAAGAGGTAATGATTTCACCACCCCTTTTCAAGTTCCTTTCTTCTTCCACTTCTTCTTTCTTTGTTATTTCCATTATAAAATAATAACTCCAGTATATTATATATACTGTGATGTTATTATAAATATATTACAACAATATTCAGTATTCTATCCACCCTTTGAATAACATGTCACCATACATGCGTACGTACGGATTACCGTCTCCACGTCGTGGTGTAATTGTTATTCAATAAATTATTATTTGGATGGGTATAATAACGATTTATAATTCATGAAAATAATAAATATAACATGATAATGATTCTGTATATATGATATACCATCCAATTATATATTATTTTAATATCAAAATAATGAAATTGTCGCTCGTGCGTACGTACGGACTACCGTCTCCACGAACGCGATGAGATTCATTCTCCATCGTATCCATTCAAGTATAATTATCATTTCATGATTTAAAAATAATGTTTAATGACTTCATATAATTTTGGATATGAATATGGTAGAACCTATCCATGAAAAACATGGCATTCATAACAAAACATATAAAATAAAATGAGTAAGTTAACACCTGAAACAATGATAATACTAAGATATTATTAACAAATTAATGTTAAAAGATCATATATGATATCATATTAATATATAAGATTCTTGTATAATTTTATAAAAATTATTTCACCATTATACAAGAGGTTAATCTACCCCCAACCAAGGGAATGCACAATGTCAGGGTTATTTCACAATCTCTTCATTATCCGAGGTTGTTTATACGTGATTATCTAATGGGATTTCTTTTTCATCCACATCCATGTTTCTTAAAAATGTATTTAAAAACAATTTTTTCAATTTACTTGAATATGGGTTAAAGTCATTTATACCATTTTTGACTTTTATAAGTGGTTTATAAAGGAATCGTTCTGTTTTTTTCCAAACAAGGTACTTTTTAACCTTTTAGACCAAATTAAGGTAAGAATGTTTTTTTAACTTATACGGCGGGTGCGGCTATTTTCCGCCGTTATAAAATCATAGAAGCTTACCTTAAAATATTATAAGAACATTTTCAATGAAAATGTTTTATTTTATAAATATATGACTCTTAAATGATTTCAATATAGAAAGAGATACTTCTTTAAAAAGATTTTTGATTTCATCTATGTCAACATTCATTGAGGGATTTTAAGCTTATTTGAAGTTGATTTAATATGATACAAAACTTCTATATTGTATTGTAGGTTTTTTGATACGTTTTACTATGGATGTCTTATTTTTATACCATTCGTGGTTTATGGATGAAGTATTTACATTTCGTATGCTAGTTTTAATATGAATGTTTATGTTATTTTTAAACCTTTTCATATGGGGATGCATTGGACTTAATATGTGACGGGTGGAGCCCGCTATAGCTCCTCGATGCATCGGTAGGTCTCATGAGAGAAACTAGTGTTTTGGAACAAGGCCTTAGAAAAATCTTATTTTTAGTCTTGTCAAGAGGCCTTGGCTATGTGGTTATGATAGTCTGGCATTATGGATTACATCATTATGAAAGTGGATATTGATATTGCATGTGATTATTCGATTAGTAGAATATAAATGTGAATAAGTAAATGGAATTATTTCATTTTATTTTTTCCATAGTATGTTGAAGTTAAAGTTTAAAAGGCTTTTGTTTTAGTTATACATTTCCTTAAATGTTTATTCTTATTTATGAAAGTTTCCGCTATATTGTTATCCTTACTAGGCATTTGAGCTCACCCCTTTTTCAATGTTTTATTTTTTCCAGGATGTGAAGAAGTATTTTATGAATGACCTGTAGGGAAAGTATGAGGGGATATAAAGACAATATATTGTTGTAGTTTTTTACTTATTGATGTAATGTAAACTTTATGAATATATCTAGTGTTTACAAGGCTACAAAACTAATCGGTCTTTTGAGACTTGATCTTTCTTGTGATCATGCCAATGTTATGTAATAATGCACCGAATCTGGGTATCTAGGGTCGGGGCGTTACATACTATATAGAATTTTGTGTACTTTCTCTTCCTCCTATTTATTCAGTTAAATTAAAAGTATAATTCAATTGGATTTAAAATATTCATCTTGTAATATGTTCTTAAATATTCCAATTAAAATCCTTATGATTTAAATTTAATTATTTACCACCTTTAATTCTCATTAAACCCTTAAAATAATTTTTATATACACCCATTTTTCTCTGAAATTATTCTACAGTTTTCAATGCTAACATTAGTGTTATGAGTAGCAGTCCTAATTTCCAATCATGAATATTCACATATATGTTCCAATAATTCATTTTTAATGAATTCCATTTATTTATCATAAAATTAATAATAATGGTATTATAATTTATAAAATGCATTCAAATGTTGTATGATTTATCTAACACACTTATGCATGTATGTGATATTAATGTGACAAGTGGATCATGAATTATATAGCCATGAATTACATTTTTTAATTATTTTATCTAATCATATAACTTGTATGATTAATTGGATTTTACCAAGGAACACTATGTAATGATTTATTGGATTTTAGACCTGGAATATGTTTATGAAGTCATGTTTTATGTTGTTATGAAATTATATTTTTACAAGATGTTATCATTATATATGATGATTTAATGTTCATAAATTTAATTTTCATTAATTTTATTATATCTTGATATACATCTTTACTCTCATGTTTTACATATATATTATTTTATTTGATTATTTTCATAATGGAATTTTTAGATCATCCATTTCTTATGTATGTCCTCAGGTTTTCATCTTCAGTATTTGACAATCGATGGAATATAGGGGAATATGTTTTGGATTTAAATATTGTTTTTCCACCCATGTGTCATGTCATTTTTCTATGTAGCTAATTTTATATGCACACTATGGCCCATTATATGATTGTATTATGGGAATCATTATTTAATAGGACATACATTAAGGTTTATTAAATATATGAATTGAAATAATTGGTTTCAATTGAAATTATATGAATTATTAGGGATTCAGATTATATAACAATAGTCTATCCATAGAGATAAGTAATAACATGTGATAACAAACATAAATTATTATAAGTTGTCATGTATTTTATTACACAAAAACAATATCCCTATTTCAATAAAATAAGTAGATATGGATATGGAAATATTGAACCTAGGGTTAATAAACCTAAAAAGGGAGAATTGAGAATTTAATCATTCATAAAATAGTGAATTACAAAGAGGAGTTATTGTAAAAATGGTTTAATAGACATGATTATATTATTTATTAAATTCCAAAGATATATTTGATCTTTTATTAGTGGATAAAAATATACTCTTAATTTTTTTCGATGAATTACTATAGATAACATATGTTGAATCCCAAAAATTAATATGACAATAATGTATGTAATTTATTAGTTATACAAAAAATGTTCATCATTCCTATTTTACAAGTTTAATTGTTTTAAAATAAGTATCTTAATGTTTTTTTGAGGAAGTAAATGATTATAACTAGAAAAAAGTAGTGAAGGAAGGCTTATCATCCTTGGTTATAATCATTCTTCCATATCACACATGATTTTTATAACTATTAGAACACCACCTCAAAACATTAACATTTTTATATAAGTGAAAATAGACCAGATGAAAATTAATTTATTAAAAAAATAAAAACATATCCAATCTCTATATTTTGTAAGCACAACATCCAAACTAACCCATTCATACTCTCTTTAGTATAATTTTATTCTAATATAAGAATGTATTGGAATAACTTATATAGAGATGACATTACATTTAAATGGAATTTAATCACCCTCTATATCACAAATTACCTTATAAATAAATTAAAGTGAATGGATGAAGATTGATCACTTTTGTAATTATCATCTCAAAATAGATATTATTGACATATGATCAATCATATATTGATAAAATATAGGAGACTGAAGAAATGATAATCCATGATGAAATGGAAATTGTGAGATAATTTGTCCCCATTTAATGGTAAGATATTTATAGATACCATATACTTTTACAAAAATCAATAAATGGTTTTAAGAAAATCAAATATCATATTACACAAAAGGATCGTAAAGACTAGTGTCGTGAAAGATTAGGTACCTAATTAAATATCATAAAAACAAATTCTATTTAATCACTATAATTTGATCCTAAAATCCATTGTAAAAATAAATGTTTATTTGAAAACATGATATATCATGAACAAAAGGATGATCTAGAAAGCCTAGTATGGGAATAAACATAGGAATAATGATTCATCACATGGGTTAGATGGTATGAAATAATTATGTTAAAAGGCATAGAGCATATATATTCATATCATATAAACATGGGATCATATACATATGTTGTCCTAGTAATATGGAATAAAAAGAAAACCTAAAATTACGACAATTCAAGGATCATTTCACATATAGATGCACAATTCAAGGTTAACCACCAATAGTGTTGGACATGGTATCATGGCTCAAAGATAACCACATGGACTGTAGCACGCAACATCTCATGGGACTCAAATTTACTCAACACATTGGATAAATATATATGTTCACCTATAATAAAATGTTCATGAATATTCTTTCCACAAAAAGTATCATACATAATTAATCATACCTAAACATAAGGGTTAATGGTGGAAAGAATTGGTTTTCTTATTCACAATATAAATCATAACAAATGCATGTATCATAAAAGCGTGAAAGAAAAAAATTAATTAGATCATGAATGGATATTAATAATTTATAATAGGAATATATAATTATAGATTATTTCAATTTAATGTAATAACATTCAAAAATAGAATTTATGAAATTATTTAATTAAAAAATTTTAGTACAGTTTACTGAAAATATCCAAGATCACTTTAAAAAAGGGTATAATAGTTTATATAAAACCACAAGTAAAACAAGAAGTTTACCATAATATAAATAGTTTTTTATTAAAATAATTGTGTCTTAAAACATATTTATATATTGATCTTAAAATTGGGTAAGAATTTGGGAAGTTCCCTTTAAAGGATTTGTTTATCAGGATGTATTAAAGAGGGAACCATTTAAAAATGTATATCCAAAAAAGATAATGACAAATGGAGATTTATAATATAGTTTTAATCATGTAAATAATTTAATTCATCTACATAATAATAACATATAAATTCATCTGGTTCAAAATAATGATATATAACTAGAAGGAATAATGATTGTTTAGGTATATTCACTTAACATAACTCTAATGATTTCCTTATCTTGATATTAATGTCCTAGATAATGAAAACCATTCAGTAATTAATATTTAAATATCATATTATACATTTAATTGATTTATTATAACCTTGTTAGGTTTATTCATTACCTTTCCTATGGTAAAGAGGTTCGATATCATTGTTTTTGAGGATTTGTTTCCTTGGTATTCATGATTGTTTTACATATATACATGCAAGGATATACATCTATGATGATAATAATTTTTTAGAATTAGAGTTTAATTTTATTAGTGAACATAAAAAATATTACACTATTTCAATATTTATTTTGTTAGTATAAGTGAAGATGACACATTATATAAATCATTAATGATAACCATTTAGGTTAATTGTATTTTTTATCACAATAAAAACATTGTAGATCATAATTGAAAATCATGACAAAAAAATATTAAAGAACCAAAAATAATACAAAATAAATATATAATATTTTTTTAAATAATAAAAATGTTTTCAAGACCAGAATTGAAGATGGTAATATAAATTAAAAATTCACCATCATCCATTATGAAAAATTAACATATCTCAGATGGTGTTATCATTTCTAGTATAAAAGTAGTAGAAAATAGAGATGATAATGAATTATTAAATTATTACAATGATATTAAAGATCATGTATGCTAATTTAGTTTTCATAAAATTTCCATGAAAGGAGGTGATGATAGAAAATGAATGAATGGAACTTGAATGAAAGTAAAAGAAATGAAAAATGGAATTTTCCTTTTTAATATATCCTCCTTGAGAACCTCAATTGCAGATAATATTTTCTCTTTTAAAAATACAAAGGGATAATGGAAGTATGATAGGGTATTATGGAGATATATTACTAGAAAATGAACTAGGAACATGTCTAGACATGAGTGATGAGAAGAGGGGAGCGAGGCTGATTTTTATACTGGAGGATAGGAGGGGTTTCCCATTATATTAATAATTAGTTTAATATTTTTTATCCAGACTATGAATAGTCTTGATTCAAGTGACCAAAAGCTATAAATAGTGTTTGTGAGTTTGAACCAATGGCTATATACATCATGCTGTACTCATGAATGATGAAAAAATTATGTTATTTATCATTTATCGTAAATTATCATATTTTTCTATTCAACAAAAATTCATGTATTTTTGAAACATTTGAAAAATTCACCATAACAATTATTTTATTTGTAGAATTAAAAAATGAAGTAACTTTTTTAAAAATTAATTTTATAAATATAAAAAATCAATTTTTTATTAATATCATTATTTACTTCAAATATAAAATGATTTAAATTAAAACTGCTTTTCTAACACTTTGAAAAATTAATTAAGGACTCAAAAAAATATCTTATTATCATAATAAATCAAAATAAAAATTTCTGAATACAGTTTTTTGAAAATAAATTTACTTTTAATTTATAAAATTAATCATAAAATTCTAATAAAATACACATAAATTACAAGAATACCAACACATTATTAATAAATTTTACAATATTTATTTACTTATACTATAATATAATTATATTATATTTTCCCTTATAAGATGGAAAATTTTTATTTTTACTCTCATTGGAGAGGTTACTATTAAATTTTATGGCTTACTATTAATAAGGGTCATATTAATATTCCAAATGACATGTTACTATTTCATCGATATAAGTTCATAAACTACTAGAGATGCATTTTATTTAACTCATTTGTTATTTATAAGGTTTGTAATGTGTTGTAAATGTAATATTATGTGATTATACAATAAAAACGAATTATAAAAAGTTAATTACATTGATAGGAAATTGGTTCCTTACATCCATCCCCCCTTATAAAATTTCACCCTCGACATTTCATTTTATATAATAAAGTAAAAACATTTGAGTTTCTGAATACTTAACTAATATGCATGAAATTGAAACTATAAACATAAAAGGATAAAATGATAATGGAAAATTATATACTAAATTGTGATTCCCTAGTTTTTAATCTAGGTTATGCATGATCTATTTCTTAACATATATTCTTATGGGAATTTTTTGTTCCTTCAATAATGGTTCATAATGAGCATATAAATTTTCCAAAGAATATCCCATGTGAGTTTCAATCCATGATTGCAGCAGGGCCCATTGTGGTGCACTAGTTCTTATTCGATCTGAAATAAATGTGATTATTTTGTGTTTTAGGCCTTCAAACTTCAGTTCTGGAGCCACATCCACTAGTTTTCATCCTGACTGAGATGTAATTTCTTGATAAACCACTTACTATATACTTACAAAATTTATGGAATATTTTATTTTACATATTCTAATACCTAATGTTCTCACAAAATTACTTTATTCCTAATCTCCATAAATAACTATACCAATCCTATAATACCAACTATAGATACCCTAGACTTTTACACATATCACTACATTATTTTATGAATAATAAGACCTCACATTACAAGGAACAGATGATAATGTATAGTGACTTGGATGATTATGAACATAATTAAAAATCATAAAAAATTAATTCATTATACATAATGATATCCTAATTTCTATAGTTCTCATACATCTATATAGGTTAACCTAGTGATTAAATGAAAAATATGATGAGATAAAAATCATACTAAGGGAATAAACAAATGAATAATGCTTTAGAACATGGGTTAGAAGGCATGATATAATGATTCAAAAAGGTATGGAACTTATGAATTCAAAACATATAAACATGGGATCATATACACATGGAGTTACTGTATGGGGGATTAAAATAACACATGAATTTAGCATGATTCAATGCTCATTACACATAAGGGAGAACAAGTCATGGTTAACCACGAGGACTATTGCACATTGTAGCACAAGTCAAGGATAACTATCAAGATCATTTCACATAACATCTCATGAGACTATAAATTACCCAATACATTGGTTTGATAAATGTGTACACCCATAATTAACAGTTCATTAATATTTTTACATATATAGAATCTTACATAATCAATATTTCATAAACATAATGGATTCTTATGGAATGAATTGGGCAACATATTCACATTATAAAGCATAACCAATGGGAGTATCATAAAAGTGACATGAAAGAAAGTACATTGGACATTAATGGACATTAATATGGTATAATAGGCATATATAATGATAAGAGATAATAATTTTATGTGATAACATGACGAAATATAATTCAAGAAACATAGGATTAAAAAACTTGAGAGCGGTTTAAGAAAAATAAATAAGATAACTTCAAATAGAAGTAGGAATAATCTTTTATATAATACCATAAGATAACCAACAACGTTTTCATAAAAAAATGGTTTTTTTATAAAATTAATTTTACCTTTAAATAGGTTTATATAGTACACATTAATTTGTGTATGAATTTAGGATGCTCCCTTAAATGGGTTTTTATCAATTAGTAGTCATAAGGGATCCACATAAAAACAGGTATATCTCTAAAACTTAATGATGAATGGACCTTGATATATATGTTGGATAATTTAAAAATAATTTAAAATATGTACAAAAAATAACTGATAACTTCAATTGTGTAAAATGAATGATAATGCAACCATAAAGAATAATGGAGGTTTGGGTAGAACCCCTAGCTTAATTTGGATGGTTTCCTTATATTTATCTAAATTTCCTACATAACCAAATTACATCACATAGATAATATTTATAAAACCTATTCTATATGTAATTGATATAATATAATCTTTTTATTTTCATTTATGTACTTTTTTATGGGTTTATAGGTTCAATTTCATTGTTTGAGAGGGTTTAATTCCATGGGTTTCATTATTGTTTTAATCATATAAAAGTAAGGATAAACATGTATGATGGTAATGAATTTCTAGAATTGGTGTTATATGTTATTAGTTATGATCCATAACATTACAATGTTATTAAATTCATTTTGTTATTTGGAGTGAAGATGAATCATTATATAAAACATTAATGATAACTATTTTGGTTAATTGGTGGTTTTTTTAATCACAACGAACACATTTTCCTTTCTAATTTAATATAATGTATAAAATGGATTCAATAATATTAAATAATACATAATAAACATATTATAGCCTAGTAAAATCATAAAAATGGTTTCATGAACATAATTCAATATGGTAATATAAATTGAAAACCCATCGTCCTTGAATGTGAAAAATTAACACATCTCAGATAGTGTTTTCATTTCTAGTATAAAATTATGGGAAAGGAGATATGATAATTATTTATTCCATTATCATGTCAAAATTTCATTACATATAAGGTAATATTTTTTTCATAATATTGGTATGAAAGGAGGTGAGGATAGAATGAGAAGAAATGAACTTGAAAGAAAATAACTGAAATGAAAAGATGAATTTACATCATGAATATATCCTCCTTAAGAAAGTCATTAGTGGATAATATTTGGTGTTTCTAAATGTACAAGGGATTATAGACCTATAATAAGGTATTAAGTAGATATTTGAGCAGAATTTGGACAAGTACAAATGCTTGAGAGGAGTAAAGATAAGCGGGTGTGATGGTTGTTTTTTAGTGTAGGAGAGGAGGGGATTCCAATTATTTTAATCACTAGATTAATATTTTCCATCAATAATATGAATAGTATTTATTTTTGTGACCCAAAACGTTAAATAAACCATGTATGTTCCATCCAATATTCTTTTTACATCATCCATTAATCAATCGTGATTAAAAAATTCATTTATTTAGAATTTATCGTAAATTACCATATTTTACAATTCCACAAAAATTGAATTATTTTAGAAAAATCCCAAAAATTAAACTTAACCATTTTTCAAGGTGAAAACTTTAAAAATTCACTACATTATTAAAAATTAATTTTATAAATATGATTAATTTATTTTTAAATTACAATCATATATATTTTTAAAAAACTAAATTTTTAAAATTAGAACTTTTTTCTATCACATTGAAAAATTAATTAAGGTATCAGAAAAATATTTTATAATCATAAGACATCAAAATAAGAATTCATGAATTCATTTTTTAAAAAAATTATTTTATTAAATTAATAATAAAATGTTATTTAAATAAACATGACATACCAAAATACCGAAACATTATTAATTATTTTTTATATTTTTATTAACATATGCCATGATATAATTATGCCATATTGTCACTTATAAGAGGGATAAATTATATTTATACGTTCATTTGTGAGGTTACTAAAAAATAGGTCAGTTTACATGTAACAACACAGGTAAATAAAGAATATGTCATCTTTATATTTATCCATATTTGTGAATAAAATATTAATATTTCTTTAAAGGGGATTCTATGCTCGATGGCGTACCCAACCCGCAACAACGAGTTTCTTGGAAATCTTACATTGCACTCTAATAAAAAAATATTATTATTTTAAATGATAGTTAACACCTAGCCGTTGTAATGGAGGGAATGAACAGAACTAACTACAAAATAATTATATATGTTTTTAAAATTTTTTTACTCTTTACAATAAATTTTAGAGGATTAAAAATGCAAATGAATCCATTTTTTAAGCGAAAACATTCTAATATTCTTTAAAAGGTCGATTAACCTTCTTTTGATGGCGAACCCCTTTTAAATCAACTTTTTGAAAATTTTATAAGCTATATTTTTAAAAATAAACATATTATTTATGATTGGGACATTGAAATTTACCTTGGATTATTTTTTGGTATTATTATGACAATGTTCATTTTTCAATGAATAGTGAAAAATACTGCATTTTACATCAAAACTGCTTTTTAATATAATTTAATTATATGGTTATATTATATTTTTAATTTGTTTTAAAGTGTAATTATAATATATTTTTACCATGTAATTCAATTATGCTCATTTGGGATTAATTTCACTTTGGAAGTAGGCATAAACAAGTGCCAAACTTTTCATAAATATTGTTTCTAAAAAACCCGTTATTTGTTTTGACAACGGGATGTTTTTTTAAATTAATTATTGCAATTTATGTGTTTGGAATTTGGTAAAATGAATTAAATATTTGGAATCAGAAGGTCCAAATTATGTAATTAATATTCTTTTGTTTTTGGACATTATGAATAGTAACGACGATAATTATCTTTAATTATTTTGATTAATGAGTAATCAGGTAGTTAAAGATAATCAGATAATATCATAATAATAAAAAATGACAACAAAATGTGTATTAAGGCTACTAGTTGTCTCATTGGCGACCATGGGATGCATTGTGCCAAACTTGGGGGCCCCATGTAATGTCTTTTGTGGGAAAATAACTTTTTATCTATTTATTTTTTAAAAAATGTTAAATGTGACAAAGAATGTATCACCTATGTAAAATATTTTTAATTTTGTCTACATAAATGATATTTTGGACTATAAATATTAATTTTAAATCTAAAAATATTTCCTACAACATAGTATTTTTTTTAATTTTTATACATTAAATAAATTAAATTATTTATGACATCATGATGATGCAGCGATGACTTCATTATTTAACGATTTAAATAAAATGGAATGATAATGTAAAATCTAATAACTACACATGTCCAAAACCTATTGGATGGGTGGATTTCAAACCCTTATCAACTTATCCTCGAAACACATCAATGTGGGACCATTAAAATCCGAAACTCATTTGGAAATAATGTTACATTTTATACCTATCCAAGTGTCCCCCTCCTCTCTTCTTATAAAAGGCCCCCACCTATACCTCCTTACCCACACGTCTAAAGCCTTTGTCTTGGCCAACCACTGCCCATTTTGTCTCTCCAAATCCCTCTCTAACTCCTTCAAGCCTCACTTTGGGCAGAATCCTTTCCAAGGAAGCCTTTGAGCTCAAATCAAAAGAAGTTACCCGATTTTAAGGTAATGTCTTCACTTGAGTCCTTTTGTTTTATTTTACTTCTCCAACCCCCTAAAATCTTTTTATTATTTTCTTTTGAAAAAAAATCCAGTATCTTCAATATACTATGATGTTTTTATAAGAAGTATTCTAGCTACACTTACACACACCTACATCTAATGGTTAAAGAACATACTGTTTCCGTGGATGGCGAATTTCTGCCGCCCGAAATGATGATTGTTCAACATTCTTCTAACACCTTCAGAGGTGGCCATTAAGATGAAACTATATTTATATATGATATATAATAAGTTTATGTTTTACTTATGCTTCTGTATGTTTCATTTATGGCATACCTTTATGGTTTCCATTATGGGTAAACACGATATCTTCATTTAAGGAAGTGCGGACTACCGCCCCCTCAAAGTGATTTGATTCGTTAATACCATATGTGGTACGTATAAAGGATATATTTAATGATATAATATATTATACCATACTGGAATTAAAATACTATCATGTATCATTATGTTTTAATTCCATTAAATATGAAATAGAAATGGAAGTACCCTTCATGCGTACGTACGGCTTACCGTCTCCATGAACGGTGCATTTCATTTCTTAACTCTTAATGTTATGTAATATTATAAATGCATGAATATAATGGATATATATGATATATATGATATCTAGATAATGAATACAATTCTGGATATAATGAACATTTGGTCACACGAACTACATGTAATTGTAAGAAGTCCACTTTTGACTTAAGAACCAAATATCGGAAAAACAAATATTATTAACTTAAATGATTACATAATGTTTATGACATGGTAATAAGTTATATAAAAGGAATAATGAACATGAAAATGGTTATTAAGGAATTAGAAATTAACTCAAGTTTATTATTCGGGATATTAAAGAACGATCGAGTCCTGTCGGACCCAAGGTAAGGGATCTTACTCCTCTCTTTCTTTTTAAGTACAATCTTTTATGTCATTCCTTTTAAATCTCATATTTCTTGTTATTTAGATGTTCTTTTATATTACACTTACTGTAATTTTTATGTTGAAATGATGTGATACCATATTCTCTCTCATCAATCCATTTTGGATGTTTTGAGTGGCGCCGTTAGGCTGCCGAATTTTCGTAAGAGATATAACCTCTCTCTTTCTTTTTAAGTACTCCCCTTTATGTCACTTCTTTTAAGCTCCTAATTTTTATGATAGGGGATGTTCTTTTATATTTCTCTCTCTGTACATTTTATGGTAATCTGATGAGATACCCTATTTCCTCTCATCAATCCATTTTGGATGTTTTAGGTGGCGTCGTTAGGCTGCAGAGTTTTCGTAAGGGATTTTTCATCTCACTTTTATTCTCGTGAGATTTATGCTACATTTGCCACAATTTCCTTTGATTGGTGTATGTACTTCACAATATTATACACTTTGTATAGTATAATTTCATTTATGGGTATTCACATCTTCATTGTATGACCCTTCTTCCATGGGGTGTACGTTTCGAATGTTACCCAACTCGGTAAGGGGACCTTTCACCCTCCTCTTTTTAAAAAACATCTTTTGTTATGTCTTTTAATTCACATACTATTATGTTGGGATATGTTCTTTTATATCCTTATTGATGTAAATTTTATGTCCAAGTGATGAGATTCCATTTTGATCTCTCATCAACTCATTTTATGAATTTTGAAGTGATGCCGTTAGGCTGTCGAATTTTACCAAGGGAAATTTTTAACCCAATTTCGATTTCTTTGGGTCAACATGTAATTATTGAATATGTCATATTTTGAATATGTGTGAATGAAATTTTATTGTTTTAAAATTAATTTCCACTTATATTGAGTGTATTTATATTTTTAACACATAATTTTGAGATTGAATTATCCTTAATTTAAGGATACATTCTTTATAAGGGAATTCATCACATTTGAAATTTCTACTAAGACTTCATTGTTTTTATGAACCAATTCACTCTTATATGGTGTATATACTGTACTTTGGAATATTATATCATGAATACATTTATTCTCATGATATTATAAAGTTCTGACTAAAATGTTATTCCTCAATTATTGTATTCAAGTGTCTCTCATTTTGGTAGAACCCCTTTAACCAAAATATCGCTTTAAATGTTTAAATTATTTGTTCTTATTAATATCCATGTTTTCAAAGTGGTTTTAAGGATTTATTTATATGGATATTAATGGTTTAAAATTTTAAAAGCTTCAAGGTGGTATAGGACACTTTGATTCAAAAATCCCTTTATTAAATGTTTTAAATGGTTTTGGAAATGGTTTCTTTTTGAATGGATTCATTATTTAAATATCCTAAAATATTATATTGTGATTGAAATGTGGAGATGTCATGTTTACTTTATTCATGTTTTATGTGATATGTTTATCTTATGGTTCTTGGGCATTGTTATGAAAATGGGTGGTTCCGTGATAAACTAAGGGAGGTTGAGCCCGATATAGCTCTCCAATGCATTGGGTAACGTGAAGGAGTGAAACGTGAAGGTTTCTCCGAAGAGATTTAGGGAATATACTTTGGTGGGTATTCCAGACGTATACATGAGGGTTACTCCCTACGTAAGAATGTTATGAATGCCTCAAGATACCAATTATGTCTTATTATTTCTATGATTTATTCATGATTTGATATGCCTATGTTTTATGGGTAAAGTATGATTTCATTCTAATGTATATATGAACTCATGTTTCCTTTCCATATTTTTATAACTCTTACTCAGCTTTTTATGCTCATCCCATGTTTTTGAAATGTTTTTCACAGGTCAAGGGAAAGGTACATGATGTGATGATAGTGTCAAGGATGTGTCAAGAAAGAATCCGTATTTTATTTTAAATATGTTTCTGTTGATGGGAAGAATGAATACTGTCTTTTATGTAACCACTTTGTTTAAATGTGGAATGTAATGCAAGTTTCATGATCTAATTCTCTAAAACTATAAACCTGAAAAGATCCTCAATGTGTAATCTTGTAATAACTCAATATTAATTAAGGTTTAAGGCTGGGGCCTTATAGTTGGTATCAAAGGTCGGTTTAGATAACTTTAGAGGTTAGGGTATTATCTAAGCAAAAGTGACAGTACCATAATGGATAGGATTTCAGAAAGAGTCCTTGTTTTAGATAATGTGAATGAGTAAGTATATCTTGGTGTATATCTTCCTCATTAGTATATTATGGTTTTGTTTATATACTCACAATGAACTTTTTGGTTTTAGTAAATGGATGGGTCTAGCAGGCACCAAAGTGACAATAGTTTTGAAGGAAACTGTGGTGGTTCTCTGATTAAGAGACTGGATGAAATGGGGGATTCAATGAGGAAAATCGTGGTTGTTCTAAACCAACTAGCATGGAGTCATGATCAACCACATGAACCTTGGTATGATCTGTAATGCATCATGTACGAGATGACCAATCGATGTGGAAGTTCAGGTAATAATTATAAAGGTAACCATTAGAGTTTATATGATCCTTAATTTTGAGGTAATTATGGGTTATTATATGTTATGATGGAAAATGAAAGGCATGAGATAAACTTGAGGTTAAAATATGTTATGATCATTTTTGATGATTTTATCTCGTTTTGGGTAATTTTTTAAGAATTATATAGTTTTGGAAAGAGGACAACACTCAAACTGTGTGACAACCCGTCGCGTCGGACAAAGCTATGGGAATCGAACCCACAACCAATGTGCGACTGGTATTTATCGCCTACCACTGGACTACGTGAAGTCCCTAGTTAGTTTTACTGATTCTGTTTAGTTAGATGGTTTTATTAATTAAGAGTAAGTTTTTTTTGTGTTATCTATGGAAATTTATTAACCTATCATGGAGGATATGTGATTAGGTTAATTACCTTTCAATACGAGACATTAAGAGCAACTGATGTTGTTTAGAGATAAATGTTACGATTTAACTTGGAAGACTATGTGACTAAATCCTTCAAATATTTGGGTTTCAATCTTAGTTTGGTTTACTTTGAAGAATTTTATGGGCAAATTGTTTATCGGATGGTCCTCGTTGAACTTTGGGTTTTGTTAGACAAAATTTTGGAGATTAAGAATAGATTTTCTTTTTATAAAGGGTTATCCTTTTCTAGATTTTCTGATCTTGTACTAACCTTTCTGGTTTTGGTTTTGGTTAAAGTCTAAAGACATGGGAAGTATATAGTTCTCTTTTTGTGGATTAGGTGATTCTCTAGAAGTTGATTATAGTACTCTTAATGTGAACAAGTCTTCCTAAATACTGGTGTTTTGGAGAAAATATGAGTTTGTGTAAGGAATATAATAAGAGTTGAAAGTCAAAATGATAATTGATTATGTTTACTTATGAATAAATTCCCTAATAAAAAGCAACTTAAAACAAAAATGTTGTCTATTAACTTTTCCTACCAGGGAATCGAATACCGTTTAACCCATCACAAGTTTGTGATTTTCGTGTGGTTAACTTTCTCATAAACATGTTTTCTATCACTCTCCATCAGAACATGACCCTTTGTTTTTTCCTCCATGTCCATATTTTCATACTTGGAATCCTATTATGGGTTAACTCGGGTGACCTTTTTAATTATCATTCTTTATTTTAATGTGATTGTTTTACCGACTCTTGTTCCGATGTGGGACTTTCAAGGATGTTTCCAAGCCCAATTTTAAAATTGCGAGGACGCAATTCCCAAAAGGGGGGAAGGATGTAACACCCCAGGTAAATAAAGAATATGACATCTTTATATTTATCCATATTTGTGAATAAAATATTAATATTACTTTAAAGGGGATGTTATGCTCAATGGCGTACCCAACACGCAACAACCAGTTTCTTGGGAATCTTACGTTGCACTCTAATAATAAAATAATACTATTTTAAATGGTAGTTAACACCTAGCCATTGTAATGGAGGGAATGAATAGAACTAACTACAAAATAATTATATATGTTTGTCAAATATTTTTACTCTTTGCAATAAATTTTAGAGGATTAAAAATGCAAATAAATCCAGTTTCTAAGCGAAAACATTCTAATATTCTTTAAAAGGTCGATTAACCTCCTTTTGATGGTGAACCCCTTTTAAATCCACTTTTTGAAAATTTTATAACCTCTATTTTTCAAAATAAACATATTATTTATGATTGGGACATTGAAATTTACCTTGGGTTAATTTTTGGTATTTTTCTGAGAATGTTCATTTTTCAATAAATAGTGAAAAATACTGCATTTTACATCAAAACTGCTTTTTAATATAATTTAATTATATGGTTATATTATCTTTTTAATTTATTTTAAAGTGTAATTATAATATATTTTTACCATGTAATTCAATGATTCTCATTGGGATCAATTTCACTTTGGAATTAGGCATAAACAAGTGCCAAACTTTTCATAAATATTGTTTCTAAAAAACCCGCTATTTGTTTTGACAACGGGAAGTTTTTTTAAATTCATTATTGAAATTTGTGTGTTTGTAATTTTTTAAAATGAATTAAATATTTGGAATCATAAGGTCCAAATTATGTAACTAAGACTCTTTTGTTTTTGGACATAATGAATAGTAACGACGGTAATTATCTTTAATTATTTTGATTAATGAGTAATCAGGTAGTTAAAGATAATAAGATAATATCCAAATAATAAAAAATGACCACAAAATGTGTCCTAAGACTATTGGTTGTCTCATGGCCGGCCATGGGATGCCTTGTGCCAAAATTGGGGGCCCCATGGAATCACTTTTGTGAGAAAGTGACTTTTTATCTATTTATTTTTTAAAAAATGTTAAATGTGACAAAGAATGTATCACCTATGTAAAATCTTTTTAATTTTGTCTAAATAACGTATCTATTGGACTATAAATATTAATTGTAAATATAAAAAGATTTCCTACATCATAGTATTTTTTTTTATAATTTTTAGACATTAAATAAATTAAATTATTTATGACATCATAATGATGCAGCGATGACCTCATTATTTAACGATTTAAATAAAATGGAACGATAATGTAAAATCTAAGACCTACACATGTCAAAAAGCTATTGTATGGGTGGATTTCAAAGACTTATCACCTTATCCACGAAACACATCAATGTGGGACCATTAAAATCTGAAACTCATTTGGAAATAATGTTACATTTTATACCTTTCCAAGAGTGCCCCTCCTCTCCTCTTATAAAAGGCCCCCACCTCTACCTCCTTAACCACACTTCCAAAGAATTTGGATCGGCCAACCCCTGCCCATTTTGTCTCTCCACATACATCTCAAACTCTTTGAAGCCTCACATTGGGCATAATCCTTTCAAAGGAAGCCTTTGAGCTCAAATCAAAGGAAGTTACCCGATTTTAAGGTAATGTCTTCACTTAGGTCCTTTTGTTTTATTTTACCTCTCCAACCCCCTAAACTCTTTTTATTCATTTCTTTTGTAAAAAATACTGTATCTTCAATATACTTGGATTTTTTTATAATAAGTATTCTAGATACACATATACACACCTACATCTAATGGTTAAAGAACATACTGTTTCCGTGGATGGCGAATTTCTGCCTCCCGAAACTATGATTGTTCAAAATTCTTCTAACACCTTCAAAGGTGGCCATTAAGATGAAACTATATTTATATATGATATATAATATGTTTATGTTTTACTTAGGATTCTGTATGTTTCATTTATGTCATACCTTTATGGTTTCCGTTATGGGTAAACGCGATATCTTAATTTAAGGAAGTGCGGACTACCGCCCCCTCAAAGTGATTTGATTCGTTAATACCATATGTGGTACGTATAAAGGATATATTTAATGATATTATATATGATACCATAATGGAATTAAAATACTATTATGTATCATTATGTTTTAATTCCATTAAATATGAAATAGAAATGGAAGTACCCTTCATGCGTACGTACAGCTTACCGTCTCCATGAACGGTGCATTTCATTTCTTAACTCTAAATATTATGTAATATTATAAATGCATGAATATACTGGATATATATGATATATATGATATCTACATCATGAATACAATTCTGGATATAATGAACTTTTGGCCACACGAACAACATGTAATTGTAAGAAGTCCACTTTCGACTTAAGAACCAAATATCGACAAAACAAATATTATTAACTTAAATGATTAAATAATATTTATGACAAGGTAATAAGTGATATAAAAGGAATATTGAAATTGAAAAAGGTTCTTAAGGAAGTATAAATTAACTCAAGTTTATTATTCAGGAGATTAAAGAATGATTGAGTCAAGTCGGACCCGAGGTAAGGGATCCTACTCCTCTCTTTCTTTTTTAGTACAATCTTTTATGTCATTCCTTTTAAAGCTCATATTTCTTATTATTGGGATGTTATTTTATATTACTCTTACTGTAATTTTTATGTTCAAATTATGAGAGACCATATTCTCTCTCATCAATCCATTTTTGATGTTTTGAGTGGCGCTGTTAGGCTGCCGAATTTTCGTAAGAGATATAACCTCTCTCTTTCTTTTTAAGTACTCTAGTTTATGTCACTTCTTTTAAGATCCTCTTTGTTATGATGGGGGGTGTTCTTTTATATTACTCTCGCTGTAAATGTTATGGTAATATTATGAGATACCCTATTTCCTCTCATCAATCCATTTTGGATGTTTTTAGTGGCGCCGTTAGGCTGCCGAGTTTTCGTAAGGGATTTTTCATCTCACTTTTATTCCCGTGAGATTTATGCTACATTTGCCACAATTTCCTTTGAGTGGTGTCTGTACTTCCCAATATTATACACTTTGTATAGCATAATTTAATTTATGGGTATTCACATATTCATTGTATGACCCTTCTTCCATGGGGTGTACGTTTTGAAAGTTACCCAACTCGGTAAGGGGACCTTTCACCCTCCTCTTTTTAAAAGACTTCTTTTGTTATGTCTTTTAATTCACATACTATTATGTTGGGATATGTTCTTTTATATCCTTATTGATGTAAATTTTATATCCAAGTGATGATATTCCCTTTTGATCTCTCATCAACTCATTTTCTGAATTTTGAAGTGATGCCGTTAGGCTGCCGAATTTTACCAAGGGAACTTTTTAACCCAATTTCAATTTCATTGGGTTCAACATGTAGTTATTGAATATGTAATATTTTGAATATGTGTGAATGAACTTTTATTATTTTACACTTAATATCCACTTATATTTGGTGTATTTATATTTGTAACACATAATTTTGAGATTTAATTATCCTTAATTTAAGGATACCTTCTTTATAAGGGAATTCATCACATTTGACATTTCTACTGAGACTTCATTGTTGTTATGCACCAATTCACTCTTATATGGTGTATATACTGTACTTTGTAATATTATATAATGAATCCATTTATTCTCATGATATTATAAAGTTCTGACTAAATGTTATTCCTCAATTATTGTATTCAAGTGTCTCTAATTTTGGTAGAACCCCTTTAACCAAAATATCGCTTTAAATGTTTTAATTATTTGTTCTTATTAATATCCATGTTTTCAAAGTGGTTTTAAGGATTTATTTATATGGATATTAATGGTTTAAAATTTTAAAATCTTCAAGGTGGTATAGGACACTTTGATTCAAAAATATCTTTATTAAATGTTTCAAATGGTTTTGGAAATGGTTTCTTTTTGAATGGATTCATTATTTCAATAACCTAAAATGTTATATTGGGATTAAAATGTAGAGATGTTATGTTTACTTTATGCACGTTTTATGTGATACGTTTATGTTATGGTTCTTGGGAATTGTTATGAAAATGGGTGGTTCCGTGATAAACTAAGGGCGGGTGAGCCCAATATAGCTCTCCAATGCATTGGGTAACGCGAAGGAGTGAAACGTTAAGGTTTCTCCGAAGAGATTTTGGGAATATACTGTGGCGGGTATTCCAAACGCAACCAAGAGGGTTACTCCCTAAGTAAGAATGTTATGAGTGCCTCAAGATACCTTTTATGTCTTATGATTTCTATGATTTATTCATGATTTGATATGCCTTTGTTTTATGGGTAAAGTATTATTTCTTTCTAATGTATATATGAACTCATGTTTCCTTTCAATATTTTTAAAACTCTTACTGAGCTTTTTATTCTCATCCCAAGTTTTTGAAATGTTTTTCACAGGTCAAGGGAAAGGTACATGATGTGATGATAGTGTCAAGGATGTGTCAAGAAAGAATCCGTGTTTTATTTTAAATATGTTTCCGTTGATGGGAAGAATGAAGACTGTCTTTTATGTAACCACTTTGTTTAAATGTGTAATGTAATGCAAGTTTCATGATCTAATTCTCTAAAACTCTAAACCTGAAAAGATCCTCAATGTTTAATCTTGTAATTACTCAAGATTTAGTAAGGTTTAAGGCTGGGGCCTTATATTACAATTCATAAGGATAACATTAATATTCCAATGATTAAGATAGTATTTCATCTGTAGATATTACTTAACATCTAAAGATACCTTTTATTTCACTCATTATTTGTTAATAAGGTTTTTATTGTGTTATATAAGTAATATTATGTGATTATTACCTAATAAATAATTATAATAATGTAATTCTATTAATATAGCATTAGGTTATTACAATATTCCTCCATAAGAATAATTTGAGTTCTTATTGAAACATATACACAGATGATGTGTCATTGATGGGACATGTTAATACAAAGAATGAGATATCTTTGTATATGTCGAGAATTGTGGAAACTGCAGGATATCTTATAATAGCATCTATGATAGAGATCTAATGTTTTGTTGGATTAGTAGGTAACAATAAAAAATTGGTAAAAAATCTCGATATTTTCATGGTAAACAATTAAGCTAAATCACAATAGAATGAATTATTGTGGACTTCTAAATTCTATAAACCCATTATTGAGATAATAAAGTGTCTAATAATAAAACCTATGACGAAATTACAAATTATTGTATATGTTTTTTTATCTAAAAAGATGAATCTAATAACGTATTGGTATTTCTTACACATTTGTAATGAATATATAATATCCCATGACTCCCACCAATTATAGATCCGTGTTTAAAACTAGAAAATAGTTGACTTTAAAATGGATTTAGTGATTCTAAAAATAGATAGTTGAAAAAAAACAATATTGTAATAACTCTGAAATATATTTGAATAATAAAAATATTATGTATATATTCTAAAAGATGGGTCTCAATTTCATCCATGGAAGGGGGATAGAGCTATACAGGGACAATGAATGTTTAATCTATTTTAATCCATCAATACCACAAATCCTATATTATTTAATTAATATATTATATATTGGTTTTTCCGAAAACAATGATAATCATATACATCCCATGAGGATTATTATGATATATCTTCATGATCATCACATTTGTTAAATGTTATCATAATAAACCTCCTGTAACTATGAATTAAATTAAATGAAAGAAGTTGTGTTGGAATGATGAATTGTAGTCGATTATGATAAATATAAATCTATCATGTCATTAGAAAATACAATGAATTTCTTTATCATATGTATCATATTGTGTATAGTGAAAAATTTCTGGTCAATCCTTAAGGACTTCGTCAATATTGTTTCACATTTGAAAATCCCAATGATAACATAATATTCTTGGGAACCTAGATATGTGTCCCATGAAAAAAAGAGATAAATGGGGAACATTTTTATGGTCTTCATATCTCATCATTTTACAATCATCTAGATAACAGATAGATGTATAGTGATCTGAGGAAAATAATCAATTAGGATGAAATTATGGTGGGGGGGGGATTGTAGAATTTGTATCTCAATAGTTGATATAATATAAATTAATTGTTGAATAATATAAGTATAATGGTATTATTTAAATATTTTCAATACTATTATGGAAATGAGAAAAATATTACCATGCCTATCTTTATAGGACTACCAAGGAATTCTAGATTCAATAATTTTATTTGTGTTGTAGTTGATCAACCTAAAAATTAAGATAATTTCATTTGTAAAAATGATTATTTATCACATGAAAATATCACCGTGATTTAAATAAAGTAATAGGTAAGAATACTCATAGTTACACTCATTATTGTATCTTATCAAGATCTAAAGGTTACATAGATGTTTTGGATATTCCATCTGTAAGAGTTAGATATTGTGTATAGTTTCATTACATTATATCATTTTCAATAAAATGGTCTATGAGAGAACCATTACACCACTAGAGGGTATGGAAAGATAATGTTCCTTGTAATTTCAAGGATATTGGGATCAATTTCATCACCTAGTGGGGTTACCATATATCAAAATCTTTAAAAATTGCAGTCAAACAACTTGTTATGTGGATATATATGGGAAATGATTCTATACTATAATATAATTGAAAAATGATAGATAGTAGATGCATATGGAATAAGATATTTTTATGTGACTATATAAAAACATCATATAAAATCTATACAAGGCAACATGAATTCTATGTATACAATCATCGATGAAACCTACAATTTCTGGATTGATATAAGGTTTTACTTCTTATAAATAATTAGAAGAATCTCAGGAGGTTTTGAAAAATGAAATCATTCGTCTAAATATATTGGAACCTTTAAGAAACATTATCAAATAATAGTTATGGCCTATCAGTTTTCATTTCCCCCAAACCAAAATTAATTATAAGATGTGTTCAAAATAACCATTTTATGAAAGAAAATACTCGAAGCCATCCATATTCCTAATCCATAGGTGGAAGAATTGGAGATTGATATTTTTATCTATAGTAACCAGTGAATATCATATATCATATATATAAAGCTCAATGAAATAATACAACATTCATGGGAAATGTATTGTTGTTGATGCATAATTTTGAGAAATAAACATGGGAATAGGGGGAGGAAATGAAATTTATATACGATAACCAATTTTACTGAATTAGATGAAGTTTTTGGGGTCAAATTTATAAACGAAGTAAGAATGTAATGACCAAATATTTATTAATAAATCCATCTTTTTAATGAATAAATTTCCCATTAGGTAATGTAGTTATAGAAAAAAATTTACTAGATTGGTTTTTATTCCATTTATAATATATAGTTAATCATACATAAAAGGATATTAAGTATTATAGCTATAATGACCCATACTTTACATACATTGTTATTACATCAGAATTAAAGCATACTTTTTACAACATATAACAAGACCATTATAAGACAATATAGGTATAGTGTCTTTAGAAAATGGGAAACATAAACAACTGGTTCATAAAGCATATTAATTCTCTCCCATTTATTTCATCATATCTATAGTACCTTTTGGAATATCCTACTTAATACCCTTCTTCTTGACCTGGGGAAACGAAAACATACAAATGGGTGAGCTCAAATCCTTAGTAAGGGTAATCAAAGGAAATATCAATGATATCATATTCATAAGAACATAACATTTTGAAAATCATAACCTATAAAAGAGATCATGGGATAAATCATAGTAAGGAAATGTAATCCCAATAATCAAAACATAAAACAAGAAACATTGTTCCATACACTCATAATCATTGAAAATCATTTCTTATTAGTCAAGACTAATTACCATGACTATCATAGTGGACGAAGTCCATTTCTGAACTGAGTTCAGTCCTCGTTCCAGTCCTGTATCACTGAACCCAATTAACATGTCGTTCTAGCCATGTATATCTCATGAGATATAAATATTTACCCAATTAATTGGAGGGAGATATTGGTCCCACTAATCTCATAATGATATCATTCTTATGTAGGCCACAAAATCATAAATCATACATCATAGAATAACTCATGTAATAAAAATGGAATTCTTAAACATCATGTCATCATAACATAATCCATATAAAATAAAAGGACTTTATAAAACTAATTACATCATAACATTATCAAATAAATGTAATAATAGTGATATAAAAATAACCCCATATTATCTCAGATGGAATTTTTTTTTTAAAAACACTTAAACTCCATTCTTGAGGAAAATACCCTTTATACTTCAAAAACATTTTTTTCCTTTCTTAACATGTCATACAATTTTAAAATAATAGAAGTTATTTAAAAATAAACATGAAAAATTCTAAAGTAATCATCATTGAAATAATGTTCCATGAAATCATAAAAATCCATTCATGTCGTTTATGTTAAAAAAACATTCTTCTCGTACTTTAGCCGGAAAAGTCAAAAACTATCTCGTATTGAAAATGACAAAATATTCCTTTCATATCTTTTACTAAAAATTCACCAACAAATAAAATTGGATTTAAACAATTTTAGGAGTATATAAATAATATTACATAATGAGGAAACATGGATGTGGATGATAAATATGCCCCATTAAATTCTAAACTACAAATAATCTCAGATAAAAATGAGATTGTGAGATTTTCCCTTACCATAGGTTTGATATGCTTCATAAGTATACAAAACTCCTGTATAATGAATTAAATAATCTCATTGACATATTAAAGAATCATATTCATTGTTATGATATCATATATGGTCATATTCTTATCTTTTTATTAGTAATATTTCATTACAACTTGTTATTCATGTGTTCATTGATTTATGTTCTTATGCATATTTTGTCGAATAGATTCTTATTTATTTTTATAGTTTAGAGATACCTAATTTACATAATGGTATTAGTGTAATATATATCATATTTATTCATTCAATTAATTTATATAATTATTATTCAATGAAGATCATGTAGAACGAGTCGCATCACATTGTGGAGACGGTAGGCCGTACGTACGCATGAGATATGATATCATTTCCATAATAATATTAATAGAATTTTTTTTGATGATATAATATTTCAGAATAAGTATCATGTTATAATAATCATATATAGTTATTTTTTACCCCATTATAGCCATACATGTATGGCGGTGGTGGAAAAACAGATTACACCACTACGTGGAGACGGTATTCCGAACGTATGCACGCGTGGTGATTTAATTTTCCATAGGATGAAGAGAAGGTGAAATAGGGTTGTTTAATTTTTATAATAACATATAAGTATATGAGTGATACTGATGTTATTATTTTATAATTAAAGAAATATGGAAGAGGACGTATAAGATGAAATCAATGTTAAATAATCAGTAAAGGATATTACCTCTTCTTCAACGCGCCTCTTCTAAACCTACTCTTAGGACCCTAATGTTGGTCTTTGAAGAAGACCAACACCAATATTATACATTTAGGAAAGTGTAAAAGGAAAATATATAGGGTTTTTTCTGAGATTTATGGCTCAAAATGTTGTAAAGTGGAGAGGGAAGAGGTGCCCTTTAATAAGGGAGGAGTGGGGCACCTTAGGAAAAACATTAAATATTATTTTATAATAAAGTCATATTAGGTTTATAATGGCTCCCTAGAAGATTATTTCGAAGCTAGGGTGGGTATGGGTTGAAATAGTCTCAACCAATAAGCTTTAGAAATGTTTAGATTACCATTTTTACCATATCATTTAGATTTAACTCTAAGTTAAATAATTTAACATTTACCATGTATTCTTGTATTATTATACTAAATGGTTAATATTATTACTCTAAACTTTCAATAGAACCCAAATTGAATCAATAATGTCATATATATTTTTATATAAGTCCTTTTTCCGAACCTATGATTTTTTGGAATAGAATAACCATTAATAATATAAGATTTGTTAAAAAAAAATTTATGTCAATTTTGACATTATTTGGTATTTTGTTTTTTTAATTCATAACATCATTATTAATTTAAAGAAAATTCATATAACTAAACCTAATATGTTATATTAATATTTAAAATTATTTTAATTCATAAAAAGTCTCATATTACATTTATTTTGGTATTTATAATATCAACTATGTTAATATTTCATTAATAAGGTAATTACTACATCATCATTGTGTCATAAATAAATTATTTTATATAATGTATAAAAATAATAAATAAAATAACATTATGTAGTAAATAATTTCAGATTTTAATGAATATTTATTGTTGAATGTATCTTATGTATAACTCTATAATAATATTTTTTTACTTATTAATCTTTGATTTTAACTCTTTAAACTCTTCTTTGAATTAAATAATAATAAAAGTCCTAATCTAATCCAATTAAACCTAAAGGGTCATATTTTATTACTAATGTTGTTTTTGGTCGAATTACACTTATAAAATAGAATTAGGACATGTTTTATTGTAATAATAATATCATTTTTACACTTAATTACCCAATTTACTTTAAACTGTGGTAAATAAATGTAAAAAGTAGATTTTCACCAATTTTTTTTATCTTATTGAACCACATTTTACTTACTGATATCAACTGTGTCTCTAGTATTTTTGAAATTCCACTCACATAAGAGGTAAAATTATGTTTTATGTAAATTTGAAAATTCTCCTAGGAGATGGGTAAAAGACGGTCAAAAGTTCAATAAACCTTTTATATATCTAAAATTATTATAAAATGACTCCAATGAATTAAATTTAACTTATATAGGTAATATGTATCTATTTATACCTAAAATAAATTTAAATAAAATAAATTATTATTTAAATAAAAATTCTGTTTTAACCAATAACTCGGTGTCTTCACTATTCATAAAAAATTGAAACTTTTCAGAAAAATACAAAAAATTCACCCTAGGATAATTTAGATATTTTGAATCCAGAAATGAAGTCCATTTTTAAATATAAATTTTATTAAATTTCAAAAGGTTGGTATTACTATTCACAACATCTTTTTTATATAATATTTTAATATCATATCATTGTTTGGTGAAACTCAGAATTGCGTACAATGCAAGATGTCGAGGAAGGTTTCTATTGCATGTAATGAGAGCCAAGACAGTTTTGTGTATAGTGAAATATTTCCTTGGTGTTTTGTATAACATAATACATAAAAACAAAATACTTCTCATTAAATCTCATGATGTTACATTCTACACCCCTTAAAAATAATTTCACCCTCGAAATTCATCACTTCATAACAAAAAGATGAAGATCCCTCTCCCTCATCATATCCTCAAGTTTCCCTGTAGCATCTTCTAATTGGTGGTTCCTCCATAAAACATTCACCAAGCGAGTGGTCTTATTTCTTAGGACATTTTCGCTACTATCCAGAATCCCTATCGGCTGTTTTTCAAAAGAAAGATCTTTCTCCAGCAGTACTACTTCTGAGATTAGTACATGTGAAGGATTATGTATGTACATTCATAAGAGAGATACATGGAACACATCATTAACTTGAGATAGATTTGGTGGAATCCCTAATAGGTAAGCTACCTTCCCAACAGGATCCAGTATTTCAAAAGTACCGATATACCTTTGGCTCAGCTTCACCTTCTATCCAAATCTCATTACTCTCTTCCAAGGAGATATTTGTATGAACACTTTATCACCCACTTCAAACTCTAGGACTTCGCTTCTGTTGTCAGCATAACTTTTTTGTCGAATATTATCTTCTCTTAGGTGTTGTTGAATAGATCACAATATTTCTACCATCTCATCAACAAGATCAGGTCCTAATATCTTTCATTCCCCAACTGAATCCCTGCAAGTTGGAGTTCTTCATTTCTTTCCATAGAGAGCTTCATAAGGAGCCATATGAATAATGTAGTGAAAAATATTATTAAAATAAAATTCCACCAAAGGTATCTGTTGATCCCCCCAAAATTTTAAATCTATAGAGAAACCTCTGAACATGTATTCTAGAGTTTGAATTGTCCTCTCAGACCAACCGTCTTTCTGAAGATGATAAGAAGTGCTGAAACTCAACTCTGTATCTAGAGTATGCTGATGACTTGGCCAAAACATCGAGGTAAACCTTGGATCCTGGTGAGATATTATGGGAAGTGGTACTCCATGGAATATTACCACTTCCTTCACATATATCCTGGCATGCTGATCAAGAGAGAAATCATCTCTAATTTCAATGAAGAGTGACGACTTCGTAAGACGATCAACTATAACCTAGATAGCATTATTGCCTTTGGATGTTTTAGGAAGTCCAGTGACAAAGCCCATAGTGATGTTTTCCCATTTCCATTCTGGTATGGGTAATGGTTGTACCATCCCCTTAGACTTCTGTCTCTCAACTTTAACTTACTGACAAACCAAGCATCAAGAGACATTTTCAGCAACATCTCTTTTCAAGCCATCCCACTAGAAGTACTCCTTCAAGTCCCTATACATCTTCGTGCTTCCATGGTGAATTGAAAATGAAGAACTATGAACTTCATCAAATATTTACTTCTTTAATTCTGGTATGGGAGGAACACAAACTTGATTCCGGATCTTTATTATTTCATCACAATCAATGTGGAATTCAGGAACATTTTTCACCTTCATTAGTAACTCTACATAATCTTTCTATGCCTCTTTAATCATTACATGTATAGTTTATTGAACATTCATATGAGAAATATAATATTTTTCCCCTTCCATTATAATTTCAAGACCCTTCTTTTTTAAATCCATAAATACTGGATCTTTTGGGTTCCTCATCAAGGATATGCTAGCTTGGTCTTGTCGACTTAATGCGTCTCCCACCTTGTTTGCTTTCCCAGGGTGGTAATGAAATGGCCAGTCGTAATCATAAATCAGCCCCAACATTTTCTTTGGTGTATATTCAGCTCATTTTGTGTGAAAATATACTTTAATCTTTTATGATCAGTATAAATATCACACCTTTCTCCATAAAGATAATGCCTCAAAATCTTTAATGAAAAGATTACCACAACTAACTCCAAATCATGAGTTGGGTAATTTTGCTCATGGATATTCAACTGTAATGAGGAATAATCAATCACCATATAATTTTACATAAGTACACACCCCAATGCCTTCTTGGATGTATCAATATAGATCACAAACCTTTCACCACTACAAGGCAGTGTGAGCACAGGTGCACTGGATAACCTTCTTTTCAACTCCTTGAAATTATCTTCACACTCCTCAGTCCAAACAATCTTAACTCCTTTTCTAGTCAACCTGTTGAGTGGATTAGATAATAATGAAAAATATTTCACAAAACATTGACAATATCCAGCCAATCCATGAAAAATTCAGATCTCAGTTACTATTGTTGGTCTTGACTATCTTTTGATAACCTCTGTTTTTGCCGGATCCATAGATATGCCCTCTTTTGAGATTATGTGAGCCAAAAATGAATGTTTTTATGTAAAAATTCACACTTGGTAAATTTGGCATAATGGTTCTCCTTTAATAGAGTCTTTAATAAAATTCTCTATTGATCTCCATGGTTGTCCTTTCTCTTTGAATAGATAAGAATATCATCCATAACGACTACCGCAAGAAAATCAAGATTGTCTCTGAAGACTCTATTCATTAGATCCATGAAGATAACATGGGAATTAGTAAGACCAAATGGCATCACTATAAATTCATAGTGTCCATTACTTATATGGAAAGCCATATTTATTATATCCTTCCTTTTAACCATTAATTTATGATTCCCTGAACAAAGATCAATAATGGAAATGTATTGAGCTCCATGTAGTAGGTCAAATAATCCATCAATGCGTCGAAGAGGATATTTGTTCGTGATAGTGATCTTGTTAAGTTATCAATAATCAATGCAGAGTCTCATTGATCCATCTTTCTTCTTAACAAACAGAATAGATGCTCCGCAAGGTGATGCACTGGGGTGTATGAATCCCTTATAGAGATTCTCTTGGAGTTTCTTCATCAATTCCTGCAACTCAATTGGGGACATTCTATATGGTGTCTTTGCATTGGGCATAGCACATGGTATGAGTTCTATTGAAAACTCAACTTCATGATTTGGTGGAAGACCTAGAAATTCCTCTATAAATACATCATCAAACTCTCATACAATGAGTGTATTATTAATCGTGAGATTCTCTTCTAACATTTGAGATAAATAACCTCCATTTATTAGAATCAAGACCCATAAGATGGATGAAATTTGTACTGTAAGGTTATATTCATCCTTCATCAATAGAAGATTGTTGATTGATCTGGAATATGAAATGTGACTTCCCTTCTATGGAAATCAATATGATCTCCATATAAGGAAAGCCAATACATTACAAGAATCACATAAAATTCCACTATAGGATGGATCACAAGATTTGTATGAAGCACATTCCCACAAATGTCAATTGGAGAAGAATTATAAGATTTTGATGCAACCGTTGTGCCATTAAGAGTTGTCATAGCTAACTCAATAGCTAATTGTTGAGGTAGTACGACGATAACCCTAGAAAATTCTTCAGAAATAAATGAGTGGGTGCATCCAGAATCAAATAAAACATTTGATGCTTTAGAGTGGATGGTAAGTGTACATTTCACCACTTCGTTATCTTAATCCACATCACCGATAGAAATTACATGTGACATTCCGTTTTCTTTCGCCATAATAGTTTGTTGACATCGATCATCATCAACAACCTTTGGAGTTGGGCATTGATGTGCATAATTCCCCCTTTCCTTTCACTTGTAACATTGATGTGTAGGAGGTGCATTCTGTGTAGCCTTTTATTTGTTCACATCACTAGACATCTTTTTCCCATCCTTGCGGCATTCAAATGCCCGATGATTTTCTTTTCCACATTTAAAATATTTACATATCCCTTTAAGACAATTACCTCCATGTTTCATTCCACACTTTGAGAATAAGGGAAATCTCATCTTCTTTTCAGTGTTCTCTTTAGATTTCCCTTTGAGTTCCATTTTCCTATTATTATCAAACCAATATGAAAGATGGGTCACTCCAATATCCATCTCAACCTTGAGAGAACATCAAACAATTTCATCGTAGCTACTGAAGTCCCTTATGCCTAATGACTATCAGAGACATGGTTTTAAGACACTAAAGAGTCGATCGATCTTAATCTCAGGTTGGATAATAATCCATGAAGCGTACCTTGCAAGATTCATAAAATTTTCTTCATAGTAACCAACAGATTCATCATCCTTTAGCTTCAGTTCAAGAAACTCCTTCTCCATTTTTGTCTTAAGAATATGTGGGAAGTAAATATTGAAAAATAAGTTCTTGAACTTGTCCCATTTCATGGACTCAATTTCATCTCTTTTACTCATATTCTTTATAATATTTTGCCATTGACCAACTTCACGTTCCAAATGATATACTGGTAAGATGACATTATCATGTTCATAACATTGTAGAACTGAAAATATCTTTTCAGTGGTACTAATCCATTGTTCAGCCACTAATGGACCAATAGACCCGCTTAATGATGGTGGACACTATTCCTTCGGTTTCTATCCATTAACTAAAAACAATAAGAATAGTGTGAGAAACAGTAATCATAAAAGGAAATACACATAATCAAGAATAAAATTTCACTCTTTTGGTCTTATCATAAGTTATTCATGGCCATTTCTAAAACACTAATATCGTGTTCTATGCTTAGACATTTCCTTAGGGTTTTTACAAAGGATTTCACATCCTAGTTTCCAAAGGTTGACTATACCCTCCCTTTGATACCAACTATAATGACCCATACATTACATACATTTTTATTACTTTAGAATTTAAGAATACTTATTAAAACATATAACAAAACCATGATAGGACCATATAGGTATAGTGTCTTTAGAAATTGGGAAACATAAAAAATTGTTCATAAAGAATCTACATTATATCCCTTTTATTTCATCATATCTAGAGTCCCATTGGCATATCCTACATAATACCCTTCTTCCTAGCCTGCGGAAAAGAAACCATAGAAAATGGGGAGCTCAAATGCTCAGAAAGGGTAAATAAAGGAAGTATCAATCATATCATATTCATAAGAACATAATATTTTGAAAAACATAACCTGCAAAAGAGATCATGGGATAAATCATAGTAGTGAAATGTAATCCCAATAATCATAACATAAAAAATAAAACATTGTATAATACACACATAATCATAGAAAATAATTTCTTATATATAAAGAATCATTTCCATGACTATCATAGCGGACAAAGTCCATTTCTAAACAGATTTCACTCCTCATTCCAGTCCTGTATCGCTGTACCAGATTAAATTGTTGTTCCAACCATGTCTATCTCATGAGAAATAAATAGTTACCCAATGCATTGGAGGTAGATATAGATCCCACCAATCTCATAATGATATCATTCTTATGTGTGACACAAAATCATAAATCATACATCATAGCATAACCCATGTAATAAAAATGGGATTCTTAAACATCATATAATCATAACATAATCCATATAAGATAAAAGGACTTCATAAAAATAATTCCATCATAACATGATCAAATAAATGTAATAATATTGATATAAATAGAACCCTATATTATCTCAGATGGAAAATAATTTTGATATAACAGTTAAACTCCATTATTGAGGAAAATATCCCATTTACCTCAAAAACATTTTTTACCTTTCTTAACATGTCATAAAATACTAAATTAAAGAATTTAATCAAAAATAAACATGAAAACTTGTAATGGAAGATTCATGGAAATAATGTTATATTAAATCATGAAAATCAATTCATGCCTTATAAGTTTGGAAAACATTCTTCTCGTACTTTTTCCAGAGAAGTAAAAAAGTATGTCGTATTGAAAATGAAAAAATATTCCTTTCATATATTTTACTAAAAATTCACCAATAGGTAAAATTGTATTTAAAAAATTGCAGGAGGACATAAATAATATTACATATTGATGAAATATGGATGCGGATGATAAATATTCCCTAGAAAATTCTGAAGTACAAATAATCTCAGAAAAAAAGAGATTGTGATATTTTTCCTTACCTTAGGTTTGATATGCTTCGTATGTATCCGAACCTCCTGTATAATGATTTAAATAATTTCATTGACATGTTACAGAATCATATTCATTGTTATGATATCATATATGGTGACATTCTTATCTTCTTATCAGTAATATTTCATTACTACTTGTTATTAGGGTGTTCATTGATTTATGTTCTTATGCATGTTTTGTCGAATAGATTATTATTTATCTTTTTAGGTCATAGATTAAAAATTTAAATAATTTTATTAGAGAAATATATATCATATTTATTTATTCAATTCATTTATATAATTATTATTCAATGAAGATCATGTGGAACGAGTCGCATCACATCTTGGAGACGATAAGCCGTACATACGCACGAGCGATGATATCGTTACTATAATTATATGAATGGAATTTTAGTTGATTATATAATATTTAAGAATCAGTATCATGTTAAAATAGTCATATATAGTTATTTATTTACACCATTATACCCATCCAGGTAGGTCAGTGGTGGAAAAAATAGATTACACCACGGCGTGGAGACAGTATTCCTTATGTACGCACGCGCGGTGATTTTGTTTTCCGTAGGATGGAGAGAATGTGAAATATGGTTGATTAATTTTTATAAAAACATATCATTATATGAGGGATACTGATGTTATTACTTTATAATTATACAAATAAATAAGAGGAAGTAGATGAAGGAATAAATTTGAAATAATCCGTAAAGGATATTACATCTTCTTTAACTCGGCTCTTCTAAACCTCCTCTTAGGACCCTAAAGATGAAATTTGAAGGAGACCATAACCTCTAGTATACTTCTCGAGAAGTGGAGAAGGGAAATGGACATCTTTTGGCCGAGCTTGAAGGCTCAAAATGTTTAAAGTGGAGAGGCAAGTGGTGCCCTTTTATAAGGGACGAGAGGGGCACCTTAGAAAAAACATAAAATATTATTTTATAATAAATTCATAGTCGGTTTATAATGGCTCCATAGTGGATTATTTAGAAGACAGTATAGGTATGTGTTGAAATAATCTCATCCAATAGGCTTTATAAATGTTTAGGTTACCATTTTAAACTTATCCTTTAGATTTAACTCTAAGTTAAATAATTTAACATTTACCGTGTCTTCTTGTATTCTTATACTATATGGTTAATAAACATACTATAAACATCGAATAGAACCCCAATAAGTTCATTAATTTCATATATTTTATTATATAATTATTTTTTATGAACCTCATAATTTTTGGAATATAATAATAGTTAGTAATATAATAATTTCTTTTAAAAACTCTGTTATGTCAATTTTGACATTATTTGGTATTTAGTTTTTGTTAAATTTATAACAGAATTATTACTTCAAAAAAAAATTCATCTAAATAACCGTAATATGTTATATTAACATCGAAAAATATTTTAATTCATAAAAATTCTCAAATTACATTTATTTTGATATTTAAAATATCAATTATGTTAATATTTCATTAATTAGGTAATTTCTGCATCTTCATTGTGTCATAAATAAATTAAATTACTTAATGTCTAAAATTATAAAAAAAATAAAATTATGTTAGAAATAATTTCATATTTCTAATGAATATTTATAGACGAATTTATTTTATGTATAACTCTATATTAGAAAATATTTACTTATTAAACGTTGATTTTAACTCTTTTAACTCTTCTTTGAATTTAATAATAATAAATGTCCTAATCTAATCCAAGTGGACCTAAAGGGTAATATTTTATTCATAAGGTTATTTTTGGTCTAATTAAACTTATCCAATAGAATTATGACACGTGTTATGGTACTAATAATATCATTTTTACCCTTAATTACCCTATTTACTTTTCACCGTGGTAAATAAAAGTAAAAATATACTATTCACAAAAATTTATTTTTATCTTATTGAACAAAATTTTAATTATTGATATCAATTGTGTCTCTTGGATTTTTGAAATTATGCTCACAGAAGCGGTAAAATTATGTTTTATGTAAATTTTCGAATTCTCCTTGGAGATGGGTAAAAGACGGTTAATTGTTCAATAAAATTTTTATATATCAAAAATTATTATAAAATGACTGAAATTAATTAAATTTAACTTATATAGGTATTATATATCAATTTTGACCTAAAACAAATTTAAATAAAATAAATTATTATTTAAATAAAAAGTCATTTTTACCAATAACTCAGTGTTTTCACTATTCATAAAAAATTTAATGTTTTCCGAAAAATACCAAAAATTCACCCTAGGCTAATTTCGATATTCTGAATCGAGAAATGAGGTCCATTTTAAAATAGAAAATTTATAAAATTTCAAAAAGTGTGTATTACTATTCATTGTGGGTAGATTATATAATATTTTCATATTATATCATTGTTTAGTGAAACTCGATATTGTATACAATGAAAGCTACCAAGGAAAGTTCCTCTTGCATATAATGCAAGCCAAGATATTGTTGTGTGTAGAGAAATATTTCTTTGGATTTACATAATACATAATACATAAAAACAAAATACTTCTAATTAAATCTCAGAGTGTTATAATAGCCATTGGTAATTTTTTTATTATATACATACTTATATGATTAGTATATGTTTAGTTATATTATAATGTCTAATTAACAAAAATTGAATTTTTAATGGTCTGCGTCTATATGATCATACAAATTTAATACAAGTGATAAATGATTTCATGAAAAATGAAATCAATGGGATTTTCATATGACTAATCCCATGAAACATTTCAACTAATCTAGAATGAACAAGCTTGTTTATGGAAGAAGTTCACTATTATTTGGATCACTTTATAATCCTTTTGTCGAACAACTCCATTAATATCCCCAGCATCAAACATCAAAACTTTAGGGAATATATTTTAGTAAGAAGGGGTAATGTATCTAGAAACAACAGTATTGTATTTTCATATATTAATTCTTAATAATATTAAAAACACATAATTATAAAAATTTTATATGAGATGATGAAAATTAGATTTTAATTTAAATAAAAAATAATTTTATTTTCGAAAAATATATCTTTTTTTGTTAAAAAATTATTTTTTTAAAAAATTTATAAATATAGAAATAAATATTAATTTCATAGGATTTTGTATTAAATACTATAAGGACTCGGCGTTAAACATTACATAATTTGCTTAATTATAATAGAATCTTATTATTTACCTTCCCAAAGATATTTTTCGTTTATAGTATTAAAATGATATGATACAAATCGTACATATCAACCCACAAACATAAAATTTGGGTATAACTAATCAATAGCCATTTCATTCATAATAAAATAGTATTCAATTAAAAATTAATCCATTTTATGAAATTTCTTCACAACATTAATATGGGATCCCTATTATCTCTTAACCATCATTTTTCCATGGTAAAAATATCAAAATATGGGATGAGAATAATATATTTTTAAGGGATACAAAAATAAGGACAAAATCTATTAATCCATGAATACTAAAAAAATATGAACTCATTTTAAAAAATACATACTTCTCACACATAAATAATCATATATGTACCTGTGAAACATGAGATTGACATAAATCATAGAAAATATATGTTGTGTATAAGGGTATCCTATGGAATTAATTACTTAATTTTTAATCCCTCTTGGATGTCGTAGGATTTCTGACGCTCATGTCTACCTTATAATGTAACCTGCACGACTACCTTATAATGTAACCATCGCAGATACAGTTAAAGTAACCATAAATCTATCCTTAAGCATCCACATACCCAATGAATTTAAGGGAGATATTTGTATCACAATTCATCATAATCAATTCCCAAAAAATATAACATAATTATCAAACAATAATACCTACTCAAAAAATTTCACTTTTAATTTTTTTTAAACTAGAAGTTTAAAAGGGGATTTTATCAGAAATGTCCCTTTCAAATTACACATATTTGATTTTAGAAACAAATAGAATGAAATGAATATGTGTATAAAATCTAAATTCACATAATTTATCATAATAAAATCAAAATTCATTACAAAAAATAATCATAGATCTACATAACAATTGATGTATAAGGTTAACCCATAGAATGTAAATTGGGTTAAGAATTCTCTTACATGAGGTTCTTCATACAAAAACAATTTTTCAAAACTCATATATGTTTATTAAAAAACTATTATTTATAGAATACATAAATATATTCAATTTTATAACACCATATATGACAATTTTATAACACCATTTAACCAATTAATTTTTAATATTTTGTTCTTTTAATTATTTTGGGTGCGTTCTTTACAAGATTTCTATAGTTAGTTCATAAAGGTTTTCCTTGTAAAATGTAATGAAAATAGAATAAGTGGAATGAAATTTTATTAATATGTTTAGAAAATATTTAATTATTCCATAAATCTTTTTGGTTATATTATATGAAGAATAATCATTAGATAAATCATTAGTAATATCTCTTTCGATCATTTTGGGGGTTCTTTGATTTTCATGAACTAGTTTTGTAATATAATGTAATATTATGTTTAAATGATAAATCCAAGAACATAAAAGAGCTTATATCACACACATAAAAATATTTTTCAACAATTAAAACTGTTTTCTTAAATGTTTTTGAGGAGGTAAAAAAATTTGAAAACACATCATCCAAGATTTTGATAAATCGTCACACCAGAGATGATATTTTTTTTGGAATAAGTGGAAGAGGTAAGTGAGAATAATGATGAATTTTTCAAAAAAATTGTATAAATATAGAATATTTAAAATTCTAGATCTTTCATTGCTCTTGAATAATGTGTATTTGAGAGTGTAGAAGGACTATAAATTAATTTAAAAGAAAACACATGAAAGTAAATGAGGATCTTTACCACTTTATATCTTCACCTTGATTCCTATTTAAGGTATTTGGTTTTGTCTTTTTAGTGAGTCCAGAAATTATTGGACTTAGGGAAAAGCCTTGGGAAGTGAATTTTGAGTAATTTTGAGAGTTATCAAATCTTGTGAGGAGTGATAGGAAGAAGGGGTGAGGAAGGTATTTATAGTGGAGGAGATGAGGTATTTTCAATCATTTTAATCATTAATTTAATATTTTTTATCCAGACTACAATAGTATTGATTCATGTGACCCATGATAGTAATAGTTTAATTTGATTTTGATCCAAATTATATTTACAAAATCCATTACACAAGCATGATTCCAAAATTCATTTATATATCATTTTTTGTAAATTGTCCAATTTAACTATTCAGAAAATATTCATGTATTTCTGAAAATTTCCAAAAATTCACCCTAACTATTTTTTGACGTGTAGAGTTCAAAAATAAACTACATATTTTAAAAATAATTTATTAAATATTATTATTTTAATTTTTTATTAAAAATATATATGCATTTGAAAAATAACTATTCTAAAATTATAACTCTTTTTATATCACATTGAAAAATTAATCACGATATCAATATCTTATATCTTCACTAAAATAAAACAATTAAATGATTTACTATTCATAAGGGTGATGTTACTTTTAATGTTACTAGTCATAATGGTATGTTACTATTCCTTAATAAAACATTTTGGTTCTATCAGACTCTATATAACCATATGATCACAATTGTAGATGAACATTTTTTGAAATTCAAATTATAGATGAAAAAAATCATGTTTAATGTCTAGTTTCTATGTATCCACATAAAAAAAGATTCATGTATTTCAATTGGTTTTTAAAACGTTTTGGTGTTACATTCTCCCAAACATCTAGAAATTGTGTCCACTCAATTCTATTTACTTAATAATCATGTGAGGGTAACTTTCCCTAATTTAATTCCCAAATTCCCATGTTACATCTTCAACCACGTGGTTAATCTCCAAAATATTTACCTAGTGGATTACCTTATTATTCAATAATTTATCTCTTTAATCAATAATCTGAAAAGGTTTCTATTTATAAAAATAGTTTCTTTTGGCTGGACTGCTTATAGGCTCAAAACAGGATTTGAATCATGAACATAATTTCTTAACAAAAAACATGAAAAATAGGTTTTTACCTGAGATAAACACAAAGGCATAGCTACTCGGTAGGCCATAGGTCCAAATTTCTCCAAGATATTATAAGTTCCAATGAAATATTTATTTATCTTCCCTTATATACCAAAATACTAAACACTTTTCCATGGTTCGATTCTATGAAAAACATTATCACATGCCTCCAAAAAAAATATTTCCTCCTGTTATAATCAAATATTTTCTTCTTGCATTGAGCAGTCATCATGTGTTGCTAGATCATCTTCAATTTCACAGTCACTTCATATACTAATGCTTCATTCATCTTCTTTTATTCCTAGACATCATTCCAAAAATTAGGAGTTCAAAGTCACTACCCATATAATTCCTCAAATGGTTCCATCTATATACTAGTATGAAAAGTAATATTATAAGAAAACTAAACTAAAAAAAGATGATGATCCCAACATCCCTAGTAGTTCATTGAAAAATAGTGAATCATATCCTGCAATTTCTGAATAGTTCTTTTGGGTTTCCATCATATTGAGGATGAAAAGTCGTAAAAAAATATAATTACATGACCAATGACTTCTTAAGGCTTTTCCAAAAGTTATAAGTGAACTTGATATCACGATCAAACACAATGGAAAGTGGAACTCCATTTAACCTGAAAACCTCTTTGTGGTACAATTTTAAAATATAATCCAAATAAATTGTATCTTAAATTTGATGAAAAGTTATAGTTTTATTCAATATATAAAAAATACCCAAAATCACATTATTACCTTGATAATTCCTTGGTAATACCACCACAAATTCTAGGGATATGTTTTCCCATTTCCATTATGGAACTAGAAAAGGATGAAGTATTCCCATTATTAATTGGCACTATACATTAACCTTTTATCATGTCAAACATTTCACAGTAAAATTTGAATTATATATTTTCATTCCATTCCACTATTAAAACTCTCAATGATATCAATACATCTATGTACTTCCATGACGAACTGAAAATCGGTATGTATGATATTCACACAAGAATTCATTCTTCAATTAGAAATCACAATTTTCACAAAATATTTTTTGAAACTTCAAAACAAAATATTTATCAATGTTAGAATCTATATCATTCCTATTTTAATCAATTTTACCTTTTTTGATAACTAACTAGCTTTTTCTGTGCTTTCATAATTTTTCTGACAATGATGAATACACTAAAACGGGAAAAAAGCTGATAAATTTCCTACACCAACAATATCCAATCCAAACATAATCCAATAATAAATAAAGGGATCATGTTTTAATCATTACATGCTTAATGATGCATGATGTTTATGAATCAAAAAATATACCACTTTTTTCTTTTCACAGACGGTAATTGATCGTGCAATCATAATCATTTTTCAATTTAATCCGTCTTCCCTTCCTCATTTTAATTCTTTCTGGGTGAATATATATTCATAATTTTAAGGTCGATATATATTTCCCATTTGACACCGTATATATGATCCCACATAATTTTCAAATCATATACCATATATTCTAATTCTAAATCATGTTTGGGAAAATTTAACTCAAGATTTTTCAATTTTATTGAAGAATAAAAAGTACCTTATCATTCTATATCAGAACAAAACGATTTTCCTTCCATAAAGCATTTTATTAGTTGAATAACTCACTATTACTAGAAGGGAGGTCCAAATATGAAGAATTCACAAATCTGTTTTTTAGTTCCTAAAAACAAACATTGTATTCTTCAGTCCTAAAAATATTAATTTCTTTTCATCTTTACATAGTTAATGGGCTAGATAACCATGCAATTTTTCTAACAACCTATCGGTAATAACATAATAATCCAAGAAAAGTATGAATTTATGAATCATTTTTTGGTCTTATCCATTCATAGATAATGTTTTTTACACGATCAACTATTATTATATCCTTTTATAGAATAATCCCATGAAAAGAAATATGTTAATACCAATATTAACAATATCTGAATTTTCTATATACTTTATTTTCATTTGTGATTTTCAAAAAAAACCTTATAATTTTTAATGATCTTATTTACTTTTAGAATATACTAGAATTTCATCAATAAACACAACCCAGAACTTATCCATGAACTATTGAAATATTCTATCTGTAAGATCCATGAATACAATAGGGAAATTAGATCACAAAAAAACATAACAAATAATTCAGAGTGCTCATATCTATTAGGATATGTAGACTTTGAGATTTCTGCTTTTGTTAGATTCAATTAATGGTAACAAAATCTCAGGTTAACTATTGAAAAATAATGTGCACCATAGATCTGATCAAATAAATCATAGATACGAGGCAAATGATACATTTTTAATAGTGATATTATTCAAGGCTCTATAATCAATAAATTTTTTTCATTAAACCATCATGTTATCTAACAAATAACACATGATCACCCCATTATAACATTATGGGTTGGATTAAGCCTTTATTTAATAATTCATGCACCAAAGTTTCTATTATAAAAGTTACATTTGAGCCACTTGATAAGGGGATTTTAAATTGGATTAGAAACATGAATATTTATTAAATATAGAATTCATCTTCATAATAAAGTATAACACAAAGTAACTATTCTGCAAAGAACATCAAGATATTAATATACTCAAGGAACATCGTAAATTTAAATAGTTACCCTATTTTCAACAATATGAAAAGATAACATTCATATCCATATTTCAACAGTTTCTAAAATTCATGGTATGATATCAATTCTATGGGTTCCTTCTTGTATAAAAACTCTAACACTTTATAAGAAACAACTTCTTTAACTCTGTAATAAATCTAAACAAGATAAAAAAATTCCAATCCATAGCTAGGACGACATCAAACTCTGCCAAGGGGAAAACAATATGTTTTGTATGAAAATTTCTTAAAAAATAAACAGAAAGGTTCTTATAATTCTACTTTGATGTAATATTTTCCCGATGTGTTTTAACAATTAGTTTCAATTTCATTTGTTGAGGTCATATTTCAAATTTACCAAAATTTTTCTTATAATAATGGAATCAATATAACCAGTATAAAACAAGACCTCAGAAAAATATGATTATACAAACAATGTACCTGATACATATTCATTGGATGGGCCAACATTTACTGACGTAGTCGCAATGAATCTCACTACACCATTCTACTTATAATATGTCTTATTTTCATCATTCAGATCTATCTTTGGGGTTGAATTTTCATAATGACCCATCTCACAACATATTAAACACTTTATAGTTTTTTACTGTGAATATTCATAAGATAATTTTCATTTATATCATGGGACATATGTCCAAGCATACAACATCGAAAACCCTTATCGGTTTTGGAAAGTCATTCCCCAGGGTGCTTTTTTATAAAAAATTATACAATTTGGAAATAAAACGTTCTTACCATCATATTTCAATGAATGAATATGATCCATCATTCTCCATCTATAACACTTCTTCTATTTGTTTTCAGGGTTTATGTGTTAATCTAAAAACTCAATTTCTACCCTCTCAGAACATCAGACATGTTTGTCATACTGTTGGAACTCATGGGAATCCAATACCCTTCAATATCCGGGGCTCAATCCTAAATAAAAATGTTATATTTATCTATCAAGATCATTAATAAGATTTAGAGAATACATCACTAGTCGAGTGAAGTTCCTTTATTACATGAACGTGTAATCTTCTCCTTTTTATTTAATTAAAATAATTTAATCTCCATCTTATGTCAAAATACCATAAGAAAATATTTTTCAATGAAAATACAATTAAATTTATCCCACTCTAAGGCCTCAATATTCTCTTTATCCCGGACATTCATGACCATTTACGACAACTGATTAGAATCATCTTCAAAACAATAAATTAAATGAATTACCTTTTGATTGTATGAACATTCCATAACGTCAAATATCTTTTAATGGACATTATTCCATCTTTTAGCCACTACAAGGTTTTAAGATCCACAAAAATTAGAAGGGTGTTACCATATGAAATTTTCTACTATAATCATGTTCATTTGTTATAGATCGGGTTGTTCCCTTTCATGGATGACACCACCATTTAGTACATGTGTGAGATGATCCATTACTATCACAAATTTCTTGATTCCAATTCCCACCACTCCTAGAAAAAGATTTGGATCAATATCAACCTCTGGGTTCTTTCCAACATTATCTCCCTTATTTATTAAATGAAAAACCATTCTGATCAAACATTTTATAGATGAATAACCATGGTAATAATTAAAATATATATCATTTCATCATAATCATCAGTTAAAAATTATCATATTAACTCCCAATGTTATCTAAACGGTTCCCCAAACCCATATTTAATGACCTGGCCTTAAAAATTACATAATCCAGTTAAATCCACTAGATTCCACTTCTTTAAATTACTAAATAAATTTTTAGTTTAAGTTGTAGAATGATAGTATATAAAACATATATATTAAACCACATGAATAAAAAGTGGGGACAACTAAAATAATATACATTTCTTTTATAATAAAAATGTTTTTAATAAAACACGAATTCTTTTCATGAAATGTATAGAAACAATTCATCATTGCATATCCTTTTTGCATACCCATCCTTACTCCATGAGAAAAAAATTTAAATCCTGGGATAAGAACAAGAAATTTGTTTGTTATATAAAAATAATGAGAGAAACCATTAGTCCAATAATTCTTATAAACATATAAAATAATTTTCCCAAAGGCATACTTCTCACCCATGAAGAATCATATTCTTACTTGTGAAACACGAGACCTCCACAAAGCATAGAAAACATAAATATATAATAATGGTATATTATAGAAATATCTACTTAATTGTTTTATCTCTAATGGATACCATATGATCTATAACCCCCATGACTATTTTACAATTCAACCCTCACAGCTTCTTTATAGTGTAACCAGTATAGTTACACTTGTAGTAACCATATAGACGACCTCCAACATTAACATACCCAGTGCATTGGAGGGATATATAGGTCCCACCATTCAATATAAATAGTTTTCATGAACCAGAACATAATCATAAATCTATTATACATTCATAAAACAATTAACATTAAATTTTGTAAATATAGAAGTCTATAATAATATTTTATAAGATAAGTCCCTTAAAAATAACAAATAATTTAATTGAGAATCTAATAAAACAAAATGAATATGTGTATTTACTATAAATGCACACAATTTAACATAATAAAAAAATTCATTACACAAAATAATCTTAGTACCAAATTATTTATAATGTATATGTTTAACCAAATGAAATGAAATTTAGTAAAGAATTCCATTATGTCGGTTATGTCTTACTTAAGACACATTTAAATATTCTCAATAATGGTTAAAAAATTATTACTTATATCATAAAGAAGCATATTAATGTTTAAAAAAACTTATATGATCATATTTTAGCATCATTTAACCCATTAATTGTTAATATTTGTTTCTTTTCATTATTTCGGGTGTGTTGTTTACATGATTTCCCGGGCCTGTTCTTAAAGGATTTCATTGTCGAATGGGAGATAAATACTAGATGTGGAACGAAACGGTATTAATATGTCTCAAAAATAATGAATGTTTAACTAAATAATTTATGTTATATGATATGAAGATGAACCATTAGATAAATCAATAGTGATATCTGTTTAGATCATTTTGGTCATTCTTCGATAATCATGAACTATTTTCATTGTATAACATAATAATATGTATATATATTAAATATATAACATAAAAAAGGTTATATAACAAAAATTAAAATATTTTCCAGCCATTATAATGGGTTTTAACCATTTTATAGGGAAGTAATAAAAAATGATGACACATCATCCACGATTATAATAAATTCAAACATAACGAACAATGATTTAATTTTTAGAATAAGAGGAAGAGAAGAGTGTGAATGATGATGAATGATTCCATAAAAATTATAAAATTTAGAATATATTGGATATTGGAGCATTCATTCCTCTTGTATAAGAATATGGGAATATAGTAAATAGTAATTAAAATGAATTAAAAATAAAACACAAGAAAATGAATGTAGATCTTTACCTCTTCATCTTTTTACCTTGAGATCCTATTTAAGGCTAGTGTTTTTGGACTTCTCATGAGACCAATAGGTATTGGACATGTGAAAAAGACTTAGTAATTTGATTTGATTGAGTATAGACTATTATTAAATATTGAGAGGTGTGATAGGAAGAGGTGTGAGGTTATTATTTATAGAGCAGGAGAGAAGGGATTTTCTCTTATTTTAATCATAATTGTAATATTTTTCTCAGTAAATTTAATACTCTTGATTCATTTAAAAAATAGTAATATGTCTATGAGGGTTCAAAGTAATGTCCATTTCCATAAAACATGACTCAAATATATTGTATAAATCCATTTATTTAGCATTTTTCATTAATTATCGAGGTTAACTATTCACCAAAAATTCAACTGTATTACAAAATTCCAAAACAATTCCCCCAAACCATTTATCAACGTGTGGAATTCAAAAATGAACTCCAATTTTTTAAAATAAAGTCATAAATATGATTAATATTATTTTTAAATAAAATCATATTTATTTGAATTTTTAAACCTATAACTCATTTTATATCACATTGAGAAACTAATAATGATCTCATTATCTTATAACCCCAAAAAGTAATATCATTTACTATTAATAAATTTTATATTAATATTCATATTACTATTCATAACTGTATATTACTATTAACCAAAATATATTTTAGTTCTATGAGACTCCAAATATCTTACTAATCAAAATCGAAGAAGACAGATTTTTGAAATTCAAATCACAATAGGGGAAAAATTATGTTTAATGGATAGTTAATATGTTTCCAATTAAAATAATGTTTCAAGAATATCAATTTATTTTTAATACATTGGGGTGTTACAAATACTATATATAATATTGAAAATATAATTTATTGTGTTCCAATATAATCGTTATAACGATTTGACAATATTGATTGTCATAAAAACTAGTATCTTTAAGTAAATTATAATTTTGTTGAAATATTATAAATTATAATATTTAATTAAATATTTTGATAAAATATATATTATTTTTTTGATTAACTCATTGATATTATCCAATGGTTTGTTCAAAATAATTTTTAGGGATAGTCAAATCTTTGCATAGTAATAAATATACGCTATGAATATATGTCATATATTATGAAATAAAAATATCCCAAAAGATATTTAATAATATTATAATGTTAATTCAAGAACAATAATATGATTTCTATTTTAAATAATGTTTTTATTTTATATTATTTTTTTTATAAAATAATAATTAATCCTAAAAATAAAAAAAATAATGTTTTATTTTTTATAAAAAATTATTTATAGAAATGTCTCACCTCTATATAATCAAGGGATTTTTTTTACAAATTTCAGTTCATTAAATTATATAATGATTAAAAACAATGGTTTATAGTATACACAATGTGAAATGGAATGGGATGGTTCATGGTTTTTATTTTTTTAACATTTAGTGTCCAAAACATATGTTTTGATATTAATAATAAATTGCCCCTATTTATATAAATACATGCCCACCCTCCAACTCATATACACTCAAAAACCCTTGACAATGATTTATATGTCCCTACCCCTATATAAATATTCCATATGAATTCCAATTATCTTAATTAACTCCTCCCAATATTTTAGAAGCACCACCTCTAGGTATGGGGTCACACTCTTTTCTTTTCATTTTAGGTACCTATATTCCATTAAGCTAATTGAATCTAAATTTTTATGATTTCTTATATTCATAAATATTCCCTTGAAATCCAATTTGGGGACAATGCCCTCAGATCAAAGTGCTTAGTAATATTTAAAATTACAATTTATCAAATATCAACAATTGGATTCATAGTATGCATCGAATTTTAAATAACCAAATCATTAATAACATGAAATGCGGTTGCAGTACGCTCATAAATGGATGATTCCCGATTAGTAAAATATTATATAAAATGAATATAGAATAAAATAATAAAACCAAAATATCATATTCTTAACTATATCATTGATATCATCCTAAATCGTGACCTCCAGTATAACTTCATTTCCACAACTCAATCAAATATATTAAAAAATGATGCATCCGAAACTAAAATAATGATAAGTGTTCCTTTTGGATACGCTAGTGTCACAACGTCCAATGTTTTTTGTAAGTATAAATCATATCATGGAACCAAAAATATTGTCCTATTAATAAATTGTATATGCAATGTACATTCATGTGACATGATCATCATAAATTACTAAATTAAATGTTTAAAAATAAAAAATGACCTTATTACTTACTTTGGATTGGGATAGTTGTCTCAAAAATAATAATGGGAAAAATTACAGAATAATCAATCCGGGGGAAATATATTACTTGGTTACTAATTACTGGGGCCTATCCTCAGGCTCATCACCTTGAGAACCATTCCATCATTGGAATGTTCTGTGGTGTCTGTACACATTTTTTGATATAATTCAAAACATTTAGGTTCTATATCCTAGGCTGTAAACCACTTATCCTTTTAATATTAGAATGAAATGGAGATAAATATCATCATATATTGATCAGCAGTTAGATCAGAGGACCAATGGGAATCTCTATAAAACCCATATGTAATGATTATACTCAAGCCAATTCTCAATCTTCCAGAAATAATTTAATCAAAATTTACTCTTACTCACCATAGAAAACTGTCAAATCATATTAATATTGGTATCCTAATCAAGAACACATAGCACTCTAAAGATCTAGTAGATGGATCCAGTGAATAATCATGGAATATAATAATTATAATAGTCTAAATAATAAAATACATCCACTATTATTGGTATGATCCTATATATATTATGTATCATTGGAACTCCTAGTGTTGAGGGATCCCTCTATAGACATGATGTTGAATCCTAAAATTTCAGCAATTCATATGTTCCATAATAGCTTGATCCTATGAATAATATTCAAGAATCTATGATGATGTCATCATGTACAATATGTTCACAAAAATGATAATATTTATTGATATCCAAATCCCATGAATTACAACTGGGAATCCCCAACAACACCATCACATAGTTTTGGGCCTGAAAAATTAGTCCCATGATTTATATTAGGAAATATATAGTTTCATCATGAGAAAAAAATGAAATTATAAATAGTTGGTATAGTTTTCCCAAAGTACTGATTAATTCGACTATATCAACAACCCAATGAGGCTAAAACAGTGAAAAGAGTTCTAATGTCACATCCACTACCATATCTACTAATTCCCATAACCTCCCTCTCATTGAGGTTGTATGTCCTGAGGAAACTAAAAGGCCCCCCTATGACAGGTTGAGGTCTCTCTAACCTCCATGGAAACTCTCACTATTGTGAATTAAATAAGACTATTCTTATACATAGAAATACTAGGATTTCATGAACACGGGACCCATTCACTGATCCCCATATGATTTAAAATTAATATTTGTCTAGTCCTAGAATGGGAGGAACAATCACACCATACTAACCTCAATGTTTTTGATATCTATCGTATAACCCTTGTGTCTAACCCCTATTCATGTGACCCAAGCCACATAGTTAAATTAAAATTTTCACCCATCATCAAATGATATTTCTAGCTAGTACATGATGGTTTTTCATTCATTCATTACTTTGTGGATTCAATCATAGGATTTAGTTTTTTTATATGATAGAAAATAATATCAATAGTTTCACCATAAATCATCGTGTTGTAACACATAGAACATGGATATATGTAATTGAATAATTGAAAACTATAGACTCACAGAGACAATATACATTAACTAATGTAAAACCACTCTTTTAAGAATTTTTATAATCATTCATAGAGGCTTCCCAGTCCCATCTTTGAACGCAAAAACGATGAGGCCTAGTATCAAATCCAATCTATCAAAATAAAAACTATCATATATTTATAATTTGTTATATAGATAAATATAATTTTGAACAATTATCATTTTTAATTTAAAATAAATAATTTCTTAAAAAATAACTATTCAACATCGTCACACAAGAATGATGACAAAACACTTGTTATTAGCACATGAAATATCCTAAAAAACATTGTGAACCCAATCCATAAACAATATTGACTAAAAAAAGGAAATTTTAATTTAATAAAACTAAAAAACCTATGAATGTATTTTAAAATGATTCTTTTCATTTCAATGATTAATTACTGCAGAAAAACTATATCTTGAGATATATCATATGAAAATAGAGACAAATCTGTAAATGGAGAAAATAAATTAATAATTATTTAGATAAAATATGAATAAAAAACAAATAAATGTCAATTTTGTGGCATACCACCGTCAAAATAACACTAGATAGTATGTGGCGGTCATCAAAAGTACTGCACTATAACATCTATGTAAAATTCCAATGTGAAATGACCAATTATAGCATGATTTGGTGAAAATTATTAGAATTTACTAATGCAAGATTCCATAACTAGATTATAATATAAGAGTTTATCTTGAGATACAGTAATAAAATATGAACATTAAATTTCATAAGAATAGCAAATACATGCCCCTTGTTTATGGTAGAATTGGATAAGGAGTCTTTTTTCACCCATATTTGATGGGAAAAAAGGGAAAAAAGGTGTATTCCCTTATTTATGAATGATGATGAATATGGATTTTTCATCTTTTTATAAAACCATTTAGATAATGGCTACAAGAAGTATATGCTGATACTCACAATGACCACTAGAAATATGGTGACTCTATAATAGCAATTGTTTTGGTCACCTCCTAGACTTGTTTGAGGATACTCTAAACCCCTAGATTTCATCTCATGACTCAAAATATGTCTAAAATTCATATTTTAGGTTTAAATATCCTTTAAACATTCATATAAATAAAAAAACTAACATGTCTATTATAATGACTGCAAATTAATTTTTATTTTATTATCAAATCACTTTTAAGGGGCAGTGAGAAACCCAATGTCCATCAAATAGCCCAAAAAACAGTAAAAAGAACCCCTCGTAAATACTGGTCCTGCCTCTTCCCCACAACACTACATTCAAATGCCTCCACCAAATCATGGGACTCGGAAAACAATCATGTGTAAAGATGCACATGCATGGTACCAATGCCCAAGTCAAAACCACTTAGTCTTCTGCTCTAAGTGACACGAAGAAGTGATGACCTTGTGCTCTAAACCTCATCTAAGGAAAGACCATAAAACAGCTGGAATTGAAACACCCATAATCAAATCGGGACACACAAAGTGAAGAAGCACTTCCTCATATCCAAACATCTCAAGAAAAAGATAGCACCATAGCATTAGTCAAATAATGGTAAAACTGCATCGTTGAAAAAAAATTTAACTCTGCCTGATACCGTATCTATAAACAACCTATAGGATATTCTGGATACCTGGGTCTGTGGATATCCCATTATTAGGACTTCAGGCGAAGATCTCAGTTATTCCCAGGCTTGTATGGACTCCTCATGTTTGACTATCCCCTTATTGAATCCCACAACCAAGATCGTGTCCTATTTGTCGACCCAAATATATTGTTCCTCATTAAGAGTCACTTTAATGTCTTTACCCATCATCTTGGTACCTTCCTCTTCCGACACATTGAGAAATAACACCTGCTCTGTCACCTCATCATCTGAATATAAAATCAACTCCAAGGGAAGTGCAGATTGACCAGGTGGTTCCAATTATGTAGAATAATGAGAGAGTGTGTCTTGAGAAAACATATCATAATGATCTTTATGTCTCCATCATATTTTAGGAAATTTTATTTTTTTGTATCATAATTCAGAGGGAATAAATATAATGTCATCCATCATTAGTGTTTATTTTCATATTCCATCTGCCTTTTTACAATTTTTTTGTGTTTTTTATTTCAATTATTTACCTATTTTAAGAGAATTATTATTATATATGAGATTTTGGTTTCCTACATTCCACTTGGGGACCACATCTTTATTTACCCAAGTAAGATACAAAAAATTTAAAATAAAAAATCAACTTGTAGATTAATAATGTATCAAGATAATTATGTGAGCCATTTCGTCTATAGACTAAAGAGTATAGTACAACCGAATTTTAGATTAAGAGGAACTTCTAAATAGTGTAATGAAAAAGATATAGAACAATACATTCATCACCATAATACACTATATGTTTAATGAAGTATTTATCCCCAAGAGTTGGGGGATTGGTTGGAAAATATTTCTAGGATATTTGAATTCAGTATAATAATGAAATATTTTTTTTTAAAAATGTGTAGTTTTCATGATCTATGAACACAAATAGAAATTTAGGGACACTGTTATTCAATATAATAAGTATTAAAACAAGGAGTTGAAGGACCTCAATGTACAATTTAACTAAAAAATATATTTGGATTCCAGAGATTTAGTGATGTATCTAGAGTAATATACCACCAATGGGGAATTATAATGGTTATATATTATGATATTCATTTTTTGTTGAATGCTCATGTAACACCCATGATTCATTGATATGATAGGTTAAAATCCAAATGAATTTAAATGGTAATACTACATGAAAATTGATGTTATGTATTTAAATAATAGCTCCACACTAATGAGGAACTGTTTTACTAAGATCTAGTAGTCGAGACAGATCAGGCTAGGTTGTTATGAAAACATCAATATCCATCCATATTTAATATATATCTTGGATTACCTCTAAATAGGAACAGATATAGTAATATATCATATTTATTTTAGTTTTATAATAATTAATCATTCAATTATAGGTTTCCTATAATGAAATTTTGTGTGTTCCACTATTATACCATCACTATTAAATGATTAGTAATATAAAACCCTTTTTCTATAAACATACTTGACATCCCATTATTATGGGAGGTTAATCAATCATTATAGGTTTTTTTAGATAATAAACTTGTCCAAAAAAAAGATGTAACATATTAAGCCATATAATTGACCCTAGTATAATTAAGTTATTCTAAAGAAATAAGTTCAAGGACACATGAGTCGTGAGTAAGGATAATTTTATCTATTTGGAATAGTATATTAATTTCTAATTTTCGGTTTGATTTTATGCATCAATTCTATACGGATGAAAAGAAATTTCGTCTAGTGGTGAATTCTTCAACAAGATTAATACACAAGATAAAAAAACAATGTGAGGCACCATTGTTATTGTATCATTTATATATAATAATTTATTTGATTAAAATTTCAATGGTCTATTTATATATTCAAATATAATGGGTCTATTAAACTGACTATTGTATCATATTATATATATAATGAAAATTTATCTACATATTAGAATGAAAAACTGAAAATAGGTTTTGAGGAAATTTGTTCACGTTATACATATTTCTGCCTAACTATATATTTTATTCAATATTTAACTCTTTGATATTAATCAGGGAATGGATTGGTTTATTTTATGTATGGCTCGTAATGATTTTCTTTCACTTAAAACTCATCATTATTAACCTAGATGAAATAAATCATGTGTTATAAATATAAATGGGAAACATTGGCTAATCCATACAAACCATCTCTTACTATGGTAATCTATTGAATTTGTGAGAATAAATGTGTCATATTAAATGCGGATGTAGGAAACATTAAGAGTCATTTTTTTATCATCATTTTGATGTTCATGGGGGTGTTTTTGTATTTTTTCTCATGTTTTATTCTTAAAAAATAAGATAATGTCTTTTTGGATTTTTTATTGATAATGAAACAAAATCCATTTCAATGGATTATTATGTGAAAAGAAAAACTGATCTAATTGATGATTTATCTAAAATATTTGGAATTTAAGGGAATTATTTTACCTATTCCCTCTCAATGGGATTCCCCAATAGTATTTTCTATTAATTTATATCATGAATTTTTCATTTTTATAGACTACATGTATCTTAATAATGTAGAAATCATGAATAAACACACCTTTCTTCTTACCACCTACATATCTAATCAATTAAAATTGAAAAAATGTTATTAAATATTTTACTTTTATTTAGTGTGTCAAAATATTTGGGTGAATGCATCTGAGATCCCAAATATTTATTTTAGAACTAAATATGGAAACTTGTAGATTCTCACGCTTCTTTCTAACATAACTAACGATCCAAATGTGTTTATGGTTCTTATAAACATATTAATCCAAAAATAACATGACACATTTATTATTTTATTCACGTATTATTTCGTGGTTTTCTATAAAACCAATGATGTCCATGTGAATCCACTAAGGATTGTTATGGGATATCTTCCTGATAATCACCTTTATTAAATGTTTTCATAATACACCTTTTAGATACAATAATCTAATTTCCTGGGACATGTTGTTTTGGAAATTTGGATTTTTTTTTGATGATGATAATTATAAAAACTATCATGTCACTGAAATTCCCAAAGACAGACTTTAATATATGTATCTTATTGGTTATAGTGGATAATTTATTGTGATATGACAAGGACTTCATGAATCATGCATCATCCTTGAAAAATTGTACATAGAATGGGACTATGTTTGTATGGAGTGATAAATTTAATTCCACTATTGATGAACTGATGTGGATTTAGAGATCAGCCTCTATTTTTGTTCAACTTAACACTTGACTGGGTTATGTGGTGTAATATTATTCATCATGCATAGGATTGGTTTCATAATGATATTTTGTGATCACATGATTGAATATAGTTCTTATAAACATAAAAAATATTATATTTATTACATTTAACATGATATCGGCCTTTTGATAGTTTTTCATGCCTCTATATTTTTATAGAACTACCTCTTTGCTGAAAAATTAAAGATATTTATAGATCATTTACTCATGATTTATAAACATTCACAAACAATTTGTATCTATAGGTAGTGTTTTTGGGTGAAATTCCACAAAAACATTATATTCAATCTCACTTATATATTAAGAAAATGAAATGTGGATAGTAATTATTTTATTTAGATATTACTATTGAATAATTTGAATGAATGTAATAAAAAATTTATCCTTATGGCTCTATTATTTTTTGAGGTAGTAGAGGTGATATATGGATGAAATAACATATTTCATGAAAATATTCAATTGAAATATTCATTAATTGATTATATTCAATCGGATAATCGATGGGATGATGAGTGTTATGTAATCGGTGAACTATATATGTGGAGTATACCATTAGTGAGTAGAATATATATCATGGGTGTTCCTTATGGTATAAAAAGTGTAATGTGATATCTCACCCTATGAGACTTGTGGTGATGAAATATTTCCATTAAACTCAATAGGATGTCCATCCAAGATAGTCAAAATGATTTACTATATGACAACCTGGTATTAATCCTATAAATTATAAATGACATTTAGGACCTCAATTCATAACTCTACAAATGATAGACTATGTATGAATAGAATAAAATTCATTTGGGATCACTTTATCCTATACATATTGCCGCTTATAAATGCTATGATATATATAAACATTTCATCATTATATTACCTTTTACATAATAGGAAAATAATTAAATAATTTTTATTGAAATATTATATTTGAGGGAAAAAGTAACCTAATAAATGATAAAACCACAGTAGATGATCTAATAAGGTTGTATAAACATAATATTGTTACAAAAAAATTGTGCATTCCGTAATAATTTTTAATTATAATTCCTTATTAAATTCATGTTTTTTCGAATGAAATTATAAATTAAATGTGATTCCAATTGAATAGAATACAAACGTAAAATTAAAAAAATAATGCCAACTGAATTGAAAAATATAGCATCTAAAGGAAATGCTTTCGGCATTTCTGTGGGACTATATAGGAAAATAGGATACCAATTTAAAAATTTTTTAGCTTCCATACAATTATAGATATCAGACAACTACATGGATATAATCTTGAAAAAATTATTCAAATAATATCATCATTTTCTAGATCAATGTGATAAAGTGTTCTCTAGTGGGATTGAGCATCATCTTCATGATGAGTGAAATTATTTGTATTTCCCAGGATCAACGGTTTGTGGCGTAAAGTTCCTATAAATACTACTATGATTATCATCACCAACCATTAATGGTTTTAGTTAATTATTTTTAATTTTATAGTGGATATAAATTCTTATGTTCACGAATTTATTATTAAGAAAGAGAATCTCACGAAGGGGTATTAGGTACCCCTTGATATAACTATAATGATCATGAATGAATCATGATTTATGGATCAAACATCTCAGATAATATTGATTAATTATTTACTCATAGTCTATAAAGTAAGAAAATTGCCCCATTATCTCTCTAATGTATTATGGAAAAATGTGTGGGAATTAGAGATAGATACTTTGATGACTAAGAGAATGATATAGATTATTGAATCTTAGAATAATGTGAAACATAGTTAATTTAGTGCATCAATTAAGGTATTTTTGTAGCATGATATTGACTATCAGTATCCATGATAGTGTGAATCATCAATTAGTGAATTATAGCCTTAACATTTTACTAATAATATACCTTCAGGTTGAATTTCATGGTTAATAAGTATATAATGAAAAGTGTTATTAATCCCAAGAATTCATTTTAATGTATGCGATTTCTTATTTATTAATTTTTATCACTATTTATTTATTTAGGTTATATATTAGGTTTATAATGTGTATTTGGCCCCAATAGTTTTTTTTGGGTTTTTTAGAGTTTATGAACCATGTTTCAAAATATAGAATAGGATTGGGGTATAAATTATATAGATGAAAGATGGATTGGTACATTTTGAAATATACTTTTTAGGATTCTTTTTAGCATCATTGGATTCCATGGTTCTATGTATATATATATATCTATATTGGATATTTAAAACATTGTATCCTAAGGTCAATACCACAACATTCATGTTAAATAATATTTCATATTTCTCTAGAAGATGAATAATTATATATAAAAATACATTTTGGGGAATAATAAAATATCTAATAATTCTATTCCAAAAAAGAAAACAATATCTTTGAATAATATGTTATCGGTGGGTTATTTGGATTGGGAGAAAAACTCTGTATAAAAAATATATCTCCTCTAGAATACATGGCTGAGGGGAAAACCATACAGGTTGAGGAGTATATTATATATCAGTTTTCTATTCATGGATAAAACCATATGGATGATGAATATATTACATATATTTTATGTAGTTATGAAAAACACCCTATATATAATGTATATATCATTTATGGTATTTATGGTTATGGAAAAATCCTTTTTCGGGATTAATATATTACATTTAAGAATTCAGGCGGTGTAAAAAAGCATTATTAGTGAATAATATATTACATATTCATTTTCCAAATAAGAATACCATATTTTTTCAAATGTATAGTATAATAAATGTTTTTTATCATAGTACATATGGTTTTTTACTTTGAGATAAATATAATCCCTCTCGCAAATATGTAATATATTTTTTATGTGGAATGTATATATACATGTTACTTTTTGAGTTCCATTGATTTATAATGGATTTAGACATTGTAGAAAAGATGTATGAAACATATGTTCGTCTTTGATTAATGGATAAGGGTTAACTATATTTTTAATATTTTTACATATTTTTTTTTAATGATAACAATTTATATTTAAATAAATATGAATATTTTTTTTAAAATTATTATCAAAATTATAATAGAACAAAGAGATTTCCCAAACACTCCTCACTCAAATTTAGAAATTATTTTATGCATATATAACAATTCAACTCTTTATTTCACATTATATCATGATTTATTACATAAGATTTCACATATTACATTCCTAAGATTAGAAAGTACAGTTTAATATGGAATCATATAAATTAAAAAATAACGTAAAATAAAAATAACACATCTGGTATTAAAACATATTTTACGTGTCATTCCATGATAACGTAATGGAATCATGGGAAATGTGAAAAAAAACACAAAAAATCGTATCCTAAACCTATAAAAAGTATAACATCCAATACCTCATTATCAAAAAGGTCTCATGATATATTAATATTACTCTCAAATCCCTTTCATTTTGTCTCATGATACTAAAACATTACCCAAAGCATTAGATCATTATAAAATTTTGAGTGTACCTTTCACATTCTTTTCATTCTCAATGCTTTATTATGCCACATAGATCATAAAACTTGGAATCATTTATCCCCAAATATTGTTACTTTATCAAGGAGTGTGTAATTTATATATCAATTTATTCAATTAAATAAGTGTACATGTATAAAATTAAATACCCTTGATATGAAATGGGTATGGTATTCATTACAAAATTGTTTTGGCTTGAAAAAATAAAGGTAATATTTAGAAAACATAACATAATCATATAATGATTCATATAGTTGTATGATGATTGAGAAATGGGTCTCCTATTATTTGGTCATTCAATAAACTCTAATATGGAAAAGGAAAAATATATTCCAAAATTAAGAACTAGAAATATAAGGAACATGATAATGAAAAATCATGAAAAAATAATGGAATGAGAGGATCCCTTACCTTGAGAGTGTGACTACAAACCTTACAGAGAAGCTTCATGAGTTATTTAAGTCAACTTGGAAGGACTCTAGATATGCGAGGGTAAATTAAGGATTAGATTCAAGTATTTATAGTTTAAAGTAATAGTATTATTGATTTGTTTATATAGGAAATTATTGGGGAATTCATTTTTATTTTTAAAATATTATATTTGGACTATATATAATAAAATTACCAAAAACCCAATCATTTCCATTTTTTCCAACATATCCCTCAAAATTGGATGTTTATTAATTATTTTTTATGTACATGGACCTAATATAATAAAATAATAACATTTTTGATGGGGAAGTGAGTCACACTGTTAAACAAAATGATCTTAAAACCATTAAGTATTTTAATAATATTATAAGATTCATAAAAAGATTTTTCATATTAATAAAATAATCATAAAATAAAATTATTTTATAGGAAAAAAATATATATTTTTTGGGATACTCTTGATTATATTTATTTCAAAACATTAGGGTCATTTTGTTGTCCTAATACATGCCATATATTAATACAACATTTTTTTGTTAACAACATTTTTTATTGTCTCAGAAATTTTTGAAAAAATTACCATTGGTTAATTAAGAAATTATAAATAAATAAAATATTTATTTTATCAAAATAATTTTTCGAATATGTGTCATTTAAATTTGAAAATAATAATGTTCTTTTTTTGAGAAATGGTGTGTTTTTTTGAAAATAAAAGTTTTTTCACCATTGCTCTAATTACATTTTCCTTCCTAAAAATTATATAATAATTTATATTTAATAAAAATATTTTATTAATATATTTTTTATTTCAATTATACTCTAATTCATAAAAATAAAATAAACGATTTAATTTGAATATTACCCAAAAATAAAATATCTTCTTTATTATATCAAAATAAAATATCATTTATAATGTAACAATAATGAGATGAAATATAATAATAATTCAATAAAAAATAGTGTTCATACTGAAATTTCTAGGGTATATATATATATATATATGTCATTAATACACTAGCAAAAACCATATGTGTACAGTTCACGATTGTGAGACATCTAGGTTGTGGTTTATGGTACATTGTTTGGGAGGAGATCATGATGATCTAGAACTTACCTAATAAAATGAATCACCAAGTTATAAGTTGTTGGATCCCATATTGAGAATGATAGATGGAAAATACATGTGATTCCATCTCCCTTGGATTACCCCATAATGTGATTCAAAGGGTTTGATCCTACTACTTGCTGTCATCACTTCCTTTTTTATTATAAATTTTTTTATTGATGCAATATATTAAGAATAATCATGTTATCACTATTGACAATCAACATTATCAATAATGATAATTATTAACAGAAATTTAAATTTGATAGTACATTATAAAACCAAATATGGACTTGTGGTTTCTATAACTATAATATATAATAATAAATTTAACTAAATCGTAAGAGGAAAATTATATGTAAATGTTTGGGTCTTTACTATCAACCCCAGTTTATATATTTCACCCTTGAAATTTTTATTTCAGACAATAAAATATATGTGGGTTATTTAATTTTATAACTTTCTCCATTTACCATTTTGGTTTTTTAAACATGTCATTTCTCCAAATCACATTGACTAGTTGCATTGTCTTAATCCATAGAACATCCTCTCTATGATCTAAGATCTTTAATGTCGTCTCATCAGAGGAAGGGTAATTACATAATTGTACCACATCTAGATTGAGAATATGTTAGGTTTATTGTATGAACTTACTCAAGAGGTATATATGGAATACATCATGTACTTAAGATGGTTTCGGTGGGAGTGTTAGTCAATAATCCACCACTCAAATGTGATAAAGGATATCAATGGAAAAAAGTTATCTGGGACAATTTGTAGAGGCCCGAAGCCTGACATACATAGACTTTACTTTACTTTTGCGGAATACTTAGTACATAACAAAAACACACACACACAAGGATCGTAATAGTTTAGTGTCTTTGGAAACTCGGAATAAAATCTTCTAATCGTGGTGAAAGATCTTCAATATCTCCCAAAAAGATCTTCCCTTTTTTTACCTAAAACCTTTCTTTATATCCTGGGGAAAAGAAAACATAAAAGGGTGAGCTCAAATTCTCAGTAAGGGTATACAAAAGAAAAATCAATCACATCATATTCATAAGAACATAACTTTTGGAAATCTTAACCGGAAAAAGAGAGCATAATTTCATAACATGGGATAAATCATAGTAGTGAAATGAAATCCCAATAATCATAACATGAAACTTGAAACTTTGTGGCATACACACATAATCATAGAAAATCATTTCTTCTTAGTCAAGACTCATTGCCAAGACTATCTTAGTGGACAAAGTCCCTTTCTGAATCGAGTAACCCTCGTTTCAGTCCTGTTTCACTGAACCGGTATAACCTACCATTTCAGCCATTTCTATCTCATGAGATATAAAATCTTTACCCAATGCATTGGAGGGAGATATAGGTCCCACCCACCTCATAATGATACCATTCTTATGCGTGCCACAAAATCATAAATCATACATCATTTCATAACCCATGTAATAAAAATGGGATTCTTAAAACAACATGACATCATAGAACCATTCATATAAGATAAAGGAATTCATAAACATAATTCCATCACAACATAGTCAAATCAATGTAAAAATATGGATAGAAACATAACCCTTTATTATCTTAGATGGAAAATAATTTTGATAAAACACTTGAAATGAATTCTTGAGGAAAATATCCTTTCTTCTTCAAAATCAATTTCTTTTCACAAAACATCATGCAATTTTAAAAGAAAGAGATTTTATTAAAAATAGTCATGAAATATTTTGGAGGAAGCTTCATGAAAATAAGGCTTTATAAAACCGTAAAAATCCGTTCATGCCATTTAAGTTAAAAAAAAACATTCTTCATACTTTTGTCGGAAAAGTCAAAAAGTACCTCGTATGAAAAAGCGACAAAAGATTCCTTTCATATTCTTTACTAAAAACTCACCGAAGAGTAAAATTGGATTTAAACTATTGTAAGTGGATGGAAACAATATTACATATTGAAGGAACGTGGATGTGGATGATAAAATACACCCCAGTAAATACTTACGAATAAACAATCTCGGATAAAAATGAGATTGTGATATTTCCCTTACCTTAGGTCCGACTTGCTTTGTAAGTGTCCGAGCCTCCTGTATAATGATTTAAATCATGTTATTGACTTATTCCAGAATCATATTCATTGTTATGATATCATATATGGTTCACTTATAACATTATATTACCCGTTCTTTTGTAAATTCCATGTTAAAGAAGCGTTTTGGGTAAAATCGTTTCATTTATCTTAGGTGTTTTGACTTGTTTTTCTTGACATCATTATTACTTATATCATGATTTACTTACTTCCAGAATATAAAATATGATTTATATATCATATATATTCAGTATATATATATATATAATAGATAGATAAGTAAAATGAAAAACACCGTTCATGGAGACGGTAGTCCGTACGTACGCATGAACGCAGTTTTACTTTCCTTATTGTCTTGAAATGGAAGTAAGTAGATGACATACATATGTATATATACATAAATCCAGTAGCTTTATAATGTCATATATTTCATTAATATTTCTTATATATACATTATAATCATTCTTAAATGGTTAACATGGAGAATGAATCTCATCGCGTCGTGGAGACGGTAGTCCGTACGTACGCACGAGCGATGATATCATTTCCATAAATATTGAACTGAGTTGAAGTGGATTATACAATATATCAGAATCAATATGATGTTGTAATAACTATGTATATTTATTATTTACACCATTATACCCATCCATGTAAGGTGGTGGTGGAAAATAGATTACACCACGGCGTGGAGACGGTATTCCGTACGTACGCACGCGCGGTGATTTCTTTTTCCGTAGGATGGATAGATGGTGAAATAGGGTTGTTTCATACTTATAATAACATATCAGTATATGAGTGATACTGATGTTATTACTTCATAATGAAACAACCTAAGAAGAAGAAGTGGAAGAAGAAATAAAGATGAAAGAATTGGTAACGGTAATTACCTCTTCTTTGAAGTGCCTCTTTGGGACCTCCTCTTAGGGCACTTGAATTGGTCTTTGAGGAAGACCAGAACCTCTAGGATGTTGCTAGGGAAGTGGAGAGGAGATTTTGGCAGGGGTTGGCCGAGCTTGAGTGCTCAAATTGGTGTGAGGAGGAAGGGGAGGATGTGTCCTTTTATAGGGGAGGAGAGGGGCACCTTAGAAATTCTTAAAAATATTAATTTATAATAAATCTAACCCCACTTAAAAACCCCCAAAAATGACTCATATTCGAAGATTAGATGAGATAGGGTTGTAATATCATCAACCAATCAAATTTAGACATGTTTGGATATTATTTTAAACCTTATCAATTAGATTTAACTCTAAGTTAAATAATTTAACTTTTACCGTGTCTTTTTGTTTTCTTTCACTATATGGTTAATACACTTACTATAACATGCCAAACGAACCCAAAATTGTTTATTATTAATATATATATCCTTATCTAAGTCATTTGGGCGAACCTTAGATTTTTAGGAATAAAATAACAATTAGTAATATAATATTTGATTTAAAAACTATTTTGTGTCAATTTTGACACTATTTGATATATGATTTTTGTGAAAGTCATAACAGAATTAAATGTTCGAACCAAGTTGATTAAACCAACATTAATATATCATAGTAACCTAGAAAATTAGTGGAATTCATAAAAAATCTCAAATTACATTTATTTTGGTGCTTATAACATCAATTATGTCAATATTTCATTAAAAAGATAATTACTGCATCATCGTTGTGTCATAAATAAATTAAATTATTTGATGTCTAAAAATTACAAATAAAATACCATCATGTAGAAAATCTTTTTATCTTTCTAATGAATATTTACAATCTAATTTATCTTATGTATAACCCCATATTAAAAATGATTTACTTATTAAACTTTGATTTTAACTATTTTAACCCTTCTTTAAATAAATTAATAATAAATGTCCTAATCTAATCCAAGTGGGCCTAAATGGTCATATTTTATTCCTAAGTTTGTTTTTGGTCGAATTACACTTGTCCAATAGAATTTGGACATGTGTTAGGGTAATAGTAATATCATATTTACCCTTAGTTACCCTATTTACTATTAACCGCGGTAAAAAAAAAGTAAAAAGTTACTATTCACCAAAAAATTATTTTCATCTCATTGAACCACATTTTAGTCCTTGATATTAACCGTGTCTCTCGGATTTTCGAAATTCCATTCACAGAAGCGGCAAAATTATGTTTTATGAAAAATTCAGTTTTTTTAACTACCACTTAGTAGTTTCACTATTCATCAAAAATTGATGTTTTTCAGAACAATGCCAAAATTTCATCCCAAGCTATATTTCATATTCCGAATTCAAAAATGAAGTCTATTTTACCAAATTCATAACATAAAAGTTGCATTAATTAATTTTATAATTAAATCCCGCTGTTAAAACAAATAGCGTGTTTTTAAGAAACAATATATATCAAAAGATTGACACTTGATTATGTCTGGTTTAAATGTGAAATTACAACCAATGACCAACATTGTATTAAATTGTAAAAATATATTCTAAATATACTTTAAAACCACTCAAATTAATAATTTATCACTATTAATTATTTCGATTAAAAAAGTTGTTTTTAATTATAATTTAGTAATTTTCACTATTCATCAGAATATGAAAGTTATCCGAAAAGTACCAAAATTTCACCTTAGGCTAAAATCGATACTCCGAATCCAAGAATGAAGTTCATTTTGAAAAATAAGATTTACAGAATTTTTAAAAAGTGGTTATTACTATTCATAACGGCTAGTTTTAATAATATTTTAATAGCACATCGTTGTTTAGTGAAACTCGGTATTGTGTATTACACACGCTATCGAGGAAGGTCGCGATTGCGTGTAATGCAAGGTAAGACAAGGATGCGTGTTGTGCAATCTCCTTTTGATGTAGCGTACAATACAAGACATTAATAAAATTAAAAAGAATATTTTTTTATAAAATCTTGGGCTGTTACATTCTACCCCCCTTAAAATGAATTTCGCCCTCGAAATTCGTCGGGGTTATAAATGGTTTACTATTCGAAAGTTTCTTTAATAGAAACCCACATCGTAAAAAGGAATATCAAAACCAATCTTTAAAAACAAAAGTATGAAACGTAACGGTTACCCAAATAAACTAATCATTGGGTTTCCACATAGGTGAAAATATGGATATGGAAGAGAAATCTAACCATCATGTTCTGATGGAGAGTGGTAGAGAACATGGCTATGGAAAATCCAGTAATCACAAATCCATAGATTTGTGAAGATATAAGGTACCATCTGATTCATCAGGTATAAGATCACTAGGACAACATTTTTTGTTTTCAAGATCATTTCCCTAAAGTTGAAAATTTGAATTAGAATAAATACTTACTTTATTTTGATACAATATCACTGTTGTTCGTGCCTTGAACAATTTCCACTTCATCTCTTAAATAAATGAAGTTGAATTTGTTATTCGTGAAGTGTTAGCAGATCATGTGATAGAATGACGGGTCATTCCATCTGTCTCAAACAAAAGGTAAGCAAAAGTTATTAAATATACATAAGTCATTATATAGTGAGATTAATCATATATAGTTCCTAAAATGGACTTATACTTCATATATCATACTGCTTAATATAATAAAACTAGTTTCTACTAAACAGGGACTTCCTGTAGGTCAGTGGTAGGCGATAAAGGCCAGTCGCACTTCGGTTGTGGGTTCAATTCCTACAGCCTTGTCCGAAGCGATGGGCTGTCGCCCGTCCTGTAGGTTGTCCCTTTTTCTAAAACTACGTTACTATAACATCCCATCAATAATATCGAGAAAACTTCTATCCTTAAACAATACGAACTTATGTCCAACATAATCCATTCCAATCTTTTATGCTTATCCATAATACTGCAGTCCATTCTCATAACATAGTGAAAACGATTACCAGAGATTTAATACCATCGTTGATCCCCATATATCATAAGATATATCTTGTTGGTCACATTCCAAACATTCAAAGGCCTTAATCTTGTACTCTCTTGAATACCCATTGAACCTTAGTGAAAACTTGAATGCAGTTAAAAGTTAACACTTTTCACATACCAAAATCCTAAAAATTCTATATACTCAAACCATGGTATCACTTAGTCCTTATATCAATCATGAGCTCATGAATACTGTCAAATATTTCATTTTCTCATTTTCCCTTCATTATGCGCATATCATATTTTTTCCAAAAATACCTCAATCACTTCGAATACCACATTAGACCAATAAATAAATATTCCAATACACCATAAAAGTACCTCAACAACATTATTCTTGAATACCAATACATAAACACTTCAGTCCATCCACTTCAATGACTGTCCTGGAATAAGTCCTTCCTTGATTTAGAAGTATCTTTTTAGGTCAGGGCATTGAGTTGGGTAATGACCATGTTCTCCAAAAATTAGACATTGAACTCCATAACAATCTGTCACTCTATGACCCTTTTCTCCACACAGATAACATTGGTCCCTCCATTTGATGTATTCCTCAAGGTTCTTCTTCCCTTCTTTAGAAATCTCAATCTTCCTTTCTTTATGCTCCTCAACATGCGAACATGCATAATATTCTATCTTCCTCTTCTTTGATGAATTAGGCATACCACTAAATTTCACCTTGTTAATTATATATCGCGATGACTGATTCGGCATAATCACAATATCTTTCTCTCTAGGCATTACACAATTTTGTTGCTCATAGTCACCAATTTGTCCATTGGATTCAATGATAACCGAATTCCTTCTGGTTCCCTCCATTAACTAAATCACAAAAATAATTCTGTGAGAGGAAAAAATCATGCTAGAGAAAACAACATAATAAAGGGGGAGTACCTTCAATATCTAACATCTTAGGTTTAATTCTAAGATCGTTACCATAGTTCTAGGACTATCCTATACGTATACGTATCCTTAGGGACATCCCTAGACATACCTTAGAAATATCTCAAGGGATCTCACTAACGTTTTCACATCCTAGTTTCCAAAGGTTGACTAAACCTTTCCTTTGATACCAACTGTAGAGGCCCGAAGCCTGACGTACATAGACTTTACTTTACTTTTGCGGAATACTTAGTACATAACAAAAACACAGACACACAAGGATCGTAATAGTTTAGTGTCTTTGGAAACTCGGAATAAAATCTTCTAATCGTGGTGAAAGATCTTCAATATCTCCCATAAAGATCTTCCCTTTTTTTACCTAAAACCTTTCTTTATATCCTGGGGAAAAGAAAACATAAAAGGGTGAGCTCAAATGCTCAGTAAGGGTATACAAAAGAAAAATCAATCACATCATATTCATAAGAACATAACTTTTGGAAATCTTAACCGGAAAAAGAGAGCATAATTTCATAACATGGGATAAATCATAGTAGTGAAATGAAATCCCAATAATCATAACATGAAACTTGAAACATTGTGGCATACACACATAATCATAGAAAATCATTTCTTCTTAGTCAAGACTCATTACCAAGACTATCTTAGTGGACAAAGTCCCTTTCTTAATCGAGTAACCCTCGTTTCAGTCCTGTTTCACTGAACCGGTATAACCTACCATTTCAGCCATGTCTATCTCATGAGATATAAAATCTTTACCCAATGCATTGGAGGGAGATATAGGTCCCACCCATCTCATAATGATACCATTCTTATGCGTGCCACAAAATCATAAATCATACATCATTTCATAACCCATGTAATAAAAATGGGATTCTTAAAACAACATGACATCATAAAACCATTCATATAAGATAAAGGAATTCATAAACATAATTCCATCACAACATAGTCAAATCAATGTAAAAATATGGATAGAAACATAACCCTTTATTATCTTAGATGGAAAATAATTTTGATAAAAAACTTGAAATGAATTCTTGAGGAAAATATCCTTTCTTCTTCAAAATCAATTTCTTTTCACAAAACATCATGCAATTTTAAAAGAAAGAGATTTTATTAAAAATAGTCATGAAATATTTTGGAGGAAGCTTCATGAAAATAAGGCTTTATAAAACCGTAAAAATCCGTTCATGCCATTTAAGTTAAAAAACACATTCTTCATACTTTTGTCGGAAAAGTCAAAAAGTACCTCGTATGAAAAAGCGACAAAAGATTCCTTTCATATTCTTTACTAAAAACTCACCGAAGAGTAAAATTGGATTTAAACTATTGTAAGTGGATGGAAACAATATTACATATTGAAGGAGCGTGGATGTGGATGATAAAATACACCCCAGTAAATACTTACGAATAAACAATCTCGGATAAAAATGAGATTGTGATATTTCCCTTACCTTAGGTCCGACTTGCTTTGTAAGGGTCCGAACCTCCTGTATAATGATTTAAATCATGTTATTGACTTATTCCAGAATCATATGCATTGTTATGATATCATATATGGTTCACTTATAACATTATATTACCCGTTCTTTTGTAAATTCCATGTTAAAGAAGCGTTTTGGGTAAAATCGTTTCATTTATCTTAGGTGTTTTGACTTGTTTTTCTTGACATCATTATTACTTATATCATGATTTACTTACTTCCAGAATATAAAATATGATTTATATATCATATATATTCAGTATATATATATATAATAGATAGATAAGTAAAATGAAAAACACCGTTCATGGAGACGGTAGTCCGTACGTACGCATGAACGCAGTTTTACTTTCCTTATTGTCTTGAAATGGAAGTAAGTAGATGACATACATATGTATGTATACATAAATCCAGTAGCTTTATAATGTCATATATTTCATTAATATTTCTTATATATACATTATAATCATTCTTAAATGGTTAACATGGAGAATGAATCTCATCGCGTCGTGGAGACGGTAGTCCGTACGTACGCACGAGCGATGATATCATTTCCATAAATATTGAACTGAGTTGAAGTGGATTATAAAATATATCAGAATCAATATGATGTTGTAATAACTATGTATAGTTATTATTTACACCATTATACCCATCCATGTAAGGTGGTGGTGGAAAATAGATTACACCACGGCGTGGAGACGGTATTCCGTACGTACGCACGCGCGGTGATTTCTTTTTCCGTAGGATGGATAGATCATGAAATAGGGTTGTTTCATACTTATAATAACATATCAGTATATAAGTGATACTGATGTTATTACTTCATAATGAAACAACCTAAGAAGAAGAAGTGGAAGAAGAAATAAAGATGAAAGAATTGGTAACGGTAATTACCTCTTCTTTGAAGTGCCTCTTTGAGACCTCCTCTTAGGGCACTTGAATTGGTCTTTGAGGAAGACCAGAACCTCTAGGATGTTGCTAGGGAAGTGGAGAAGAGATTTTGGCAGGGTTTGGCCGAGCTTGAGTGCTCAAATTGGTGTGAGGAGGAAGGGGAGGAGGTGTCCTTTTATAGGGGAGGAGAGGGGCACCTTAGGAATTCTTAAAAATATTAATTTATAATAAATCTAACCCCACTTAAAAACCTCCAAAAATGACTCATATACAAAGATTAGATGAGATAGGGTTGTAATCTCATCAACCAATCAAATTTAGACATGTTTGGATATTATTTTAAACCTTATCAATTAGATTTAACTCTAAGTTAAATAATTTACCTTTTACCGTGTCTTTTTGTTTTCTTTCACTATATGGTTAATACACTTACTATAACTTGCCAAACGAACCCCAAATTGTTTATTATTAATATATATATCCTTATCTAAGTCATTTGGCCGAACCATAGATCTTTAGGAATAAAATAACAATTAGTAATATAATATTTGATTTAAAAACTATTTTGTGTCAATTTTGACACTATTTGATATATGATTTTTGTGAAAGTCATAACAGAATTAAATGTTCGAACCAAGTTGATTAAATCAACATTAATATATCATATTAACCTAGAAAATTAGTGGAATTCATAAAAAATCTCAAATTACATTTATTTTGGTGCTTATAACATCAATTATGTCAATATTTCATTAAAAAGATAATTACTACATCATCGTTGTGTCATAAATAAATTAAATTATTTGATGTCTAAAAATTACAAATAAAATTCCATCATGTAGGAAATCTTTTTAGCTTTCTAATGAATATTTAAAATCTAATTTATCTTATGTATAAACCCATATTAAAAATGATTTACTTATTAAACTTTGATTTTAACTATTTTAACCCTTCTTTAAATAAATTAATAATAAATGTCCTAATCTAATCCAAGTGGGCCTAAATGGTCATATTTTATTCCTAAGTTTGTTTTTGGTCGAATTACACTTGTCCAATAGAATTTGGACATGTGTTAGGGTAATAGTAATATCATATTTACCCTTAGTTACCCTATTTACTATTAACCGCGGTAAAAAAAAGTAAAAAGTTACTATTCACCAAAAAATTATTTTCATCTCATTGAACCACATTTTAGTCCTTGATATTTACCGTGTCTCTCGGATTTTCGAAATTCCATTCACAGAAGCGGCAAAATTAAGTTTTATGAAAAATTCAGTTTTTTTAACTACCACTTAGTAGTTTCACTATTCATCAAAAATTGATGTTTTTCAGAACAATGCCAAAATTTCATCCCAAGCTATATTTCATATTCCGAATTAAAAAATGAAGTCTATTTTACCAAATTCATAACATAAAAGTTGCATTAATTAATTTTATAATTAAATCCTGCTGTTAAAACAAATAGCGTGTTTTTAAGAAACAATATATATCAAAAGATTGACACTTGATTATGTCTGGTTTAAATGTGAAATTACAACCAATGACCAACATTGTATTAAATTGTAAAAATATATTCTAAATATACTTTAAAACCACTCAAATTAATAATTTATCACTATTAATTATTTCGATTAAAAAAGTTGTTTTTAATTATAATTTAGTAATTTTCACTATTCATCAGAATATGAAAGTTATCCGAAAAGTACCAAAATTTCACCTTAGGCTAAAATCGATACTCCGAATCCAAGAATGAAGTTCATTTTGAAAAATAAGATTTACAGAATTTTTAAAAAGTGGTTATTACTATTCATAACGGCTAGTTTTAATAATATTTTAATAGCACATCGTTGTTTAGTGAAACTCGGTATTGCGTATTACACACGCTATCGAGGAAGGTCGCGATTGCGTGTAATGCAAGGTAAGACAAGGATGCGTGTTGTGCAAGCTCCTTTTGGTGTAGCGTACAATACAAGACATTAATAAAATTAAAAAGAATATTTTTTTATAAAATCTTGGGCTGTTACACTATTCATTCCAATCTTTTAAATTAACATTAATTTCATCCATGGAGATATTTAGAGGGATACCATGTATCTAACATAAAAAAATTGTTCTAGGTGATGATAATAAGTGTATCTATTTGGTCGACTTTGAGCAGCTTTAATTTACTAATAAATCATCTCGAATTTTTTAACCATTTCTTCTACCATTTAAGGACAAAGTATTTTTTTCCTGTGAGTCATCCAAACATGATGGTCTTTTACACCTTTTCTCATAAATTGAATTATAGGGAAAAAATTTGATGGGTTAGTTCATACTATTATTTAATGAGTTCCAAACTCAATGATGATGAGATCCCATAGTCCTTTAAAATAAACTTAGAATTCTCTCAACATGTTCTCGAGTGTATTGATAATCTACTCCACTTTTACAACAATTTGGGGATAATAATCCACAATTAAGTTATAATAATTATTTAGGTCATGTCTGATAATATTCAATAAACTAGAGTAAAATATTAGATCAAAATTATATACAATCGATAATTGTGTTATATACAACCTCACCACTTCTCTAATGTATATACATTTTATTTTATTGAGTGATAAGTCTTCACAAATCTCAATTATTTGAGACATATTATTAATGTGATCCATCACAAACCTTATAGAATTATTTAATCTTTATCACTTCATATTACTATTGAAATATTCCATGGTGAGTTTTTCCCATTTCCACATAGGTATGGGTAATGGTTTTATCATCCCATAGTATTTCTGCCTTTATTTTTTCACTTTCTGACATACAAGACATATTGATGTATATTTCAGGATCCTTTTATTCTTGTTTTCTCACAAGTAGTCATATTAGTGATCTCAAAACATATTTTTAAATCCTATATGGATGAAGAATGTTTAATTTTGTGCACAAATCGACAACACCTTCTTTTACTAATGATCTTATGGAACACATAGTAGTGTCTTTAATCATATGTATCCTTTTTTTATTTATATTGAAATATGAGGATTTTCATTTTCTAATACCTTCCACGTTTTTTTGAGTTGCCACATCAAATAACTTTGCATCCTTCTTCCGCTCTAGAAAGGGTGGTTTTATATCATTTGTGATAGGATTTATGATGTTTATTTATTTATGATTCTCATGTCCATACATTTAAAATATTATTACACTAGATCCCTATCAATTTTCATCAATGATAAAAATTTCAGGTAATTTATATCGAGGGTTTTACCATTTTGTTTTCATTCACATGATGGTAGTGTACTGAGTAGTCCTAGTCTGTGGTCACATCTAAACATCATTTATTGTGAAAATTAATCTCTTTCTATGTGAATATGTGCTTGAGGATTTTGTGATCCATATATATTTCAAAAATTTCCCCATCAAGATAATGTAACTAGATATTCAATGTAAACATCACTATATTCAAATCAATATCATGTGTTTGGTATTTATGTTCGGGAAAATTATATTTCCACGATGAATGGGCTGTCACTTTATCTTTTTCTATTGTCATATTGCTCAATCCCTACTTTGAAGAATCTCTAATTACTGTGAAATGTTCCCCACTTATGGGTTGTGTAAGTACAAGTTCCCTGATAATAATTATTTTTAATTCCATGAATATTTCTCTAAATTAATGATTTCAGTAAAACATTAGTCACTTCTAGGTTACAATTTATAGAGGTCTTGATATTCGTTATAAATTTATTAGAAATCAATGATAGAACCCATCTAATATTTAGAAAATGTGGATATTTATCACAGGTCAGGCCAAATACATCCTTTAATTTCATAATTCTTTCTTGGGGACACATATATAAATTTATTTGAGACAATATTCCATGATATTTTTGTTTATGTTAACAAAAACGGTACATATTGTTTACATGGAATAATGCTTCTTCTTTCATAAGGTCTTTAGCATTGTGATCATCTTCTCCTCATGCTCCTCCATGTTTTTGATGTGTGTGGGAATATCATCGATAAATACTACCAAATATTTTTCTTATAATATATAAACACTCTATTCAACATGTCAATGAATTTTGTTAGAGCATTATAGTGTCTGAATGGCATTACTATGAACTGAGTGTGCCAGTACCATAACAAAAAATCAGCCTTGGTGATATTCTCTATCTTGAAACTAACATGGTAAAATTCTAACCATTGATCCAACAAATATAAGTATTTTTCTCCATATATATAATTATAAAACTCATCAATATGTGGTATGTGATACTTATTATTTATCATGATCTTCTTAATCTCATGATAATTAATTCAAGGCACATTCACCGATCCTTCTTTATGATATAGATGAAAAGTATACCCTATTATGAAGCACTTAGGAATATGAAACCATTATCTAAATTATATTGAAGTTGTTTCTTAATATCCCAATGTTCCATAATATATATTATATATATATTTATTGATAATGGAAATTTTATATGTATAAGTTTGATTTAAAATTCAACCTCTCGGGTGGGAGGAAGACCATAAATTCTCATTGGAAACCCTTCTTTATATTCCCTCTCAATGGTCATGTCCCTTATATTGACATTTTCCATAGTTTAAGTCTTTTAAGATATATAAACATTATCACAGGGTAGTAACATCCATTGATTAGGTGTTGGTGGTAATGAAATTTCATTCTCCTCCTTTCACTTTTATAGAATCGTGGGTTGATTCTCAATACAGAGTGTGATTTCCTTCTTAAAGAAATTTATGTATGCACACTATAGATAAATCCAATAGATAAATATAATTTCAAAAAATTATACCAAAGGCATTGTGATAGATTTTTAAAATATGTTTATCCAACATTTTTTGACAGTGGAGGATTTATATACTCGGGATGAAAAATTTTACCCAATTTCAATTTTGACTAGAAGTACACCACCATTCATTTTGGTTGTGTATGAAAAGATATAATAATCATTAATGGTCTTATGAAATTTATGAAAATATAATAATACTTATTTTCACTATTATTTAATTAATTACTCGCTTACTTATCACTGCATCATTATTGGGATCAACCTCGGTGGTTCTGATAGCATAATCCCACCCATGATGCCTTAGATGTTGTTGGTTGACTCTAAATACCCTTGGCATATAGATTTGATTTGAAAAGATCTCAAATTCCATACATTTTAATCATTTAACAATGCATTGGGGGTTTAGTATAGAATTTCAATCCTCTATCATATTAGTGGGATTATCATATCATTAGCAAGGGGTCCTTCTTTCATGCACCTATATCATTTCTTTGACCACATTAGGAATTTTCCTGGGTTCTTCATTCCCCACATTTGTCATGTAGTATGATGAAATTTCTTTTTAACATTATATTTCACTTTTGGAATATCAAAATAAAAATACTCTTTTCACTTCTTATTTATGTGACACCCTTGAGATTTTTCGATATCAATTTCGTATTTGAAGTTAAATCCATAAATTTCATTATGGCTATCAAAGTTTCAGATCACAATGACAATATGTTGACATGGTTTTATCCCACCAAACAATCCGTCAACTAATAATTTTTGGGAAATGAAAAAGAAATGGGAATATTGGGAAAGTATTGTGAAAATTTCCTTATACGCCCTGATAGGTTCATCATATTTGGTTTCCTTAAGGGATAGGAAATATATTTCAATTTTAAGATAGTGAATTCAAGGGGAAAAAATTGAAAAAAATATAAAATATTTATTCCATTCCAATGCATCGATCATCTGTTCAATAATTATATTATTGATCAATTTCTATATATGATCAACATCCACACCAATATGATAATTAGAATGTAGATCCTTGTCTTGTTCAGACCATTTATTTATTGATAAGATCTTATGAATGAATTTGATCAATTTTTCTGTGATTATGGGATCATATTATTGATATAAAGTTGGAGTCTTTTGTTTCATAATCATCTCAATTGAGTGTTAATATTTCATTGGGGGATTTGTAAGATCTTATTAAACTAGGATTCTATTCGGAACATAATTCATTTTTGAGGTTATCATCATAATGTTTGTGATTCCTACTCTCAACATGTTGGGAATCTCATTGAGGTATTATTCAAATATCCCTTTATATTGATTTTTTAACCGACTAAGCATACTTTTCTCCATTATCTAGAACCAAGGGAACAATTTAGATACATATTTTTATATTACTAAAATCAGAAATGTAAATTTAATGAAATTAGTGGCATAAAATATACAAGTCATATACTTTATAAACATATGTATTTATATGTTTCAATATATGAAATAAATGATCTATTTCCTGTCATATATTCTTAGGGTAATTTTATGCTCCCATAATAATGCTTCATAATGTGATTATGAATTTACAAAAACACATTAAATGAGAGTTTTAATCCAAGTGTTCATCATGTCCCGCTGTCATTAACCTGTTCTTAGCCGAGTCTAGCTCAATGATGTGTTTTTAGGCCATAATCATATGTATATCTGTCTTTGAATAAAATTGACTTGTAGTATCCAGGTTGGGATTTTTTTTTCTAATAGATCACTTACTCTATACTTACAAACATTTATAAATATTTTCCTATCATTATTCATATCCCTATGTCTTTCCCTAGAGTTATGTAATCATAATCCCAAAAATAAATAATATTTTCCTTTGATACTAACTATAAAAAATATTATCATTATATAAAATTTATTCCTGATTTATATCATAGGATTACACATATTTGAACATGAAATATTTAAGATTATGGTGTCTATGTGAATTCAATAATTTACATTAATACTTAAAAACAACAATAAATAATATTTATTGAAAACAGATTTATCATGATCATAGTATTCCTTTATACTTAACACAACATGCGACAACCTGGGGACATATTAAATTAATCGTTATTCTATAAATCCTAGTATGGGAATAAACATTTAACAACAAGAAGATGGTATTAAATTATAGAATGTATGCATATTAATGTGTCATAAAAGTTGTGAGAATCATAAGCAAGAACAATAAGAACTGATATAGAATGATAACATAAAGGAAACATGTGAAATTTGGAAACAACATACAACAATGTATAGTCATGTATTAGTACCAATTCATCTTGATAGATAATGTATCGTGATGGATTAGGTTAACTCCTTAATCCATTACATGACATCACTTTATACTAAAATATTACCAAATGCATTTGAGAGATATATAAATTTGGGCACACTTTCCACTTTAATTACATTCACATGCATATGTTGACAATATATATTATAAAATATATAATTATTTATCCTAAAATTTTATTACAAGATCAATGAGTATTGAAATATGCATGAATTTCCTCAATAAAATTATTATATGAGTATAATGGTAACTGTAGAGACCCAAAGCTTGATGTACATGGAAATTACCATACCATTGCGGAATAATTAATACATGAAAAAAATAGACACCCAAAGACCGTATTAGTTTTGTGTCTTTGGAAACTCAGAATATAATCATCTAATCATGGTGAAAGATATTCAACATCTCCCATAAAGATCTTCCCCTTTTGGTTTTCTTACCTAAAACCTTTATTTATATCCTGGGGAAATTAAAGCATAATAAGGGTGAGCTCAAATGCTCAGAAAGGGTAAAAATAGAGAACATAAAACAATCCATAAACATTTGAATGCAAAACCTTGAACATAAAATCTATACATCAAAATCTTGAGCAAAGACATAAATCATGGAAGTACGTAAGTCATATATCATAATGGAACATCAATCATGATAAAATATCATGGGAATAAAACATTTAATTGTGGGAAACCATTAACAACATGATATGATTTCAATAGTAGCCAAGACATTGCTGCTAAGACTATCTTAGTGGAAAAAGTCCCTTTCTGAATTGAGTTAACTCCTCGTTCTAGTCCTGTATCACTGAACTAGATCAACTTACCGTTCTAGCCATGTCTATCTCATGAGATAAAAATATTTACCAATTAATTGGAGGGATATATAGGTCTCACCCATCTCATAATGAGATCATTATTACTTGTTCCACAAAATAAACATAAATCATTCATCGTAACCCAAAGAATAAAACGGGTTTCTTAAACATCATCCCATCATAACACAATCCATTTTAAAAAAATGGATATAATTTCCTCATGAGAAAAGTGAAGCTATGTAAATCATACAGAAATTATACTTGAAACATACACATATGAAATAATGTCATCTAAGATGGAAAATGGTTTTGATAAAACACTTGAAATGAATTCTTGAGGAAAATATCCTTTCGTTTTCAAAATCATTTTCTTTTTAAAAAATGTCATGCAATTTTAAAAGAAAATGATTTTGTTGAAAATAGTTATAAAATATTGTATAGTAATATTTATGAAAATAAGGCGTTATGAAACCGTAAAAATCTATTCATTCCATATAATTTAAAAAACATTCTCCTCGTACTTTTGCCGGAAAAGTCAAAATGTTCTTCGTATGGTAAAAAAAAGAAAGATTCTTTCCATAAAACAATGTAAAAGTCAAGGTGGGGTAAAAATTACTTTTAACGTACATGGAAGAATATTTAACACTTTATGAAAAACATTTTATGGACAAAGATGAATAATATAACCCCATTAAATACTTACGTATATGCAATCATGAATAAAAATGAGATTGAAAAATTATCCCTTACCTTTGGTTTGATATACATCGTATGTATCCGAAACTCATGTATAATGGTTTATATAATGTCATTGAATTATTATATAATCATATTCATTGTTATGATATCAAATATTGTTCACTTATGACTTTATATTACTCGTTCTTTTTTAAATTCAATGTTAAAGCATGGTTTTGGGTAAAATCGTTTTATTTATCCTACATGTTTCGACTTGTTGTTCTTGATAATATTACTTATATCATGATTTAAATAATTTTATAATGTAAAAAATTATTTATATATAATATATATTCATCATATACATATATATATATATGATAGATCTATAAATGGAATGAAATACACCGTTCATGGAGATGGTAGGTCGTATGTACGCATGAAAACTGTTTTCATTTCCTTAATGAATTTAATAGAATTAAGTAGATGGAATACATAAATATATATATATATATACATAAAAAATTATCATTATTATTTCATATACTTCATTATTATTAATTATATATACTTTATAATCATTCATGAATGGTTAACATGGAGAATAAATATCATCGCGTCGTGGAGACGGTAGTCCGTACGTACGCACGAGCGATGATATAATTCTCATGATCGTGAAATTGTATTGAAGTGTATGAATAATATTTTAGAATCAATATAAATTTAAAATAATAATATATAGTTATTTATTTACACCATTATACCTATCCATGTAAGGTGGTGGTCGAAAACAGATTACACCACAACATAGAGATGGTATTCCTTACGCACGCACGCGCGGTGATTTCATTTTCCGTAGGATAGATAGAAGATGAAATACAGTTGTTTCATATTTATAATAATATATAAGTATATTGTTTATACTGATTTTATTACTTTATAGTGAAAAATCTAAAGAAGAAGAAATAGAAGAAGAAAGAAACTTCAGAGAATCGGAAGAAAATATTACCTATTCTTCGACACACCTCTTTTAAGAATCCGCTTAAGTAGAGTTGGTCTTTGAGAAGAAAAAAACCTCCAGATTTTTGATAGGGAAGTGGATAAGAGAAATGGTCAGGGGTTGGCCGAGCTACAAGGCACAAAAGTGTGTGAACAGAAGAGGGAAGGGGTGCCCTTTTTATAAGGGTTGAGAGGGGCACATTTGGAAAAACATTAAATATTATTTAATAATAAAGTCATATTCGGTTTATAATGGATCCAAATTGATTTATTAAGAAGCTAAGGTGGGGATTGGTCTAAATTCTCTAAACCAATAGATTTTATACAAGTTTAGGTTACTATTTTAAAATTATAATTTAGATTTAACACTAAGTTATATAATTAAACTTTTATCGTGTCTTCATTTTTCTTACATTACATGGTTAACAAACATACTATAAAAAGCCTAAAGAACCCCAAGTGGTTAATTATTAATATATAATTTCTTATATAAGTCATTTTTCTGAACCATCAATTTTTAGGAATATAATAACAATTAATAATATAATATTTGTTTTAAAAACTATTTTATGTCAATTTTGACACTATTTGGTAATTGATTTTTGTGAAAATCATAACAGAATTATTAGTTATAAAAACGTTACTTAAAGCAATACTAACATATCATATTAACCTATAATATTATTTTAATTCATAATAATTATCAAATTACATTTATTTGGGTATTTATAATATCAATTATTTTAATATTTCATTATTTAGGTAATTACTACATCACCATTGTGTCATCAATAAATTAACTTATATAATGTCTAAAAATTATAAATAAAATACCATTATGTATTAAATAGTTTTATCTTTATAATGAAAATTTATAGTCTAATTTATCTTAAGTATAACTCTATATTAAAAATGTTTTATTTATTAAACATTGATTTTAACTATTTTAACTCTTTTCTAAATAAATTAATAATAAATGACCTAATCTAATCCAAGTGGATCTCAATGATAATATTATATTCCTAAGGTTTTTTTGGTCAAATTATACTTATATAATAGAATTAAAAAAAGTTTTAGGGTAATAATAATATAATTTTTACCCTTAATTACCCTACTTACTTTTAACCGTGGTAAATAAATTTAAAAACGTTACCGTTCACCAAAAATTATTTTTATTTTATTCAACCACATTTTACTCCTTAATATTAACCATGTCTCTTGGATTTTAAAAATTCCACTCACATAAGTGGTAAAATTAAGTTTTATGTACAATTGCAAATGCTCCTAGGAGGTGGGTAAAAGACGGCGAAAAGTTCAATAAAATTATTATATCCCTAAAATTATTATAAAATGAATCCAATGAATTAAATTGAACATTAATAGGTATTATGTATCAATTTTGACCTAAAATAAATTTAAATAAAATAATTAATTATATAAATTAAAAGTGAGTTTTTAAATAGTAACCCAGTGTTTTCACTATTCATCAATAATTGAAAGTTTTCAGAGAAATACAAAACAATTACCCTAGGATAATTTCAAATTTCTGAATCCAAAATTAAAGTCATTTTAAAAGATAAAATTTATAAAATTTCATGAATTTGGTATTACTATTCATAACGGCTAGTTCATAATAATATTAAAATAATATATCATTTAGTGAAACTTGCTATTGCGTACTACACATGCTATCGAAGAAGGTATTGATTGTGTGTGATGTAAGACAAGTCAGGGTTGCATGTTGGGAATGATTCTGTTGGTGTTGCGTATAACATACTCAAAATATAGTTCAATTATACATTGATCAAAATCTATAATTAGTGTTGTTTAAAATGAATTTTATTTGAAAGAAAGAGAAATTTTATCCATCACAAGCCAATAATACGGTTGCATATACTACAAGCTAATATGGTGTGGCGTATAACGCAATCTAATTTGGGTGTAGCGTACAACAAAAGAAATTAAAAATACTCTTTCACATAAAATTTCTGGCTGTTACATTCTACCCCCCTTAAAAGGAATTTCAAACTCAAAATTCGTCAGGGATATAAATGGTTTACTACTTGAAAGTTTATTTTATAGAAACCGACACAGTAAAAACGAATACCAAAACATAATTTTAAAAACTAAAGTATGAAATGTAACAGTTACCCAAATTACCTCATCACTGGGTTTCCACATAAGAGAACATTGATGAAAATATGGATATGGAAGAGAAATCTAACCATCATGTTCTGATAGAGAGTGGTAGAGAACTTAGCTATGAAAAAGCCAACAGTCACAAAGCCATAAATTTGTGATCATCTAAGGTACCATCTGGATCATTTGATATGATGGTATTAGGATAACCTTTATGGTTTTCAGGTCCATTTACCTAAATTTGAATAAATTGGAATTAGAAGAAATACTTTCTTTATTTTGGTACTATCTCAATGTTGGTCATTCCTTGAACAATTTCCACATCATCTCTTAAAGAAATAGAAGTTGAATGTGTCATTCATGAAGTGTTAGCAGATCATGCAATAGAATGATGGGTCATTCCATCTGTCCCAAATGAAAGTTTAGAAAAAGTTATCAAATATACACAAGTCCATCTATAGTGATATTAATCGTATATGGTTCCTAAAATGGACTTATACTTCATATATCACACCGATTAATAGAATAAAACTAGTTTCTACTAACCGGGGACTTCATGTAGGACAGTGGTATGCGATAAAGGCATGTTGCACTTCAGTTGTGGTTTACATTCCCATAGCCTTTCCCGACGCGACGGGTTGTTGCTGGTCCTCTGGGTTGTCCTTTTCTAAAACTCTACAATTATAACATTCCAGAAATAATATCGAAAAAAAGTTCTATAATTAATTAATACTAAAAGATGTCCAACATAATCCATTTCAAATTTTTAGGATTATCCAAAATACATCTTTCCTATCTCATAGTATAATGAAAATGGTTACTTTAATGGTTACATAACAAGAATGTGAATACCATTATTTATCCCCCATATATCAGAGGATATATCTTTCTGGTCACATTACAAACATGTGAATACCCTATTCATGTATTCTTTTGAAACATGAATACCGTAGAACCTTAGTGAAAACATGAGTGTTGTCAAAAGTTAACTCTTCACACATACCAAAATCTCTAAAATTCAATATACTCAAACAATGAAATAACTTAGTCCTTATATCAATGATGAGCTCATGAATACGATCAAACAATTTATTTTCTCTTTATCCCTTCATTATACGCATATCAACTGATTTCCAAAAATATTTCAATCACTTTTCATGGTTATCGATACCATTCAACATATACATTCAAAAATATTATGTATAACCAATAGTTTAATAATCCTTAGATGTTTCATTATTCTAGAGTACCAGGAAATTACTTATACAACATTACTCTTGATAAACATGCAATCATTCCACTACCTTCTTAAACCATTGACCGAGATTCAACAATTCTTTCATCTCACATATCATTTGTAGTCTCTTCATCATCATCAATATAAATATTACCCATATGACCATGATTATTCTCTTCATGAGGCTTTCCCTTAGGGTATTGGTTTTCATAATTCCCATACATTCCACATTTAAAACATTTATCCATTGTTGATGTCTTTGAAATACCATTATCCTTGTCCATGGTGTTAACTGATCCTTTTCCTTTACAATTACTGGCGTTGTTTCCTTCTTTTCCACACCCAATGAATCTTCTAGTTCCTTTGAAAAATTCTCCTTGATTCCTCTTCCCACATGATTTACATGAGAGAAATTGAACTTTCTTTCCTCTATGATCATCATGAAACATCATCTTTCTCTTATTATCCTAGTCGGGAAACATACAAAAGTTGATATTATAGATCATATTATGAGATTTCTAATTAGGCATAATAGTGATGTTTGGACTTCCAAATCCCGTTTCATTGGGTTTCTCATGGTGAATATCATTCCATTGTCCATAATATCCTCCATTATCATGAATCTTCCTGTTTCTAGCCATTTTCTAAAACCCAAAAAGAATAGAGTGAGATGCAGAACTCATGATAGTAAAACAACATAATAAAGGGGGTGTACCTTAAATATCTAAGATCCGAGGTTTAATTCTAACATCTTTATAGTAATTCTAGGACTATAGCCTATAATTATTCTAAACCTTAGGGACATCCCTAGACATACCTTAGAAATATCTCTAGGGATTTCACTACAGTTTTCACATCTATGTTTCCAAAGGATAACTAAACATTTGCTCTGATAACAATTGTAGAGACCCAAATCTTGATGTACAAGTACATTACATTACTTTTCCGGAATTATTAATACATGAAAAAAACAGAATCTCAAAGAACGTATTAGTTTAGTTACTTTGGAAACTCAGAACGTCATATTCTAATCATGGTGAAAGATCTTCAACATCTCCAATAAAGATCTTTCCCTTTTGGTTTTCTTACCTAAAACCATTATTCATATCCTGGGGAAAAGAAATCATAAAAAGTGTGAGCTCAAATTCTCAGTAAGGGTAATCATAGACAACATAAAACAGTCCATAATCATTTGATTGAAAAACCATGAACAGAAAATCTAAACATCAAAATGTAGAGCAAAGACACAAATCATGGAAGTACATAAGGCATATATCAAAAGGTAACATCAATCATGATAAAATATCATGGGAATAAGACCTTTAATTTTGGAAAACCATTAAACACATGATATAATTTCCATAGTATCCAAGGCATTGCTCCCAAGATCATCTTAGTGGAAAAAGTCCCTTTTTGAATCGAGTTCACTCCTTGTTCCAGTCCTCTATCACTGAAACAAATTAACTTACCTTTCCAGCCATGTCTATATCATGATATATAAATCATTACCCAATGAATTGGAGGGAGACATATGTCCCAACCATCTCATAATGAAATCTTTCTTAATTGTGCCACAAAATAAACATAAATCATTCATCATAACCTAAAGAATAAAATTTGTTTCATAAACATGATCCCATTATAACATAATCCGTATAAAACAAATGGATATAATTTCATCATGAGAAAAGTTAAACCATGTAAATCATAGACATTATACTTGAAACATTCACACATGAAATAATTTCATCCTAGTTGGAAAATGATTTTGATAAAACACTTGAAATGCATTCTTGAGGAAAATAACCTTTCTTTTTCAAAATAATTTTATTTTCACAAAATGAAATATATTTTTAAATGAAAAGTATTTTTTTAAATATATTTATGAAATCTTTTAGAGTAAGTTTTATTAAAATAAGGTTTTATGAAACCTTTAAAATCCATTCATGTCGTATAAGTTAAAAAACATTTTCGTCATACTTTTTCCAGAAAAGTCAAAAAGTTCCTCGTATGGTAAACAAAATAAATATTTTTTCTATAACACAAGGTAAAAGTTAAATAGGGGTAAACATGAAATTAAATGTACATGTAAGAATATTAAACACTTTATGAAAAACATTTTTATCTACATGGATTAAAAATATAACCCCAGTAAATAATTATCTATAAGCAATCTCAAATAAAAATGAGATTGAAAAATTATTCCTTACCTAATGTGAGATATGCTTTGTATGTATGAGAACCTCCTATATAATAATTTAAATAATGAAATTTAATTATTAAATAATCATATTCACTGTTATGTTATCATATATGGTTCACTTATGACTTTATATTACCCGTTCTTTTGTAAATTCCATGTTAAAGCAGCGTTTGGGTAAAATCATTTTATTTATCGTACGTGTTTCGACTTGATGTTATTTATATTATTACTTATATCCTCATTTACATAATTTAAGAATTTAAAACATGATTTATATATAATATATATTCATCATATACATATATATATGATTGATCGATAAAAGGAATGAAATACACCGTTCATGGAGACGGTATGCCTTATGTACGCATGAACGATGTTTTCGTTTCCTTATTGAATTGAAAGGAATTAAGTAGATGAAATATATATATATATATATATATATATATATACATAAATCCAGTATCATTATTATTTCATATATTTCATTATTACTCATTAAATATACGTTATAATCATTAATTAATGGTTAACATGGAGAATGAATCTCATCGCGTCGTGGAGACGGTAGTCCGTACGTACGCACGAGCGATGATGTCACTCCCATGATCTTGGAACTGTATTTAAGTGTATGTATAATATTTTAGAATAAATATAAATTTAAAATAATCATATATAGTTATTTATTTACACCATTATACCCATCCATGTAAAGTGGTGGTTGGAAACAGATTACACCACGACGTGGAGACTGTATTCCGTACGTACGAATGAGCGGTGATTTTGTTTTCCGTAGGATGGATAGAAGATGAAATACGGTTGTTTCATATTTATAAAAATATATCAGTATATTAGTGATACTTATGTCATTACTTTATAGTGAAACAAGTAATGAAGAAGAATTAGAAGAAAAAAAACTTGAGAGAATCGAAAGAAGAGATTACCTCTTCTTCGACGCACCTCCATTTAGCTTCCACTTAAGGAAGTAGAGTTGGTCTTTTGAGAAGACCATAACCTCCAGAATGTTTCTAGGGAAGTGGAGAAGAGAAATGGGCAGTGGTTGTCCAAGCTTCAAGGCTCTAAAGGGTGTGAAGAGAAGAGGGAAGCGGTGCCCTTTTTATAAGGGGGGAGAGTGGCACCATTGGAAAAACTTAAAATATTATTTTATAATAAAGTAATATTGGCTTTATAATAGCTCCAAATTAATTTATTTAGAATCTAAATAGGGGATGTGTCGAACTCTCTCAACCAATAGAATTTAGACAAGTTTAGGTTACTATTTTAACCATATAACTTATATTTATCACAAAGTTATATAATTTAACTTTTACTGTGTCTTCTGGTTTTCATACACTACATGGTTAATAATCATACTATAACAAGACAAACGAACCCCAAGTGGTTCATTATTAATATATATAAATTTATATATGTCATTTGGCTGAACCTTAAATTTTTAGGAGTATAATAAAAATTAATAATATAATATTTGTTTTAAAAACTATTTTATGTCAATTTTAACACTATTTGGTAATTGATTTTTTTTGAAAATCATAACAACATGATTAGTTCGAAAAATGTTAAATAATGTAATAATAAAATATCATATTAACCAATAAAATTAGTTTAATTCATAAAAAGTCTCAAATTATATTTATCTAGGTATTTATAATATCAAATATTTTAATATTTCATTATTTAGGTAATTACTACATCACCATTGTGTCATAAATAAATTAAATTATTTAATGTCTAAAAATTATAAATAAAATATCATTAGTTAGGTAATAGTTTTATCTTTCTAATGAAGATTTATTGTAGAATTTATCTTATGTATAAACCTATATTAAAAATGTTTTAGTTATTAAACATTGATTTTAACTATTTTAACTCTTTTCTAAATAAATTAATAATAAATCTCCTAATCTAATCCAAGTGGACCTAAATAATAATATTATATTCCTATGGTTGTTTTGGGTCGAATTATACTTATCTAATAGAATTATAATATGTGTTAGGGTAATAATAATATCATTTTACCATTAATTACCCTATTTATTTTTAATAGTGGTAAATAAAAGTAAAAAGTTACTATTCACAAAAATTATTTTTATCTTATTAAACCAAATTTTCTTCCTTAATATTAACCATTTATCTTTTATTTTCAAAATTTCACTCACAGAAGTGGTAAAATTAAGTTTTATGTACAATTGCAAATGCTATTAAGAGGTGGGTAAAAGGCGGTGAAAAGATCAATAAAATTTTTATATCTCTAAAATTATTATAAAATGTCTCCAATTAATTACATTGAACTTATATTGGTATTTTGTATCAATTTTGACATAAAATAAATTAAAATAAATCAAATAATTATAAAAATTAAAAGTGATTCTTTAAATAGTAACCCAATGTCTTTACTATTTATCTAAAATTGAATGTTTTCAGAAAAATACAAAAAATTCACCCTAGGCTAATTTTGAAATTCTGATTCAAAAAAAGAAGTCTATTTTAAATGATAAAATTTATAAAATTTCAAAAATTTTGTATTACTATACGTAACAGATAGTTCTTAATAATATTATAATAATATATCATTTAGTGAAACTCAATATTGCATACTACACACGCTATCGAAGAAGGTATTGATTGCGCGTAATTCAAGCCAAGTCAGGGTTTCATATAGAGAAAGATTCATTTGGTGTTGCGTATAACATAATCAAAATATAGTTCAATTATACATTGATCAATGTCTATAATTAGTGTTGTGTAAAATGAATTTTATTTGAAAGAAAGAGAAATTTTAAGCATTACAAGGCAAAAATACGGTTGTGTATACTACAAGCTAACATGGTGTTGCGTATAGCGCAATAGAATTTTGGTGTAGCGTACAACACATAAAATTAAAAAAACTCTTTCTCATAATATTTATGGGTGTTACATTCTACCCCCCTTAAAAAAAATCACCCTCAAAATTCCTCGGGGTTATAAATAGTTTACTACTTGATGTTTATTTCATATAAAACCCACATTGTAAAAAGGAATACCAAAACATAATTATAAAAACTAAAGTATGAAACATAATGGTTAGCCAAATTACCTCATCACTGGGTTTCCACATAGGAGAACAATTGTAAAAATATGGATATGGAAGATAAATCTAACCATCATGTTGTGATGGAGAGTGGTAGATAACCTGGCTATGAAAAAGCCAACAATCACATATCCATATATTTGTGATGATCTAAGGTACGATCTGGATCATCTGATATGATGGTATTAGGAAAACATTTTTGGTTTTCAAGATCATTTCCCTAAATTGGAATAAATTGAATTAGAAGAAATAGTTTCTTGATTCTGGTACAATCTCACCGTTGGTCGTTCCTTGAACAATTTCCACTTCATCTAATAAACAAATGAAGTTGATTTTTACATTTATAAAGTGTTACTAGATCATGCGATAGAATGATTGGTCATTCCATCTGTCTTAAACAAAAGGTTAAGAAAAGTTATCAAATATACATAACTCCATCTATAGTGAGATTAATCGTATATGGTTCCTAAAATGGACTTATACATCATTTATCATACAGCTTAATAGAAAAAAACTAGTTTCTACTAACCAGGGACATCATGTAGGCCAGTGGTATGCGATAAAGGCATGTCACACTTTAGTTGTGGGTTTGATTCCCACAGCCTTGTCCGACACGGTAGGTTGTCATTGGTCATATGGGTTTTCCTTTTTCTAAAAATATACTATTATAACATTCCAGAAATAATATCGAAAAAAAGTTCTATACATAAACAATAGTATATTATGCCCAACATAATCTATTTAAAATATTTAGGCTTATTTAAAATACATATGTCCTATCTCACAGTATAATGAAAATTGTTACTTGAATAGCCACATAACAAGAATGTGAATACCATCATTTATCCCCCATATATCATAAGATATATCTTATTGGTCACATTCCAACCATGTGAATACCCTAATCATGTATTCTTTTGAAACATGAATTACCATTGAACCTTAGTGAAAACATGAGTGATGTCAAAATTTTACCCTTTACACATAAAAAAATCCCTAAAATTCTATATACTAAAACCATGATATCACTTAGTCCTTATATCAATGACGAGATCATGAATACTATCAAACAATTTATTTTCTCCTTATCCCTTCATTATGTGCATATCATCTGATTTCCAAAAATATTTCAATTAAATTTCCTGGTTATTGGTACCATTCAACATATACATTCAAAAATATTAAGTGAAAACAATAGTGTAATAATCCTTAGATGATTCATTATTCCAGAGTACCATGAATTTACTTATACATCATTACTCTTGATAAACATGCAATCATTCCACTACCTTCTTAAAATATTGACCGAGATTCAACAATTCTTTCATATCCCATATCATTTGTAGTCTCTTCATCATCATCAATATAAATATTACCCATACGACCATGATGATTCTCTCTATGATGCATTCCCTTAGGGAATTGGTTTTCATAATTCCCATACATTCTACATTTAAAACATTTAGTCGTTGTTGATGTCTTAGAAATACCATTATCCTTGGCCATAGTGTTAACTAATCCTTTTCCTTTACAATTACTAGAATTGTGTCCTTATTTTCCACACCCAAAGCATCTTCTAGTTCCTTTGAAACATTATCCTTGATGCCTCTTCCCACATGATTTACATGAGAGAAATTGAACATTCATTCCTCTACTATCATCATGAAACTCCATCTTTCTCTTATTAGCTGAGTCGGGAAACTTACCAAAGTTGAGATTATAGATCATATTATGAGATTGCTAACTAGGAATAATAGAGATGTTTGGACTTCCAAATCCCATTTCATTTGGTTTCTCATGAAGAATATCATTCCATTTTCCATCATATCCTCCATTATCGTGAATCTTCCTGTTTCTAGCCATTTTCTAAAACCCAAAAAGAATAGAGTGAGAGGAAAAACTCATGCTAGGAAAACAACAAAATAAAGGGGGTGTACCTTAAATATATAAGATCTTGGGTTTAATTCTAACATCTTTATAGTAATTATAGGACTATAGCCTATACTTATACCTAACCTTAGGGACATCCCTAGATATACCGTAAAAATATCTCTAGGGATTTCACTGCACTTTTCGCATCCTTGTTTCCAAAGGTTAACTAAGAATTTTCTCTAATACCAATTGTAGAGACCCAAATCTCGATGCATAAGGAAATTACATTACTTTTGCAGAATAATTAATACATGACAAAAACAGACGCCCAATGACCATATTAGTTTAGTGTCTTTGGAAAATCGGAATGTAATCTTCTAATCATGTTGAAAGATCTTCAACATCTCCCATAAAGATATTGCCCTTTTGGTTTTATTACCTAAAACATTTATTTATATCTTGGGTAAAATAAAACATAAAATGGGTGAGCTAAAATTCCCAGTAAGGTTAATCATAGTTAACATAAAACAATCCATAATCATTTGAATGGAAAACCTTGAACATAAAATATAAACCTCAAAATCTTGAGCAAAGACATAAATCATGGAATTACAAAAGGCATATATCATAAGGTAACATAAATCATGATAATATAGCATGGGAATAAGACATTTAATTGTGGAAATCCATTAAGCACATGATATAATTTCCATATTAGCCAAGTCATTGCTGCCAAGACCATCTTAGTGGACAATGTCCCTTTCTGAATCGAGTTCACTCCTCGTTCCAGTACTGTAACACTGAACTGGATTAACTTACCGTTCCAGCCATGTTTATCTCATGATATATAAATATTTACCAATTGCATTGGAGGGATACATAGGTCCCAACTATCTCATAATGAAATCATTCTTAATTGTCCTACAAAATAAACATAAATCGTTCATCAAAACCCAAAGAATAAAATGGGTTTCATAAACATCATCCCATTATAACATAATCCGTATAAAAAAATTGATATCATTTCATCATGAAAAAAGTTAAACCATGTAAATCATAGACATTATACTTGAATCATACACATATTAAGTAATGTCATCTTATATGGAAAATGGTTTTGAAAAAACACTTGAAATGAATTCCTGAGGAAAATATCCTTTCTTTTTCAAAATCATTTTCTTTTCACAAAATGCCATGAAATTTTAAATGAAAAGGATTATTTTGAATATAATTAGGAAATATTTTATATTAATATTTATGAAAATAAGGTGCTATGAAACTGTAAAAATCCATTCATGCCGTATAAGTTAAAAAATCATTTTCCTCGTACTTTTTCCTGAAAAGTCAAAAAGTTTCTCGTATGGTAAACAAAAGAAAGATTCTTTCCATAACACGAGGTAAAAGTCAAATATGGGAAAACATGACATTAAACGTACATGGAAGAATATTAAACACTTTATGAAAAACATTTTTATGGACATGGATGAAAAATATAACCCCAGTAAATAATTACATATAAGCAATCTCGAATAAAAATGAGATTGAAAAATTATCCCTTAACTTATGTCGGATATGCTCTGTATGTATCCGAACCTCAAGTATAATGATTTAAATAATGTCATTGAATTATTGCAGAATCATATTCATTGTTATGATATCATATATGGTTCACTTATGACTTTATATTACCTGTTCTTTTGTAAATTCCATGTTTACGCAGCATTTTGAGTAAAATCATTTTATTTATCATACGTGTTTCGACTTGTTGTTCTTGATATTATTACATATATCCTGATTTAAATAATTTCAGAATTTAAAACATGATTTATATATAATATATATTCAGTATATACATATATGTATGATTGATCATTAAATGGAATGAAATAAACCGTTCATGGAGAAGGTAGGCCGTATGTACATGTAACATCCCGGTTTCAGGTGCCAAATAACGAGTTCCCCGAACCCTGTTCACCACGTGACCTCAAGTGAATTTCCCCAAACACCAGAGGCTACGGACTAGCAGTGAGGGCCCATGTCCGATAGTGGGGAAACTATGCCTTCATTTGTCAAACTATAGCGTAGCAGAATGCACAATAAACATATAACAAAAAGCATAAGTAGTAAATCATACACAACTGAAATAAACAATAGCAGTGGATATAACCAACAATATAAACATGATGATTCTACAAGTCTCAAGTTCTAAGAAAATAGCAAGAACATGTTATTCATCAATACAGTAAAACCAAATGCAGAGTACAACAAAACAAAGCAAAACAGATGGCAGTGGCATCGCGATCCTAGGCTTGGTCCCATGACCTCCTACTCCCCAGCAGCAATCATGTACCTGTATAGGGACTTTGGCCCCTATCCACAACTGCAAAAAAGTAATTTGTTTGGGCTGAAAATCGTGTCCCAAACAGGGTGTGAGAAATAAATTCCCAGTAGGTACCCACCGAAGGCATGTACCCAACTGCGTGTAAGCATGCAACAATAGTGTGCAATAGAAAGATGCAATAAAGTATGCAGTACTGAATGTGACTAACGTAAAAATTAAATTTCCATTTTATTATTCATTTAATCCATTAAATATTAGAAATCACCATAGTGAATTCCTAAGTAAATAGTCCACATCCTCAGACAAACAAAACCTTGCCCTCATGTAAGTAGAATCTTACCCTCATGTATAGCCCTTAGGTGTAACAAAATTTTCCCTCAAGTGTAGAAAGTGTCGCCCTCAGGCACAGATGTCAAGCCCTCATTCACAAAAGATTTCCGTCAGGTGAAATAACTACAACCCTCAGGCTAAACAATGTACTTCTCTCAGGCTAATCACAACAATGCCCTCAGGCTAAACAGGTAATCAGGCCATGCCCAACAGGTAAAAAAGAAGTAACAAGAAATTCCTCTCAACGTAATAATAAAATTACTACTTTAAAGGCATACCCTCGGGTATCCTGGCCAAATGGCTAAATAGTGGAACACACCCCCGGGGTGGTTCCAGATCCATGCGACAATCCCAATAAACATTTTATTATCAAAATTTAATCACCTATGCAATTCTAGGCATTAAATATATCAACGAACTCAGTCACACGACACCCCAACATGGGTTTCTGGCACAAAAACACACAAAACACAGGGAAATTGAAAAACTACACAGCAAGCCACCTACCATAAACACGAACGAACGTTATACACGAACGTCGACTCCAAAAACGGCCAAGAACGGCGTAGATATGACGAAGAACAATACCCATTCAAATGTAAATAACTTTTCCACAGGAAATAATTGGTAAGAACGACTTAAGGAGAAGAAAGGGCATATTCGCGTGGTCCCAACGAGATCATCTGAAGAGGAATCAGAATCCAGACGAACACCCGGTAGATATTCAAATGTCTGACCTCCTCCATTGGCTCCAAAACGGCTCAAATTCTTCCTATGCCAAATGAGGCAGATACTTCCTGTTTTATGCCGAAAAAACAAAGTACACATCATGTACTTACTAGTATACGGCGTGTACTCCTTTCATTTAACTGTTCCTCTAGCGGCATCCTGCCAGCAAGACACTGTTCGTATGCCGACATGAGTAAACAACATGTATTCCTGAGTACACAGCGTGTACTGCCACCCAGCAGTCGGCTACACCACCGCCATACTTTTTTGGCCTGTCGACTGACTACAAGATGTGTAAAAGAACACTACACAGCATGTAGTCGGTTCCTATACCCTTTGTTGTCGACATGGCTACATGCCTTGTATACTCATCCCAACACGGCCAGAAGTACACGACATGTGGAAAAGTACATGGTGTGTAGTTCCAAAATTTAGGATTTTCCCTATTTTCCATATTTTATTAAAAACACTTATGGAAAAGAGAAAAGGGGAAGTCCGTAGCTCACAGAGAAGAACCGGGTTCTTACAAACTTCCCCCTTTATAGCAATTCATCCCCGAAATTCTCTTCCAAGGGTGGAGAAGATATATCCGTGAACAACTCTGGCCAATGAGCACGTATGTCGGCCTCTGACTCCCAGGTCTCATCCTACACATGGCCATGCTTCCCTAGAACATGTACGAGAGGAACTGACCGACCTCGGAGAACCATCATGCTCTTATCAATGATACGAATTAGATGGTCCTCAAAGGATGTATCTGCCTCCCGCTCAACTTCCTGGGGCTGAAAAACGTGAGATGGGTGTGAATTATAGCGACACAACTGAGATACGTGGAAGACGTTGTGCTTGGCGTGGTACCTCTATGGTAAACTCAACCGATAAGGAACAATCTCGACTCTCTCCAGAATCTTGATTTCCCCAAATACCTTGGTGAAAGATTACCATGTCTCCCGATCTGCTTGTTTCCCAGCATCAGCGAAACACGCAAGAAAACCTGATCCCCGACCACAAACTCCAAAGGTCATCTATGGCCATCAGTATATGACTTCTGAGGAGACTGAACTGTATCCATCTTCTTTTGAATCAACTGGACCAGCTCAAAAGTCTCCTGCACGAGACATGGTCCCAGCAAAGATGCCTCACCTACCTCTAACTGGCACAAAGGTGATCGGACCGGCCTACCGTATAACGCCTCGTATGATACCATCTCAATAGTCGCCTGAAAGATATTGTTATAGGTGAACTCGACCATGGGTATATGATCCTTCCAAGAGCCCCTAAAGTCTAGGATGCATGCTCGATGCATGTCATCTAACACCTGTATCGTACGCTCTGACTGGACATCTGTCTGAGGGTGGTATGCTGTGCTCAGAAGCACCTATGAACCTAGTGCCCTCTAAAAACTCTGCCAGAAAGGAGATGTAAATCTGGCGTCCCTATCTGAAATGATAGAAATAGGGACCCATGAAGACGTACGACCTCTCAGATATAGATCCTTCTGAGCTCGTCAACACCGAAGGTCTCCTTGATCAGCAAGAAGTGAGCTACCTTCCTGAGTCTATCCACAACAACCCACACGACCTAGTTTCCACGAGGTGACCTCAGAAACCCAGTCATGAAATCTATCGTGACATCATCCCATTTCCACTCCGGAAGGGGTAACTACTGTAACAGTGTAGCTGGTCTCTGATGCTCCGCCTTCACCTACTGAGAGGTGGAACATCTCATAACGAAACCAGCTACATCTCTCTTCATACCCGGCCACAAGTACTGACGTCTCATGTCACGATACATCTTGGTAACCCCAAGATGAACTTCCCAAGCTGAAGCATGAAACTCTCGCATCATCTCCTCGCGTATATCCTATAAAACCCATAATCTTCCATGTAAATTCTTAACCCAATCCTTGCCTATCGTCCAACCAGGAGGAGGGTCCTCACTTGCCACCGACTCCCATAGAACTAGGCCTTCTGGATCCGATAGCTTCCTCATCCTCACTCTGTCCAGGAGGGTAGAAGTCACAGCTAAAGATGAAAGATAAGTATTCCCTTGACTGTCTTGCACATGTGGATGCATCTTAGAGAACATGTCCATGAGATCCCACTCACCACTGGCCTCCTGCACTGCCTATATTTGAGTCTTATTGCTCAGTGCATCTGCTACTTCATTACCTTTACCAGGTGTATAGGAAATCTCATAATCGAAGGAATGTAGGTACTCGACCCACCATCGTTGCCTCATATTCCGGTCACACTGTGTAAATATGTAATTGAGTGTTTTGTGGTCGGTGAAAAACCCAAAATTCTTCCCCAATAGACAATGTCTCCAACAACGCAACGCATGAACAACTTCTTCCAACTCGAGATCATGCATCAGGTATTTTTTCTCATGTGGCCTCACTGTTGAGAAACCTATGCAACAACTCGATCACCCTGAATGAACACTGCTCCCAGCCCAATAACTAATGTGTCACAATAAACTGTATAGCTCTTCCCCTGCGCTGGGAGTATCAGGATTGGTGCTAATGTCAACCTTCCTTTTAGGTCCTGAAAAGTTGTCTCGCAAGCTTCTAACCAAACGAACTTCCAACCTTTCTTAGTCAGACGCATCAATGGTGCTGCTAAGTGGGAGAAGTCTTGTATGAAGTGTATGTAGTAACCATAAATCCCTAAGAAACACCGTATCTCAAACACGTTCTTAGGCTGCTCCTAGGAAACTACAGATCTCACCTTGTCTAGGTCTACTAAAACTCCTACCTCAGAGATGATATGACCTAGGAAGTGAATCCGGTCCATCCAAAAGTGGCACATTGAGAGAATAGCATATAGATGATGCTCTATCAGTGTACTCAAAACAATCTCATGATGGGTGGCATGGATGTGTCGAGTGTGAGAGTACACCAAGATGTCGTCAACAAATACTACCAAAAAATAATCAAGATACGGATGGAACACACGATTCCTCAGAGCCATGAAAACCACTGGCGCGTTCGTGAGTCCGAACGGCATAACTATATACTCATATAGACCATACCTACTCCTGAAAGCCATGAGATGTATATCAGATGGTCTCATGCGCATCTTATGATAACTTGATCCCAGGTAAATCTTCGAGAACACTCGTGCTCCATGAAGCTGATCAAAAAGATCATCAATCCCCGGTAAGGGATATCGGTTCTTAACCATCAACTTGTTCGTCTTCCGATATTCCACACAAATTCTAAGGGTACCTTCTACATTCTTCGCAAAAAGGACCGACGAACCCCAAGGAGAAGTACTGGGTCAGATAAATCCCTTTTCCTATAACTCCTCCAACTACCTCTTGAACTCCTGCAAATCAGGTGTAGCCATCCTATAAGAAGGAATGGACACCTGTTATACTCCTGGAACATGCTCAATGGAGAAATCCACCTATATCTCTAGAGGTAGACCCAAAAATTCATATGGGAAGACATAACTGAAATGATCAAAAAAAGGCAAAAACTCTGTCTGACTAGTAGCCTAGTCATCCAGATATAAGCTCCCAATATGGTCTTTGACTCCACCTCACCCACGATGCTCTGGTCCTGCTCGACTAGCCTGAACATCCCATTCACCCTTGTATAGAAACTCTCCGCCCTCTGGTGATGTGAAACGCACCCTGCGACGATAGCAATCTACAAAGGCTCGAATGGGAACCAACCAGTCCATCCCGAGAATGACATCATAACTTGTCATCTCTAGGACATAGAGGTACCAAATAAAGTGACACCGACCAACCTCAATGGGGGGACTCCTTGCACTGACGCACACCAGCCTTTCTAGTCCCCAACAGAGTGTCTAGTATCATTATAACAGAAGATGAAGAAACACAGAGCCCAAGGCTCTCCACAATGGGTATAGATATGAAACTTTGTGTAGCACCCGTATCGAAAAGTACTGAAGATAAGACAGAAGCTACTAGAATAGTACCTCTGATTGTAGAAGGTCCGGGATCTTACTCCTACTTGGTCTATTCCAGCGCATATGTCTGCTGAGTGTCGCGGCCCTATGACACTTCCTGGAAACCCTGAGATGTCCCGCCCTGTTGCCTTTGAGATCCTAGTGTTTGGATACCACGACCACGACCACCATATCTACTTGCACGCCCAGACGTATTCCAGTTCCCAGACTGTTAAGAAGATACTGTTCTTTTTCCCGCACACAGAGTCTGCATAGAGCCCCTCTCACTAGCCACCTGTAGAAATTACCTGCAGAAGCGCTGCAGATGACCCATATTGCCGCAAGCTCGACACTCTACTGGGTCTCGTGGACACTACGGTCTATTGTGCCCCTCTCTACCACACAGGTAGCACCTAACTGGGACACCTGAAGAAGTTTCCTGGATGGTACTACCACACTGAGAGAAGTCCATTTGTCTCTTCCTATTGCCAGCAGAAAAAGTACCAGTAACTGGTGCTGAACTTCCCTAGTCCACACCTCTAGATTCTCGGAGGTTCCTCTCTATGATCAATGACTGGTTCACAGAAACGAGTACAGTAGGAAACCTGAAGACACTCACCAATCGGCAGATTTCATACCGAAGACCATCCTCAAAACATCTGGCTCTCAATGTCTCATCACCCACCAACACGGGTGCAAAGTGTTGAAGCTCCATATAATGATTAGAATAGTCTATAACTGACATAGCACCATGCTGCATATTCGTGAACTCTCGAGCTCTATCTTCTCTCAGTGTCTCTGGGACGAAAAAATCATAGAAGACTGCCTGAAATTCTTCCAATGCCCTATCCCTGTGATGCTCTGACTGGGTGGTAACATTCCTCCACCTCTTGGCGGAATCACGCAACATGTATGTCATGAGCTTGACCCTCCGCCCTGGAGGCATCTCAAGATTCTAGAAAATAGTCTGCATCGACCCCAACCAAGAATCTGCACCCTGTGGTCCACCATCCCCTGAGAACGTAGGCGGATTCTGCTGCTGGAAGATACATCTCAGCTCGACCTTGGATGTGGCAGCCTGCGGTGCTCCCTGAAAGGTCTGCATGAACCAAAATAAGCCTTCACGGAACAGCGCCTCCATGCCTGTGTCCGATATAGCAGCTGGTGCCACATCTAGCTTTGCTGGAGGATCAACTGGTAGCTCATAGACCACCATCTCTAGAGTATACTCGTTGCTTCTCTCCTGGCGATCAACGCGTGGTCGTCTAGGCGGCATGACACTACAAGGTCAAAAACACGCCTTAGAACAAGATTTACCAATGGCCGAATGAGAAGAAACCCAAAAGGGAATAGGAGAAATAAGGCACTCAAAATTTGCAAAACAAGACTACATGGTGTGTACACTGACTACACGACGTGTACTTGACTTCCCTTCCACTGCCCGGGTCCTTCGGCACGGCTAAGCCACACATCTCCCATTTGAACAAACTAAACGACGTGTATATAATATACACGATGTGTATGGTGTTATTTTACAACTTCCCGTATCGTTTGTGACACAGCCGACTACCCGACTTGAAACTAAACGGCATGTTACACCCACACACGGCGTGTACCCCACCCAGTTTCCCCAGTCACACGACTATGTCCACACATTCTGTCCTTGGACAAGACTACACGACATGTCGCCAAAGGAGCACGACGTGTTCAAGGCATTGTTACATCGACCAACGTTGTTAGTTACAAGACCGAGTCCCCAAGACACACTACACAACGTGTATACTGGGTTTCCATAAAGTATGCCTTAGAAACTTCTCTGGTACCCAGAAAATACCGAAAACCAACACCTAAGTGTCAAATTCTGACCCATGAGGGCCCATACTCCCCAAAAATCAATTTTTGACATCTTATCTACGTTATAACCAATAAATAGTCAATGATACACCAAATTACGGTCAAAGGGAGCCCATACTCCCCAAAAACAAAAGTTTTGATTTCATTCAATAAAAAGACTTACACAAATATTACCCTATCAAATAGGAGGTATTTTTATCAGTGTAGCTATTACAACATCATGGTTTTCTAGCACAACTATTATCACAACAAAATGAAATTTTCTGATGCACCTACATGGCATGGAAACTATGCATGGCATGAGATTCTAGCATGTTCCTTAATGATTCATGAGATAACATACCCTCATCTCATCAGGATGCAACTAAATAGATCCCATAGCCAAACTATAAACAACAAAATACAAGTCCGTCACCCAATGGTGAAATCATATCAACTGTAAAATTTGAAAAATCAGAAGAATTGCAAAATAGGAGGTAGACTAGATTTTACCTATACATGGGTTAGATACGCACGAGCACAGCTTATTACCAGCTACCGTTCTTCCTATACCTAACTACGACTCCAAATTGTAAGTCAAAGAAAAAAAATCCTCTAATACAACTTTGTAACGACCTGGTTCCGGGTGCCACTCAATGGGTGCCCCAAACCCGGTTCGCCACTTGACCTCAAGTGCATTTTCCCAAACTCCAGAGGCGGCAGACTAGCAGCGAGGGCCCAGGTCTGATATTGGGGAAACCATGCCCTCATTTGTCAAATGTAGTGCAGCAGAATACACAATAAACATACAACAAACAGCGGAAGTAGTAAATCATACACAACAAAAATAAAAAACAGTATTACATATAACCAACAGTATATACATGATGATGCTACAAGTCTCAAGTTCTATGAAAATAGCCAGAACATGTTATACATCAATACAGTATAACCAAAAGTAGAGTACATCAAAACAAGGCAAAACAGCTGACAGCGGCATCGCAAGAGAAGGCTCGGTCCCATGCCCTCCTACTCCTCAACAACAATCATGTACGTGTATAGGGACTCTTGCCCCTATCCACACATGCAGCAATGTAATCTGTTTGGGCCGAAAAGCGTGACCCAAACAGGTTGTGAGAAATAAATTCCAAGTACGAGCCCACCAAAGGCCCGTGCACAACTGCGTGTATGCATGCAACAACAGTGTGCAATAGAAAAATGCAATAAAGTAAGCAGTGCTGAAAGTAACTAACTTAACAATTAAATTTCCATTTTATTATTCATTTAATTCATTAAATATTAGAAATCACCACAATGAATTCCTAAGTAAACAGTCCACATCCTCAGACAAAACAAAACCTTACCCTATGGTAAGCAGAATCCTACCCTCAGGTATAACCCTCAGGCATAACATAATTTTCCCTTAGGCATAGAAAGTGTCTCCCTCAAGCACAGAAGTCAATCCCCCAGGCATGAATGGTTGCCCTCAGGCGAAATAACTATAGCCCTTAGGCTAAATAGTTCAGTGCCCTCAGGCTAATCACAACAATGCCCTCAGGCTAAACAGGTAGCCGGGCCATGCCCAATAGGTAAATATGTAGTAACAAGCAATTCCTCTCAAGTAAATTCTACACTTACTAATTTAAAGGCATACCCTCGGGTATCCTGGCCAAACGGCTAAACGGTGGAACACACCCCCGAGGTGGTTCCAGATCCAAGCAATGATCCAAACCAGAATTTTATTATCAAAATTTAATCACCTATGCAATTCTAGGAATTAAATATATCAATGGCCTTAGCCACATGACACCTCAACAAGGGTTCGTGGCACAAAAACGCACAAAACACACATCAGTTGGAAAAATAAACACCAAGCCACCTACCTTAAACACCAACAAACATCATACTCGAACTGTGAATCCAAAAACACCCAAGAAAGACGTAGATCTGACGATGAATAGAACCCATTCAAATATAAATAACATTCACTTGGGAAATAATTGGTAAGAATTGCTTAAGCAGAAGAAATGTCGTACCCGTATGGTTCCAATGAGAATGTCCGAAGAGGAATCAGATTCCAGAAGAACACCCACCAGATCATCAAAGGTCCGGCCTCCTCCTTTCACCTCAAAACGGCTCAAATGCCTCCTATGACAAATGAGGAGGCTACTACATATTTTAAGCCGAAAAAAGGTACACGGCGTGTACTTCCATGTACACGGTGTGCAATCCTTTCATTTAACTATTCCTCTGGAGGATTCCTGCCAGCGCGACACTGTTCGCCTTCCGAAAAGAGTACACGACATGTACTCTTGAGTACATGGCGTGTACTGCCACCCAGGTGGAGGTTACTCCACTGCCTTACTATTTTGTCTTGTCGACTGACTACACGGCGTGTAAAAGACCACTACACAGCGTGTAGTCGGTTCCTACACCCTTTTTCGCTGACATGGCTACACGCCCAAGATGAACTTCCCAAGCTGAAGCATGAAACTCTCGCATCATCTCCTCGCGTATATCCTATAGAACCCATACTCTTCCATGTAAATTCTAAACCCAATCCTTGCCTATCGTCCAACCAGGAGGAGGGTCCTCACTTGCCACCGACTCCCATAGAACTAGGCCTTCTGGATCCGATAGCTTCCTCATCCTCACTCTGTCCAGGAGGGTAGAAGTCACAGCTAAAGATGAAAGATAAGTATTCCCCTGACTGTCTTGCACATCTGGATGCATCTTAGAGAACATGTCCATGATCTCCCACTCACCACTGGCCTCCTGCACTGCCTATATTTGAGTCTTATTGCTCAATGCATCTGCTACTTCATTACCTTTACCAGGTGTATAGGAAATATCATAATCGAAGGACTGTAGGTACTCGACCCACCATCGTTGCCTCATATTCCGGTCACACTGTGTAAATATGTACTTGAGTGTTTTGTGGTCGATGAAAAACCCAAAATTCTTCCCCAATAGACAATGTCTCCAACAACGCAACGCATGAACAACTTCTTCCAACTCGAGATCATGCATCGGGTATTTTTTCTCATGTGGCCTCACTGCTGAGAACCCTATGCAACAACTCGATCACCCTGAATGAACACTGCTCCCAGCCCAATAACTAATGTGTCACAATAAACTGTATAGCTCTTCCCCTGCGCTGGGAGTATCAGGACTGGTGCTAATGTCAACCTTCCTTTTAGGTCCTGAAATGTTGTCTCGCAAGCTTCTAACCAAACGAACTTCCCACCTTTCTTAGTCAGACGCATCAATGGTGCTGCTAAGTGGGAGAAGTCTTGTATGAAGTGTATGTAGTAACCAGAAATCCCTAAGAAACACCATATCTAAAACACGTTCTTAGGCTGCTCCTAGGAAACTACTGATCTCACCTTGTCTAGGTCTACTAAAACTCCTACCTCAGAGATGATATGACCTAGGAAGTGAATCTGGTCCATCCAAAAGTGGAACATTGAGAGAATAGCATATAGATGATGCTCTATCAGTGTACTCAAAAAAATCTCATGATGGGTGGCATTGATGTGTCGAGTGTGAGAGTACACCAAGATGTCGTCAACAAATACTACCAAAAAATAATCAAGATACGGATGGAACACACGATTCCTCAGAGCCATGAAAACCACTGGCGCGTTCGTGAGTCCGAACGGCATAACTATATACTCATATAGACCAGACCTACTTCTGAAAGCCATGAGAGGTATATCAGATGGTCTCATGCGCATCTTATGATAACTTGATCCCAGGTAAATCTTCGAGAACACTCGTGCTCCATGAAGCTGATCAAAAAGATCATCAATCCCCGGTAAGGGATATCGGTTCTTAACCATCAACTGGTTCGTCTTCCAATATTCCACACAAATTCTAAGGGTACCTTCTACATTCTTCGCAAAAAGGACCGACGAACCCCAAGGAGAAGTACTGGGCCAGATAAATCCATTTTCCTATAACTCCTCCAACTACCTCTTGAGCTCCTGCAACTCAGGTGTAGCCATCCTATAAGAAGGAATGGACACCTGTTATACTCCTGGAACAGGCTCAATGGAGAAATCCACCTATATCTCTAGAGGTAGACCCAAAAAGTCATATGGGAAGACATCACTGAAATGATCAAAAAAAGGCAAAAACTCTGTCTGACAAGTAGCCTAGTCATCCAGATATAAGCTCCCAATATGGTCTTTGACTCCACCTCACCCACGATGCTCTGGTCCTGCTCGACTAGCCTGAACATCCCATTCACCCTTGTATAGAAACTCTCCGCCCTCTGGTGATGTGAAACACACCCTGCGACGATAGCAGTCTACAAAGGCTCGAATGGGAACCAACCAGTCCATCCCGAGAATGAAATCATAACTTGTCATCTCTAGGACATAGAGGTACCAAATGAAGTGACACCGACCAACCTCAAGGGGGGGACTCCTTGCACTGACGCACACCAGCCGTTCTAGTCCCCAACAGAGTGTCTAGTATCATTATAACAGAAGATGAAGAAACATAGAGCCCAAGGCTCTCCACAATGGGTATAGATATGAAACTTTGTGTAGCACCCATATCGAAAAGTACTGAAGATAAGACAGAAGCTACTAGAATAGTACCTTTGACTGTAGAAGGTCCGGGATCTTACTCCTACTTGGTCTATTCTAGCGCATATGTCTGCTGAGTGTCGCGGCCCTACGACACTTCCTGGAAACCCTGATTTGTCCCGCCCTGTTGCCTTTGAGATCCTAGTGTTTGGATACCACGACCACGACCACAATCTCTACTTGCACGCCCAGACGTATTCCAGTTCCCAGACTGTTAAGAAGATACTGTTCTTTTTCCCGCACACAGAGTCTGCATAGAGCCCCTCTCACTAGCCACCTGTAGAAATTACCTGCAGAAGCGCTGCAGATGACCCATATTGCCGCAAGCTCGACACTCTACTGGGTCTCGTGGACACTACGGTCTCTTGTGCCCCTCTCTACCACACAGGTAGCACCTAACTGGGACACCTGAAGAAGTTTCCTGGATGGTACTACCACACTGAGAGAAGTCCATTTGTCTCTTCATATTGCCAGCAGAAAAAGTACCGGTAACTGGTGCTGAACTTCCCTAGTCCACACCTCTAGATTCTCGGAGGTTCCTCTCTATGATCAATGACTGGTTCAAAGAAACGAGTACAGTAGGAAACCTGAAGACACTCACCAATCGGCAGATTTCATACCAAAGACCATCCTCAAAACATCTGGCTCTCAATGTCTCATCACCCACCAACACGGGTGCAAAGTGTTGAAGCTCCATATAATGATTAGAATAGTCTATCACTGACATAGCACCATGATGCAGATTCGTGAACTCTCGAGCTCTATCTTCTCTCAGTGTCTCTGGGACGAAAAAATCATAGAAGACTGCCTGAAATTCTTCCCATGCCCTATCCCTGTGATGCTCTGACTGGGTGGTAACATTCCTCCACCTCTTGGAGGAATCACGCAACATGTATGTCATGAGCTTGACCCTCCGCCCTGGAGGCATCTCAAGATTCTAGAAAATAGTCTGCATCGACCCCAACCAAGAATCTGCACCCTGTGGTCCACCATCCCCTGAGAACGTAGGCGGATTCTGCTGCTGGAAGATACATGTCAGCTCGACCTTGGATGTGGCAGCCTGCAGTGCTCCCTGAAAGGTCTGCATGAACCAAAATAAGCCTTCACGGAACAGCGCCTCCATGCATGTGTCCGATATAGCAGCTGGTGCCACATCTAGCTTTGCTGGAGGATCAACTGGTAGCTCATAGACCACCATCTCTAGAGTATACTCGTTGCTTCTCTCCTGGCGATCAACGCGTGGTCGTCTAGGCGGCATGACACTACAAGGTCAAAAACACGACTTAGAACAAGATTTACCAATGGCCGAATGAGAAGAAACCCAAAAGGGAATAGGAGAAATAAGGCACTCAAAATTTGCAAAACAAGACTACATGTTGTGTACACTGACTACACGACGTGTACTTAACTTCCCTTCCCCGGCCCGGGTCCTTCGGCACGGCTAAGCCACACATCTCCCATTTGAACAAACTAAACGACGTGTATATAATATACACGACGTGTATGGTGTTATTTTACAACTTCCCGTATCGTTTGTGACACAGCCGACTACCCGACTTGAAACTAAACGGCATGTTACACCCGCACACGGCGTGTACCCCACCCAGTTTCCCCAGTCACACGACTATGTCCACACATTCTGTCCTTGGGCAAGACTACATGACATGTCGCCAAAGGAGCACGACGTGTTCAAGGCATTGTTACATCGACCAATGTTGTTAGTTACAAGACCGAGTCCCCAAGACACACTACACGGCGTGTATACTGGGTTTCCATTAAGTATGCCTTAGAAACTTCTCTGGTACCCAGAAAATACCGAAAACCAACACCTAAGTGTCAAATTCTGACCCATGAGGGCCCATACTCCCCAAAAATCAATTTTTGACATCTTATCTACGTTATAACCAATAAATAGTCAATGATCCACCATATTACGGTCAAAGGGAGCCCATACTCCCCAAAAACCAAAGTTTTGCTTTCATTCAATAAAAAGACTTACACAAATATTACCCTATCAAATAGGAGGTATTTTTATCAGTGTAGCTATTACAACATCATGGTTTTCTAGCACAACTATTATCACAACAAAATGAAATTTTCTGATGCACCTACATGGCATGGAAACTATGCATGGCATGTGATTCTAGCATGTGCCTTAATGATTCATGAGATAACATACCCTCATCTCATCAGGATGCAACTAAATAGATCCCATAGCCAAACTATAAACAACAAAATACAAGTCCGTCACCCAATGGTGAAATCATATCAACTGTAAAATTTGAAAAATCAGAAGAATTGCAAAATAGGAGGTAGACTGGATTTTACCTATACATGGGTTAGCTACGCCCGAGCACAACTTATTACCAGCTACCGTTCATCCTATACCTAACTACGACTCCAAATTGTAAGTCAAAGAAAAAAAATCCTCTAATACAACTTAGTAACGACCCGGTTCCGGGTGCCACTCAATGGGTGCCCCAAACCCGGTTCGCCACTTGACCTCAAGTGCATTTTCCCAAACTCTAGAGGCGGCAGACTAGCAGCGAGGGCCCAGGTCTGATATTGGGGAAACCATGCCCTCATTTGTCAAAGTGTAGCGCAGCAGAATACACAATAAACATACAACAAACAGCGGAAGTAGTAAATCATACACAACAAAAATAAAAAACAGTATTACATATAACCAACAGTATATACATGATGATGCTACAAGTCTCAAGTTCTATGAAAATAGCCAGAACATGTTATACATCAATACAGTATAACCAAAAGTAGAGTACATCAAAACAAGGCAAAACAGCTGACACCAGCATCACAAGACAAGGCTCGGTCCCATGCCCTCCTACTCCTCAACAACAATCATGTACGTGTATAGGGACTCTTGCCCCTATCCACACATGCAGCAATGTAATCTGTTTGGGCCGAAAAGCGTGACCCAAACAGGTTGTGAGAAATAAATTCCCAGTACGAGCCCACCAAAGGCTCGTGCACAACTGCGTGTATGCATGCAACAACAGTGTGCAATAGAAAAATGAAATAAAGTAAGCAGTGCTGAAATTAACTAACTTAACAATTAAATTTCCATTTTATTATTCATTTAATTCATTAAATATTAGAAATCACCACAATGAATTCCTAAGTAAACAGTCCACATCCTCAGACAAAACAAAACCTTACCCTATGGTAAGCAGAATCCTACCCTCAGGTATAACCCTCAGGCATAACATAATTTTCCCTTAGGCATAGAAAGTGTCTCCCTCAAGCACAGAAGTCAATCCCCCAGGCATGAATGGTTGCCCTCAGTCGAAATAACTATAGCCCTTAGGCTAAATAGTTCAGTGCCCTCAGGCTAATCACAACAATGCCCTCAGGCTAAACAGGTAGTCGGGCCATGCCCAATAGGTAAATATGTAGTAACAAGCAATTCCTCTCAAGTAAATTCTACACTTACTAATTTAAAGGCATACCCTCGGGTATCCTGGCCAAACGGCTAAACGGTGGAACACACCCCCGAGGTGGTTCCAGATCCAAGCAATGATCCAAACCATAATTTTATTATCAAAATTTAATCACCTATGCAATTCTAGGAATTAAATATATCAATGGCCTTAGCCACATGACACCTCAACATGGGTTCGTGGCACAAAAACGCACAAAACACACATCAGTTGGAAAAATAAACACCAAGCCACCTACCTTAAACACTGACAAACATCATACTCGAACTCTGAATCCAAAAACACCCAAGAACGACGTAGATTTGACGATGAATAGAACCCATTCAAATATAAATAACATTCACTTGGGAAATAATTGGTAAGAATTGCTTAAGCAGAAGAAATGACTTACCCGTATGGTTCCAATGAGAACGTCCGAAGAGGAATCAGATTCCAGAAGAACACCCACCAGATCATCAAAGGTCCGGCCTCCTCCTTTCACCTCAAAACGGCTCAAATGCCTCCTATGACAAATGAGGAGGCTACTACCTATTTTAAGCCGAAAAAAGGTACACGGCGTGTACTTCCATGTACACGGTGTGCAATCCTTTCATTTAACTGTTCCTCTGGAGGCTTCCTGACAGCGCGGCACTGTTCGCCTTCCGAAAAGAGTACACGACATGTACTCTTGAGTACATGGCGTGTACTGCCACCCAGGTGGAGGTTACTCCACTGCCTTACTATTTTGTTTTGTCGACTGACTACACGGCGTGTAAAAGACCACTACACAGCGTGTAGTCGGTTCCTACACCCTTTTTCGCTGACATGGCTACACGCCCTGTGTACTCATCCAAACACCGCCAGAAGTACACGACATGCGGAAAAGTACACGGCGTGTAGTTCCAAAATTTCGGATTTTCCCCATTTTTTATATTTTATTAAAAACACTTAAGGAAAAGGGAAAGAAGGAAGCATGTACCTCATAGATAAGAACCGGGTTCTTACAATACGTATGAACACTGTTTTCGTTTCCTTATTGAATTGAATGGAATTAAGTAGATGAAATACATATATATATATATATACATAAATCCAGTATCATTATTATTTCATATATTTCATTATTACTCATTATATATACTTTATAATCATTCATTAATGGTTAACATTGAGAATGAATCTCATCGCGCCGTGGAGACGGTAGTCCGTTCGTACGGACGAGCGATGATATCATTCCCATGATCGTGGAATTATATTTAAGTGTATGTATAATTTTTCAGAATCAATATAAATTTAAAATAATCATATATAGTTATTTATTTACACCATAATACCCATCCATGTAAGGTGGTGGTCGAAAAAAAATTACAACACGACGTGGAGACGGTATTTCATACGTACACACGCACAGTGATTTCGTTTTCCGTAGGATGGATAGAAGATGAAATATGGCTGTTTAATATTTTTAATAATATATCAGTATATTAGTGATACTTATTTAATTACTTTATAGTGAAAAAACTAAAGAATAAGAAGTAGAAGAAGAACGAAACTTGAGAGAATCGGAATAAGTGATTAAATCTTCTTCGACGCACTTCTTTTTAGCTTCCTCTTAAGGAAGTAGAGATGATATTTTGAGAAGACCAGAACCTATATAATGTTTCTAGGGAAGTGGAGAAGAGAAATGGGTAAGGGTTGGCTGAGCATCAAGGCTCAAAAGGGTGTGAAGAGAAGAGGGAAGTGGTGCCCTTTTTTTAAGGGAGAGAGGGACACCTTTGGAAAAACATACAATATTATTTTATAATAAATTCATATTCGGTTTATAAGAGCTCAAAATTGATTTATTTCGAAGAAAAGGTAGGGATGTGTCGAAATATCTCTACCAATAAATTTTAGACACGGTTAGGTTACTATTTTAACATTATAATTTAGATTTAACACTAAGTTATATAATTTAACTTTTACCATGTCTTCTTGTTTTCTTACACTACATGGTTAATAATCTTACTATAAAAAGCCAAACGAACCCCAAGTGGTTCATTTTTAATATATATAATTTTATATAAGTCATTTGTCCGAACGTTAAATTTTAAAGAGTATAATAAAAATTATCAATATAATATTTGTTTTAAAAACTATTTTATGTCAATTTTAACACTATTTGGTAATTGATTTATTTGTTAATCATAGCAGCATAATTAGTTCTAAAGATGTTAATTAAAGCAATACTAACATATAATATTAACCTAGAAAATCATTTTAATTCATAAAAAGTCTCAAATTACATTTATTTTGGTATTTATAATATCAATTATTTTAATATTTCATTATTTAGGTAATTACTACATCACCATTGTGTCATAAATAAATTAAATTATTTAATGTCTAAAAATTATAAATAAAATACAATTAGGTAGGAAATATTTTTATCTTTCTAATGAATATTTATAGTCCAATTTATTTTATGTATAACCATATATTAAAAATGTTTTAGTTATTAAACATTGATTTTAACTATTTTAACTCTTTTCTAAATAAATTAATAATAAATCTCCTAATCTAATCCATGTAGACCTAAATAATAATATTATATTCCTAATGTTGTTTATGGTCGAATTATACTTATAAAATAGAATTAGAACATGTGTTAGGGTAATAATGATATCATTTTTACTCTTAATTACCCTATTTACTTTTAACCGTGTTAAATAAAAGTAAAAAGTTATTATTCACCAAAAAAATATTTTTATCTTATTCAACGACATTTTACTATTTAATATTAACCAGGTCTCTTGGATTTTCAAAATTCCACTCACATAAGCGGTAAAATTATGTTTTATATGCAATTGAAAATGTTCCTAGTAGGTGGATAAAAGACGGTGAAAAGTTCAATAAAATTTTTATATCTCGATAATTATTAAAAAATGACTCCAATAAATTACATTGGACTTATATAGGTATTATGTATCAATTTAGACATGAAATAAATCTATATAAAATAAATAATTATTTAAATTAAAAGAGAGTTTTTAAATAGTAACCCAGTGTTTTCACTATTCATCAAAAATTGAATGTTTTCAGAATAATACAAAAAATTCACCCTAGGATAATTTTGAAATACCGAATCCAAAAATGAAGTCCATTTTAAAAGATAAAATTTATAAAATTTCCAAAATTTGGTATTACTATTTGTAATGGCCAGTTCATAATAATATTATAATAATATCTCGTTTAGTGAAACTCGGTATTGCGTACTACACACGCTATCGAAGAAGGTCTTGATTGTGTGTAATTCAAGCCAAGTCAAGGTTGCATATAGGGAAAGACTATTTTCATGTTGCATATAACATAGTCAAAATATAGTTTAATTATACATTGATCAAAATCTATAATTAGTGTTGTGTACAATGAATTTTATTTGAAAGAAAGAGAAATTTTATGCATCAGAAGCAAAAAATATTGTTGTGTATAATACAAGCTAATATGGTGTTGCATTTAGCGCAATCTAATTTTGGTGTAGAGTAAAACAAAAGAAATTAAAAAGACTCTATATCATAAAATTTCTCGGTGTTACATCTTACCCCCCATAAAATGAATTTCACCCACGAAATTCGTCGGGGTTATAAATGGCTTACTACTTGAAAGTTTATTTCATAGAAACCCACATCATAAAAAGGAATACCAAAACTAAATTTTAAAAAATAAAGCATGAAACGTAACAGTTACCCAAATTACCTCATCACTGGGTTTCCACATAGGAGAACATTGGTGAAAATATGGATATGGAAGAGAAATCTTACCATCATGTTCTGATGGAGGGTGGTAGAGAACCTAGCTATGAAAAAGCCAACAATCACAAAGCCATAAATTTGTGATGATCTATGGTACCATCTGGCTTATCTGATATTATGGTATTAGAAGTACATTTTTGGTTTTCAAGATCATTTCCCTAAAGTTGAATAAATTGGAATTAGACGAAATACGTTCTTGATTTTGGTAGAATCTCACCGTTGGTCGTTCCTTGAAAAATTTCCTCTTCATCTCTTAAATAAATGAGGTTGAATTTGTCATTAATGAAATGTTTGTAGATCATGTGATAGAATGATGGGTCATTCCATCTATCTCAAATTAAATATTACAAAAAGTTATCAAATATATATAAGTCCATCTATAGTGAGATTAATCATATATGGTTCCTAAAATTGACTTATACTTCATATAACATACCGCTTAATAGAATAAAACTAGTTTCTACTAATCAGGGACTTATTATAGACCAGTGGTATGCCATAAAGGCATGTCACACTTTAGTTGTGGGTTTGATTCCCACAGTCTTGTCTGACAAGACGGGTTGTCGCTCGTCCTATGGGTTGTCCTTTTTCTAAAACTATACTGTTATAACATTCTAGAAATAATATCCAAAAAATGTTCTATACATAAACAATACTATCTGATTTCCCACATAATCCATTTCAAATAATTAGGCTTATATAAAATACATCTGTCCATTCTCATAGTACAATGCAAATGGATACTTGAATGGTTACATAACAAGAATGTGAATACCATCATTTATCCCCCATATATCATAAGATATATCTTGTTGGTCACATTCCAAACATGTGCATACCCCAATCATGTATTATTTTGAAACATGAATTACCAAAGAACTTTATTAAAAACATGAGTGTTGTCCAAAGTTAACTCATTCCACATACCAAAATCCCTAAAATTCTATATACTCAAACCATGATATCACTTAGTCCTTATATCAATGATGAGCTCATGAATACTATCAAACAATTTATTTTCTCCTTATCCCTTCATTATGCGCATATCATATGATTTACAAAAATATTTCAATCACTTTTCATGGTTACATGTACCATTAAACATATAATTTCAAAAATATTATGTAAAATAGTAGTGTAATAATCTTTAGATGTTTCATTATTTCAGAGTACCATGAAATTACTTATACAACATTACTCTTGATAAACATGCAATCATTCCACTACCTTCTTAAACCATTGACCGAGATTCAACAATTCATTCATCTCACATATCATTTTTAGTCTCTTCATCATAATCAATATAAATATTACCCATACGACCATGATAATTTTATTTATGAGGCTTTCCCTTTGGGCATTGGTTTTTATAATTCTCGTACATTCCACATTTAAAACATTTATCCATTGTTGATGTCTTAGAAATACCATTATCCTTGTCCATGGTGTTAACTAAACCTTTTCCTTTACAATTACTGGAATTGTTTCCTTATTTTCCACACCCAAATCATCTTCCAGTTCCTTTGAAACATTCTCCTTGATGCCTCTTCCCAAATTCTTTACATGAGAGATTTTGAAATTTCATTCCTCTACGATCATCATAAAACTCCATCGTTCTCTTAATAGCTGAGTCGAGAAACATACCAAAGCTGAGATTAAATATCATATTATGATATTTATAATTAGGCATAATAGAGATTTTTGGACTTCCAATTCCCATTTAATTTGGGTTCTCATGAAGAATATCATTCCATTGTCCATCATATCCTCCATTATCGTGAATCTTCCTGTTTCTAGCCATTTTCTAAAACCCATAAAGAATATAGTGAGTGTAAAAAATCATTCTAGGAAAAGAACATAATAAAGGGGGTGTACCTTAAATATCTAAGATCTTAGGTTTAATTTTAACAACATTACAGTAATTCTAGGACTATAGCCTATACTTATACTTAACATTAGGGACATCCCTAGACATACCTTAGAAATATCTCTAGGGATCTCACTACAATTTTCGCATCCTAGTTTCCAATGGTTAACTAAAAATTTTCACTATTACCAAATTTAGAGAACCAAATCTTGATGTACAAGGACATTACATTACTTTTTCGAAATAATTAAAACCAGAAAAAAACAGACGCCCAAAGACCGTATTAGTTTAGTGTCTTTGGAAACTCGGAATGTAATCTTTTAATCATGGTGAAAGATCTTCAACATCTCCCATAAAGATCTTACCCTTTTGGTTTCCTTACCTAAAAACATTATTTATATCCTGGGGAAAAGAAAACATAAAATTTGTGAGCTCAAATTCTTAGTAAGGGTAAACATAGAGAACATAATACATTCCATAATCATTTGAATGCAAAACTTTGAAAAAAAAATCTAAACATCAAAATCATGAGCAAAGACATAAATCATGGAAGTACATAAGGCATATATCATAAGGTAACATCAATCCTGATAAAATAACATGGTAATAAGACATTTAATTGTGAAAAAACATTAATAAAATGATATAATTTCTATAGTAGACAAGACATTGTTTCCAAGACCATCTTAGTGGACAAAGTCCCTTTCTGAATTAAGTTCACTCCTCGTTCCAGTCATGTATCACTAAACTAAATTAACTTACCATTCCAGCCATGTCTATCTCATGATATATAAAACATTACCCAATTAATTGGAGGGAGACATAGGTCCCAACCATCTCATAATTAAATCATTCTTAATTGTTCCACAAAATAAACATAAATCATTCATCATTAACCAAAGAATAAAATGGGATTCATAATCATTATCCCATTATAACATAATTTGTATAAAACAAATGGACATAATTTCATCATGAGAAATGTCAAACCATGTAAATCATATACATTATACTTGAAAGATACACATATGAAATAATTTCATCTTAGATGGAAAATGGTTTTGATTAAACACTTGAAATGAATTCATGAGGAAAATATCATTTCTTTTTCAAAATCATTTTCTTTTCACAAAATGCAATGAAATTTTAAATGAAATGGATTTTGTTGAATATAGTTATGAAATATTTTTGAGTAGGATTTATGAAAATAAGGTGTTATGAAACTATAAAAATCCGTTCATTCCGTATAAGTTAAAAAAACATTTTACTTGTACTTTTGCCGGAAAAGTCAAAAAGTTCCTCACATGGTAAACAAAAGAAAGATTCATTCCATAACACAAAGTAAAAGTAAAAGGCGGGTAAACATGAAATTAATCATACATGGAAGAATATTAAACACTTTATTAAAAACATTTTTATGGACATGGATGAAAAATATAACCCCAGTAAATAATTACGTATAAGAAATCTCGAATAAAAATGAGATTGAAAAATTATCCCTTACCTTATGATGGATATGATTCGTATGTATTTGAAACTCATGTATAATGATTTAAATAATGTCATTGACTTATTATAGAATCATATTCATTTTATTGATATCATGTATGGTTCACTTATGACTTTATATTACCCGTTATTTTGTAAATTCCATGTTAAAGCAGTGTTTTGGGTAAAATCGTTTTATTTATCATACATGTTTCGACTTTTTGTTCTTGATATTATTACATATATCCTGATTTACATAATTTCAGAATGTAAAAAATGATTTATATATAATATATATTCATCATATACATATATATATATATATAATTGATCGATATATTGAATGAAATACACCTTTCATGGAGACGGTAGGCCGTATGTATGCATGAACACTATTTTCATTTCCTTATTGAATTGAATGGAATTATGTAGATAAAATAAAGATATATATATATATATATAAAGTATTATTATTATGTCATATATTTCATTATTACTCATTATATATACATTATAATCATTCATTAATGGTTAACATGGAGAATGAATCTCATCGCGTCATGGAGACGGTAGTCCATACGTACACACGAGCGATGATATCATTCCCATGATCGTGGAATTATATTTAAGAGTATGTATATTATTTCAGAATAAATATAAATTTAAAATAATCATATATAGTTATTTATTTACACCATTATACCCATCCATGTAAGGTGGTGTTCGAAAACTGATTACACCATGGCGTGGAGATGGTATTCTGTACGTACGCAGGCATGGTGATTTCATTTTCCATAGGATGGATAGAAGATGAAATAAGGTTGTTTCATATTTATAAATATATATCAGTATATTAGTGATACTTATGTCATTACTTTATATTGAAACAACTAAAGAAGAATAAGTATAAAAAGAAAGAAACTTGAGAGAATCGGAAGAAGAGATTACCTCTTCTTCGACGTACCTTTTTTTAGCATCCACTTACGGAAGTAGAGATGGTCTTTTGAGAATACAAGAACCTACATAATGTTTCTAGGGTTGTGTAGAAGAGAAATGTTCTTGGGTTGGCCAAGCTTCAGGGATCAAAATGGTGTGAAGAGAAGAGATAAGGGGTGCCATTTTTATAAGGGAGGAGAGGGGAACCTTTGGAAAAACATAAAATATTATTTTATAATAAAGTTTTATTCGGTTTATATTAGTTCCAAATTGATTTAATCTGAAGATAAGGTGGGTAGGTTTCTAAATCTCTCAACCAATATATTTTAGAAAAGTTTAGGTTACTATTTTAACATTATAATTTAGATGTAACATTATGTTATCTAATTCAACTTTTACCATGTTTTCTTATTGTCTTACACTAAATGGTTAATAAAAATACTATAACATGCCAAAAAAACCCAAAGTGGATAATTAATAATATATATAGTTTTATCGGTGTCATTTTTCCGAATATTAAACTTTTAGGAGTATAATAAAAATTAATAATATAATATTTGTTTCAAAAACTATATTATGTCAATTTTAACACTATTGGGTTATTGATTTTTGTGAAATTCATAAAATCCTTATTAGTTCTAAAAAAGTTAATTAAATAAATAATAATATGTCATATTAACCTAGAAAATTAGTGTAATTCATAAAAAGTCTCAAATTACATTTATTTGGGTATTTATAATATCAATTATTTTAATATTTCATTATTTATGTAATTCCTGCATCACCATTGTGCCATAAATAAATAAAATTATTTAATGATTAAAAATTATAAATAAAATAAAATTAGGTAGGAAATCGTTATATCTTTATAATGAATATTTATAGTGGAATTTAACTTATGAATAACTATATATTAAAAATGTTTTAGTTATTAAACTTTGATTTTAACTATTTTAATTCTATTTTTAAATAAATTAATAATAAATTTCCTAATCTAGTAGAAGTGGACCTAAATGATAATATTATATTAAAAATGTTGTTTTTGGTCGAATTATACTTATCCAATAGAATTATAACATGTGTTATGATAATAATAATATCATTTTTACCATTAATTACCCAATTTGATTTTCACTATGGTAAATAAAAGTAAACAATTATTAATCACCAATAAATATTTTTATCTTGTTGAACCACATTTTCCTCCTTGATATTAACTGCATCTCTCATATTTTCAAAATTCCACTCACAAAATTGGTAAAATTTAGTTTTATGTACAACTTCAAATGCTCATAAAAGGTGGGTAAAAGACGGTGAAAAGTTCAATAAAGTTTTTATACATCTAAAATTATTATAAAATTACTCCAATTAATTACATTGAACTTATATATGTATTATGTTTCAATTTTGACCAAAAATATATTTAAATAAAATAAATAATTATTTAAATAAAATGTCGGGTTTTTATAGTAACATAGGGTTTTCACTACTCATCAAAAATTGAAAGTTTTCGGAAAAATACCTAAAATTAACCCTGGGATAATTTTGATATTCAGAATCCAAAAATGAAGTCCATTTTGAAAGATAAAATTTATAAAATTTCAAAAATTTGGTATTAATATTCATAATGGCTAGTTCATAATAATATTATAATAATATCTCGTTTAGTGAAACTCGGTATTGCATACTACACACGCTATCGAAGAAGGTCTTGATTGCATGTAATGCAATCCAAGTCATGGTTTCATGTAGGAAAATCATCCTTTGGTGTTGCATATAACATACTCAAAATATAGTTTGATTATACGTTGATCAAAATCTATACTTAGTGTTGTGTAAAATGAATTTTATTCGAAAGAACGTGAAGTTGTATGCATCACAAGCCAAAAATAGTGTGGCATATACTACAAACTAATATGTTGTTGCATATAGAGAAATCTAATTTTGGTGTAGCGTACAACACAAGAAATTAAAAAGACTCTTTCTCATAATATTTTGGGGTGTAAAGGTAACCACCCTTGATTTGAAATGGGTATGGTGTTAACTAAAATTTTTTATTAGGGTGGAAAATTACGGTGAAATTCCTGAAGTATTTTGACATTAGTTAAGTATTCATAAATATTTATTATGTGACAAAATGATCTTGACAAAAAATTTTAATCAAATTAAATTTAATAGGTACATTGGAAACAAATCCTAAAATAATTAATTGGATATTTTAGGAAATATATACTGAGGAATATTGAAAATAGTGGAGAAGGAGAGGATCCTCACCTTGAGATTGTGTCCTAAATTTCTAGGGAGAAGCTTCTTAAGAGGATGGTACCTTCTATGGAGTAATATAAAGATGATGAGGGAGATTAAGGACATTATCCAAGGATTTTTATTGAAGAGAAAATATAGATAGGTGGTATTATAAAGTAAATTAGTGGGTAATTATTTACCATTTATCAAACATAGGTTTTGGAATTTACATTAAATAATTACTGAAACCAAAAACCATCTGATGGTTGTGTACCATGGTTTCATAAAAATAATGGATTTTTCGTTATATTATAATTGAAAGGGAAGAACATAATAAATTAATACCCTTTCACATGTGGAAGTGAGTCATAATCTTAAAAATTGATTTTATAATAATAATATATATTAAAATATTTTATGGATTCATAAAATCATTTTAAAATTAATAAAATAATATTAAAATAACATTATTTTAAATTTTAAAAATAAATTTGGATAGTTATTCTCAAAAAATTATTTATTACAACTCTTTTAGGTCATTATGATGTGATAATACTCACTATATATTTATACAGTTTTTAATTTTTTCCCAAATATTCAACAGTTAGAAGAAATTGAAATATTCAACATTGGATAATTTCATTTTTAGGATTCCAAAAATAATTTTAAACTTATCTCAAGAATTTTATTAATATTTTAATTTTCTATATTAAAATATAAATATGCATATATTGATAAATTTTGGGTTTTTTACAGTAACAGTTTTAAAACCATTTTAATAGTTATATTTGACATCATAAAAATTTTATGATAAAATTTATTTAATTAATTTTATTTGTTAATATAATTTTATAAAAATATTATTCATTTCTAAAATCCTTTACTACATTAAAATAAAACCTGCAATTAAATTTGAATATTAAAAAAATGAAATCTCTGTTTTACTGTATCAAAATAAAAAAACAAGTACAATGTAAAAATAATATTAAAAAAAATATACATTTGGGTAAAAAAAATATAGTATATACTCTTATATCTAGGTCCTAAAAAATATCCCTTTAATACAGTTTTTTTCTAAGGGTAAGGTGTGAGATGATAAGACGTTCATTGGGATGTTTGGCATACATGGATAGGGTTGTGTTCTTGATAAGCTTTAAAATTTCTAATATACAGATTCTATCATGATTATGTTGGAGTATCTTATATTTTTTTTGGTTGAGGGAAAAGACTAGTTATTCCATCTCCTAGAATGCTCTAGTAAATGGGCTTCACATGGTACAATCCTTTAAGATTAGGCTAACACTTCCTTTGTCTATGTCAATTGTATTTTAAAAAACCCTATAATTATACAAATCATATCATTACTATTGAAATGTTATATTATCATTAGAGATAATTTATAAAAATATTTTAAATATAATAGGATACAATAAAAAACATGTGCATCAGTTTTCAAAAACTATAATGCATAATTATACATTTAATTAAATCACAAGGGTAATATTTTTTATAAAACGTTGGTTTATTACATCATATTTACGTTATTCCCCCTCTCTAAATATTGAGATCCCATGGAATTAATAAACATGTCATCACAATATTTTTTGATAACTGGTTCTTTTTTTCACATTGGTTCTTTTTTTATTTTCCAAATGTTTATCCCCCTATTATGGACAAGGTGGCTTAGGTTTTGTGTTATATTAACTCTATGATATATATGTAAATGTTTTTTGGATTTTTATAATGTTATTAAGACCATTATTACCTTCACCAAGTTCATTTTTATAATCTCTCAATAGTTTCATTTTTATAATTTATTTGGATTCAATGGTTATCTTTTTGATGTGACAACATGTGTTTTTTTTGAAAAATGGTTGTTTTAAGGTGTTATATTTATTCTTTAACGAATATTAACATTGTTACTATTCATCCTATAATTATAACATGAATGAAGTAATTAATTTAGGATTTATTCATGTTTTATGTAGTAAATATAAATTTTTAATTATATTTTTTAAGAAAATTTATCCAATAGGATTAAAATACACTAAAAATGATTTCCCTACATAAGAACATTGCGTTATTGGGTAGTGAAACATGGGAAATTATATTATTAGTACTGAATCCACACAACCTAACAATATTTTATTCACCAGTAGTTATAAATATAGTCTAAATAAGATATTATTTCAAATGAATAATAATCAAGATAGTCTACTTAGCACGTGACACCATAGATATGATTCCCCTCTCGCTAGTGTCTTGAATACAATTTGAAGAAAATGGTTAAGTAAAAATTGGTATGATGATCCAATTAAACCATGAACATAAGAATAAAAGGGTATATTATTTAATTCCTGATTTTAAATTATATTCTATACAAGTTATACTTATATGTTTATATAACTTAAATCATTTCGCACTTTCAGAAAAATTAGATAATTATATTTATATTTTTTTCAAACAATAATTTAGGGATTATAAAACAATGGTTTCTCCAAAAACCATTTGGTGTATACTATAAATATAGTTATTATCACACAATATAGAAACCATTTAAGTATATATATAGAATTTTTCTTATTTATTTTATAAAATAAAAGGCACATCTTGGATGATGTGGATATTCATGTCAGTAATGTCTTGGTGTGGTGGTGGTGACAATTTAAGTATTAACTTGAATATCAGATATATACGTCTATTAGTAATATTCATTCATTTTAATTTTTAATTTTTTATAAAAATTTTTGATATATTTATTTTATACCCATCCCATTTTCACTCTAACTTCATTTTTTTATTATTCTCTTTACGTCGATATTTTTAACTATTGGATCATGAAGTTTGGTTTATGGATATCATTCAATATGAGATTTATTATTACATGTATATATAAATCTATATATTGGTTGGAAAAAATTCCCAACATTATACAATTTGTTATGAGGCATTAGTTTTTATGTCCCGAGGACAAGGAATTCCCTATCATCATTGTTTTTTATGACATCATTACTGGGTTTTGTGCTGCCCATGTTAGTACATTATAGTGTCCCAATTTTTCAATTCTTAAAAAACCAGTAGTGACCAATCAAATATATCATAATTACTATTTTTCATCATGAAAATTTATTCATTTTTCGTGTGGTGAAGGTTTTTTTGGCAATTTTTCAGTTCTAGTAATGTTGTAAAGTTTCACACTTTACCTTAAAAGTGTTCTTAGTAAATTATAAATCGATTTGGAAGAGGAAATAAAAATGGAAATATAGAATAATGTAATATTTAGAAGGTATAACATGATATCAAAAAACGAACAACTCATGAATAATAATATGGAAGAATAAAATATTTAACATGGAATTATTTGATCATGGAAATATTTAAACGTGTCAACATAATATAACAGGACATAAAAATCAATGAATGATAACTTCTAATACTATATCATATGGTGTAAAATCCCCGTAAGCACATAGGTTTACTCCCTAATCCCATACATGACATATAATGAGACTAAAAATTACCCAATTTTATGTGGAACTATCTAGAGGAACCAATTAAAACATTTTTATGAAACTGTGTTCCACAATAATAAATAAAACATAAAGGATAAGACTAATATTTACCAATTTAATGAAAATAGATATGATAATCTTGTATTAAGGCATAACCAATGTGTGTATAATAATGATGTCAAATAGATATAGGATTTATATCACAAATTTACATTTTTTAAGTATTAATAATAATATATAATTGTAAATTAAATTCATATAATGTGAATACTTGTATAAATAATTGTTGTGTACCAAAAGAAATGTGCTTCTAATGCAGAGATTTATGAGATGAGGTATAGAGTATTTTATTGGGGTAATAGAATTAATATTTACATTGTAAAAGTTGAAAAATTTATTTTCCAAATATTAATTATATTTTTATAAATCAGTTTTTATTAAAATCATTGCATTATATGGTACATTAAATGTCGAAAAGAAAATATAGATGTTCTTTTTAATTAGCATTTCGAAATGAATATAAAACGGAACATATATTACATGTTTACCCAAATTAAATAATGATTAAAAAAATAGTATAAATGAGTGACAGAAATATAATGAATATAGAAGAAATATATAGGAATTATGATGTTTTCAAATTTGGGAAGATAAAGAGATAATTCAATTTAATAGAAATATAGAGGTGAGAAAGAATTCATTAATGATTGTAAAAATAATTTATCGACTTGGGAAAAATAAAATGGATAATAAAAATGAAATCATTAATTAAATAATTATGAAAAACTTATATATGTATTTTATTTATTATTATTTTATTATTTTTATTTATGATCAGTTCAATGAGTTATAAAGTACAATTTTATCATTCTGGGAGAATTTGTTTTAATGGTTTCATGGTTAGTGTAATTTTTTATAATTAGGGTTTATATTTTGAAATGGTAATAATTATAACGATGTTAAAGTATGAGGTATTAATGAAAATATTATGTTTAATTGGTCCCATATGTAATTTTTTTCTGGTATGAGGATTATTAATTTTATAAATGTTAATGATAAATGAATATATTATTTTGGATATTTTTTCACATCCCAAAGTAGATTAATTTTATGTTATACTATATCTATATATTACTTCCAGAAATAGAATAATGTAATAATATACTTCTATAAATATTTTTAATGATAATATTTTGTTAATTATTATCTTTATATTCGGTAATGGTAACCCATTTTTCATGGTCAATTAATACGATAAAAATCTATAATTTGGACAAAAGAATAAATTCATTGAATAATAGTATATAGGAAAAGGGATGTATATAATATATTAAATAAAAAATCTAACATTCATGTATATTAAGTATAATTGAGTTATTATTATTTGGTGGATGAAGTCAGTAGGAAGAAGGTAGAAGTTGAAATGAAATTTAAATATGTTGTTTGAGGAAGATACCTAATGAATATAACCTCAATGAATGAAACATTATGGAATATACAATTGGTGTTTTCATGATACATGAAAAATACTTACATGGGGATGTGACCCTAGATGAAAATTCAGAATTATATGAACAAGAAAAAATCCATAGATGGTGTGACGAGAAGGGGTTCTAATTATTGGGGAGGAGAATAATATTTTTGATTATTATATTAACTAGTTTATTATTTTGGATCAAAGATGTCAATTGTTTTGATTAATATGAATAAATATAGTAAATTTTGAAGGTTTATTCGAGATAATGTGTGATTACATCAGACATTACATGAAATTTATTCTATTTGGCTTTCAATTTGAAATATCTTAAATTACCGTTATTCAATATTAAAAAAATAAATTGTTTTAGAAAAAAAAATAAACATTACAATTTTTCTTTGTTTACACTTAAAAAATTGACACAATGAAATTAAAATAATTTTCTACACATGAGAAATTTAATTTTAAAAATTTAATTATCATTTTTTCATGAATGAATGATTTTAAAATTATAATCCAATTAATGAACCTTTGAAAAAATTATTTATGGTGTCATAATATTATATTATAATTAAGATAAAAAATAATATACATTTTTGAATTTATTTAATTTAAATAACATTTATATTAAATTATTATATTAATTTTTAATTTGAAAATAAATATTTTCAGTTTTCATAAAATAAAATAATTTTTTTAAAAATTTTTATTTATTTTTACCATTATAGAAATATATCATTATTTTAGTTATAAAATACTTTAACTTTATAATATTCATTTATAGGTGAGTTTACTATTATAATGAATAGACTACTATTATGAATGGTCAAATTAATATTCCAATGGTTAGGTGACTATTCAAAGAGTTATATTTATATAGGTCATATATGTTCTGAAATCTAATAATTCCTTATTATTTGATTCACTAATATTTTATATTGAAGCTATATATATATATTCATATTAAAAAAGAATATATAATGATAAAATTATGTTTTATTTGTATATATTTGTTATTGAGTGTGGTTATTCATGTAGATCAAGAAGATCTAAATTTCCCCATTCATGTTATCATACTTGAAATTTATGGAACCACTATAACATTTGGTATTATTATAGGTTTAATTTCTGGATAATGTAACATTATTAGTTTATGGTTGTAATTTATTATTGGGTTCCCTATGTGATGTATTATTTTTACACAATAAGTGAATTTGAAATGAAAAAATCCTTTTTTATTACATTCTTCCCCCATATGTAATTTATCCCTCTAAATATTGTTTCTATAAAATAATGTGAATATTAGTGATGGTGATTCTACTTCGATGTTTCATCCTATTCAAATGTCTCCTCTTCACACATATGGTTTCTCCATAGTGCATTGACTAGGTGAGGTCTTTTATCACATAGATCTTTTTCTATATGATCGAAAATCATCATTAGCTGATCCATATAAGTGATTAAATTTTTTAGTTGTACATAAAATGTGTTAAATAGATTCCATTGATCTGTTATGTACTTCCATTAGAGGTATACATGGAATACATCATGTTATTGAGACATGGTTTTTATAATTTCTAGAACATAGGCCACAAATTTTACCTGACTTAGAATCTAAAAGGGTTGATGTACCTTGAACTTACCATTTCGTTCTTCCAAAATCTCACGATCTTATACCACAGAGATCTGTTGTGTAATACCTTTTCATCAACATCAGACTCAATTTCCTGTAATGCCTCGAAAATCTATGGTATGGACATTGTATTCAAAAGCATGTATAACACGAAATTATAAGTATGTGTGATAATATAATATCCTATGAATATATAATATATATTCTATTTTAAATAAATTAGATATATCTTATATCATTAAATTTACTTGACACTGAGTTAGAATAAAAATTACGCCAAAACAAGTTTTTGTAATGGCTTGAATTGCATGCAAGTGAGGTTTTTTAACAGACAATAATATATTAAAATATTTTTATTTAATATAATAATATATAAAACAATAATTATAAATAGTATTAAGTCGATTATAAAAAATAATGGTTAAAAAAATATAACTAAATCATTGGTAAAAATTAAATACAAATGAATATAAAAACCATTTTAAAAATATGATTATTTTATTGAAAACTGTTTTTATGATGAAAATGGTTTTTTTAAATAATAAAATTAATAAATTTGTATTAGTTTGTAATATTTATTTAATATATGTATATATATATATACTAAAAAAATATTTTTTCTATTCATGAAATACATTTGATAGGCATGAGATAAAAAGAACCCAAATAATACACATAAAAATCTAGTAATTTTATTAATGCATTTTTAAAGCCCTTTAAGAAAGAACCTATATTAAATAAAATAACCATAACATTAATAAATATTCTATTGTAACATATACATAATATTATGATGACGAAATAAAATTATTATAGAGTTAGTTTATTGGTATTTTTTCTGTGATGTTTCACTTTTTGATAAATAGTAAAAATGCAGAATATAAATTCAAAACTAATTTTTTTAATTTATTAATAAGATAAAATAAAAATTAAATATGTTATTAATGTTTTATAATATCAATATTGTATTTTTTAATCTAATTTAGTTCATTGTAATCAATTTCTGGTTGACATTAGATACAAAATCATATCATTATTTTAGTCGTTTTTACATTAAAAACTATCATTGTTGTCCCATCTATGGGTTTATGTTGACATTAATTTATTCCAATTATTTGACTAGAATTTTAAAAAAGGAATTAAATATTTTTAATTAGAATAATTTATAATTTATAAAATGGTTTATTCAGTTTTTTAGATACAATATTTATGAATGCAATTAAAACTATTTACAATGATTATGGTGAAATTAAGCCATCTAAGGGGCTAAATAATAATCATAAATGGAAATATTTCCTACAAAAATGTAAAAACGAAATTAGATGGTCATACTCAAAACCTATCCTCTCATTTATCTAATTTTTAAAATTATTTCATCCACTAGACATGGATGAAACATGTATGTAATCCCATTTTCTAAAATTTACAATGTTGTCAATCATCCTCCCCTGTAAAAATGAACTCACAACTCCGACATCCTCACACCTATCAAGAAGCATTGGATCGACCAATATCATGATATGAATCTCCAAAAAATCCCTCCAATATTTTTAGAGCATAACCATGGGCATAAATCCATCCAAGCAACCCCATTGGTGCGATCCATAAAAATTTACCAGAATAAGTTGTAACACCCTTCCACAAGATATTTATTTCTATTTCCTTCTCCACTACTTCAATTATATTTATTCCATGTTTATTTAATGAAAAAATTATACTCGATATACTTAAATTTTTTAAAATCATGTTTTATACCTACACTTACTCATTTATCCATCTAATGGGTAAGAAACTTATCGTTTGTGTTCCCCATGAACTATCACATAACAATATGATGTCATCCATTCTTCCTTAACCACCTCTAGTTGTTTGGAATAATGATTGACAATCTATTTATTCAAAATATATACAATATTTATAATGTATTTATTATTATTTAATTCTTATTTAATGCACACCTTTATACATTCTATTTTGTATAAATACAATAAAATCATTTTTGGAAGTGTATAATACCATCCATGAAAATGGATGTGAATATATCACACTATAAATGGAATGTATAAATAATGGTTTAAATAAATATATGTGAATTATATAAAATATATGCATACATTCCCTAGCCGGTGGGTTGTGCCCCCTTCGGGTCAAGCTTGTCAAACTGCCTAGCGGGTCATACCTGAGCCAAGTGGCCGGACTGCACCACCAAGTTGTACCCTCCCTGATAGGCTAGAGATACATAGGAAAGCTAGACTCATGCCCCCTTTAAGCCAGGCTGAACTAGACCGGGTCGCCAGGCGACTTAGCATGCTATACCCTTGACCAATAAGGTCAGGTCTAGAGAGGTCTATTGGGCCTAGTCGGACCAGATTGACCATGACTTGCATGAGGTTGGGTTGAGTCCATCTTAATGTACCATGGTATGTGGGACCCCAAGGCTGGGTTGGTTGGGTCGGTCTGACCAGGTCAGACTAGGCCTCGTCGTAACATGCCCCCTGGTAACTAAAACACCTATATCATTCAAACCATGTATCTGATTAATGAGATGTTTGCGTAGTTGGAACCCTCTCAAGGAGGTGGATCATTTAGCACGCTCTATAGTGACTCACATAGAAGTGATGATGTGAATAAGGGCTTGATTAGTGTTTCTCCCAAATAGATTATGTACTGAACCCTACGACTGGATGAGACCAAAAGGCCGCTGACTTTTTTCCTAGTGGGAAACACTTATATGTGACTTTGTAGGCCCATTATGGGATGTACTTTTATGTGACTATGCAAGATCACAATATGTGACGTGGAGTACCTTATTAGGCCAAGTCTACTGGGATGTACCTCTTAGTGTCATTGTAGGCCCACAGTACGTGATGTGGAGGTTTACCTAAGCAGTCCAAGGTTAGTCGGAAGAACTTATTCATGACTTGGCACGACCACTATACTTATTAGAGGAGGAGTTATCCGGTAGACAATGTGTTCGATGCGGTGATTGATGATGCTACAGTTACTAACCTAGAATATACTAGGTGTGATATACCATGTGTTTTCTGATTTACAATTTGGAATTAATGTGTTGCCATTTTCATTTTGTTTTGGGGTCTTTATGGAGTATTATGTGACTCAAACCAGCATGAGATTTCCCCATATGTGTTAAGTCATGTGTAGAAAACTGACATTTAAACATGGCTTCATAGGGGAAAGGGACTGACAGACACTACAACAGTGGCAATGGTGGCTCAAGACTAGGTGGGGGCACCTTAGCACTGGGCAGACAAGACATACTACATCATCTTCCAGTATCATCACTACACTCCTGGTCAGGGGGTTTTTCAACAGATGGACAACATAGTTTCTTTTTTATGTACCTGCTGTTTTTAGTTCCTTATTGGGTTGGAATTATGGCACACATACTTTCTATTGTACTTGAACTCAGCCTTGTTTTAGTAGTATACATCTTTTCCCACATTCATTTTATTGGGATGTGGTTGGGTGTGTGTGTTCATACAGTTAATCAATAAAATGCCTCCCACTTATTGGTTGACACCTTCAGCACTAGTATCTAGCTCCTAGCCATCAGGAGGTGAGTGTGGGGTAGTCACGGCACGGGCCCTGGGTGACGAGTCATAACAAAATTAATATAATATAAAAATATATACTTTTCATTTAATTCTTTTAATATGAAAAATAAATTAAAGTAGTTTTCCTAAGTATATAAATCCTACTGTCACCATGAAGGTTGAATTTCCTTTAATATCTCAATGTAATATGGATTATTCCACACAAATCCAAGAGGAGATTTCAAATAAAGATGATATTGGAGTCAAATAATCTTAGGGAGGTGATATTTTATTGAACTAATTGTCTTCTACATTTACTAAAAATAAATTCTATATCACCTCCCCTTGCATTAAATTTTCATATTTATCAAAATTATGTGTTTCCGTAGAGTATGATTTTAAAAATGATGATTCACTATAATAGAAACTATTGGATCTCCATGAACATGCTGAATAGTTATTGGATGGAGTATATAAAAATATTAATGTGGAGTTTCTAGATGAAAATCAGACAAAATCTAGTTACATTTAAAGGGAATAAATTGGTATTTAATCTAATTTATTAGTTTTTTCAAATAGAATTAAACTCTAAAACTAACTTTAATTATTCCATTATTGAACCATACGTTGAGAATTCATTAGAGAATGAAGAAGATGTTGGGAATGTGGAAAACAAAGAAGAGGACTCATTCAATATCCTACCACCACCATTCATGTAATATGTAATTCCAATGTGGTGGATTTTTTGTGCTATATACTTGGAGTCCAAAACAAAAAGGAATACATACATGATGGAAAGAATAATTTTCATCGGTTTATGAGAAAGAAACTAAACCTACTATCATAATGGGGATAACCGATTAAAACATCCCATCTGAAGGCAAGAAAACCCCAGGGCCAACTTGCAAGATTAAATAAAGATATATCCTTCTATTCTTATAATATTTAAACTATTTTCTTTCAAAAAAATATCTTACTTTTTCTATTATTCGGTTTTATTAGGTTTTATGATTTCAACACATAGGAATATAACTAAATGATTCAATGTGAATAAGTCAGGTAGTACCACTCCTCTATAATAACTTGTTTTTTTAAATCAATACAAAATATACACACATATTAAATCCATTTGAATTCATTGAGTACACTACCTCATTTAAGTGTGGTGGAGGGTATCCTTTATAGTTTTATATTTTATTTATATTATTTTAATATTTTCCAAAATATTTAATTGTAATATGGTTTTCGAATTTTTGTGTGTATTTTCTTTAGTTTTTTTTTTGATTTTTTGATACTTTTGAACTGAAATGACCATATCTTACATTTTTTAAACCCATGTCAACGAGTGAATATATATATTTTATGAAACTAATCTTAAATTAATTCTTAAATGAATGTTTTTCCATTTCATATGTTTTGAAAATTTATAAAAATTACTCTGATTTTTAAATCTCATGCCATATATCGCTATATTTATTTTATAAATCACATTCATGTGACGATTCATTACAATTTTTGATATATTATTTACATTCCCCTAATTTCAGGAGATAACCAAACCATTCTATTTTTAACTATAATATTAATTTTTCCAAAAGAAATTTGAAGGTTTCAGGTAAATGTGTTTTAATTGAATGAAATGTTTATTTGTATTTAAGATCCCTTTTCAAAATAATCCTTTTTTATTATACATAACTTTTACATTAATCCTTGTATAAATTTAAACCCATGATCAACATGTTAGGTCTGCAATATTACAATCCAATATTTTCATGGAAGACATGCTCTGGAACTGAAATTTCTAGATCTAGTTGATCTTATGTGTGCGAGGGGTTTTCATGTGGTGTACTTCCTCATTTGGTGATATATTGGGTTGAAAAAAAATCTTCACGAGTTGATGTTTTTTGGAAGATTTCAATTCATTAAAATTTTCACCTTTTTTGAGATTTCATGATAAAAGTAGTTGTGCCTCTCTATTGTTTCCAATGTGGAAATAATGTTGTGTTTATCAAGAGCTTTCATGAAAAAAATATGTTAGCAAAGAATTTTTTGATGGTGAAATGCAAATTGGTGTGAACTTTCTTCGATTTTTCATGATGATTGAGCTTATTTTTTATAATTTATAAGAGAATGAGACCAAATTTCAGAAAAAAATTTAATATTTCAATATTTTGTTGGAATTTCCAAGCCCTCCATTTCAGCCTCATAATTTTTTTACTTGTAAATCCTACCAACCAGAAACCACAAATCAACCTTGAAAAGTCCCCATGAGAAACATATTTACTTGAATCACATTCGGTGGAGTTGTAAAAATATAGCAATCATATGGTGAATCTTGTGTGAGTATGGATGAGAAAATACTTTTTGAACATTAACATTTGTAAGATTAGAGAAAATTCATGTGAGGTAGGTGTTTTCTGTGCATGGGATAAGAAATGAAGTGGAAATATATTAAATAATATAAATTGAATATATTAAGTAATTATTTATTATGATTCATGATATCATTTGGTTTCATAGGGTTGATTTAGTTGATCTCATGGGCATGTGTTTTAGATTTTATTTGATTTAATTTTGATGTTTATTCATATAGGATTACAAGTGATAATTGTGGGGGAATTGATAGAGAAATTATTTTCAATAAATTTAGGTTCTATTTTATTGTTTTAAATGCTGCCAAATTGATAATTTAAGATAAATTACCCCATATTTTGATATTGGTATTTTTTTTGAGATAAATGTAAAAATGGCCCATGTCAGATTTGTAACTATTTTTAACAATTTATGTATTATTTCCTTGAAATTTTCAATAATAATCAAAATTGAAAAATTCTATTTTTTTCAAATATTTTAAACATCCACGTCTTCATTTCAACATTCTTGACTGAAATCGGAATCAATGATATGAAATGTCAAAAGAAAATCACAATTTATAAAATGAAAATTGTTTATAGATTTGTCTATTTTTGGTGTGGGGTTAATAACTCATTCATGGTGGGCCCAATTAATGTGAAATAAGGTGTGTGGATGAGAAAATTGTTTAATAAATTCATTCATGAATACTATGACAAGTTAATTGGATGCTATAATGGCCAATAATTCTTTCCAATTTAGTGTTTTTTGCTATGGAGAGTCGCACATGATAGAATATCTTTTTACAGTAAAACAGACATAACTATCAAAGTAATTGTCCAAATATGATGATATATTAAGAAGAGATGGAAAAGATATTTATGAACAACATTAAAGTATGTTGTAATGTGTGAAGATTTAATTTAGAGTTCATACAACGCATCAACATTCGAGGTAAAAATTATGTCTATAGGAGGAGGGGAGCTTCTCCCTCTCAAAGAATCTCATTCCATCCCATTTCTATTGTAACACTCTAGTAGAGAACATTTTATCGTTATCTCTTCTTTTAATATATTTTTAATGACTTATTCTTCCCCATTCTCCTCTAATAACATTACGATGGTTGGGTAAACATTATGTGTGATTGGAGAAGGGTTGGTTTTCTATTTTGTAATACTTGTGTTCATAAACATAATTGAATTAATTTCCTTCCTCTTCAATGTTTCTTTCAATTTAATATAGATTATTTTATTATCAAGTTCAAGCATTCATGAATTTTAATTATTTTATTGATTTTTTCCTCAGTAATTAATTATTAATTCCCTCAAGTGATTTTTGGTTTATATACAATGTAATAGATCATGGATTTGTGGTGAAGTACTCGAGGATCATCAGTACATTTAAAACGGGTAGTGAATGTTCTTGAAAAAATTTATTTATATAATACAAAAATTATAAATATAATACATATATAAAAATAAAAAAGGGAATAATAGAAAAATAAAACATAACTGTAGAAAAAATAATAAATAAAAAGGATAAAATGAATATAGATGAATGAATGAAAATATAATATAATTATATAAATAAATGAAGATAACGTATAATATTAAAAATTATAGTAATGAATGAATAAGGTGAAGATACAAATGAGAATATAAAATGATTAATGAGTGATAGATGAATAATTAAAAATAAAAGTTATTACCAAACCATAGTAAGGTTAATCAAGATGAATGGGGAAGAAGAGAAAAATTGCAAATCTATAGAAAAAAATTAAGAGAGATAAATCAGAAATGTTCCTCTCCATGGTGTCCCCAAAAAAATGTGATGGAATGATATGATTTGATAAGGAAGATATCCCCTCCTTATATAGGCATATATTGTACCCCAAAATTTGATGTGTTGTATCCCCATTAAATGACCTCTTCACACGTTTCACCATTCATTAATTTTTTTCATAAATTTCCTGGTTGTCTCTCCTTAACATTTTAGAGTATTTATACTATTATTGTGAGAGTATTGTACATTTTATTTTATAAAAGTATTCTATACTATCAGACACTCCAAATCACTAACCTCTGGGTTTGAATTCATTAATTTCTATTAAAACGGCCAATTCATGCAACATTTCCTTCCTGAAAAACGTTCTAAAACTACTTTATCATGAACCCATAAAATTTCACATTAATTTGACACACCATGAAGGATTTATAAACCCCACACCAAAAATAAATAGATCTGTAAAGAGTTCTCACATTCTTCTGTGATTGATAATATTCTCAAAAAATAATCACTTTATTTTGGTTCAACTAATTTCATATACATGTATTATATACTGAAAACTTTCTATATAATATAATAATTAATTTATTATTCAAGATATTTTGAGTGTCAATTTTAATTATTTCCACTATAGGAATTCGAGTTAAAAGTTACCAAGTTGAAAAAAATTCATACCCAATTTCATTTTAGTAATTTATATTACATCATCATTATCATTAATGTTATATAATTTTGTGATTAATGTGTTTTTATATATATTTATGTATTTAAAATTATATATGTGTATTTATAGTTTATAAACATAATATATTCAATTATTGACTCTAAGTCAATCATTATAAAATCTTGAAGGGTTTACATTACAACCTCATTTTATTGTAGTTTTTTCACTCATGAATTTACATAAGAGAAATAAAATTATCATATTACCATAAAACATTCATTTTTTCTCCACATGTTATTCATGAACTTTTTCAATTAATAGTATTAGTTTTCCTCTTTTTTTACTTAAAATTTTTTAGAAAATGTGCTTAAGAAAACCCCACATATTTTCAGTTTTTAGTTAGAGAAAATGTTTTCTTATACAATCTTATATATTAAAAATGTTGTAAAAATTATTTTTATCAAATTATTATTTTTTAAATATTTGTTTTTACCCTTTTTGTCTTTTTCCAATGTTTCCAATGTTATATTCTTGTCACTTTCTGATAAAGTACGTTTTTCTATCACATTTACTATGCTAAAGGAATACAATATTTTCTCATACCGTATGTATAGATTTACCCACGATAATATCATCATAGAATCCACTATATATTTAAAAAACAATTTTAAAAAAAATCAATTTAAACTTATTTTGAATTAAATTATTTTCTCAAAATATTGTTCATCATAATGTTCATATTTTACTCAAAGATGTTCTTAATAGAACATTTTTCTAATATTATATTCATCAATGACAATAATAGTTTATTTTTACTCTACATTTGTTATGTTGTATTCATAGAATCTTTATTCCTCTTCTATATGTTTTATGATTCATATGCCGAATATAGTATTAGCATTTCCATCCTTGATTACTCGGTTAGTCCCGTTGAAATATTCAATTTTCTATGATAATTTAACATTATGTTTCCACTTATTTTCCATATAATTATTCATAATATGTTAATTATATAAATAATATATAATTTGACATACTCTAATTATTTTTATTATTATATGATTATCTAGGGAAATATTGATATATCCATACACTTTATTCCATACATGTATTTTTTAAGGAAAATATATTAAAAATTAAACTAATTATTTGGTATGAGTAATGATCTGGATAGGCACTGTCTGGTTGGGACCATACGTTATATTTCCTCTCGATGCATGGTTCTCAAAATAAAAATTAGTTGTGAAGATCGTACATCATTTTACCCATATATTTAAACTATCTTGAGTGTGGATCTTCAAAATATATGATTTCATGTTCTTTAGACATAAAATCCCATGATTCAGCTACTCATTCAATGAAATTTCATTTACCATTTTTAATATCCATGAGGTTTTTATTTTATAAAATCTATGGCTGAATTTTATTATCAATTTTTATGTAGAATGGTGTTTGTTTTCAGTATATTTTATTTTAATATTTATTATTAATTATCTAGTTATTTAAATGACATGTGTTATTTGTTATTTACCTTTCCATTTATATTTATTCTCATTGATTCATTATTAATTCCACTTTACATAACCTCACTAAGAATGTGAGCCCACCATAATTATGTTTTATCTCCCTTTGAATCCAATAAGTTTAATATGAAACATATGTAGGGATAAACTAGGTAAAAAATGTTATCACAAAAGAAAAAAAATTATGTTGTAATTAATGTATTAATTTTTAATAGAATACAAATGTTTGTATTTGGTTTACTATGACTACTATACTCTTTGGTACTTTTTTATTTGATTCTATGTAATCCTTCTAATGTAATTATAATTGAAATTTTCTCTATGATTATGGGGAAGTAGTTTATATGGCTGGTATTAGTGGAAGTTTAGTATCAACCATGGGAACTATATTAAGGATAACTCAGATTAGAGAACATAACCCTAATGTGTACACTAAGGATAAGTATTGTAGAATTTTCAAAAATTTAGGAAAGTTAGAGATTATATGGGTATTCATAGAAATAAACCCCTATCGCGATAATACAACATGACATGAATCTCACATTGATATACCTAGGAGTAAAAACACTGATAAGATATATCAGGCCTAACTCAATGAAACATGGTATATGAAAATATGCCTTACTACACATCTAGTTTGACACTCCCATGGATATGTATAGGATAATTCACTATTTCATTGAAAACCATTTTGATCTCTCATAATAAATAATGATAATTAATTACCTAGGTTAAAACTTAGGCCACATAAGGAAATATGTGGAAATAAATTGCTAATGTCTATATGTATTTATGTTGGAATGAATTTTTTTAAAAGTATATTTATTTATTTATTTATTTATTTTATGTTTTTAAATTAAATTTATTCTATAAATTATTGTAATATGGTTTTATAAAAGAAAAATCTTTATACCAGGTGAAAACACATCAAAAATGGCTAGGTCATATGGAATAATCCCATAACCCAAGGATAAAAAGGGTTTAATGAAAAAAGGCATACTTAATGTCCTGGTTAGTATTTCATTATTTTTAGTAAATCAATTTGGTGAATAGATATTAATGATGAACCATTATTGGTACTTTTTCATTTTATTGATTATTGTATCAACTATTTTGATTTGGATAATATGTAGAGTCCAATATTAACACCTGTAACTCTTTTATGTGTCATAATATCTACTAAAATTTTATTTTAGTGCTTTAGGGATAAAATTTTATTTTTGGATATCCTTTTTAGGATGTTATGGATTACATAGTATTTTATCTATGAAAAAAAGATATAAAATTGATTAATTGAAATTTAAATACATTGTTTGTGTAAATTCTTGGTCAATAGAAGTATTCATCAACATTAGAAGAATGATCCTAAATTTTTTTTATCCCATTAAATTTTAAAAAAAAATGTTATTTTAAATCAATACACACACACACACACAGATATATATATATATATATATATAGAGATTTTAGGTATCAACATTCGATCGATGATTCACTTACTTACGATTGATAGCCTCAATCACCCCTATAAATATTTTTTCATTTCCTCCCTATACATATATTATGATCCACTAATTATCTCCTACTTAGAGATATATTTATATTTCATTCCATGTGAATTTTTTAATTTCCATTCTCAATTTTCTATAAGATTTATTAAGAACCATTTTCATGATGTAGGATTTAAAAATATTAAATATCAAACATCCTATCACCCTAAAAGGTTTTACATTTTGAGAAAAAAATTTATATTATTTGGGGATAATTTAATTCCCCTAAAATCTAAAGATAGAATATTATATTTGATAGCGTGTATAAAACACAACACCAACCATGTAAGGAATATAACATCAAAATAATTGTTAATATATATTCCATTTTATATAACTTAAATATACTATATATCGATAAATTCATGTGACACTGTGTTAGCCATTATCACATGAAACAATGAGAGTCATCAATGTATTACATTCCACGTAAGAAAGTGTTTTACAAACAAATAATAAATTAAAATTTTATTATTTAATATTATAATATGTAAGCTATCTATTATAAATATTGGTAATTAACATATTAAAATATATTATATACACATATATATAACTAATTCATCAGTTAAAAATTAATTATTACTGTATATAAGAACCTATTGAAAATAAATGGTTTATTTTATAGAAATCAAATTTTATGCTCCCAAAGGAGATTTATCCAAATAAATTGAATTAATTACAATTATTTGTTGATTTTAAGGTAATACATATATTATATATTCAATAAAATATTGTTGATATTAATCCAAAATATTTTTATTAGCATGAGATACTAAAATACTCAATTTACAGCTAAACACCTTTATTTTTATTTAGGAAATTTTACAACATTTTAATGGTGATCCAATTTAAATTGAAATTTTTGTAATTATATATATATTATATGCAAAAATAAAAATAAACATTGAAATATTAACATAAAAATTATGTTCTGGTGAATTTTTTGTATTTATTACAGGATGTTTCATTTAATGATTAGGAGTGAAAAAAACTGTATTTTCATTCAAAATTTAATTTTATTATAAATTTTTTATATGGATAAATAAATTTTGGAATTATTTTTATGGTTTTTCATGTCCATTAATTAATTAATTAATCCATTTTAGTTCATTAAATTAAATATAACACTAAAATTTGATAAAAAAAACATTGCAATCATTAGGATATTTTAACTTTTAAAACCAACATTTTCATGTAGTCTATTGGATTATTTTAAAATTAATTTCATCTAATTATATGGTAGGAATTTTGAAGAATAGATTTTATAATTGAATCATAATAATTTTAATCACTAATGTGGAAACATAGTTTTTTCCTAAAAAATTACTGATTATAATTAAAATTAAATAAAAACCTCCCATGAATATTTTATAAAAAAATTATCTACCTAAATAACATCTAGAAATTCATACCCTAATTATATAAGCCTCTATATTAGAATAAAACCATACAATTAATCCCATCGGTTCATTACAAAATTAGTTACATGAATAATAGGTAACATCCATCCTCATGATCTTTAGTTTTATTTCACTTTACACTATTTAAATTACCATTATTCCTTACATATATAATATGATCATTGTACTAAATATACTAATATTTCGTTATATTAAGGGTTATACATACACTTACTCACACCTCTATCAAATGGGTAATGAACATACCACTTATGAATATGGTGAACTACCACCTCACAAAATTATATTGTTCATTTTTTTCCTTTACCACCTCTCATGGTTGGGAATAATAATCGGTACTATATTCATATGAGATATATATAATATTTACAATTCATTTTTTTTAAAACATATATAACACATAACATTTTTATTTCCACTGTGTAAATATGATAACATCATTTGTGGAAATGTGGACTATCACCCGCTCAAAGTGATGTGACTCGTTCAAATTATAAATGGAAAGTAGTAGTGATGGATTTAATATACCTATTTAACATATATGTCATATATATTATTATTTAATTATAAACCTAATATATATAATTTAATTTTCATTCTTTTAATACAAAAAAATAAATAAACGTATCATTTATGCGTACGCACAACATACCGTCTATATGAATGGGGCATCTTATTTATTATATCATAAAATTACAATCGATTATAAATACATATATTATATATAAATATTATAATTAAACCATAATTTACATTATTGATATGATAATTACATGATCTATGTAATAAGTAAAATAAATAGCAAGTCAGAACTACTTGAAAAAATAGTTAATTAACACCTGAAATAGTGAAAATAATCGATGATATTTAAGAAAATAAGTAGTAATATATTTTAAATTTTAGAATGGTATGTTTATAAGATAGTGACAATTTTAGTGTCATTATAAATTAATTTATTGATGTTCACCCAAAAGGAAACACTATGTAAGAGAATTCATCACTATTTACATTCCATTGAAACTTATTGGTTCTTATGCACTAAGTTTCTTTTATACTTCCTATATACTAAACTTTGACCTATTAAATAATGAATCTATTCAATCTCATGAAATGATAAGTCCAATTTAAGGATATTCTATAATTTATTTTAAAATTCAAATATACTGTGTGGTATGGGACACTTTGGAATGTTTAATGATCTGCCTCTATGAGAATGTTTATAATGATTACATGTGTTATATCAGTTCCTTTTGAGGTGGTTAACATTATCAAGAGACTATAAAAAAGTATTTGAACCTAATTTATTATATATGGTGAAAATATATCCATATTGATGCATAGTAACTTGATTCATTCAATCGTTATAATATTTTGATTTTCAATTTTAAAATTTTCATCTAAAAGTATTATAGTAGAATGTTAATATGTGGAAAACATTTCATTGCCCAATTTATATTTATTAGGTTATATTAATTCCACATTATATTTATTATTATAGGGTATTCTTTATAATGAATATGAATATCTATTTTTGTATTTCCACTTCAATATCTCTTATTATAGTTGATAACCATAATCTAATCATTGATTGATTCACACTCTAACATTATAATCATTTAAAGTGTTCACATTATAGTGTCATTTTGTTTGGGATTGCTTTCACATGAATTTACATTGCAGGTAATTAATTTATAATTTTATGATAAACCATTTATTTTTATTCTCCCTTGGATAATCATGACCCTTTTCAATAATAGTATCATTTTCCAGCTCTTTATTACAGAAAATCATTTAGAAAATGACGTTAAGAAGTCCTGAATTTATTTCAATTATTAGATGGAGAACATGACTTTTTTAAAAAACATTTTTTATAAATACATTTTCAATTATGTTTTTACGATTAAATAATTATTTATTACTAAAAAATTTACCCTTGTTATATTTTACATATTTTTTCAATCAAATATTCTTGTCGCTTTCTGAACAAAGAATTTTTTTAATCATTTTTAATGAGAATTGGGGATTTTTTTAAAACGTATAGAAAGTATGTATTTATCAGACATCATTTTGTTGAATCATTCTTTTTATTTTTAAATGTATACTTTGAAAAAAATCATTCAAATAATATTTTCAAATAAATGGATTTAGAAATAGTTTTTCAATATAAAAATTATAATTTCCATAAAAAAATTTAATATATATTTGTATAAAAATTAAATTCATTAATGACAAAAAAACATCATTTTTCTCTATTTTGGATATTTATTATTCATACAATACGTATTCTTCTAGTGGATGGTTTATGATTGATTTGTCTAATTATGGTATTCACTTTTTTTATTTGATTACATTATTACTCCCCTAGATATAATCAATTTAATATTACCATTACAAATTGAATTTCCATAAATATCCATATCACTTACCACCATTCCATTTATTGAAAAATAACATATATCATTTTTCATACAATGTTTACACAGATAGTTATTGGATTCTTTTAGAAATATTGTTCAATCCATAATATTTATTTCATATGAATATTTTGTAAGGTAAAATGATTATTATTTAATTAAACTATTAAATATGTGTAATTATTTGGACATAAAATGATTGGAGGGGCTTGTAATTTATATATCCACTTGATTCATCGATATGTTCTCACAGAAAAAACATGTTTTAGAAATTAAATTGGTTTTGACCAATAGTTTTATAATTTCTGGATGATGGATCGTGAATGTATATATTTTCATGTTCAATAGACATGAAATAAAATAATTAATCATTTCTTTTAATAAAATTTCTTCTATTATTTTTAAAATCTATGATTATTTCATATAATATAATATATTGGTGAATTTCATTCATAGTTTTTTGATTAATTGAAATGTCTTTAAATTTTTAAAAATTATATATTGATTATTCCATATCAGGTTATTTCTATTGAATTTTTTATTATTTATTTAGAATCTAATATTAATTTATTCTCATTGATTCATAATTTCTTCTCGTTTACTTACCATTTTTTTTCATTTAATTGCTCCCTTATTCTATTTCATTTCCATAGTAATCCATGAATAATATTGGTAAATATATGATGAGATATACTAAATTGAAAAAATTTATCTTCAAAATAAAGAAAAAATATATTTTTAATTATATTATTCATTTAAAATAAAATTTAGTTGAATGTATCTGGTTTATTTAGGCTACTAAACTCATTGTTCCTTCAGAAATTCATTCCTTGTAATCATGAAAATGTAATTATAGTAAAAATCCACTTTGGGATGTTATGGTTGAATCAATATAGTCTCATCTATGATTATATTATAGATCACATGTTAAAATAGGGATGCCCATATATTCTATTGGATGTTATTCGCCTATTATTCTTTCACCACTACCATTTTAGGTTCTATCATCATAGGTTCATGAACATCATACCAAAATTAAAGTGATATAAATATTTTCCCATAAAGGGAATTGAATAGATCCATTTGGATAATTAACTAGAAACTATATTTTTATAAGTACATGAATAGTTGAAGATTTGTATGCCATCATCCTTTGATGTCAATTGAGTATTATCTCAACATGTCTTCCAATGTCAGAATAGTCCAACCAGATTGGTTATATGTTTAGGGTGATAATACATACTAATGTTCAACACATTATTTAGAGTATGTTAGATTAATTCCCCAAAAAATGAAGTTATCCCTGGATCAAAAACCGATATAGTTGATAATAAACTCCAAATAGCCTTACCATTTCTCTGATTTATATCATTGCAAGATGGTTAAGTAAAAATTCATATCCAATCGTAATAAAGTGAGAAAACATTGTATGATAATCAATAATGACCCATATAGAATTATTTCTCTAATATGTCTTAAGATATAAATAATGAAAGTTTATATTTATGTTTTTGTATTTTCTTGATGGTATGGGTAATGGTTTAATCATTCCCTTATAAATTTTTCTTTTAGCCTTAAATTTATAACATATAATACAATTTAATGTATATTCATTATCATCCTTATTAATATTGTCCTACCAAATGTTCTGTTGATGATATCTAAACATCGTTGTGATCATAGGGTGGATAGAGAAGGATGAGCTATGTAAATCATTCAAAATTACATTCATTTTATCAAGATTTTATGGTACACATATTTGTGACCCAAATCATACATCTCATTACACATAAATAATGAATTCATAGGATTTCCACTTTTTGATACCATCTATCTACTTCTTAATTTCCACAAAATTGCTTTGAATATTTATTATATTCATTAAAAGGTGATGGTTGAGCATTAATTTTTGAAAGGAATGATGATGTATCCTTCTTTTTTGTTCCCATATGCAACCTTTTTTGTATAAAAGATGTTGGATCCTTCCCAATTATGATCATAAATAATGTTTCAAGATCATTTCAACAAAGGGAATCTTCCACATTATACATTTTACAAGGATGGTAGTGGATTGAGAATTCATAATAGTCAAGGAGATATAACCATATTTTATGGAATGTATCATGCTCATATTTTTGGAATATATATTTAACTCCCTTGTTATTAATAAAAATCTCAGAATTCTCCCATTAATGAAAATTCCAATAGAATATCTGGACAAATATCACAACCATGAATTATAGATCATTAATGGGATAACATTTCCCATTATGTTTCCTCTTCCATGAGGTGTGGCCTATCACATTTTCCGTTTCTATTAGTACCTATCCTAATAAATTATTTGAAACATGACATATCACACAATTTATTCCTCGTTTATCATAGTTTTAGTAATGGTGTAGCGAAAACTATATTTTTAACTCCTTAATTCATTCATCAAATTCTCTTATCCAAAACGTATTACTCCCTTCCGAGTTAGCATGGTTTGTGGGTATAAAATCACAATAAGTTTCATACAAATAATTAGTAACACCCATATACACTATATATACTATAGATATCCTATATATATGGTGGTATGGGACACTCCCCATTCTAAATTATTTTATAAAGGATTGTATATATTACATTTCTGGGGATAAAAATCTCCAATAAAGATAATTCCTCCATTGGGAACTCGAATTTTCTATACTTTAAATAGATATTATCCCTTTGCACAATCATTATCACAGTATTCATATTTCCCTCGTGTTCCTCCCTTCACTTGGAGAATATCATAATATCATCTAAAATGAATACAAAAAAATATCAATCTATCCTATAAAGAAAAAATTCATTATGTACATGAACATTTTTGGATCATTAGTCAGATTAAATGGAATCACTAGAAACCCACCATCTCTATTACTAATTCAAAAGGATGTCATATGAATATTTTCCTTATTCATAAGTAATTATTGATATCTCAACCAACGGTCTTCCAGAGATAAATAAATTACCCCACATGGTTGAAAAAACATTTAATCTATCTATTTAAGGGATAATTGTTCCTGATTAGGATTTCATTGAGCTCTTGACAATCAACAAATATGTGTATTTATCCATTTATCATTTTGATGAACATGAAAAATGCACTACATGGTATTGAACTCGGGCATATAAAACCCATTCCCATATTCACTTTTAATTTCGTTCTTAGTTCCACTAACTGAATTGAGTCTATTATGATAAAATTCATTGAAAAGAAATAGATCCATGTATAAGAACATCCAAGAACATAATCTATCAGTCAGGAGGAAGACCATGTAATTATTCCAGGGACACATTATTGTAGTATATCATAATGGGGATATCTTAGATCATGACCTCTCAATTATTACAATCATTTGTGCTATATAATATTTCATGTTAGGAAATAATATCAAAAATTGATAGTATGATTTTGAATCATATTCATCCTCCTCCATATATGTGCATAGAATTAGTGGATTCCATGAGATTTGGACAATGATCTCCCTTTCTAACATGTTGATACTGGATTAGTATAATGAAAGCCAATCAATGACCAATTTTACATAAAACTACACCAAATGATGTAATATGAGATTTTAGAGTAGTTTTATCCCACAAAAATTAATTGAGGATGTGTTATATAATTTATAATCAATAACGTCCGCATTAATTTCTCCCACAAATATCCCATCCTTAATATTTTGAGGTGGTGGTTTAATTGTTCTAATTATATATCAATATATGAATGTATTCATATTACATTAATAAAATTGTATATATTCTACTCACGAATGAATAAATCACATAACTATCAACACATCATTTTTTGGGATCCACCTCAGTAGTACTAATATCATTTTTAGATTCTTGATACATTAGACACTACTGGAAAAATGACCAATACCCACAGTTCAAAACCATTACTATAGCTTTCAAAACAATGGGTATAGCCTATACCCAAGGTTTTGGGACTCATGGGTTGGAAAGGCTTCGAAATAGGGGGTCGCATCCTATACCCATGGTTTTGGAGAACCGAGGGTATAGATATTGACATTGTGTAATAAGTCTGTCTCCACTGTGTCAATGTCTTATACCCACGGTTTTCAAACCGTGGGTATTTAATAAAAAAATAAAATCCATACTCTGTTAGAACACACAACCTCTTCAATCAATCCGACCTTCCTGACCACTCACGCTACTTCTTATACTTGTTCATATATGAAAATTTTAATTAATATATTAAGTTTCAGAATTGAATTTAAAAATTGAAAACACCAAGTCTTGAACCGGTGACCTGTCGAAGGGAGAACCAGTGACGAACCAAACAAGCTATGAAACATTTTATTAAATATATATATTAATCTACTTATATTAATATTAGTTTTTTTAATATAGATAAAAATGACATCATGATTTGATGACAGGACCGCTAGATATAACCAATGACGACCTAACCAACTATGTTACGATGTTTTTGTTATTTAATATTTCAATCCTCCTAATTATATTAATACTGACTATCTTCCAGTGAAATAATTTTTTTGTGTCATGGATTTTTTTCCCGCTATAATCTATATCCACGGTTTTAAAAAACCATGGTTATATGTCTTTGATAAAAAAAATATATACCGATGGTTTTTGAAAAACCGTGGGTATATGCCATAAAAAACAACGCCTATACCCACAATTTTCCAAAAATGTGGGTATATATCATCAAAAAATAGTTATCCCTACATTTTTAGGGGAAACCATAGGTATAGGTAACCTATACCCATGGTTTTTTAAAAATGTGGGTATAAGGTCCCATACTATATGTACACTGATAGTTTTTCAAAACCATTGATATAAGGGTGCCTAATACCCATGGTTCAAAACAAAACCATGTGTATAGGCCCATTTTCTAGTGGTGAGAGGTTGTTATTGATGATTGTATCCAATAACCCTTGTTCGAGGGAATTAGATCGCATAATGCACATGCTATTTATAGTTGAAATAATTAATAAGAGTCTAAGTGTTAATCTGAACTCTTCTTTACTCTTCTAAAATAGCGGGCCTTATCCAATAACTTGAGAAATAATTATATTCATTACCATATGTTATATATTTTATTCAACTATTATCACCATTTTGATAGTTCTCAAGATTATTCTCTTAACTCTTTTCACATATGGCATGTTGTTTTTTATTTTTATCATGGGATTTACCTTTTGACCCTCCCATAATGAACTCCACTCACCTCTTCTTATCTCCGAGACAATGATACTCCAAAGTGAATCTAATATGAATTTCTACCTTTATGGAACATCACATAGTGTACACATTAATTTCAATGTCTCTAATTGGTAAATATTTATATATACTAGGATTTATTCTGAAAAATAAGTAATCTTCCAAAAATTGAATGTTCATGAAAAACTTCAAGGCATACGAAGAAATCCTTGTAAATTTTCCCTCATACATTATAAGATATTAATAATTATTTTTATTCATTACATGGAAACCCATTTCTATCATAATATGGAGAGATGAAGGAAAATATTTATTGGAAATTATATTCTTGAATCCTTCCCAATCTAAGAAATCAATTTATTCCATAGAATTCGTGTTATTGATCAATTTACACCACTAATTAGATTCCCCATTAAAATTATATTCTCTTAGTATGACAGTATATTATATTGAGCATGGAAGGACAGATAATACATTATCAATAGAGTTAATAAATTTTTTCATGATGAAATGATCAAAATATAAACTATAGATATGAGGTATTTTTCACAAAAATGATTTAACTGCAACATAATCATCCATAAGAGTAGAATATTTTTTCATATCATTCATGTTATTATCCGTAACAGGATACAATTATGCCCTAATATATGTGATTTTATTGTCTCCTTGAAACACCCCATGCTTCCACCATACGTTTCCATTGAATAATACAATAACTTGTGTTGTACACAAATTCGAGTTCAAAACACACCACAACCAATGAAACTAGAGATTAGGAATAGTAAGAACCAAATTTTGAAATTTAAAAAATTTTATATTTCAAAATGGAATTCATTAATGGATTCTAAATATAGAAATTAGCTTAGGGTCAATGTTTGGTATTTTTTTCTGAAAACAATTTATTTTTGTTGAATAGTGAAAAACATTGAGTTATTTTTTAAAATAGAATTTGTATTTATATAATTATTTATTTTATTTAAATATATTTTACGTCAAAATAGATACATAATACCTATATAATTTTAATTTTATTAATTTGATTCATTTTATAATATGTTTTGATATATAAAAATTTGATCAAACCTTTTACCGTCTTTTACCCACCTTTTAGGAGTATTTTAAAATTTGAATAAAACTTAATTTTACAACTTCTATGAGTTGAATTTAAAAAATCCTAGAGAAATAGTTAATATCAGTAAGTAAAACGTGGTCCAATATGATGAATATAATTGTTGGCGAATGGTAATTTTTTACTTTGATTTACCACGGTTAAAGTAAATAAGGTAAATATGGGTAAAAAATGATTTCATAATTACCCTAACACATGTCCTATTTCTATTATATAAGTATAATTCGACTAAAAAAACCATACAAAAACAATATGATCAAATTTGGTCCACATAGATTAGATTAGGATATTTATTATAATTTTAATTAAAGAAGTGTTAAAAACGTTAAATTCAATGTTTAATAACTGAACCATTTTTAATATAGGGCTACAGTCAATATAAATTAAACTATAAATATTCATAAGAAATATAAAATTATTTCTTACTTAATTTTATTTTATTTATAATTGTACGACATTATATAATTTAATTTATTTATGACACAATGATGATGTAGTAATTAACTTATTAATGAATTATTAAAATTATTGATAATATAATTATTCAAGTAAATGAAAATTTGGACTTATGATGAATTAAAATAATTTCATAAGTTAATAATGAATTTTAGGTTTGGTTAAATAAAATTTATATTAATTCGTAACATTTTTTTGGATTAAAAAAATCAAATACTAAATAGTGTAATAATTGTCATAGTTGATTTTTTAAAACAAATACTATATTATTAATTGATATAATATACATAAAATTTTATGGATCAGAAAAATTACTTATATGAGGTTATATATATTAATAATTTACCACATGTGGTTCTCTTGTCTTGTTATAGTATGTTTTTAACCATATAATATAAAAATACAAAGAGACATGGTAAATGTCAAAATAATTAAGTATGAGTACTATCTAAAAGATAAGTTTTATAAGATGAAATAAACCTATCTATAACCTATTAGATGAGAGTTTTTCAACCCATCCTAACTTTATCAGAGAAACAAGTTATTTTTGAGTCATTTTTAACTGAAAAAGATTTTATTATAATATAATTTTTCATGCTTTTTTGAATGTGACCCTCACCTATATTATAAAAGGGACTTCCCCTTATCTTAATTTCTCGCCTCCAAAGCCATTTGGCTCGGCCAATCCCTGCCCAAATATCCTCACAAATTCCCTCAATTCATCCTAGATGATTTACACTGATTAGAATGGAATCCTAATAATCCCTTTTGATCAACTCAAAAGAAAACACACGAAGTAGAAGTAATAATTTCACCACCCTCATTCAAGTTCTTTTCATCTTCCACTTCATCATTCATTGTTGTTTCCATACCAAAATAATTAATATTGTACCTTATACATACTTTGATGGTATTATAAATATGGTACAACTGTATTCTTTATTCTATCCATCCTACAAATGAAAAAGTCACCATACGTGTGTAGGTACGGCGCACCGTCTCCCCGTCGTGGTGTAGTTTGTTATTCAGACAATTCATTATTTTGATGGGTATAATAATGTGTATAACTAATTTAAATAATAAATATAACATGTTAATAATTAATTATATATGATTAACATAAAACTACATATTATTTCTCTACGAATATAATGATATTTTCGCTCGTATGTACGTATGGATTACCATCTCCATAAACATGATGAGATTCATTCCCCATCGTAATCATTCAAGAATCATTTTCATTTTTTTGTTCAATATAATATTTATGAAAACAATTTCATTTTTTATATGAATCAAATGCATCCTATTCATAACCAACATGCCTTATGTAACCAATCAAATAAAGGAAAATAATTCAGTTAAAACCCAAAACAATTATACTACAAAAATATTATTAAGAAAGAAAAATTAGATGATCATATATGATATCATATTTACATATATGGTTCTTTTATAATTCAATAAAATTGATTTAAATATTGTACAGTAGGTTAGAATACCCTTCCCCATGAAAAAGTGTAGGGTAAGGGTTAATTTTACAATCTCTTTATTATCCGAGATTGTTTCTACCTAAGTATATACTGATACCTCTTTATCATCCACATCCATTATTTATTAAAAATGTTTTTATAAATATTTTTTTAACTTATATGGTGGGTGATGATATTTTCCACCATTATAACATCGTCGAAGCTTCCCTCACAAGCTTATAATAATATTTTCAAAATAAATATTTCCTTTTATAATTATAGGAAATTTAAATGATTTCAAAATATAAAGAGATATTTCTCTAAAAAAAGTATTCATTTCATCTATGTCAACATTTTTTGGTGGATTTTACGCTTGTCTATAGTTGATTTATTACGATTCAAATCTTCCATATTGTTTTGAAGGTTTTGTAATATGTTTGACTGTAGATGTTTTATTTTTATACCATTAATGGTTTATGAATAAAGTATTGACATTCCATATGCTTCTTTAAATATGAATGTTTATGTGAAGTTGAAACCTTTTCATATGAGGAATTTATTGAACTTAAGAAGTGATAGGTAGAGCCCGATATAGCTCCTAGATTCATCAGAAGGTCTCATTAGACAAACTAGTGTCTTGGTACAAGGTCATGGAAATATCTTATTTGCAATCATGGAACACGGCCTTGATGATGTTGTTATGATGTATGGCATTATGCATTCCATCATTATGAAAGTTTCTATTGATATTTCATTTGATTATTCGACTATTAGAATATATACGTGGAAATGTAAATGACATTATTTGAATTTATCATTGCCATATTGTGCTTTTGTTTATTTTTAAAAGGCATTTGTTTTGGTCTTATACATTGCCTTAAATTTTTATGCTTCTTTATGAACGTTTTTTCTTTATTGTTATCCTTACTGAACATCTGAGCTCACACCTTTCTATTTTTTATTTTTCCCAATATGTAACAATGTATTTAATTGTTGACCTTGTAATGACCCAAAATTATGAATAAATCTTGTTACCTAATTTTGTGTGTTATTTTATTTTATACTCAACAAAACTGTTTTATTTCATAAAATGAGTATAATTAAAATGAGATCATTGGGTTTCGACTGTTATATGACCATTTGTCAATATGACCGTCATAATCATAATGTTACGAATATTGTCTCTAAATACAAGTGATCATGGTTAATTAATATAGAAATAAGATTCAATGGCCTCATCCAGTAGTCTCGGGCCAATCAAATCCCATCTAACAGAACATGGGAAGAAGGTAGCACCACTGGGCTTTGCTCTGGACCAAACCCAAGCTGAACATCATCATGTTATGTTAGAAAGGAATCGCCTTCATGAGAAGTTCAAACTGATAGAAATTACTACTCATGCGACGTTGGCCAATCCGCCCAGAGATTCTATCACATTAGCACACCTTAAACTTAGGTTCAATGGTGGGGTTATAAGCGGCTATGTATGGAGACCGTAACTGCATTGTGTAATCCATTAAGAGAAATAAAATTTTTCTTTCTTCTTATGGTAATGTTTTTTAATTTTCAAATGTCTATATAAATCTAGGATCTATATTATTGATGAATTTGAAAAAAAGGGATATTTTAAAATATTTTTTATGCATTAAATAATTAATGATGTGTAATGATTTTCAAAAAATGGTCCTCTTCAAATTTGTTCAGTGAGAAATTTGGAGTCTAATATGATCAACATAATTTTTGGTGAATACTGATTTTTAAATAGTGAATTTATGCTTCAGATTATTAATGTGAACAACTGGATTAGTAATATCATTTAAAGAATGTGTTAATATAATATAGGGACCTTGATTAATTAATGTGATTCAATAAAACAGGTAAATAAATGTTTTATAAATTATTATTCAAGTATTATTTTTTTCATGTGAATATTAATTTTTATTAAAAAAAAATTAAAAATATTTAGACAATTATTTTTATGAAATGGAATTTATTTTTGAATTCAGAACATCGATATTATGTATAGGTAATTTTTGGGGATTTTTCTAGAAAAAAATGAATTTTTTTGTGAATATTGTTTTTATTTAAATGTTAAATTAAAAATATTTAGAAAATTATTCTTATAAAATGGTGTTTGTTTTTAAATTCAGAGCTTTGATATTATGTTAAGGTAAATTTTTGGGAGTTTCCTGAAAAAGTTGAATTTTCAGTGAATAGTAAAAATACAGTTTTAGGGTTTCGCTATGTTTAATGACATCATAACTGCATCATAATGATGTCATGAGATATTTTAAGGGATGGTCGACTTGTGAATAGTATGGTAAGGTATGAGGTGTCCCATGTGGCCAAAACCATGAGTAAATACCGCTTGTTTTTCCAATACCACCAATGAGGTGTCCCTTGGCCATTAATACCTTGTCCTCTCACATTCCCTATAAATATCTAGCCATTCTCTCATCCTTTAAATTCCAAAATCCTCCTCAAGGATGTTCTGGTCTCCTTACCTCCCAAGGAGTCCGCCCAAGGTTCTCTCAATCACATCAAGGTCCCAGCCTTCATGTTTTAAGAATTATGTTTTCAGGTAAGGGATCCTACCTCTCACTTTCTTATCAAGTACTCTCGTTTATGTCATTTCTTTTAAGCACCATGTTATTATGTTGGGGGTGTTATTTTAAATTCATATTACAGTTCTTTTTTATGTTCATGTTATTAGAGACCCTCTCTTCCTCTCAACATTTCATTTTATGAATTCTTAAGTGGCGCCGTTAGGCTGGAGAATTTTTGTAAGAGATTCTTTCACCCTTCTCATTTTCATGTTCTATTTTCATGTCAAGTATTTCAAGTTCCTTTTTATTAAGTTGGGGTATGATCACTATATCTATAATACTATTCTTTTATTTTCATATTATGGGATACCCTATTTTATCTCATTAATTCATTTTTTGAAATTTAAGTTATGCCGTTTGGCTGCCGAATTTTCATAAGAGAAGTCTTATTTTTGTCTTCCTTTCAATTTCTTCGTTTCATATGGTATAACATTCAAATTTAATTACCATGTTCCTAAATCCATTATATTATATTCTCATAATATTCTATGGATCATTTATGAGTTGTTTACCCATGTCTCTTCTCTTTTCATTTTTTTCTAAAACCCTTTAACATATCAGTTATGCTGCAAAATATTCGTCTCAAATTGTCTTTCTATTTTTCTCAAGTTCATTTATTTTATTAATTGAATACTCAAAACTCTTTATTCTACAGGGTTATTCACATATATATCTAAATTTTCTATTTTAAATTCTTGGATTTACATACATGAGACCCACATTCTTTTTCTTTGGGTTTAAAGTGACATATAGATCACGTCTTTAAAGCAATTTTTAAAATGATATGATTATGAAATGAAACCCATTTATTTTATGATATATCGGTTATTTATGAAATTTATTATGATGATATATGTGGATCACATGATAATAAATTCGAACTAAGGGTTCTCCCTAATAGTACTCCAATGCATTGGGTAATGATGTAACCACTAGAGATTTCAATTTTAACGATACCGTGGTGAATAACTTTGGTAATTTCAAATGACACCTTGGGGATGGACCTTGGAGATATGTTAATGATTTTCTAGGTTAAATTTTGTAGCCACATATTAATGTTATGAATCTTGTTCTTTCCATTATGAATTTCCTCATTATCTCTTTCTCATGACATGATTTTATTTTTCATTACTTTTGATGTATCTCAAGATCACATGTAAAATGTTTCCCTTATTTCTATTACAGGGCCTTTTGATCAGCCTTTCCTTTGATGTATGATCCCAGGTTATGAGATGCTATAATGATCTTAGGATGAACAAATGAGGAATCATTTCAAGTGATTAAGAATAATGTTTTATGTTGTCATGTATTATGTTCCTGGTTTCCAAGTCACTAAACCTTAAAGATCATCAATTTTGTATATTGTAATGAATTTTATTGTGATAAAAAGGTACGATGTTATAGATGGTATCAAATGGAGGTTTAGTTACTTGTGGAAATTAAGATATAAAAACTTTAGGATTAACCCTATAGAAAAGTCTAAATATAGGAAATCTTCATGGTATTGAGAAAGTGGGTTCCACGCAAATAAATCCCTATCTGGATAAGAAAAAGTAGTGGTGGTTCTGGCACAAATGTTCCTAGGAGTGAAAACTTCGACAAGGTGGTTTGGGGTTGATCCAGGGTAACCTAGTGCATGATAATGGTCTTTGCTGCACTCTTTGTTTGACACACCTGGGGGACATTCTTTGGTAAATTCATAAGCTTTGTATGAACCATTATTAAAGGGACAAAAATAAAATAAAATAAATATTCACATAGGAATATATGATCATGGATAACATAGATTGGAACCTAAGAGATCACAAGTTAGGGTATAATTTTATTCTACAATTTTTTCCTTATATGCTGGAAGTTTCCATTTCATGATTATTGGCTATGTATTTAAGCACCATAATTATACATTATTTTCTTAGTTAATGGAGGGAAATGTAAGAACATGTCCCAAAAACAATTGTCATAGGAAATGTGACGATTACCTTGTTAGTATGACATATATAATGAGAGATCAAGTTGAACAAATTTTGATTATGCCAAAACAGGTATAAAAAATCACAATTAATAATTGGTACCTAGTTGAATGTCCCAATTCATCAAGGAAGAAGAAGGAGAAGTCTCAAGGATTTCCATCTGATAAAGATGATAAGGGAAAGAAGATCAAATTTCCTTTGTGAAAAAAGTGTGGAAGGAGGTACCAAGGATAATGTCACAATGGAACCTTGACATGTTTTAAGTGTGGGGTGATTGGGCATAAAGTATCCAATTGCTTTTAAAAAATGGATAATGTGATTAATAGAGATAAGGATCGATCTAGTGTACCTTATACTTTTCAATGTCGTAAATGTGGACAAGTTGTACATTATCCAAGGCAATGCTCTCTTGGAAGGGATTAGAAGAATGAATAGAATCAACAATCATCAAGGACAAGGGAAAAATGAATGTCCTATGCTGAGATGGATCATGATGACTAAAGTACATGTATCTTCTTCTCAATAACTATCTATGTCATGTTGTATTTTTGTTTGTTCCCTATGAGCATATCTTTAATGTTTTCTAAGATCATCGAGTGACTACCTAATATGATTTTATATCATTAATGAAAACATCTATTGATATGTACCACATGTTGATGTTGTGAAACAGTTCTTCATGAAAAAAAATAATGATTAAGGGATTAAAGGATGATTATTATTTTGGAAGACATTCACTATTTTGGTAACCCTATATGATCCAGGTAAATATATTAATATGGAATTTTAATTGAGGAGTAAAGGTTGACTTATATTTTGAAGAATCTATAAATTTATGGTGAACTTATAGTAATTTAGGTTACTTATGGAAATGATTAAACTATCTTGGGAAAATATGTTTAGGTTAGTTACTTTTGCTATAAGATGTTATGAGTGGTTGATGTTGTTTGGAGATGAACAATAATGTTTATCTTGGAAGACTATGTTATCAAATCCTTCTTATATTTGGGTTTCATGCTTAGATTAGTTTATTTTGAGGAATTTTAAGGACATTTATTCATGGAATGATCTATGATGAACTTTAGGTAGTACTGTGGATCTTTGAATATTTAATGTAGTTTCCCTTCCTATGGGATTATTTCTTTTTGAAGAGTTGTTTTATCTTACCCTTTCTATTTTTGGGATAAATGTTTAATGATAGATAGTTATTATTTTGTGAATTATGTGATTCTCTATAAGATGATTCTTGTGATTTGATGAGACCATGTTTTTTTGAATGCTCGTCGTTTGGAGAAAAGATTAGTATTTGTATAAACTTATTAAATGATGAAAGTCTACTTGAAGGTAAGTATATTTCAATGTGTTCTTATTCTATGTAGTAAATTATTACCTCAAAATTATTAAATGGAATGTAAAAGAAAAATCTTTCTTGCTTACATTTTCTACTGGGTAATAAATGATCCTTTACACACATCATAAGTTTGTGATTTTCTTGTGGGTAACATTCTCCTAATCATGATTTCTATCACTATTCATCAGAACATGACCCTTTTTTCACTTTCATATCCATGTTTCCTTACATGGAAGCCTAGTATGGGTTAACTCGGGTAACCTTGCGTCTTCCCTTTAATTAATTTAAAGTAATAGTTTTACTTACTCTTTTTTATAATGTTGGACTTTCAATGAATTCTTCAACCCAATTTTAAAAATTGAGAGGACGCAATTTCTTAAGGGGGAAGAATACAACGACCCAAAATTTTGAATAAATCTTGTTTCCCAATTTTGTGTGTTATTTTATTTTATACTCAACAAAACTGTTTCATTTGATAAGATGAGTTTAATTAAAATAATATCGTTGGGTTTCGACTGTTATATGACCATTGGTCAATATGACCGTTAGAAACATAATGTTACGATTATTGTCTCTAAATACAAGTGATCTTGGATTATTAATAAAAAAAATATTAGATGGCCTCATCTAGTAGTATCGGGCCAATCGAAGCCCATCTAACAGAACATGGGAAGGTGGTAGCACCACTGGGCTTTGCGTTGAACCAAACCCCAGCTGAACTTCACCGTTTGAAGCTAGAACAAAATCGCCTTTGCGAGAAGTTCAAACTGGTAGAAATTACTAATCGTGCGATGTCGGTCGAGCCACCCTCAGATTTTCTCACCTTAGCACACCTTACACTTAGGTCCTACGCTGGGGTTATAAGGGGATATGTAGGGAGACCATAACTTCCTTGTTTAATACTTTGAGATATATTAAATTTTTCTTTCTTCTTATGGTAATGTTTGTAAATTCTCAATTTTCCGGATAAATGCAGGATGTTAATTATTGATGAATTTGAAAAAAGGGATATTTTAAAATATTTTTGTAAACCATAAATAATTAATGATGTGTAATGATTTTCAAAAAATGGTCCTCTGCAATGTGTTTAGTATGAAATTTTGAGTCTAATAAGATCAACTTAATTTTTGGTGAATAGTAATTTATGAATAGTGATTTTACGCTTAAGATTAGTAATGTAACCAAATGGATTAGTAATCTCATTTAAATAATGTATTAATATAATATAGGCACCTTGATTAAGTAATTTGATTCAATAAAATAGGTAAATAATTGTTTCAGAAATTAGTAGTCAAGTATTTCTTTTTGGTGAATACTATTTTTTAGTTAAAAATTAAATTAAAAATATTTAGAAATTAATTTTTATAAAATGGACATTATTTTTAAATTCATAACATCGATTTTATGTTAAGGTAATTTTTGGGTATTTTTCTGAATAAATTGAATATTTCGTGAATAGTGTTTTTATTTAAAAATTATATTAAAAATATTTAGAAAATTATTTTTATGAAATTGAGTTTTTTAATTAAGATCATTGATATTATGTTAAGGTAAATTTTTGGGAGTTTTATAAAAATGTTGCATTTTCAGTGAATAGTAAAAATTCATTTTTAGGGTTTCGGTATGTTTAATGACATCATAACTGCATCATCATGATGTCATGAGATATTTTAAGTGATGTTCGACTTGTGAATATTAAGGTAAAGTATGAGGTGTCCCATGTGTCCAAAACCACAAGGAAGTACCACTTTTTTTCCAATACCACCAATGAGGTGTCCCTTGGCCATTAATGCCTTGTCCCCTCACATTCCCTATAAATACCTAGACATTCACACATCCTTTCCATTCCGAAAACCTCTTAAATGAAGTTATAGTATCCTTACCTCCCAAGGAGTCCTCCGAAGGTTCCCTCAATCCCCTAAAGGTCCCAAACATCTAGTTTTAAGAGTTATGTTTTGAGGTAAGGGATCTTACCTCTCAGTTTTTTTTTCAAGTACTCTCATCTATGTAATTTGTTTTAAGCCCCATGTTCTTATGTTGGGGATGTGTTTTTATATTCATATTACTGTCCTTTTTCATGTTCATTTTATAATAGTTCCCCTCTTTCTCTCATCATTTCATTTTATGAATGTTTAAGTAGCGTCGTTAGGCTGCCGAATTTTTGTACTGGATTCTTTCACCCTTCTAATTTTTAAGTTCTATTTTCTTGTCAAGTATTTCAAGTTACTTTTAATTATGTTGGGGAATTATCTCTATATCAATCATACTTTTCTATTATGTTAATATGATGATAGACCCTATTTGATCTCATGAATTCATTTTTTGATGTTTTAAGTTACGTCGCTAGGCTGCCAAATTTTCATAAGGGAAGTCTTATTTTTGTATTGCATTCATGTTTTTCATTTCATATGGTATATCTTTCAAATTTCATTACCATGTTCCTAAATCCTTTATATTCTATTCCCATACTATTTTATGGATCATTTTTTAGTGGTTGACCCATGTCCCCTCTCTTTTCAATGTTTTCTAAATCCCTTTAACATTGTCGTTATGCTGCATAATTTTCCTCTCAAAATGCCATTCTATTTTTCTCAAATTATTTTATTTTATTAAGTGAATACTCAAAACTCGTTATTCTACAGGTTTATTCACATATATATCAAAATTTTATATTTTAAATTCTGGGATTTACATAAATGAGACCCGCTTTCCTTTTCCATGGGTTTAAAGTGACATAAAGATCCCGTCTGTAAAGATGTTTTTACAATGTCATGATTATGAAATGAAACCCAATTATTTTATGCTATATAGGTAATTTGTGAAATGTTTGATGATGATATATGTTGATCACATGATAATAATGACAAATTAAGGGTGCACCCTGATAGCGCTACAATTCATTGGGTAATGATGTAACCACTAGAGATTACAATTTTTACGATACCCTAGTGAATAACCTTTGTAATTTAAAATGACACCTTGGGGATGGACCTTGGTGATATGTTCATGATTTTTTATGTTAAATTTTGTATCCACATATTAAAATTATGAATCATGTTCTTTCCATTATGATATGCCTCATTATCTCTTTCTCTTGCCTTAATGTTATTTTTCATGACTTATGATGTATCTCAAGTTCACATGTAAAATGTTTCCCTTGTTTCCATTACTGGGCCTTCTGCTCCCCCTTTCCTTTGATGTATGCTCCCAGGTTATGAGATGTTATAATGAACATAGGATGAACAAATGAAGACGCCTTTCAAATGTTTAAGAATAATGTTTTATGTTGTCATGTATTACGTTCCTAGTTTCAAAGACACTAAAACATAAAGATCCTCGGATTTGTATATTTTAATGAAAGTTAATGTGATAAAAAGGTGGGATGTTATAGACCTGAAGGTATAAGTTAAGGATATAAGTGTGTTCCATGGGGACAAAATCCTATTGATGTATTTATTTCATTATGTAATGTAAAACATATGAATGTATCTAGTATTTACAAGGCTACTAAACTAATCGGTCATTCGTGACATGATTCCTCACATCTAACCAATGTTTTATAATAATGTACTGAATATGGGTAACTAGGTTCCAGGATTTAAATTAGGTATTAGTGGAAGTTTAGTAAAAATCACGAAAACGTGATTTAGAAAAACTCTCATAAGAGAACACTTTCTTAAGATAGAAATTGAGGATATGTATATATGAACTTCCTATTATTTTTGTACTGTAGAGATTTTGTGTGTTTTACAAACAATACATCCCTGTCTGGATACTAAAAGGTAGAGGAGGCTCTAGAATAGATGTACGTAAAGGGTTAAACCTGAAAACACCACTTTGATCTAGAATCTAATGGGAACTGGTGCATGAAAACGGTCTATACTGCACTCTGGGTTATGACACTCCCGGTGGATATTCTTTGGATAATTAAAATTTCCATTACAAACCATTAAGAAGGATTTATAAGTATATAATTTCTATTAGAAAACATTTTTATTATTATGGATTATATCCATGAACTATTCAATTTATGGTAACTGTTTTACAAGATCAGAATTATGTATTGTGGTTTATAAACTAATATATTGTATGCCATTATGGTTCATAGTGGAAGGAATGAAAACTATATCAATGCATGCAATCCATGTAGGGATTTCCCTCATTCTCAAGATAATTATAGTGGAAATGGTGATGAAACTAGTGCTGATCATTTTATCTTCGTGTTGGGACAACTCATACAAGTTATGAATAATAACCTTACCGATATGGAGCATCCTGATTCACAATGTGGAGGATAATTGTTATACCGATTCATGAGGAAACAACGACCAACATTCAATGGGACTAAAAATCCATTTGAAGCTGAGAAATGGATAAGTTCCTTAGAGAAAATAATTCATGCTTTGGGGAGTAGCGAAATGGAAAATGTTTTCATGGCAGTTTATCACCTCACGGGAGATGCAGATCAATGGTGGTCATTGATTCCAAACATAATATAAGTTGATGAAGTATAAAATATGGAATAGAGGGAGTTAAAATATATTTTCTTAGAAAATTATTTTCCTCATGGCCATCAAGAGGATATGGGAAAGTAATTATTGAGACTGAGACAAAAGGTGTATGAGAATGACCCAAAATATGAGGTTTACTTTACAAGGATAGAAAGGCATACTTTAGATTATATACGTAACTCAAGGAGTATGATTGATCGATTGTTTGATGAGTTAAACCATTTCACTGGTGGGAATTAGTCTCATGATCCTTAGTATCATACAATGATATTGTATCATGTTCTATCAAGAAAAAAAATTCTATAAGTCTTATAACATTAAATAAAAGCAGTAGAAATAGATATTCTAAACACTCTGAAAATGGAAATAACGGGAAGAATGAAAATGTGGAATATCCATCCTATGGTAATTGGGGGAAGAACACCCTGGTACATGCCTAAATGGAATGGGAGTCTTTTACAAGTGTGGTGAAAACAGTCACCAAGATCATGATTTCAAGGGGAATAAAGTGGTTTTCATTGTTGAATGATTCAATTAAAGTGAAAAGGGGCATTATAAAAATTAATTTCCTAATCTCCAAGGTAACATACCTCAAAAAAGGCCAAGAGAGTTAATCCAAGCATATGTGATCACTACTTCTAAGGTTGAACCTCCAAAAGTCATGGTGGAATGTAATTTAAAGGTTTTATCAATTTTAGCCCATGATGTATTTGATTCTATCGAATTGTTTCATATCATCCTAGTTTTCTATGAAAATTAGATATTTCCAATTTGATTTAACAATGTATTTGTCTTTCGAAACTCCTAATGGAAGTATCATTACAACAATGTTTTCTGAATCAGTTCCATTTCATTCATATAAATGGTATTCATCTACATATCACATTGTCATACCCATGATTGAATTTTATATAATCCTTGGTACAGATTGGCTCTCAGACCATGATGTGAGAATTTATTATTAGAAGAATGAGGTTACAATTATTGATGATGATAAGAAGTACTATTTCATTAGAGGAGAAACGTCACCACTAGATTCTTATATATATCCACCCCTATTAGATATACTACATTAAAATATTAGGGGGGAAAATAATTTAATTGCTATAGGTGAGGAAAGGAATTCTTAAATAGAGTATGTATCTATTGTGAAAAAATATGTTGATGTGTTTCTAGAGGATTTACATGGACATCCTCCAGAATTGGAAATTGAGTTTTCCATTGATTTAATTCATGGTTCAAGGCCAATATCAAATACACATTATATAATGGGCATTGTGGAATTAGTGTAACTAAATAAACAACTAAAGAAATTGAGTAATAAGTGATTTATTCGCCTTGATCTTTCTCTATGGGTTGCCCATATTCTTTTTTTAAGTAGAACTATGTGTCTATGAGGTTGTTTAATGACTACACGGAGACAAATTCTACTATAATAAAAAACGCATCCCTTACCACGCATTGATGATTTATTTGACCAATGTAATGGATATCAATACTTTTCAAAGATTGACATCTGATCTGGATATAACCAGTTGTGTGTGAAGAATGAAGGCATTATGAAAACATAATTTCTAACCAGGTACGGGCATTTTGAGTTTACAGTAATTATTTTGGATTGACGATTGCAATTTTTGTCTACATGGATCTAATGAATAGAGTTTTCAAGGAATATCATGGTGACTTTGTAGTGCAATTATTTGATGATATTTTGGTATACTCAAAAAGCTACAAAGATCATGAAAATAACTTGCGCATTATTCTAAAGACTCTTAGAAGAAATGAATTATATGGGATGATTAGAAACTGTGAATTATGGCTTCAGGATATTCCTTTTATTGGCCATATTTTCTCCTAGGATGGAATCTATGTTTATACATCTATGACAATGTCAATCCATGAATGGCCAACTCCGATGAGTATAACTAAGGTACACAATTTTTTTGGATTAGTAGGATATTATCGTCGTTTTGTCGAGATTTTTTCCCGATTGGAAAATCCATTAACCAAGATCACATGTAAAAGGATTAAATTTTTTTGGATGAAAGAGTGAGAACATTTTTTCAATGAACCAATGAGATGATTAGTAAATGCTCTTATATTGACTCTTCCATTGGGGAATGATGGGTTTGTTGTTCATAGTGATGAATCAAAGAATGTACGTGGTTGTGTCCTTATATAGAATGATAGAGTTATTTACTATGCCTCATTATAGCTAAGAATTCATGAGAAAAATAATCCTACTCCTGAAATTGAGTTAGCAGCTGTAATATTTTCTCTAAAAATATGGAGACACTATCTCTATGGTGAAAAATGTTATATTTATACTGATCACAATAGTTTGAAGTGTATTTTCTCATATAATGAACTCAACATGTGGTGAGAACGATGTCTTGAACTACTCATGTATTATCATTTTAATATACATTACCTCCTGGGGAAGGAAAATAAAATGGTAGATGCTTTGATTAAAAATGATCATCAGGTTTTGAACACAATGAGAGTTGAAAGGGATCCAATCATCATGGGTCTAGTAAATATGGATATGGGAATAACCATGTAAGGTGAAACATAAATACTTTCTCAAATGGTTTCCAAAACATCTTTACTATAATAGATAATGAGTTCTCTGACTAGTGATGAGGAGATTCAATAGAATATTAGATCTTTGAATGATGGGAGATTGTGTGAATTCATGTATGAAGATATAATTTTGATATTTGGGAAGAGACATTGTGTTCCAAACATTCCTGATCTAAAAAAAGGATATTTGGATGATTCTCATAGCTTAAATGTATCTATACACTCTGAGAACACCGAGATATATAGATATTTGAAGAATATTTTTTGATGTGACAACATGTAGAGGGAGATTGATGACTTTGTGTCAAGATGTATGGTTTTTCAACAAGTGAAAGTTGGTAGGAAACAACTTAGAGGATTCATGATACAACTTTTAATACCTGAGTAAAAATGGGAAAATATTAGAATGGATTTTTTCATGGGGCTACCAATGACTCTTATAAGGAATGATGCAATATGGATCATTATTGATCATCTTACCAAGTAAGCGTGTTTTCTTGCAATAAGATTGGATTTACCACATGGAAGTCTGGAAAGACTATATATTAATGAAGTTGTATGACTCTACGGTGTACCTCAATCGATTTTTTCTGATCATGACCACCATTTTACATCAAGATTATAGAAAAATCTTCAGAAATACCTGGATAGTAAACACCGATTGAGCACTGCCTACCACCCTCAAAACGATGGACAATCAGAATTGACAATTCAAACCACATAAGATAGGTTTGAGATCTTGCTCACTTGACTTTCAAGGTATGTGGGATAAATATTTACCTATGTTAGAATTTTCTTATAACAATATATTCCATTCAAGTATAAATATGGCACCATATGAAGCGTACTATGGAAGGAGATGCTGGACACCAACTTTTTGGAATGATGTTCATGAAGGAAAACAAGTAGGCCTATAACATGTTAATGAAATGATGGAAAATGTGAAGGTTATCTAGACCTACAGCAATGTGGCTCAATGTTTGCATAAGATCTATGCTGATAACCAAAGGATGTATTTGGAATTTTAGGTAGGAGATTATGTTGTCATGAAGGGATATCCATGGAAGGGAGTTATATGATTAGGTAAGAAGGGTAAATTAAGTATTATTTTCCTCAAACCTTTCGAAATTCTAGAACAAATTTCGGTTGTAGCTTACTGTTTGGCAATGCCACCTTGTCTCTCCGAAGTTCACAATGTGTTCCTTGTATCACTATTGAGAAAATACATTCCTGACTCAATGTATGTACTCACCTTTGAGGATATTGAACTAGAACCAGATCTGTCTTATTGGGAGGGGCCTATCATGATTCTTGATACAATTAAATAAGTGCGGAGAAACATGGAGGCTCGTCTCGTAAAATTTCTATGTAGAAACCATAAGATGGAAGAGGCAACATGGGAACCCAAAGAACTAATGATGAAGAACCGCCAAAATCTTTTTATGCAGTAATATTCACGAAATATTGAGGATGAAATTCTTTTAAGGTGGGTAGAATGTAACACCCCAAGCATCCACATTACGTTTCATTTTGAATAATACAATAAATTTTGTGGTACAAAACTTCTAGTTCAAACACCCCACAACCAATAAAACTAACCATTATTAATAGTGATACCCAATTTTAAAAATTTTATAAATTTTTTGTTTCAAAATGGACTTAATTTTTGGATTCGGAATATTGAAATTAGATTAGGGTGTGTTTTTGGTATTTTTTGGAAAATGATTAATTTTTTATGAATAGTGTAAAACACTAAGTTATTGTTTAAAACTGACTATTTATTTAAATAGTAATTTAATTTATTTATATTTATTTTATGTTAAAATAGATACATAATATCAATATATGTTCTACGTAATTCATTGAAGTCATTTTATAATAAGTTTAGATATATAAAAAAAATGAACTTTTTACCATCTTTTACCAACCTCCAAGGTGCATGTGTAAATTAGCATAAAACACAATTTTACAACTTTTGTGAGTATAATTTCAAAAATATGAGAGACATGGTTAATATCAGTATGTGAAATGTAGTTCAATATGACTAAAATATTTTTTTTGGTAAATATTAACTTTGGACTCTTATTTACCACGTTTATAAGTAAATAGGTTAATTAAGGGTAAAAATGATATCATAATAACCCTAACACGTGTCTTAATTATATTATATAGGTATAATTAGACCAAAAACAACCTTAGTAATAATATATGATCCTATTGGGTCTGCATGTTTTAGATTAGAATATTTATTATTATAGTATTTAAAGAATAGTTAAAAGACTTAAATTCAATGTTCAATATCTAAACCATTTTTAATATAGGGATAGACACAATATAAATTCGACTATAAATGATTATTGAAAAGTTAAAAATATTTCTTACTTAATTTTACTTTATTTTTATTTTTTAAACATTATACAATTTAATTTATTTATGATGCAATGATGATGCAGTAATTACCTTATTAATGAAATATTAAAATAAATTATATTATAAATATCCAAATAAATGTAAATTGAGACTTTGGATAAATTACACTAATTTTCTAGGTTAATATGACATGTTATTGTTAGTTAAATAAATTTTATTTTATGTGATAATGATTTTATGGATTTCAAAAAAATCATATACTAAATAGTGTCAAAATAGATATAATAGATTATTTAAAACAAGTAATATATTATTAATAGATATAATACTCTTAAAAATATATTTTCTATCCAAAGGACTTAGATAATGTTATATATTTTAATATTTAACTACATGGGGTTTGATTTTCTAGTTATTGAATGTTTATTAAGTATATAATATAAAAATACAAAGAGACATGTTAAATGTCAAACTATTTAACAAAGAGTTAAATTTAAAAGATAATGTTAATATGATAACCTAAACCTATATATAACCAATAGGTTGATAGGTTTTAGACCCTTACACACCATATCCTAGAAATAATTCATTTTCGATCCATTACAAAATGAAAATGATTTTATTATAAAATAATATTTAAAGCATTTTTAAAAGTGACCCTCACCTCCATTATAAAAGGGTACTTACCTTTCTCTTTGTTTCACACCTCCATAGCCATTTGGCTTTTCCAAACACTGACAAGATATCATCCAAACATTCCTATGTTCATCCTTATGTCCATACATTGATCATAATTCTAACCTGTGGGGATTTTTTATCAACTCAAAAGGAAACACCCGAAGTAGAGATAATAATTTCACCACCCTCTTTCAAATTCATTTCTTCTTCCACTTCCTATTTCTTTTTTTATTCCATATCAAAATAATAAATCTACTACCTTATCCATACTGTGATGTTATAAAAAATATGGTACAACCATGTTTTTTATTCTACCCATCCTACAAATGACAATGTCACCATACGTGTGTACGTACAGCCTTCCGTCTCCAGGTCGTGGTGAGGTTTGTTATTCAAACACTTCATTATTTGGATGGGTATAATAATGAGTATATCTAATGTAAATAATAAATATAATATGTTTATTATTATGTATATATGATAATAAATCCAATTAAATATGATTTCTCTATCAATATAATTATATTGTCACTAATGTGTACGTACTGATTACTTTCTCCAGGAATGCGATGTGATTCATTACCCATCATAATCATTGATGAATAATTTTAATTTTATGATTAAAATTAATATTTATGAACATAATATCATTATATATATGAATAAAATAAATCATATTCATAACAAACATGGCTTACATATCAATCATATTATGGAAAACGAATCAGTTAACACCTAAAATGATGATACTACTAAAATATTATTAACATTGAAATATTAGAAGATAATATACGATATCATATTTATGTATATGGTTCTTTTATAATTTAATAAAAATGATTTAACTACTATAAAATAGGTTAATTTACCCTTTACCAAGTAAATTTATAGGGTATGGGTTAATTTCAAAATATCATTATTATACGAGGTTGTTTTTACGTAAGTATCTACTCAAAACTCTTTATCATCCCCATCCATGTTTTCATAAAAATGTATTTCAAAAACATTTTTACTATTTACTATACATGTTTTAATGTAATTTATACCCTTATTTGACCTTATATGTTTTGAATGGAATCATTGCATCATTTTTCAAACAAGGCAATTTATAAGATTTTCGACAAAATTAAGGTAAGAATGTTTTTTTAACTTATACAGTGGGTGCAACTATTATCGGCCATTGTATCATCATCGAAGCTTCTATCAAAAAAATTTATTAATATTTTCCAAATAAATTTTTTCTTTTATAATTCTATGTCTTTTAAATGATTTCAAAATAGAAAGAGGTATTTCTAAAAAATTGTTTTGATTTAATCTATGCCAACATCCTTTGATGGATTTTAATCATGTTGGATGTCGATTTTTTATGATATAATTCTTCCATATTGTATTGAAGGATTTTTGATATTTTTGGTTGTGGATGTGTTATTTTTATACCATTCATAGTTTATGGATAATGTATTGACATTTTGTATGTTATTTTTAATACGAATGTTTCTGTTATGGTTAAAAATCTTCATATAAGGAATGCATTGGACTTAGTAAGTTACAGGTGGAGCCTGAAATAGCTCCTCGATGAATCGGTAGGTCTCATGAGACAATCTATTGTCTTGGAAAGAGGCCTTGGAAAAATATTATTTTATGTCTTGGCACAAGTTCATGAATTTGTGGTTATAATGTATGGAATTATGAATTACATCATTATGAATGTGGAAATTGATATTGCTTGTCATTATTCGACTAGTAGAATATCCATGTGAATAAATAAATGGAATTATTTGAATTTATATTTGCATATTAAAATGATTTTTATTTTTAAAAAACTTTTGGTTTTATTCTTATATGTTGCCTAATATTTTAATGCTTTTTTTATAAATTTTTGTGCAATATTGATATCCTTAATGAGAATCTGAGCTCACCCCTTTCTATGAATTGTTTTTCTCCGGAGGTGAAAGAGTATTTAATTGTTTACCTGTAGAGATAGGATACAAAGATAAGTTTTTTCAAAGGGGGAACATGTTTTTGATATTTTTATTTCATGTAGAAATGTAAAACATATAAATGTATCTAGTACTTACAAGGCTACTAAACTAATCGATATTTCAGGACTTGATTCCTTGTATCATGCCAATGTTATGTAATAATGCACCGACTCTGGGTAACTGAGGTTCGGGTGTTACACTCTTGTTTCCATTAGGACTTGAATATCATTATGGAAATTATCACATTGTCTATTACATTGATTGGTCAAATGAGCAATCCTATTTACTGAGAACAACTAATAAAAAAAACAAATAAATATTAGGGTGCTTGAATACATATCTAACAAATATATAAAAATGATACCATATATATAGGTAATATCATATAAATGAAAATTATATCCTAAAATATTATTCCATATGTTTCTATTTTTGTTATCTATGGTAAAATAATTATCCATATGATTATTACTAATTTTTTTTGACACAATAAAAAAAACAACATAAACATGAATCTGATACAAACAATATAAACCCTATCATTTCAGACATAATATTAAATGATTTTAATCACACTGAAAACCAAGGAAAGAATAGTTCAACATCATTTTATGACTAGGTAAAGGATTAGAAAACATGAATCGAAAATACAAATATCATTTATATAAAATCGGTAATGAGATATTAACTTCTATTAGGATCATATAAATACATATGTTAAAATGGGGAATACATAGAGATAATATATTACATATAATACCCAACAAGGGAATAAATGTGGGAATGTATCCTAGAACATGAGATAGATATAACAACATGTTAACATAAAAGGCATGCATCTTGAATATACATTATAATTAAAAACATATATAAAATGGAATATTGGTTTCAAAGTAATATAGGAATTCAAAATAAACATATTAAATGAAATAAATATGTGTAAATTATAAATTATAAAATAATATCACATGGTGGGAAAAGTCGTATAAAATATTTTGTTTACAATTTAATCCCCTACATTATATCTCATTAGACAAAAAATTATAAAATTAATTACACTTTTATCTAAGTGTTCCCATAATAACATGTTCATTAATATTTTTGAGAAATTAAGAAATCAATCATAATTATTAATCATATGTGTTACACATACAATCTCTTGGGTATCATAATCTTATTATAAAGCGTTACCAAAGGGTGTATCAAAATAGTATACCTAAAATAAGTGATTTAAATCATAATAAGACATTTTAAGGGATGAAAAATTATAGACATGATAAATGATGTCTAACTAATATAAATACATATAAAAATAGTGGTTAGGTAATAATGAAAAGGTGTCGATTAAGAGTGGTTTTAGGAGAAGTGGTAAATAAAGAATAAAAGGGGTGTTGTGATAAAAATTAAATTAATCCCGAAGTGATCTCAAATAGTATTTCAATAAAAAGTATTTTTTAATTATGTATAATTTTTTTAAATCATTTCATTAATTGGAACACTATATGTTTCATTTAATATAGATATTTTACATTAAATCCACTTTTCGAAAGGAATAATGAAAAAACAATTAATAAATGTTTATTCCCATAAATGAAAAACTAATCAAACATGGTATATACAAGTGAGATATATATGTATATATAATGAAGAAATTCATAATTAGAATTATGTGATAAATTGAGGTGTATTAAGAGGTAACATAACATAATGCTAACATGGAATTTCAGAATAATCTCTTACTTTATGTTTGAATATCTTATTCACTATATCATAATTTCAAATATAAAAAGAATAGTTCACTAATTACATAATTCAGAATATATTATTAAATTTTTTGATTTATTTTTATTTTATTTAGGTCATTTATGAACATCTCCACGAGTTATAATTTATAATGTTATCGATCTAAAAGCATTCATATTGATGGATTAATGGAAATTTTTATTTTTTATAATTATATAAATTCATTAATATTTATGATTCATTCCATAGGGCCTTCATGTCCATTAATATGAAGGTGATGGGTTCTTAATACTCTAAATTTCTACATTCTAATGGTGGGAGAATTTGTTCACATTCAATGGAAATGTTTTCTACTTGAATGAAATGGGATGATTAGTTGTTGGTTATTACATCCATGGACTATTCTAGGATACTTGTTTACAAGACTCTGCATCCCCTATATATTATGTCATGTTCGTGGATCTCATTGCCGGTTCCATATCTCTGTGAACCCTATATAATTACAGTACTATTATCATGAAAGGGAATGAACTGTTGGCCCGAATATATTCATATTTTTCACCACTGGACATTTCTAGATATAAGGGTCATTGTTCACCAATAAATCATCATAAATGGTTGAAATATCATTAGAGGAATCATAGTTTTGGATTCAATGAAAACTCATGTTGATCACGAGGTAATTAATACCACGACAATATGTCTTCAAATACATGTTACCTTAGTCATCCCATGTTTCTATAAAAACATAGATATTTAGTGTCAGGTCACAAGTTCTACAACATCAAGATATATGTTATAGTGTCTGGGTGAGATAGATCTGGTCATGGGATTTTCATATCGTATAGAAGGATCGTTTGATCAGAATATCCCATGGTGGTGGACCAATAGGTGTGTCCCTTTGAAGGAACACCAAGATACTTTACCAATGGATCCAAATTCCCTACTATGGTATATCTGAAGTTATTGATTAAAATTATTTTTAGAGGACAATCTAGATATTCATCACTAGAATTATGATGTTACCCCTATATAGATTACAAATTCTAGGACGAAGCCTCAAGGTGGTGTCCTACATACCCTAATTATAATACATGATTAAAAACCAATGTATTTGGACATCGTAGTTTAATTCATGTTGAGGGACTGATCCATTTATTTTAATATAATTGGGTAATCTGGCCCGTTTCATCAAAGGATGATAAATGAAGGAATGTGTGGGAGATAACTTGTGAAACCTTATATTCTGAAGATAATTTCACTTGGGGTAATAGTTTGGGTATTATGCATATAATCTTCTCATCATAGGAGGATTTACCTTGTATGAATATAGTAAGGAATATTCCTGAAATATTCTTGTGAAATGTCTCTCGTACAACCATAAGAATGGATATCGTGAAGCTTACATAATGGAAGCTTCAATTTTTAAGTGTCTCATCCCTCAATGGGGGAATATGGGTTGGAAATAATGTATGGATTCTTCCTAGGAATTTGAGCTTCATCTCAGGGTGTGATGTTTGATTCTAGGTTTGGAGAGAATGTGGAAACCCATGATGATCATACATGGGGAATCTTGTGTTCAACACATAGGGTAATTATATATTTTTTTGACTTTTGTTTAGAAATATCTCATTATGTTTAACATAATTTAACTAGGATGTGGAACTATGGTGTTTTACATAATTAATCCCATGAATTGGGGGACACAGTTTTCACCATTTGGAATTTCAAGACTACCACTCATACACCTTTGTGTGGTGAAAGGAATTAGGGAATGCATAGCAAAGTGGTAAATCACAAGATCCATGTTATATTTAACATTATTTGATGAAAAATTGGATAAGGTAACCATTCATGGATAAAGAATGTAAAATGGGGTCCTAATCCACAGATGTAGTTATGTGGGTGAACAAAAGAGTTTGGGGAACTGGTCTCATGGGGACTTGAGGTGTAGTAGAACTAATCCTGGACTGATATATGGGTCCTAGGAAATTCACCTTCCCAATGGGGTGTTAACAAAAGATAGGATCCGTATGGGGTTCCATGGGACATTCTCCATGAATAATCAATGTTCCCATGAGATGTAATTATGTTTCATTGGGACCATACTATGGTTAGGGACATCACAATGGAGTCTTCTTTCCGAAATAGGGTGACACTAACATAGAGTGACGACCTGATTCATAGGGGAAATATTTTAAATGTGTGATTTCATTGAAAAGAATCTATTGTCTAATAGGTCATTATTAGTCTATGAAGGTCTTGGTTCATTGTGATTGGAATCTATACATTAGGCAGATGATATCAATAACACAAGAGAGGATCTTTCACAATGATTGGATACCTTGAGTGATCCATTTTCTGTATTTTTTGAGATGCTACAGAGATATTTGAAATGATATTAAAATTGGAAGTTGAAATTTCATCATCCATTCCCAATTGTAATAATGAATTGGACTTTATCTAGAAGTCAATTTTACAAATAATATATGTCTTCATGATGCTTTACAAGCATTGAAAATGTATAAAATCCTTGAGATTCAAGGCTGACACACATAGATTCCCATCAGGCCTCCACCTGGTCATGAATCATTACAAAAATCTTAATTTCACTACACAAAGAATATTGTCCTACCTCCATGACCATATGAAAATTTCTCAACTCTAGGGCTTCACAATCACCATTCATTCATGGGGAACGTGTTATTCGGAAAACATAATACTTAAATGTATTTCGAAGCCGTTTTTGTAGATTCTACCCAAACTAGTTATGATGGAGTTTTCTTCCTCTATATTCCCTATGGAAAAATTATCTATGATTAATCAAATCCCCCCCCCATCATAATGAGAGTCTTAATGAAAATTGTTACTATACTATGGGGTATAATCACTAAATGTTTTCCATTAAACCGCCTCTAGCGATTATCAACCAGAATTCATGTCTAAAATTTCCACATTAAAAAGTACTACGGGATCATGATGGTGGATGTATATATGTAAATAAAGTTGGGGTAACATAGATATATCCCCATACTACCAAGAAGAAAAATCCATATGATAAATTTTCGAAAACACAAATAGTTCATGACAAATCCACAATTCTAATTCATACTACTCGCAAATCATAACTTCTAGGTGATAAAATCATCCTGAAATATGTTCTATAAAACCAAACACCAAAATCTAGATAATAAAAAAATTTCTCTGTGAGAAACCATGTTGAAACAAAATAATGGGACAAGAATGTCTTGAACAAATAGGTCTTTCTAGAAGATGATGGTTGTTAAACATATCAGGATGAAACTGTTGGAAATATGGGGAATTGGGATAGTGTTTATAGATCAGTAGACCACAACACAATTATTTCATTTTAAAAAAATCACAATGTGAGTAATCATTGTGCAAGAGGCTACCACTATACCATTTAAGGGTGATATTTGATGTTTTTATACCTATGGCGAGAAGAGATGAGTAGGACTATTTGTTATGTCACACATTTTGATAGTTCATATGGCATAGGGATGTTAGGGGGCCATATCTGAACAGACCATGGGCTAACCATAGTAGACACACTCTATATCAATATCATTTATATTGAAGTAGATAAGCCATCAGATGAAACATCCACCAATAGTATTATATATCCCATAAGTGGGGTATGGGGGATCTATTCAAAGGATGTAACATCATTTTGGACCAACACCATGGTGGAAACATCAATGATTAATGGGTATATGAATATTGGACAAGTGGATTGTTCTATGAGTTCAAGGATACGATGAAAGTAGTTGGGATCTATGAGATATTCATGGACTCAATGTATCATCTTTACCTATAATAGGATATCATTATTGAGCTACAATGAATTTGGTCTCTATGGATAGAAAAATTTCATCTTCATCATGGATTGGTTAGGATTAACCTATATGATTTTCACCCAATTTTTTGGATCCAAATCTAGGGACTGATGATTTACATGTTCTTCCTTGATAGGAACAGGTGTGAGGAAACAAGAGAACATGTCCACCGTAGTGAAGGATCTTCTGAATCTGGAAAAGGGAACAAATGAAGAGAATTTTGGGAAAAATGATATATCATTCATTATATGGATTAGATATTTCTGTAACAAACATGATCATGTAGTGGAAGTACATGATGTGGTAGGTCAAAAAAGGATTCTACCAAGGAAGTTGTTCACATGTATTGGGGAATACTAGTGGGCCAATGTAAACTCAAACATGCTGATCTTAGGGAATATACTGTAGTCGTTGTGAGTTTAAAACTTAAATAATGAACCACCATGGACATGCATGTGTGGTTCATTATATTTCTCATATATTGATGGATTCTCCCTCTAAGGTATGCACACATGGGGCTGTTGTTGGGTTACTTCATTATGGATGTGATGTTTGATATTTGATAACATTTAATATTATCTGTCCTGGAATTGGTGAAGTTGAATAAGGTTATTAGACACATCAAAAAATGGGAGTCTCTTATCTGTGTTTTTGGGAACCACAATTTTCCTGTATATATGGTTGGCCATAGACATTGGTGGATATGAGAATATGAGTCCAATATCCCTTCTAATCACAAACATCCAACCACTAATCATGACAATTTCTGGATATCACCTGCTCATGTTGGGATTTTTGGATGTGCTGAAAAATGTTGGGATAGAAGAGTGTTTTATATTCCTTGCATTCCATATCCTATAGGTTATGCTAACTGATGATTGTACTAGAACCATTGAGATGTGATCAGAACTCATATCTTTATGAGGTAGGTTATTAGTAGTGGGGGGTCATCTGGAAACTCATATTTGAACTATACAATATGAACTGTTTTGGATCGAAATTTGGATGTTTGTAGTGGTTAACACCCAAGGTATACACCGACGTACACCAGGATTGTTAAATAGAATTTTCAAGGAAAATCTATCATATATTGACACAAAAGGTTAGTAAAATGTGAAATATGTTGTCACTTCCCACTATTGCCTATGCGGTCCTCCATGAATATGCACTTAGTAGGGAGAGGTTATATACTAGAGAGATACAATGGTCTCATACATCATAGATCAACTAGGAGACGAAAAAAAATATGGGGTTTTGAGAGGGAGGTGGTTGGAGTGCACTATGAAGGTAGAGCTGGCGAAGTGGAAAGGATAATTGCAGTAAGTCAAACATTCCCAATAATGACATATCTAGAGGTCATAGGGAGAGTATAGGTATTATCATGTTTGGTTCTCTCATAAAAAATTTGAAAGGATGAATGTGAACCATTCAATGAAATATCTATTGTGTGTTCCCATGGCTCAAATAAGCAGGTTTATTGACCATATGTTTCTACATGCATAGTTTTTCCCAATGCAATGTACACCAAAATACATTACAATCAACTTACCACAACTATGGGGATGCTAAATACCTCATTGAAGATTGTATATAACTCCCGAGTATGGGTCACAAAAATTCATGTTTCATTGTTCAGCAATAGAAATAATTGCAATACATTGAAGATATTCCATATGTATAATTGTCTTGGGGTACTATCTAACCATTGACATATTAGTTAAGGGTGCAACTGGATAGGTCTTACCCTATGTACATTCCTATGGGTCATGCTACTACTATAATGACCAATGGATAAGGATAGGGAGAGTCCAAAGGAAGTGTCCCCAATGAAGACATGGAAAATATGGAAACCATACTTTCAATTTAGTAAACCCTCTTATCATTGTACAATATTAGAAAGTATACTACCGTTAAAATGATTACATAAAAACATATTCCAATTTTGTCGAAATCGGTGATCATGAAAGAGGGTGACATTCCAGATGATCCTCAGTTAGAGGGTGAGAGAATATAAACCCTAAAAGGTGAGATTTTGGTGTTCCATCATATAATCATAGTCACATATGTCCGATCATCGATTGCAGCAGTTCCAGTAGATGAGGCGTCATCTATAGAGGTAATTACATTAATATAATTATTACCCATGATAATTCCTCAGATCCGAAGTGGATTATAGTATTGCTAAATGATTATTAAATATTTTATTTATTTATGGTCATCGTTTAGTTTTTTGGATATTGTATTTTGAAATGGATGTTGGATTAACATTTAGTTCTCAACCGAATTCATCAATATCTAATCAGGATGTGCTAGGGGTTGAGGTGGAAACAATAGTTTCCATCACCTCCGTGCAAAATTCCAAGGAGATTGTGATGGTCTAGCAAAACATGGAGGTTCCAGTGGAAGATGATGTTGAGACAGTGATTTTGGTGGATAGGGTTGATCTAGGGCTTTTGATGGGTATGATTGAAGGAGCTTTGGTGGTATATCCTATTGTAGCATCACCATCAGAGGTAGTTGTTATATATGATGTCATGATGGAGGAAGCAGTAACTGTGCTGACATGTTGGGTTATGGGAGGCTGTATCAGATGTTCCTGCTCTAAAAATTCACATTTTATAGGCTTATTAAGGTTATAAAATTATTTTTCCACCCATTAGGGTATCTAATGTTGATGAAATAGTCTCATATACCTCATAGTAACAATAAGGGGTAGTTAAGGCTTACACTATAGGTGGAGTGGCTGACAGGGTACAATTTGAAGAAATATATATCAATATTCTAATGAAAGAAAACATAGGCATTGATGATAAAAAAAATGATGTATTGAAAATATTTCACCATTATGATAATGTGATGCCTGAAGATTTTGAGGATTTTGGATCCAACACCTCCAAAGAGAATCATATTGTTGTTCACAATAACTGGAGTTATGTAACAGACATCGTCACCTGCACCCAGATAGTTTCCATGCCATGCATGGTTGCATATCTATTCCACTGGGAAGTTATTTTAGGGAATGGTGGGTTGCACTACAGTATCCATAAAATGCTATCTCGGGACATTTATATCAAAAGGGTTTGTTATTAATGGAAGTTGGATGACCGTTCGATGAAGAGAAACATGGTCAACCATACCAAGTGTCTTGAGAAAACATAAAGGAAACTTTCTTCCATAGAAAGGTTTGTGTAGGAGTATGTGACATGCATTGCTAATGAGTTTGACAAAATTGGTAGTCTGGAGGTACTATTAGTGGTAAAGGAGGCTATGGGGCCAGAGGCGACATCCGAAGAAGATGAGTACCTAGTACAATATAATTGGCAGTAGATCAAAGAAAAATATATTCATCCTAATGTCGATTAGGAGAATAAGTACTAGGTTTAGTAGAAATAATCCATGAATTACACTACATATAGGTTATTTGAGATGGAGCACTTGATTACTAGGGTCGACCATTAATGGAAATTTTATAAGGATAGGGTCTAATATAATGATGACACATTCAAACATTATTTTTTCATCATAAAAGTCCACATTCTATAAAATGATTTATCAATTTATTTATTTCACATTGGTTATATTTATGAAAAAACTTGTGGTGCTCCCAAAAATAATGTGATCCATGATATGTGCAAGAAATGAAGGATTGAGATGTGATTTCTCATTTGTATGAGAATTTCATAAAATTTCCATTTACATTATGTTTACATTGGTTGACTAACCAAAAATAGTGTTTTGGCTATGATAGGTTTTGGATGAAAAATGTGGGTCTCTGAACAACCAAAATTATCCTCAATGTTCCCCATTACAGGAAATGGTATAATTCTAGGGATGTCTAATTCAACTCGAACCAAGGGAAATAGAGCATGTGAATAAAAATTTACAATATTTGGAACTCATGAAGGAGTATTATTATTATATAGATAAACAATGACCATTTTATTGAAACATATCTAAAATATTATGTTATAAGGGATGTGGGTAACAAAATGAGTTTCAAGTGATGTCCATGTTCAATCCAAGGGACCTATATTAGGAATACATGAAATTTATTTCGATGCATTGGCCTTGAACAATTGGTCAGAGAGTGGGGCATGAAACCATTTCATTAGGGGGCTAATTTGGGTGTGAAGTGTGATGAGGATCCAAAAAATGAAATGTGAAGCCTGTGGATTATATTGTGAAGTGTTTGTATATACTCCTTACATCTAAAATTATACCAACATTGTAAAGAGAACATTGGTGTAAGGGAATTGATCCGAGAAAAATTCTTTTTCATTCTCCAGTGGAGCATCATTTCAGATGTCAAACAATAGTCTATAAACGAGAATGATGTGGAAGGATAATAACACCAATGTAAAGGGTATCTACAACAATATATTAAAATTTTTTATATCATGAAATAGAGATAATAGACACATAGTTTGACATTTATGTTGATGATGATAGACACGTTGTATAACAACATATAATGAGTGATTTAAATCACACGATTTAACACAATGTTATCGAGACATTGTATGTGGGGCTTACACAATATTCTTCGCATAATTTACTCCACATTCCAGGATAAAAGAAAATGAAGCATCTACTATATGTTGTAGGGTAATAGATAAATTTCATTTGATTGGATATGCGAACTAATGTTAGTGTGATGACTAGGGGGACTCTCAACACAAAAAATATTAGAGAAACTGTGCATGAAAAAACATTAATGTCATGTCTTTTGAAAATTGAATCATATTTTGAGTTCATAGAACTAAGACTATTGGGTAATTGTACCAAATGATATATGTGTGTCCAGGTAAAATGAAACCATGTAATAATTCAGTTTTAAAACACATTCCTACTAAATGAGGGAAATTGTTTATATAAACGATTCTTAGACAATGTGGTGGTGTGTCACAATGGTGCATTTGAATAATCAATGTAAATTTACTTGACATGAATAGAGGGGACTAGTATTCCACCTGATGTAACAAAATAAATGTTTGAGACAACTCAAAAATAGTTTAAGGTTATGATGTTAGGACTATGGATTTGAGTTTAAAGTCATAAGGCTCATACCATGAGTCGTTTCCCCAAAGGTTTTGTGTGTCATTTTATGGTAAAAAACTGAAATGACTAAAGAAAAAAATTCCCATTGATTCAAAATATATCGTTAGGTCCATAAAAGATATATTATGTTCATAATACTTGGAACTATGAGAAAATAACGTTGATATATATCGTGTGTTTGAGAAATAACCGAGCCTGAATAGTGGAAAAAAGTCACAACCCCATATGAATCTTATCTAGGGTGACGTGAACACAATTTAATGTATTGGTATTTAAAATACACTATGTTTAATGAAATAGTGTTTGGACCCTCGTGATGGGAGGATGATGATTATCGAAACCAAGTGTTGCATAGAATGATGAAGATATGTAACCGAAGGATACTGATACCTGTAGGAAGACATCCTCTTCAGTGAGGATATGGAATAATAACTCATTATAATGTATCATTGATCTACATAAGGTAGTATTTTTTTCCATATCATGTTTATAATATGATGAATACTATGTTTATTTTATAGGGTAGGGCTGCATTTTATCATTAAAGATTGAGCATAGGGTGTAAGAGGAATATAGATTAAGCTACCAATTTATTCAATTATCATATCAATATATGATAAAATAAAGTCCCTTAGATAATTAAAAGTAAAATTCTAGGTCTTATTCCGATTAATGATGCCCATATAGGCATTTTAGTGTCATAAGACTACCGATAATTAAATGTTTTACAGTGATTTTATTCCAGGGACTAGAGATAAAAATCTAGGATATACTACATAACCCATTGAGGTTTGAATCAAGCCATATATTTTTATAGAAAATGAATATATTTTAACTTCATTTTACTTGGATTTTGTTATGCAGTTTATATTCATAGATTGTATACAAATTCAAAACATTTTAATGTCATAATTATTTGACCATAGCGGCAGTTCTCTACGGATACATATATGACACAATAGAGTTGAAATTCAATGTGTTTGGAGCCATGGTGGAGATATTACACATGAATAAATCACATATTTAAATTTAAGTAGTTTAAGGTCATATTTTATGGACCTTATAGAAGCCTTTAATTTAGTGTTTCTTAGATTAATGGGTAATTGGTTGATGATCCAAAAAATAGATCAAGGTGGAAAGAAAAATATTTTAATGTTATGATTATTAGACTTTGGGGAGTGTATTTCTCATAGATATTGGTATGACATAAATGAGGTACCCCATAAGAATAATGAAATTAGGATAACATATCATATATATCCATGGAGAATGAATTCATGCATTTTTATGTAAAAATTCAGGGACTATATATGGGACCAATGGGCTGACGTGCGAATGATTTTTTGACTAGGACTAAATATGTGATTTTTGGGAATCCTTATGAATCCTATTATGGTGAAAAAAAAACAAACATAGTTCTATAATTTGTTGTGGTAAATTACTAACAAAATTGGGGGGAATCCTCAACAGAAAGGGAATTGAATTATGTCATGAATGTTTTGGGTAATCCCATGTTATGGAATTGAGATAATGTTTTTTTAATAAACCAATTCATATCATAAAGGGAGAAAAATTTTCATATGGAGTAAATATCATCTCATAATTAATAGAAAAAATTGTTTTAGATAGGATGAAACTAATATTTAATGTGGAGTGGTGTAGATGTCGAGATGTTTTGTTAAAAGGAATTGAACATAGACTATGAGGGATTCATATAAATTAATTTCTAAATTCATGGAACTACTTCCATATTTTATAGTTCATGTCTCATGGAAGAAAAGAATCTTAGTTTACGGTCACTGATTTTGGATCATGTATAATGTGATACCTCAAACACACATATGTCACTTGGTGGATTATAATTCCCAACATGATTGGAGGGTCAATAAGGGACGTTTCTCCAAACCACATTTATTGGACTCCTCATGGGATTTAGTTCTTTCGAAACATTACATTGGTGGGAGTTTTGATACACTCTCCATCAACAAGGACCAGAGTGTATGCTCTAATTCAATATTCATTATTAATGATATATATCCTTCCCATTTGGGATAAATCATTTTTTATTCTTTCTTTTATCATTTTAGTTCTATGATTTGTACCATATCATTGTGAAGAAATGATAAGAGTTTAATGTTCATATTTAATGTCTCATTATCCTCTTATGGTTCCTTTGCTGATTATTAAAATCATATAGCCTATTTTCTTAAATGGGTTCTAGCATAGAAAGATTGAATTTACCTGTTTTTACTAGAGTACTCTGATCATAGATAACTATTCAGTGTGATGGAAACAAGCACTCAGTGGGCATTAATACATCTCTTCTATACACTATGTTATATGTGGTCACGTGGGTGGAATTCCTAGTTGTTGTCAGATTTTCTCAGAGGGTGTTGAGGTGCATGTTTGGCCAGTTATTCTTTTTCTTCCCACCAAATTCTATCAAATTTTAAATATATTGTTGTTTATTTCCTCAATATACCCATTATTATACCAATGGTAGAATGATTTATGGTTGGATGATTTATTTTATTTGGCTTACATCCTCATTACCATGGAAGTATAGAGGACTGTTATATTGTTTTTTGAGAAATGTGTGATGAAATAAAAATTTGTGGACTATGTGGGATTTCAAAAATTTCAATAGGAATCGTGGCTTGAAAACCTTAGGTGTAATTTCATCTTCTTACATGTAGACGAAATATGTTGTGGTTATAATGAACATAAATTTGATAAAACCCCCTGACAGGTATGATCGCACAATGGTGAGTCCAGATAATATAAAGGGACAAGAATAATTCATTATGTGTAGACGATTTGGTGGTCCATGAATAAATTTGGAAAGGATTTTACACAAATAAATCCTCTTAGAAAACTCAATTAAGTCATGGAACATGGTGGGACAAATGAAACGTAGTTTCTAAATTATTTGGGAGAGTTTCAACCCTCCTTGATGAGCACCACATGATCCCACATGGAATTACTACATGACAAAGGGAATATAAAAACTTTTCATCAAATGTAGGACAATTTAAAAAAACACACTTCATTAGATAATATTATTGAGGATATTCCTACAATGGAGGATCAAAGTGTGTTATTAACGAAAGTATTATCTCACACTCGGCACGATCTGACAGGTGAGTGCCATGTTGGAGGTTCTCAAAATGGGAGTCTTCAAATAAGTCACTTCCTCCTCTAAGGGGTTACTCATGTGTCTCTATTTTGTAGCACGTGTAGATATATATTTTACCTTTTTGTTGATACCATCAACTAAAATATCAAGGGTGATGACCCTATGATTCCCGACATGAATGAAGTGGAAATCACGTTTAGGCATTCCAATAGATTCAGAAGACTATCATTGAATTTGGAATGACCATTATGTGACCTAAGGACTTGGGTCACTTATGGTTGAGAAATAAACGAGGAAATTGTCTAGTGTATATTCTCTAATAGGATCACAAATTCATTTTTTATAATGATGTAGTCACCATTAATCTATTTGATGAAAATCTAAGATTCTCCCTTCATAAGAATCGAGTGTAAAACCGTCTTTAAGTACACATTGATTCCAATAATGAGTGAATGATACTCTTAGATATTATTTGCGATACATTATAACAATAATAATTTTTACCATTAGAAAATTTGTTTCATGTTGATGAAAATGGTCTTGTGGATTTCTCTATTGTCCTTGGGATTTTAGATCCTTGTATCAAATGGGATCTAGGACACAAAATTGAAATTAATCATCCCACATTTCGTAGACTATTCCACAGAAAGGATAACATTATATGGAAAAAAAACATCATGGGGATGTTTTTCTAGGATTGGATTTTTATCCAAAAAGACTATAAATTCATGCCTCATACAGGATTTTGGCAGAATGAACCAGATGTTGAATAGATGGAGGATCACTATATAGCATTCCAATCATCCCCCTAGAATAAACTGATTCATGAAATACTTATAAAAGTCCACATGAGACACCTTCAATATATAGTGATGTGATTATAGTGTCTAAATTTATTCAACTCATGAAATAGTGAGAGGATTCTCTTATCGATAGAGGATTATTTGGTCTCAATGTCAAGAAGTATGTGATTGAGTTAATATAATCATTCTTCTCTTCCGACATTGTTCTTCTAGGAGATGAGGGAACATGTGTACCATTCCATGTATATCACATTTAGGACTAGATGATTCCCTAACGTGGGTGATATCAAAACTAGAGGCCATAGAAGATATTTCTTGATTTCCTCAAATTTGGTCTGAAGCACTTCATCACAATGGTAAATTATAACATTCATTAATGGCCTTGAAAATTCCTTATATATACCAGAAATATTTGTGATAAATCAATTATTATTGGATATGCGACCATAGGTCATTCATAGATTCTAAAGCTTTATTGGGGGAGGCATCTGGATAATGGTCATGACCATGACTCGGTTGATCTCAATGAATTTTTATCATGCTATGAATTCGGGAAAATTCCTAAAGGTAACTCTAAATGAACATTTATTAGTGATCATATACAAATTTTTGGAGAGGATGTATTTGAACACTTTTTTGAAGGTACCTGATATGGTCCTGACATAGATGGAACTTGACCACAATGTCAAAAAGATAACATTACAATATCATCCCATGTATCATCTTGAAGGTGTGGTGCATTACCCACTAATATGTGGCTCTTACATACATCAGGATTAAGGGTTCCACCTGAAATAATAAGGTACCTTTTATTGAGATGAAGGCACTAAACCCTTCATTCCATTTTTATATTTTTATATGACTGTACGAAGAGTATCAATCCATAATATAGATGTCTTGGAAAAAATTTGTAGCAGCAATTAACATCTGAATAACTATATTGGGAAATCATCATTCGAGAAATGCTATTTGAGGGTAGTAATGCTGATAAAGACTCTGATATTCTCATTCTTGTTCCAGAATTGGATGAATTTGACTAGCCATATGGTGTAACATAATTCCTTTATAGTGTTGGCATTGATAATCTTATCAATTTATTCCTCAACCATTGAACTATGAGAGGGGTGCATCGATTTTGGAGGCTCATAGAACCCAAATGGATCATTGGGAATCCAATGTGGTGGAGGATGACCTAAGTGTATATGCCTAGAATCACTTTATATCCCCAAGAGAAAACATCATGATATTTATTCTTTAATTATATATACAAATTTTTCGATTTTGGATGCATCACTAAACTGATTAGTGTTGGTCTCAGATCTTCTTTGGTAACAAGTTTCACTCGAATTAGTTCGCTGATAGTTATAGAGACACAATTTTCAAATGTTGGGGGATGATATTTAAATCCTATTTATAGTCCAAGGTATGAGAATCAGGTGGATTATGCAGTTCCTCAAGACCAGCTGGCTCAGGAGAAGCACTTGTTCCTTCATGGATGGACCCTGAATCCTCACTAAGGGGGTTGTGTATGATTGAAACTATGGTGCAAAATAATATAGATCCAATTCCATATGGACTCCAACAATGAAATACATTATTGATGTTAAATATATCATCATGAGTCAGTATCCATAGATTCAGCAGTGTATGATGGAACATGTTTTAATTTCTGGTAATAGTGGTAATAGGGAGAACCTTTCACTACATCATATGTTTGAGAGATTATAATATCCCCGACAAAATCATTAAATGTTAATAAAAGGTAAAATTTTTATTTTACTTAATTTTATGGATTTTGAATCACATTATCATGGAGAAAACACAAAAACCTCCCAGGTCATCCATTATCGGGTCTACCTGATGAATCGAGAAAATGAAAGCATGATATAGTTCACCCTACAGACTGGCCATAGTGGGTTTATTTCCTTGGTACACCTGATCCAATATGTATTAACTAGATTCACGTATAAAATTTCATTTATAGAATCCATATAGGGATATTAATTGGATTTTTAGGGATACACAACACCGTAGTGTACACCTTCTCGATCATTGATGGCGTAGTGGATGCACTAGTGATATGAGGATGCGATTACTACATGATGATGAGGCTAGGGACTACAATCATCACTATATAATAAGTATCCTATGATAATACCTATCACATAAATGATATATGATAAAGGTAATATTCATTTTATTTACATTTTTGATTTGTTTTTGCGGGTTTCCATGCATTTTTGAACGAAATGGTGGGTTTTCAAAATTTGGGCCAACCCGAGAACCCATTTCCAGTTTTAAAAATAAATTTTGGTTCTTTAATATCTTCTTTGTTTTTCATCATTGTTCACCAATTCAACTTCCATAATGACATTCAGTTAACTATTCAAACCACCAAAGAAATTTGGCCCCCTTAAAAAATCATTAGCATCATGGATGTGGGTGATCAAATTAGGTATTTGGCCAACCCGAAATCTCATTTCCAGTTTTAAAATGATTTTTATAATTCTTTCATAAAATATTCAATTTTTATCATTTTTCAGTGAATACACCTCTCACATGTTCCCACTAAACCCATCCACACCCCCATATTCGTTTTCCGCAAAATGAGTCTATAATCATCGCTAATTAGGGCCGCACATCACGATCACAAAAAAACGTCCATATTTCTCATGTAAGTTGGTTCTCTTCCTTCCTCCTCCCTTTTTCATAGGGTTTATTATTTTTTTATTGAATCCCCTAACGTCCATAAGATATGGAATATTACTTAGCATTTTATTTTTGAGTTTTTTTGATCCAATCCTCTAGTTTTAGGTTCAATATTACTGCCTTGTGGTGTGGTGGAGGTGCGGTTGATATGACACACAAGGATTTGGGGGTTTTGACTCTTTTGGTAGGTTATTTCATATGTAGGTATTGTAGAATGAGTTGTATTGCAGTATTTAAATTTCCATTATGTTCCTCCTTAATTATTTTGATTGCGAAATTTTATTTCGGTAGCATTTTCTAATCAGTTGATTTTTAAGTGCCAATTTTTTTTTTGTGAAAATGGTTGTTTTACATGTGAAACACATGTTGTGCCTCTTGGTGTTGTTTTATAATTCATGGATTGGATTTATAAAAAAAATTTGATGCTAAAATTTATGGTTTGATATAATATCGGTCTCCATTAGGTTTTTAATGTGGGATTTTAGATGAATTTAATGTGCAAAATTTGATTACTTTTCAAGAAATTGTTTTATTTAAATTTTAAGTTGGTTATTGAGTTATATAAAAGGTGAAAAAAATGTGTAGCTACTTTTTTGAATGTGTGTGACCAGAAATAATATTTATATGTGAAAATTGATTTTGGTAGCATGTGGTAACTATTTGAGCACAAGATGGAAACTCGAGTAACTAGGTGGGCTAACATGTACTAGTACGCTAGTGAACGGAGGGGTTTTGACCATGGTTCACTTAGAAAGTATGACATGGATGACACTAAAAAAACTATAATGGAGATTATTAGAGACCACAAGTTTATGGGTATGCTCCCTACAACTGGCTTGTGCACAAGAACTAATTTTATTATGGTTACTTTCACTGAGGTACGAGGTACTTGGGGCTCACAACTAACTAGTACCTAGAAGTGTTTCTATGCTTGGTGCTCATGGCCTTTCTGGAATTTATCTTTTACATATGGTATTTTTGGATTGAAAACCATTATATTGAATTTTTTATTCAAACACACTCATTCTTTTATGTTATCCCCATTAAAAGTTATTTTCTTTTCAAACATCCACATTGGGAAATAAATGCCACCATTTTCAGTTTATTACTCTTGAAAGCTTTTTATTTTATAATACCCATCACTTGGAATAATAGGGTGATATACTATTAGGATTAATATCAGACCCTACTTACACCTTTGTGTGTATTTAGACTAGATCATGTTTGACACAGGCAAAGGCGTGGCCTTGGGAGATGGTGGTTCGGGTTGTTAGTTTCTCTCAATGGAGCAGTGTTGTGAAGATGGCTCGTGGGTGATGACCCCTTCTCAAGTGGAGTCTCATGGGATATTTTATTCTGATACTTTTAGAAACATTTGGGCCTCTTGTGTCTTGTTTAAACCCTTATACTCTATTCTGAATTTTTATTAAGTCTTGTTTGGCATAATTCTTCAGATTTGGTTTGTTGTTTGTTTTTGGTTATTTTATGAATCCAAACTCGGGAAAATCATTCGGAAATTAATTTTTATGATACCCGTGAACTTGTGACAGCCCATTGGGATAAGTAATGCCATTTGGATCTTTCCATGAGCCAGGTTTGGTACCGGTTTGATGGCGACCAGATTCAGTTCGTGACAAAATGGCATCATAGGAAGTTAACGTTTTTGGGTTATATTACTATTTTGGGTTGAGTCGGGATAGATAGGAGCTAGGACTATCATGGATCGGGGTTTTGGTTTTGAGTAGGGTGCCTAGCTCGCACCTCTCAGGGCAGACCTTGAGTCACTAGGGGATGTTGGAATTTAGGGATTGATTTCAGTTCTAGGTGAGACGTGTGGGCTGCTGACCACATGTGGACATCCGGAGGATGAGGAGTAGTTGTTTCTTTTATTAATAAAATGTGTTTAGTTTATTTATATTTGATGTATTCAATTACAATTTTCAGAATTGTTTTATTTACTATTATTTTCTGACTGTTGAATTTTTTAGCAACATTCCTCCACGAAAATCTCCAACGCACCCAATGGAAGAAGCTGGAGGGATTTTTCTCAAACCGAATGATCAGAGGCATGTGGAGGTTATGGTTCAGGATATCCAAGATTTGGGATAGGGACCAGCTCATACTCTTATTACTGTTAGGGCAGAAGATATAGGTCCTAGAATAGATAAATCACAAGATTTTCTAAAAAACAAGACTCCTATCATCCGATGTTTCTTAGAACCCTAGGAATCAGAAGAATGTCATGAGAAGATCAAGCGTATGATTGTGTTCCTAGAAACACCAAAAAATCCTAGGGTGATGTGTGCCTCTTTTCTGTGGGAGGGACCCAACCGTATGTGGTGGGAGTCAGTGCTTCAAGCTGGGAAGAATGAGTAGATGAGCTGGGGAGAATTCAAGGTCATCTTCAATGAATGGTACCGCCCTGAGGTGTTGGCTTATTCTAGGTATAAATAGTTCATGGAAATTTTTCAGGGGAAACTATCTGTGATAGAGTATTCAAACCATTTCAATGAGTTGGTTTGGTATGCTCCAGAAATTTTCTCGAATGAGCAAGCGAAGGCCCAGAGGGTTGAGAAAGGCTTATGACCAGAGATATACTACTAGGTGATCTTGTTTAAGATGAGGACCTATGATGAGTTCGTTGATTGGGTGTGCATGGTGGAGATTGATAGGAAAGGCAGGGCTGGTTTTTATGGTTCAGTATCATTAGTGGGAAGTGGAAGCTCTTCAGAGAAGAAAAGGATGTGGGAGGATCATGTGAAGAAAGAGGAGGCTGTTCGGGGAACTCTTCAAGGCAGTTTTTGTCAACGGATTCTGATGCGAGATCGGTCATGTGCCACCAGTATGGGAAGCCCGGGAACATCCTTCTAGCATGCACTCATCCTCCGAAGACATGTTTCAAGTTTGGAGGTATGGGACATGTGAAACTCTTTTGTTGGATAGCACATCCACTTCAATGTAGGGCAGGATCCATGGCTCCAAGAGGAGTGCGAACACCGTCTGAGCTGTCGAGGATTGGGGTATCTCAATTTGTCAGTTGTGGTGGTAGGGCTGGGTCATCTTCTGAGCAGAGCCAGTTCAGGGCACAACCACAGACTAGCGGTCGTCATCAGACAGAGACCAGATATCTCCATTTGGTAGATCATGCACCAGCAGGATCCGAGGCGGGACCGTCGACAGTTCGAGGTAATGTTTTGATCGCATCTTCTATAGCTTCTTCTCTATTTGATACGGGTTCCTATTTTTGATTTATTTCTTCCCCTTTTGTGGACATGCTGAATTTTCCGACTGATTTTATGTCTTTCGCATTGGAGTTGGTGACACCGTTGGGAATGAAGAAAGAGCAGGGTCTCTGGTACCTGTCGTGTGCACTTTCTGTGTCAGGGGTAAAGATGGAGTGGGACCTCTTGGTCTTAGATATGGACTTTTTTGATGTAATACCCAGGATGGATTGTCTATTACACTTCCACGCACACATCGATTTCTACATATGACATGTGAGTTTCCCGACACCTGATGGGAGTCGTCACGTTTTTCGTGGAGAATGGGATCCTCGGTCAGGTCTCGCGGGGCCTCCAATCCCATAGTTGGGAAGTGTTATCTTCTAGTTATTTTCTCTCATGCTATAGGATGGTCTATCCCCTGAAGGTGTTGTACCTAATGTAGTGAATGAGTTTCCTGAGGTATTCCTGGATGATTTTTCAAGTTTTCCCCCAGAGTATGATGTGGAGTTTTTAATTGATCTGGTGCCAGGAACATAGATGATATCCCATCCCTCTTATCTCATGGCCCCCACAAAGATGAGGGAATTAAAGATACAACTGGGTGAATTAGAATCCAAAGGATTCATTTGCCCAAGCGTCTATCCATGGGCCACTTCTGTGTTGTTCGTGAAAATGTATGATGGATCTCTTCGGTTGCAAATTGACTACCAGAAGCTGAATAAGGTAACAATTAAGAATAAATACCTTTTTCCCAAAATAGAAGATTTTTTGATTAGTTGAATGGGGAAAAGTGGTTCTCAATGATATAACTACGTTTGGGGTATCATCAACTTCAGGTGAAAGAGTCAGATATCCCAAAGAAAGCCTTTCGAAACAGGTATGTCCACGTTGAGTATTTGGTCATGCCCTTTGTATTGACCATTGCTCCAGTGGTATTTTTGGCACTCATGAATAGGGTGTTTCATCAGTATCTATATTCCTTTGTTGTGGTGTTTGTGGATGACATTCTGGTATACTCTAGCTCTGAAAAGGAACACGAACATCACATGTGGATCATTTTGGGTACATTAAGGGATCACCACCTCTATGAAAAGTTTTCAAAGTGCAATTTCCAGATCAGGGAGGTGGGATTTATGGGAAAATTATCTAGGAACATGAAGTTTCATTGGACCCTGAGAAAATTAGTGCGGTCATGTCGTGGGAGCAACAGAAGAATGTGTCAGAGATCCGGAGTTTCCTTGGCCTGGCTGGTTATTATAGGTGATTCGTTCCAGATTTCCCTCAGCTTTCATCACTGATGACCGTGATCACCTAGAAAGGGTTGAAGTATTTATGGGGTCCAGAATGTCAGGAATCATTCGGGGAGATGGAGAGGTGCTTGACTACCACCCCCGTGCTGATTTTTCCAGAGGCTGGAAAGGGATATGTGATCTATTATGATGATTCTAATATAAATCTTGGGTGCGTGCTTATGCAGGTTGATCACGTGGTGGAATATGACTCTAGCCAACTCCGACAACACGATATGAACTACCCCACCCATGACGTGGTGTTGGCAGTGGTGATTCATGCATTGAAGACTTGGCGTCACTACCTTTTGGGGAGAAGTTTGTCGTCTACTCTGATCCCAAAACCTTAACCTATATCTTCTCATAGAAGGACCTCAACTTGAGGCAACATTGCTGTATCGAGTACTTGTAGGGGTTCTACATTGACATTGTGTATACCCTAGGAAAGGGTAATGTTGTGGCCGACACTTTGAGAAGAATAGTTCTAGCGAAAACTTTGAGGAAATATAGTGATGATTGGACAATGATGGGGCTCTTTTCACAGTTGCATGTGGAGACTAGGGAACACTGTAGAGGGGAATTCATGGAGAACTTCCAGTTGAATCCTTCTCTGTTGGAGTTGATTCAGCCGGAACTGCCCAGTGATGAGCTTTTACAGTAATCAAAATATATTCTTCATGGTGGTGAGACGTCTTTTTTATTGGCATTCTTCCCCCAAGGTATCTTGTGTTTCATGGGCCATTCAGTAGTGCCTCTATCTTTGTGGAAGGTGGTAATGCAGGATAGCCACCTGTCACAGTGGGTCATCCACCCGGGTGCCACCAAGATTTACTATGATGTTCATCGACAGTTCAGGTGGCCAGGTATGACACGATATGTTGCTGACATTGTATCGAGATTCTATACTTCTCAGTAGTTGAATGCAGAATATCAGAAGCCCTCTGGTTTGCTTCAGCCATTACCCATTCCTACCTATAAGTGGGATGAGGTTTCCAAAGATTTCATTATTGGATTACTTCGTACTCCTCGAGGTAAGAATGATATTTGGGTGGTGATTGATTGTCTTACCAAATCAGCCCAGTTTATTCCTATTAGAGATATAGCTAAAGTGGATGAGCTGGTCCAGTTGTATATTCAAGACGTTGTAAGTCTTCATGGTGTGCCATCAGCGGTATTCTCATATAGAGACCCCCACTTCACCTCTCAGTTTTTGGTAGGTCTTCAGAAGGCTATGGGGTCCAAAATTAAGACGTGAAAAACATACCATCCTCAGAAAGATGGTCAGACAGAGTGGGGAAATCTGATCCTAGAATACATTTTTCGTGCATGTGTCTTGGAATTTGGTGGTTCTTGGGATAGAAATTTGGGATTGGTTGAGTTTTCTTATAATAACAGCTACCAATCCTCGATTTGAATGGCTCCCTTTGAGGCGCTCTATAGTCGGCCTTACCGATCCCCTCTGTGTTGGGATGAGGTAGCTGAGACATCACTGTTAGGATCATGTCTTGTGAAAGAGACATTTGAGAAGTTCACATTGATTAGGGTGAATTTATTGATAGCTTAGAGTCACCAGAAATCATATGATGATAAGAGGTGTCAAGATCTAGAGTATTCTATAGGTGATCAGGTATTTCTAAAAGTGGCCCCTCGTCTAAGTCACCGCCACTTAGGGAAGAAGGAAAAGTTGATGCCAAGGTATGTCAGACCTTTTGAGATCAACGAATGTATTGGTAAGGTGGCATATAGGTTGTATTTTCCTTCTTAGTTGACATTCATCCATGATTCTTTCCATGTCTTCCAGTTGAAGAAATACAACTCGGATCTGTCCCATGTGCTGAATTGGGAGGAGTTGGATATAGAGCATGATTTTTCTATTTTTGAGCGGACAATGTGAATAGTGGACTTCCAAGATAATGTGATTAGGGGAATGTATTTTCCAATGGTTCTAGTTCTTCGGCATCATGGGAGTGATACACATGAGACATGGGAGTGAAAGTCATGGGTTGAAGAAGAATACCCGATCCTGTTTTCCGATCAAGAATTGAGTTGTCATTCCGGGGTGGAAAGTCCATCATGATGGGGATAATTTTCACATAAATGACATATGATAAAGGTATCTTTTATTTAATTTACATGTTTTCTTTGTTTTGGGGGTTTTCCATGCATTTTTGAAGGAAATGGTGGGTTTTCAATGTTTGGACAAACCCGAGAGTCCATTTCCAGTTTTAAAAATAAATTTTGTATCATTAATAAATCCTTCTTATATCATCCTATTTCACACATTAAACATCCAAAATGGCCTTTATTTAACTATTCAATCCACCAAATAAATTCGGACCCCTTAAAAATGTATTAGCATCTTGGATGTTGGTGATCAAATTAGGTATTGGACCAACCTGAAAGCCCATTTCCAGTTTTAAAATATTTTTTTTACTTCTTTCATAAAATCTACATTTTTTATTATATTTTCGTGAATCCACCTCTCACATTCTCACAAGGACCCATCCAAACCACAATATTCTTTTTCTCCTCTTTGAAGCTCGGAATCATCGCTAGTTAGGGATGATCTTCTCGATCTCCAAAAAACATCCATATTTTTCATGTAAGTTGGTTCTCTTCCTTCCTCCTCCAATTTTCATAGGGTTTCATCGTTTTTTATTGAATCCCCAAATTTCCATAAGCTAGGGATTCGTACCTAGGTTTTTAATTTTGTTTTTTTTTCAGTACAATCCTCTGGTTTTAGGTTCAATCTTAATCCTTTTTGGTGCGGCAGAGCTGTAGTTGAAGTGACGCATAAGGATTTGGGGGTATTGACTCTTTTGGTAGGTGATTTGATATGTAGGTATTGTAGAATGAGATGGAATAATTTATTTATATTTCAATTATGTTCCTCCTTAATTATTTTTATTTCGAAAATAGATTTTGGTAACATTTTCAAGGTGGTTGATTTTTTAGTGCCATTTGTTTTTTGAAAATGGGTGTTTTACATGTGCAACCCATGTTGTGCCTCTTGGTGTTGTTTTATAATTCTGGGATTTGATTTATAAAAATGTTTTGTTACTGAAATATATGTTCTGGTATAAGATTGGTCTCCATTAGGTTTTAAATGTGGTATTTTAGATGAATTTAATGTGAAAATTTTGATTACTTTTTTTGTAATTGTTTTATGGAAATTATAAGTTGTTTATTGAGTTATATAAAAGGTTAAAAAAGGTGTAGCTAATATTTTGATTTTTTGTTACTAAAAATTCTATTTATATATGAGAATTTATTTTGGTAGCATGTGGTAACTATTTGAGCATAATACGGGAAACTTGGGTAACTATGTGGGATAACGTGTACTGGAACACTAGTGAACAGAGGAATTTTGATCATGGTTCACATAGAAAGTCTGACATGGATAACAGTAAAAAATCATTAATGGATATTATTTGGGATCACTAGGTTATGGATATGCTCCCTACTACTATCTCGTGGATGAGAACGAATTTTATTATGGTTACTCTCACTGAGGTATGAGGTACTTGGGGATCACTACTAACTAGTACCTAGGGGTGTTCCTGTGCCTGGTGCTCGTGGCCATTTTGGAATTTATCATTTCCTTTTGGTATTTTGGGATATGAAAAATAGTATCATTCATGTTTTATTCAAATTCACTCATTTTGTAATGTTATCCACATGGAATGTTATTTTCATTTCAATGTTTTTCTTTTAGAAATATATGTTACAATTTTCTATTTATAACTGTTGCTTGTTTTTTATTTTATAATTCCAATCACATGGATTCCTTGGTTGATATCGTATTGTACATAGTATCACACCCTAATTACAACTTTGGGTGTAAGTATACATGATCATGTTTGACAGATGCAAAGGTGTGGCCTTGGGTGATGGCAGTTCGGGTTGCTAGTTTCTTTTAATGGTGGAGTGTTGTGGAGACGGCTCGTGGGTGATGACCCCTTGTCATGTGGAGTATCATGTGATTTTTGTTTCTTCTACTTTCATACAACTTTGGACCTCTTGATTATTGTTTAAAACCTTATACTCAAATATTAATTTTTATTATGTCTTTTTTGGCATAATTTTTCAGATTTGATTTGTTGTTAGTTTTTTTGGTTATTTTATGAATCCGAACATGGTAAATCATTCCCAACTAAATTTTTATTATACCCGAGCACTTGTACCAGCCCATGAGGATAGGTGAAGCCCTTTGGGTCTTTCCATGAGCTAGGTATGGTGCCAGTTTGATGGTCACCAGATTCAGTTCCTGACAATACCTTAAATTCATGTTTTACCCTTAATTCCACAGTTTTTTCCATAGTTGGATCATTTCAACATGGTTTCTTCCCTATACTATAAAAACAATAGATTTCCTAGTCATGGGGAGTAAGACCAACATATTTATATCATATCATATTATGCAACTTGGATAGGATAAGGTTGATCATAGAACCTGTGTACACAATGTATTTGAATATCTATATTCCATTAAACTGGTCTGTAATGTATATCAGGCGTATGATCCCCTATATGAGGTAACCTTAATCTTCCCTATAGAAATAGATAATTGTAGGAAATCCTTTTTATTGGCTTCATATAAATAGTATGACACTGTAGAAGAAACATATTCTTCAAACAAGCAGGGATATTTTCATTGTTTTTACTAGGGCCTCACACATTTCATTCAACATGAGGAGGTCCTAAAGGAACTATATTCTTACAAGTAATCCTATGATTTTCTCCAATAAATCATATATTAACACTAAATTCATGTTTATTAATAAATGTGTAACTCCTTTGTAAGAGGCCCAATACATGTCGCGGGTTATGCACCTCGGGTTTGGATGGTTCTAGAAATATCCATCTTCTGACTAGTCAACCTAATATAAACCACTACTGAATGACTGTCAGTTAGATGAGTCCTTCTTCTTTCTAGATGTAGCTAATTACAGTGTGGGCATGAATGATCTTCTCATTCAACTGACTATATTGGTTATCATGAAAAAAAAATATTTTCTGATGGAAAAGTGCCTAATTAACTCTATGAAAAACCAAATAACTAGTCACCATGGAATGGATTTCCATATTTGAGGGGTTGTTATGAGTATTTTGGGGGACTGTATCTTATTTAACATTCCTTCCACGATGTATGAAATATACATTTGGGTGGTTTACCTAGTATTCCTCACTATCAGGCATCGTAATACAGTCTACCTTTTCAACAAAACTGACAACAGAATAATCATTTTCATCATCAATTAGGTCACTTTGTATTTGGATAACCCTAGGAATGACTCCCAAATCAGGGGGTATGAAATCCCTAATGGTGAGATACAACTTCTACACTAGTGGGGGACTTTTTTTCCTTTATTTCATCTATTACCTTTCTTTAATGATTTTGAAGTCTAGGATATATATGTTTATATAGTGGTTAGAGGTGTCATGGAGACCGCTAGAGGTTATTTCTATCCATGTTGGGAAAAGATGAGACCATGTTCATGAGCAAGAGATCTGAGGTTCAACCAATTACACACTTTTAGGTTCCATAACTTGAAGACTATTCCATTCACAGAAACACTCAATCTCAATGTCTAGTTCTTTAAGGATGTGCTTAACCAACACCGAGATGTTTCCCAACATGACCAAACCATTATCCTCTTTTTATATAATCCAATTACTAAAAACATTAATTAATTTTTGGTTTGTTCAATGAAATAATGGTATGTGATATGGTTGTGGGGTCAGTTATTCGAGCTTCTGTGAGATTCATATACTTATTCAATGTCATAAAACACTTCCCCAAGATATTATTGACATATATTAAAAAAGATGCATCCTAGAATTAATATGTCTGATAAATTATTTCTGGGAAGTGAGATGTGGGAGGCTGAACTTGATGAGGGGATATATCTCCATTTACTTATCTAGGAAATTGAATTTGGTTAAGTGGTACTAGATGGTTCCATGCTAGGAGAAGATTCAATTTACAGGTTCTCACTATATGAGGATCCATCTGAAATGGATCTAAATAATCATTCATCTAAGAGGCCTCTACCTATAAGGTGGAAAATGACTATTCTTTAATATTATTCTAGCTGGGACTAGAAGACGCAATTGATGTGACTGTCTAGTCTACTATATTGAATCCTCTAGATAATGGGACATATTACAAAACTAATAAAATAAACATGGTATCGTTTGGGTGATGTGGGTAGATACTATCTCTGTATTTACAGTCCCACATACATTGTTAGCATCATATATAGAGTTAGTGTCATATTGGTTGACATTTTGAGGCCATTCCAATGGGCGGAATTGTCTAGGAATATCGTACCATGACATTATTTTCCCATGAATATGATTGAAATACATGTACTGTTTTTGGATTAACTGTAAAAGTAGTGAAATTCATGCTAGGGTCTTCTCAAATAGGGATGAAAATAATAGGGCGAGGAATGTACCCGACAAATGTGTGTCATTAAAATGTTTGAAAAAAACAATGAAGCATGAAATCCACATGCTATTCAAACATTCCCAACATAGTTATTCACCCATAGATGTAGTGGTAAAAGTGTTTCAGTAGGTCACCCATTCCATTGAATGGTGTAAATATTGTATTACCAAACATCGATGGTTCTTGGATGATTTCTACCCATAGTGGGTATGGATTTTTTTAAGAATGACATATAGTTATCGTGGTTCTAGGGATATAAGTCTAGAGGTGAGTATGGAAATTATTTCATATTGGGGAGTGTCTCTTTCTTGAATAAGACCCATAAACATTTATTCATTTATATGATTATTAACTCAACAAGTGATATCATTATCTTAAGTATATTCATGATGCAAATCCTGAGGTGGAAAATTATTCTTCTCTAGTGGGTTCACCAACTCATACCATGGTAGATTTCTATACCATAATCCTTCCAATCTGGTTAGATTATTGGTATTACTAAGATATACTAGGGGCATATTCTCATGGAGGAATTGTTTCCCAATTAGAGGATTGATGGTGTCTCAGCGTTTATTTATGTAATCTAAACAATGATCTGCAATGAGATCTAGGATGATCATTTTTAACTCTTTGAGATTCTATATAAGGCCATCAATGGATCACATTCCTTTTATTTTTTACATCAATATTAATGGAGTAGATGGCCAACATACACCTTTCCCTTATTGATGTGTCATCAATTACGCAGTAATGCCTCACCATATGGTTCTCCACGATTGAGTAACTACCTCTTCTAGAAATAATGGTATTATGTTAGAGGGTCTACCATGTAGTGTCATTTCCCTTGGTGTGGATCATCCTTGTCAAACCCTACATTGATAACCATATCCCTATTATCCTCTAGAAGGTTGGTGGTGACCATATTTACTATAATAATACCCATATGGGAACCCTCATCAACGGAGGAATGTTTTGGTTATCACAAGATAAGGATGAAGTAGAGAGTACCATAAAATCCCAAAAATATTGTCTATACCTATGGATAGTCATCTTCCATTATTTCATGGCGAACTATGATGATTTTGGTGTAGGTTTGTTGAATATTGTGGTAGAAAACACATGATTTCAGGTACTAAGAATGTGGTAGTTTTGTAATCTCATTCACCCGACATTGATTGTCAAAGGCATTCAGTTATCTTGGACTCCAATATATGTTAACTGATCATTAAATAGGTATTGAATCCTTTCATAAATGATATGGTAGTAATACATAACATGGACATCAATAAGGGTCACCAATATGTCGATGATTATATTTTTATGTTGCAAAAACAACCATAATCATGAATCATTGGTTGAAACATTTAACATTTCCTCTTCCATAGATGAAGTTTCCAACTCTTGGTTAGCCCATGCTCTGATCGTCACTAGTCAATAGTTGGATGGCTATAACTATGAATATTTTTTTAATAACTAGTTTATTATTATATTATTCCCTATTTTTTCACATATTCACTTCATGTGAAGATGTATTTATGTGTTATCATTAAGTAAGTCATCAAATCCATATAGGATATGGTATTAATCACTTCCACATGTTCATGGGTGGAGGAATTTAACTATGGCTCAACAAAGTTCTCCAAATTTTTTCGAGTCAACCAATACCCCAACACATATCCCATTTTAATTTATGAGGTAAATAGTAGTGAAATATGTGATAATTGGGTCATATTCACTGTGATACCCTCCAATGAGTCTGTAACACCCTACACATGCATGTAATTATGTGGGGATATAAGGATCAATATATCTCAACTTTCAAGATAAAAAACATTAGTTTTTAGGAACCATTTTTATACTGTAATGACTGAGGTGATGGATCCCAGATCGAGTAATCTATACCCTTGGAATAAGAGTGGTTAATGAGGTTTACAACTACTTGGAGTTTTTTAATATTTCTTTTTAGATAGTGGGTGTTCACCCTTGTACCACAGGACAGTCCATTAGGGTAGGGTGCCTCTTCTTTATAGGGAAGACATTAGTGAAGTTTCATTGTAATTTGAGGAAGAAATACACATTGGATTATTCGAATATGCAGAGGATACCATGTAAAATGTAATTTTAGAGGGGAGTACCTTCACTCTGATTTGTAGTTACATATAAATGAAATATGTTATGTTTAATCAGAATATGGGTAGGACATACTTATTGAAAGGAAAGAGTATATGTGGGGACTCAGTATTTGTTGATGAATGATAATGGAGGACCTCCACTCTACATAATGATAAGGTAATATGTACCTCCACCTAAGTTGGTTCTGAATTGGGGAGGACCATTTCTTTGTATGATAGTGGCACAAAGAGGATCTATATACTAGGTGTTAGAAATGTGGGGGGGACCTCTACTAGGATTTGAAACAATGTAGGGAATACATCATACTGATTCTCTTAATCATGAGTTGGACCATAATTATTGTCATAAGTGCTAAAAATTATAAGATTCAATCCATCCAATCTATGAGGTGGTTGAATTTTTTATCCCAATTAAGAAAAGATGGATCCATATTTGTCTATGGTTGGTATTTGATGGGGGTGTGGTGGTTGTAAGATAGACTCTTAGATCCATGGAAGACTTCATATATTGTGATGTATCTTCTTCCTACTACTGATTATTGTGTCATGTGCTTTGGATAAGGGATGGTAGTGTAGGGGCGGTGCCCCCCGTTCATTTCCATATAGGAACATTCGATATTGGTGGTAATGAGAATTAGTGGGATACCTCATATGTGACTCTTGGATAGTATTTGTGGCTGGATGGATCGAACATTACCGCCTCCTCATTGTTGGGGATTGATCCATCATATAATTCTAGGAGAAGTCTCTCGAAGAATTTTTTTGAATAAGTGGATGTTTCCCCGAATGCGGTCATTGGGGGAGGTGATATTGATGAGGCATTGATGCCTTTAGGTCATAGTCAGGCATATCCATTATAGGAATGACTACATCATGCTCATACTAGAATATAATGGTGTCAATCACCCTCACATATATGATCACTATGGTTGATTTTGGGTGTGGGTGCTTGATAGTCAAAATCTAGGTGCTGGTCATCACAAGGTTATAATTTTCTAGGATTGTCACATAAACTATTCTCTTTCCCTAGTGCATATGGGATCTAGTATATTAATGACCTATATTTGGGGTCATATATTAAAGGTTGATTTATGTGTCAGTATATGTAAATGGAAATAAATTTCAAATTCCCATGTATCATCCAATATTCCTAGGATGAAGAGGGATCCACGAAGACAATGTCAAATAATGAGGATTCTTATTTATTCTCCCCGTATTCATAGTTTAGTTTAATGATTGGTCCACTATTATCATGGTGGGACTTAGAATCATATACAACTATACAGTGACATTCTAATATTTTAGTTTACCTAATGCTACTACTAACCATATTGGTGAGACATGTTTCAAATAGTGTTCACTCTTTGTTTACAAAACACATTCACCGGGGCTGCATTCTCATCAAAATGAACTTATTGGATTCCTTTTTCCCAAAATGAAAACTATCAAAATGTGGTTGTATTTTATCACTTTCAATGATGATATATTCTTAATGATTGAATCATGATGATGAGATATTGTTTCCCCCTTACATTGATTTATCCATGGATATATTTTCTTTGTCTAGATATCCCTCATTGATTATATTATATTTATTTCACACATCCCAAATGACATATCAATGTTTATCGCAGTTAATTACATAGGGAAATAACATTTTATTTGAAGAGTATTCACGTTGGGCGCCAAGGGGCATATTTTGGACATTTGTAACATTGTTCACATGCAAATCATCATCCTTGGAGGGAATATAATACAAGAAAAATTAGAAGTTGATACCATGGTATATGGTATTTATTATGAGTTAATAAAAATATGAGATTTATAATTAAATGTATTTTTACCTCAATAATCCCATTTTTAATTTATTAGGTAATAATTTTGGGTCTTGACAAAATGTTTACAACCAATGGATACAACTCGAATGCCTGATTGAGATGGATCTGGGAACACATTTAAAATCTTGTGGAGTTGTATTGGTTGATCAGAACATCCAATGATGGATGAATGTGAGGTGAGTACCTATATTGGGACACCATGATAGTTTACCAATGGATATGAATTCCCAATTAAGGTGGATCCATTGTTTTTATTTCGAAATCAATTTGGAGGAATCTCTAGAAAATGTGTCCATAGGATGGATGGTGGAAAACATATATATTTTATTCACGATAATATTGAACCACAATGAGGGTTATTATAACACCCGAGACTTTTATGTTATATAAATCATCGAAGGAATCTTTTTCTACGCAACACTTGCTTGGCTTGATTTACACTAAATCACGACCTTCCTCGATAGCTTGCTTCGTACGCAATACCGAGTTTCACTAAACAATGATATACTATTAAAATATTATTAAAACTAGCCGTTATGAATAGTAATAACCACATGTTGAAATTTTTGAAATTTTATTTTTCAAAATGGACTTCATTTTTGGATTCGGAATATCGAAATTAGCCTAGGGTGAAATTTTGGTATTTTTCTGAAAACATTCATTTTTGATGAATAGTGAAACCACTAAGTGGTAGTTAAAAAACTGAATTTTTCATAAAACATAATTTTACCGCTTCTGTGAGTGGAATTTCGAAAAACGGAGAGACACGGTTAATATCAAGGACTAAAATGTGGTTCAATGAGATTAAAATAATTTTTGTTGAATAGTAACTTTTTACTTTTATTTACCACGGTTAAAAGTAAATAGGGTAACTAAGGGTAAAAATGATATTATTATTACCATAACACATGTCCTAATTGGAAAAGTTTAATTTGACCAAAAACAACCTTAGGAATAATATATGACCATTTAGGCCCACATGGATTAGATTAGGACAATTATTATTAATTTATTTAAAGAAGGGTTAAAATAGTTAAAATCTTAGTTTAATAAGTAAATAATTTTTAATATGGGGTTATACATAAGATAAATTCGACTATAAATATTCATTAGAAATATAAAAAGATTTCCTACATAATGGTATTTTATTTGTAATTTTTAGACATTAAATTGTTTAATTTATTTATGACACAAAGATGATGCAGTAATTATCTTATTAATGAAATATTGACATAATTGATGTTATAAACACCAAAATAAATGTACTTTGAGACTTTTAATGAATTACAATAACTTTCTAGATTTATATGACATGTTATTATTGATTTAATTATATTTTTTCTAACTAATCATTCTGTTATTATTTTCACAAAAATTAAATACTAAATAGTGTCAAAATTGACATAAAATAGTTTTTAAAACAAATATTATATTAGTAATTGTTATTTTATTCCTACAAATATACGGTTCGGCCAAATGACTTAGATAAGGTTATATATATTAATAATAAACAACTTGGGGTTCTTTTGGCTGCTTATAGTATGTTTATTAACCTTATAGTATAAGAACACAAGAAGACACAGTAAAAGTAAAATTATTTAACTTAACGTTAAATCTAAATGATAAGGTTAAAATAGGAACTTAAACATGTCTAAATTACATTGGATGAGAGGATTTCGACCCATCCCCACCCTAGATTCGAAAAAAATAAATTTGGAGCTATTTAAAACCGAACATGACTTTATAATAAAACAATATATTTATTTTTTCCAAAGGAGCCCCTCTCCTCCCTTATAAAAGGGCACCTCCTCCCCCTCTTCCTCACACCACTTTGAGCCTTCAAGATCGGCCAAACCCAGCCAATTTCTTCTCTCCACTTCCCTATAAACATCCTAGAGGTTCTGGTCTTCCTCGAAGACCAATTTTAGTGCTCTAAGAGGAGGTCTCAAAGAGGCGCTTTAAAGAAGAGGTAATTTCCGTTACCGATTCTTTCCTCTTTATTTCTTCTTCCACTTCTTCTTCTTTAGTTTTTTCATTATTAATTAATAACATCAGTATAACTAATATAATGATATGTTATTATAAGTATGAAACAACCCTATTTCACCATCTATCCATCCTACAGAAAACGAAATCACCGCGCGTGCGTACGTACGGAATACCGTCTCCACGCTGTGGTGTAATCTATTTTACACCACCACCTTACATGGATGGGTATTATGGTGTAAATAATTACTATATATGACTATTATAAAGTGATACTGATTCTGAAATAGTATACATACACTCCAATACAATTCCACGATCATAGGAACGATATCATCACTCGTGCGTACGTACAGAATACCGTCTCCACGATGTGATTCGACTCGTTCTACATGATCTTCATTTCATATTGATTATATAAATGAATTGAATGAATTAATATGATATATATTACACTAATAACATTATGGTAATGAGGTATCTATAACCTAAAGAGATGAATAAGAATTTATTCGACAAAACACGCATAAGAACAAAAAGTTATAAACACCCGAATAACAAGTAGCAATGAAATATTACTACTAAGAAGATAAGAATATGACCATATATGATATCATAAAAATACGTATGATTCTTTAATAAGTCAATAACATTATTTAAATCATTATACATGTGGTTCAGACATGTACAAAGCATATCAGACCTAAGGTAAGGGAAATATCACAATCTCATTTTTATCCGAGATTGTTTATACTTTGGTATTTACTGGGGTATATTTTATCATCCACATCCATGTTTCCTCAATATGTAATATTATTTCCATCCACCTACAATTTTTTAAATCCAATTTTACCCTTCAGTGAGTTTTTAGTAAAAGATATGAAAGGAATCTTTTGTCGTTTTTCGTACGAGGTACTTTTTTACTTTTCCGACAAAAGTACGAAGAATGTTTTCTTTAACGGCATGAATGGATTTTTAAAACATTATTTCAAAGAAGCTTCCATTACAAGTTTTCAAGTTTATTTTTAATCAACTTCTTTTAGTTTATAATTGTATGACATGTTAAGAAAGGAAAAGTGTTTTTGAAGCAGAAAGGATATTTTCCTCAAGAATGGAGTTCAAGTGTTTTCCATCTAAGATAATAAAGGGTTCTGTTTTTATCCCTATTATTACAGTGATTTTATTATGTTGTGATGGAATTATATTTTTATGATTTCCTTTATCTTATATGAATTGTTTTATGATGTCACGATGTTTAAGATACCCATTTTTATTACATGGGTTATGAAATGATGTATGATTTATGATTTTGTGGCACACATAAGAATGGTATCATTATGAGATGGGTGGGACCTATATCTCGATCCAATGCATTGCGTAAAGATTTTATATCTCATGAGATAGACATGGCTGGAACGGTAGGTTATACCGGTTCAGTGAAACAGGACTGAAATGAGGAGTGAACTCGGTTCAGAAATGGACTTTTTCCACTAAGATAGTCTTGGAAATGAGTCTTGACTAATAAGAAATGATTCTCTATGATTATGTGTGTATGCCAAAAAGTTTCATGTTTTAAGTTTTGATTATTGGGATTACATTTCACTACCATGATTTATCTCATGATATGAAATTATGATCTATTTTTCTTGTTATGATCTCCAAAAGTTATGTTATTATGTATATGATGTGATTGATATTTATTTTGTTTACCCTTACTAAGCATTTGAGCTCACCCGTTTGTATGTTTTATTTCCCCAGGTCAGGAAGAAGGTTATTAAGTAGAATATGCCAAAAAGGGACTCTAGATATGATGAAATAAATGGGAGGCAAAGTAGATGCTTTATGAACCAGTTGTTTATGTTTCCCAGTTTCTAAATACACTATACCTATACGGTCATTTCTTGGTTTTGTTATATGTTGTAATAAGTGTGCTTCAATTCTGAAGTAATAACAATTTATGTAAAGTATGGGTTGTTATAGTTTGTATCAGAGGAATGGTATAGTCATCCTTTGGAAACTAGGATGTGAAAGCCTTAGTAAGAACCCTAAGGATAAGTCTAAGCATAGAACACAATCTTAGTGTTTTATAAATGGCCATGAATAACCTAGGATAATACCTTATGTGTGAAATTTTATTCTTGATTATGTGGTTTTCTATTATAATTAGTGTTGCTCACACTATTCTTCTTGGTTTTAGTCAATGGCTGCAACCCGAAGGAATCGTGTTAATGCGGAATGCGACGGGCAATGAAATGATTTTCCCCCAGAGCAACCAAACGTTATGGGAGATGGAATGAAAAATCTTGTAGCCATTCTCACACAACTTTTTCAAGCTATGAATCATGCAGGACTTCCAAACGAGCAAAGGAAGGAGCAACATTCTGTTGAATCCTTCATGAGACAGCGTCCACCTTCATTCAACGGGTCTACTGATCCATTAGATATTGAACAATGGATTAGTACTACTGAGAAGATATTTTTAGTTCTTCAATTTTCTGAGCATGATAATGTCATCTTAGCAGTGTATCGTTTGGAAGGTGATGCTGATCAATGGTGGAATCTTATTAAGAATACGAGGCAAAGGGATGAAATTGAGTCCATGGAATGGGATGATTTCAAGAACTTATTTTTCAATAAGTACTTCCCTCGTATTATCCGAACAAAGATGGAGAAAGAGTTTCTTGAACTGAATCAAAAGGATGATGAATCTGTTGGTACCTATGAAGCAAATTTTACAAGACTTGCAAGGTACACTTCTGGTATTATTATCCAACCTGAGAGTAAGATCGATCAATTATTTAGTGGCTTAAAACGAAGTCTTCTAAGGGCCTTAGCCATAAGGGACATCAATAGCTACGAGGAAATCGTTCGATGTGCTCTCAAAGTTGAGATGGAGATTGGAGTAACCCATTAGTCATATAAGTTTGATAAGAAGAGGAAAATGGAATTCAAAGGAAAATCTAATGAGCACACTAAAAAGAATAGGAGCTTTCCCTTATGCTCAAAGTGTGGAAGGAAACATGGAGGGAGTTGACTTAAAGGGACAAGTAAATGTTTCAAATGTGGCAAGGAAGGTCATCGGGCATTTCAATGCCATGATGATGGGAAGAAGATGTCTAATGATGCAAATAAAGGAAGGGATACACAGAACGAACCTACTACACTTAAATGTTTCAAGTGCAAGGAGATGGGACATTATGCCAATAAATACCCTAATCCAATGGTTGCTGATGATGGTCGACGTCAACAAACTCTTAAGGCTAAAGACAAAGGAAATTCACATGAAATTTCTATCAGCGATGTGGAGTATGATAACGATGTGGTGAAAGGTACACTTACCATCCACTCTAATGTAGAAAATGTTTTATTTTATTATAGATCAACCCACTCCTTTATTTCTGAAGAATTTTCTAAGGGTATCACCATATTACCTCAACAATTAGATGTTGAGTTTGCTGTGACAACACCTAATGGTACAAAAGTCGCATCAAAAGATTATAATTCTTCTCTGATTGAAGTTTGTGGGAAAGTGCTTCCTGCAAATCTTGTGAAACTTCCTATAGTGGAATTTGATGTGATTCTTGGAATGTATTGGTTTTCTCTACATGGATCTCATATCAATTTCCAAAGAAGGGAAGTCACATTTCATATTCCAGATCAATCTATGTTCGTCTATCGATGCAATGATGAACATAACCCTCCAGTGGGAATTTCTTCCATTTTATGGGTATTGATTCCACTAAATGAAGGTTATTTATCTCAAAAGGTTGGTGAGAAACTCACGATTAAGAATATGCCCATTCTACGGAAGATTGATGATGTATTTCCGAAGGAATTACCAGGTCTTCCACCAAATCGTGAAGTTGAGTTTTCAATAGAACTCGTATCGGGTGCTTTGCCTATTTCAAAGACACCTTATAGAATGGACCCAATTGAGTTTCAGGAATTGAAGAAGCAACTCCAAGAGAATCATGATAAGGGATTCATACACCCTATTGCATCACCTTGGGGAGCACCTGTTCTATTTGTTAAGAAGAAAGATGGATCAATGAGACTCTGCATTGATTATCGAGAACTTAACAAGATCACTATCAAGAACAAATATCCTCTCCCATGCATTAATGACTTATTTAACCAACTACGCGGAGCTCAATACTTTTCCAAGATTGATCTTCGTTCAGGGTATCATCAATTAAGGGTCAAAAGGGAGGATATACCAAAGACAGCTTTCCGTACAAGGTATGAACACTATGAATTTATAGTGATTCCATTTGGTCTCACTAATGCCCCTACTATCTTCATGGATCTGATTAATAGAGTCTTTAGAGACTATCTTGATCAATTTGTGGTAGTCTTTATAGACGATATTCTTATCTATTCAAAGAGAAAGGAAGAACATGAAGATCACATGAGAATTATATTGAAGACCCTAAGAAAGGAGAAGATTTATGCCAAATTTACCAAGTGTTAATTTTGGATTCAAAAAGTTGCATTTTTGGGTCACATACTCTCAAAAGAGGGGATATCTGTGGATCCAGCAAAAAACAGAGGTTATCGAAAGATGGTCGAGACCAACAATAGTAACCGAGATCCGAAGTTTTCTTGGATTGTATGAATATTATCAACATTTTGTGAATGTTTTTTCACGATTATCTAATCCACATACCAAGTTGACTCGGAAAGGAGTTATGTTTGTTTGGACAGAGGAATGTGAAGAGAATTTCAAGGAGTTGAAAAGAAGGTTATCCAGTGCACCTGTGCTCACACTACCTTGTAGTGGAGAAAGGTTTGTGATCTACAGTGATGCATACAAGAAGGGATTGGGGTGTGTTCTTATGCAAAATTATTTGGTGATAGCTTATGCCTCACTACAGTTGAAAATACATGAGCAAAATTACCCAACACATGATTTGGAGTTAGCTGTGGTAATCTTTGCATTAAAGATTTGGAGGCATTACCTTTATGGTGAAAGGTGTGATATTTATACTGATCATAAAATTTTAATTTATATTTGCACACAAAAGGAGCTGAATATGCGCCAAAGAAGATGGTTGGAGCTGATTATGGATTGCGACTGCTCAATCCATTACCACCCTGGGAAAGAAAACAAGGTGGCAGATGCATTAAGTCCACAAGACCATGCTAGTTTATCCATGATGAGGATCACAAAAGATCCAATATTTATGGATTTACAAAGGATGGATCTTAGAATTATAATGGATGGGGAAAAATCTTATCTTTCTCAAATGAATGTTCAACCATCTATTCATGTGAAGATTAAAGAGGCACAGAAAGAAGATGTCGAGTTACAAAAGAAGGTGAGAATGGTTCCTGAATTCAAACTTGATTTTGATGTGATAATAATGTTCAGGAATCGGGTTTGTGTTCCTCCCATCATGGAATTAAAGAAGGAGCTCCTGGATGAGGCTCATAGTTCTTCATTATCTATTCATCCTGGAAGCACGAAGATGTATAGGTACCTGAAGGAGTACTTCTGGTGGGATGGCATGAAAAGAGATGTTGCTGAATATGTCTCTCGATGCTTGGATTGACAACAAGTTAAAGATGAGAGACAGAAGTCTAAGGGGATGTTACAACCATTACCCATACCCGAATGGAAATGGGAAAACATCACTGTGGACTTTGTCACAAGACATCCTAAAACATCCAAAGGCAATAATGCTATCTGGGTCATAGTTGATCGTCTTACAAAGTCAGGACACATCATTTCTATTAGAGAGGATTTCTCTCTAGATCAGATTGCCAAGATATATGTAAAGGAAGTGGTAAGATTTCATGGAGTACAACATTCTATTATATCTGATTGGGATCCGAGATTTACCTCATAGTTCTGGCGAAGTCTTCAGCATACTCTGGATACCGAGTTGAGTTTCAGCACTGCTTATCATCCTCAAGCAGACGGTCAGTCTGAGAGAACAATTCAAACTCTAGAAGATATGTTGAGAGCTTGCTCTATGGATTTCAAGGGTGGTTGGGATCAACACCTAACTTTGGTGGAATTTTCTTATAATAATAGATTTCACTCCAGTATTCAGATGACTCCTTGTGAAGCTCTCTATGGAAATAAATCCAGGACTCCAACTTGCTGGGATGAAGTTGGGGAAAGAAAGCTATTAGGACCCGATATCGTTGATGAAAAGGCAAAAAAGGTTATATCTATTCATCAACACATAAGAGCAGCTCAGAGTCGACAGAAAAGTTATGCCGAAAACCGAAGAAAAGACATAGAGTTTGTAGTGGGTGATAAAGTGTTCTTACGAATATCTCCCTGGAAGAGAGTCATGAGATTTTGAAAGAAGGGGAAGTTGATCCCTAGATATATTGGTCCTTTCGAAATACTGGATCGTGTCGGGAAGGTAGATTACCGATTGGCGCTTCCACGGAATCTCTCTCAAGTACACGATGTGTTCCATGTATCTCTCCTGAGAAATTACATACCTGATCCTTCACATGTACTCAGCTCAGAAGTTGTACCGCTGGAGAAAGATCTTTCTTATGAAGAACATCCGATAGAGATTCTGGATCGTAGCGAAAATGTCCTACGAAACAAGACCACTCGCTTGGTGAATGTTTTATGGAGGAACCACTAATTATAAGATGCTACATGGGAGCTTGAGGATATGATGAGGGAGAGGTATCTTCATCTGTTTGTTACAAAGTGGCGAATTTCGAGGGAGAAATTCATTTTAAGGGGGGTAGAATGTTACACCCAAGACTATTATGTTATATAAATCATCAAAGAAATCTTTTTCTACACTACAATTGCTTGGCTTGCTTTACACGAAATCGCGACCTTCCTCGATAGCTTGCGTCGTATGCAATACCGAGTTTCACTAAACAATGATATACTATTAAAATATTATTAAAACTAGCCGTTATGAATAGTAATAACCACTTTTTGAAATTTTATAAATTTTATTTTTAAAAATGGACTTCATTTTTGGATTCGGAATATAGAAATTAGCCTAGGGTGAAATTTTGGTATTTTTCTGAAAACATTCAATTTTTGATGAATAGTGAAACCACAAAGTGGTAGTTAAAAAACTGAATTTTTCATAATACTTAATTTTACCGCTTCTGTGAGTGGAATTTCGAAAATCTAAGAGACACGGTTAATATTAATGACTAAAATGTGGTTCAATGAGATGAAAATAATTTTTGGTGAATAGTAACTTTTTACTTTTATTTACCACGGTTAAAAGTAAATAGGGTAATTAAGGGTAAAAATGATATTATTATTACCCTAACACTTGTCCTAATTGGACAAGTGTATCTCGACCAAAAACAACCTTAGGAATAAAATATGACCATTTAGGCCCACTTGGATTAGATTAGGACATTTATTATTAATTTATTTATAGAAGGTTTAAAATAGTAAAAATCAAAGTTTAATAAGTAAATCATTTTTAATATGGGGTTATACATAAGATAAATTCGACTATAAATATTATTTAGAAAGAAAAAAAAAGATTTCCTACATAATGGTATTATATTTGTAATTTTTATACATTAAAGAATTTAATTTATTTATGACACAAAGATGATGGAGTAATTATCTTATTAATGAAATATTGACATAATTGATGTTATAAACACAAAAATAAATGTAATTTGAGTCTTTTTATGAATTACACTAATTTTATAGATTAATATGACATGTTATTATTGATTAAATTTATTTTGTTCGAACAAATCATTCTGTTATTATTTTCACAAAAAATAATTACTAAATAGTGTCAAAATTGACATAAAATAGTTTTTAAAACAAATATTATATTAGTAATTGTTATTTTATTCCTAAAAATCTATGGTTCATCCAAATGACTTAAGTAAGGTTATATATATTAATAATAAACAACTTGGGGTTCTTTTGGATTCTTATAGTATGTTTATTAAACTTATAGTATAAGAACACAAGAAGACATGGTAAAAGTATAATTATTTAACTAAATGTTAAATCTAAATTATAAGGTTAAAATAGGAACTTAAACTGGTATAAATTCTATTGGATGAGAGGATTTCGACCCATCCCCATCCTAGCTTCTAAATAAATCAATTTGGAGCTATTTAAAACCGAACATGACTTTATAATAAAACGATATTTTTAGTTTTTCCAAAGGAGCCCCTCTCCTCCCTTACAAAAGGGGACCTCCTCCCCCTCTTCCTCACACCACTTTGAGCCTTCATTCTCAGCCAAACCCTGAAAATTTCTCCTCTCCACTTCCCTAGCAACATCCTAGAGGTTATCGTATTCCTCAAAGACTAATTATAGTTCCCTAAGAGGAGGTCTCAAAGAGGCGCTTCAAAGAAGAGGTAATTTCCGTTACCGATTCTTTCATCTTTATTTCTTCTTCCACTTCTTCTTCTTTAGTTTTTTCATTATGAAGTAATAACATCAGTATCACTCATATACTGATATGTCATTATATGTATTAAACAACCCTATTTCACCATCTATCCATCCTACGGAAAAAGAAATCACCGGGCGTGCGTACGTACGGAATACCGTCTCCACGCCGTGGTGTAATCTATTTTCCACCACCACCATACTTGGATGGGTATAATGGTTTAAATAATCACTATATATGACTATTATAAAGTTATACTGATTCTGAAATAGTATACATACACTCCAATACAATTCCACAATCATAGGAACGATATCATCACTCGTGCGTACGTACGGAATACCGTCTCCACGATGTGATGTGACTCGTTCTACATGATCTTCATTTCATATTGATTATATAAATGAATTGAATGAATGAATATGATATATATTACACTAATAACATTCTGGTAATGAGGTATCTATAACCTAAAGAGATGAATAAGAATTTATTCGACAAAACACGCATAAGAATAAAAAGTTATAAACACCTGAATAACAAGTAGAAATGAAATATTACTACTAAGAAGCTAAGAATATGACCATATATGATATCATAAAAATACATACTATTCTGTAATAAGTCAATAACATTATTTAAATCATTATACAGGAGGTTCAGACACGTACAAAGCATATTGGACCTAAGGTAATAGAAATATCACAATCTCATTTTCTCCGAGATTGTTTATACTTTGGTATTTACTGGGGTGTATTTTATCATCCACATCCATGTTTCCTCAATATGTAATATTATTTCAATCCACCTAAAATTTTTTAAATCCAATTTTACCCTTCGGTGAGTTTTTAGGAAATGATATGAAAGGAATGTTTTGCCATTTTTCGTACGATGTACTTTTTGACTTTTCCGACAAAAGTACGATGACTGATTTCTTTAACGGAATGAATGGATTTTTAAAACATTATTTCCAAGAAGCTTCCTTTAAAAGTTTTCAAGTTTATTTTTAATCAACTTCTTTTAGTTTATAATTGTACGACATGTGAAGAATGGAAAAGTGTTTTTGAAGCAGAAAGGATATTTTCCTCAAGAATGGAGTTCAAGTGTTTTCCATCTAAGATAATAAAGGGTTCTGTTTTTATCCCTATTATTACATTGATTTGATTATGTTGTTATGGAATTATATTTTTATGAATTCCTTTATCTTATATGAATTTTTTTATAATGTCACGATGTTTATGATTCCCATTTTTATTACATGGGTTATGAAATGATGTATGATTTATGATTTTGTGGAACACATAATAATGGTATCATTATGAGATGGGTGGGACCTATATATCCCTCCAATGCATTGGGTAAAGATTTTATATCTCATGAGATAGACATGGCTGGAACGGTAGGTTATACTGGATCAGTGAAACAGGACTGAAACGAGGAGTGAACTCAGTTCAGAAAGGGACTTTGTCCACTAAGATAGTGTTGTCAATGAGTCTTGACTAATAAGAAATTATTCTCTATGATTATGTGTGTACGCAACAAAGTTTCATTTTTTAAGTTATGATTATTGGGATTGCATTTCACTACTATGATTTATCCCATTATATGAAATTATGATCTCTTTTCCAGGTTACGATTTCCAAAAGTTATGTGCTTATGTATATGATGTGATTGATATTTCTTTTGTTTACACTTACTGAGCATTTGAGCTCACCCTTTTGTATGTTTTATTTCCCTAGGTCAGAAAGAAGGTTACTAAGTAGAATATTCCAAAAGGGACTCTAGATATGATGAAATAAATGGGAGGCAAAGTAGATGCTTTATGAACCAGTTGTTTATGTTTCCCAATTTCTAAAGACACTATACCTATACGGTCCTTTCTTGGTTTTGTTATATGTTGTAATAAGTGTTCTTCAATTCTGAATTAATAACAATGTATGTAAAGTATGGGTTGTTATAGTTATAATTTACCCTATATATTATACATGGAAAAGAACCCACATAAAATGATTCTATAGTTTACAATCATGTGACATGATTGAACCATGCAGTTTAGCTTTGTGAGTATGACACTCAGGCTGTTAAAGGTTCATCGATGGGGGATGGTGTGGGGTACCACATGGAATATTCCCTTCAAAAGAGGATTGGTCTTAGTGGAATAGTGAGGGTATTATTCATGAAATTTTCCCATCCCTAGAGGCTTTAAATTATAAGAATGGTGTTGGTATTACACATGGAAGTAGCATATAGAAGTTTTTTTAATCTCTAATAGATAATGTATAGGGTATATATTAAACATGTATACTTCTCATTGCAGGTATCTCATCTCATGATATGGATATATGGTTTTGTTCATATACATGAGGCTTCCCAGGAATGGATGTCTCAACCATGGGTGTGTAGTTTCATCCCATTTTTGTGAGAAGGTGGAATCCAATTATGATCATACATGGGGCATCTTTATTTTCTTACACATTCTAGGGAGTCAATTTTAAGTCATTTTTTGAAGACTTTGTTTTTTCATTTTAAAATAATATTATATAGATTTAGACATATGTAGTTTAAAATCATGTATATCAGACATTTGGGGACTCATTCTTCAATACTATGTCTTACATGACCACTACTCATGCACTTATTGGTGCGGAATTCCACTATAACTGCAATATAGTAGTGGTCAATCATGAGGAAAATTTTAGAGTCCACACACTTTATAAAAAATGGCTTAGAGTACCCATGAATATAATTAATAGAAATATTGGGGACCCATGAAACACTTGGTGTGATGTGGATGGATGTAGGAGTTTGACATTGGCAATATGTGGATTCAAAATATAGCTAAACTGGTTCAAGATTTGTATGGGGGTCTTGGGAACTTGACCTTCAAGAACGAATGTCAGCTATTGGAAATCCCATATAGGGTGGACCAAAATATATTACTAATGAATATTTTATTCTCATGAAGGTTGGTATTGTGATTCTCTATGTCCTCGTAGAGGTTAGGGTATTCATGAATGAGTATGAATTGAAAAACAGAGTGACCCTCCCTTAGAGTGAATTGTTTATTCATTGTGGGATTTCATCGTGATAGGTGAATGATTTTCAATGCCTTATGTTCCTAACAGGGATTTCATATCTCACAAAGGTCATGGGCCTTCATGAATGGTGTAACTACATTATGGGGAGTATATAATTATTATAGGGATTGTGGTTTAGTGATGATTGAATATCTTGGATGATCCATTTTCGACCTTGTTTGAGATTCACTAGGGGTTGCTAAAATGAGAATGAATTCCAATGACTTATGGTTTTCAACCATCCCCAAAAATTAATAATGAAGGAGTTATTTATTGTAATGTGGGTTTCATGTATTTCTTTGTCTTTTTGTAGTATTATAGTCTTCAGGAATTGACATTATCTAGGAGTCCGAATTTTTCTATGTAGTGATTACTATCTAGCCTCCACATAGGTTCCCAGTGCTCTGCGAATAGAATTTCACTAGTTGAAGTTTAACTCATGCCCCCTGAAAGATCACAAAAAAACACCCCTAATGTGATATATGTGATATTAATCCATTCATAAATAATATTAGCTTCACGATATATATACATATAGGTATATTTGAAATGTTATTTCCATATTATCTCCGAATAGGTCGTGACAATCGTGTGTTTATCGACTTCCCATGTGGAACCCATATTTTGGCAACACCATTTGAAATAGGGAAAAGTTATATAGATGAAAAATTATATGGTATTAATTTACATAAATATGATTTAATTTTCAAATATAACATTTTTTTCCATTGTAAGGATGATTCATTTGAAAAAATATTCATGAAAAAATAATTTTTTTTATTTTAGATGTTTTTTTATCATCAACAAGAAGTTTGTTTTTTTAATATTTACTCTAAATATTAGTTTTAGAACATGAATAATTTTATATATAAATATTACATTATTGTTTAATAATAATAATTTTTTATGATGCTTTATGAACACAATAATGGGAAAGGAAAATTCATTACCCATTGAGATGGTAAAAGACCCTAATTTGGAAATTGGTTTCGCTTCATTGAATAAGAGGAGGAAGAAGAAGGGGTGGACATAAGTTATTCAACTATAAATATAAATTTTATACTTCATACATTACAAATTTTTATATTATATTATGGAAGGAAGTGGAGGGGACTATTTACAACGATATAAGGAAATAAATGTTTTTTCTGAAAGTTACCTTTTGAATAACTCCTCCTTGAATGACCATATATGGAACATGTAATTGGTCTTTTCTTGAGCCTATAAGATGTTGGTCATTGTTATGTGTCTTGTGGAGTGAATTTGGTAGAATATTGACATGATATGAGGCTTATAATTTGTGAGGATAATGGAAGGTGAGGGGTTCTATTTATAGGGGAAGAGAAAGGTTTTTTTTATAATTATATTCATTAAATTATATTTTTTCTCAAGTGAATCAGTTGTGTTTCTTACTATGGATAAATATAGTAAATAGTTATAGAGGGTTGGAGATAATGTCTCTTTACATGAAATAAGACATGAAAAGTCATGTATTAGTATGATAATATATAATACAACAAATTATTCTTGCATTTCACAAAATAGTCCTCTTTTTAAAAAAATTAAAACAATTTCACACAATCCATTTTAAATTTTTTATATTACAAAAATATAATAAATTTAATGAGTTTTTTTGTGTATATGATAATTTTAATTCTTAAAAAACATCATCAATTATTGGAAAAATACTTATTTTTTCATTATAATTGACTTTATAACACATTTAAAAACTACTAATGGTCTCAAAATTTTTATTATAATTATAATACAACATAATAATAATATAGGAATTTATTTTGTTAATATAAAAATTATTTTAAATCATTAAACTAATTATATAAATCATTTTACAAAAATACCAACACATAATTTATCATTTAAAAAAATATTATTTACATATATCATGATAAAAATATATAATTTTTTATTTATAACATAAATAAATTCTATATTATACCTTCATTGGTGTTTTTAAAATTTTAATGGGAATATTACTATTCCTAATTTTCAAATATTTATTTCAAGAATTTGGTATCTGTTACAACAATCTTATTTATAACAGTAATATAGGTTACAAAATTCCTATGAATACCAATTATTTAATTAAATTATAATTTATCGTAAGGTTACATATATAATGTCTTCAGTCAAATTAGTATTTTATTATAAGAATTGTGTTTTTCATATCTTTTTCCATGAGTTTAGTTATTCTATTGGATCAACCAGATATAAATTTTTCCATTATTACTATATTATATTTAATTTATTATCCAGATGTCATATTTTTCATTATTAATGGTTTAATTTTTGGCAAATCTATCTTTATTTATTTATGTGAATAATTTTTTATTGGGATTTACATGCATTGTATGTGTTTTATAGAAATGGAAGTCAAATTACATTGATAAATTTCAAGCTCATCAAATGATATCTTCTATTGTGGGCGAATATTTTTAATATATGAAATATTATATACATGGCCCACCCTCACTAGGATACATACAAATGACCTATATTATTACTTCATCATTCACCATAAACCACTATTAACATCAACAATTTCACTAGTTCATACCTAGAGACTCCTATTATATCACTGAAAACCTTAAATGATCAATGATATCTCATTACTCTCTAAAAGGTTACTACATAGAAAATTAAATCTTTAGTTTAATTCTAGTGGAATGGATTTCCTTTTTCTCATCTTTTTCTCACTGATATAGAAAGTATCATCCAAAATTTATATACAAGTAGGTCCCTTCATCCGAATCAATTTATGAATCTCTAACAATAGTATATTCTCTAATGAAAAATCTTTTTTTACTATAATTTTTCAATCACCCCAATATAACACATTATTATTTACATAATATATCTAAAATATTGTCTTAATTCATATATGTTCAAAGAACACTTCTGTTAAATTTGACACAATTGTCAATAATTCAAATCCTTTATGATTCCTTCTATTGGTTTTTGGATACACTTTATTCATTCTAAAATTTCTGAAGAACAACATCACTTTATTTTATTAATTGAAACCCTTTCCTCACTTTAATGTATCAACCATCAATGGATACAAATACATCTAGGCATTTGGCCTCCTACATGATCAAATTCACCAATATTATAAATTGTATTTTTAATGAAATACATCATTTTTAATTCTATATATAATTGATATGGTGTTGAGAATGATTTCTTCATGTGATAGATTCCTCAAGTGACATAAATATTATTATCCTATACATTAATTATAAAATGTGATGTCTATTAAATATTAATCGTCAAAATTTAGTAATAATGTATCCATGTGTTGCAGGAGTTATATTATCATATGATAATTATTTGAATTCACATCATAATTTTCTCTAAAAAAAATATTTTCAGTAAGAAATCATTTACATAAAATATAGAAAACAGAATTTATACAACCCCAGGATCATTTCCATAATATTTCATCTCTTCTTTTTATTTGGTAATAAAGACTTAAATCACATGAAAATTAATACTTTAATGAATAACCATAAAAATTCAATGCTTTTGTGGGTAGTTAGGTGACCCAGGAGAACTATTCCATCAATTATCCATGGATATAACTACATTTTCATTTTTTTAAGTGGTGAATAATATATTTCCATGACACCAAACTAGTTTTATGATCTTTTATACTTCTATATGGAATGGAAACCACTGAAATTGTAGAATATAAACCCTATTTGAATAATTATAATTTTTTCATCATCATTGATGGTGCAATGACACACTCCTAAAATGTGGAAAATTTCTAGTATATCATATCATTTTCTTCCTAAATTATTATAATGGAATAGCATGAAATACTAGAAGTTTTAAATAGATTCAAATTCATTTGTAATTGTAAATTTATTCATCCCATGGCGTTGGATGAATTATATGACATGTGAATCTTGATTTCAATGGACTATGGGGATTATATAATCTATATATTTTAGGGTACATAAGTTAGACCTTACACATTATCTCTATTACCCATATAGAGAAATATATATTATCATTTTGTGGGTAAATGTAATCACAAATCAAATTTAAAAATTAACCCTTACACATTGAATTTGTGTCATGAAAAAACCCCAGTTGACCACAATCATGTCACCAAAGATGATCTATGGAAAGGCCATAAGGTCATTCCCAATCACCACAGGTAGACAACTACAATTATAAATCAACAGAGAAATAGAATTGAATGATTTCAAAAAATATAAATAAAAAATGGATGAACAAACATAGTAGCCTAATAATAATAAATGAAAATCTAAACTGAATACTATTTTACATAATCTATAAATACACCCAACTATATAGAAAAATACAAATAATACATGACACCCATAATGTCTCAATGTCACCCTGATGGTCAATCTTCATTTCCAAAACCAACCACTACCCACGGTGATCAAAACCACAATAAAACATGCACTATAAGAAAAAAAACTAGTGATAACTATAGGCATGAGTATTATAACTCATTAGGATTTCCCAAAAAATCTATTACCAATGAAAATAATTTAAAATAACGAATCATAAACATCATGTTTTAAATACAACATATAAATATATAATATTCCATAAATATTCTTAATAAATTCAATAATATACCATTTCCATTTTACAATTTTAAATCACACTCTTTCCATGAAAGTACCATAATCATTTTATGAGAAATTTGATTATTCTATTAAAAAGTAAATAAGGATTATAAAACATTCCCAAAAATTTTTTCCATAAAAATAGGTTAACGTTTTACCATTTTTGGCATAAAGATACACTGATAAGGGGGTAGTCAGAATAATCTTATAACAAGGGAAATATGAATATATCAAAAAACTGTTTCTATTAGAAAATTAATCAAAAATCGTCACGGCAGAAAACAATGTTCCAAAATACATGGGTAATACTAAGTGGTCATGAATTTTAATGAACATACTAATACACGATTCTTCATCCCTAATTGATTTCCTCACATGATGACATAAATAATTCCCTCACATGTTCAACCACAAAAAACCTTGTACAGACCAAGGGGAACTATCTCATATACATTAAAACAAAATATACCCCCTTGCTATGGGCCACTATCCATAGCATTATACTAATATAGTAAAGTAATTTTTCAATGAATATTCTATCAATATACCAGGTTCACATGCCAAGATAAAAATATTGTGAGCCAACAAATGCCACCTAAGAATCTAATGACATGTTAATATATATTAATATTTCACTTAACATTTATCACATGAGTAACTCTAACGATCAATCCATTTCCACACATCTTATTGTTCATAATAATGTCCACACTGAGTACCTCCCATTCAATTCAATGTAAATGGTTCATGAGAATTACAAAGAGAGGATCCCACACATAGTCCACATAAATGGATTAGTATGACAAGACATTTAGAATATCCAATCAATTTAATATAATCATGGAAATTAAATTAAAATGTAGAATATTTATGACAAACAATTTCACCATTTTTATAAAAAGATTCAACTTGCCTCAATAAAACATCATTAAACCATCAAATTTTCAAAGAAAAAAACTATATTTTAAAAAACGGTACTAAAGAACCATTTATCATTTCACAATAGATTTTAAAAAATTTATATTGGCACTCACTCAACATTATCAATGTAATCCCACAGTCATTAAAATGACAAACCTGTCACACACCATCATAACATGTAAAACCAATTTCCAAACCATGAAAAATCCACCTTTTTCAAGTGAAAAACATTTATAAATCTCATTCAAGAAACCAAAACCCTATTTCAAAATTACACACATTCATTTAAAAATACAAACCATTTATTTAATTAAAAAAACTCACCAATACCATCCAAATAATTTAACAATAACATAGATTGTAACATTTATAAACAAAACCACTTATCACAAAAAAAGGTATAATCACCATTTTGAAAACCAAATAAATATTCACAATATCGTACATCACTATTTAATATTCAATTATGGTTTGAAAATAGTGTAACCAATTATTGATAAATTATAATTGAATTTGGAAATGATAACTCACCTCAACTCACATTCTATTTAGTAAAACCAACCAAAAAACCCCTGAGGGATCCAAGAGGTAAGATACACCAAGAAGAACCCTAAAAACACCAAACACCTAAAATAAATCAAGGGTAAATATGGACCATATGTCCAAGAGACCATAGGAGAAGAAGAAATCAAAATAAAATTGATAGATAAGGAAAAGGGAGAAGGGAATAGAGGATTACCTTGGGAAATCTATTCCAAAACATGAATAAACCACATATATACACACATGGGAGGAAGGAGAAAGCATGAATAACCAAGGATGAGGTCCCTTAGTGTTTTAAAAAGTAAAATATTAGGAAAATTGGTGGATCTGTTTTACAACTCTTGAGATTGAAAATGGGGAATTTCACATTTCTAATGTTCTAGCTAGAACTCATGGTACGGTCGCACGATTTTATTAACTATTAGAGAACCATGTGCCTCTCAGTAGACACACAAGGCACCATTCACTATTATGCCACACGATTTCTAGACTATGCTCCAACTATGAAAAATGATTTTGACCCAACAAATATACTCCTTATATGATTTCCAAATAGTTTGAAAAAATATGCAAAATCTTTTTTCCATCCCCCCAAAATATCCATATTTTTTTGGTTTCATTGGCTAATACACATATTTTTTTCTAACCAAGAACCCACAACATGAAAAATGATAAAAACAGTCCAAAACTCAAAATGTAATCTTGTCACACCTGAAACTATATAAAATAATCAAGTTTAAAAAATTGACGGGATCAATGGATGAAATGAATTATCTGGTTGTGATGACTCTCCCAAAGATAATGATATCCTCCTCCGAAGAGCCAAATAATTTTCCAGTTGATCAGTTCGGATAATGGATTACCACAAACACATGATCAAACCACCAAAACCAAGAACACCTCAAATTCCAAAAAAACAAATGCCTCCAACCTAAATAAATACAAAACCAAAGATAAATAATAAAAATATTAGTATGGAACGAACTCACCCAATTTAGGAAACAATAACCATGAACCGATAACACATGCCAACATGGAAAACCTAACACGATATAAAAAAGAACACTCGAACAATAACCAACAACCCCAACCACAGGGGTCCCAATTGAATGATACTCTATCCAATAGTTCCATATTCATGATATGGAAAATGTATAACTAATGTATTTAGACATTACACCACTAAATGGATGAGGAATGAACATGGCTTAATATCCCCACACCCATGGTCATTTATTAACTGCGTGAAAATAATCACTCTAGGGCCTATGGATGGTGTCTTGATGTCTTAATTATGTCCTTCTCCACAATCACGATCCAATGAATCTTTACTATAACCCCTTATTTTGGATCCAAAATCATCCACAAAACACCATAGCAAGATCCATAAAATCATGACATAATGAATCTCACTTATATAATGAAAATACACAGTTCCCAAATTGGTCATTATAAGATGAATAGTCTTAACACACCACATTTTTTTACCAAACCATTTATAATTTTATACAAAAATATTAATTTGAAAGAAATAATTTCGAGGAGGTCCAAAAAATTCAGTTACTTCTAAAAAATATATAACACCACTGGGAAAAATTACTAGAACAAAATAAGTATTATTGAAAAAAGGGACATCAAAAAATCCCCATATTTCACACTTTTCTTACAAATAGGAAAAGATATCTTTTGTAAAGGGGTACCTAGATCCACAATGATTCCATGCCACACCCCTATAAAATTATTACATGTGACCTATACATCCACAATCAATATAGTTCTTTGGAGTACTTAGGCACAACAACATCTTATGATTTGGATTTCCACAATAATGTAACACCATGAACCTATGTATAAAATATGAAAACTAAATATCTAATGAACATTTAATTCCATAACCAGTACCAAAACCTTAGAGATGCTTCCCCACATAGAGAAAATCTCTTAACCAATTTTAGGGACTATATTTGGAAGGACTACCTCATTAAATCATTCTAACACAACATCAAGATTAATAAATTTAATCTCTACACTAACAAAACATGTTATATTGACCTATGACACCTTAGAATTATTATCAAGATGAAGAACATACAAAAAACATTGCGCATTTAAGGAATCATCCATGGACCACTACTAAATGTAATGAAAAAGGTACACAAAGAGATGGAATGACTCGAACACTGATCCCTCACCTTATTATAACCCATTTATCTTCATCCCATTTATCACCTTCACTACCTCAGTTAAAATTCATGGATGAAGGAATCCTTGATGAACTCCCATATAGGATCATCAAGACTCTGGTTTCAAGATACCATCTTCCGTGACTTCTATGTTGTTCCTTCAATCATAATGGTAGAAAAAATCACCTTTAATTACATAGAAATATAAATGGGGATGAATTTCATTTTCTTGTGTCTATTTATTAACATTGAGAGTATCTTCATGTCCATAAATGGGTGGTTGATTTATCGTTCAAAAATCAACAACGAAATCATTAACTTCATCAAATGAAAAGCCTCTTAATATTGATCCAACCATATATACACTGTGAATGGCCTACAAATCTCTAATGGGGAAAACAATCAAATAAGAAAACCAATATATAAATAATGAGAATCTCATCAAAAAAATTTCTAAAACTCAAAACATAGTATAATGAAAAATCCCAAATCATATGAAGATATACCATGAAACAAATAGTTTCTAAAACATGTTATCTTTAATATTGAAAATAACATTATAATAACACACAATTGGTAGACTAAAACAATAACAATGGTATTCCATTGACCTCAGACATCCACATTTCATTCCACCCCATGCACCAAAAAAACCTGGTAATCTATTTACTCATCCACCCATAACATCATCCATATACATTAAAAAAATAACCATTCTTGTGAGCATTCATGTTCATACCAAATGTCAAAAAAACATTACCATGTCATATTTAAGAACAAATTTCAAAAAGGTCACTAGTCATGAAATCAATAACATTTTCAAATTCCACAATTATATATATTTGATCACGTTCAAGAAGAAAATCACATGAATTAAAATTAAAAAATTATTTTCAACACATTATATTTTAAACATTTTCATAAACTCCAAAAAACTAAATCAATCAATTAATATATACTTATTAACTCATATTTTCACATTAAAGAAATTTAAAATTTTTGTTTAAAATGAATCTAAATATTCATTTTCTATCTTTCAAAAATATTATCAATTTCCTTTTAAAAATATAGATTTCATAATCTCAACGAAATAGTTTCCAAAACATTTTCAAAATCTTGAGGAACTATAAGAAACTTACAAGGGGGACTAGTATTGATTGTTGGTAAGACAATATGGTTAGAGTCCATACACCAATTTCACCACCATCATAGAGAGTACTATAGGACCATGTCCACATCTCCACATGGATTTCCAAGCCTTGCAAAATCACTTAGAACACCAACCCAACTCCCTATTTATATCCCAAATAATATACCACCACAATATGTAATGATAGAAACAGAAACTAACATCCCATGTAATATCATGAATTATATCAAGATAGAGTAGTCCAGAAACCCGCCAAAACATTATCATCACACTTTAATTTTCCAACTATATATATCTCAAATACTAAAAAAAGGCACTCCAAAATAGTTCTTATAAGGAAGCCATCTCTAATACCATTGGGTCATGAACCAACCTAGTTTAACCATCATCTGGTCACTCGAGCCGATCTGTGGAAAGTCCCAATAGACATTCTCAATCATCACAGGCTGGATACTAGTGCTAGGAATCAATTGAAAAATAAGAGGGAACGATTTCACCAAAAATAAATAAATAAAATAGCATAACCTAACATATAATCCATGAAAATAATTAATAAAAATCCCAAATGAACATTGTTTACATAAGATTAAATCATACAAAACTACATAAAAACCCCACATTGAACCAGATGCCCAAAATTTCTTCATGTAACCCCAAGGGCCACTCTCTGATACCAAAACAATACCCAACCCACAAAGACTAAAACCAATCTAAAACCTTCAGAACAAGATAGGATAATAAGAAAAATAGGTGTATGTATTAAAACATCATAGGTTTGTAATGAAAATATTATTCACGATTCACATCCTTTAAGATAAAATAATCATTAACATCATGTTTTAAATATAATATATAAAACTAATTTTTTCCACTCATTTTACAATGAAAACTATACATGATATATTTTCTGTTTAACCATTTTATACAACATTATTTTAATGAAATTTCTATAATAATATTATGAGAAAAATAAAACAAATTTTAAAAATTATAAAAGGATTATAAAACATTTCTATAATAGTTTTGGGTAATCACTTGAAAACTGTTAAACATTTTCTTCATAAAGACACACTTATCATAGAGTAATCAAAACAATCATACAAAAATGGAAATGAGAAAAATATCATACACTATTATCTAAAAACAAAAAAAATCCAAATAACTCTATAATGAAAACTAGCATTCAATCGATATTGGTAAACCAAGGTGCTCGAGAATAATCCAGATCATACATATACTTGATGACACATCCTATAAAGCATTCCTCACTCAATGACCTCAGTAATTCCATAACATGATTAGACACACCATTCCTAGTACGGACTGAGGGGAACTATTTTATGGAAATAAAAAAGGAATATAACACCCTTATATGGGCCATAAGACATAGTGTAATCTTAATTTATTTATATAATAATTTTTTGAAAATTGAATCACTTTTTCAGGTTCCTATGCCAATATATAAAGTCGGTGAACAAAATAATACCACTGAGTGTCCAACAATATGGAAATATATAATAATAACCAATTCAACATGATCATCTAGAGTATAACCAATGATCAACCTCTTTCCTTAAAAATTACAGATCTCAATTGAATCAACACAAAGGACATCCCATTTCAGTCAAATTAAATGGGTCATGAGACATCCACATAGAGTACATCCTTCCCAATAAACATAAATGGATCATGATGATTCAATAGTGATGAAATACTTAAAATTTAATATAACCAAGGAAATATAATTATATAAGGATAGTTTTTTTAGAAACATTATGTTCGATTTAACAAAATTTCCAAATGTGTATCATATACATTTCAATATACCACCAATTATTCATTGAACAAAAACCACCATTCCAAAATAGATCCATTTATAATTTTATATAATTTTTAAAAAATCTTATATAGGTACTCACAACACGTTTTCGATGAAAATACACATTCATTAAAGTGCTAAATGCGACACACAACATCATCACAGGTCAAATTGTATTTCTAACCATAAAACATTAAACACTTAAAAATACAAAACATTACTAAAACCTGTTTATGATACCTGAGAAATATTTTCAAAATACATAAATTCATTAACAACTCAGAACCATGATTTTCATATCATAAATCACTGACATAGGAAAACTATACTTTTTATCAAATACATGGAGTGATTTTTTTTTTAAAAAAATCCATTTATCAGAAAACATGGACGAATTTCCATTTTGAATGCCAAATTTTTTTCCAATGATCACACATCAATTTTTAATTTTCATGGAAGGGAAAAAAAATAATGAAAACAGTGATTCATAAATTATAAAGGATTGTGAAAGGGGAAATCTTACTCAAATTACATGCGCTTCAACAAAGCTAACCCGAAACACCCCCATGAAGGATCCAAGAGATAAGATCATCGAAGTGAAAACAAATGATAATAAAAACCCCCAATATAAATCATGGATAAACATGAAAAATATTTCCAAGATAACATAGTAAAAAAAAGAACTAAAAATAAAATGGATGGACTAGGAAGATAGAGAGTATAAGAGATGATTACCTTGAGAAATATATAACAAATATGTATGAAACCAAATTTATCCCCAATTTTTTTGAAGGACAAGGCTAGAAAATACCTATTAGGAACTCCCCTTGTGAATTACAAACATGTAGAAAGCGAAAATGGATTGATTAGGGAAAAAAATTATAAGAGGTAATAAGAATAAATTTCATATTATTATTAATATCCTAAACATCTTCCAGATTTTGGCCGTATTGTTTACTGAACCATGTGCTAACCATGTTCCCATAAATGGAAATAAAAGAAACTAGGCACAGTTAGGCCGCTTGGTATACAAAAAATGAACCAAACATATGAAATGGTTATATCATATCACTGAGCCACTGCACACATTTTCATCAATGTTTATAAAATATTAGAAAATTTGTGCTCTATGCCCTAGACACCTATTTAATGCTACATAAATTTATAGAATAATCCATAGATATTCCTCTAACTATAAACCAAAATCATGTAATAGGATAAAAAACTCTTGAACTCAAAATTTAAACCTATCACACCCCAAAATCAAGATAAAATAGATCCAAAAAATTACAATAACAATGTATGAAAATAAAAAACTAGGTGTGTCAATCTATATTTTCATACTGATGCACATAGTGATAGATATCTTTATAGAACTCCATATTCTACATCATAAATTTTCTACAGGATTATTATTACCATTAAAAAATGAATCGAGGAAATAGATTAATGTTTAATATAAATTTTGGTGAGCTATATAAGTTTTGTGTTACCGAAACATGATCATACTATACACTAAAATGAGCTTCCATACAATTATCTGACTCAGTTGGTACACTAACACCTGTATACCAACACATCATGTACCCCTATGTGGATACTTTTATCAAACCTGATTACCCATACACATATTTTTGAGATACCCTTAAAAAAAATATTATAACCTTATGTATATGGAATTACACCATTATGAAAATTTATATAACCTTTACATAGAGTTCATATATATATATATATATATATTCATTAAATATTTTTCAATCTTCTACATAACATTCAAATTCATTTTTCTTAAATATGAAGAACCTCTATCATACATGTAAAATCAAAAGAACAACATAAAAATGAATATTATGTATTAAATGAATCCATAAACGTTAACCAATAACCAATTAGACGTCAAATAATTGAATTTTTACAAATAAATTCACAAATATTATAAACATATCAATTCCACACATGTTTTATAAAATTTCATTTAAATATCATAGGTGTTAAATATTGTCCCCTATGTATGTAGTTGATAACATCCCATTAATGAGATCACCAAGAAATAAATTTATTTTTACACTAAAAAAATAAATTCTACAAACATCTTGAAAATGATTATATATTTTTCACACTAAAAGAAATAAATTTATTTTTACGAAAAGCGTATTTATGAAGATTAAATCAACATTAATAGATTTCTATAATATTTAAAATGAAATTAAAAGTATATTTATGCTCCGTTATAAATTTATCTACATTTCATAGTGTATTTAATAATTTTTATAAAATAAAATTTTATATATTGGTTATATAAAATTTATTTACACAATCATTGTTTCTTGGTTCGGTGATGCATATCACCTGTGATGTTAAAAATAATTGTCACTTTTAAATAATCTCGGGTAAATAAAAAATTATAAAAAATCATGGATAATGATTTCTATTTGGAAATATTATAATAAGGCAACATAGTTATAATCATTTATAAGGATGAAATAAAAAATAAACATGAATGGTTTATTTTAGTGTAGTGAATAATATATGGCTTCTTGTACAGCTAAACCTGTTCTTCAATATCAATTTTTTGTTGAAGGTGATAGGTCATCTTTTAGTTCATGGTTTAATCCATGGTTTAGGATACCATGCGCCTAAATCCTAGAATAATTTGTATCACCGATAACATTTAAATTTTATAAAAAATAAAAAATAATTTTATCAGATTAATAGGGATAATATAAATGTTGAATTATTTAATTACATCGAAAAAATAGATTGCAATTTCCTCAAAGGTAGCATGTTCCATTACGAATTCTTGTTTCCTCATGAGTACCAAATAATTATGCCTAAGAATCAATGACATTGTAACCTACTCTTTAGTTATGATTTATGTTTATACCATTAACGAAAATGAAATTACAATATTTTTCCAGATAAGTGACTCATTGGGGAAATTTAGATGATTTAGGAAGACTCATAAATACATTAATCATATTATGTTTAATATTAGAGAGTATAATTCATTCCCCATTAGAAATTGATATGGCATGGTGTACTATTAGACCATTTTTTATTAGGGAAAAAATATGAAAAAATGGGGTATGAGTCTATGAGTATTTTGATTGAAAAAAGACAATGATTTTATACCACAACACATTTATATTTATCTGGAATGGTATGTTGATGGTAATGAAATTTTATCCTTAGGGAGATGTGTAGGGAATTTTTCTCCCTCTAATAATATTTCAATGTGGATAAATATAATATTAACATTATCCATAAATCCATACAATTATATTATTATGTTTATATAATAAATATTAATTCATAACTAATGCATTATATACAATATGTGATATAATAATAATGCATAAATATATTAAAAATAAATGAATAACTATAACTCAATTAAATTATATTTTTATTGTCAAATTTTATATTACATGTAAAAACATATCCACGTTAATATATTAATCATATATTTTTTTCAAAAAATATATATCCATTTATTTAGAAATACGTAAAAATATATATTTATAAATATATTAAAAATAGATAAATAATATTATACATTTTTATACATGTTATAATATTTGATAAAAAATTACTAATTTATTTTGTTTATAATTCGAATTTAATTAGAAAATTTATGATTTTTATTTATTATAGTATATTTTACAAATACTGAATCATATATTGTGCATCATTAATTTAATATCCTTACATCTAAAAATAATAATTGAAATATTTTATTTTTATTTGTATATTATTATTTATCATTGTTTATAAATATTTTAATGTATTTTAATTTATAGTAATTGATAAATTTATTATTATTAATTATTAATAATTAATTTTTACGTCATAATTTTTTTTTATTCCGGTAAAATTATTTGAAATGATATAACAATTATTTAATTATTTCATTATAAAAAATTAGAAATATAAATTTATAAATTATGTCAGTTGGAAATACTGATAATCTTTTTCATTTTATATTTTTTATTAAATCACTTTAATATGACCCATATATCTTGTATAAATCATTATATTTTCACCATTATATATGGGAAAGGGATTGTTTTAGTGACATTGAATTTAATGAAAGTAGTGAAATACTATGACGGTCTACAATTTCACTAAACCACATAAATATTTTCGATAAAAATAACATCCCTTTAATTTTGGATGACTTTATATCCATCCTTGATTTCAATAATGTATGATCCATCAGGGTTGAGGTTGAATCCCTTTTTAGAAGAATATATCATGCTGAAGGATCCTATAGAGATTCATAATATTCATGGGAGTATATATATATATCATGTAATTATATATAAAGGAAAAGTTGATATGGCTGATATTCCCTTTCTATGAGTCGTAATTTTAGACCAAGCACAATAATTCATTATTCTAATCTATTGACTAGAGATCATGACTAATATCTAATACCCTAGAAACTAACACCAATGAAAGGATGTTGATATGTTATTTATAAAAATGAAATTGTTAATAATTATTTATATATAAACAACTTTGTATTTTTGAAAATATATTCTATACCCTAGAATATCCTACTGTAACGAGATATATTCAATAATAATATTATAGATAAAGAATATAATTTGTTTTCAATAAATGGTTTCCCATTTTGTGTTTTCCATTATACAGAAGGGTCAGGTGATCACATAACATGGTGATAAGTTTATGTTGATAATTTCCTAAAATAGTTCATTATGAAAACGATATTATTGTATTCCAATAAATTAATTTTATCCTTGGGAAAAATCTTTTAATGATTACCATAAATTGTTATATAAAAGATTTTATAATGGAATTTTTAAATAAAAATAATTTTTATTAATGGGTATTTTTTTTAAAAATGGAAATATTTGATGCATTGATTTTTGGCAAACCAGAGTAAGATAGTTTTTTGAAATGGGAAAATATTGAAAATTGGAGAAACTATAATAATATTTAATTTATTATTTAATGAAAATTGGGTTTTGTATATAATAAATAAAATGAGAATGTTGTTCGAGATAATATTTCCACCCATTTATTAAATTTTATATTGATGAATATCATATTCCACAAAGAGAAAAATATTCATATAAAAACCAATTTAGTATGGTGATCTTATCAATAATTTTCATATACAACAATTTGTGTAGGAATTTATAGTTCTTAAAAAATGTCCATAGAAATAAAATTTATCTTTAAAAATTTATAGGAGTATTGTGAATTAACATGATTAGTTTAAGGATATTATTTCCTTCTTAATATATGAAAATTGAAAAATAATTTTCTATAAAGGGTAATGTAAATATTGGTGGAGAAAATATTAAATATTAATTTAATATCATAATAATGAGTTCTAAAAAAAATTAGAATAATTATATGAATATATAAATATACATAGATGAATTTTATCAAAATATTTTAATTGAATTATTAATAAAAAAATACATAATTAATTATGTCACATTTCAAATTATATAACCATTAAAAATAATATTTGAAGTTATTATTAATGAAAACATTTGTGAGGATGATATTAAGAATTCATCATGGGTTTTAAAATTCTATATAACAACCAATGAATTTGGTGATGATTTTAATTACACATAATATTTTTATAAATTATATATATATATATTAAAATAATTATATTTTAAAATATTGGACATTAAGTTATCATTGATGTTTATATAGAATATTTTAAATTAAATATGTGGTATATTTTTTCTCGTAAGTAGAAAATGAATCTGGTTTTATTTATTTATTGATATCTTTATTGAATCTATGTTATCAATGATTGAATACACTATGATTTGGTATGTAAAATTCAATTTCATCCAATTATTATTTTTCCTTAAATTATTTTAAAAAATAATGAGATATTTATTATTTGATAATTATATTTTTTGATAAATCATAGACCTAATAAAATGTTTTCCAAAATCATATAATTTAACGAAATTATAGGATTAATACATATGTTTTCTGATTATAAAACAAATTAAAAATTGAATGAATCTATTTAATTTAATAACAATATTACAACATGGCGAGAGGAGAACAGAGTCACAGATTGTCTATCCTCTATTGTGTGGCCTAGTGAAGAGCTCACATGATAATATAATCATGGACCACTTCCACCATTGATCATGGCTCTTGTCATTGGGGATTCCCTCGGTCTCTATTACTTTAGAACCCCATGACTTCACACTTATGTCGTGTATCTCATTCTTCTTGTATGTTTCATTTTTTTAATAAACAATAACAATATCACAAATTTTTATTATATAATACATTCTATGTTTATATATTAATGAATTATAGAACATAGAACACTATTTTTTTTGTTAAAATATTTCATATATTATATGATGTGAGATATAAATCATATCATTTATATGTTTTTTTGTTAAAATATAAATTAAAAAATCATTAAAATAATATATATTAAAATGAAATTCTATTTTATGATACAATATAAATATATAATGATTATAAGATCAAATAACATCTGTATGGATTCTATAATTAAATATAATTTAGATTCTATTTTATAAATCACAAGGTTTAATGTCTTCGTCTATGAAACATTTTATGTTAAATAAGGTAAATATTTCTATTAATTATTTTTAATGATAAATTTTCTTATTAGGGCTTTGTAATTTATTTAGTGATCTTTGTAGGTGATTTTGGTTTTGGAGGAGGGAAATTACATGATGAAATAGTTTTGATCATGTTGTAAAAGAATCTATAATTATTTTATCAATATTAGGAACAACAATATTTCATATTATGTTTTATTTTTAGTACAACTACTATATGAACCTGAATGGTGAATGAAAATCAGTTGGGGTGGGTTTTTTATCAATGAAAATTTTATTTGGGGTGTAATATTAAGAAACATTAATGTTGATTTTGGCTTGGTTAGGATTCATAAGATTATATTATCACATATTTGTGTTAGTATGAGTAATTAATTATTTAAAAAATATTACCATTCCTGGATAGATAAAATATTTATAAATAGTTAATTTTGTGTTGAAATTTCAATTTAATACCATACATATAGGCCACTACTACATCATCCTAGAATATATTCTCACAATTTTGATTATGATAATATATTTTGATGTTTATGGAATCCGACATCGAGTGGTACCCAAAATATAGATAAACATATTTTTACACACTCCAAACACTCCATATTATATCTCATAATAATAAATCATGAAAAAATAGAGGAAGGAGAAAAGAGCATCTATTTTTACATAGTCTATAGTTATAATAACTAATAATCCCATACATTATAGTGATCAATTTTTTTAGGTCATGTGGACAATCCAAAATTGTTCATGGCCAACAGCCCACCTCAGTTATTATATATTTCTTGGTAATAATAATACATTGGGACATGATATGAGGGATTTCATCCTAATGTATCAAATAGTATAAAAGTATTGTGGGACTAGATACATAAATTATATTAACAATACAATTAAAAACTAGAAATAAACCATTAATATTTTAGTGATTGAATTATTATTTATTCATTTATATCCTCGATATCATTATTAGATAACAACTTGTTATCATAGTGAAGGAAAAATTAATTATGTGTAACCTTATATTTTCAGTATGTGAATTCATATAAAAGAAGCCATCATAATATAAATAAAGATTGAATTATATTGAGAAATTAAATAATTAGAAAATATTCTTGAAAAACAATACCATAATATCGGAATATGTCCATGGATTGCATAGGACTATAAATAATAACTTTTATAAGAATAAAATGTTTCATAATTGGGATATTTATAATGTTAGAAAAAAAAATAAAAAATCAAAGGCTTTATTTGAATACATTATTAACATAAAGTCAATGACATGTGTCAACAAATAAAAGTAATTTGGTACATATAACAAATAACTGTGATTGATTTTCTAAGAACACAAACATGTTATCCAAATCGATATGAAATTATGGGCTCACCAATCACTTAATAAGCCTAATGAACTATCCATACGAATAAGAAACAACATAATCAACATGTATTATTAATCAATAATTGTCTGTAGTAGAAGAAATAATATACAGAATGTCAAAACAATCATTGGATAATAAAAAGAACCAAATGATCGTAAGACATCCATATAAACATTTTTTTTGGTATAAATTGATTATATCAAAATTGATATATAACATTTATTAAATGAATTTGCCAATGATGGTGATTATTTTAAAATATCAATGGTACATTTCATGAGAAAATTCCATTTCCCTTTTGAAATATCAATTACAAATTCTAAAAGAATTTAAAATAGAAGGAAAAATATTTAATTGGAATTACCCATGAAAAAATTAATTTATGATTAAAATTTATATTAAGTCATAATGATGTGATGTGGCGGTCAATCTATAAAAAAATTACTTCAATATTTTTTAATGGATGTCAAAAATGTGAAATACTCTAAATGTTAAAATAGTTATTTTTTAATTAATTAGAAAATAAATTTAACAATAGATTAAAATAACCTTAAAAATTATAGAATATAAATAAACTAATTATTTATTTATTCTTAGAAAACCTACCGCTGGTAGAGGAAATCATCCACAAAAGAAGAAATAAGTTTTACATGCCTTATGAAATGTTTTATTAGTGAAATTATGTAACAAATAGATTAAAATAAAATAAAAACTTATAAAATCTATATATGACAAGAGAATACTAAAATATATTGATTTTTAATTTGAATGATTATATACATTCTCTCAATAGAAATTTAGATGTAATCAATCATTAATAATGATGATATTATTGACTAAACCCTCACCACTTTTTTAACAATTGAGGTACAACCACAATTCACAGAATAACATAGGTGGATAATATCACATATGTTGGTTAAAATTAAAATTTCGAAGAGAAACCCTTATAATGATCAGAAAATTGAAAAGGGAATCAATTAGTGCACTAATTAGATTTAAAAATTGTGAAGAATTTATTTTAATATGTAATAAAATAATATTAGGTTATTAAATACAAAATCATGGCATACTAATGGTGACAAAATAATTCATGTAACACATTGAAAAGAAATTGAGTTTGAGACCACGAACATTGATTTGATCTCACTACATACATACAATATATCTTTTATTGAAAACTTATACTAATATTATTCATAAATAATATCACATTTCAGTATTATTTACCAAATTGTAACCATTTTATTTCAATTATTAATATTCCTTTAAAAATTTTTAAATTATGTATATCCGTGTTAGATTTTTTGAGGATGTTTGATTCACAATCAAAGGAAAACATCAGTATGTCCAACATGGTCAAATGGGTCATTGTTACATCATATCAAAACTATTAATCATAACATAAAAATAATTTTAATATATTATATTCAATTTCATACCCACCTATAAAAAATAGACATTAAAAATTAATATTATCAGATTGTGGTTGTTATAGTCCACACGTACTGATGAGAAATGTTTTAATTTTTAATGGTTCCATGTTTCAGAAGGTAAGTAACAAATTATCCTCCATGAATAATAATTATTTCTTAAATATCTTATATATTCACTAAAACCATAAAAATGAAAAAATTATTTAGGTTATGATGAAAATATAACCACGTCGCTTCAGGAATGGTTGAATCCTAATGTATGAAGGAATGATGTTTTCATTCCCCATATGATAGAAACTAATGTAGTAATATGTATTAAAATAATAATAATAATATTTTAGAATAATTATGATACTTATAATATTATATCACCCACATTTAAGAATATTTAACGGTTGCAAAATATGATATATATTGCAATTTCATAGTTACGAATTATACATTTTCTTCAAAAACCCGTCTTTTCCCAATATCTTAAGACTTCTAGGATGGTATTTTGAGTATACTACAGCCCCTATGTCATGGGGAAGAATGTTTTTAAGTTAGTTTGGTAGTAATTAGAATATATAGATATATAAAGATGTTTGAGTCAGCGGGGATAAGAGGCTCCCTTTGATAAGATAGAAAATGACACACTTGAATTTACCTAAAACATTTTAATATAATTATTTAATTTACCAAGTAAAATGCTTCCAAATATCCATTTATTTAATGGTTAATATGAAAAGGATAATATATCATCATAAAATAAAACATATAATGGTTATTTAGTTATTCTACATGGTATCATTTGGTTTATAACTTTTCTTAACCATTAATGTCATTATCTATCATAACACATTTTTTATATATTACGGGTAAAATATTTAGATATATGTTTAAAATAGTATATATATTTTTTACATATAGCTGATTTTATTAAATATAAAATTCTACATATTCTCATGAATAATTTATTTATTTTAATTCAATTTATAATATATTATTTAACAAAAAATATCATTAATCTCAATTTTTTGACTATTCATTTAGTTTCACTTTAAATTCCTCATGATTACAATGGATTTAGAATATCATGTATTTAACCAAAAATATTAATTATTTTATACAATAAATTAAATATAAACATATAATAATTATGAGTATATTTCATTATTACATTTTTTTAAAATCAATGAAATTTTCATACTCTCTAAAGAAGAAATGAGTTGGCATTGTATAATTAGTAATGTTGAATATATAGTATAAAACAATAAATAAATTTAAATCATATAATTAATTTATTTTTGATCAATATAATATTTTATATTCACTAATAAATTATTTTTATTCCTATGAAAACATATAACAAAATTTTTAATCAAGAGAGTGGAATTTTTATATACTCTATACATAATAAAATATAAATTTTTTATCAAAGTAAATTGACAAAAAAAATGAAATAGTTTTACTCTTTGGATGTATATAATAATATAAACCACATAAAATTTATTAATAGAAATTTGGGGTATTATTTTTAAAATGTATCTATAGTTTTATCCAGGTTTTAATCATTTTTTCCTTATTATTTAGTGAAATTGTCACGACTCATCCCTCGGGGCTAGTTTCGGGAATTCCACAAGCCCACCTTCAATAGGCCAGGGGGTGGGGACTACCACCAAAGGTGCAATTCCCTAAAACTGGGAAGGAATTTCATTTATAAACTGTAATCAAAGAAGACAGAGTATTCAATTGGATATGAAACAGTATGTAAAACTGTTTAAGAAAAGAATGGAGAATGTAAAAGAGGCTGGAAATACAAGCCCAACTGTAATGTTCAAGAAACTGAAAGTACAACTGAGGGAAAATGAAAAAAAACTACTAGGTTGTCCTCCACGTTCCTACCTGATGGGTAGGGAAATATCTCCCCCTTAGCACTCCATGTTTTTCTATCTCCTCCAAGTATCGTCATGTCGTATGGTCAGCCTATGGGTACCGTCTTATCCTGGTACTCTCAGCCTTAGTTATCGTTGTCCTTCATCATCTTCCAACATAACGAGGTGCATGCATAACATATGTAGGGGGGAGTATAATGATACTTAGTAGGGACCCCAAGTCCCACAAGTTCTCAAAAAATTCAACAAGGATAAACCTCAAAGTATGAAATCAATATATAACCCTTACATAGGTATATGACCATACATATACCTTTGTTATCAAGTAGTCCATCTCAATCATTACGAATACAGAAAAGTTACTTACTCAGCTCAACCATGGTTTTTATTAACAATATCGAAACCACAGCTACTAGAGAACTTCTCCTCTGTTGAGTATAGTGGGCCTACTGCGACAATAAGGCGCTTTCCACTAAACCTAGGCTGTTGAGGTACTTTTCCTATCGTATACCATGGGTATGCTGCATCACCATGGCGCTCCCCACCGCGGGTCTACTGCCACAACTAGGTGCTCCCCATTATAGCCTATAGTGGTACTCCTCCTGTCAAGTATAGTAGGTCTTCTGACACAACTAGTCGCTCCTTCACCATGGGTCTGCCGCCATAACCAGGTACTCCCCACTGGGCTAGTCGAGTCACTCTGAGTCAATCGGTCAGCAATCGTCATGTCTCAGCCAGCTACTAGGTCTCTGCAATCTGTCCGCTCATCTCTGTAAGGATCCTCTCCATGATCCACTGATTGATACTCCAAATACCATGAAGTCCAACAAAAATGTATCTCAAAGGTCTGCCACGTCATATATGTCTCAACGCAATAGATGGCACGTCAGTCAGATGCCCCGTTTATGAGTTATTTGCCTTTTAGTCCGGGGGGCCTAGTAGGATTTTTGCATGATCCATCCTGACTATATATCAACTATAATCCCAACAGTTGTGGGGTATACTCAAAGGAACTGTCAAGATCTATGATTACCAGGGCCTCATACGGCTCATCAAACAGATGCTCGGGGACAATGATATGGCCAAAGGAGGTAAATGGTGGTAGTGGGCCCGGTTCCGGTCTGAACCGGCCAGACCTAGCATTAGCCGACCCGGTCCGAGTTGAACCATCCTGACCCGTTGGGTTTGGCCCAACCCGTTCGGTGGGCCAGCCCATTAGGTTCAGCCCGCCATGATGGCCCTATCCAAGCATGCCTCGTGGGGTCGCGGAGGGCCGCGAGAGCCCGGATCGGTCACGAGGATGCGCACCAGCCGTGGTTCGGCATGCAGGTGGTTCCACCCGGACGGTGTCATGAGGGTGCGGGATGGTTTGGCCGAAGTGCGATGAAGGGAATGAAAGGTTGGCTCAGCCCGGGCACTGATAGGTGAGCGAAAGGCCAGCTCGGTCGGGGTGCCATGATGGCGTGGTTCGGTCGGGGGATCAGGAGGCCAGCTCGGCCGGGAGCCGGTTCAGCCGGGAGGCGTAGGCAGACAGGAGGGCGCAGGCGGACAGGAGGGCGCCCTTGGCCGGGAGGGCGAGGGCTGCATGGAGGTGCAAGCGGCAGGTAGGTGCGGGTGGCCGGGAGGGCGTGCACGACCATGAGGTATGAGCGACAGGGATGGCACGGGCGGTCGGGAGGTGCGGGTGGTCGGGAGGGCGCCACATTTTTGCCTGGGGCAGCGGAGCCGGTTCTGCTGGAAGACGGGGTGGCCATGGCAGGTTTTTCCTGTCAGTTTGATGGAGGGAAAGGTAGGGGCGACATAACTGGGGTGCGGCATGGTTGAGATCGGTTCAATCGGGGTACGATGTGGTTCGGGCCGGCTCAGCCGGAGGGTGGTGCAGACGGTGGGTTGTGCGGGTCATAGAGGCTACTGGTAGCATGACCATTGCCTTCGTCACATTTTTCGTCTCGTCGCCTTGTCACCAATATGAAGAATATCACAAACAAGAATAATATAGTGGTCGGGCCATGTTGGATTTTCCCTTAACCTCTGTGTTTAAGGTTGTAGCAAGCAGTTCAATGCTTACCTTAATTTCAAAAAATTATCATGAAAAGAAGATAAAAGTAAAATCAAACCAACACCCCACAACTTCCTGCAAAAATAAATCCAAACCCACAAAGAAAATCATCAACAATGATTCTTAGTTTTTAGATGGTAAGAAATAAAGGAATAATATAATATTCAAGATAATCCCCTAATTGAGTTTGTTGTTCGTTGACAAAATCTTGGGAAAGAAGATGGAGTTGTCATCGTTCGTTGCATCCGCCACTCACTTCAAATCTATGCTCGTGTGTCAGTGTTTTGATAATGATGAGTAGGGAAGGTCGGTCGTCAAAGACGTCCCATGTTTGCTGCCTCTGCATTGTGATTCCGAGGAAGAATTCAAATATTCTCCACGTCATCATTCTTCATTGAGGAAGTTATTTGTTGGTGATCCTTCTCCATATGTTCCTCTTCTCCTCCAATTCCACCCAAAATCAAATTCCAAGAAAATATGAATGATTATAATATCCTATTTAATTGTTGGAATGGGTTAATCAATTAATTGAAAGCGTTGTCTCCCTTAATTGATGAGGTGGATTTGGCATAATTAATTTAGGGGAGTTGGCACATTTAAGAATGGATGTGTTGGCACCATTAGTTAGGTAGAGGTGGTCAAGAGACTTTCCCTCATTTATGAGGGAGTTGAGTGGTTTCCCTCATTTAATTGGGGGGTTTAGTCCCAGGTGATCCCCACACCATAACCTATCATGGGAGTTTAGATTCAGGTGTCCCCTACCACCATAACCTCTCATGGATGGTTAAGGTATAGTGGTCCCCACCTCCAAGTTCAACTTTGGAGGTTATAACATAAAAAAATAAAACATTCTTTATTTTATTTTATTATTTCCATGAAAACACAAAAACTATCTTCACCCATTGACCAACTGCAGTTTCGGTGAATGTCTTCTTATGAGAATACAGACACTATGAGTTCAATGGTGCCCTCATATTTCAATTCAGAGCACCTGTTCAAAATTTATAAAATGCCTCTTGTATGTTTACATAACGTACCCAAACAGAAATTCAGAATTTTATTCTGGGCACATGAGGCCATGGAATCACGTACCGTCAATTTTCATGGATTCATAAAATTCCAATTTATTAAAAAAATTAAATGGAAATTCCAAGTCTTTACAGAAATCATAACCACTGTTAGAATTCATAATGTCCCAAAACAAAAAGGGGCATATGTATCAAATTATAAAATCATAATTCCAAATATTGAATATTTTTTATATTCAATTTATGTAAGTAGTTAACCCATATTTAACATAATCAATAATAACATAATTATAAATAGTGTTGCAAAAATTATGTTTCAGGACTAAAAATGAACTTCTTCTAAAGTCAAATATAATTTTCATTAATATGTAAATATTAGGATAATTTTGTTGTAAAATGAATATGAGTTTATTTTAAACCCATATAAAAAATAAAAATGGATACATAATTTAAATTATTTAATTAAAAATAATTGGCAGTTTTTCAAAAATAATAATTATTTTCTATTAAATTGAAAAATTTATCATTTTTTTAAAAATCCCAAAATTTCACCCAAAAAGATGTTCTTGTGATGATTTAACATATTTTTTCAGTCTCTAAAATACAATCATCCAAACTAGAATAAATTAATTTTAATTTTAGAGAAACATGTAAATAAAATTCAATATTGAATAGAACAAAATTTTTAAATGTGAAATGATATTACATAAAATTTGTTTCATATTTATTATGAATTAATATATAAATTTTCAATATATAAAAACATGATTCATATGTTTCTTTCTATGGTTATTCATATTCATATCCATAGTGTATCTCCTTGTATAAATTTTCCAGATATTAAAGATAATATTTTATTAGTATATCATAATTTGTTAAATATTGGTGAATAATGTTAAAAATGACATTATGAATTTTATTATTTTAAATATTATTTTTTGTCCTACACTATATCCCCTAAATAAATTTCTTCCTTAAAAATTTTATCTCACATGGGTTAAAAAAATTTAAACATTTTTTTCAATATCATGTAGTTGATGTTAAAACAGATGATCATGAAATGAAAATTAATATTGCATCAAAATAAATTTAATTATGGAATGAACCTAAAATAGGGATAAAAAATAGCGTTTAATTGATGAAAATAGAAACTTGTATTTATCTTATAATAACACATAAATAGTTTTCCAACAAGGAGAAAATCATTCAGATGTTATAATATGGATATGTTTGAGATAAATAAATCCAATGAATAGTTGAGAGTTATATATAACATCATCATGAGAAATTAGTGATAAAAATACTGTAAATCATATGTAGATAAATATGAACATTAATTCAACAAAATTAATGTAAAAGGATAATAATTTTATAGATCTTCTTCTTATATTCGCTGATTTTTTTTATTGTCCTGAAAGATAAAAAAATATAATCTTAATAATTTATTGGTTTAATTTTCATAGTTAGAATATAATCATTCGGTTGTTTTTTGATGAATTTTATATTATTTATTATAGTAGACATTGTAAATTGTATATTTATTATTCCATTTTCATGAATCAAGAACCAAAAATAAATTTTAAAAAATCTATATATACAGAAATGGAAGAAAAATTATTTCTTATGATTCACTGTATTATTGAAAACCAATATGGTTTGCACAACATGGGATTATTTCCATTATGAACAAAACCTTATATAGTGAAATTCTAAAACAATCTATATTTATTCATTAAAAATACCCTAGGTTCATGTATCGTTAAAAATATTCTATGCATGATGAATTAAATGAAATACTATGATTAGAATAATTTTGTTCAGCATTATTATGAGATCAATTTAATATTGATCAATATACACTATTAATGAATAACAAAATGAGTTACCCTAATTTATTTAACATAATTATACATTGTACAAAATATAGTTTTAATATGCAATGAATAACCTAAATTCATATAAAACTAATTAAAAATATATTATTCAGCATCTTAACATAATCATTATTAAAAAAAATTAATAATACTAAATAAAATAATGTTTCATTTATCATTGTCATATAATGTTCCCTAAAGAGATATAGTGAAATTATATTGTAATAAAATAAATGACTTACATATGAAATATTTTTTCATTCCTTGGTTATATATAAGTTAAACAATATATTCTTAAATTATAATAACCCATAATTTTCTAAACATCAATGATCACACTAAACATCTAGATATAAATACCATTAAACAAATATCTTCAAAACATAGAATAATAACTATGAAAAAAAATTCACTATAATAAATTAAAACTATTTTTTTTTCACATATATATAATTAACCAAACATCATATAAAAAGTAAACATTTGTATTTATTCCATTGAATTTATAATCACCCATAGAATAATCAACACATGAATGTATATGTTTGTATCATATCAATATGGAATGTATAATTAGACCATTTTAACTATCTTCTCATTCATAATAATTGTTTATATTTAAAATATGAATTAATCGATGAGTATCTCTAAGGAGTTTCGTTCAAGGTGTTTTATCATAGGCCCACTCCTCATGCACTCAAGATAATCGAGTAAATAAGAAATCCCACAATTAATGTTTTCACCCATACGGTGTATATTAACATTGATTCATGCACTTTAAAATATCATAAAATTTATGTATTTTATAAAAAAACACATAACATATACTTCACCAATGATTCATGAAGTTACAATACACATGGACACATCCTTAGTATAGCGACCAATAATTTTCAGTCAAAAATATTTAACATTTTTTGATAAATATTCAATTATATCCCACTATAATACATTCTTGAGATCAATAGAGGTGTAGTTTCATTGGATACATGGATAAATTAAAAACTTGCACATAAAATATCTTCTTTATTTCTTGCGAATTTATTCGTAACCACTACCTAGAATTAACATATCGTACATAATACATTTTGATAACCTATGGTGGGGAAATATAACAACGTCAATGATCAATTACTCATTAAGTCTAGACATAATAGATATAAATCAAGTATCATATCTTATAATAAGATAAACCTTTGTTTATTGGAACATTATCATGAAATAATATAATCATACCTAATAAGTCAAATATATGTTATCACGAATCATGAAAAATAGTTCCCCCAAACAAATTACCAACGACATAAGAGTATGGATTTTTAAATTTGATTTAATTATAGATAAAATATATAATTATTATAATAAATATCATTTTAGAATGAAAAAAATAATATAAATTTATTTTTTTGTTAAGGATAACTGAATATACTATCATAGTAAATTTTTTTCTCTCTCAATTCCATTATTTTCTTTTTTAAAAATTTTCCCTCAAGACTAACTTATTTGAAAATGAACCTTTTGTTACATTATTCACTCCATATACTAGTTATTATAATCAAATGATATAAAATTATTTACCCAACATTTTATAATTATATATAATTATAATCCCACCCATCATATAAATTAATATATACAGATGGTTACAAAAAACAATACAACATTAATCATATCATCAAATCATAACCCCTAAAAAGAATGTGGGTTTAATAAAACATTCATCATCATAAAAAACCATTTATATAAAGAATAATTATTGTATCATTACGTCTTCTCCACATAAAGAACACAAGTAACATCAATGGATTCAGTTATATTAGAATATTCCTATAAAATTTCATCTGAACATTTATTGGGGACAATACACTTTTTATATCAATACACTTATTTATAATTTAAAATATTACTCATTATTTCCAGGAAATATTTGTATGTAAATAATAAAGGAAAAATATATATAACTATTTAATGAAATTGTTTTATATTAAGTTGTACAAATACATTCTTACATTTCAAATTAAAAAACATTCTTTCACATTATCAATAAAAAATCAGAATCAACATATTCAGAAAATAAAAAAAATATTCATTCAAAAAACATATATAAATTAATTTATGTGTATAAAAATAATTAATTTAGATATTTTATAATATTAGAAGAATTCAGGAAATAATTTTGAATAAAATATCGATATGGATGGAAATATTCTTAACCATAGTGTTAATTGAAATTAATTTTCCTTACAACAATATATCAGTGTTTGAGTACATAAATGTTAGAAATTGAAAGGAAATCATAAAACCATTACCGATGAATAGAGTAGAATTAAATAAATAATATTTAGTAGAGGTAGATAATAAAATTTCATCAAAGGATAATATAATTAGAAATAATCATATTAAAAATTATAGTGTAACATAGAACCCTTACTATTAGAGAAACATTTGAATACTAAATCCAATTAAGGAAATATGATAAAAAGAATTTTTAAATAACATATTAATAAAGATATTAACTATTAAATATTAAAATGGTTCAGTAGATGCATTTCATTAATGAATATATGTTTATAACATTTAACACGTGTCAATAAAAAAACTTGAGATGAAGAAAAAATATGAGTTTATAAATTTTGGAAATGAAAGTATTTCAAAAAATGAAAATAATATGGATCCTTATATAAATTGTATTAAATATTTTTTTATTCAAAAAAAATATAGCTAATTATATACCCTATAAATAATTTATTGGTAATAACATTAGAACATGTCTCAATGACGAAAAAATTGAGATTAAACCATTACCTCATGTATGATTTTCATTCTATAATCTCTAAGGTCTTCTATAATGGATAAATTTTTATAAAAAAAATATCTAAAAAATTATTATATCAATATTACCATATAAGGTTTACTTATAACATATTATAACCTATTCTATAATAATATTTCCTTATTTTCATAATTTTATGTGTTAACTGATACATTATTAATGCTACTTTTAGAATGGAGGTTATGGTCATTACAAAATGACAATGGATCAATCAATAAAAGATTTTTATTAATTAGTTAAATATCATATATATTCATAATATAAGTATTTAAAACAATTCATATAAACATGTGATGGAAATTCATTTACATCATAACATGAAGATGGTAGTTCTTATGTAGGCACAACATACACTAATATTTAATGATGGATTGATAAAAAATGAAAAAAAATCATTGAAGAATAATAAATTTCATATTAATTTCATATATAATCATTTAATTGTTATTAATAAATTATATTCAATGATGGTGTTTTAAAATCAATCATATTGATAGGTGGTACATGTAGTTCACTCATACGCATGAGCGATACTTTCATACCTCATTCAATTTAGAAGAGTCGTTAAATGGTTTTGAAATCATCATAATAAAATCTATGTATATTTATTGAATGTTATGAATCATTTTTTTAATACAATAAATTTATATGAATTCTATGAATAAGTACAAACAAAATATATTAGTTACAATCTATACATTTTCTATGACAGTCTGCATTTATGTTACTCTTTATGGATTTAAGGGGTTTTCCTAGGACAATACGAGATTTTCTAGGATGATGTAATGATTCAATAAATTTTTTAATGTTTGGATTTTCTATGTTATTAATATAATATAGTGTGAATAATAGAGTATAAAATGTTATGTTTTATAAGTGGGGGGAGGGACCGACATATAACATTATAAATGATTTCAATGATTTATCATTACCATCTTTGTATTGTAGAACCAACTAGATAGTATGTTGAGGTGAGAATATATAATTTTTAAAACTCATCTCGCAATAATAAATTGAATGTTTTTGCATCAATCCTAAACTTATCTCTTGTTTTATCCTCTCATATGTAAACTCATTTTAACTATAACTATGGTAATGATGTATTACCATTTTTACTATTATATATGATGAAAATAAAATTTTATCTTTGTAAATAATATATTATATTATTATTCCTAATTAGGTGTTAATTTTAATATATTATATTTTTATAAGATCTAAATTTATATTTAATTACGTTCACAAACCATGTAGAAAAATTATTTTTAGTATAATAAATATCATCGGTAAATCATAGTTTTCTTCAATTCCTAGTCCAATAAAATCCATAAAATTGATGATAAAATATTATATTGAGTAAATAAAAAATACTTCTAATTATTATATTAATCAATATAGATAATTTCCTATGAAAGATTAATTGTGCGTGCATTAGAACCTTTTTATAGAAAAGTGTGTTTTTTTTCCATAAAATTAAATTATATAAAAATAAATTCTAATGATCATTACAATGTAGTTATTTCAATTATTTATAAATATATTTATCATAGGTTAATTTATGATAAAATTCAAATCATTATTGGAAATTTACCTGAAAATAAATAAAATTTTTTACATGAAAAGTATTATGAAATATCTACCAAGACATCTATCTTTCTAAAGATATCACAAAACAATAATCCATAGAAAATTCAGAATTCAATATTTTCCACTAATAATTTCTTTCCAACAAAAAATAACCAAAATAATGTAAATTAATTATAAATATTAAATTTCAATTGTAATAAAATATTTTTGTTTGAAATTATATTTTTTAAGTGAAAAATGACTTCACTAAAATTCAAAACTCATTTAATTTTTATTAATCAATAATATTTTTATTAATAAAACCCTTATAAAAATTCATCATGTAGTTTTAATAATTTATACCTTCTAATTTAAATTCTATGTCAAATAATATTATTATATCATGATTAATATAGACTAAGGGTTCAATTTAATTTAATATATTAAATAATAATTATTTTTATTCCAATAGAAGTACATATATAATATTTTAAGGTTATATTCTAACACTAAAAAAAATTTCATTTAAATTTTCATCCCTCTAGTACAAAAAATAGAAGGTTATTTCTACTTGATAAAATCATTAGGTTCCCATGTACCTTCCCCAAATTTATGAATCGTCAAAATTATATTAAACATGTTAGTATTCCTCATTCATAAAATATTATATCTATAATAAATTATTTCTAAAAACTTTCCTCATGCAGATGACCACGATCCAATTTTATAACATAGATGTTTAGTACAAGTGACATATTTTTTGGGTAATTTCTCAATTGTGAAATATGTAACACATCATGAATATTGATTGGTTTGGTAGGAGTTCTATCTAATATCTTATATTCCATACTCAACCAAGAATCTTGATGGGACTAACATACCTAGAGAAAACATTCCCATTCATTACAAATCACATAAAAATATTCTATTTAAAAATCAATTGAATAACCTTCTCAATAATAAAAAATTCCAGATTTCATCAATGATTATAAGTATAAATCATCTATTGAATATGAAAGTCCATGATATGATTCTAAAAATATTAAAAATTATATATATATTCCTTAGATAACATAGGAACAAATTGTTTTTTTACTAGGATTCATCCATTTTTTTGTTTTAATATTAAATCCATAGATATATTCATAAGGATAAATCTAAATTCTAGAGATAAATATATTGGTGAAATAAAACATGACTAGAAGAAGGAAATGATCCTAACCAACATTTAAATCTATAGAATAAGATCTCAAGAGTCACATAAAAGATTTAATGGTACAATATACAGATCACATAAAATATAATCTCATACCCTATGTAAAATTTCTACATACATATTGTATATCATTGAAATCTAATCAATTGATAAATAATCTCTAATCGAATGTGAGTGTTCAGAATTCATAAAGTGATCAACTATAAACCAAGTAGAATTATGTCCATTATATGTTTTAGGGATTGTAATAATGAAATACATGATGTTCTCTCAATTTCATTGTAATATAGGCAATGTTAATAAAACTATATTAATATTTTGTTTCCCATTACTAAAAATATGAATTCCAAACACCAACATACATTATTTATTATATCCATCTTCAAGTTACTACCCCCTTGAAATAATTTTTCTTATCTCTATAATTATTCATACATCTAAGATTAATAAAAAATTATATTCTATGAGATTATTCAAATAGTTACTTCATTATATCTGGTTTTTATGGGACCCATACTAAGTATGTCGTCCTTATTAATCAATCACAATATGTGTTAAACACTGCAATATTTTTCACCCTTTTCATCATTGGTTTCTTCAACTCAATTGGTTAAATTATACAATGATTTATTGTAATATTTTTGTCACTTGGTTTGTCAATAATTGAAAACCCAACATAACATTTTAGGGGATGAAAAAGTTAATCTACTTGAAATACATCATAAAACTCTTGTGCAATAGAAGTATCATTGATGTGGATTTTCTACACAACTATATGAAATTTTTACCCACATTGAATTAGATAAAATAACTGTGAAATATATTTAATTTCCATTATAAGTTCACATTTATCCTCACCCCAATATGTATTAATATGTTTATTTGGAATTTCATATGTGTTTTAATTCCTCAAAAAATTATATGTGATTAATATAAATTAATCCAGTACACTCACAATATAACATAATTAATTTCTATAGTATTAATAAAATTATTTTTATAAACATTATTCCCCAAAACATCCTTTTTGAAATATTCCTAAATGTGAGAAAATTTCATCATACCATTACAATTTTTTACAGTTATTTCAATGTAACATCATTATAGTGGTAATGTGATACCAATTACCACATCATTATCACTCCCATATTTGAAATAGTTCATTCGTGATATTTATATTTTACTTGAGGAGTATTAAGTTATAAACATTGATCATTATCATAATCCATCAGATTCAAACAATTTTAAAAATAATAAAAATACACTCTAAAATTTTATAATTGGTTATTTTGTGGTGAATTTGATTTGGATTTGTATAAATTTTCTTGATTTGATAAAATATTCATATTCCTTCAACATTTGATTACCCAAAGGCTGTATTTTCCACACATAAAATGTTTACAAGTGCCCTGAAGAAAATATCGTCATGCATTACTCTACACTTGTATAGTAAAAGAAATATAATCTTCGTCAAAAAATAGTTTTTTTAATATTAAAAACTTATTTCATTTTTAAGTTTCTTTATGTAAAAAAACCTTCTGATTGATGGGTGAATCTATTCACCATTTCCAACATGATTGAAAATCAAACAATTTCTTCATAACTATCAATGTTCCCAATTTATAAATACCTTAAAAGACATTATATTAATCTCATAAAGAGGTGATCAATCATATATTTCATATTAATAATAATTCCATAAGTATAAATTGAATTTATTGTAATATTTACCTCATATGAACCAAAATATTCATTACACATCTTTCTATCATGGAATTACATCTATATCATTAACGAAGAATACAAGGAATGTATTTACTGAAATATTATTTATTAAAATCATCCAACTCCATGGAGTAAATTTAATATCATTTCTCTGTATAATTGATAAGAATCCAGCATTAATAGACTTCATATTCCAAATGAAAAAAATAAGAAAACGATTTTTTGTACAATGAACATGAAAATAGTATATATTATTTCTATAATTATAATCCATTACATTGAAAATAGTGGACTGAATAACATTATTAATGATGTATCTTATTGCATCATAAAAGAAATAATAGCATAATGTTCTTTTATTTTATCATTTATAATCTCAATATGATTCATCATTTGAGAAAATATCATTATAATAATAATAATATGTTATATTTTAGAACTAATATTATATGGTTTCCTTGGGTGGGAAATAATTTCACTAACCACAAGATTTAGTGTGAACATAATTCTTTTAGGTCTAAAAATTGATTCAAATAATAAATCCTTGTATGTTAAACCATAAAAATACTAAGATTCATATAATAATGAACATAATTATTAGGGTATATAAATAATTATACATTATTTCAATATATGTCACAATAATTTTTACAATAGTCATACATGTTCATTACCTATTAAAAACATCATAATTTATATTAATTAATATGTAGATTAATTTCTATCTATCCCCTAGTATTGTCAAACTAGGATAATAATAAGGGCTTTTACCCATACACTATAATGTTGGACATGATATTTTTGAAAAACTATTTTTTTGTTCTTACCAATTTAATTGTGTATACCCAAACCTTTTAAATTATTTCATCTCAAATGGTATTTTTTAATATATGGAAACCACACAATATTACATCACATAAAATTGGATTTTGAACATTACTTAATCTAGTTCTAAGGGTCAACACAAAATTTTCATCATTCTAGTTTCCAATACTTACTAAACCTTACCTATGATACCAAATATAGAAAAAAAATCTTTTAACATATAAATATTATGTTACTTTGGATGAAAATTCAGTAATGTCAATAATAATAAATGTATGGGGACCATAGAGTGTATTTTAAAAATTGGACACATAAAAAACTTATACAAAGAAAACAAATTATGTTTCTTATTAATTCTATCATAGCTGGAACCATTCTTATACATATTATACATAAAAAATATCATTATGACCTAGTGTAGGGAAATTTATGAAAGGGTGAGCTCATCCTTAAAAAATATATGGGTAGGTTTAGATATTTAATAAGGGTAAAAATGTAAAATATCAATAAATGAAAATCAATTAGATATTGATTTTTATAAGGTTATGAGAAAAAGATAAAAATTTAAAATAATCATTCTTAATCAGTCAAATTTCATTAACCCTAATATTTTTGTGTGGATTTTGAAAAAAAATGAAAAAATAAATAATTATGAAGAATTATCAATTATAATTCATGTTTCCTGAAAAACATTAAAAAATAATAACACATAATTTTTAGGTTTTTATATAACTAGTAAATTAATAAATATTTGGAAATATTAAATAAATTTTTAAAATAATTTTGAAAAAAATATATGCACGTGCAATAAAAGATTCATGACCGAAGAGAAAAATATAGGCGGTTTTATATAAAATCATTATTTCCTTATCTTGAATAATTATAGTGTAAAATTAATGAAATTTTTTATATAAAAATAAATAAATATATGAAGAAAAAATAAAGAATAATTATATTATATAGATTATATAATTTAATCACTTTGATTTTAAAGCATAAGTAATTATGCTAAACATAATATTTAAACATAAAACTCTTAGAATTATGAAATCCTTTTAATTATACCTCAAATATATGAAATAATGTAAATGAAAATTAAATAATATATAAAAAATATATTTGAGATGCAACATATCTATGAGATTTATTTAATACTAATAAATGAATATATGTGTGCAACCGAAAACATTTCCCAATTCAAAAATAATTTAAATTAATATCTATATAAACGTTTGTAAATTTTTAAATATATGTCATTAAATGATGGAAATTTTTTTGTTATATAAATAAAATAAATTAAATCTCAGATTAAGGAAAAATAAATTATTGTTTGCAATATAAATCATAGAAATAATAAATGGGGAGTTATATTAAAACATGTCTCAATTATGTAAAATTGATATGAAACTGTTTCCTCATATTTTTCGTTCCTTGTATACTCTATAACTTCCTATTTAATAAATTTATATTTATTATACTTTTATACCATATCCATAATTAAAACTATAATAAAATAAATGGTTTACATATAAATTTTTTTCACTTGTACATTTAAAATATTTTATTATCATCATCATTCAGGTTTTAACTTCTTCATGGTTCATGTATGTTCATGATAAATGGTTATGGTACATCCAAATGGAAATTGAACATTATTCTATATTATTTTAATAATGATTTAATTGTGATATAAATTCTTTATATACATATTTATAACTATTTATATAAATTGGATATGAAGAAATAATTACATCGCTATGTGGAGATGGTAATTTGTACTTATGCACAAGTGATGTATAATTTTTTTATGATGGAACAAAATAATGGTTAATATTGTAAATAAACCAGTCGTAGTAGCCAAGAGCTAGTCCTTTACATTATTACACAAGTAAAAAACAAGTAAGTAAAATCCCAAAGTACCTAATAGTTTAGTGTCATTGGAAAAATTGAAAAAATATATCATTATTTCACGACAACATTAAATGTAATACAAAATAAGAACTCCATAATAGACACAGATATAATCCTAGATTATCCTAAAAAGTCATTAATAATAGACATCATTATATCTTTGGGGAAAATAAAATAGAAATATGGGGTGAGATTATTTCCTCGTTAAGGGTAAAAAATATAGTGAAATGTGTCAGAAACCTAATTAATAATTATATTTAAATAACTAAAACACATATCATTAAAACATTATCTTGTGTATAATATTGCAAGAAGAAAAGTTGAATAAATAATTTTTTTAAAAACTCATATGAAAATTAACCATGTATTTTCTATTATTTTAATAATAACATGATATTTCAATAACTAATATCGTATTGAAGTAATGCATAATTCAAAACATTTGAAACATATCATCGAGGCCTCAACTAAGATATATGAAAATAAATTGTTAGGAACAAAACCATCTCCATATATATTTTACCTTATAATTCCTACTGATGAATTTAGAGGATATATTTGGACCTTACTATCACATACTATGTCCAATGAAATCCTAATATGAATTTGGTGAACATACCCAAAATATATATAACATTACCTAATCGGTAAATATATTCACTAGGAATTATGAGTAATTTGGTTAATGGTATCAAGATAGAACATCCATAGTCCAACTGATCATAAAACATTTAATAAAAAATTTTATTTGACATCATAAATGATAAATACAAATTAATATTATGATTCGACATAGTGTGTTGAAATAGAGTAAAATACTCTAATATAATCATCAAGGAATGTTTTTGTGTAATACCAATTTTTATATTACATATATGAGTTGTTTTAGAAAAATGATTTGTATTTGTCATGAAAAATGATTTAAAACATTTATATTACAGAAAAAAGGTACGGATAATAAAATTTTGTTTGAAACATAAATTATTTCCATCTTATGTGAAATCAAGTAAAAAATAGTTTTTAAGAAACATTATAAATAGGCCACACCAGGGCACATTAAGAGAAAATATAAAATTATTTAAAGAGTAAAAATGATTAAAAACGGAAATAAAATGATGCCATATTTTTATGATAAAATGTTTTATTTATGAAAAATAATAATTTAATAAAATATATTTTATAGTGGACTTGAATATGGGTAACAAATAGGGATCTTCCCTTATATTTTGTTTTATTGGTGGGAAATATTGAGAAGGGAACATTATAAAATAATGTTTATTTTATAAATGATGTATGAAATTATTAAGATTCATGATATTATAATATATATATAATTTCGAATGACTAAATTAAAATAATGAATAATTTCATAGTTTGAGAGAGATAGAACTTCAATAGAATAAAAATTGGACGTTTATGGAAAAGCACTTATCACTTCGAAAATAGTCAAACGATAATCCCTATAAACATAATGATCATCAAATAAGTCATTTAATACCATTATGATTAATATATTCTAGATATGATACATAAGAAATATCTATAAATACACCAGACACCAGAAATACTAGTGAATAAAGCATATGTCTTATAAATAAAACTGAGAAGAGATGACCCCACCTTATGTTTGAAAGATTTTTTCACTTACACATAATGTCTGATATAATGAAATATTATTCATTAATAAATTAATTTAGAACCTATTTTACATTAATTTTATTTACTATTCTTTTCATTTATGTACTTTTTGATTAGTTATATGATTTGGTTTCATCGTTTAAAAGTGTTCGTTTCTTTGGTCTTCACGATAGGTTAACTTGTATATATATACAAAAGACCATGTAAAATTGGAATAGTTGTCCAAAAATAAAATTACAATTTATTAATGAAAATATATAAAATTTAATGTTATTATATATTTTTTTCATTCAATATATTAGGATGATTCAATAGAGAAAAATTTAAGGATAAAAATCTAAATTATATTAGCATTTAATCAATTATCAAGAAGTAGTTCTGTTTTACTACTTTATATAATATATATATACTAATTACAATACACTAAATAACATGAAATATAAATATAATAAAAAAATTAAACCTAAAAATGGATTCATGTTCAGTCAAAATACTGCAATTGAAAAACAAAAACTCATCATCTAAAATGTCGTTAAATCAACACCTGACGACAGAGGTTTATGTTTTTTGAATAAAAAGTGGAAGAGAAAACAATTTAATTGTGGATATAGTGTTATCATTATAAAATAATATAATGTTTTTTTTGGAAAAGGTTGTATGTAAAGGGTACTAAATGAAAATAAATTTATTGAATATTACAATAACTTATATGGATTAACATATGGAATTCTCCCCCTTGAGAGCCTCCTTAAAAAACATTAATTTTTTTTGGTTCCACTGGGATGACCATAAGGTGGGGGAATTGTTCGAAAGAGTGAATTGGTATAATATATAAAATATTCATTTATTTGGTGGTTTGAGGAGAAGAGGTGATGATGGGTGGTATTTATAGTGGAGGAGAGGTGCGTTTTTTGGTAATTTCAGTCGTTAGTTTATTATGTTGGCTTATGGAGAAAAATAGTTTGAAAACTATAACTAAATAATTTAAAATAATGAGACTCGTTTATATATTATGATCTTAAATTAGATATATAGTATTAATGACTCAATAATTCTTGTAATTTTTTTAATATCTAAAATTATCATATTTTACTATTCACAGAAATATCATCTATTTAAAAATTCCCAAAAAAATAAACATAACATTTTTTAAATCTATATAATAAAATAATAAAAACCATTTTACGAAAATAAATTTTTAAATATGGAAAATTTAATTTTTAAATATAATCATTATTTACTCAAAAAATATTGATTTTTGTATTATAAATAGTATTATGAGAGTTGGAAAAATTAATTAATGTCTCATAAAATGTTAATATAATAATAAAACAAAATATTAATTTATTAATGTATTTGATGAAAATATATATGATCTTAAATAATTAAATTAATTAAAATATAATAAATAAAATTTTATGTTTCACATAAATATCAACAATTTATTTATTATATGAAATCATTTATTTTCTTTATTCATGATATATATATTTTATATTATCATTCATAAGATTCAAAAAAAATTTATACATTCATATGTTAGTTTAATATTCAAATCATAAATATAGTACACATATCCTGAAAATTATATTTTAAATAAAATCAAGATTCTTAACTATTCACTAGAAAATAAATATTTCCAAAGAAATAAAAATATTTCAATATAAAGAAATATATAAATTTAAATTCAGAAAATGATTTTTAATTTTTATAATATATTTTATTAAAGTCTCCTTAATTTTTCTTAAAATAAGGATGGCATTAAAACTAGGTAAAATTGTTTATATAAAAAAAATATTTTTTATGTGTAAAATTTGATATTTTTTTATATTAAGACTATTAATATAATTTTTTGAATATATAGACACTTATATAATATATATCATATACATTTCAATAAAATAATTCGTTATGAGTAATTAATTTAAATTCTTAATATAAAATTCTATAGTGGTCATAAAAATTGTTTTTTTTAAAACACAAATTTTATGTTCATTTGATTTAAACATTTCTTTATAATTAATTGGTAACAAAATAATTCATTTAATAAACATATATAAACTATATATTAATGATTTATATCATTTATTTCATTTACCCAATTCCAATTGCTTGGTTATAATGAACATTTTAATATAATGATATTTATTTATATATCAGAGTCCTTTTTAGCTTGGTGTTGTTTGAATCCTATATTGTTGAAAAAATTATATTAAAAAAGATACAGACCATAAAATATCATGGGGTGAAATTTTCCCCTCCAAAAAATATCAACCTTAAAATTCAAAATTTTAGTTCAAAAATAAATAGTTGATACATGAATATTCATTTTTGGAAAACTCATATTGGAAATTGTGTTAATAAAATATCTTTTTAATAAGAGCAAAAAGGAAAATATATGGTCAACATAAAACTAATATTTAAGGTAGGATAACTATATTTTAATGGGATAACCTAGAAATGGTACAAGAATAAAACTATCACGTAATGATGGAAAATGATGTAATAAATGATATTTATTATATTAGAAACCAAAAGAACATTAAATCTCTGATCAGTTTAAAGACCATTGACTTCTAAAAGATAATAGTAATAATATAATATTTTTTATCTAAATTTATTTTCTAGAGTTAAGGTTTTCATTTACTATCTAGATAAGACTGTTAGAGCATATAATTACTTTATTAATTTATAGGTAAAAATAATAATATCATCCCTAGTTGTGATTCGGTCAATTTTCACATCAATGCATACACCTAGAAATAAAAGAACAAGATATATTTTTAATTCTTGGATGACATTAAAGGAATCATATGATCCTAAAGTCATTCATTATACCATTAAATATTTATTAAAACTAAAATTATTAGCATAAAGAAACTATTAAATTATATTTTATCCACAAATCATAATATCTAATGATCAAATTTATCCATTTAATCTTTAAGACTCATCCAAAATATATATATCCAAATTTACTATCCTAAATGGTCTCTATATTTTCATGATCTTCTAGTGATTTCTATAAATAACTGGAATCACCATCGGTCCACAATAAATGCTTATTTCACTAGGAAATAAATTTCATCTCTCATTCCTATAAATATTATATGTTTGGAGAAGTAACATTATTAACTTAATAGACAAATAATTTTGAAACACAATGGTTATCTATTTGATAAATCAAATAACTGAAAAATATAAATAACCTTTATCCATAATATATAAAAAGAGATCATTAAAATAAAGACATCATGTAGGCTAGTGGAAATAATTTTTCATTTATATCCCATCAATTGTGGGTCCAAATCAAGTGGCCTTCCAAATATGATGGGTTTTTACCCGGACTACAGTTGTCATTCTTTAAAAAATATATTATTAAAACATAAAAAATAGATATGATGGACATTTTTGAAAAAAGTTTAACCACTAATTTTATCAATACTGTAATGATGTAGAATTATATCAATGAATCTTCCCTATATATAATTATTTCATATATTAAAAATCATTTAAAATTTTAATGAGAATAGAATACAAGAATTATAAATGAATAATTAATGAAATAAAAGGCTTATTAAAAAATTAGGGAAACAATACCATTGGAATATTAATTTGAACATTTGAAAAGTAACGTGATGCTTATGAACAACAAATCTCCCCAGAGAATAGTATCCTCACCTATTAAAATATCCATAATTTTTTTTTGCATCTCTTAAGTGAAAATATGATATATTTTTATCATGTAAGAAGTATACTAATATCATAAAAATGATAAATTAAGTGTTTTTATTTTTGATAATCATAAATGTTTTTTTTAGTTTTATAATTTTTATAATATCTTATAAAAAAATTTCTTTATAAAATAGATTCATAAATTAATATTTCAATATTTTATCATTTTAATATAATTTTATGGTACCATAATTTATTTTTCAAAGTGTCATAAGATCCGTTATAATTCTAATATTGGTATTTTTTGAATAATTTTTGATTTTAATTAAAATTATTGAGTTCTCATATTTAGATAATTATTTTCATAAAATGGAGTTTAATCGTGAATTATACACTTTCAAAAAATTTGGGATTTTTTATTGATTTAACTAAAACTAATGAATATTTTTATGAATAGTAAAATACTGTAATTTATTATATATATACATTATAATTTGAATACAATATTCCTCGAGTTATCTCTAATATAATCACAATAATATTTATCTTTTTTTCATCATATTAATAAATTTTTCGATTATTCTAAAAACATTAATAGTATTGATAAAAAAATAATAATATAAAGAATAAAATATTTCAAAACACTACTCTCTTAAAATATAAATACGACCCCTAAGCACCTATTCCTCACACCTATAAATCCACTTTGGCCCAACCAAACTCTTCCCTCATATATCCTCAACTTCCATTCCTTCATCATAGAATCCTCCCATTGGGAATAAATCAATCAATAGAATCCATTAAGTGAAAGCCAAAAGGGGTTACCCAAATAATAGGAGGTTTTAACACATTTGAAGTAATTAAAACTTCAAGTTAGGGTATTTTATTTAAAATTAATCATTTAAATTTATTTTTTTACAAAAATTCAAATGGTATGTTTATATGATGTATGTGTTCATTGTTTATGAGTATGTTCTCGTTCATGGTAATTGTTTATAATGAATTGTGGGACCAATATATAAATACAATGTATTAGGAATATATATTTCGGAGGTCAACCATATGGTTACTCCATTTATAACTGTTATGGTTACATAATTTGGTATCACTATGGGTTACATTAGAATGTATTCATAAGTGTTACATAGTGAGGTGGTTGTGCAGGTTAAAAATCATATGGTTTCCATGAGTGTTAAACCATATGTAAGTACTTCCCCATGTTACATATTTGGTAGTTTTATGTGGTATATGTTTAATAAAAATATCATGTTTTCAGAATGATACTATATTTTATTTAATGGGTGAGATGTATTTTTTGTGGAAAATATTTCATATGATTATAAGTATTCATGGAATAATTGTTTATGTCTTTCTTTTAATGTCCCTTACGTAGATTTCTATGTGAATCCCATGTTATAAAATATTTTTCATAGAGTTACGGATCTCCTAGAGAATACAAAATTCCATGAATATTTTTGTGAAGAATTCATGTTATATTGAAGAAAATTATTATGTAATAATTTCATACTATTTCATTATATCCAAGTTGTATGATTGTGGATTTTTATATATGTTTTATGACTTCATTATATAAATCTAAATACTAAATAAAATTTTTCGGAATATAAAAATTGTCTCCAAGTGAAATTTACTAGACTATGTAATACAAAATTATGGGCCCTTATAGATTATATCAGAGCATGGTTTAGCTAACATTAGGGGTTATGATTATTTTAATACAATGCAACAATAATTTTAATATATGGTTAATTTGAAAAGATATAGCCTTAGATTATTACAATGTTTCTTCATCTTTTACATACATATTTAGAATTGTTTTCCAATAATGGAATAATGAATATGATGTTCGAAGGCATTGAGAGGATGATATCTATCTGAATATGCAACCTGAAATGGTGGAAATTACAACTGAGTAGTTTAGGGAAGTGACGACTCAAGTTATCGAGGTTCTAAATAGATGTGGAAACCATGAAATATAAAATCAACAACTATTAGAAATCAAAATAATGTTAGTGGAATATTTATGAAGCAAATCCCATCCTTTTTAAGTAGGTCATTTGACCTATTGGGGATTTAATGGTGCATTAAATCTTTTGAAAAGTTATTTATGGTCATGGGGTGTTCAGATAATCAAAATATATATCTTTATATTTAACTTTATAATGTTGAAACTAGATGGTGAAGGCTAAAGGTCAAGAAAATGATTGATAGAAAGGATATCATTACTTGGGAAAGGGATTAATTTACCAATACTTTCCATTAAAAAATCCCTATGGTGTATCAACATTTTATGTAGAATCAATTCTGATGATTGAAACTAGATTATGAAGATCTTGTGGTCATGTATAAAGAACATGTCATAGTATTATGATGGTATTATCCAAATCATATACATGATCATCATAAAAAAAGATCATTTTTACTTATCATTTAATCCAAGATACCAAATAGATTTAGCCTCCCATGAATTCAAATTTTATATGAAACTTTTCAAGTGTGATGAGATAGAAGAAATTTATTTTGATAATGATAATATCTATATTGGAAAAAAGAAAAATAATCGGTACATATGTAATATTGTCAGTAAAAGTCATTCAATGAATTTGGAATGATAGAAAATCAATTTCCATTTTATGGGATGTATGGTAAAAAGCATTCTATGGAATGACATAATAATTAAATGATGTGTTTTTGAAGGCTTAAATTTATACATATGGCATTGGTTTATAATGAAAATGGTTTTAGTGTTGGTATATTTAATTTCGATTAGAAAAATATAATTTATTTTAATTGTGTGAAGATGGGTCATTATGAAAATAATTTCCCAATGATTGATTTGATTGATGGGAAGTATATAAACTACATACAAAAAGGTGTAGTAAAATCCATAGTGACTACTTGTGTAGGTTTCGGGAAATCCAATGAATTGGTATCATTTATAAGGATCTTTGTATTTTTCCTATATTAACATGAGACCCACGTACCGTCATTTGATGGTGAATAAGTGTAGAATTCGGAAAAAAATTATTCTGAACTATATATGGGTATTATTATTTTGATGTAGTTCCCTTTGGATTGAAAAATTACCTTTATTTTTTTATATATCATATGAATAAAAACATTTTTTGAATATTATGATATGTATATTGTACATTTTGTTGATGTAATATTGAAATTTTAAAAATGTTCTAATGATCATAAATAAATAAAATTATTTTTCTTCAAACCCTTAAATAAATGGAATTATATGGGAAATTTATAAAATGAGAATTTTGGGTGCATCAGATTAGATTTTTGGTGAAAAAGGTAAATAAAGAGTGAATAATATTTTATCCCACCATAAAATTGTCTATGATGAATGGAAAATACCTAAAATGATAATATGATTCATATTTTCATGGTTTTTGATTCCATTACTGAGGATTTTTTAGATGCATTACTCAGTTATCTTGCCTTCAAATTATGATAACATAAAAACAGATTTATTTTTTGTACTGAATACTATGATGATTATTTTCAAGAACTGAAAATAAGAGTTGTGAATGATCCTATTTTTTCCATTCCTTCGATAAATGGTTATTTTTTCATCGACAATTATTCTTCATTTAATTAAATTGTTTGTGTTTGAATGCCCAATGATCAAGTAACTGATTTTTCATCAAGGCCACCAATAATTCATGAGTTAAATTATCCCATAGATGATTTAGAATAATCATCTATTTTTTCACATTAATCATATAGGTACATCAATTATATGGATCCAAATGAAAAATATATTTTGACCATATTTTTCTTAAGTATATATTCACTAATAATGAATTGAACATGTGGTAATGAAGAAAAGTTGAACTGATAATACATTTTGGTTTCATAAAGCATTAAAATTCTAGAAAAGAAAACAACGTTGAATATGGCTTGAGTCAAAAACATCACACTAAATTAACTAGTTATATTAAAAATAAAACCCCTTTATTAATTATTTGATGAATTATTTTTGGTATTTTTTAGTGTAGGATATTCCTTAGTATTATTTTATGTGTTAGTGAATTCACCTCTTTCCGAGATAGAATTATGAAAGAGTATAAGTTAGACGGTAATTTGGGGAAATTGTATACTTGATAAGAATGGTAAATTACCCGAATGTAATTTTAATAATGATTTTATCATAAGATTTAGAAAGTTATTATATGTGACATGTGATTCCCAACCAAAGAATGTGTTGTTATGTGAAAATCATAGTTCTCAGTTTTGAGTCCTCGATTAAAAGTACAATGATGAATAAATACTATTAAGGGTATTACTATAGGGGTGGAATAAAAATATACATTTCTGATTTTTATAATTCAATGTTAGAAATGTCAACAAGTTAAATCACAGTAGAAAACTACCAATGGGGATGCTTCAGAATTTCCCAGTACTATATTGGAAATGAAAAAATATATCCATATAACTTGATGTGGGACTACCAATGACTCCTTTATATAGTAATGTGGTTTGTTTTATTATTTATTGACATCCAAACTCGGCACATTTTAATCCATTTCAAGTTACTATGCCTTTTTGACCATCTTTCATGATTGTACAAAAAAGTGATTTTTAGGATTCATGGAGTTACTCTATGCATTATTTCTGACTGAGAACCTAGGTTCACCTATATCATTTGGAATGTCCTTCTTAATTCATTGGGTGTTTAATTAAATTTCAGTCTAATGATTCATCCGGAATCTGATGGATTGGGTCAGTGAATAATTATGACATTAGATGATATGATTCATGTTTTTTTAGTGGATTACTAGGGATGGTGGGATACAAATCTATTTCAGTTGGATAACCTTATAAAAACTGTTATAATTCTTGGATATTGATGGAACCTATTGAAGCATTATATTTAAAGAAGTGTTGAACTCCATCATTATGGGATGATGTTAGTAAAGTAAGATGATGGGTCTAGAATTAGTAGAGTAGGTGGATGAGAAAATGATGATGTTCTAATAACACATGAGGAATGCTCAAAGTAGTCATAAATGTTTTCCAGATAATAAGTGGAAAGAAAATTCTTTTTAGGAAAGTGATCAGGCCATCCTTAAAATCCATCATGGGATGATTATTATACATTTTTGTAAAATATGGATGAATTTTTGTGGTTCATTGGACCTATTGAAATTATGGTTATATTTTTACCAGTTTTTTACTAATTAGGTCTGCCTCTGAGTTTATCATAATTAAAAAATGTTTCTCATGTTCTCATGTTGAAAAATTATGAGCTAGATTCATCTCATGTTTTGATTCGTGAAGTAGTATAGATGGAATATAACCTCTCTTTTGACGAGAAACCAATTCCGGTTCAAGATCAATTAATGATTTTATTGTATAATAAAGAAACAAACTAGGTTGTGGTTTTGTGGATAAACCACAAGGTTGTTGAAGCAACATCATAATATATAAATTTTGTGAGGGAAAGGTATCCTCAAATTTTAAAAAATTAAATCATAATTAATAGGATGCAATTTCCAATGGTAGGGGAAGGTAACGAACTATTATTATATTAATAATATTTCTAAACTTTTAATTATTTCATGCACTATAAATCACCTAAAATAAAATCAATAACATAGTACACATATTATAAATGATGAATTAATATTATAAGAGGGTTTTTAGAAGTTAAGGATCACATAATGATGGAATAAGAACATAAAAATTAGATCATTAACACAACCCTTATAAATAGTAAACTATCCAATATAATAGCAACCTCATCTATAAAAGTATAATTAAAATTTATACATCAAATATGATATATTTATATTATTGAATTAATATAAAATTATTTTGAAAATGGTAAATTAATTTTTGGGTTTTTTTTTGTGAAACATAAATATTTAATTTATTTTTTATTATTAATATGCATATTTAAAGGAATTATTATATTCATAAAATATTATAATAAATTGATTTTCTGTCTTATGATTAGAAGATAACATTTTGACACATTAATTGATTTTTTAAAGTGTTAAAAAATCAGTTATAATTTCAAAATTTGAATTTTTTAAATAATAATTATTTTAATTAAAAACTAAAATTCTTATATTTGTATATTTTTTTATAAAATGGAGTTTATTGTATAATAATACATAGAACAAATTAGTTGGATTAAATTTCTTCAAATTTTCTAAATTACATGAATTTTTTTTAATAGTGAAATATGATAATTGATAGTATATATACATTATTAGTTAAAGTCTTTATTCTTGGAGTCATCACTGATCTAATCACCATAATATTGTACATACCTTCATTATGTAAATATAAATAATGATAATTCTCATAATATTCCTAGTCTTGAAACAAAATAATACACTAATGATGGAAATATTAAAAAAAACACCTCTCATGTGCTATAAATTCCACCCACCACCATCTCTTTTATAAACCCCTCAAGCCACTTTGGCTCGATCTAGATTTTCCCAAATAGGTCCTCAAAATCTATCCCCTATCCTAAAATCCCCCCTCGGTTAAAAAGTAATCCATGGAATCCAATTGGTGTAAAAAAATGTGTTACCCAAATAAGAGGAGGTATGGACACATTTGATGTTAGACAAACCTAAGGTATGTTTCATTCTTTAAAAATACAGTTTTAAATTTAATTTTTTTTAAAAATCCTAAAGAAAAGTTTTTATGGAAAAATTATTCATGTTTTATGTTTATTTTCTAGTTCTTGGAAAATTTTTATGATAAATAGTGTAATATATATCACCCTCTAATAAATTGTTTTTGTTTATGTTTGAGTTCGACCGTATGGTTACTTTATGTGTTACTATGATGGTTACATCATAAGGAGTCCATGATGGTTACATCATAATGCATTTATGAGTGTTATATTGTCAAGTATCTATGTTTTATTCAATTAATATTTTATCCATGATGGTTATAATCATATTTAATTCCCCAAGTTACAAAATCTGGATTTATGTATGTTTTCTACATTTTAAGATAATAAAATTTTCTGAAATAGTTAATATATGATAAAATATTAGTCAGAAGTGTGTTTTTTCGGAAAAGATATCATATTTTTAATGTTATTCATGCACTAATTGTTTATCTCTAGTTTTTTATTTCCTTTAGTAATATTTTTAAGCACATGAAAAGTTTTAAAATGTTTTTCATAGGGTTTTTGTATAGGTAAGTGAACAGAAGAATAAAGGATAAATGTTTTTAAAAATTCATATTATATTAAAACAATGTATTAGTGAAGACATGGATATTATATTAACAGAATACAAATTTCATGATTATGGGTTGTCATAAATGTATTATGACCTAATTGTATAAAATGATATATTGAAAATATCTTTGTGAATATAATGTGTTTTTAAAGTTGAATAAATTTTTTTATGTAACAGTTATGGCTTGTTTAATATAAATACAACACAATTAAATAAATATATCACCCATTTATTTCCACATATGTCCATCCTTGGTTTATATTTTATGTTATAAAAGAATAAAATGACATAGATACTTTATATATTAACCAAATTTATTGAAATGAACCACAAATATTTCCAAACGAAGTGTTTATTTTAATTCTATCAAATTCATAATTTCTTTTCTGGGAAATTTTTTGATTTATTCTCATCATTCCCACATATAAGTATTTTATCCATTCCACTAATACGTGTTCATGTGTGTATCCTTCCTCAATCCAACATGATGTAAATCGATCCTTCTTTTCTCTCGGGTATACACCACTATAGCTCTTGGAAAATTTAATATTTTTTATTAGCTATTTTAGAAGTTGGTTAAGGTATATATTATTCACATATTCCATGAAAAATGATTTTCCATGAATATTATATCATTAACATCTATCAAAAACCCATTTTTTCTCATCACCATCATCTTTTCCATCATGTTCATTGATATCATGAGTCCTTAGTGATTCAGGGATTGTCTTGCTTTGGATTGTGTTGCATGTGTAATAATAGTCATAGTGAAAATAATGTGCAATAATTTATAAAATATCCTAACACCTTATTTTCAACCTAAAACAACATATATTTACCCTTTGTTGATGAGTTTCATTATATATAAATATATATCACAATGGTTTGCAAGCAAATGTGATAGTTCTTAAGTATATCCCTTAGGAGAGTAAAACCAGGTGCCCAATAAGGCTAATTTTCATGTACTAGAATACTCTGATTCAGAAACTACAATAGTTTTCTGAGTTTTTACCCCAATTTACATATTTTCTATAACTAACTTTACTTGTAGTATGAATACCATAATTTATTTCATGGAATAACCACATAATCTCTTATACACCAATAGCATCATATATTGTTCACTGATTTTCATCAGATTCAATATGAGGTTTTTTTCCCTAATCTATGTTTTCTATATTTAGTTTCCACGGTTTCTACTAAACATCCTATAATAGAAACTATAAATACCCTAACCCCATTATTTCAGAGAGGGTACTTTATTTTAATACATTGAAATAATCAATGAAGAAGTCAAATCCTAAATGACCGAATAGTTAACTATCATTGAAGAAATAGATAAAAATAAGTATTTCATTAAAAATAGAAATGAAATATGGCATATAAACTCTAATGGAAACACCCATAAACTCATAGAGTATCCCTGAAATTCATTAATAATATACATATTCTCTTCCTAAGGGAAAATAAAACATAATTAGTGGATGTGATAAAATACTCAATATGTTCTGATATTTATGGCTCATTTGAGGTATGTTTTAAATGGAAGTGTCCTGTGTGAAAGATTAATGTTATAGATACACATAGGAACATGATGAATGATGAAACTTTTATGAGGTAAAACCCACATTCTTTTAGGGGGTCATCTGATGCAATGGTAACTGAAGGGTGAATTAATTCCCTTGAAAAGATATTTGAGATAATGCGGTGTCTAAATAATCAAAAGGATAGACATTTATTAACCATTTTTAAGGGGAAGTCAATTATTGGTCATCATAAGTCAAGAATATCATAGTTATCACGGATTTCATTTATTTTGAATTGGAAAAATATACAAATCATTTCCATGGAAAAATATTTTCATATGTTTGTTCCACTAATGATAAAGAATTCATTCAATGAATTAAAACAAATAGTGTAAGACTAAGTGGATGTGTATGATGAAAGCATCACCCTGCTGGGATGGTATCCTAAAAATCATATATAATATTGTGATACAAAAATCAATCATTCATATTTATGATTTATTAAAATATAGATAAGGGATTCGTGCTCCCATGAATTCAAATGTTTTGAAAAATTGGTTAGTTGTTCTAAGATGGTGTAAATATATTTTTATTATGATCATGTATACATTGAAAACAGGAAGAAGGAGAGTTCCATGTGAAATTTAATAGGTAAAATTAATTCATTAATATATATATATATATATATAATAATATGGTTCATTTTTTTGGAATTGTTGTAAAAAGAATCCTAGGGACTTCCATGAAAATTGGGATGGGTTTTTATGTGATGTGGTTGGAAATAGAGCTCAAGATTGTAATGAAAAAGATCTTTGTATTCGTATGAATAATTATTATAATCATAATTTATTCTATTTTAAATGTGGGGATATGGTTTATTATTAAAATACCTACACAATGAATGATATGAATGGTGGGAATTTCCCAGACTATAGGTACAAAGGTGAAGTGAAATTTGTTGTGACTACATAAAATGTTTATCCATCCAATGATGTGCTATAAACTCCACAGGTCTCAAAATTTTACCCTGAATAACATGATATTCAGAAAAAATTATCTATTGTTGAATGAATATGAAATTATTAAAAAATTATTTTGAACTAGGTAAGGGAATTATGAGATTATTGTTATTCCATGTGGATTATCAAATTAACAAGATGTACTTATAAATCATATGACTAAAATCATTAGTGAATATTTTCATAAGTTAATTTTAGTTTTTATTAACAATATTTTGGTATTTTAAAAATATTAGGATATTCCTGAAAAAAATATATTGATTTATCTAGAAATACTTAAATAAAATAAGATATATGGAATATTTATGAAATGATATTTTTGTATTCAAATTATTATTTTCATGGTAAAATTATAAAAAAGGATGGAATAATAGTTGATCCCACAACAAAATGTTTTTGATGAATGTTAAGGACCATAAAATTATACTTTGATTTATAGTTTTCATTGATTATCAATCTATTAATAATGGTTTGTTAAAAACACAACATAGTTATCTAACCCTCTAATTATATTAACATGAAAAAGGATTAAATTTGTTTGTACATAAGACTACCATGATTATTTTAAGAAATTGAAAATGAAATAAGTGAATGCTCTAGTTTTTTTAATGCCTTCCAAAAATGGTTATTGATTCATCTACAGTGATTCTTCGTTGAAGGGACTTGGTATTGTTCTGATTCCCAATGATCATGTTATTTCTTATTCTTCAAGGCAATTGAATCCTTGTTAGTATAATTAAACCATACGTGATTTTGAATTACCTACTATGGTTTTCAATTTATAAATATAGATATATCTTATATATATATCCAAAATGGGAAATATATATGAAATATTATTTCTTTAGATATATATTCACTCAAAAAGAACAGAACATGTGGTAGAAATGATTACCTGAACTCATAAACGATTTCGATTGAATGATCCATTAACATTCTTGAAAATAAAACAAAGTGAAAGATGCCTGGAATTAAAAAAATCATTAAATTAAAAAGATTATTTTATAACACGCCCCCATGATTAATGATTTTATGATTTTATATTCAATGTTATTGGTGTAGGAAATTCATGTGCAGTCATATCTCTACCACAAATAATTATGAAATAATAGTAATAAAACCAATAGTAAAAAAAATAATTGAATAGAAATTTAAATTCACTTAATATAGTAGTCATAATGATTTGTTCATGAAATTTGGGATGAGATTATGTGTTCCTTTTGATTCCCTACTGAATAATGTTTTGTAAAGTGAAATTCATAGTTCTCCCTTTTAAGTTCACCCTTGATAGCACTATGATATATAGAGACCTATGGGTTTTTGGCTATTTTGTTGGAATAAAAATATATATTGATGATTTTAGAATTTAATATTATAAATTTCAACATGTTAATGTATATCTACAACTACCAATGTGGATTCATCATTATTTTAAATTATGAGATTAGAAATGGGAAAATATATCCCTTGAATTCATAGAGTTAGTACCAACGACTACTTTATGCATGAATTCTATTTGGGTTATTATTTACCGAATGACTAAATCCTTAAATTTTAATCCTATTCATGTTATTATTACATTGGTTAATATTTATTTACAATACTCGAAAGTGAAGTTAAGGTTTCATGAAATTAATTTATCAATTGAATCTGAACGATATGTTAAAATCACACATATATTTTGGAATGGCCTTTAATTGTCTTTGGGAACTGAATTGAATTTCAGTAAAGCCTTTCATTATAAATTATATGGATAATCCGAGGAAAAATTTATGATATTAAATGATTTTATTTTTGTTATCATTAGATTCTCAAGGAATTTAGTGTTTATATTTGTCACGACCTGGATTTCCTAAGATGTGGGAAGGGATATCAAACGGAAAAACCATTCCTTCCTCGCATTTAATGAGAGATAATGACCCTTGAGTCCCGCCTTCAGTAGGACTCGAAGTGGAGATTGCCACATGGGTATAGAATATCAGATAAAATGGAATGAATTACCCGTTTTAAATTTATTATGATTGTGATATATCATGATATATCCCAAAAACTAGAAAAGACTGAAATAAATTTAAAACCCAAAATACAATCCCATATGCATGTCCAAAATGATGTTATAAAAGGTTCAAAAACTCTAAAGGAAGGTACCAAAAACATCTAAAATCCACAATTAAAACATAAGACACTCGAGCTAGTAAGGTATGCCACATTCCTTAATGTCCTCCTGGAAAGATGAAATCGGTATTATATACGCTGTGTGAGTATACATGTATACTCATTATGGAAAAACCAAAATATCCCTTGCAGATGTGGGGAGACATTCTAATGCTTCATGAGAAAAGAGAGACAACCAAAACACCTAGTAAGGACACTATCTCCCATCCTCACTATGGAACAATCCCCAAATAACAAAATTTACATAAACTAATAGTAATATCACATCGATATTTGGGTACCATGCACTGCATTTCCAATGGAAATTTAGGACATCCTACCAATTAGACCTCGCTCCCCAAAGTTACATAGTTTTCACACCAACACCCCAATAACAACCCCATGGGTGACCACAACCGTACATCCTGCCCGCCTACAAATAGGCCACTACAACCACACATAACCATGCATGCAGCCACCTGGGACCCAAATACTATCACCACTCATAAGGAAATTTGTTCCTCAAAAACCACTACCATGACCGAAGACACATGGGCCACATATTGAAGACAATTGGGAAACACACCTGCACACAAACACCTAAGTCAACTACCAAAACACAACCAACCTAAAGATACAATGGAAATAATAATCTTTACGACATCACTGCATAACTGAAGTGTATTGGGATTCCTAGGATAGGGAGAAGAATGGAGCTAATAACCATCCACTGATAAGAATTCTTGCTTAAACACCCTCCCCCATTAAATGGGGAAGTTCATCATGAAGTGGTCAAAATGGATGGTGTTCCTATAAGAAGAACACTAACTAAATGTTATACATTTAGGAAATAAATCTCTTATACTAACCTAAGGGTTATGAAACCAACAACTATACGTGCACAACCACAATTACTGCTATCCATACATTCACATGTACACAAAAACAACAACCAGGTCACAACCCATTCTTGGAATATAGTTCTTATTCTATCCATTCTCATTATCATGTTCATGTGATTCCATTTAAATATTACTCCACTACCAGCCAACTAAAAGGCGTAAACAGATGCCAATGAAACAATTGGAAATAAATACCCAAGAATATATTTAAGAATTCACACCCAGTTCTCATGTTAAGTAAAAACATCCAAAATGTATCTGTGAGATCCCTCAAAGTATTGGAAGTAATTTGAGCCACAAAATTCCGGATCCACATGACCTCGGTTTAAAGAACCAACAACCCCACAAATAGAGGCCCAATTATCATCTACCTCACCCACAAGGAATCAAACAGAGCAACCATACATATCAGAAATAACATTAATGGAGATGTCATGATTATCCAGCACCATTAATTAAGTTCCATTTTTCAGTTCGGTTAATCAGGGTGATCATGCAAGGGTTATTATTAATCTACCATCCATTTAAAATAAATAAACAAATGTGATTAACCAGTTTATATCCTGTAGTCATATAATCACAGGATTAACAAAAAAACACAGGTTCATTTGTGTGCAAGAAAGGATGACCAACGACCATGACTTTTAGTCATCATAAGCACATACATTCTACACTATAAATATGAAGTTAAAATAATACAAGAATCATATCATAATCCACACCCTTTATTCTTTAAAATTACATTTATTATAATAATTGATGTTTGATTACATATATGTTCAGAGGGAACACCATCTTACCCACATTGAATAGTACACAAAAGAGAGAAATGAAGGGAAACCCACTACATGGATGATCATGGATTGAAGGAATCTCTTTGAATCAAGAAATGGGGATGGGAAGACTTATAGGGAAAACACCAATTCTAAGTAGAAAGACACCTAGCTAGGGGTGTATGATTCTTCTCTAGAAGAGGGAATCCATGAACATCCTAGAAAAGAATGAGACCATGGGTGAAAAGATCCTGGTGTGATAAAATCCCAATCCTAGAGATATGAGATGTGAAATATAGAAGTGCATAAAAAGTGTATTGGGGATTGACTACGTGTTTGGGAAGTTTTAAATGTTATAATTTATTTTTATTTAATTATTCTTCTTAAAGAATGTGGAGATAAAGGACGTATTATAATATATTTCATTTAACCAAAGAAAAACATGTAATGGGGGGGGGATACTATAAAACATGAAATGGGGTGTAACATCGAGGAAATAGTCACATGTTTTGGTAACTAAAGGGTTCCTCGACTCATGGGGGGTTTAAACCTTGTTTACAGGCCTCAAAACTGGTTGAAAAAGGTATTTAAACAATTTAACATCAAAAGATATATTACTATGACAATACTGTAATGTTTTGGAATAACTGGGAATGGCTCACTGTTAGGTGTGTCACTATTTCCATAACACCATCTCCATGGCTCTGTCACCCTAGCACTGTTACCTTGGAATAAGTGCCCTAGCACCATCATCTAATTGACACCTGTTTGAGCCACTAATGCCCATTGGTGCCACTGACGCCCCTCGGTGCCACCGAAGCCCCTCGGTGCCACTAATGCCCATCAGTGCCACTAATTTTTATTAATAAGGAATTACAAATTATATCTCTCCAACAAGTAACCATACAAACATATAAAGGTCATACCTCCCAGACTCATCGAATACGAAGAATCTTTTCCCATGAAAATATACTATCCTCTTTGGGTGGCACTGACAATCCCTCACATGTTTAATCAAATCCACCTTAATGAGTCTTGATTAGGGATTAGATCCTCCCCTCCCCATACTCAGGAATTTTCACACACATTCAGAGAATAAGGAAACAACCCATCTCATAGTTAACATGCTCAAGAATTACATCATATCCAAGTACAAAACAATGACAAATTCAATACTCAAAGTAGATCTAGGTACTGGGAATGGATCTATGCCTTATGTTACAATGTTCTATACTTGATAAAACCTTACTTCCAAAACATTCAAACTAAATAAATGGTCTTCCCATGAAGAAACTACTATTTATGAACCTCGATTCTCACGAGTTTCTCCACAAAAATTGTGTTTCCCTCAGTATCCAACACTCCCCAGTCCATGAAATTGGATTCAACATATGGAAAATGATGGAGAAAAAAATATATGGAGATGTAGTGAATCTTCTATAGTAGCGGTGGTAATTATAGCTGATACGACACCTCTCCAACTCATCTAAACACCTCAAAGGGTCTGATGAACTAGGGATAAAGAACCCTCCCCTTTCCAAACCTCTGATGTCCATGCTGAGGGGAGACCACTAAGAACAAGTGTTCTCCAAAATAAAACATATAGGGTCTCCTACTATTATCAACATATGAATAATTTATGTCCTAATCCACCTTTATCCTTCCACACACAAGTGCTATCATCTATGTCATTCTCTTCACAAACTCTGGGCCAAGAACACCGGCTTACTCAACCTATGTCCAACACATAGGTGAACGACATGATCTCCCAGACAAAGCATCAAATGTAAGAATTACAATGTTAGAGTGAAACCTATTGTTGTAGGAAAAATCTACAAGAGGAATGTGAAGAACCAGTAATCCTCCGATGTCTAGAACACTGGCTCACATCATATCATATAACATCTAGATTTTCCTCCTTATCCTACCATTGGGATGAGGGTGGAATGAAGTTCTATGGAATAGTTGGGTTCTAAAATAACTCTATAGTAACTTCTAGACTCATGATCTAATGCTTGTATCCCAATCCAAAACTATGGTTCTGGGTACTCTGTGCAGCCGCAAAACATCACCCACGTACTATTGTGCTTCGGAATCAATTGTGCTCAACTCCTTAATTGCTAAGAAGTGAGTTGATTTTGTCAACTGATCCACCAATACCCATATGGAATCCTATCCACCTTCATTTCATATGACTTAACCCATCAAGAAGTCATCCCACATACACTCGGTAACGTCTAAGGGCTACAATAGACCGTCGTAAAGACGATGATCGTCCTTCAGTAGTTGACACACGAGGCACTATTACACATACTATGTGACATCCTGCATCACTACAGGAAACTGAAACTGACCTGTCAAGGCAGGGTACCGCTTGGAGACTCTTGGATTTACAAATAGGGGAGTGTTATAGAGCTCACTGTGAACTCCTTTATGCATTTCCACCCTAAAAAATAGCTTCCCACATAAAAGTATCTAATGCTGACCATCCTTCGACCATCCACCTGGTGAAAAACCATAGATAATTAGAGCACACATCACTTCAAACTATGAGTATCCCCACTAATACTCCTAAACCTATAATAAAAAAAATGATTTATCATTTATATGATGCAGAAAGTATCTACCTTCTTCCACCCTTGCATCCCAGTGTATGGCATCCAGTTCCTCAACTGTTTTCTAAGCATCAGCTGACTCTCAAACCACATACCTCTATGAATTCTTTCCCAAGGAATCAGTAACCATGTTACCCATTAATGTGGTGTACGAGATAACTATGTCATTGTCTAGAATAAATTACATCAACATCCTCTGTCTCATGTTTAGGTCTCGCTTGAAGAAGACATACCTGAGGATCTTGTGAGTAGTGTAGACCACAAATCAATCCCCAATGAGGTAGTGTCTCAAAAAATATAGTGCGGACACAACCATTTCATACTCCATGTTATGGGTGGAATAGTTATACTCATGATAATATAACTACCTAGACCCATAAGATATCTCTCTCTTCTACAACATCAGCACACACCCGAAACCTAGGAAGAATGCATCATAGAACACATTAAACGTTACCCCATCCTCTAGAAACCTAAAAACTGGGGCACTAACCAGTTTCCCATTAAGGTAACTAAATGTTTACATTTCTTCTCACACTATTAAAAAGAATGGTATTTTTTGGTCTAGGCCATCAATGCTGATGAGTCTCAAGAGAAGTCAATTTGGGACCTTTGGTAGTAACTGACTAGAGTAAAGAAACTACAAACCTCTACCAAATTCTTGGGTGCTGTCCAAGAAACAACTACTTTGACATTCAACGGGTCCACTTATATTCCATGTGGGGACACCATGAGTCCAAGGAATGGAGCCTAATATGTCCATAACATGCAATTAGACAACATCCCATAGAGCTTGTGGTGTCAGAGGACATCAAAAACCATCCTCAGATGCTCAGTATGATTATCCTTTTATCACGAGAAGACATAGATGTTGTCGAGGAACATGACTAAAAACCCATCTATATACTCACTGAAAATAGAGATTCATGATCCCCATGAACACAGCTGGTTCATTTGTAATGCAAAATGTCATAGCCACAAACCCAACGTGTTAGAACCTGCATATAAACGTAGTCATCCGGATGTTAGCCTTCTTCACCCTCAATTGGTGATATCCTGACTGCATGTCGATCATAGAGAATGAACTTGATCCCTTCAAACTAGTTAAAAAGGACATCAATCCTTGGGAGAGGTTAATGGTTCTTGAACATCACCTAGTTCGTTCTTCGATAGTCTATGCACAGCCTTAGACCACCGTCTTCCTTTTTTGTGAACAAGAGTAGAGCACAACAAGAAGATGTTCTTGGATAGATATAAAACTTCTTTATGAGGTCATGAATCTGAATCTCACAATACTTATAAGGTTCCATCAGATTAAAAGCCATCAAAATTGGATGCGCATCAGATTTCTAGTCTATCCCGAATGAAACATCATGTATAAGGGGTAGATACAAAATCTATTTGGGGAATATTTCCAGGAACTCACTAACAATTACCAGATCATCCACTATATTGGTGTCTACTTATTCCATTGACATGTCATCTAATATGCAAAGAAGGGGCTCCACACACCGGTAGCCCTCCTAGAAATCCCACTAACAAATGAATGATGAACGTTGGCCGCCCATATCTAAGAACAAAACCATTATTTGGAAGCGAAAGATAATATTGTGCATGGAAAATAGAAAGTCGATTCCTAGGATGACATAATATGGCTGAATTTGAAACAAAAAGAAAACCCCACTAGACTGATGTGACCCCAACATTAGTTTGCATCCTCAACAAACAATAAACATGATTTTCTAACCCCCAACTGGCGTACACATCACCAGGGACATAGAGAGTCTCTCTACATCTAGTCCCAAGGAAGGGGCTAGAACAGTTGAAACAAAGGAGTGTGAAGCTCTAGAATTTAACAAGGCACATGCATGAGTGCTAAACAAACTGGTCATACCTCAAACGAGTTATGGCCCTATTAGAACTACTACCTCTATGGAGTGTAACTACCAACGCCTAATTCATCTTACAATCAGTTGTAGTATTCCAGCTCGATCATTCCTTTATTGATGTCCCTAAGGATAACCTTGAGGTCAGCCTCTTTTGGAAATGTATAATCTCCTAGGAGTGGGAGCTCCCTACCCCTGCTATTTCAATTGAAAATATCTCACTGAAAACTACTACTTTTGAGGTTGGTGCTGATCTTTCCCTCCTACCCTATACTGCACTCAGTCTGATCACTAATTCTAAATATTTCCATGTCTACCATAGAACAAACATCTCTATACTAGGCCCATAGAGAAAGGGAACATGCCGAGTAATCAAAACTAGGACTGCTAAGGTGTGCTCCCCATCGGCCGAATCCTAGAATGCTCAGATTCCGATGGGCTACAAATAACACCCTTTCCCTTTGCTGATCATAACTGGTTCCCCTCATGTGGAACACATTCCAATGTGTTCATACTCTCCACCACTTCATCCTCCTTCTTTTACTTTATGTCTATCGGTGGAGTGAAGGGATTAATAACATACTGTATGGAAGGTTAGAGTGGCTCAGATATGTTCTTTGCCCACAATTCCTCATCTAAGAAGATCTCTAGAACATAATGAAGGAGATCATTGAACATGAAACCACACTCCCTCACTTTCATACACTATTTATTGATAGAGATTAAATATTGTATCTTTTCAGCCTTCATTGTGGAAGAAAGGAATTCTACATAGAACTCATTCTCAATGTCAATCCATGAATCCTCAGCTTCTATATTCACCTCGTGATAGAGCATCCACCTCTGATGTGCCTCTCGTCACATTGGATTAGAGTAAGAGGAACCCAGTACTCTGCCAGATACTAGATCACGCTTAAAGCTATCACCAGCTCCTCAAGTCATCTCATTATCTCCATGGTTGATAAACTTCCCTCATACACCTTGAGGGTCTGCCGTTGAATGAAAAGAATCATCTTCTACCACTGGTCATGATCCTCTTTTTGATTATCCCTCCACTAATAAACCATATCATCCAGATAGATCGTGTTCACTCTCACTACTCTTGGTCATCATATGAGTTCCACAACTATAAGATAATAATGTAAACATTAAGACCGAGTAGTTTATAAGACATCATTTAAATTTTTCATAAACAATATATTTATTTTATGTTCAAAAAACTCCCAGAAAAAAAAATAACACAAGTCCTTATGATTTATGTCTCATTCCTACGGTCAATTCCCTACAATCAGTGAATCCTCACTTGGTCCATCAGTAGTTCTAGATTCATTTCATCAAATCCTAGGGGCCCATAAAATATCGTGTCCCAACTGTTTTTTCCATGACCATTTCATGCACCATGATTTCCTAACATTGATTACCAACAATCATTTTCAATACTCACTGTTTCGAACCCCAAAATTAGTCAAATCTCTCATCCTCCCTCTGATACTACTCTATCATGACCCACTTTCTCTAATATGAGGTAACAGATAAAAAACTGGTAGACCATTCCTTTTTCATGTTGAAGAAGATATAATGACACCCAATTCCAACCTTTAATAGGCCCTAGAGTGGTGACTAGTACCATGTGTATATAATATCATGTAAAATTGAAGGTGTTACCCTTTTTAAATTTAAAATGATCGGGATATAAGACGATAAATTCCAAACAAATCTAAAGAATCTAATAAATGTAATGAAAATAATCCATTTTCATATGCAAGTCTAAAATGAAGTGATTAAAGGTACAAGAAACTCCGAAAAAACGTAACAAAATAAAGGGAAAAGAGAAACAAAAACTCCTGACACCTGAGTTAGTAATGTATCACGTGGTCTTAAATGTCCTCCATGAATCCTTAAAGCGGTGTTTTATACATAGGATCATTATACATGGATACTCAGTTGGGAATATAAAAATATCTCATGAATAAGTGGGGAGACGTTCTAATTCTTTATGAAAAATAGATATATCCAAATAACCTAGGAAAAAAAAATATACACCCATACTCAACAAGGCACACTCCCCAAAAAATGTATTTTGAGTAATGTAATAATAATACAACATAAATATTATAGTACCCTAAAATACTTTCCAACTGGTTATTATGGTCTTCCTACACATCAGACCTCCCACACATGTTCCACTACAATCCCATTACCACCCCAACAACAACCCTACGGGCCACCACAACCACACATCTTGCCCACAAACACCTAGGCAACCACAACCACACATAACCACACCCATAGAAACATAGTCCACAACATATAACACCACACCCGGAGACACCTAGGCCACAACAACCACCACCACACCCGAAAACACGTGGGCCTCATCCTAAAGACACATTGGAATCAAACATGCCCGTACAAACCTAGGCTAACCAGCACAACAGAACTATCCCCAAGACTTATTGGACATAATAAACCTTAGTTTGTCATAGCATGCCTCAATAGTCATGGGCTACCTGGGAGATGGAGAAAAAAGGTGATAATTACCAGCCACTCATATGAATTTTGGGAAAAGCACCACCCCCCATTAAATGGGTGTGTTCAGTACATAGTTCTCAACATTGGTATGGTGCATATAAGAAACAAAATAAATAAATATTATACATATAGGTAACCAAGAACTCATTCAAATCTAATGGTTCTGAAACCAAAAAAAAAACCATACACAATAATCCTTGCTACTATCCCTCTGTGCACAAGTACAGAACAACCATAACTAGGGCTCAAACCATTCCTAGAAAAAATTTCCCCATTGTACTCATTATCGTTTTTAGTTTCAAGTGATTCCATTTAAATATTCTTCAATTATCGGTTGACTAACAAGAATTACCACAACACAAAGAATATACTAAATGAAAACTCCAAGAAGATATTTTAGAATTCAAATCCAGATATCTTGTTATGTTACAACATCAAATGTGATCCATGATATCCTTCGACATACTGAAACATAACCGTGTCACCAACATACTGACTCCACATGACCTCAGATTCGAAACTCATAAACCCCTCAACAAGAGGTCCCATTATTTTCAATGTCACACCATAAGGCATAAAACAGAGCAACCATATATATGACTAGAATGAAGAATGAAGTTTTCATAATTAGCTAGCACCATTTAATAAGATCTGTATATCCATTTGGTCAACTAGGTTGATCACACAAGGGTTATTTTTCATTGAAAATCCATTTAATCAACCATGTTTCTGTGATCAACCAATTTCATGTTATAGTCATTAAATCACAATATTAACAAGCAAATATTGGTTCAGTAGAGTGAAATAAAGGACCACGGATGGCCATGATTTTTAGTTGTCATAAGCCCATTAAATCCACGGCATAAATCGAAAAAAATGAATACATCAACATCATAATCTTTCATACCCCTTCATTATTTAAAAGTATCCTTGTTATCTTTTTTAAGGTATGGTTTCATCTACATCCCAAGGTTAAACCGTAATACCCACCACCACATAATGCATAAAAGAGATATATGAAGGAAAAAACCCCAAACATGGAGGATAATTGATCAATGTTCTTTTTTTCAACAAGAACTAGCGATGGAGTGAGTTTCATGAATAAATCAAATGCTGAGTGGAATGACCTCCAACATGGGTGCATGATTCATCTACGAATGAGGGAATAAATGTGCACCAAGGAAAATAAATAGAAAAAGGATGAAGAAGATTTCTGTGTGATAAAAGGCTTTATCATAGAGTTACAAGATTTAGAATATCGAAGTGCATAAAAGAGAAGCATGGTTTGACCACATGGTTGGGTAGTTTCACATGATAGAATTTATTGGGATTTAATAATCATTCTTATAGATGGTGGAGGTAATTCTTCTGATTTACTATATTTCCCTTAAACATTGAAAAAAAAGTAGAGGGGAATGTAAAAAATGACAAGGTGTCTGACCCGAAGGAAAATAACACACGTTTTGGAAAATCAAGTGTCACCAGACTCTTGGGAGTTTAGAACATCATTTATTGGGCTTAAAATGCTTTTAAATGGGTATTAAAACAATTTTACATCAAAATAATCGTTACTGGGTAGAAACTGGATAGTTCTGGAAAAGCTGGGAATGACTCACCGTTTGGTGAGTTACCGTCACCCTAGCACCTTCGCCCTGGAAGTGATGTTGATTTGTGCTATACATGACCAATCAATGCAACTAGTCACCATCAGGGCTACTAATTCCCATATCTACCACTGAGGCATGTCGGTGCCACCGAGGCCCATCGGTGCCACCGAGGACCATTGGTGCAGTCGATTCCCATCATTTTCACCATTCGTTCAACCTAATATTTGGAAAACTCCTTAATTAGTCATGGATGGTTCTCAAGATACACCAAACACTAGAAATTGGCAATATAATAGACTATAAGTGTCTAATCCATAACAAACATTTTCTTTAGGTGGGTTTTTTCTAATAAAAGTTTTCATTATAGTATACATAAGCCAATTTTTGATTCATTATATGGAAATCAGTGTTGAACACTAACATTTTGGGAAACATTCGTCGAAATGACAATAATGGGAACAAAATTATAAGGTGATGTGGCAGATAATGTGATGATGTCCAAAAAACACATGAGTTTCTTTTCATATAATTAAGAAAATTTTTACATATAACATTAGAAATAAATTTTCATTTGATATGGGTGATCATGATTTCATTAAAATATGTCCTTGTAAAACTATTATGAATTCTGGAAATTTATGAATGCCATGTCCATGGTTTATTGGACCTTTTGAAATTCTAGTTAACATTTTACCAATTGAAAATTGAGTAACATTGCCTATGATTTTATCTTAGGTATGTAATGATTTTCATATTTTGATGTTCAAAATGAATGTTCTAGATTCATTTCAGGTTTTGAGCCCATAAGTACATCATCTAGAAGAGAGACACTATTATAAAGAGAAACTTATTCAGATTCTTGATCATGGAGAGATTATTTTTTGGAATAAGTTAATTCATGAGTTTGTTGTTTTTTAGAGAAACCACATGGCTTAAAAAGGAACAATGGAATTTTATAATGAAATGATAGAACAATACCCTCAATTAAATAATGAGTACGAAATTATTACAACGAAGAAATTTGAAGACGGTGGGGAGAATGTAATGACTTATAATTATATCAATAAATTTATGGTACTAATAATTATTTCGTATAGTTTAAATGAAATAAAATAAAAAAGAAAATAGAATAATAACATTATAAAGGATAAATTAATTAAAAATGAGGCCTTTTGAAATTATGGATCATATACGGATGGAATTGTAGTATTACTATTGGAATAGTAAAGAAACCCTTGTGAATTGTAAATTGACCAATTTAATTGTAACTTCATCTATGATATAATAATTAAAATTTATGCTTATTATATGTGAATATATGATATATTTATATCATTGAAAAAGTATCTAATATTTTTAAAAATGAAAAATGAAGTGTTGGTTTTTTTAGAAACATTAATATTTCATATATATATAATAATTAATTTAATGTTTTGTAAGACATTTTAACCACATAAGTTATATTCATAAATTGATATTTTTTTATCATAAGAGTATAAGATATTTTTATAAGACATTAATTAATCTGTCAATGTGTTTTAGAATAAGTTATAATTTCAAAATTTGTATTTTTTGAATAATAATTATAGTAATTAAAAATTAAATTTCTTCTTTATTTAATTATTTTGCTAATATAATGTTCATCTTTGAGTTATTCACGCAGAAAAATATCTCTGGTAGATTTTTGTGAGTTTTCCAAATTGCATAAATTTTTTATGAATAGTGAAATGTGATAATTTATAGAATATATACATTATATGTTAAATAAACTATTCTTTAGGTCATCCCTAATGTAATGACCATAATATATAACTTACATTCATTACTTTTCTATATTTTGTAATAATGATAGAAATTATTCATAGACTTGATTCAAAATAATAAACTGATGAATAAAACATTCATAATACACTCATATCCTCTACTATAAATACAACTACTCACCACCTCTACCTCGAACCTCTCATAATACTCATGCTCAATCATGTTTATTACAAATATCTCCTCAAAATACCTCATTTATACTATAAGACTCCCCTTGAGAAAAATGAAATCCAACAAGTTATTTGGTGAATACCAAAAGGTGTTACCCAAAAAAGTTTAGGTATGAAAAAATTTGATGTTAGACAAAGATGAGGTAAGGGAATTTGTATTAAAAATACACTTTTAATTTCAATTTTTTAAAATATTTCAAGGAAATTATTTTATTATGAAATTATTAATTTTTTAGGATTATGATATGGTTCTTGGGATATACTTCTGATTTATTATTGGACCAATATCCCTATCTAATAATTTGTGTATGTTTATAATGTAAGTCGACTTTATGGTTAATCCAAGTGTATCTATTATGGTTACACAATAAGGAATCAAATAGGGTTATCTGATAAGGTTGTTTTTTAGGGGTTCATTATAAGAAATCTTTGAGGCTTAAAATTCATATTATAGCTATGATATTTGCAATATTAAATAACAAACAATGTTACCTATTTGGTTTTATTTGTGATTTCTATATTTTAAGAAAATATAATGTTTTCACAAAGTTACAATATGTTACTAAGTTTTTAATAATTATGTTTTTGTGGAAATGATTTCATATTTTTATAGGTATTCAAGGACTAATGGACTCCCTATATATTTTCATTTACCATACTATGTTTTTTGTGATCATATAAAATTTTAAAATATCCATCAAAGGGCGTAAGGATGGTTAAGTGAAAAAATAAAACAACTGAATGTTTTAATTAATTGATGTTATGTTAAATTTCTATTTTAAAAAATGTATACTATTTTAGTAGAATCTAATTAGTATGATTGTGGGTTTTCATTAATTTTTAATAACCGTATTACAAAAACACATAACTAAAATGATCTTTGGGAATATTATAATTGTATTATAGTTAAAAAACATGTTTATTTGATTGTTATAGAGAGTTTCTTATAAATAAAAAACTAAAAAATAATTTCATCATCCATTTTTTTCAACATAGGACCTTTTTTTCCCCAGATTTTATCATATAGAAGAGAAAAACGACTTGTAAATTCTTCATATTAAATAAATTTATGAAAATGAACCACAAATATAATCATAGTATGTTCTTAATTTAATTCCTTCATATTATTTATTTTTCATTGGAAATTATTTTTTTTATTTTCTTCTTTCCATCACATAATTATTTTCCTTATTATGATGAGGAACATTCAAGGTTGTATTCTTCTACATTTCCTTCAAGATATAAATTAATCATTATTCCACAAATGGTATCTACCACTTGAGCTCTTATAATATTACATCATTCTAATCGTTAGTGATTTCGGTAGTTTTTAAGGTAATTATTGTTAATATATTTCATGACAACTGATTTTTGATGAACACGATATCATTTACTTCTATAATCATACCATTTTACCTCATCACTACCACCATGTCAATCATGTTAAATGATAACATAACTTTTCTAGAATCCACTTCATATGTGTAACTATAATTCATAGTATGTGTAACAATATTTATAGTGTGAAAATTTATAATAATTTATAGAATATATTGAAACCTTATATTAAACATAAAACACCTTTCATTTATCCAATGTTATTTATTTTCATTATATATTCATACCCATCATAATGGTCTCCAATGAAAATGTGATTTTTCCAAATTAAAAAAAAATAGAAGATTCAAAATAGGTGCTTCGTAGAAATCTTTTTTCTATACAATATCATTCCAATTCAGACCCAACAGACCTTGTCTGATTTTTTACCCTTAGGAACAAATTTTCTAAAACCATAACAACTTTCAGTGTCAAAATAGAGATATATTTATAGGAAGAAAAAAATAATATATTTCATAACAAAAATCGTGGGTTTTATTCAATTATTTTCATTAAATTCTATATTACTGTTGGGTTCCATAATCTATTTGTTCTAAATATAGTTATCAAGAATTATTTTAAAGATCATTCAATAAAAATTGTAAATACATGCCCCCAATAGCATAGAGACAGTACATTACAATATTACATTGGTATAACAAACTAAGAAGTCGCGTACCGAAGGGCCAAAAATTATAGTATAATTGAAATATATACACAATTATAAGTATTAAATTAGAACGTGAATTGAAATAAAAACTAGAAAATCCATTTGAAACACCCATAAACTCCTATATTATCAACAACATCCATTCAATATATATATATTTTCATCCTAGGGAAAAATAAAACATAATAAAGCGGTGAGGTCAGATTCTATATATGGGAAAAAAATATAGATAAAGTTGTCATAAACATAAACAATAACTATAATTTAATAATTAAAATATCTTCCATAAAAGTATAACCATGAGGATAATATTACTTTAATAAAAGATGAATAAACAATGACATAAAAATAATAACATGAAACATAAACATGAATATTATACTATTTGAATTATTACATGATTTTTGAATTACTAATATCATAATAAATGAATTAATACATTAAGATATCTGGAACATACCATTGTGGACTTGTACAAGTCATCTGAAAATAAATGGTTAATGCTACATCAAAACCCATATATGTTTTGTTTAATGAGACATACTGATGTATTGATGAAAAAATATCAAGCCCCAATCATTAGTTACCATGTCCAATGAATTCCACATATGAATGGGATTTAAAATAAACATATAAATTAAATTCATTTATTAGTAAACATAATAACAAACCATTAAGAGTAAGATAGTGAATACAATGAAAACTGTACATCCTTAGTAAAATTGATCAAAAACCATTTGATAAAAAATTTTATATGATTCAAAAAAACTTCAATCCCAATTATGTATAATATTCAACATATGGTGTTTAAATATATGAAAATACCATAATAAAATCATCAATGATTTCATATAGTAACACCCTTTTCTACATTATAATGAAGAGTTCCTTAATATAAATCATGTGTATTAGTCATAAAATCATATTTTAAATATTTAAATCCTATAAAATAAAAATTTAAATGTACTAATATTATGTTTTAGGATTAAATTATTTAAATATAATTTCAAATCATGTAATTTTTTTTATAAAAAACATTAAAAATGGGCCACTCTTGTGCGATTTAACAGAAAATGTAACACTCCAAGCTTCCATGGTACGCTTCTCTTTGAATAATTCAGTAACGTGTGTTGTACGCATCTTCAAGTTCTAACACACACCAAAACCAATCAAACTACCCATTACGAATAGTAATACCCACTTTTTGAAATTATATAAATTTTACCATTCAAAATGGACTTTATTTTTGGAGTCGGAATAACGAAATTAGCCTCGGGTTAAATTTTGGTATTTTTCTGAAAACATTCAATTTTTGATAAATAGTGAAAAAACACTGAGTTGTAGTTTAAAACCAAATTTTCATTTAAAAAATTATTTATTTTGTTTAAATATAATTAAGGTCAAAATGGATAAATAATACCTATATAATTTCAATGATATTCATTGGAGTTAGTTTAGAATAATTTTAGATATATAAAAATTTTATTCAACTTTTCACGGTCTTTTACCCATCTCTTATGAGACTTTAGAAATTCACATAAAACATAATTTTACCGCTTCTGTGAGTGGAATTTCTAAAATACAAGAGACACGGTTAATATCAAGTAGTAATATGTGGTTCAATAAGATAAAAATAATTTTATGTGAATAGTAACATTTTACTTTTTTTTACCATAGTTAAAAGTAAATAGGGTAATTAAGGGTAAAAATGATATTAATATTACCCTAAAACATGTTCTAATTCTATTTTAAAAGTTTATATTGACCAAAAACAACCATAGGAATAAAATATTATCATTTAGGTACACTTGGATTAGATTAGGACATTAATTATTAATTAATTCAAAGAAGAGTTAAAAGAGATAAAATCAAAGTTTAATTCCTAAAATATTTTTAATATAGAGTTATATATACGATAAATTTGATTTTAGATATTCATTACAATGCTGAAAATATTTCCTTCATAATGGTTTTTTATTTATAATTTTTAGTCATTATATAATTTAATTTATTTATGACACAATGGGGCTATAGTAATTAACTAATTAATGAAATATTAAAATAATTGATATTATAAATATCAAAATAAATATAATTTGAGACTTTTTATTAATTAAACTAATTTTTAAGACTAATATTAAATATTTGGATTGGTAATATAAATTTTTTTCTAAGTAATAATGTAGTTATGAAATTATCATTAAAACCCCAATAGTGCCAAAATTGAAATAAAAGAGTTTTTAAAACAAATATTATATTATTAATTGGTATTATATTCCTTAAAATCTATGGTTAGGCCAAATGACTTATATAATGATAGTTGAATAATTAATGGAGCACTTGGGGGAGTCTTTTATGTATATAGAATGTTTATTAACTATATAATATAAAAATCCAAAGTGACATGGTAAATGTCAAACTAATTATTTAAGAGTTGAAACTAAATGATAAGGTTAATATAATGACCCAAACCCATCTAAAATCTAATGGTTGAAATTATTTAGACCCATAGCCACCTTATACTTTGAATAATTCAGTTTAGAGCCATTAGAAACTGAATATGAATTTATTATAAAATAATATTTCTAGCTTTAATGAAGGTGCCCCCACCCCTCATATAAAAGGGAACTCCCCCTTCTCTCAAATTCATACCTTCAAAACCTTTTGGCTCGGCCAACCCCTGCCGAAATATTCTCTCCACTTTTCTCACTTCGACCTAGAGGCCATATTTTGATCATAAATACAACCTAAGTAGCCCTTTTTATCAAATCCAAAGGAAGAACCCGATTAAGAGGTAATGTTTTCACCACACTCTTTCAAGTTCCTTTCTACTTCAACATAATATTTCATTGTTATTTTCATTATAAAATAATTAATCTTGTATATTATTTATAATATGATGTTATTATATATATGGTACAACTGTATTCAGCATTCTAACCATCCTTTAAATGACATATCACTGTATGTGCGTACGTACGACTTACTGTCTCCACGTCGTGGTGTAATTTTTATTCAGTATAATATTATTTGGATGGGTACAATAGTGATGATTAATTCATGTAAATATTAAATATAACCTAATAATTATTCCATATATATGATATACTATCCAATTATATATTATTTTAATATCAAAATAGTGATATTGTCACTCGTGCGTACGTACGGACTACCGTCTCCACGAACGCGATGAGATTCATTCCCAATCGAATCCATTCAAGACTAAATTTCATTTGATGATTAAAAATAATTTTTATAGACATCAAATAATTCTGGATATGAATAATATACATCCCATAAAAAACAAATATGGCTCACATAAAAAAGAATATAAAGGACAATGAATACGTTAACACCCGAAACGATGATAATACTAAGATATTATTAACAATCAATGTTTAAAAATTATATATGATATCATATTAATGTATAATATTCTTGTAAAATTTAATAAAAATTATTTCACCATTATACAGGATTTTAACCTACCCTCAACCATGGAAATGTACAAGGTAAGGTTTTATTTCACAATCTCTTCATTATCCGAGGTTGATTATATGTAATTATCTTCTGGGACCTCTTTATCACCCACATCCATGTTTCTTAAAAATGTATTTCAAATCATTCTTACTATTTTACAGACTATGGGTTAAAGTCATATATACCCTTTTTAACTTTTTATAAGAATTTTATAATTTAATCTTTCTGTCGTTTTCCAAACAAGGTCAATTTTAACCTTTTCGACAGAATCAAGTTAAGAATGTGTTTTTTAACTTATACGGTGGGTGCGGCTATTTTCGTCCATTATAAAATTTTCGAATCATTTATTACAAGCTTATTAGAATATTTTAAAGTAAATGTTTTCTTTTTATAATTATGTGACATTTATATGATTTCAAAAAGAGATATTTCTCTCAAATATTTTTTATTTCATCTATGTCAACATCCTTTGATGGATTTTAAGATTATTTGAGGCTTATTTTTTATGATACAAAACATCCATATTGTATTGAAGGTTTTGTGATATTTTTTATTGTGTATGTGTTATTTTTATACCATTCATGGTTTATGGACAATGTTTTGAAATTTTATACGCTAGTTTTAATACGAATGTTTATGTTATGTTAGGACCTGTTCATATGAGGAATGCATTGGACTTAATAACTGATGGGTGGAGCCACTATAGCTCCTTGATACATCTGTAGGTCTCATGAGACAAACTAGTTTCTTGGCACAAGGTCTTGACAAAATCTTATTTTTAGTCTTGGCATAAGGCCTTGACTATGTGGTTATGATAGTCTGGCATTATACATTCCATCATTATGAAAGTGGTTATTGATATTGCATGTGATTATTCAACTAGTATAATATCCATGTGAATAAGTATATGGAATTATTTCATTTTATTTCTACCATATCATGTTTAAGTTCATGTATAAAAGGCTTTTGTTTTAGTTTTACATTTCCTAAAATGTTTATGCTTATTTATGAAAGTTTCTGCTATATTGTAATCCTTAATGGGAATTTGAGCCCACCCCTTTCTATGTTTTATTTTTCCAAGGATGTGAAAAAGTATTTTATGAATAACCTGTACGGATAGTGTATGGGGATAAGAGTGTGGACTATGGAGACTACATTGTTTTATATTTCATTTTATTATTTTATATAAACATTACGAATATATCTAGTTATTCCAAGGCTACTAAACTAATCGGTCTTTTGAGAAATGATATATTGTGATCATGTCAATGTTATATAATAATGAACCGACTCTAGGTAACTGGGGTCAGGGCGTTATAGTTGATATCTAAGAAAGTTTAGTACAAAACATGGAAGATAGATTTAGATAAAATCTGATTAGAGCACATAACCCTGTGACAGCCTTTGTGGATTAGTAACGAAGAATTTCCTATAATTTTCGTATGGTAGAGATATTTTTAGTTTTCTGAGAAATAAATCCCTGTATGGATATGATCAGGTAGAGGCGGCTCTAGAACAGATTTACCTAGGGGTTAAACCCAAAAACACCACTTTGATCTAGACTCGAACATGAACTGGTGCATGACAACAGTCCTTGCTGCACTATTGGTTACAAAAATCATGGGTGATATGCTTAGGATAATTTTCATTTTCCTTACAGACCATTGTGAAGGGTTTATGAGTATATATATCATCAATGAAAACATTTTTAGGATTATGGATTATATACACAAATATTTCAAATTATGATATGTGTTTTACAAGTATAAAATTATGTATTTTGATTATTAAACTGGTCAAGTTTATGCCATTGTTTATAAATGGAAGCTAGTGGAAGAACCATAAACTGTATCAATGCGCACACTCCATGTAGGGATTTAACTCCTGCTCAAGATAATTATAGTGGAGCTGGTGATACAACTGGTGCAGATCAGCTAATCACCATACTGGGACAACTCAACCAGGTTATGAATAATATCCTTATCTGTATGGAGAACCTGAATCCACAGTATGGAGGATCACTATTAGATCGCTTCATAAGGAAACAACCACCAATAGTCAATGGGAGTATAAATCCATTGGTAGATGAGAAATGGATAAGTTCCCTAGAGAATATATTTCAGGATTTGGGGAGTAATGAAAGGGAAAAGGTTATCGTTGCAGTTTATCGACTCACTAGAGATTCTCATCAATGGTGGTCATTGATACAAAACCCAAAGGAATATGTTGAAGTACAAAATAAGGAATAGAGGGTGTTGAAAGAACTTTTCATAGAAAAATACTTTCCTCGTGACCATCGAGCAGATATGGAAAGGAAATTTCTGAGTCTAAGGAAAAAGGAGGATGACAATGTCGCAAAGTATGAGGCTAACTTTACATGGTTAGCAAGGTATGCTTCAGATTATATATGTAACCCAATAAGAAAGGTTTATCATTTCTTTAATGGGTTAAAACCATTTCTCCATCGAGATTTAGTCTCACAAGCCTTCTTTTTGTAAGAAGATATTATCTCATTTGCTATAAAGATAGAAAAGGATTTATTTAAGTCATATGACATTAAAGAAAAGTAAGAGAAGAAGAGATATGCTCATCACTCTGGGAATGTAAATAATGGGAGGAAGGGAAACGTTCAATATCCATACTGCAGTAAATGTGGGAAGAAACACCCCAGTACTTGTTTAAAATGAATGGGAGTCTATTAAAAGTGTGGTGAAAAAGGCCACCAAGCTCTTGATTTCAAGGCGAAGAAGGATGCTACTGATGTCTAATGAAACAATTAAAGGGAGATGCGACATTATGAAAATTTATTTCATAAGAATCAGGGGATCTTACATAAAAAAAGTCCAAGGGATCAAGGCCAAGATTATGTTATCACTACTGCTAAGGTAGATGCTATGAAAGACGTGGTGGTAGGTAATTTAACGGTTTTCTCAAGTTTAGGCAATGATTTATTTGATTCTGTATCACCACATTGTTTCATATCTTCCCAATTTTCTATGAAAATTAGATATTTCAAAATTTATTTAACAAGGGAGTTTATAGATAAGACTCCTAAAGGATGTATCATTGCTTCAATGTACTGTGGATCTGTTCCCATTAGAGCCCATAATTTTTCTTTATCTGTTGATGTCATCATCATACCTATGATTTAATTTTATATAATCCTCATAATGGATTGGCATTCGGACCATGATTTGAAAATTTATTGTAACAAGAAAGAGGTTATGATTTTTGATAATGATGATAAAGAACACCTTATCTTTAGAGCAGAATCGTCACCACATAATTCTTACCTAGATCCTCCCCCAATAGCTTAACTAAATTCAATTATTGGGGAGGAAGATAATGAAATAACTGTGGATGAGGAATGGAGTGTTAAAATAGAGGATGTACCTATTATGATAGAATATATTGATGTGTTTCCGGATGATTTACCTGGACATCCTCCAGAACGAGAAATTGTGTTTTCCCTTGATTTAATTCTTGGTTCAAGGCCTATATCGAAGAACCATTATATAATGGCCACTGTGGAATTAGATGAACTAAAGAAACAATTGGAGTAATTGAGTAATAAAGGATTTATTCCCCCTTGTGTTTCTCCATGGGGGCCCCTATCCTTTTTGTTAAGAAGAAAGTTGAATCTATGAGGTTATGTATCGACTACAGGGAAATCAATGCTATAACAATAATGAAAAAGTATCCCCTACCTCATGTTGATGATTTATTTGATCAACTGCATGGATCTCAATACTTTTCAATGATTGAACTTTGATTTGGATACCACCAGTTGTGTGTAAATAAGGAAGACATTCCGAAGATAGCATTTCGAACCAGGTACGGGTATTATGAGTTTACTGTAATGCCCTTTTGGATGACCAATGCACCCTCTGTATTCATGGATATAATGAATAGAGTTTTCAAGGAATATCTCGATGATTTCTTGGTGGTATTTATTGATGTTATCTTGGTATACTCAAATTTCTATGAAGATCATGAATATCAATTGCACATTATATTGAGGAATCTGAGAATACATGAATTATATGGGATGTTTAGAAAGTTTGAATTCTGGCTTGGGAGATTCCATTACTTGGCCATATTGACTATAAGGATATAATCTCTATGGATCCTTCTAAGTCCAAGGCAATCAAATAATGTTCCGCACCAATGAGTATAACTGAGGTACGCCGTTTTATTGCTTAAGGACGTTATTATCGATGTTTCGTCCAGAATTTTGCCCGATTGGCTAACCCATTAACAAAGCTCAGATGTAAAGGGGTTAAATTTGTTTGGACAAAATAATGTGAAGAATGTTGTGTAGAAAAGAAGAAAAGATTAGTATTTTCCCCTATTTTGACTCTACCATCGGGGAATGATGGGTTCGTTATTTATAGTGATGCATCAATGAAAGGACTTGGTTGTGTCATTATGCTGAATGATAGGGTTATTGCCTATGCATCACGAAAGCTAAAAATTAATGAGAAATATTATCCTACTCCTGATCTTGAGTTATATGATGTAATATTTGCTTTGAAGATATAGAGACATTATCTCTATGGAAAAAATGTGAGATTTATATTGATCACAAGAGTTTGAAGTACATTTTCTCACAGAAAGAACTCAACATGAGGCAAAGGGGATGACTTAAATTACAAAAGGATTATGGTTGAATGATACACTAAAACACGGGGAAGGAAAATAAGGTGGTGGATTATTTGAGCAGAAAAGATCATGGAGTTTGTAACATAATGAGAATTGAAAGGGATCTTATTTTCATTAATCTAGTGAAGATAGATATGGGAATTACCATGGAAGGTGAAACATCGATAATTTTTCAAATGGTAGCCAAACCATCTTCATTAGAAAGGATAAAGAGTTCTTATACCGATGATAATGAATTTCAAAAGAAGATTAATGATGTGAATAATGGGAGATTGAGAGACTTTGTGTATGAAGAAGGAAATTTGAAATTTGGAAAGAGACTTTGTGTTCCCGAAATACCTGTTCTGAAAAGGGAATTGTTAGATAATGCTCATAGTTCCAATTTCTCTATACACCCTGGGAGCACCAAAATGTATAGAGATTTGGAGGAACATTTTTTGTGGGACAACATTAAGAGGGAGATTGCAGATTTTGTGTCAGGATGTATGATTTATGGACAAGTTAAATCTAGAAGACATCATCCGGGTGGACTATTGCAACCTCTTCCCATACCGAAGTGGAAATGGGAAAATATTATGATGGAATTTTTCATGGGGCTACCAAAGACTCCAAGAAGAAACGATGCAATATGGGTCATTGTTGATCATCTTAACAAGTCAACACATTTTCTTACTATAAGGGAAGCTTTCCAAATTGAAAATCTAGAAAGGATATATATTAATGAAGTTGTGAGACTTCATGGAGTATGCTTATCGATTGTTTCTGATCATGATCCCTATTTTACTTCAAGATTCTGGAAGAGTCTTCAGAATACCTTGGATACAGAACTTCATTTGAGCACTACCTACCACCCTCAAACTGATGGACAATTAGAACGGACTATTCAAAACTTAAAAGACATGTTGAGATCATGCTCACTTTACTTTAAGGGTATGTGGGATCAATATTTACCTATGGTGGAAATTTCATATAACAATAGCTTCCATTCAAGTATTCAGATGTCACCATATGAAGCGTTATATGAAAAGACATGTCTCACACAACCCTATTGGGATGACATTGGTGATAGAAAACATGTAGGCCCAGAACTGGTGGAGGAAACGATGGAAAAGGTGAAGGTAATCCAAAACAACATCAAAGAAGCTCAATGTTGGTAGACCAGCTATGCTGATAACCAAATGAAGGATTCAGAATTTCTGGTAGGAGATCATGTTTTCTTGAAGTTATCTCCATGCAATGGTGTTATAAGTTTCGGTAATAAAATAAAATTGAGTCGTAGGTACACCATACCATTTGAAATTATTGAACGAATTGGGGATGTAGCTTGCCATTTGGTAATTCCGCTAAATCTCTCCAAAGTTCACAATGTGTTCCACGTATCACTGTTGAGAAAACATATGCCTGACCCAATGCATGTACTCACTTATAAGGAATTAGAACTGGATCCTGTTCTGTCTTATTGGGAAGAGCCCATCAATATTCTTGATACTAGAGAACAAGGGATGAGAAACCGGATGACTCGTCTTGTAAAAGTTCTATGGATAAACCATAAGATAGAAGAGGCAACATGGGAACCTGAGGAATATATGATGAAGAATCACCAATGTATTTTCATACGGCAGTATTCTAGAAATTTCTAGGATGAAATTATTTGAAGGAGGGGAGAATGTAACACCCCAAGCTTTCGCGTTATGCTTCTCTATAAATAATACAGTAGCATGTGTTGTACGCAACTTTGAATTCTAACAAACACCACAGCAAATCAAACAAGCAATTATGAATAGTAATACCCACTTTTTGAAATTTTATAAATTTTATCATTCAAAATGGACATCATTTTTGGATTTTTAATATCGAAATTAGCCTAGGGTGAAATTATCGTATTTTTCTGAAAAAAAATCAATTTTTGATGAGTAGTGAAAACACACTGAGTTATAGTTTAAAACAAAATTTTTATTTCAATAATTATTTATTTTATTTAAATTTAATTTAGGTCAAAATAGATACATCACACCTATATAAGTTCAATGTAATTCATTAGAGTTAGTTCCTAATAATTTTTTATATATAATAATTTTATTGAACTTTTCACTGTCTTTTACCCACCTCCTAGGAGAATTTGGAAATTCACATAAAACATAATTTACCACTTATGTGAGTGGAATTTCAAAAATATGAGAGACACGGTTAATATCAAGGTGTAAAATGTGGTTTAATATGATAAAAATAATTTTTGGAGAATAGTAACTTTTTACTTTTTTTTACCACGGTTAAAAAAATAGGGTAATTAAGGGTAAAAATGATATTAATATTACTCTAACACATGTCCTAATTATAGTGGAAAAGTGTATCTCGACCAAAAACAACCATAGGAATATAATATTATTATTTATTTCCACTTGGATTAGATTATTACTTTAATTATTATTTAATTCAAATAAGAGTTAATAGAGTTAAAATCATAGTTTAATTACTAAAACATTATTAATATAGAGTTATACATAAGATAAATTATATTGTAAATATTAATTAGGAAGATAAACATATTTCCTAAATCATGGGATTTTATTTATAAATTTTAAACATTAAATAATTCAATTTATTTATTACACAATTGTGATGCAGTAATTACCTAATTAATAAAATCTTAAAAAAATTGATATTATAAATATTCAAATAAAGGTAATTTGTGAATTTTTATGAATTATAATAATTTTCTAGGTAAATATGTCAAATTAGTATTGGTTATATAAATTTTTTTCGACGTAATAATGATGTTATGAAATTATCAAAAATAAAATACCCAGTAGTGCCCAAATTGACATAAAAGTGTTTTTAAAAATAATATTATATTATTAATTGATATTATCTTACTAAAAATATAATGCTAAGCAAAAATAATTATACAATGATAGGAATATAATTAATGGACCACTTTGGAGTCTCTTGCACATATATAGTTAGTTTATTAACTATTTAATATAAAAATAAAATGTTACAAGGTAAATGTCAAACTAATTAACTAAGAGTTAAAACTAAAAGATAAGGTTAATATAATGACCCAAAACTGTCTAAATAAATTGGTTGAAATGAGTTAGACCCATACCAACCTTAGACTTTGAATAATCCACTTTGTGCCTTTAGAAACCGAATAAAAATTTATAATAAAATAATATTTCTAGCTTTTCCTATGGTGCCCCTCACCCCTCTTATAAAAGGGCACTCCCCCTTCTCTAAAATTCATACCTTCAAAGCCTTTTGGATCATCCAAACCCTGCCCAAATATTTTATCAACTTCCCTCACTTCGACCTAGAGGCCTTATTTTGAACAGAAATCCAACAAAATGACCCCTTTTGATCAAATCAAAAGGAATAACCCGATTAAGAGGTTATGTTTCACCGCCCTCTTTCAAGTTCCTTTCTTCTTCAAATTCTTCTCTCTATGTTATTTCCATTTACAATAAAAACTCCAGTATATTATTTATACTATGATGTTATTATAAATATGGTACAATCATATTCATTATTATATCCATCCTTTTAGTTACATGTCACCATACATTTGTACGTACGGCTTACCGTCTCCACGTCGTGGTGTAATTATTATTCAATATATTATTATTTGGATGGGTATTATAATGAAGTGTAATTCATGTAAATAATAAATATAACATGATAATTATTTTATATATATAATATAATATTAAATAATATATTATTTTAATATCAAAAGAGTTATATTGTCAATCGTGCATATATACTGGCTACCGTCTCCACGAACGCGATGAGATTCATTCCCCATCGAATGCATTCAAGAATAAATTTCATTTAATGAATAAAAATAAATTTTAAATAAATGATATAATTCTGAATATGTATAATATGCATCCGATCCATAAAAAATAAAGCTCACATAACAAATAATATAAAGGAAAATGAATCCGTTAACACCCAAAACGATGATAATACTAATATATTATTAACAATAAATGTATAAAAATCATATATGAGATCATATTAAGGTATATGATTATTTTATAAAATAATAACAATTATTTCACCATTATACAGGTGGTTAAACTACCCTAAAGCAAGGAAATGTACAACGTAAGGGTTTATTTCACAATATCTTCATTATGTGAGGTTGTTTAAGCATAATTATCTTCTAGGACCTCTTTATCATCCACATCCATGATTCGTAAATATTTATTTCAAATCATTCTTAATATTATACATAATATTGGTTAAATTCAATTATACCCATGTTGAATTTTTGTATGAATTTTAAAAAGGAAATATTTCAGTCGTTTTCCAAACAAGGACATTTTTAACATTTTCAACAGAATGAAGGTAAGAATGTCTTTTTTAACTTATATAGTGGGTACCTATATTTTACACCATTATAAAAATTTTTAATCACTCCTTACAAGCTTATAATAATATTTTCAAATTAAATGTTTTCTTTTATAATTATGTGACTTTTAAATGATTTCAAAAAAGAGATATTTCTCTCAAATTGTTTTTATTTCATATATGTCAACATCCTTTGATGGATTTTAAGATTATTTGAAGTTTATTTATTATGATACAAAAAATAATTATTTTATTGATGGTTTTGTGATATGTTTGACTATGGATGTTTTATTTTTATAATATTCATAGTTTATAGAGAATGTATTGACATTTAGTCTTCTAATTATATTATGAATGTTTATGTTATGTTTAAACTTACTCATATGAGGAATGCATTGGACTTAATAAGTGACGGGTGGAGCCACTATATCTCCACGATGAATCGGTAGGTCTCATTAGACAAACTAGGGTCATGGCACAAGGCCCTGACAAAATATTATTTGTAGTCTTGTCACAAGGCCTTGACTATGTGGTTTTGATATTCTAACATTATGCATTCCATCATTATGAAAGTGGTTATTCATATTTCATGTGATTATTCGACTAGTATAATATCCATGTGAATAAGTAAATGGAATTATTTCATTTTTTTTCTGCCATGTTTTGATGAAGTTCATGTTTAAAAGGCTTTTGTTTTAATTATACATTGCCTTAAATTTTTATGCTTATTTATGAATGTTTCTGCTATATTTTTATCCTTACTGGGCATTTTAACTCACCCCTTTCTATGTTTTCTTTTTCCTAGGATGTGAAGAAGTATTTTATAAATGACTTGCATGGATTGTATAAGGGGATACGAGTGTGGAATATGGAGACTATATTGTTGTAGTTTTCATTTTATGATGTAATGTAAACATTATAAATATATTTATAGATTCCAAGTCTACTAAACTAATCGGTCTTTCGAGACTTGATCTTTTTTGATCGTGCCAATGCTATGTAATCATGCACTAAATCTTGGTAACTGGGGTCGGGACGTTACAAAAAATATTGGAGTCTTTTATGAGAAAATACACAAAATTGTTTAAAAAACATGAATGAAAAAAATATTATTTTATGACAATTTTAGTGGTTTTATAAGATTAATGGTGTATAAAAACATATTATGTAGAGCACTTGAAAATGGGTATGAAACTAAAAATTTCCCTTAAATATGGCTTTTTTACCAGGAAGAATTGAGTAGGGATCGTTATAAAATCATGAATGTCTTAACAATGATGGATAAAATGATTTGAAGATAAGAAATTGGAACATAAAAAAATATTATTAAGAAATTTATAAAAATAATGAAGAGTTTCATTGGGGTAAATATATCAAAAATGTAACATTATTGAAAAATAGATTTTCAGAGAGACTCTTTTACCAGTTTTCTAACATTCGAACCATTAGCCACATTATATTAAAAATCATAAAAATTATACATTTAATACCATGAATATAAAGATATTTCTGATATTTTATGTCAAAAAATATTTATACATAAACCAAAAATAAGAAATACTGGTGAAAAAGGTATATATCAAAGAAATAAAAGTTACATGTGATAACCCTTACCGTTTGTCTGAAAGTGTTCCTCACATTCACATTATGTACTTGATAATGAATTATGATTAATTAATTTCATAATTATGAATTTATTAAACATTTATTTTATATATTCTATTTTTATTATGTTAATTTATGGTATTTTTGAAATGTTGTAAAATTTATCATCATCATTATAAAGTGGCTGTTTCATTGGTTTTCAAGATATGTGTAGTCATATACATGTGTGATTGATCATGTGAAATTGTAATAGTTATATAAAATATAATTTATATGTTATTACTGACACAACATATAATTTTGTGGTCTTATATATAATTTTCTCCTATATATGTGGGTGATTCATTAAATAAATAGTTAATGGTAATTGTTTGGAATACATTGGTGATTTTTAATAATCACAAACCAGTTTCTTTATTATTTAATTTCAAATAAATATATATACTGAATATAGAACACTAAATAAGTTTAAATAAACCTATTATACTATTTTTTACCATAAAAATTGTTTCATGACCATCTTTAATGCAGAACTGTAAAATAAAAAGTCATCGTCCTTGAAGATGGTAAATAGGCATTTCACTGACGATGTTTTTATTTTTTGAATTAAAAGGGTGAGATAGAAGAATTTATGGTTGATATGAAATTATCATAATAAAAATAATTATATATAATATAGTTTATTTTTTATGAATTTATATATATATAATTTATGTAATGGGAAAAAATAATAAACAATTCAATAATATTTAAAGAACAAAAGGTGACTTACCCCTTGAATGCTTCTCCTTCAGAAACTGTTTATGGGACAATGAAATGATGTTTTAGTGATACCAAAAAGGCAAAAACAAGGAAAAAAATTTTGGTCAGTAAATTGAAAAAATATAAGATAGATTCAATGATTTAGAGATGTGAGAGAAGATGTGGTGAGGGCGGTATTTATAGTAGAGGAGAAATGTGTTTTTTTTATTATTTGATTTATTATCTTATTAGTTTGTCTCAAGAAAATAAATAGATGGAAAAATATCAATATATATATTTAAAAAATTATGTATATTTCAAGACTATGGCCATACATCATCTATTCATTATGTACGTCTAAATAATTCTTGTATTTTTAAAAATACTGTAAATTTCCATTTTTTACTATTCACCACAATTACAATTTTTATAGTGAAATACTTAACATTTAAAATAATTTTTATAAACATTTACAATTAATAAATGGAATCCATTTTATGAAAATTATTATCTAAATTTAAAAGTATTTTTTTTAAATATAATATTCATTTCTACAAAAAATATATATTTTAATATTATATCTACTTTTTGACACCTTGAATAATTAACAATCGTCTCATACAATTATCGTATAATACTAACACAAGAAAATATTAATTTATGATCATATTTTATCGAATTACATATTCTTTTAAATAATTATTATAATTATAAAATTTTAAATAAACATTTATGTTTCACAAAAATAACAATTATTAGTTTATCATTCTAAAAACATTATTTTATCATTTCATGATATTAATATATTTTATTATCATTCATAATATACAATAATTTTATTTAATGATTCATATTTAAGGATACTATTCAACTCATAAATATATATTATTAATATATTGAAAATGACGGTATGATAAAAATCCAGACATTTCACAATTTACCGAAAAATAAATATTTAAAAAATATCAATCCCAAGTATTTTTTTTATATTAAACATTAAAAAAATAATTTTATTTTGTTCTTTATTAAGTATTAATTTTTTCATTTTTTTAAAAAAGTGTGCCATTAAATTCAGGTAATAATATCTTTAGAAAAAAATAGTCTTTTAGGCATAGAATTATATTTATTCTCATATTATAGATATCAAATTTATGAGTTGAATTTAATTTAATTTTATTAATATGTAACATATGAATTTAATTAATATATTTCAAAAAATTTCATTATTTTAATTTATTAATTAAAATTTTCCATTATGGACAACAAATGTTTTTTATATAAAAACACTTATTTTCTATCCAATTGATTTTTTTATTTGTAATTAATTTTTAACCAAATATTTAATTTTATAGTAATGAATAAACTATATTTTCCAAATTGAAATAATTTATTTCATTCACACTATTCCAACATCAAGGTTATAACATTTGTTTTAAAATAATGATGTTTAATTTAATTTTATTATTCATTTAAACATGGTGTTGTGTACAACATATGTTGTAGAAGAAATTATATTTAAAAAAGAGATATACCAAGAATTTTTGGAGTGTTGAAATTATTTTTTAATATTTATAAAATTAATATAGATTAAAATTATTATATAAATATTAAATATATAATTTTAACCATCCATGAATGATTTGTCTGTGAAAAAGAGTTGTATCATTAAAATGATGTGGTAGTCCACAAGTACACATGAAGGATACATTAATCAATCAATGGATTTATAATAGGGGATAATTGGGTTTTAAATAATAATAATAACACCTCATTATATTTACCATATTGTATACTTAATTTTTATTAATAAAACCTGATTAGATTATTTATGAAAATAAATAAAATTCTATAATCTAGTTGTAAACTTACTCATATCCTATGAGTGGTCTTCTTTTCCATACTCTATATCCCTTGAGGGATTTTTAATAGGATAATAGAAAAAAATCTAGTATTAGGGTAAATATTCAAGAAAGGTCTTTAATTAGAATTTTTATAATATGTATTGCTCAAATGGTGTGAATGATTTTGAGAAGGGATGGAATTTGATATGTTTGTGGAGGGATACATATAGATGTTCATAAAATATTTCAACAATTTTAGGTTACATTCATGGAAATGTATCTTTATAAGGCTTTATAATTGATGGTGGGAAACGATTATGTTGAAATATCTTCAATCGGTAACAGTTTTATAGGTTTGGGTGTAAATCCTACCCTTATCACATTGATTAATGCATGGAAATCATGTTTTACCCTTAACCATGGATGAAAAACATTAATATTATTAAAAAAATTCTATTTATAAAAATAAACTAAAACTACGACAATATACAAATTATGATGATTTAAAAACTGTAATTATTTTAAAAATATGAAAATTCTATTATTTGAAAAATTTAATTATAATTAAGTATAAAAAACCTTAACTAATAATTGTTTACAAAAAATGTATTTTAAATAATTGCGTTGATTTATTCCCTATCCATGCTATTTAATAACCATGAAATCATTTTTATATTAAAAATATAATATATAATTTTCGTTAATAAATAATCTATATATAATCAATTTATTAAGATACACCAAATTTTGTAAATATTTTTTTTATAGAAAGTGTTTTTTTAATTCAGATAATAATAACATAAAAATAATTAATTATAATAAAATTTCTTTTTTAATTAAATTTTTTATAAATAAATTAATTATAATTATGATTCATTAGGTTCAATTAAAAAACATAATAAGAGTTTTACTTATAAATAAATGATAATTTCCCAGAATATTTTTATTTTTCAGTAATTAATGAAAAATAAATATTTTTATAAAAATAATAACAATAAAAATTATGTTAAATTTGACGTGATGATTTTAGAAAATGAAATTCCAATAAAAAATAAAAAATTATCAAATCGGTATATATTAATAATAATATTAAAATGATTTTATTTGGAAAAATAATTATTTAATAAATAAATAATTTTGAATAAAAATTTAATTTTATCAGAATTACTTAATTATTTATTATGAATTAACAAAAAAAATTCGTTATAAAAAAATATAAATTGTTTTTATAAAGTGTTTATTAATATTTTTTAATATAATTTTTTTTTTCACATTCTAATATGGGTTATTAAATAATGTTTAATATAAACTTTGGGTTTAATGTTAGGAAAGCAATATAATTCTTCTGGTAATAGTTAAAATGAAATACAAATAAAATCGTTGGATATTTCACCTATAATCTATCATAGGGTTATGTTTTGTAGTCTATATTTTATTAAATCCATTTCACATAGTTCTAACAAAACATTATTTAAAACAAATTTAAATATCTGACTCAAGTAGCCCATAGACTATAGTTAAGACCATATAATGACATGTGACACAAGAGATCACATCCTAAAGGATTGAATAATATAGTAGTCTTTGTAGAAAAGATATAGACATGATTCTCAAATTATATTTGAAAACATATAATTCAACTTTAAAATTCAATTGATAAATATATTAATTATTCTATTATATCAATGAAATCAATCATACATACCTTTTTTCTATCATAGGTAATGGGTTAAAAAATAAATAGCGAGAACGAATGCTCCTCAAGGGAAGGCATACAATAAAAGAAATAACAGAATAAATAAAACATGAATAATACAAATGAGGTGAGAAAAAATATAATATTCCATATAAATGATAATATAAAAGTGGAATATATCCGCAGATAACATAGTAAAATATGAAATAAAATATAAAAATATAAATTATCTTATAATGATTTAACACCAAATGTAGAACTATATAATCAATATATAAATTCATCATTTCATTAAATCATAAAAATATAATTGATCCCTTATTTCATTACATCATACTTAATTCGGATTGAATATAGTAAATACCCAATCTATATTGTCTCATTATACCTACTGAAGTATATTGAGGCTTTCTAATACTTGTAATCACTTATCATTTAATATGTACTATTAGTTAATTATATAAATAAACAATTAAAAGATATCAACATGCCTCAATAATCAATTTCAATCCATAGTAGATGATCTTCCTTGAGTAATTTTAATAATTTACCCATTAATAACATAAAAAAAAAATACTATTATAAGACATAAAATGAAAGAAGGCAAATGAAATCATTACCAATTAAACCTATTGATTCATATTATTTATCAAATGTTTTTTATGTTGTTGAAAATACTTTTAAAAGTTTACTGGAACATTTCGTTTAGGAAATAAACATTTTCATTTTTAAACAACATTTATAAAATCTAAAAAACCTATAATAATATTAATAACACATTATATGAATATAAACATGGAAAATTATATGTAATCATCAATTTAGGGATTATTCATAATGATGGGATGTGATAGTCTAGTAATATAGATTAAAAAATATCATTTTTCACATTGTAATGAATGAAAAAATGTTCGACACATGAATCATTATGAAGAATTTCTTTTAACATTATAGTTAATGTAAAATAATAATTAAAATGGAATTGAGAAATAATATAGTTATATATAAAAACATTAAATACTCAATTTTATAAAATATTGACATGAATTAAAAGGACCATCAAACAAATAATAATTTTTTTATATTTCTATTAAAAATATCTCAATAATATTAGTTATTAAATAGATGAAAATAAGACAATATATAATACACATATAAATAGAATTTATGTAAATATATAGATTTTAAAAGAAAAATATCATATAATTTCATAAAATGTAAATTTAATCATAAACACTCCTGAATAAAATGAGTTAAAATAATATACCGTTACTACTATGTTTACTCTAGAATCATAAATCCAAAAAACGATTGACATAAAATGATACATTTCATATATATATAATAAAAATATCCATGAATTAACATAAAATTGTGATGTATATAGAACATATGATGGAATATTATTTTCAATATGGAATATTTTACAAGGAAACAAATGTGATGTAATAAACCCTTATAATGATATTTAATTGACATGAGAATTTCTTAATGAAATAGTTTTGTGTAAAAAATGTAAAACCACTTAAAATAAATTAATTTATAAAATAAAGAATTCTAATTTAATTAAAGAAATAATATTGGAATGATATATAGAATGAATACGTAATATAATACATTAAAAATAACATGTCTTATAAAATAACATACCTCAAGTCTGACTCAATAAGTATATACATTATATCAAATATAACAACATTACATTTATTTTATATTTGATCGTGAACATTTTTATTGATTATTAATAGATTATTTCATATGTTATTTCATTAATTAATAGACCATATATATTTCATAAATCATTTAATTTCATGTCGAACATTGTGAGTATGTTCAACCCAAAATCGTAATATAACAATGTAGGATGACCATTATCAAGGGGTAGTGGTCACATAATAAAAAATATCATGATATAATTAATATTTTATCATCTAAAAAATTGTAATCAGTTTTGAAAGGAATACATGAAAAAAAAATTACACCACTTCATTAATGTTGTAGTCTACATATACACACAAGTGAGGTTATCATTTTCTAATGGATATAAGTATTAGATGTTTCATAATTTATTAACAAAAAATAATCCAAAGTATTTCGTAAATATTATATATATATTAATTTAATCCATTGGAATACCCATCGTTGTGTGTGGGTGAAAAGAAACACATCATGTATTAGATTTGGCACTCCACACAAATTAACAAATCATGTATCTATTACCCATAAGATTGAAGAGGTGATATAAAAAGGTAATTTAATTATCAATATAATATTTCAATATATTATAGATGCAGATATTATTAAATCATCCTGGATTATCAATAATTTATTTAATTATAGTATAAATAAATGAAAATAATTAGTTAATAATTATACACATGAATTCAAAAACAAACATTAGCTTACACAATATGAATTAATATTTAAAATTTTATAGAAAATATATCCCAAATTAAATTGAGGTGGGATGATAATTGGGTATTTTTAAATAATTTCCCAATTTAAAGTTTTATCAATGTTTTCTTGAATATTCGATAGTTGGTTTGATATTAAATGTGAGTAAATGACACACCTAGAATTTCATAAATGATTTACATTTAATTAATTTTTATCCTGTATAAAAAAAATTATAAATGTACATTTAAAAAAATAAAATAGCTAAGGTCTAAATATAATAATAAAATTAAATTTATATAGGTTTTTGTGTAATATTATTCATTTAATTTTTCATTAACCCCTTCAATATCCATTCTAACATTTTCAATGGTGACACATTATGTTATCCACTAATGGTTATATATATTATTCAAATGTGATAGGCAGTTAAAAAAATGATATATGGATTAAATTTTAATAAATTTTATAATATAATTATTTTTTTCAATATATTTTTTATTTTTAATTTATTAATATAATCTTATTTACAATTAAATTTCATTAAATTATTTTTCAAATATATTGATTTCATTTGAAATTAAATTCATAAAAATTAAAATTTATTTCATGTATTAACTACATTTAACATTAATTATAAAATATTATTAAATGTAAAAAACTTTTGACATCATAATTAATACTATATATAATTATTTGACCTTTTCTTAAATAATTTCTTATATTTTTCATATATATTTCACAAGCATATAGTCAGAATTTCATAAGAATTTATGCTAATTATACAAAAAATAAAATAAAAATAAACATCCATTATAAAATAATCTAATATAAGTTCAAAGTAACATTTTTTATTTTTTCGTAACATCATTTTATCAATATTAAATTAAATAATAATTAATAACATAATGTGAGAAACAAATTATATTTATTAATTACATAATGTAATATAAATTTTATTGTCATAGGAAAATAAAACCAATATTACATATTTTATAATATATGATTAATATTGTTGAAAAAAAATCTGAAAATGAAGTAAATTATGTTTGGGGTAGTTTTTGGGACCTTATACCATAGTTTTATACTTGTTTTTCTAATTTTATATTTATCATGGTGACAAATCAATAACTTGGTTAAAATTCAAAATGATTAAGAAATTGGAAGATTTATAAAAAATAAAAAACTAATTCCAAATATGGAACCCATTTTCATTTATATATTTATATAAGTGGTGTAAATAAACATTAATATATATTCATTAAATGAAATGAAAAATAATTTTTTGATAACTATCTTTTTATGCATAGAAATTATCATAAATGAAAATAAAATATATTTCTGATTATAATTAAATTATTTATATTATTTTCAGTAAAATGTATCTTATATTAAATTCAACCCAAATCAGAAATCAAATAGGATTTTTAAATATTTTGACATAAGGAATCTAAATCACTAGAGTATATAAATTGATATTTTTACTACTCATTAAAAAAATTTATTTTTAGAAAATAATACATTAAACTCACCATATGATTATATTAACATAATTATTTCAAAAATAATAATCATGGAATCAATTAAAATTTCAATAAAATGGTCTAAATTTTCTCTAATGTTAGAATAAAAAATACTAGAAAATATATTTCTTAAAAAATCTTTTTTTTAGGTATACTAAAAAATTACTAAAAATTGAGTAAATATTTATTACAAATAAAAAAATAAATTTATGTTATAGAAATCATGTATGTATGTTTTCTCTAATATGTATATTTATATTCTTTTTGGTAACATAAATTCTAAATTATAATTCTGAAATTTAAATAATAATAATATTATTATTCTATATCACAATTTTCATATGTCTTGGTATTGTGTTTTATGAAAGATATCAAGCATTTTATTAATGTAAAATTATTTTTTTGGGTTCCACATGGTGAATAAATGAATGAATTAAACCACATGAAAAAATGCTTCTACCATCACATACATTACATGTATGAATTAATATTCATAATATTACATATTATGTAATATCACTTTAATTAAAATAAAATGTGTATACAACACTCATAGAGAAAAATCAATATTAATTAATATTGTTTATTAAATTATATTGAAATGGATTATTATGAGTTTTTGAAATCTTAAATTATTATTTCAAAGGTAGATTATGCATGTGTAATGGATTATTAAAACATTTAATTATGATTGGACATATAATATAATATATTATATGATGTATGTGGAATGAAGTTGCATTTCATAACAATCATTTATCATTATAAATTAAATTAATATTTTCATATATTATCTCCTAGAATGTTGGTTAAGGTAATATATATCCTTTAATGATTTTTTGGGAGGGAATTCCCAGATGGTTGGTGTTCCAAATTTATTCAAGAATAGATTATTGATGTTTTAATGGTGGTGCTGATATTATAACATCATAGAACAATATAAGGTGTAACAAAGGATTTCACGTGTGATAGGAATAATCTTTTAATAAATTCTAGCATGTGATTTTTTGAATATCCAATCTACTTTGATGCGAATAATATATCTGGTGGTCGTGTGGTAAAGGGGTGTCATGTTGGTAAAATTGATGTTAATAAGGTTATAATATAGTATGTTATTTAGAATTATTATGAAAAAAGGTAACTTGTTCAACTATTGGGTAATGGGATTAATTATAGATATATTTGATGACATGTTATTTGTAATAGAAGAAATGTCAGGAAAATGAAAAGTGGTAAAATAAACTAAGGATTGGTTGTCATGGTTTCAATGATAGGTGTTGTTTCTGGTGTGGTTGTGAGAGAAATATATGGCCATAAAAGTAGTTGGATTTACTGATGTAGAATGTTCCATGGTGATAAGAGATAATTTTGATGAAATAATGAGTTGGAGGGTAGAATTTAGGTTTAAAATATTTAGTGATTAATGGAATGTGAGGGTAAGGGTTGAAATGATTTCAGGAAAACTAGGGAATATATAATTATGAAGGATATCATCCCTAAATTCCTCTACAACAATTTCACTAATTTCCCTTATCAAAAATCAGTACATCCTTTTCATGTAAAGTATTTTTTTTCTTCTTAGGATATTTTAATGGATGAAACATTCCACATCATTAATAACCCCTGTAAAAATGATTCAACACTAGGGATGACATCTATGATTTGGGAAACTATTTCTTATCATATGGAATCTCATAAATATATCCTTAATCAAATAAAACATGGGTGAAATAATCTAAACATATTGATGGGTCTTATTGATAAATATTTTATACTCATTTTTTAAAATGAGTTACAAGTGTGTAAAACAATGGTTACTGTTTGTTCGTTACAAGATAAGGATTTTTTTTTTATTTTTGAATTACAATGATAAAAAATTAATATAATATACAAATTTATTCTTCTATAAAATAGAATATTGACCATCAAAAATTGATAAATGAAAATATTAATAAATTTAAACATAAATGTGTTCATGATTAAGAGTCACATAATTAATAAAAACTTCATTAAATAAAAAATAATGAACATTATTGGATTGAAATCCCCACATAATGAAATTTAAGTACCTAATTCAATTTATAAAAAATCCAAAATATATTTAATTTGTGCTCAACATTTAGTTATAATCATTTAGTAAAAAAAATTTCCATGTATTTCTAAAAGAATGATAAAAAACCATCAATTATATTACGGGAGTTGACATGAATGGCCCTATTGAATGGTAAGCCATTATAGTTTACCAACACATCTTGGATTAGAGATCAATAATAAACATTTATTATAATTTTAATTCCTAAATTTACCTTTTAATTCATAGAAACGATACATTATAATCAAATCATAAATATTAATTGAAGACAATAAAATGTATTAACATTTTGAATAGAAATCATCTCCAATTTTCATAAGTAGAATCTTTAATGATTGTTTTTCTGTAGGAATTTCACTAATCCCTAATAATATATTTTCTGTTGCTGACATCTATATAATTGAACAAACTTTCATTCTTGTAAACCAAACATTTAGATAATAATTAGTTAAGGAAACTGTATCAATATGATAAATCAATATATAAAGGATGAAAAAAGGACATCAAATGTAATTTGAGGATGAAAATTCATGATATTTAATTATATTGATGTCTTCCATTTAGTAAATAGACCTTAATGATTAGAAATATAAAATAACTATCTTGAAATATGAATTTTATGGTAGATATTTGGCAATATATCAACTGAGACGTAGTCATATATAATTGACCATTATTCAATGATTTGGATAACTCTTATAAACAATATTCGTTCTATTATTTGTGTTTTTAAATATATCTCACATTAGAATAATGATATGAATTTTTTATCATGTTTACTCAATAATGTGTTATATTATTCATTTTTATGTCATATTTATTTAAATCAAGATCATACGTATGATAAATTCTTATTTAATTTGATCAAGTCAGAATAGAATGGCGAATTAAAGATGTTTTGAAAACCATGACAAGTATTAGTGTGTGTTTCACCATAATGGTCTGAATAAGAGAAATAATTTAATCTTATAATAAAATCACACTATAATGAAAAGACTTTCAATGATTTGGATAACTCTTTGATATATTATTCTCTATAATAGTATAGTTTTTAATTAAATCACACCATAAAAGAATGATATGAGTTATTTATTATGTTGACTCAATAAAGGGTTATAATGTTTCTTTAAATTTATATTTATTGAAATGAAGATCATACATATGTTTATTTTTGATTTAATTTGATTTAGTAATAAACGAAGCATGCATTCCTGATGTTTTAAAAACCACGAAATGTAGTAGTGTGTATTACACCATAATAGACTAAATAAGATGAATAAAATAATTTTATTAGCAAATCAAAAAGTAATAAGATTAATTTCTTTAATATTAATCATTATATATTATATTGGTATTATTCTAATGTATTTGATTTTGGTTTGAAAACATGAGTTTATATTATTTTATGTTTCAGTTACATATATTATACTGTATAGTGGAGGGACATAGAATCCATTTTCATGATAAATATTAAGTGATATCACTTAATCATTATGGAATCACTAAAGTGTGTATTAATAAAATTAATGTGTAAAATAACAATTTTCCAAACTATTGAAGGATGCAATTAATTATGTGGGAATTATGTCAAGGGAAGTGCTGATTATTTTGGTCACAATGAATATTTTGTGATAAAATCTATAATCAATATTATATTATTTTAAAATCATGATTTTCAAAAGGATTACACTATAAATAAAAACCATTGCACTATAATTATAGGTGTCTTAAAAAATAGGTTTTTTAATTGGAAACTATCAATAAGACGCTAGGATAGGAAAACAGTCACTTTAAAAGAATGTTTAGATTGACTATTTCTATATATAACATTAAAGATGATTATGTAATTTTTATCTTACATTGGAGACACATGATGAGGATTAAAAATTTCTTATGAAATTGATCATTCAATTATATATCCCTTGTATATTTTTATAAAAGGAAAATTTTACTTATGAATTTTCTATTGTTATTGAAAATAATATAACAATATGTATATAGAAATTGTAACATTATAAAAGAAAAAGTAACCCCATAAAAAGATGTATGTCAAAGCAAAACCAATCCATTTTTGGGTGTGTTATATATCCATATGATATTTTAATCACAATTTTTATATATGAACCCTAGATTAATCTTCATGGGAATAATAATTTTTAGAGTTATTGAATTTGTAACCACAAATATTCCACATATAGGTAAGTGTGAATCTCTGTAATGGGACATAATATTGTTATAAGTGAATTGTAGTTGTTCCATGTATTCTAAAAGATTTAATATATTTCATAAATTCCAAAATATCCTATTTATGATTCTTATATAGTGTAATACATCGATCAATACCAAGGTTGTTACTTTTTTGTTGGAAAATTATTTCATCTATATGCACAAATTTATGTTTTATATATCACCAATAATGTGTTTCATATTATTATTGTTTGGATTGAATATGAATTTAAATTAATGAATTGTAATTAATACAACAAGATAGAAATTAATTTGTTACTATAATTCCTCTTTGATAAATAGTTGGAATGGTTCATAACCGCTTTCCTAGGGATCAAAATTTATTAAAAATGATGGTATTTCTCTATGTTTTATTAAAAATATAATTATTTATTAATATTATAATATTGTGTTTTATTTTTTGATATTCATATGGTGGTAGAATAATTGATTGATATGTACATCTTATATGATAAAAAAATAATGATAATGCAATGAAGTTACTTACAAGTTCCGATGAATTATAATAATGTGATGAAATTATTAATAACACTACTAGATAAGATTTAATACTAAATCTGAGTAATTCATAATATGGACTTGTATATATTGACCAATGATAAGATCAACAATGTATTTATTTCCAAATGGAAGGTGAAAAAAAATCCTTGAATAAAAAACAATTTTATGAAAATTATATTAAATTTAAAACCTCAAGGAATTTAATTAATAGGTATTATAAAATTTCGATTTATGATGAATTATAATATAAAGATACATCCATGATTAACAAAGAGTTAGTATTAGTATTTTCTAATGTAATAAAATAAAGAAAAATGTAAATAATGGTTGGCATCCACTTTAGTGTGTTAGTTAATCTAATATTTGATACATTAGACCTATAATATCTAAGAATAATGTAGATGATGATCATGATAACAAATATAACACATTATAATTCATATTTTAAATAATAATGTTCTATAAGGGATGGGGACTTAGTGAGTTCAAAACATGAATTATTTTTTTGGCTATATCTAAATACACAATTTATCCATTTAACATAGAAAAAAATGTTGTAATAAAAAAAGAGATATGTTATAATGATATCCAAAAAGTGGTCCAATATATACTGTTACTCTATGTGTGTTTTAAAGAAAATATAATTGTATAGCGGAAGAAAAATAAATAATTTTAAAAATTGGATAAAGAAATCATTTAAAATATCAAATATTGAGACGATTTGAAATATATAAATGAGTATTGTTAAATATATTGGGGATAATGATGGAGTTATTGAAAAGAAGATTTATTTTTGAGATTATAAAAAACAATTCATTGTAATAATGGAGAAATCAAAATTTGTGTGGTAAATTTAGTCAGAATCGTACATTCCTAAAAAACTCTCAACATTAATTTTAAATTTCCATCAATTAAATTATAATAGTTTCTATATTTGTATTAAATTTTAGTTGTATTGAGAAGAAAAATTATAAGTTATCCTACTATTATGTTGGAATGTATAGATTTAAATAGAATTTCTAAATATTATAAAAATTATCAAGGTGATTACTACACATATGAATGAATAAACACCCATTATTACATCATGTGGTGGTACTAAAACTTCTATTACAATTATGAAATACATGATATTAATATTTAATCTATTAGAAATGGAATTGAGAAGGTAATATTGAAAACGTCATATCATTATGAAATAAATGAGAGAGTATTTAAAATTAAAGTAGAAGAATACCCAATGAAATGAATTTGATGAATTAAATTTATAACATGGGAGAATATATTTTGATGAAATATGTTTTTTGTGGATTATATAAAAAAGTGTACTAATACTATTATAATATTTACCATTATCAATAAGATGGAGGAAAGTAATTAATATGAGTTCAACTAGAGGTTTACATGGTATAGCTAACAACTAAGATTCTATTAGTTTCAGGACATTGAAAATAATGTCATATTTTAAAACAAAAATGTGTTATTAATAGTTTTATAGATTATGAGAACATTATAAAGGGAAAAATTAATATTTAAATATATTAGATATTCATAATGAAAAAATATAATTTTTTCAAGGTTTGAAGCAGAAGAATGTATATTTTTCCAAAAAGTCAATTCTTTGGTGAAAAATATTCATTGAAAAAAATATCAAATATCATTTCATGATTAGACTACCAATGTATATTTCTGAAAAAATAGACACATTTAATGATTGTAATAAAGGATACATAATTTAAAAACAAAAATCTTGAATAAATTAAAATCTTGATGCCCCAAAAATTGTTACATTTAATGGGTTGCAAAATTTTAATTAGATATTCTATAAAAAAAATCATTTTAAAAATGGATAAAAAACTGTGGAATACATGGGATAATATATTAAAAAAATGTATTTAGGATGACGATAATATTCTATAAAATCCCAAAATATGGAGTAGTCAAAATGAAGAGCCCAAATTTAGTGGGCATGTAAAGGCGATGTTAATGGATCAAAGAATCAAATAATTATTTTCTAAAACCATTTAAAATTTATTATTTCTATATCATGAATAAATGTTTAAATAATCCAAATTAGTTAAATAAATGTTATTATGTACTCATTGAGATGAATCAAAACATGAAGGTCATAATGGTATTCATTCTACAAGGTTATGTCAACACTAATCGAATAACTTCTTAAAATCATGATGGGAGATATGGCGACATATGTTTTTTAGACATTAAACAAATATGTAGATTTAAACATTTTATAACAAGAATAGATAGAAGTCATTCATATATTACATTCAATTTTCTCAAAAGGTCAAATAAATATAAAAACAAAATTATCCATTAATAATTACATATATTTATCTATTATAAATGTGATATGATTAAATTATATTTATTAGATTAAAGTAGTATTTTTTAAAAATTAAATGACAAATCTAAATTTTATAGCACTATAGAAACTCTAAATATAAGTGAAAATAGATTCATAATACGTTAGGTACATTTGAATTTTAATAAAATCATTGGATATAGAGATAGTTTTTTTATAATACATAATATTTCATAATTCCAATCAAACCATTATTCTATCATGAGTTGATCTAGAATGTTTTCAAAAAATAAACGACAAATATGGAATGAATTAATTCTCTTGTAAGAGATCTATATCATATTGATAAAAATGAATGTTATGAATTAGTGTCACATTCTTATGACATTTAAAAGATCAGGATGATGTGTTTTAAAAAAACTCTAATAATGATAAGGGGAAATTATCAAAGATTAAAACACATATATTTCTTCCAGGATACTCTATAATAAAGTTGTTTTATTAAATAATAGATTTCATTTAGTCACAATGAATGATAAGATCCAAAATTTTCTTTTTATGCATGTACAGATATATTACATAGTACACTAAATGTATAAGAAATTAACTTAAATTTATTGTTAACATGATAATGATGTTTAAAATATACTGAAAAATTATATTAATGATCTCGATGGTTATCATGTAACTATGTAGAATAATGTATTTTATAAGCTCAAAATATTCCTGGGATCATTGTATTATATGGTAAATAGTATCTTAAAGAGCATGAATATCAAAAAAAAATCAAGGTATATATTAATATTATCTTGATGTATATGACCCAAATGATCATTATGTGATTGGTTTTATTGATTATATATTTTTACCTAAAAAAATATAAATTATTAGATGATTTTTCAACCTAAATGATAATACTATTTTTACTATCAAAAATTGATGAGCTGAAACAAATATCAGCTTTTTATATCACTAAAATAATAGGATTTGTGTTTGTATCATAAAAAACGTTATGTTTAAAAAAAGATATAATTGATTGTAAAATAGAGATATGTTTCACTATTGGACATGAAAACACGTTCTACATTAATGAATATATTGACTGAAGATTCTTTTATGGAATTTGAATTCCAAAAATACATGTATTAAACATTTAAAAATATCATCTTGTATAAAAATACATGAACCATATTAAATAATAATCTTTAAATAGATATATAATGTTAAAAATAATAATAAATATAGTCAACAAAATAAAAAATTGTAAAATAAGAAAATTATCAATGAAATAATTCAATAATAATTTTAAACTATTGGTGACTGTGGTCCCATATTATTATTATGGTCATCAAAATTATTGTGACAAAAAAATAGAACATTAAGAATATTATTATAATTTTGAATTATTTATCGATAATCACATTTTATGTATATTTGAAGGATTAATATTGGAGGTAATATTTATTAAAACAAATCATAACTGGAAAACTATTATTAATAATGTAATATGATAATTGGAATATAATCCTGATCATTAAAATAGTTATTTGAATATTGTAATGCATATAAGACTGTTTAAATAGTATTTTAACTTGTAAAATATTAAAATAAATTATGAATAATATTTATTATTGATATAATTGTAAATTATAAATATAAGAGTACCATTAAATAATTAATTAAATTTTGAAAAAAATGATAACATTTTGAAAATTGTTTTTCATCTCAAATAGTAAAAATAATAATATTTTAAATAATTAAATTTTAAAACTATTTTGTAATTTTATTATGAATACAAGTAATTTCATTTTTGGAATCATCTTCTGATAGATTTTTAGGAGTGATATATTGGTAATTTTCCAAAAAAACATTGAAATTTATGTGAATACAAAAAATATAGATATTTGATGATAAAATAATGTTTTAATAATGAACTACAAAATGTCAAAAATATTTTTTCCTATAATAAAAATTACAAATAGTATTATGAACTCATTCCAAAACAATAAAAATAATTTTAAAAATAAATAAATTACCCTTAAAATCAGGAATATATAAAATATATTATTATAAAACATCACTAACAATTTCATGCCTTCATATTTTGATTAACAAATAAATTAATTTTTGACAGAGTTTTGAATTCATATTATTATATAATTTTAATGAAATGTAATTCATAATTTTAAATTAACAAATTATTAATTGTTTTACATTTTGATTAATATAATTTGAGACAATAATACAACTCATTATAATGTATAAATTACCCCTCACCCCCTAGAAATCCAATTCAGAATAAAAATATTATTAATTTGGATTTTTATAAATTATTTTACTTAAGAATGTTAGTATGATTTTGGGTTTTCTTGTTACATACTAAATGAATCATTTTATTTGTTTTATATAGTAATGATGGAGCACCATTAGAAAAAATATATCCTTTTATCTCTTTCCCTTATTAAATTTTTTCTCTTATTCATATATTCAAACATGATTTTGAAAAAAATACATAAAATATTAATTTCAATAAACATAAAAAAAATTAATATTTTTTATGCTACTATTGAATTATAAAAATATTTTATAAGAAGAATAATATATCTATCATTATCTTTAACAAATTCATGTCAATGGATATTTTTCCACATATATATAAAATGTTAATTGTCTACATATCATTACATATTAGGATGATTATTATATCAATAAATTTAATTATGATTTTGTGTAGTTACTATCTACTTATGATCAATATATATTTCCGCTCTTTCCCACATTCTAAATGTTTCATTAATTTTCAGTTAACCAAAATTAAGAACTTCATCGATTATTTACTTATCAATAACTTCATGGTTAAATAATGAATATTATTATTGTATACAAATATTTTTTGAGAAATTATCACTAATTAATATAAAAATTATTATATACTATGTAATCATGATAAACTATGAATACAAAAATAAACATGTCAACAAAAAATTTATTCTATTAAAATAATTATAAAAAAACTTACAGAATTAGTTGTTTGTAAAGAATAACAAAAATGATTATAAATCCTTAATATATACATGATTTAATATATATATATATATGTTTGTGTGTGTTTGTGGGTGTGTGTGTTTGTGTTTTTTATATTGTATTTATAAATGTGAGTAAAAAATTGAATGTAATGTAAGGTATGAATGAAACCTATATCTTATATTTGTTTTTATCATCTACCCATCAATAATATCCCCAATATTATATAAATATATATCCTCAATGTAATTTTTTTTATTTACATTTTATTATTACTGGGGTATGAATGATTTCACATTTTTGAATGAAATATAATCCAATATTTAGTAGTTAATGTTAATCAATTAATTCATTAAATTTATCATGGATTCATATTATGTTTACTCTTCCTCTACTAAAGAAAGGAGATATTTTATTTATATATCATGCCTTAGAGAATCCAAAATATTGTTCTAACTACTTAATTAGTAACCGATATGGTTATTCCTTTAATTTTGATATATTAAATAAATATGAATCCTTTTTTATCTCATTTTTTCATTTCATGTTAATTATTGATATTCAATTCCCTTCGATGTGGAATATATAGTGTTGAGAATATTATGATGTGATGGGTGAGAGTAGAAATATACATACGTTGAATTAATTTGGTAATATTTTATATAACAGAATTTAATAATGATATAATTTATCTATATATGTATACTTCATTAGAAAGGAAGATTAATGTGATAAATCATTCATTTAAAAAGACTAAAAAATATTTCTAAATTCTAAAAGCTAAAATTCTCTGTTAAAAATAATTTTTTTTATTTTATATTCATTAAATTAATATAAACTAATAAATTTTATGGAGGAAGCACACAATGTTTTTTATATACTATAATTTATATAAAATATATTTCATTATGTCAAATAAGTCATCTATTGATAGTTTTTTGAAATAAAAAATTATGTATTATTTATCATGGTATACATATACACTAAATGTATAAATAACACCTACTAATGCATTTTTAAAATAAAATCCAAAATATTTTTCACTCCCAATGATCATATCATTTACGTTATATTATTCCCTATAGTATTCTTAGGTATATGATTGTGTAATTTAATAAAAAGCCTCAATGGTAATATAGTTTTTAAAAAGGAGTAACATCGAAGAACATTGTTCTAATAATGGGGTTATCCTTTTGTTTTTTCATTCTCATATACATTTATTCCCACTAAATAATATAAAAACTGCTAACTTGATAAATAAATATATATATATATATATATATTAATAATTATGTTACTTATATTATATTATTTTACTCTATTGGTAAGACTATTTTCCAAATGAACATTATCTTCCTTTAATGATTTAACAATGTATCACTTGTGGTCAGTTTACAATTGTTCTGGAAAATGATAATTTTTTTATATATCACTACCCACATGGTTACTTAGCATATCAATAATTGTTATTATCGAACTATAAACATATTATATATGATTATTTATGTATAATTTCAACCAAAATTTCCCATATTTTTTTATCTTGTTAATGGGTCATTAACCACCTCTACAAAGATTCCAAGTTCATTACATATCATTGGATACTTTAAATTTATTTTTCTGTGTAATTTATAAATTTGTAATGTTCTATAATATTATGTCTTAATAGGTAATTTGATTTTGGATAACCAGTAATGAATCCCAACAACAAATCTAATTATAATAGGATAATTCAAAGATACATTTCACAAAACCATTTCAACATTAACAAAAACATTATAACATGAATTTTAAGTATTATAGTTGGTTAATAGTATGTTAAAAGAGTATAAATAACGTTTTTTCATGGACTAATAAAAATATATTCTCTATATAATATTTTTAAACATTTTGAAACAAAATAGGACATAAGGTATGGGGGAATCTAAACCAGATGACTTCTTTTAGTTTTATCATCTATTCCTCTATATTTCCACAATTATTCCTATAAATTAAAATTTTAATTTATATTATTTTTATTTAATTTTATCACTGAGTTAGGAAGTATTTGTAACATCCATAATTATATCATATTAATTTAACTATTATATATATAATTTCTTAATATTTAGTAAAATATTATTATATAATGCATATGAACCACAATATAAAACAAACAAATTTTTTTTGATTTAAATTATAAAATAAATTTAGAGAATAAATGTGGATATAATATATAAAATTATCTCAATGTAAAAACACTAGGATGAAAATAATTGAATGTTCTATATTTTATATACTCCTAGAATAATGGCACTCATGAAGTGCGCTGTTTAAATAATAAAAATATTTTATATTATATATGAAATTTAAAAATTAAAATTTATGATAATAAATGATTTAATTATAATTCACTAGAGAAATACTGAAATATAATTATTATATAGAAACTATGAGACCAATATAAGCATTAAAAATATGACTATTAGAATAGTAATATGACTGTTGAAAATATTAATTTAACCATTGAGAATTTTTATTTGAAATTTAGAATAGTAGCATCACCTATGAAAATGTATAATTTTATTTATATATAATATAAAAATATTATTTTAAATATTATTATCAACATAATTTTATCTTTATTTTAAATGACAAAATAAACCATAATATTTTTTTAAAATGGAAATTTCTTATTTTTATTTTTATATCAAATATAAACGCTTAAATGAGATAATATTTTAAAAAGGTATAAAAATAAATTAAAATAAAAAAATTGAATATTAAAATAAATATATATTTTATTTAAAGAACATTCTCAAATTTATAATATTCATCAAATAATATAGATTTCATTCTATTAATCTAGAAATAAAATAAAAATTTTAATGGTGAATATTTTTCTACTTTTTTAAAATAGTTGTGTTTTTAGGGAATAATAAAATTTAAAAAGTAAGATATTTAGCACTATAAGATAAATAAAAGGATTTATGAATATTTTCTAATGTTTTACCCAATAATTTTTTAATCACAAGATCTATTTAATATATATTGTCATATTAATCAATTGAATTGGTTTTATTGAGATAAACTAATACACTAATGAAAATAATTTCCCACATCACCCCTCTCATCTCTTTATAAGTTTCAACCCATACCCACCCTTTTCATCATAAATAATAAGATTTTAAAATTTACAAAATTCTATAAATTTATAACAAAAATACAATTTCCCACATCGTATTGTTTTTCTCCCCATCCAAATATTATTCTAGGGTTCCATATAGGGTCACCTCAAAGAAAACAACATAGGGGAGAGGAAAACAATAAATTATAATTACTACAATTTTATTCCTATTCTACAATTCTTATTTGTTCTTTATAAAAATAAATATAGTAAAATAATTATCCTCAATATACTAATATACTATTTTTATGGTGTAATATTAATGATCTACCAACCGATTAATATACATAACATTGATAATGTTCGTTACAGTATAGTTAGATCACGACATCTATGAATAATATTCATCATGTTTAAATACAACCCCCAAGGATTGTAATACAAATATTTAAATGTTTAAATAATATTGTAATGATTGTATAATAACATATTTCATTTTGTTGAATGAATATATTGAAATAAAAAAAACATGATCGTGATAGTTGTTAAAACATCCTAAATGAACAGTCCATAATACATTAATATTTTCACTAAATGAGTCATCCCTATTTTTTAAAAATTCGAATATTGGGGACCATTAATGATTTTTGAAGGAAATGAACATTATATAACTTAACTTTTGTATATTTTGGTACCATTTTAATAGAATATCAAGAGACATACACAACTGATCCAACATATGAACCATGAAGTAAATTCCCCTTGAAGAAAATAATTGAACATTATATCTCACCAAAATAGCTATAAAGGGCCATAATAAAATTATGACAAAAAATATACATGTATAATATTTTTTATTAGTTAATTAATTAATCTAATATTTTCATCATGAATGATATATAAATGTGATGACTGATTTTAAAACCTGAATTGAGGGATCTTTGTAATGGTTCAGACTTCGTCGGAACATTCCATTGTATAAATTTGGATTTTGAGGTGTTCTGGGAGGTCAAAGTGACTTATCCCCAAAATTTTTTGGATTTATAATTCATTTAACACAGTTTCTGGTTTTTTGAACTATGCCATTAATGTGAGATAGTCATTTTGCAAACAGATCCATTGGTGTCAGTGATTCATTCTATGAACAGTTCCATTAGTGTTGGCGATTCATTCTATGAAATGTACCATCAGTTTATATGATTCATTTTATGAGATGTTTCATCGGTGTCCATGATCCATTATTTTATGAGTTTCATCAGTGTCAGTGAGTTGTTTTGTGAATAATGTAATCGGTTTCTGTCAGTCACTATATGAAAAGTTCCATCAGTGTAAGTGAGTCACTATATTAATAGTGTCATCAGTGTCAGTGAGTCATTTTGTGAATAGTGACATTGGTGTCATTGATTAATTTTTTGAACAGTTCCATCATTGTCGGTGAGTCATTTGTTAAACAGTTCCATCGTTGTCAGTGATTCATTTGGGAATAGTGTTTTCAGAATCGGTATGTGTATTGTGTTTCCATTTTCTTACAGTTTTTCTCCATCTACACTTTCATTGATTAAAAAGGAATTTGAAGACATGTTTTAATGGATTTATGGCCGATCCAAATTCCATAACTCATATAATAATTTTTTCCTAAGGTTCCTGATCCCTTTTCATAGTAAAACCACGGGGTTTAATTCAATTCTATTTTAATGGGAAATCTAGCATATTTTAAACAGCTACTCCATTAATATTCTAAATGGATAATATATCTTTTTTCCTTATTCTACCATTATGTTCACTGATGCGAGTTCCTCTAACCATTATTTCTTTCTAAATGAGTAGGGGAATCTACCCTTAATCCTTGGATCATTTCCCTTTGAGGTTTCTTCTAACTGCATGCACACCCCCTATTTTGTGCATGCAATAATTATTGATCCAACATTTATAGAAGGTATGATCTACATATGTTCTTGTGTTTTCTTCAATATTTATTCTCATGTTTCTTAATTTCATGTTATGGTATGTGATATACTTTATTCTAATGGTGTTTTCTTGTGTTTCATTTGGTGCAGTCATGTCGCGATATCATCAAGTGGATGCCATTGTCACAAAGGAAGCGATCATAGTCAGTTGTGTGGATAGTTCTCATAAAAATATGTTAAAATCTTTTTGAGGAATGAGATTCATTTCTTCTCTATTGTTAAATGTGAAACTATATATTTACCAATTTTTATCTTACTAGATCACGATGGAATTGACAATATAAATATTTGAACCAAAAAAATAAATAGATATGAATAATATGTTATTGCCTCTTTTTTTCTAGATAGTGTGATATCTATGCTTGATTTTTGTAGATTTTTTTTCTTGATGTATATTGGTAAATACTGCAAACAAGGATTAATTTTAAATTATTTTTTTCCAACATAAAGAGCTATGTATGGGAATATGGTCATTATTATTGTAATTTAATGTTAATAAAATTGATGCAGAAAGCATGTTTAATTGTCTTATGATAGTTATGATAGATTTCTATTTATGTTTTCCATATTATAACCTATAAATAAAAAATAATTTAATATCAAATGGATTAAAGAACTCGTTATTTGATAAATAGATAATGCCTGGTATGGTTCTGAGTTACCCTCTTTCTTGTAGATATGAGATCCTATTTCTTTGGATCTATGAGTGCTCATTATTTATGAAGTAGTTATGCCTTGTTTAAGGTCCAATATCCCAATTGATATGATTTTTGTTTCCCACTTCATGTTCTATGATGTGAGTTTCGATGGTTCTTGTGTTCTGTTGGGGCATGGAGGCCCAAAGGTTGTGGCATCAGTCGCTGCCTAGAGTGGAGTAATGCATTAGTTTATGCATTTCAGTGTCGGGGAGGACACTAGTGATGATGAAATGGGTTTATAAATATTTTTGGATGTTTTATGAATCTTTTTTGTTTTTATCTACTTTTAATTCCCTACTGCTCAAGTAAGATAGTCTTGCTTACCCTCCATCCAAAAGGGGTCATAGAGGTGCAGTAGATACCAATTGCATTCAATGTTTTTCTTCATGAGGGAGTATGGTTCTATTCTCATTCCATAGGTATTAAAAACTCTATGGGTAGTTTATATACTGATAGTTTTGATCCCCTTGCGCTTGGTAGCTTATAATGTTTTTCTATAATTACATGGAGTATGGGAAATTAATAAATCTGTTAATAAATGATTGAATAAATGATGTTATCCCATGGGGTTACAGCTTGTTGGGATACAATTTTGGGGTTGAAATTTAATGGAACTGTGGATCTTGGTTGTAATGATAATAAAATGCAATGGGGAATTGATAATGGTTAATTAATGATAAAATAATTAATTAATGTAATTAGAAACTATTAAAAAGGGAATGAAGTAATATATAATTCTATATAAGTGGTTGTGTTCTTATCAGATGCCTTGTCTTAGTAGTGGAATCCAGGAGTCTGAGAGATGTTATCTATATATGAGTCAATGTCTAGGTTATTTCCATAGTGTGTCTATGAAATATATTATATTTTTTTATTTTTGTGTTTCCATACATTACTCAACCTCGTTAGCAAGGAAAACTGAAAAATTGGGGATTCTAATCCATGGGAGGTTTTTTCACAACATTTTTGTGGGAGGATGGATGGCTGATTACCTTCTTTGTCACTGATCTCTTCTCATGGTTGTTACTTGTTCTGGTAGGTACAATGTTTAAATTTCTCCATATATTTGTGTAGAGGTCTGTATTAGATTGTTGTTATTCACACACATAAATTATGGATATAGAATCTTAGGTAGTACAATAGGTTTAACTTGTAATTTCATTGATGGCTTGCAAATCCCTACTCCATGTATGGGTTGTAATGGCTTGAGGTATAATGCACGACATATAATACACATTATGCAAGCTATGGTGGCTCCCAAAAAATACATGATTACTTTGGTTATGTGGATGTGGTAGTTTTCCTGCACGAGGTTCATGTTGTGGTGCTTCACTCAGGTGTTTGTGGGCAAGCCTTTTTGTAGATAGATTCATAAGACGTGCAGTGTTGGGGAAAAGTATCAATCCAATGTGGAAGATGTAGAAGGGTACACTTTATAGTCATTATTTTATTAAATACTCTTGTGTGCGATAGTTGGTGATAGTATCCATGGCGAGGCTTGGAACATATTATGCATGTTTAGGTGACGAGTTAGTTTAACATTCTGTTCATTGTTCTTTAGTGTGATTTCATGAATTTTATAAAAGAGGATCCTTATAGGATCCTACTAAGTATACTATTATACTAAACATACATATATATAAACTATTTTTTATGTCAGATAGGGAAGGTTGGAGATCAAGCTGGTTACTAATAGTTTGGGGCTGCAGTAGCAGTTCAGGATTTTTAGTTGCTGCTGGTTTTACATTGCATTAGTACATGCAGTATATTCTTGCAGTTGTAGTAGGTCCTGCATGATATTACATATGTGTACTTGAAATTTATTTTGTATTTTAGTTTGTGTTGGAGTTGGTTGGTGTCTGTATTTTATCTCTTTCACATGTGTTCTCTTAGAGGTTAATGCCTTTCAATAATTTGTTTACTATACCCATGGTGTTAGTCACCAACCCAAGGCCTACTAGAGGCGGGATTCAGGGGGTCACTACCTCCCTTCCAACATTTCCAGCCCAGGAGGGTTATAACTTGAGGGTAGGGGTCATGAAATTGTTGTATCGAAGGTATGGTTGATGAATATAATGGAGTTTTTTGTTAGGCATGGGTGAGGTTTCATGGGATGGTATGACAATAGTGTTAGCCATTTTTAGTAAGTTATGCAAACACTGAAGACCAGTAAGACATTGGAGTTTAGGGTACCATGGGATCAAATTCATAGTCATTTATATTTACAGTGGCTATTAAACAAGGGGATACTAGTTTCCGAGTAGAGACTTGGGAAGGGATCATGAATCATTATTCTTTGTGGTTTTGTTTAATTGGATAGACCTTCGGATAGTGTAACATAAAATGAATAAAAGAATAATTATTCCATTACTATTGAGTCTACTATATTACAAATTTTGGATCTATAAATGTTTATAATTTATCAGGTATGGCTCCAGGTCAATGACCTCATAATTTTCTGGCAGATGATGTTCAGCTGGCTGGGCCAGCAGATCGCCGAAGGGTAGAGGTTGATCATGAAAACAAATGGAGGTGGACACTCTGAGAGTATTTCCTCTAGAAATGGGTATGACCTTGTTTTCATAATGTTAAAATTTTCCAATCTGTTCCTTACGGGTTTATTCGTATAACCAGAAACACCGAATGATACTATATTCATTTGGACGTACATTGCAAAGGTAGGTGCTCATTAGTTACAGACCAATGAGCCATAAGAATTTTCATTGGTCGAGAGGATGGGAGGTTAGGCTCATCACATCTTTTTGGGGGTAATTACTCCCTACTATGGGACTCTCATATATATTTAAGTAATGTTCAAGAATCCTTATAAATTAACCAAGATTGAAAATGAGTTTTCCATAAGATTTTGAAATCAATGATTAATATGTATGAGATTTAGATAATCCTTTCTATGTATTTGAGGTTATTCATCGATGGAGAATCATCCGTACGTATTAGAGATTCTTATTCAATGGTTTCCTTCAATACATTATATAGAAATCCCTTGGTCATTATGAGGACCCTAATAGTTTTAAAGCCACTCAGTGGGGCACATGATGTTCATTGTCATTCAGAAGGACATGGGTTATTTCAGAGTTGGGATCGTACCCATAGATGGGATACCTACATATCCTTGTTAAAAAGAAATCAGAACCCACATAGATCGATATGAAGGATACAGTTTAACTTCATATGGGATGGAAAAGAATCAATTAATGATCTGCTTGAACATTAGAAAGGCTTTCTACGTACTCTAATTTTAAGGTAGAAATCAATTTCCACCTAGTTCGGGTGAAAAAATATCGGACATATGCATGGTTAACAACCCAAAAGAGATGTCATGATTACTTTTACACACTAAGCCTTTGTGAGTCATGCTCGGGGTAATAAACAAGAGGTATTTATAAACCTGAAGATTGTTTCACAAAAGATGCAGTCATAAGAAATGATGTGGGGCTTATGTATGTATGATTGCCCAAGTAGATGAAGACCAGGACTTACATCAGGGAAGAAGCCCAGGAGCATGGTTCATAAAGGTATTTGTACATTATGGAGATTTGGAGTTTTAACTTGGGGTTTATTCCTATGGAGGATTCCCAAATTAAATTAAACTAGACTTATTATTGGGGATTATTCCTAAGAAGGAGGTCCAAATCAAAAGAAATTAATATTGGGGCTTTCTCCTAAGAAATATGCACAATGTTTAAAGGAAATTAATATTTGGGATTTCTCATAAAGAGGATTCCCAATGATTAATGGAAGTTACGACGGGGGCTTACTCCTTTGAAGGAGGCCCAGTTTAAGTGGACTTGGGGCTTACTCCTGAGTATGATGCCCTAATTAATGGAATTATGATCGAGGCTTATTCCTGAGAAGGAGGCCCGAACTAAGGGAGCTTGGGGCTTACTCTTGAGAAGGAGGCCATAAATCAAAAGATCTTCTATTCTTAATGGATGAGGTTATGGAGGAAACCTCTATCCATAGTGAAATAATGAATGTAATTCATGAGGTTTTAGGAGTGGTTCTCATAGAATTCATTTCAGATAAGGAATCCCAAAAAGGAACCATCCGATAAATGGATTTGAAAATGTGTTTGAGGGATAGTATCTTTAAGAGTAGATGTGAACAGGAGAAAGGAACACAAATGAAATTGGAGCACAAGTGTAGGTCACGTAAGTCATTTGGCGCACAAGTATTTTCCTTCCAAGTATACTTGCATAGCATGGGTTCACCTGGGCAATGAAGAATTTGTAGGGTAATACTTGGGGGAGACTTAACTCAAACCTTTAGTATTATCCTATGATTTTTCCAAAAGGGAAGTTCACAAGTATCATCTAAAGGATATGGAGGTGCACATGTTTTTCCATTTTCAAGGAGGCATGGACACATAGGTGTGAATGTGTAGTTGAATTATAAACAATTAGTCCTTATCCTACTCATTCAAGTCTTCTATTATATGTAAAAATTTATCTTAGATGCATTCGGAAGAGTTGAGTTGAAGAATTTGGCGACAAGAGATCAATTTTGACATTTGGAAAATCTGCCCTCAAAATGGGATCCCACAAGGGCGATTTATAGGCCACCGTGCACCTTGGGTAAAAAATAAAAATAGGGCGCGCAAGTGGCTACGCGACCCATATATAGTGGGCATGGGACTTTCATGGCGGACAAGTAACTAGTGTTACTTACTCTAGAAAGGGTTCGTAGTTCATGAGTTTTTCAATTTTTTTGATGTTATTCAAAGGATGACCCTCTTTGTGGTTAAGGTATTCCCCATTTACATTCCTTTGACCATGTGATAGAAAAGATCGTCAACAAAAGTCCCCCCTTATAGTTGGATCCGAAAATGAATAAGGATCTGACTCTGAGGTATAGTCTGAGGAATCAAAGGTATGTGGTGCACATGTTCAGTGTGCAGAGTCTAGGGCAGGCAGGTGTGGAACACAGGTGGTCTGTATCACCTATATATACATGCTCATTACAGTGAAAACTCATTCGACATTCAGCTACTTGAGATCTAATCATGCAAGGTGCTTTTGTCTCTAGGAAATCACACTTTTGGACTGTGTCAGGATTCTGTAGAAGGTATTTGACTTGCGCGCCATGACTAAGGCGGTAAAATATGAGCAGTTGTTTTGACTTGCGTGCCAATTTGGGACTTACACACCTTAATTCCTTTCCCATTTTTTTGATTTCCTTCATCAAAATTTCACAAAACAAACATACTCAAAAGTTGATTGTTTGACCTTTATGCAGTTTCAATGGCTCTCAAAAGAATTGGATCAGCTGATGACTTGTCCAAAAAGAGAATTGACAACATGATGAACTTCATCAGCCATGACTATTATGTTATTTGGGACAGAAAACTCTCAGGTTTTGCTAAGTATTTGAATAAATATCATGCCAATTTCCCACAGAGCATATACTTGACTTTGTATGGCCATGGTCATCTGGAAGGAGTCAATGTTCCAGAGGCAAAGAATTATATCCCTCATTCCTAGTTTCATACATACCCCAAATTCTATTCAGGAAATGTTTCAGTTTCAGGATCATTTTTCAATGCTGGGATAGTGGAGAAGGCATACATAATGCATCATAGCCCATGTGCTCCAGATCTGAAGCCTCACACACCTGATCTACAGTCGCATTGTTATCCCTCTATTTTCTGAAATTCTCTGATGGACAAATCTAAGGGATAGAAGAAGAGTTGTGATTTCTGTCCTGGAGGAGATGTGAAGCCAACTTAGATGTGGGAATATTGGGTGCGACAAACATGTGTAGAGTTTGTCGATGATATGAAGGGAGATGCAATATATGAAGCAGTCTAGGCTAGGCAGGCATATCTCTATAGGAATGTCAATTTCGTGCCAGCTTTAATCAGCCATTGGAGTCCGAAAAGTATTTTTTTTCCATATGACACATGTAGAAGTAGGAATCTATTTGTGGGAAATCTAAAAGATTTATGGGGATCTAAATTTGGGATATTTTTATAATGAATTCATCCACCCTATGGTGACCAGGAATGATTTGGAGAAGACTCTGGATTTAGCTTGATAATTAAAGAAAATTTTATACAAGATTAAGAACACCACCACTAAAATAACCCACTCAAGAAAATATATATATCCAGAGGAGTGGATGGACATGTTTCTAATTTAGTATAGTGAAAAGGGACCTTCGTACACTCATCCTACTATTTTCCCTAGAGTAGAAAATAGTGGTTCTCCAGGCACATTTTGGCCAACTATGGAAGTAGGAGATTTTGATAATTGGGGGTACGAAGTGAACTAAAAAATTATAGTGAATACTCGTTTGGTAGGATTTTTGGCCTTGTGGTTTAGTTTTTACCTTTTAAGATTTCAGGATTCCAAAAGAGGTGTGAGGCCGGGGACCTTTGTGGTTGCAGCCATGATGGCTGAAAGGAATATGGTTGGGTTGGCCACCCCATTTTTGGAAATGATTCATAGGATCTTACTTCATGTTTATATGGGTAAGTCTCCTATAAGAATTGTGGGGCCATTCCATGATTTATGGGGATGGATCACCATCCACTTCAGGAAATATGTTGTAAAAAGTGGGGTAGTGGTTCTTGAAAGATCATTATGGATGTATGTTCTGTCCTATTAAAGAATTTATCCATTATCTCTCAACTTATATGATATAAAAATAAGGATGAGCAAGTTCAAATATTTTCACTTCTTTCCTTAAACAAATCCCCCAACAAGGAAATTTTTTTATGATGGAACAATCAGCCTGGGGTTAAGGGCATATATTATGGCATGAATAGATGGTACACTAGCCATGATGATTGACATAGAAATTTTATGCAAGGCTAATGCTCCATACAGATTCGCACGTCAATTCAAATGTCTGCAGCAAATTGTCATATCCCCTCCAGTACATGTCAGGTTACAGAATCGTCAGATGGTTTCTTGTAAACTATGGTTGCTGACATATATAGAGAATAATGGGGTGGTATTTGATTTTCCTGCTATTGGAGTGGAATTTCAATTGACTACATGGTATGTTGAAATCTGGGTATCATCATACCCTGAAGGGGTACTGAATCAGGTAGTCCCTCGAGTGGGAATAAAGAAGAGAACCACTTGGAAAGAAGGTTTTCATTTGGAAGGTGACTCTTACTCACCCAGAGCTGATTCACCGGATTTCTATGATGTGGATGATGTAGCTCAAAATGAATCAAATATGCCTCATTCTAGATAAAATCGTCCTACCAGAGTCAAAATACCAATTCCATTGACTTCGGGTGAGTTACATCACTGAGGAAATTTAGATGCCATTATTTTAAAGAGATATAATTCTAATTTTTGTATCCTTTATCTATGATTATAATAGCATTGAAGAAGATTAATTCCAAGATTTCAGGACCCTCCTCATGGCCTTTTGGTGCCCATTATGAATATTTACAACCCGAGGATGTATGGACATTGCGGAGTTTATATTGTGATGCTAAAATCACCTGGATGGACATATGTGAAGGGTTGCATATTCCTGGAGTGGGGAATCTCTAGGATACCTCTTAGATACCCTTTAAGGAAAACCCCAATGAAGTGAGGGAATTAATAAAAGAGCTGGAAATGCTCATATATTCCACTGATGAGTCTTTTCCAATCACAAAGTGGCTGAAAAAAAATGATGGACCGTGGTACCACTTAGGGGATTGGTCCTCCATTAGATGAAGAGTGGCGTGATTATGCGGATCCTGAAGATGTATGCTTCCTTTTTATAATATTTCTATTTTCTTTTCAACTCAAATTTATCCAATGAATTATTATTCAAGGAAATAATATTCTTCATATTGCAGCTTGCAAAGGAAAGAACCACTAATATACCTTCACCACGTTATAGCACGTGTGGCACCTCTCTTGGAGATCCTTAATCTCCTTGTGAGTTGGGAGAAGTATCTCCAAGCCAAAAATTCATGGATGCGGAGTTAGAAAGGGAGTTATTTTATCCGATATCTGTTTTCAGAGATGATGATTCTAGTCCTCCCAAAAGGCCAAGAATCAAAGGCATCGAAGAAAGAAGACCACAGTCAAATACTTTATCAGCAGTGGTAAGTCTTTCTGGTAGACATAAATCTTTAAAATATTAAAAATTGATCAATAATATCTGGATTGCATGGGGTTCTTCAGTTTCCTCATTATGGGAAATGAATGAACATCCTTAGGGTACAACAGAGGGTGTTATAGGACGGCCACAAGTTCCTGCTGAAACGGATGTTCCTGAAGAAATACTGAGAGTAGATGAGCTGGAATCTGTTCCTAGCACCGCTACTGTTATTGATGCTAGGTGAAAAGAGACTTATGGTAAATTAACAATACATCATATAACCTTATATTAGGCAACAATTGACATCCATTCTGTGATGTTTTAGGTTCAAAACATGCACCGGAACATTTGGCAACCACTGAAGCTGACCCCACAACTATATTTAAAGAAGCTATTCGGGGTCAGAGATTTCTAGATGAAAGATATGAATAAGTCATGAAGAGTGCTCCTACTAATGAGAATAACCTGGGATCTGGTACATCATTAGATAAAATGATGAAGCATGAGATGTCCTTTGATAAAATTTAAGAATGTTTTTATTTACCACCTGATTTATATGATTTTGGAGATCAAGTTATAGAATCAAATGGATATGATTTTCATCATCTTTCATATTAATCTTCTCATGATTAAACTTATAACCATGTTTTGTTTAAAAAATGTACAGTTATATCTAAAAAAATTTCTGAACCAACAATGTTTGAAAGGTATGTAGACATTGATGTCAACCCTATTATTGCAGAAACACTGTCTCAGGTGGAACTTAGCATGGCACACCCTCTTGAAACCCATCATGAAAATCCTGTTGAATCTATGAAAGATGGGGAAGAGTCTACACAAGTTTTTGACCTACTGTTTGGTAAAATATGGTGATATTTTTATCTTACAAAACCGTCTAGACAATCAATATACATTAATTGTCCTATGAAACTAACCATTCATTAAATTGACCAAACAGGGCTATCAACTTCAATGGATAAATCTAGAGGTGAAGCCTTAGCCTCAGCCCAAACAATAGCAGAAGGTGAAGTAAACAAGGTCAGGGAAGGAGAATAACATGGAACGTTCTTATGTGTATTAATCATCGAATATGTTCCTCCCTGTGATAGTGATGCTGAATCAGACCCATAGGTTAAAAAGGCACTCCAATTCACATGTTGAAAGGCATGAAAAAATATATAGTAGATAATATATGAGGTGCCTCTTGAAGAGAAGCCTTTGAAAATGTCAAGACATTAATCCCTTTTCATCATGTTGGGACTTGTCGGTTTTGGATATCAAGAAATCCATGTTACTGTGAACCAAGTCATTTGAAGGAGGGGGAAAGAGAAAAGGTGTCATCAAGACCAGATTAGGGCTAGATTTTTGACCATTATCAGCTAATTTTTGGTAGTAGTGTCGCGATATGAGGCTGATCATGTTGCAAAGCTGAAGGAGCTGATGAAAAAGATCAAGGATAAAATTGTCCAACATTTATTCCTTTAGGAAGTGCTAGAATTTGTTACTGGGGAGCTTTACCTGCTTTATAATTCATTGGAGGAAGTCAAAGAGGATGGTATAAAATCCATCAAAGATGCCATATAAGCACTTCATTGAGCTGAAAAGAGTGAATATATTCAAGTAAATGAGATTTTAGTGCCTACTTATGATGCTCGAGATGCCGTGAAATAGATGACAACTCATGTTGAAATACTTTTCTAATTTCTGAATGCAAAAAAAAAGAGAGACTCTCTAGTATGTGGATGTTCTTCTAATCTTGTTCATCAAGGAATAACAGCTCATTTTCAATCATATGTACCTTCATTTTCATAATAATTTATCTTATTTTACCCACTCCAATGGGCCTAGAAAACATATATTTATTTTTTCTTGAGTTATATAAAAACCCCCCCAAATATTGCATCTTTTAATTTGTTCAATATTTCCTAAATCGTACGAAATTTACATTTAGCGAGCTGGGGCTCGACTTTTATTCAGAGTACATTTTATAGGTTCCCAATTTAATGAATATCATGTCTCTTGTTATTGGCAGTTTAAAGTCACGCATGATGGACTATGAAAAGGATAATATTTATGGTCAAATAGCTTTGAATGAATGGATGATATTGACCCAATTCTTGATTATTTTTTGGATACATATTACCATATTCATGTATGGAGGGGAAGAATTGTAAACCATGAATTTTGAAATTTTTAATCTGAGGAATGACCTGTAAAAAGTTCTAAAAGGAATTATTTGATGTATTTTCTTATAATGAAGTTACCAGTACTTGACAAACCCATTATGGGGGCTGAATTAGATGGGCCAACTGGGGTATAAGATGAATAGTCAAATAGTAGTATCTTTTGGATGATAGGTCTATTATGTAGAAAACTTTTGCAAAGGCCACCTAAGGGCACATGCTGCATAGTCGGGTAAAATAACTCATAGAAATTTGACATTTTATTGCTAAATTCTGAAAAAAAATTATGGAGATTCAAATTTTTCAAAGCATTGAGTCTGCTTTATATATAATGGTACTTTAATATAGAGAAGATATTTCCTATCAGAATTTTCAATGAATTGGAGGAATGTGACTTCTAAGAAGGTCTAACCCAAACGTAGGAAAAATGGTATGTGGTTTTAAATAATATGACTAAACTGGAGATAGAAACAATATACGACATATGGTCAAGTGGTCTATGGTTATTTCATATTTCTCTGAACATATGGAGAAGAAGGAAAATGTAAACCATTGACTTCAATACTTTCAGATCATGAAAATGAGTATGGAACAAATATGTTAATGATGTCAATTTTTTGTTTTTGAAAATCCAAACATATCATCGTTAAGACCTATAGGGACAAAAGAGGATTCTCCTAAGAATGAATTTTCCATTACTTGATAAGAACATTATAGAGGTTGAATTATGCAGGGCCATCTCATGAATAAGCTGCATAGTCAAATAGTAGCATCTTTTTGATGACAAGTCGATTATGTAGACAACTTATGCGAGGACACCTAAGAGCACATGCTACATAGTCAAGAAAAATAAATCTGAGGTATCAGATATTTTGTGACCAAGAGTCAGGAAAAGGGTTATGAAGACCATGAGTATTATTTGTATAATGTTGTGGCTAGGTGTTCAATATCAGACCATGTGCTCCCAGGGGGACTTTTCAGTCAAGGGACCGAAAGTGGATTTTGGCGTTAAGCCCAAAGAGTCGGGGAGGGACATGAGGAATTCTTGAGAATTATTACGTATCTCATAAGGATGATAATCAATCCACACGTAGTTCTTGAAATACTCTTTGTATGGATTTGGTTCGTACACATGAGGGGTAAAGAGGAATTTATTACAATTATGGCTGGACCCATGATTAAAGACTTGGGTGTCCCTACGTATCTCATAAGGATGAGAATCAAGACATACATAGTTCTTGAAATATGACATGGTTGGAGACCATGTTAATGATGATTCCTCTCGAGTGAGGGTATCCGATATTATTGTAGTTTATTATCATACATGAAAAAAGGGCAAATCGTTTAAGGTTATTTGCATAGAGCAGTGAAATGCAGTTTAATGACTTATAGCAAGGATAATTGGTGACAATATATTTTAACGTCATATAGCTAAGATGATGGGACATATGCAGTTTAACATCATGTAAGAGGAAAGTGCACCATTATGAATAAAACGATTGATGGGGGCTTCATGGATCAACATCTTATGGGATAGAGGTGAATCGAAGTGAAGAAAGTGGTTTCGAGCTTGAGCCTCAGGAGGCTGCCTATGTACCTAGCCTAGAAGGAAAGGATCAAAGACTGCGTAGTTCAATTGAAGGAGATTTGGAGATCAAGGTGTACTTGAGGACAATGACCAGAAGATTATTTTGGGACTTATGCGTGGTTATCGGCCTAGAGACGATGTCATAGTCAAATCGTACTCTAAGCTCATGTGAGTCATGCTCGGTGTGAGAAACAAGAGGCAACAATAGACCTAATGATCATGTCTCAAAATATGTGATGATGAAGGATGGTGCGGGGCTTATGCATGGTTATCTACACAGGGCACACACGAAAACAGAGCATAAAAGACAATTACACATGAAACGATCACAATTTAATGTCATGTGTCAAAGACATGGTGTTCTTGGCAGTTTAACGTTCTCTAGCTCGAACAATGCACAATATAACATCATGTAGGATGATAGAGGGGACACACATTAACGTCAGGTTGGATGATAAAGGGGATATTATGTTTAATGTAGTGCATCAAATATATGTGTGTATTAATGTTACACAAAATACTTCTTGAAGAATCCTTCATTGGACGGAGTTGTCATGGGTTCTGCATCCATTGATATTAAAGAAAAGTTCCATCAAAATAGTCATTATATATTGATTATGGTCCATCCCACATTGGCTCAAGCTTTGGAGGCTTCTTTCCCTGTATCATTATTGTTCCAAGGAACAATACCAATTTTCCATGAATGAATGAGAAAAGACTAACTTTTTTATTGAAAGCCCATGCTATTCGATTCTGATAGAATTCTAAATTGTGTAGTGTGAACAATATTTTTTCATCTAGTCATTTGAATTCATCAAATCGCTTTTGATATTGTTCATCTGTAGATAACTGATCAAAAATTTTCACTCTAAGCAAAGGGAATTGGACTTAAATAGGATAGACTACATCCATTCCATACACCAATGAATACTGAGTTGATCGTGTAGTAGTGCCGGTGGAAGTCAGACAATCCCATAGAGCATGAAAATGTTTTTCAAGCCATGAATATTTATCTTTATTCACAATATTTTGAAGTATGTTTGAAATAATCTTATTTAAATCCTCTATAGGACCAATGGATGTTGCATGATACCGAGAAAAATGGTTGGATCTAATATTGTATTCTTGATAAATTTTTCTTACATAAAATAATCAAAATTTGGTGCCATTATCCGTCAATATGTTCTGAGGAATATGAAATCTGGTAATGATGTTGGACTTGACACTGTTAACAATGCTTTTAGTACCGACTTCTTTGAGAGGTATTGCCTCTACATATTTGGAAAAAATAGTTAGTAGGAGTAAGAATATACTTAAAATTATTAGCTATAGCCTGAGGATAAGGTCCAACTACATCCATTCCCCATGAAGTAAACAACCAAGAGTGTTTAGCTGAATAAATAAACTCTTGTGGTTAATGAATGAAGTTGGAAAATATATTGCAATAATGGAAATTCTTAGTGAAGTCAACACAATCTTTCATCATTGAAGGCCAGAAGTATCCAAGCATTCGAATTTGACCAGAAAGACTATGTCGAGACTGGTGGGCACCAAAAACTCCTTCGTGTATTTCATTCAGGATAGCCATTTCCTCTTTACCATCAACACGTCTAAAGAGAATTTAATCAAAAACTCACATTTATAGAATTTTTTGGTGATCCGGGCTGTCATAATGAGTTAAATTCACCACGCGTCATCGGACTTGTTCTTTCTCGGATCTATTAGGTGGTAGTGTTACATTTTGAAGGTATTCCCTGATAGGTGTCATCCATCATGTATTATGACTTCATGGTTCCAAAAAGGGACTTATTTCATTGATTTCCTCTCTTAAGATTTGAAACAAAGGTGAAATTATACGACGGGCGGAAATACTGAAGATTGTTTCGTCCTGATTTGGATCATCTAGGGATGTGGCTACATTAGCCAATGCATCAACATGGGAATTTTGTGATCGTGGGACATAAGAAAATTTCGGTTCCCAGATAAATTCATCCATTAAATCTCTGATGTAATCATAAAAAGGAATTAACTCTCCCTTTTAGATGGCATAATACCCATTAATTTGTTTGAGTACAAAATATAGATCACCTTTTACCTTTTAGTGATTCACATGTGCTTGAAAAGATAATTCCAAGCCATTGATGAGAGATTGATATTCTTCTTCATTGTTTGTACCACCTTCCGACAATAAGAAGGAATAGGGTAGCACTGCCGTTTCTGGGGAAATAAGCACAATTCCTAACCCAAAATTTTTGAAATTATGATCTTCCATTTTCTTACATGTTGGACTTCTGGAGGCACTATCAAAGTACATTTCACATGTTTGAGGATTATCTTAAATAGAGAAGACTTCCTCATCAGAAAGTCAAATATTTAATGATGTAACTTCTTCATATGGGTGTTTAGCAAGAAAATCCGAAAGAGCATGGCCCTCTATTACTTTTTGTGACACATACTGGATATCAAACTGCTACAAAATAACTTCCCACCATTCCAGACGTCCTGTAATCTTTTGATGACTAAGGATAAATTTGAGAGGGATATTGTGAGATACCAATTAGACCTCATGATGTTGCAGGTAGTTTCTCAATTTATGAACTACAATGATTAATGATAGGCAGTACTTTTTAATATTTGAATATCGATTTTCTGCCTCAAGCATAGTACGACTAAGATAGTACAAGTTTTTTTCTTTCCCGGGATTAATCTTTTGGGAAAGAAGGCACCCAATTACCGCTCTAATTCTATCACGTAGAGAATAAGTGGTCTTACTTCAAAAGGTGGCATTAATACTGGTGAGCTCAAGAGATATTTCTTGAGGGTATAGAATGCTTCTTGAAATTCTTCATTCCACTAGTAAGTGACTCCCTTCTTCATTAATCTAGTGAAGGGTAAACACTTGCCTACAAAATTGGCATTGAAATGCCTAATATAAGCCAATATTCCTTGATTTCCTCTTAATTCCTTCAAATTTATAGGAGGTGACATGTCAAGTAATGATTTTGTCCTCTCACGATCTACTTTGATATCATGATGGCATACAAAAAAGCCGAAAAACATTTATAAGGTTATCCCTAAAGCACATTTCAAGGGGTTCATCTTCAAATTATGTTGTCAAAGTTTGTTGAATATGATTTTCAAATAGGCCAAGTGATTAGAACATTGTATGGATTTAACCACCAAATCATCCACATAACATTAAACATATTTCCCTAAAAATTGGTTGATGATATAGTGAATGGCACGTTGATACGTTGCACCAGCATTCCTCAGGCCAAAGAGCTTTACCCGATAGAAATACACACCATGAGGAGCTTTGAACACTGTACACTCCTCATCTTCTGGGGCCATTCGTATTTGATTGTACCTAGAGTAAAGATTATATTGAAGAGAAAATCTGGGAACTTTTTGACACCCTCTACAGGACGATGATTCTGCTGACCTTCTCCCTGAATCTGTTGCCCCATTGGTCCTTAATTTGCAGGATACATTCTTGGGTCTTACTGACTTAGGTTTTATGATGTAGTGGAGACATGCCTCTTCCACTGAGCATCCCTCAAACGATGCACTTTTCACAGCTGATGACACAGTTATGTAGAAATCTTCTAATACTGTGGATAGCAACAAAAAGGGTGGGCTTCATTATAATGTTTTCCTCTTATCTTCACCTTCCAGTAGGGATTCAAGGAAGGAAATTAGTGACACATCCCATGATCCTAGAGAGATGAATAATTCTCTTCATGTTTCTTTTCCAGACAATATAATTTCTCAATATTCTAACATGATGGTTTTAAATAAGGAGTAGCAAGCCCCTTTGGACACACATATGTCTCTCCAGTGTAAATTGAATATTACTTAAAATGATACTACTTCTGGATTTTCAACTAGAGCATAGACTGCTGTCACAAAAAAGGGGGGACAACACCAGGAAAAAAAGTTATAAAAGAATATTTTATATTGGAATTGTCAGGGGATTTCTATCCTTGACACTTTTAATATTATTAGGAGATTTATCACCACTCATAAACCTAGACTCTTTACCATTGCTGAAACTAAAATATATTATACCTCTAAATTTCATCATGCTTCCCCCATTGGTTATTCCATCCTAGGGGACTGTAATAATGGGATATCTTGTGAATCATTATGGATTTTTGCTCATACCTGTATTCAAAATATTAATATCTTCAATATTACTAACCAGTCCATTACATGTGATTACATCTTTGATAATACTCGTGTCTACACTACCTTTTTTATGCCAACAATAGATATCAAGATAGACGTGTTCTTTGGAATGATATTTACCAGCGGCATATCTCAATCCATAACCCTTGGTTTTTAGTCAGGGAATTCAATGCTATTATGGTGCCTAGTGAAAAAGTTGGCCCTCCTCATGACTCCATCTCTTCCAGGGAATTCAGAGCTTGTATTGAAATTAATAACATTATATAAATTAACTTAATGGGTGCTAAATTTACTTGGTTTTGTAAGCATTACAATAGGATTGTCGCTAGAAAACATGATAGGGTGTTTACTAATGATCATGCTCTTGATAAATGGGATAATATCTCCATTATTACTCTCATGAAGATTGCCTCTGATCACCTCCCAATTCTTGTTATTTTTTGTCATTACACAAGTAGGCCTAAGGCTCCATTCGGATCTAATGTTGCTTGGTCATCTGGCTCTGATTGTATGTATATTCTTAAAAGCACATGTGATAATATTCATGATCTAAATGATGGTTTTTCTTATCCGGTGAAATTGAAAATGCTAATAAAAGCCCTAAAAAATTGGTGGAAAGCAAAATCTAATGAAATCGATAACGATATCAACTCTTTGGAAAAAGAACTTGCTAAATTTAAAAATGAGAATTCCCTTTCTAACATTACTAACAATATCCAGGATGAAACAAATAATTCCTCTAAACTTATCAATTTACTTAACTTTAAGGATAATAATAAAAAGAAACTCTTTAAAGCCAAATGGCTAAATGATGGGGATAGGAATACAAAATTCTATAATGCCCTTCACAGAGTGAGAAAAGAATATAGGCCCCTTGCCTAGCTAAGAGATGGGGATCAGATTCATGATTCTAAGGAAAGCATTATAAATCATGTTATCTCTCACTTTTACAATATCTTTAATGGGACTGATATAGATAGGGACATTAGGCCGGATGTTATCCCGTCATTGGTTACTGATGAGGATAACTTGTTACATAATAGCACCCCTCTTGATCATGAAATCAAAGACACGGTCTTTATCCTAAAAGAGGATGGTGCCCCTGGTCCGGACGACTTCAATAATGGATTTTACCAAAAGCACTAGGATGTTATTCAAGATGATGTCTACCGAATGGTGAAAAAATTCTTTGCTAATGGAACTCTTCCTCATGGTCTTAATGTTCAATTTCTTGTCCTTATCCCTAAAATTAATAATTCTGATGAAATTCACATCTTCAGACCCATTGCTCTAATAAAATCTCTATTCAAGATCCTTATTAAATTGATTGCCAACAGAATTACTATGATTAGAAACAGAATTGTCTCTTGGAACCAATTTGGATTCATCAAGGGAAGATCTATCCACAAATTTATACATCTTTCCTCTAAGTCCACTAACCTTTTAAACTGGAAAACGAGAGGTGGGAATGTTGATATTAAGATTGATATTGAAAAGGATTTTGAAACCATTGACTGGAACTTCATGTTCAAAGTCTTTATACAGTTTGGATTCAATGAAACATTCATTAATAGGGTTAAAACCCTCTTCAAATCAGATCATATTTCCATTCTCATTAATGGTTCTCCTAGAGGATATTTTAAATTTTATAAGGGTGTTTGAGAAGGTGAACCCTTTCTGCTATTCTTTTCTATATTTCTGATGACTACCTCAGTAGTTTGCTCATTAAATCTTTAGAAAATCAAAATATTAAACCTATCATGGATTCTAGAAATTTGACCGTCCCCTCACACATTCTTTATGTTGATGATATAATTATCTTTATTCAAGGTGATAAAAAGAACATCAATAATCTTAAAAATATCCTCATCCACTACAAGGAAGTGTCTGGTCAACACATAAATTGAAATAAATATTACATTTATTTTAGTAAAGATTTTTCCCCCATTAGAAAACACAAAATTTATAGTTTCATAAGGTTCAAAGAGTGTTCTCTACCCTTCACATACCATGTTGTTCCTATTTTCTGGGGTAAACCGAAAGCAGACTATTTCATGCCCATCATTGACCAAATGCTTAAGCAACATTCATCCTGGAAGGGCTCAAATATTTTAATGGATAGTAGAATTTGTCTGGTTAAATCCACTATTGTCTCCAAATTGGTCTATTCTATGATGATTTATAAATGGTCGAAAGGTATATTAAAAAGAATCAATACCGCCATTAAAAACATTTTTGGATTGGTAGTACCTTGGAAAGGAAATTGGGTACAGTCCCCTAGGCTACCTACTATAAACCAATGGATAAAGGAGGTGTTGGTATTAAAAATCTTGCTATGTTCAATGAAGCTCTCCAGGCTATGCTTACCCAGAACCAAATTCATAATGATTATCCCTCTACGAATTTTCATAGTGTTAGATTTCTCAATAAACTCATAAAAAATCAGGGACACTTTCCTACATCCTCTATTTGGCCTGCCATTAAAAACGTGTCCAACTCTATAATGGATAATTCCAGATGGATGGCTAGTAAGGACTCTAATTTAAGATTTTGGTTTGACAATTGGTCTGTCTCTCTCATGTCCTCTTTATTGTCCAATAAAAACCCTTTGTTTCTAAATAATGATACCATAAGAATATCATGACCATTCCTAACCCTGACATTCCTGATGAAATAAAACAAATTTTGGAGAGCTACCCTTTCACTAAAACTAATGATTTATTGATATGGGAAGCTTCTCACAATTGAAGGCTTGATTCTAAAAACTACTACAATCATCTTTTTAGCAATGAAAACAACAATTTATCCTAGATTAAAAACTTTAATAAACCATGGCTTAATCATTGGATATTTACTTTAATTTGGCACATTTTTCATTCCAGAATCCCCACGGATGAATGCTTACAAACCATTGGGATTAATCTTTTCTCCAAATGTCGAATGTGTAATCAACATAGAGAGGATATTAATCATATTTTCCATTTTTGAGATATGGAAACTACTCTCTGGCATTATTTTTTTGACATCTTTGAGTGCAGATGGTCCCTAGATAGTTCTATTACTCTGTAGGTTCAACGATGCATGGACATTTTTGATTCCCAACAGATCAAAAATATTCATCTTGGAGTTGTGGCAGAGCTTCTCTATATGATCTTGAATGGTCAAAACGATTTTACTTTTCATAATAAATCTTTCCATCTCAATGCAGGTAAAATTAATATTCTCATGGCCATCCGTGAGGCGGTTTCGATACAAAAAGATCAATGCAGCAACTCGGTTATTGATTTTGGGATCCTTCATCGGATTAAAGTGAATGGGAATTATCCTCGTTCGATGTCTACATTTGAAGTGTTCTAGATTCCTCCACCCCCATGATGGATTATAGTTAACGTTGATGGTGCCTCAAAAGGAAACACCAACCCAGTGGGTTGTGGTGCTATTTTTTGGAATCACCGGGATCCGACTCTTGGGTGCTTTTATGGATGTTGTGGTACTACTTCTGCGCTGGAAGCAGAGATGATGAGTGTTATCCATACTATCTCATTTGTTAGGCAACACAACTGGAACAACATCTAGATCGAGAGTCACTCCACTAGTATTATCCATCCCATTTGGGGTGGGACTATTCATCTTTCCTGGCCACTCACTACTCGCTAAATTGATTGTTTAAACTCGATTTCTGGGATCAACTACATCACCACTCACACTTACCGTGATGCTAACAGGATTGCTGACGGGCTTTCCAATATGGGTGTATCTCTTTCTATGAATTGGAGGGGAGATAGTCCTCCTGAATTACTCCCTCTTTATGTTAGGGATGTTAACAAAATTCCTTATTTTGGAATTATGTAATCTCTCTTCATTAATAAATTTTGGTGTTTTGGTCATTGATCAGAACACTACTTTTAAAAAAAATCCATGAAAGAGCAAGCTTCGGTGCTATCTGTTGCATCAATTAATAGTTTTGTTATCAGAATTGGAAAATCATATTGGGACAATACCGATTATGATCTCTGAAGTCAATGAAAAATCTAATTCGTCCATTCATCTTTTCACAGGGACAATATAATCCATTCATTTGGGATATTGAACTTCTCTGATGATGTTTGTCTTGATGTGCTTATCATCTTCTGCTTCAATTTTGGAGGCATATGTTATGTCTATTCTTCTTACTGCTTTCTTGAATCCTCGATGTTCATATGGAAAACCAAAATTATGAGTGGCAACATCAAGATCAAGACCTAGAATTTATATATAATTATAATGAATTACATCTCGGTTTTGCTTTAGAAATAATGTATGCATTTCTTTCTCTTCAATAGTCATGGCTGAACTAATTAAAGTGGGGCATGGATATTATTTTGCACCCAGATGTATTCCACTGAGTTCATTTAAAGAGGTAGAGATACCAACTTCAAATGCTATAGGAGAATCCCTGAGATCTTCTTATTCTTCATCGATGTGTGTTACTTATTCTATTTCTACATACATAGTAGTTGAATAAGTAGAATATCCATGGTCGAGGGAGAAGTTAAAATTCAAACATCTTAAATAAGATACTTCCATTTCTGACCCTATTGATGATGAAAGGTCTTCCTCAGGTGATAGAGAGGAGATGATGGATTGAGAATTGACATCATTGTTTTCCTATGGTATTGATATAACATCTTCTGGCCTTGTTGATGAAGTATATAATTTTTGTATTTCACCAGATGAAATAAATACATCTCCATTTAAGTTTTCATCAATACTTGACAAATAAAGAATTTCTCCCCTACTGTCTAGCTTGGTTTAAGTAATTGAAATTATGTATGTTTCTATAAGAGTGCTTGGATTTAGGTCTATATTTTCATTTTGAATGATAAAAACACATAATTTGTACACACATGAATGAATGGGTTTAATAGAGTCTTTTCCAAACTATTTTGAGCATTAATTTTTGTGAAATTTTTTAAATGGATTTTCACATCCCTCCATGTGATAAATTTCTACCACAATGTGTTTAGATTCACATGTTTGAATGGGGTCTTGTCACCATAAAATGTCCCAATCTGACCATTGTAACAATACTTGAGACATTGATGGTATGGATAAGGTACGGCCACATGTTGATGTATCCAAGGACTTCCGAACAAAATGTTGAAGGTGGTGTCCAGATGAACAACCATGAAATCTGAATTAGGCATAAGATCTCCAAATTGAATTCTGAGTGTAATTTTTCCTAGAGGTTATTGTTCATTCATATTATATCCTTGCAACATCAATGTATAAATAGATAAATTGGATTCTGTGAGACCCAATCGACGAATTGTATGAATATGAATGTGGTTAACTCCTGAGCCATTATCTATGAATGATCGTCAGATGTCTATGTCAATGATTTTTCCATATTGATACAAAGGTATGATATGTCCATGTACGATATCATCATCATCTTCATTTGTAAAAGATATCAACGCGTGGGATTCTGCAGGATCATTCTATATATAGTAGACATTAGCCACAACAATTTCAGTCTCGAATTCTTAAGGACATGACAAAGCCTCAATAATGCCTCCTAGAGATATTTTGATAGATTCATGGCCTCAGGAATTGATAACTTGGACAGAACATTGGCTAGATATTTCAAGACATCATAATTTTGTTCCAAAGGTCTGCGTTTCCAATCATGAAAATGTCTTTTTGCAGGGGAATTGTAAGTTTATGTTTTTGTAGTAGATGCATCCCATATTTGGACCGTAATTGGAAGAACTCCTAGATTTAGTAGATTAGACCGACTAGGTCTATATATTTGCGGAGAGGAATAAGGTGTAACCTCTAACCAATACTCCAAAATAATTGTGTTATGACCCAATCTACCATGTGTGGAAGAACATTATTTTTTCTGTTTATCCCACTGAAGTGCTTTTCCACGTGTACAGTTTTGGCAGGGGGAGGATTGAAATATTGGATTCCTGAATATCTATGTATTCTCTTGTATCCTAGACCTCTATCTCTTCCTCTAATTCTTCTGTTAGATACAGGTAAATTAGATTCATCATTATCACAACTTTTATTGTCTTAGGGATCGGTTAAATAAATCTTGTTAACAGAACCAAAGATCAATTTCTCATATGATGACGATTCTACTGATGAAATAGTTCAGGATATGTAGTTTGGAGGGGTGGTGCCCGTACTATTGAAGTAGATGGATTATAATCTACAAGAGTCAATGAAATCATAGGCTTTGACATGAGATCATATACTTCTGACTTCTCTTCTTTCTTCAAATTACGCCACTTCATTGAGGATTTTCCTACAGATGATGGGGGTTTTGTTGTCGCAGAAATAGCGCAGGACACAATTGGTTGATTCAATTGCATTCGTAAAATGGAATGAGTTTTGGTTGATCATTTTCCTGGCCATCCAATCATTATATTTCTGTGCATTTTTACTTTTCACTCCGAGCCACATGCCTTCTTCTTCTGGATCAGTAGCAGTAACACATGATCCCTAGGCTAAAAAACCATTTAGTTTTATGTTTCTAGAGTCCACCATATTTTGTTGGAGGTATTTGAAGACAATACATTCCTGAATGGGATGCCTCAAAATCTGATGAAATGGAAAATATTTGGGGAGTTTTTCATTTACTTCCATGTTCCACCTTTTGGGCCTTTGCAACTGAACCAGATTGTTTTCCAGAGCCGAGATGAAGTAAGAAGGAACTTGTTCATTCTGGAAAAAATAAACATTTTTATTTAAAACTCTAACTTTTTCTGCCTTTGAACTGTTTGATCATCTTGAAAAGGCGGCCATTGTTGATGATTCTTAGGAGGTGGATCCCTTCTATATGATGAAGGTTTTGAAGTGGAAACAGGTACATATTCGTGTTTAAGTGTAACTGTAACAATTTATGCCTTACCTATTCTCCATCCTAGAACTGATCAAATTACATGAGTTTTAGTCTTATTATGTATAAGAGAGTCTTCTATCTAATGAGTGATTGAAGTAAGGAATTGATTCCATCTTGTGTAATTCATAGGTATTAATGGTGTGCATAATTCATCGCGCAGATTTTCCACACATATTGGCAGCAAATCTTCTTAAGAGAGTGCTAAACATATGGAATATGTTAATCACATCTAGCGAGCAAATGAATTATGAAACTCTTTCATTTTCCTTTTGATTACAATTGGTACTATAAAAAAATATCATCTTTGGTAATGTTGAGCTAAATTGAAGAATGAATTTTTGATTGAAATCTTCCAACATAGTAATTGACTGAGATTGCAAACTTTTATACCAAACAAAAGAATAACCCTCAAGTGACTGTACAAAACACCAGAGCATAACTGCTTCTTTTTGTTGAGGAGTTCCCATAATAGGATAACAATGGGAAAAAATGTGTTATGTATTGTTCTGGGTCTCCTGAACTACAAAAAATTGGGTATATGGTACTTGAAAATTTTGATGGGGGAGAAATTGCATCCTTAAATTCATGGTAATATCTCTTGTCCAGTTGAACTGGTGAACATTGTTCTTCTATAGCTTCCAACTGAGCTATTAATGACTCAATGGTAGTCATTAATGATTGAGAAATATATGGTCGATTTGGATTCTGTGCAACTGCAATAACTAGAGATTGGATAGGTGTGGCAACCGGTACTCTAACTAATGTTAGTATTGATGGTTCATATCGCATATGACCCATATGATTGGACCTGTGAGGGTGTACTTGTAAAGCGGGATATTCATGATCCATCCAAATAGCTGCAAAAAATTCCTTTGATTGATTAACTCCAGCATGCTTATAAGGAAGACTACCTTGAAGTAGTACTGCATTTGACCTCCTTAACTCTTCCATTTCTACATGTTGTTGTGCAATCGTTTCCTCTAATGAGAGTGATTGGCCTTCTCCAGAGGTAGGGTGGAATGCAACCTGACATTTTCCTTGCCCCTTATTGGATGACTTTCAGAGAGAGGGGAGTTGGTTATTTTAATGAAAACCTATATTCAGGGTAAGCCTTTGATTTTGGGTACGCACACCTTCTTCATTTGTTTCAGTGTATACAACCTACTGAACAAGAACTTATTCATCTAATTCCCCTAAGTGAGCCTCATGTTCTGGGGGATCAGTGACAACGACATTGATGACATTTATCGATGGATAACACATTGCAGTCCTTCTTTCAGAATTTCTGTGATACGGTCTTCTTCCATGAATTTTATTAGACATTGACTATTATTTGGTTGATCCCTCAGGAACATATTAATGAACCATTATTTGAATGGAATTTCCTGATAATTTAGCTCTGTGTTACTCTTGTGGATTCTTCCCTAATAGAGATAAGACTAAATTTTGATGGGGAATAGATTGAGAATTTGTAAAAGTCCGTAGTCTGGTGGAGTGGGGATGTTTATATTTTTCCTACTCAACTCCTCGAATCCTATATGTTGATCCCAAGGGGTGGATTAAAAGACTCCCCCGCATGGGAAGTCAAGGTGGCTCTTGAGTTGCTACATCTGAATCTATCTTAAAATATCTTCTTGATTTTGTGGATTTTAGTATAGAAATTCGCTGGATGCATCATCTGACATCCACTCAAATCACCTAGCTCAGATGACCATTGGATTATTTATGACACTTATGTCACCTGATGATGCAAATGCTCTAAATGAGATGCCTTTTTGATATTCTCATTTTCTTGATACAAGAGTTATTCAAGAACTTGTTATTTATATACCTGACTTTTGGAAGAACTAGTTGAGGCATGTTCATGAGAATGCATTTTATTACACACAAAATTTGATAGCAGCCAGCCACGGGCAATAACATTTCATGAGACCACTTTTGATGGGCTTTGTTGACTAGAGAGAATAGTGAAATGAAATTCTGCATGAACACCCCATCCCAGAATATGAATACTAGATGGGGAAGTTGTAATTAACTGGCACAAACTTCTTAATGCGATATTTCATGTATGATGAAGGGTTCTCTGCTGCTTTTCAACCTATATATGTCTGGAAACTTAGAGATATTCCATGTCAATTTGGAATTACAACACTTCTATTACCATAACAGGATTTTGATATTGATCATAAAGTATTATTTTCTCTTTTAAGTGACAAAGAGTTTTCCACATGTTGAAACGAATATCATGATCACTATATTCTATCAACATCTCAGGAATATCTTAATGGGAGTCAGGAAAAGGCCAAATCATTACTGGTAATTCACCATTCATCAATTATTTTCTCATATTCAGAACTTATTATCTATCAATTAATGATGATTTTTCTACCTGATTTGACCAAATATAGTGCTTCATTGTTTCTTCATTAAATTCAACAACATTTGAAGAGAATTTATTATTAAAATTATAAGTTGAATGACCAATGGGTGATTCAGAGAATGATCTACACCCCAGGCTATCATCATAGTGATAATTTATTTCCCCTGTTATCGGTAAGGCATCAGACATGACTGGCTTCACATTTGCATTTGCCTCAAGATAAGAGGGCTTTCTATTTACTGCATTTTCCATTGAATAATTTTCCATGCAATGCGAATTACTTATGTAGAGAGGATATTCACAACTAATTTTATCATCATGGGGAGGACCACCATGGTGGGGTACAACCAAAGATGAAACATTTTTCTCCTTAGTCTTCTCGCTACAAAGAGGGTTATTGTGGCTCTCATCTAAAGATGACACATCAAGATTGACCAAATTTTATTAAAGAAATACTTAATGAGGAAGTTTCTGATGAAGACATTAAATATTATTATTGCTATTTCTAGAATTTTGAAATGAGAGAGTATAATATCGAGCTGCAATAGATAATATTAAGAGGGCATCAAGAACTCGAGCATTGAGTAAGGACTTATTACAGATTGGCTCTTGATTTTTTAACTGTGCTGGATGGGTATATTTATTTGATTCCTTATTACTCACTTTTAGAACCACATGTTGACAAAAGAGTTTATTATAGGCATTTGTATGTTCATACTCATCAGAAAAGTTCATATTAGGCTTACTATCTCTACTTAAATCTGGTGTTTGTGCCCGATTTGATTGTCTGTATGACATGGGAGAGTATTCCCCATGACCCTCCTGGATTGGAACAATGGTGTGTATCTGATCTGGGGTGACATGTTTATTTTTAACTCCAATAATAAGGATATATTTATGTTTCTTTCCCTGGGATGTTGCTGTAGTTGATATAATATTCTGAGAGGTATCCAGAATATGGGCAGGGATTTCTTCTACTCTTTCACAATTGTCAAAATGAGCTTGGGGACGTCAACTGCCAGAACAGGAATATACATCCATTCTGTGTTTAGGGTAGGTGTGTGTTCATGCTCCTGTTCTCTTGTTCCTATCAGTAAATTCCGACAGTAATCATGTGTGGGGGTAGACAGTTGTTTTTTTCCTTCTATTTGTCATTAGATCATTCCAATTGACATCTCTAGGTGCTACCAAGAGAGACTATTGGTTAGCTTGATGAATTGTAGGTGTATGTGCCTACTGATTGTTATTCATCGAATATGATTGATAAAATTCATTCAATACTGGCAGACAAGACTGCTAGTAGAATTTATGAGTGTAATAAAGTTTATGTGCCTGATTATAGGTCGTCACCACATTTTTTGGAAGGCTTCTTTGGATGCAGTCAGACGAGCCTGCTGACCGGCTAATGATTTATAAATAGGTGATTGTGCCCACCTATAGAACTCCACCAGAATTTCTTGGAGTTATAGTTGTGTTACTTCCAGACGAGTCTACTGGGAAGTGAAATTAAGAGAGATGGGTGTATATTCCTACTCATTGTTTGCCATCAAGTTAGGTTGATGGACATCTGCAGAGGTGGTAGTGGTAAGAACCTGCTCCCTGTTGGCCGAATTTCACCTCTGACGGTTCTTCATGCATGATCGGGTCTGAGGGACCGTAGCCGAACACCTAGAGGTGATACCCTGATCATGTTAAGGGTGCACTACCACACGAGTCTAGCGGTGATAATTGGTGGGAGTCATCAGGAAGGACTTTTGTCTTCTTGAAATGAGGCCTTAAGTGACCTCTTGATTCGCATCCCTATAATATGGGAGGGACTAGTCTTTGCGTTCTGAGGATAAAGACATGAAACTGTTGGACACAGTGGTTCGAACCACCTACTTCTTGACCAATATTCATCGCTTTCCGGAAAACTAGAGTGAGTTGTTAAATTGTAGGGGTTCTCGAGCAGCCTCCGGAGTCAGGATGGTACTGTGTTGAAAATATTCCCTTACTAATGCCTTTGAGACCCAGCATTGAAGACACTAAGTATGTGATGATTTCCTCAGAGTGGACGAAGATCCAGCAGGAGTTGCGACCAAGGCATTCACATGTGTGAACATTAAATAAGCCATTTTGTGTTCTAGAGAGACCTTGAAAAAGTGTGCATGTTTGATATAGTATACATAATCAATATAGGTCTGTCCATACAATATATTTTGGATGAGAACATATGTTAATGACTAATTTTTCAGCCATGATATTGAGTTTAATATGGGCCTAACAAATATGTAATACATCTTATAACTTGGTTAAGGATTCACATCGGGATCACCATTTTTAGTTTCCTCTGGAAATGGGGATAACCTTGTATGCTTAAGGTTCAAACATTCCAATCACTTCCTGATAGGTTTATTTGTAGAACCAGAAACAATCAATGATTATGTATCCATTTGGACCTAAAATCCAAAGGTAAGTTCTCATTAGTTATAGACAGATGAGGCTTATGAATTTTCATTGGTCAAGAGGATGAGAGGTCAGGCTCATCACACATTTTTGGGGGCAATTATTGCCTACTATGGGAATCTATTATATATTTATGTTATGATATAAAATCCTTATTAATTAACCAATCATGAAAATGGGATTTCATTTAGGTTTCTGTAATTGATTATTAATATGTATGGGATTTAGAGAATAATTTAAATTTATTTGAGGTTCTTCATCAATGGAGAATCATCTGTATGTATTAGAGATTCTTATTCAATGGTATCCATCAATACATTATATGTAAATATCATGGTCATTATGATGACCATACTAGTTTTAAATACACTCAGTGGGCACTTGAAATTTATTATCAGTCAAAAGGACATGGATTATTTCAGACTTGGGATCGTACACGCAGATGGGCTTCCTATGTATCCTCATTAAAAAGGAATCCGAACCCACATAGTTCGATAAGAGGGATATAGTATAACTTTATATGGGATGGAAAATAATTAATTAATTATGGTCTTTATCCATAGAAATTATTCATAAGTACTCTACTTTTAAGGCAGAGATCAATGTACACATATTTAGGGAGAATAAATATGGGACTTATGCACAGTTAACAGCCCAAAAGAGATGTCGTGATTACTTTTACACTCTAAGCTCACGTGAGTCATTCTTGGTGTGAGAAACAAGAGGTATTAGTAAACCTGATGATTCTGTCATGAAAGATGCATACATAATAAATTATGTGGGTCTTACGTATGTATTACTATCCACGTAGATGAAGAACATGACTTATATAAGCAAAGAGGCCCATGAGCAGGGTCCATAAAGGTATTTGTACTTTATGGAGATTTGGAGTTTTATCTCGGGGATTACTCCTAAATAGGATGACCAAATTAAATTAAAGGGGACATATGATGAGGCTTGTTCCTAATAAGGATGCCCAAATCAATAGAAATTAATATTGGGCCTTGCTCCTAAGAAGGATGTCCAGTGTTTAAAAGAAAATTATGATTGGGGATTGATCTTAAGTAGGTTTCCCGATTTTTAAAGGATATTATGATTTGGGGTTACTCTTGAGAAGGAGGCCCAGGTTAAGGGGACATGGGGCTTACTCTAGAGGAGTATGCCCTAATTAAAATAATTATGATCAGGGCTTATTCTTGAGAAGGAGGACTGAACTAAGGGAACATGGGGCTTACTCCTGAGAAGGAGGCCCTAAATCAAATGATCTTCTAATCTTGAAGGATGAGGTTATGGAGGAAACCTCTAACCATAGTGACATAAATCATGTAAATCATGAGGATGTGAGAGTGGTTCATATTTAATTCCTTTCAGATATGAAATCCAACGAAGGAATCATGCCATAAATGGATTTGAAAGGGGGTTTGAGGGCGAATATCTTGATGAGAAGAGGTGAACGGGTGAAAGGCACCAAAATGAAATTGACGCGCAAGTGTAGGTTGTGTAAGTCATTTGGAATGTAATTCTTGGATACACATGTATACTTGCACGACATGGGTTCACCTTGCGATGATGAATATGTAGGGTAATACATCGGTGAGACGTAACTCAATACTTTAGTATTATCCGAAGATGTTTACAAAAGGGCAGCGTGCAAGTATCATCAAAATGGTAGGGAGGAGCACAAGTGTTTACATCATTAAGGAGGTCTGGACAGTTATCCCCATAGGTGTAGATTAAATCTAAACACTTAGGCATTATCCCACTCCTTCAAGTCTTCAATTCAAGGTTTAAAAGAGTTGGGAAGAGATTAGTTGACCAATTGGATGACCAAAGATTGATTTTGAATTTTGGAATATTTTTCCTCAATATGGGGGACCACATGGGATATTTATATGCCACCGTGCACCTTGGTAAAAAATCAAAATAGGGCACGCAAGTGGCCACACAACCCATATAGGGTGCGCAAGGGACTTGCGTGGCACACAAGTGACTTTCACGGCTTACTCTAGAAAGGGTTCCTAGTTAATGCCTTTGTCAATTTTTTTGATGTTAATCAAAGGGTGAACATCTTTGTGCATAAGGTATTCCCCTTTGCCATTCATTTGACCCTGTGATGGAAAGGAGAATCAAAAAAGAGTTATACATCCAGGGTCTATAGAAGAATGATGAATATGTTTCAGATACGGTCATTGAAGGCTGGTTGGAGGGGGTTGAGTTTGCCTCCATTTAGATCTGTTCTCAGAAAGAGCATTGATTGTCTTTGGTTGTGGCAATGCTGCGTGGGGGAGTGTCGTAGTGTTGGCTCTTGTTTCTTAGGGATCGCGAGTAGTTGGCAATCTAATTGGAGGAGTTTCATGACAAGTTCAGAGTCATGTTTCTTTCATCGATTTGCGAGGTCATATAGTTGCTATGAGATTCTTACCCTTCGACAAGGGAGCTTCAACATGTGATTGATTGGAATCCATTTCAAGAAACTTTTATGATATGCTTCAGACTAGTATCCGGATTTGGAGGATAGTGTGGGACATTTAATGGAGGCTTTGCATCCAAGGATCCAGCACCGTGTCACCCCATTTATGTTAAAGGCATGTATTGAGGTACTAGATAGGGTAGAGGTCATAGAGAGGACATTAACTGGAACAATGTCATCATGAGAGGGAAGTCTTCAATATTACCCGTGAATTGGATTTTTTGTCCAAGTTAATCTATCTTTTGGGTGAAATAGTTTTTGTTCAACTGTTGGTAGGTCCCCGACCATAGCCTCTCGTTTCACTTTGGGAGGCAGCTCTCATTCATATTCCATGGTATCAGGTTCTTATTTTTCTTATTGAAGTCGATATTTTCAGTAGTGACAATGACCGAAATTTCAGAGCAATCATCATGCACCAGGTGTTCCAATCAAGGTTCCTCCATTGGGATAGTTCAAGAATAGGTAGCTGCAGCAGGTTGCACCTGCATTAGATCAGTGGAGACCAGATGGTGAGGGAAGATGAGAGCCATGTGACACTCCTCTTCCACAGAGTGCATAGTACAACCATGGTGTTGGTCATCATTAGGGATAGAGTGGACTTGGAGGATTGCATGATCAGCATCATGATTTAGCGTTGTGAGCGCCAGGTGATCCAGATGTCGTTTGAGTTACCCTTTTCTTGTTTTGTATATGGGTGTATGCCTTTTTGATTCAAAATCAACACACACCATCATATCACCTACCATATTCCATACATTGGGACTTGAGTTAGAGAGACTTCTAGTGGCCTTGGTGTTGACTATGCCAGTCGGAGGTTGACCTAACTTGTTTGAAGTATGCAGAGTCTGGGATCTAGTACTGGGGAAGTACCGCTCTTTGGTATATTTCATATGGTAATAGATACAACCATATGGTGTCATCCTAGGAATGGATTGGTTGTTTACTGTGTAGGCTATTATAGATTTAATTTAGAGGAATGTGGTGTTCTTTGATGCTGATGGAGAGCCATCATTGTTGTTGATGAGAGAGACCCTTGGATGGGTTAGAGGAATTTTATGTCATTATCATCTTTCATGGATGAGATGATGCTGAGTTCAGTGGTGGTTCAGAAGTCAGCGTTTACCTAGTTCATAGTGGAGTACCATAATGTTTTTTCAGAAAAGTTTTTAGCATTAACCTCTCGACAAGATATCGAGTTTGGGATCAAGCTACACCATTCATTATCTGTTATCTATCTGTATTCATATAGTATAACCCCTTAAGTGTTGTGTAAGATGCGTATACCACTTGATGGTCTATTATAATGTGATTTTTTTAATTTGAATGTGTCATTGTGGGGTGTACCAGTTTTTTTCATAATGAAATATGATGACAGCTTGTGGTTGTATATCGATTATTGTCACATAAATAATGTGACCATGAAGAATCTCTAACATTTTCCATGGATTGATGATTAATTAAATCATCTTAAGGGTTCAAGTTACTTTCCAAAGACAGTATTTTGGTCAGGGTAAAATCATATTCATGGGATGTATTAGGATGTTCTGAAGAATACATTCGGTTGTCTTCATGGGAATTATAGGTTCATTGTAATGTTGTTCAGTGCAAATAATGCTCTAGATTGGTTCATGGGGTCGATGAAAACTGTGTTCTGTGAGATCTTGGATATGTTCGTGGTGGTTTTCATCAATGAAATCTTTGTGTAATCTGCATCTGAGGATGAGCATAGAGAGCATCTTTATGCCATTTTGGGAGTTCTTATTCAACAACATCTATTTTGGATGTCCTTGAAGTGTGATTTTAGGGATTGAGATGTTTGTTTCTTGGGGAATGTGGTATCCCATCATGGATTTGTTGTGGATCCATTGAAGATATAAGAAGTTGTGTCGTTGGTATCCCCCCAATATAGTGGTATAGGTGTGAAGTTTCCTTGGCCTTTCAGGATACTACATGAGGTTTGTATCTGATTTCTTAGGGGTTTCTACTCCTATGATAGCATTGACTGGAAGGATCATTCATTAGTGTGGATTGATCGGTGTCAAGAATCTTTTGGGCATATAAAGGAGAATTTGGTCAGTACTTCAGTTCTTAGTCTACCTATTGAGGGAGAGCAGTAAGATATTTTCTATGATGCTTTGCATCTGGGGTTTTATTGTGTTCTAATGTAGCATGATGGATCATTTCTTATAGGTCTTGATAGTTCTATACCCATGAACGTAACTATTCCACCAACATTATTGAATTCCTGGTAGTGGTGTTTTCTTTGATGTTGTGGATAAATTACCTTATTTTAGATCTCATTATTGTTTTCACCAATCATAAGAGCATGAGGTGTGTTTTATCCCAGCATGACATGAGCATGAGATAGTATATATGGATGGAGTTCATATAAGAATTCAACTTTGAAATATCATATACACGTGGAGAGGGGGATTTCATTGCAGATGCGCTGATTATGATGTCAAGTAGTGATCAAGTACGTGAATATGGTGATTCATTGAGAGTGATGGAATTTTTTTTGCATTAAATCTTGATATGAATTTATTTGGGGGAAGATTATGTCATTATGAGGTAAAAGTGTAGTCATCTCTAGTATAGCCGGTGTAAGAGTCCTAGTTGGGGGATCTAGAGGTGGGGGTCTGGAGAGACCAAGTTGTTTATGATGAGGCCCCTGATGGTTGTTCTGAGGATGAACAACATCATGTGTTGCATCAGAAAAGGGTTTCGGTTCCTTTGGAGATGAGTGAGATGGTTCTTAGGGACTTCCATCATTCTCCATCAATCGTACATCCTAGAATGACAATGATGTATCTTTCATTGATGAGTCATTATTAATTTTGTCTTGGGAAGAATCATGATGTTTCATAGTTAGTGGCTCAATGTTTGGTCATTTAGAATGTGAAGGTCGAGCACCATGTCCTTGGTGTATTCTCCACCAATTAGATGTTCTTTAGTGTAAGTGGGAGAATATCGAAATGGAAATTGTTTTGTAGTTTACATCGAGCTATGGGAGGACATGATGCTATTTTGGGTGGTAGTTGATCATTTGATGTAATAAACACACTTCATAGAGACCATGTAGTTGAGCTCATTGGATTATTTTTCATTGTAGTATTTGGAGGAGGTGGTGATACTCCACAGAGTCTCGAGGATGATCATTTCCGATTGAGATTATAATTTTACCTCTAGGGTTTCAAGAGATCTCCATCATACATTCTGTACTCAACAATGCCTTAGTATTTCATTTCATCCACAAATAGACTATCAGATAAATCAGACCCTCTAGACTCTGGATGACATGTTACGCTCATGTTTCAAGGATTTTGGAGGTTCATTGATTTGGAAATTAACATTGGTTGTGTTTTATTAGAACAATAGTTTTCACTCCACCATGGGTATGGCTTTTTGATTCCTCATATGGACAACCATTAAATTCTCTATTGTGTTGTATTGGAGTCTAAGAATCAAAAATACTATGACCAGAACTAGTTCAGAATATAATAGAGATGGTTCAATTGATTAAAAGAGGATGAAGGTAGTGCAGGATTGTTAGAAATCATATGCTGATCAATGGTGGAGACCATTATAGTTTGATATTGGGGATTGTGGGTTTCTGAAGGAGACGCCCCATAATGGGTAGAAATGGATTGGTCCTAGGTGTAATCATTCTCTGTAAATTTTTGGTCATTTAGAGGTGTTGTCTTACGTTGGCATCATGGCGTATCCAGTAGAAATTCCCCAATAGAGGAGTCAGATACAAGATGTTTTTTCTTTTATCATAGCTGTTTCATTATATTCATGATGAATCTAACATCATCTATTGTGGAGAGATCTATGTTTATGATGATTTGGCCTTCGAGGAGTGGCCTACGGAAATACATCACCACAAAGGGATGGTGTTGTGTGGGAATTTTATCCCTTTCATTCGTGTCTTTTAGCCACATGGTGGCGTGGAAGAGAGCACAATGTAATGTGAGTCATAGATACATACTCATTCCCCAGAGTTGTTTGATGTTCAAAACATTTCACGTAATAGTTTCCAATTTTTGAATGTAGAAATTTTGTGTTTATGAGATGGATTTCTTTTGTTGATTATTGTGGTTTTCTCACTTTTGAGATGTTTCTCATTGGGTGGTTGTTTGGATCCCTATTTTGAAACCATTTAGGTTGGTTTGTAAATCTTGAGGATGTGAATTCTTTGAGAGGTATCTTATGTAATCGCCTAGACCTATCTTTTTTATTTTAATGTAGAAATTTGGTGTCTGAGGTGTTTTGGGATATCAATGGGGTTTATCCCCAACACATTTCTAAATGTCATGTTCACTGAACAATGTTTCCAATTTTTTGAACAGTACCGTCGGTGTCGGTGAGTCATTTTGTGAAAAGTTCCATTGGTGTCGGTGATTCATTTTTTGAATAGTTCCATTAGTGTTAGTGGGCCATTCTGTGAACAGTTCCATCAGTGTCTGTGAGTCATTTTGTGAATAGTGACACCAGTGTTGGTGATTCATTTGGTGAATAATATCATCGGTGTCGGTGAGTCATTGTGTGAATACTGTCATCGTTGTGGGTGAGTCCTTTTTTGAATAGTTCCATCTGTGTCAGTGAGTCATTTTATAAACAACAATTTTAGTGTCGGGAATTTATTTTGTAAATATTTCCTTTGGATTCGATGAGTGATTCTGTGACCATTACCATTGTTATAATTGAGCTATTTTTTGAGTAGTTCCATTGATGTCAATGTGTAATTTTCTAAAAAAATTACATTGGTTTCGGTGAGTCAATTTTTGAACAGTTCCATCAGCGTCGGTGAGTCATTTTTGGAATACATTCATCATTGTGGGAGAGTCAATTTGTGAACATTTCAATTAGTTTCGGTGAGTCATTTTGTGAACAGTTCCATCAATTCTAGTGAGTCATTTGTGAACGGGTTTTCCATCATCGGTAGGTGTACAATGTTTCCAACATCCATCATTTTGATCCCTTTAGTTTTTTATTTGATGAAAAAAATAATTCAAGGCCTTTTTTACGGGATTTATGGCCGATTCAAATCCCATAACTCCTATATTAATTTATATTAAGACTCAAGTTGAATTTACATTGTCAAACCATGTTGTTTAATGTGATATGATATTAATGATAAATCTAGTGTATCTAAAATTATTGCTCCATCGATATTTTAAAAGGAAGAAATATCTTCCTCCCTTATTCCAACCAATTGTTCCCTAGTGCGAGATGCTCAAACCATCCCTTCTTCCCAATGGAGCAGTGTGATCGAACCATAATACATGGATTGTTTCCCCTTGAAGTTTCTTCCTTTTACATGTGTACCCCATGTATTTGTGAAAGAATCAATTTTCGATCTATCATTGATAAAAGGTATGATCTACCTCTATTATTTTTTATTATTGATATTACTTCTCATGTTTCTCTTTTCCATGTTATGGAATGTGATCTCCTTGATTCTAATAAAGTTTTCTCGTGTGTCGGTTGGTGCGGTCATGTCACAGAGCCCTCAGGTGGATGCAGTTGCCACTACAAAGGTGACTATAATCTATTGGCTAGATCATTCTCGTATAACGAATATAATGAAATTTTTTTGTTGGATATTTGTTGCTTCCCTATTATATTGCATGAAACTGTATAATTATCAATTTTTATCTCACTTTATCTCAATGGAATTAACAAAAAAATATTTATGCCTGATAAAATAAATTGATATCAATTGTATGTTATTGCCTCTTATTATTCTATATAGTGTGATATCAATTATTGTTTTGTTTATATTTATCTTCTTGGTGAAAATTCTTAAAGAATGTAAACATGGAATAATTGTAAATTTTTTTGTCAAAGATAAATTAGAATGTAAAATAATTTTGTAGTTTTTTTAATTTTATGTTAAAATTGATGCAATAAGAACATTTAATTGATTTGTGATATCTATGATTTCTTACTATCTAGGTTACACATTGTTGGAATATTAAAATAATAAATATTTTAATTCCAAATTGATTAAAGAACCTACTATTTGAAAAAAAGATAATTTTCGGGTACGGTTCTGAGTTACCCACTTTCTTGTAAGGCCGAGTGACATGAACTTTGGAGCCATGACTGATCATTATGTATGAAGGCTGGATGCCATGTTTATGGGCCAAGAGTCTAGTTGATATAATGTTTGTTTCATGCGGACTGCAATTTGATGTGAACATGGATGGATAATGTGATAAGTGGGGGAAGGGAGGCACATTAGTTTTTATAGCACATGATTTATATTGTGGAGAATTGCATCATTTTATGCATGGGGGTGTTGGGGAGGACATGAGAGAAGATAAAATGGGTTGGATGTGGATGTTTGGAAGTTTACTGAATCTTGTGGTTTGTTTTTCTTCTTACCTTTACCATGTATCAAGACACTATTTATTGCTTACCCTCCCTCAAAAAAGGGGTGAATATGTGCGGGGTATGCCGCGTGATTTTTGGGTTTTGTTTCTCGAGAGAGGATGGGTCTCTGTTGTTTCTATAAGTGAAAGAGACCTGATGTTTGGTTCACCTAATCACTATGTTGAGACATTTTCACTTGGTATCATGGAATTTGTTTATTGAATGCCAAATAATTTGGAAAAGTAATAATTTTTTTATTAAATTTTTGAATAAATATTATTATCTTATGGGGTTGCAGCATGATGGGATTTGATGATGAGGTAGAAATTGAATGGAAATGTGGATCATGGATGGAATTATAATGAAATGTAATGTGACATTGATAAAGGTTAATTAGTGTTTAAATAATTATTTAATGTAATGTTCTACTGCTAACGAAGTGAGTGAAGTAATATATAAATCTCATTAAATGGATGTGTGCTTATAGGATACCTAGTCATAGCAGTGGAATCTAGTAGATTGAGAGACATTATCTCCAGTTTATTATAAGACTAGGGTATTCCCATAGAGTGTTTGTGTGAGATATTATATTTTTTATTTTTTTGTTTCTACACTCTACATCACAACATCTGTTAGGGAAACAAACACCCCAGGGATTCTGAGCTATGGGGGTGTTTCCCCAACATTCTACTAATATAATGGACAGATGAATACCCCTTCAGCCTCACTCTATTCCTTTAGTTGTTACCTATTCTAGTAGGAAAATTGGTTAGTTTTCACCATATTTGTGTGTATAGGGATTTAATTTATTATGTTTATTCACACAGACATATTCTGGATATAGTTTCATATGGACAACTATTGGTGTATTATGTATAGTATGTGTTGGATTGTGGATCCTTACTCAGGGTATGGGAGGTAATGTCATGATGAATAATTACCGATTATGATAGATGTTATGAGAGATATGGTGGATCTGAGAAACTACCTGAATACTTTTCTTATATGGATGTGGTGGTTATGTTGCATGAGATGCATGTTTTTGTGCTTTTCCTAGGTGTCTGTGAGAAATCCTTTTTAGAGAGAGACTTTTAGGATGCGTGACATTAGAGAAATCCGAAAACCATTAGGGAAGTGGTAGTGGGGTACCCTTGATATTATTTATTATATTATATAATCTTGTGTGTGATACGAGGTGAGAGTTTCCATAGTGATTCTTGTAACTTACTATAACTATTTCGGTGACGAGTTAGATTAATGTGTTGTTCACATTGCATTATCATTATTTCATTACATTTGAACAAGAGGATCCAAAGAGAAGTCTACTCAGTATACTGTTATACTAACCTTATGTATATATAAACATCTTTTTAAATCACTTTTACATGGTCAGAGATTCAGTTAATTACTACTTTCTTGGGTTGTATAAGCTCTTCAGGATTTGTGGTTGCTGATATTTTAACTTTCCATTAGTACGTGCAGTTTTACCTTTATGTTTTTCAATTCTTTCAGGGCATTACATATGTGACTTGGGATTTATTTTATATTGCAGTATTAGTTGGAGTTACTTTGTGTGTGTCTCAATGCTCTATCAAATGTGTTCTCTTGGAGGTTAATGCTTCCCATTTGTGTGTTTACTTTACACTCGGTGCTAGTAACCAACCCAGAGCCTACTGGATTCTGGAATTAGGGGTCGTTATAACTATTCTCATATTGTCGAACCAGAAGGGGTACACCATATGGGGAGGGTGTCGTGACAATCATTCAGGATCACCCTCTTTTCATTATTTTATCACCATTATCCCTTTAATTATATTTATATGTCTATTTTATTCATTATAATGACTATAGATTATGTCAAAATTTATCTTATATATATTATTAAAATATTATACCTTTCTTTTGTGGGTTAATACATTCCTTATGCTCATTTCTCAAATGTCTTTGATAAAATATTGCCATATTTTGAGGAACTTTTCTATCCTATAATCCTTTTATATAAACAGAAATAAATTAAATTTTCCCATTAATTATTTAATTAAATAATTCAAAAATATATGATTTATAGTTTACTTTTACATCTATATTTCAAATAAAATCCCATAGTTCATCTTTCTCTGAAAATCAATATCATATTACATAAAATTATATTTTTTAATCATTTCTATACAAAATTATGTACGGTTTATCTTGATGTATGTTCCAAAATGAACACTAAACTTCAGTACTAATGGTTTTGTATTGATATATGAACATCTTTAATGTTTAATTCATTCTTCTCTTTGGAGTCATTATTAAATATCATTTTATTATGATATGAAGAAATATTATACCACCCATTTCATTCCGTTGGAAATTATTATATATATATTCTTTATGATTGATTTTGATAATATGGAAAACATAATGATTTAAATTATATTAATGGCGTGATAGTTAATTATCCAACTCATTGGGTAATTTTATCACTTATGAGATGATATGTATGGTATAACAGAGTAAAACTAATAAATTATGGGACTATTTTATTCATGATGTGTTGAATTAGATGTAATCCATAACATGTTCTAAGGTATAGTTTTATGTTGTGTCCACATTCTAATATTTAAATGAGCTTGTGATTCTATGTTTTTTATGTTATTTCACTATATGAATATTCATTATCCTTTAATTTTAGTATATCTTGTTTTAAAATCTCACACATACATTTTGATTCATTAATTTGTTAATTCCATTAATGGAATTTATATCTCAATAGATTCATTAATTTAGTTTATAGGTTATCCGTTTTAGTATTATGATATAAAAGATATTAACGAGATAATGAGAAAGAATAAAATGTATTTTTTGATTCATTTCCTTATTGATATATTAATAACCAATTCTTCAAAAGGTAGTATGAATCCCAATAATTTGGATATATTTAATTTATATTAGTGTTATATTATATTATAATTTGTGTAAAAGGCTTGGGTCACTATTAATTGTATCATAGAATGATCCAACTATTTATTGAGATATAGACTTCAATAATTTAGTGACATACCTTGGGATATTTTTATGTATTGGATAATATCTAGAAATTTGTGTGATGTATTATGTAAGTGGATTCCATGTAATTATATCCTTCTTTATATACTATATGTGAATTGGGCTCTGGAATTGTGGTCTCCTGGAATATTAATACCAAAAAGGAATTTGTTTTACTGAATCAATTAATTCTAGATTTCCAAAAAATAAGACTCGAAGAACACCTAGTTTAAAAATCATGAGTGATATATTATAGAAAAATAAAAAACATTTTAGGTACTGTTATAAAGGAAATGAATTGATTATTAGGATATAAATATTAATAGGATATATTTTTTTTGAAATCGATGACTAAAACCATGAGAATCATATGTTAGGATTTACAAGATATATATATTTGTGTGTGTGTGTAATTATTTTTTATATTATTAGTTTTCCTTTTTATATAATAATTTGATTAAGTATTCCCACCGCAATGTTTTTTTTAATATTAGAAATGATTCGTTCTAGAGAAAATAAGTGAAAGGTAAAATCATTATCCATTAATGAGATTCATATTTCTTAATTTTTTATAGTTATAATAATTATTTAATATCATGATTGATTGATATAAATATTCAAACACTGCATCAAACATGTGGGTTGAGTTATATTTCATAACATCAAACAGGTGAATTTTTTCATCACACCATTATAAATCTTACCCAATCAATGTTTGTGGATTAAAACTATTAAAAAAAATTCATAAATCCTTTAGAAATTTTTCTGTACTATTTTCTAATTGGATTATCTTTATTTATATAAATCCCGAATCAATTTCCAATTTTGGTAGATCAATCTTCACATCCCGAGTCATCCTATTATTTTTTAATAGTGGAAGAGGAGGGAGAATATCTATTATAAGCTTATAATCATTTTTGGATATTGTTTCCCTATATTAAAATAAATATATCTCAAATGATTTAGAAAATATAGAAAAATATGATGAAATGCATTCCGATTATGGTGGATTATACTAATTTATTACTTGATGAATGGCATGGTCTTCCTCCTAAGTGAAAGGTTGAGTTTTTAATTGAATATAAACATGGATCTCTACAAATATGTAGGAATCCATATAGAATATCCACATTTGATTTTGAAAATTTTAAGAAGTAGTCATAATTGTATATTGAAATTATTTTTATACACTATATTTTTTCACAATGTGACACAGAAATCCTCTTTACGAAGGAGAATGATTGGTCATTTAAAAACTATATATTAAATATTGTGAAATAATTTTTTTTAAATAAAATGTACCCCATGTCATGGATTTATGACTTATTTGATCAACTTTATGGGGCCCCAAACATCTCTAAAGTAAACCTTCAGTCAATATATTACCAATTTATAGTGAATAATTATGATATTCCAATGAATTAATTTTGAGTAATGAATAGAAACTATGAGTTCAAAGTGACTCCCTTTATAGTCCATAATGATCAGGAAATATTTATCGATTTATTGAATATTTTTTTAAAGAGTAATAAAAAATATTCGGGTTTTTCTTTTAAATGAAATTCTGAAACATTCTCTAAAAATTAGTAATATGAGAAGGATTATAGATCTATTATAAAGATATTATTTATGGTTAAGATCCATAAGTTATTAAATAAATGATGTATTTTTAGAGAGGAAGTATTATTCTAGTGAAATTTTATCACCAAAAAAGGGATATCTATGGACCCCTATAAGACATATATAATTGAAGACTATCATATAAAAAGAATTATATTATGAACATCAGAAGTTTCCCTCGAATTACAAGGAATTATATTTTATTTGTGATAAAATTTTCCTAATTTTCAAAACTATTAACCAAGATGAATAGAAAGGGGGTATATTTTTTTCCATCCAATGATTGTGAATAAATATTCATGTAATTGAAATTATTTCTTATCATAAAACATTTCATAAGAATTCCCTCATGTGGGAAAATTTTCATCATATACATTGATTCACCAATGAAGTTCTTGGGTTGTGTAATAATATAGAATACTCTTGTGATGGAAAAATACTCAAAGAAGATAAAAGATCATGAGAAGAACTACCCGATATATGAACAAGAGTTGGATGCATTGATATTTAGAATGATGATGTTTTGGGAATAATTTTATAGGGATGGGTGTGAAATATATAAATATCATAAGACATATATATTCTCATAAATGGAGATTAATATAATCAAGTGAATATTCCTACAATTGATCAATGAAAATGATAGCACAATACACTACCATCTATGGAATGAATATAATGTGAAAGATTTACTAAGTAGAATGAATCTAAAAACAACATAAATCATTAGAATTGAGAATTATCAAATATCCTAATAAAATATTTTAATGGGAGTTGGGATAATAAAGTATGTATAATAATAATTCAATTCTTATTAGATGGATCAATCATCCATTCTATAGATAATAAACAATTTATAAATAGATGGTGTGGAAATGTCAAATAACGTGGAACATATAAGAAAATTAAAATAATTATTATATAAAATTCATGAATAAAAAGTTATAATATTTTGGACGTGACTATGTGTACACTAAAATCATATTTTAATAGAGTTGTGGAATGATTCAAAAGGACCGACCCTCTCTAGCTACCCATGAAGCATGCATATTTATTGAGACCTCGGTGTGCTGTATTCATGGGTAAATATAAAGAAGGTGATCATAAAATATACAAAACATATCCATGTATTTCATTACATGAATGATTAATTTAAATATGACTAAGGGATTATGGAAAAAGTATTAATAAATTTAATTAAATCGGAGATCATCATTATGGTATTTTTCACTATCCATTCAAATTTATAAAAAGGAAATAATGATATATGGTTTCAAGTGGATAATATTATAAATATTATTTATTTTACTACAATATCATTGAAAATATCACCCAATTAATTGTAATTTATATACATCAAAATAATTATGGGGATACATGGATCAACATCATTGATTTCCTTTTAATATGATGATATAATTTGCCTAATAATTTAGAAAATTATCTTACATACTCTAAATAGAAAATTTATCTTCATTACATATTATCACCCAAAACTAATGACCAATATGATCACAACATCTATACACATAATTTCATGATTCTATATTTTTGATGGACTTTATAAGAGTATGTGATCAAATTCTTCCTCTAGTAATATTCTAAAAAAACAATATTTTCCACTAAAGCATCTAAATTGATCTATATAGATACATTAATGATAAGAGATGTACAATTATAAAATGTTTGTATTTATTTGTAATATAAAATATATTGTGATATAACATTTTCATGGAAATTATAAAAAATATCAGGAAGCTTAATCAGTACTTCAATGCAGGTTAGAGTCGATAGAAGATCCATGTTGATAATCATTAGTGATAGCATGAGTTCGAGGTGGATGTCAATGTTTTCCTCTATATATCAGTATTTATGTGGTTCATAATCTTTTTGAATAATGGAATTATATTTTTAAGATACATCGTTTAATTTTATATTCATGAAAATTTCATAGTCATGGATTAACCACTAGCACTCCAACCAATCTAATGTCATATATATGATGGATTCCATGTATCCTAGTTGGGAAAGTATATACTGTATCCCAAAAATACTCTACATTCAGAGGTGGTATAGTTGGATACTAATATATTTTTTAATAATTATCCATTGAAGATCATATACCAGGGAGAAAAACATCTACATAATTAGACAACTCAACAAGTAAATGTACTCTAGTGAAACCAAAAGTATGAGTATATGACATGGGAATTGGTTGAAGACATAATTTAAAAGTACCCCCAAATTCACTAAGATTGTAATTTAAAATATAACATTTATGGTTATGGAGGAAGAATTTAATGGACAATAATTTTATATAGGGAATTTTCTTGTAGAATATTTAATTGGTTCATATTCAGTTAAATACATTTTTATAATGAACCACGTAAAATTATAAAACAAACTATGTTTTATTATATAAATTTCTACATTAAATTTAAGGTATAAATATTTCCATATTAAAAAAATGTATTCTAATTTTATATAAAATTTTAATAAGATACCAGTAATAAGAAATTTTTGTTCTACTCGATACACTAAATTAATCAGAGTCATTTAAAAATATAATAAATTTCGAATAATATTAGTCAGGAAATATTAATTTTTTTTAAAAAAAATATATCCTTGTGAAAATATATAATTTAATTAATAATTAATTAAATACGATTCATTTATACAATTTTGGAAATATATATAACCATAGAAATTCATCTTAATGGAAAAATAATTTGATAGTTGGAATTGTATTCATACTCATAGAATTGTAATTGAATTATTGTGAATAGTTTATTGAATTTTAGAATTGTAATCTCATATATATAAGTTTTAAATAATATATATGTATAATGTAAAATGATTCAATGACATATTTATATCATTTTATATGTAAATTAATTCTTTTAAATTTTAAAATAAGTATTCATATTTTAGGTAAACATAAATGTTTTATTTAATTTTTATGTAAAATATAAATATTTAAAATAATAATTATTATCATAAATTTTGTTAATAAATTAAATTTAAGATGTATTATAATGATATTATAATTTTTTGTGGCCATAATTAATTTTCCCATGGATCCGAAAATTGATCATAATAATATAAGAAGTATTTTTCAAACTAATTAGTATTTTATTTGAAAATAAAATTGCTCATATTTAAAAAAAATCACTTAATATGATTTTTTGAACAAAAAAAATTAATAAAGTTAAAGTGTTAATATTCGGTATTTTTCAAAAATAGATTATTTTTTGGTGAATTGTAAAATAAGAAAAAATATGGTAAATTTTTTTTGAAGAAAAATAAATGAATTTTTTAATCAACGATATTGTAAACCGCTAGTTAGAAATCAAATGAACCATTTAATATATATATAAAAATGAAAACATTTTTTGGAAGTCGTGGGAGTAAATTATTAACTAATGAATATATTATTAAAAAAACCTATATCCAGCCCTTATAAATATTATACCTCATCCCCAAAAACCTAATAGAATATCAGAGACATATCATGATTTTTTTCCTTCATTCCATTCCCAAAACCCTATTATATCTCATATTTGTACTATAATCATTCAAATAGATTCTTAATTCTTTATAGTGGGAATCATGAGAAGAGACAATGAATGAATGATGTGAACTCTAAATTCAATATCATTTAATTTTATTCTTATTTTACCACCAACATATGTTCTCTGTACACATATAAATTATAACCTATGTGTCCATAATATATATACATTTTATTATTATGGTAGAATATGTTAGTTTTAGACACTGAAGAATCATGTGGTGGTTGGAAATATATTAAAATTTCTTTTAAAAATCATATCCCAAACCCAAGTGCATAGATTTTTTAAATCAAATTAATTATTAGCATATTTAATATATGATTAAAAAATTAAATGGGATTATGATCATTTTGCATTGATAAATTGTGATCATCTAAAAAATCCCTTTCAAATTACATTTGTTTCATTGTGATGATTCAAGGATAGAATCTCTCTAGAGGTGATCTACACATACTCATAAAATATCTCAACAACACCACTAAATCTCTAGAGGCTGGCATGGTGAGTTGAATTTCTTGTGTTCTTCATTCGTTGTTTCTTAATCTTTGGCCTTGAAAATATTTCACATGCACTTATCGTTCATGATAGGAGAGGGAATAAAGATCCGAGAAAGAATTAATTGTGCACATCAATTCTATATTCTCAATTTATTGAAATATATTCACTATAGATATAGTCATCTATTTATTGAGTTCTGATTTAGGTTCAAATATTATTTAATTTAATTCCAATCATTAAATAAAATTTATTAACATTTATTAAACCCATTCCATGTAAAAATATTAAAAATATTATTATTTTTTGTGTTATTCAACCTACACAACAAAAAATATTATTTCATTGGCTTGTTAATTAATATATGTCATCGTACACTGTCTTCGTCCATTTGCACTCATTTTACATTTATTGAATACCCTAATGAATAAATATTAATAAATATGAAATTTTATAAAAAAATAATATTTCACATGTTTGAGAATAAATATTTATTTAATTAGTGTAATATATATAAAATTAATAAAATTATACCCTAGTAATGAGAATAATATTGATATCAATAATTAATTTCAAATTTTATTTAATATTGATCTATGTAAACTCATAATGTGTGACCGTCTTGGAATCTTTCTCATTTGAATTAGTTTGGCTTTCTTAATGTCAAATATTAATGTCTAGACACTGGTTATGGAACCCAATAAAATGAACATAATGTCACAACATTGAAAACCACAAGATAATACACATTATGTAGTACTATCACTTTTTCATAATATCTCATCATGAAGGTTACACAACTAGGTCATCAACCTATTTACATGATACTTCTTTCTTTAAAATTATTAAATTAACATGCTATTACACAATGGACATGGAATTTAATTTAACATTACTATTACAATTAAAGGGATGAGATAGTATATTCCATGATGAAAAGGGAAATCCTTCTCTAACTCATCAATTAATGACATGTAAATTGTGTCCCAATAAACATAACATACATCTTTCGTACATATGGGATGACGCTTTTGTTCATTAAATATAATGTTCAAGTCATGACATAAATGATGATAATAAACTCTACGAAACCACCCACACAAACTTATACATGTATGTAATATTACATGATACCACCAAAACCTAAATAATTTATACTAGTGGTTAGGTTCTAATAATCACCCATCTCGTATATTACCAATTCTGAACATTATGAGAAGAATCATTATCCTATTATGAGATCTCTCAAATGATGTTATAAATTCTATGTGTCCAATCATTGTGTTTTATTAAATAATATAAATATATTAATAATATTTTCATAAAACATGAAGTATCTCATCATAGTAAAAATAATTTATGATCTATTCAAGGATAAAAACACTCTAAATAATTATAACATTAAATACATGGTGAAAAATAAAAAATATGAATTAATATTTTAAATTAATCATCAATACATCGAATATATGTGTGCTAATTTTACTATCATTCATTCATAGGACACCAACTCTAACAAATTATAATATAGAATAACCTTGAAATCCTAAAAATTTAATTTTTCAATACCAAACATGATTATAATGTTTATCATGATTCAAAATGTCAATAAAAAGCTTATTTTTTTTTCTATATTGAAACTCTACTCACTAAAATATCACCTCTATAAGAAAAATGAATCAATATATGATACATTCTAATTATGTTCCTCACATGTTGATACAACCATGGATCTTATAAAATATCCCATAATACATTATAATATTTATAATTTTTTATAGGAACATTACTATATGGTAAAACATCATGCCCTTTGTAAAAGGTGTGTGTCCATATGGCTTCCTTTGCGGCCACAGAAGGTACAATATACATTCACTACACTATATAATCTACTAAATCATCCTTCATTGAGATCATCAACATCAAAAACCTCCATTCTATGTTAATATATATCCCATTTTTATTCATGTCATATTGATCAGTTTTGAAACAATAATATGAATGTCTTCTTATGATTAGTTCATAATATATTCTTTAGACCTGGAACATAACCTTAATTCACCTCAAGTACTTATGGAAACTCTTGAAAACACTTCCATTTATTCCATTAGAATCAACATGATATCATCCTACCACACTCAATGTGTATTAAACATCTTCTCTAGTACATATCATAGAATACATGGCTAACCCAATCGATGATGCATATGAAATATTTTCCATTCTATTTCCTTCCTCATATGTACGAGGAAACATTTTTCTGGAATGATGAATTCATTGAGACTCAAAAAATAATCTCATTTTGGATTATTATATACATATTCTATTAAAGATACTACCAATGTATGTAATTTTAAATACTCTAAGTAGCTTCATAGAGCTATCATGCTAGATCTTGATCCCATGAATTTGTGCTACTTCTCCCAAGTCCCTCATGGAGATTCATTTATTCAATAACATCTTACTAGACCAAAATACTGGTATTTATTTTCTTATGTGTAATATATTGTCAATATATATGTCTATGAAAATTAATGCACTCCCAAAAAACCATTTTGAGACAAAAGGCTTGCATACATACTATATGACACAAAATCCCATGAAGTATTTATCAAAACATGTTACCTAACCAAGAGTATTTCTCTAATAAATAAATGGGTTTCATCAATTTAATATCATATTATAATACTTATGAGTGGAAAATTATTTGGGTTGTATCATGTACAGATATTCTTAATGGTTCAAGTTGATGAATTATATTTTGAAATCCATTTCCAAAATATCATAGTCATGGTAAGACAAAATGTAATGAATAATAATATTGTATTTCAACATTGTAATAGGTTAAAAGGAATCATCATAGTCAATACCATTATATTGTCTAAACCTTTTTTCAAATAATCACAGATTATAGGTACGTACATGTACTTACATGTCCATTTTTATCTTGAATTACCATTTCCAACCAATGGGATTTACATATTCTAGAGTGTATACCAAAACCAAGGAATTATTTTTTTACATGGAATCTATTACATATTTGTTGTGTGACATCCTGGCTCGGGATCCAAAAAAAGTTACCCTGAGATGGTTGGCCACATATCCCCAATCATGCAACCCTGAATGATAGAGTGTTCCATGTAAAGACCCAAATCATGACGTACATGGAGATTAAATTACTTTTTCGGAATACTTAATACATAACATAAACAGACACCAATGGACCGTAATAGTTTAGTGTCTTTCGAAACTCGGATCATAATCTTCTAATCGTCGTGAAAGATCTTCAACATCTCCCATAAAGATCTTCCCCTTTTGTTTCCTTTCCTAAAACATTTCATTATATCCTTGGTAAAAGAATACATATAAAGGGTGAGCTCAAATTCTTAGTAAGGGTAAGAATGGAGAAAATAAAACAAACCAAATACATTTGAACATAAAAATATGAACATAATGTTTAAACATAAAAATCTTGAGCAATGACATAAAACATGGTAGTACGTAAGGCATAGATCATAATGGAACATCAAAAATGATAAAATAGCTTGGATATAAAACATGTAATTTTGGAAAAACATTATGCACATGATATGATTTCCATAGTAGCCAAGGCATTGCTGCCAAGACCATCATAGGGGACAATGTACCTTTCTTGAATCAAGTTCACTCCTCGTTTTAGTCCTGTAACATTGAATCCGATTAACTTACCGTTCCAGCCATGTCTATATCATGAGATATAAATCTTTACCCAATGCATTGGAGGGAGATATAGGTCCCACCCATCTTATAATGAAATCATTCTTTCTTATGCAACAAAATAAAATTAAGACATTCATCATAACACAATGAATAAAATGGGTTTCATAAACATCATCCCATCATCACATAATCCATATAAAACAAATGGATATCATTTCATCATAAGAACAATAACCCAATGTAAATAATAGAGACATTATACTTGAAACATAAACATGCTAAATAATGTCATCTTAGATAGAAAATAGTTTTGATAAAACACTTGAAATGAATTCTTGAGGAAAATATCCTTTCTTCATAAAAACCATTTTCTATTCACAAAATTATATTAAATTTTAAAAGAAAAGATTTTTTTTGAAAATATTCAAAAAAATATTGTAGATTATGCTTCATGAAAATGAAGAGTTATGAAACTGTAAAAATCCTTTCACGCCGTATAAGTTAAAAATAACATTCTTCTTGTACTTTTTTCAGAAAAGTCCAAAAGTTCCCCGTGAGGTAAACAAGAGTAAGATTAAATTCATAACATTTGGTAAATTTTAAAAATGGGTAAAAAGGACTATAAAAAATAAATGAAAACATTTTTAAAAAACATGGGCATGGTTGATAACAATAACCCCAGTAAATACTTACGAATAATAATCTTGGATAAGAACGAGATTTGAATAATTATCCCTTACCTTGTGTCCAATATGATTCATATATATCCGAACCTCTGTATAATGATTTAAATAATGTCATTTACTTATTACATAATAATATTCATTTTTATGATATCATATATGGTTCACTTATGACTTTATATTACCCGTTCTTTTGTAAATTCAATGTTAAAGTAGCGTTTTGGGTAAAATCGTTTCATTTATCGTACATGTTTGGAATTTTTGATGATGATATTATTATTAAATATATCATGATTTAATTACTTCCAAAATTTAAATCGTGATTTAAATATCATATATATTCAGTATATATATATATATATAATTGATAGATAAATGAAATGAAATACACCGTTCATGGAGAAGGTATGCCGTACATACGCATGAATGATGTTTTCTTTTCCTTACTGACATGATTGGAAGTAAGTAGATAACATGTATATGTATATATTCATAAATAATTTAGATTTATCATGTCATGTATTACATTATAATTCATCATATGTACTTTATAATCATTATTGAGTAGTTAACATGGAAAATGAATCTCATCGCGTCGTGGAGATGGTAATCTGTACGTACGCACGAGCAATGATATAGTTCCCATATTTATTGAATGGAATTGGATTGGATTATATAATATCATAGAATCAGTATGATGTTATAATAAATTTATATAGTTTTTCTTTACACCATTATACCCATCTAAGTATGGTGGTGGTGAAAAAAATACAGATTACACCACGACGTGGAGACGGTATTCTGTACGTACGCACACGCGGTGATTTCGTTTTCCATAGGATGGATAGAAGGTGAAATGGGGTTGTTTTATAATAACATATCATTATATAAGTAATAATAATTTTATTACTTTATAATGAAACAACTAAAGAAGAAGAAGTCGAAGAAGAGCGAAAACATGAAAGAATCGGAAGAAAAGATTACCTCTTCTTCGACGCACCTCTTTTAAGATTCCTCTTAAAGAAATATAGTTTGTCTTTTGAGAAGAAAGGAACCTCAAAAATGATTCTAGTTAAGTGGAGAAGATATATGGGTAGGGTTTTTCCGAGCTTCAAGGATCAAAATGGTTTGAAGAGATGAGGTAAGGGCGCCCTTTATATAAGTGAGGAGAGGGGCACCTTTGAAAAAACATAAAATATTATTTTATAATAAATTCATAATCGGTTTATAATAGCTTACAATTAATTTATTTAGAAGCTATAGTGGGGATGGGTCTAAATACTCTCAACCAATAGGTTTTATACTTGTTTAGGTAACTATTTTAACCTTATCTTTTAGATTTAAGTCTAAGTTAAATAATTTAACTTTTACTGTGTCTTCATGTTTTCTTACACTATATGGTTAATAAACTTACTATAACCAGCCAAAAGAACCCAATGTGGTTCATAATTAATATATATAATATTATATAAGTCATTTTGCCTATCCTTATATTTTTAGGAATATAATAATAATTAATTATATAATATTTGTTTTAAAAACTATTTTATGTCGATTTTGACACTATTTGGTAATTGATTTTTGTGAAACTCAAAATAGCATTATTAGTTCGGTAGAATATAATTACATCAATACTAACATGTCATATTAACCAATAAAATTAGTGTAATTCATAATAATTCAGAAATTACATTTATTTGGGTATTTATAATATCAATTACTTTAATATTTCATTATTTTGGTAATTACTACATCACCATTGTGTCATAAATAAATTAAATTTTTTAATGTCTAAATTTTTTTAAATAAAATAACATTATCTATAAATCTTTTTATTATTATAATTAATATTTATAGTCATATTTATCTTATGTATAACTCTATATTAAAAATGTATAAGTTATTAAACATTGATTTTAACTATTTTAACTCTTCTTTAAATAAATAATAATAAATGTCCTAATCTAATCCAAGTTGAACTAAAGGGAAAAATTTTATTCCTAAGGTTTTTTTTGGGTCTAATTACAATTATCAAATAGAATTAGAACATGTGTTAGGATAATAATAATATCATTTTTACCTTTAATTACCCTATTTACTTTTAACCGTGGTAAATAAAAGTAAACAGCTATTATTCGTCAAAAAATATTTTTATCTTATTGAACAGAATTTTACTCCTTGATATTAATCTTCTCTCTTGGATTTTTGAAATATTACTCAAAGAATCTTTAAAATTATGTTTTATGTATGTTTGCAAAAATCTCCTAGGAGGTAGGTAAAAGACAATGAAAAGTTCAATAAAATTTATTTTTATCTAATATTATTATTAAATGACTCCAATGAATTACATTGAAAATATATAGTTATTATGTATCAATTTTGACCTAAAATAAATTTAAATAAAATAAATAATTATTTAAATAAAAAGTCGGTTTTTAAATAGTAACCTAGTGTTTTCACTATTCATCAAAAATTGAATGTTTTCAGAAAAATACAAAAAATTTACCTTATGCTAATTTCGATATTCTGAATCCAAAAATGAATTTAAATTTTAAGGACAAAATTTATTAGATTTCAAAAACTGGGTATTACATTTCATAACGGCTAGTTTATATAACATATCGTTGTTTAGTGAAACTCGGTATTGCGTACAACACATGCTATCATGGAAGGACGTGATTGCGTGTAATACAAGACAAGTCATGGATGCGTGTAGTGCAAGCTCCTTTTGGTGTAGCATACAACACAAGACATCAATGAAATTAAGATGAATATTTTTCATAAAATATCAAGGTGTAACATTCTACCCCCCTTTAAAATGAATTTCACCCTTGAAATTCATCGGGGTTATAAATGGTTTACTACTCGAAAGTTTCTTTAATAAAAACCCACATCATAAAATAGAATACCATAAATTATCTTTAAAAAATAAAGTATAAAACATAACGGTTACCCAAATTAACTAATCACTAGGTTTCCATATAGGAGAACATAGTGAAAATATGGATATGGAAGAGAAATATAACCATCATGTTCTAATAGAGAGTGGTAGAGAATATGGCTATGAAAAAGCCAATAATCACAATGCCATAAATTTTTTATGATTTAAGGTACCATTTGATTCATCGGATATAAGGACACTATGACCAAATTTTTTTATTCATGATCATTTCCCTAATGTTGAAGAATTGTTGAATTAAAATAAATACTTACTTGATTTTGGCACAATCATACTGTTGATTGCGCCTTGAAAAATTTCCACATCATCTCTCAATGAAATGAAGATTAATTTGTCTTCCATGAAGTGTTAGAAGATGATGAGATAAAATGATAAGTCATTCCATCTATGTCACGAAAAAGGATAGTAAAAGTTATTAAATATACATAAGTCCATCTATAGTGAGATTAATCGTATATGGTTCCTAAAATGGACTTATACTTCATATATCATACCTCTTAATATAATAAAACTAGATTCTACTAACTAGGGACTTCCTGTAGGCCAGTGGTAGGTGATAAACTCATGTCAAAATTCTGTTGTGGGTTCGATTCCCACAGCCTTGTCCGACGCGATAGGTTGTCACCCATCTTACGGGTTATCCTTTATCTGAAATTGTACTATTACAGTATACCAGAAATAATATCGAAAAAATAATTTCTTGCCTTAATCAATACTATTTGATGTCCGACATAATCCATTTCAATCTTTAGACTTATATGAAGTACATCTTTCCAATCCTGTAGTATGAGGAAAACGATTATTGGAATATTCACACAACAAGAACATGAATACCTTCATCGATCCCCCATATATCATAAGATATATCTTGTTTATCACATTCCAAACATGTTAATACCTTAATCATGTATTCTTTTGAAACATGATTTGTCATAGCACCTTTGTGAAAACATAAATGATTTCAAAATATAACTCTTTCCAAAGACCAAAATCCCAAAATTTGTATATACTCAATCCATGATATCACTTTTTCCTTATATAAGTCATGAGCTCATGAATACTAACATACATATTATTTTCTCGTTATGCCTTTATTATGCGCATTTCATCTGCTTTCCAAAAAATATTTCAATCACATTTCATGGTTACTGGTACCATAAAAATATTGAAACCCCCAATGGACCAATACATAGATATTCCAATATACTATTAAAGTAACTCAAAAACATTATTCATGAATACCAATACATATACACATAAATCCATCATCTTCAATGATTTTCATGTAATATTTTATTCCTAGATTTATAAGTAACCTCTTAGGTTAGGGCATGGAGTTGGGTAATGCCCATGTTCTCCACAGATAATACAATGACCCCCAAAATATTTTGTCACTCTATGACCCTTATCTCCACATAGATAACATCTTCCCCTCCATTTGATGTATTCATCAAGGTTCATCTTCCCTTATTTTTAAATCTCAATCTTCCTTTCTATATGCTCCTCACCATGCGAACATGCATAAAATTCCTTCTTCCTCTTATTTGATGACTTTGAAATACAATTAATGTTCACCTTGTTATTCATATGTCGAAGGGACTGATTCGACATAATCATAATATCGTTCTCTCTAGGAACTACACAATTTCTTTCCATCAGATTCAATGTTAACATAATTCTATCTGGATCCCTCCATTGACTAAAACCAAAAACCAATGTGTAAGAAATAGTTAAAACAATGAGGAACCAAATAATAATAAAAAGTCACTTATGGGATGTCTACCTTATCACACATTCTTTAATCCATGATACCCTATGTTCACCCTAGATTTTTCATGACCGTAAAAATAATTCTAGGACTGTAACCTATAGTTATACTAAACCTTAGGGACATCCCTAGAAATACCATAGAAATATCTCTAGGGATCTCACTAAAGTTATCACATCCTAGTTTCCAAAGTTTGACTAAACCTTTCCTCCGATTCCAACTATAAAGACCCAAAGCTTGACTTACATGGACATTACATTACTTTTGCGGAATACTTAATACATAACAAAAATAGACACCAAAGGAATGTAATAGTTTAGTGAATTTGGGAACTCAGAACATAAAATTCTAATCATGGTGAAATATCTTAAACATCTCCCTTAAAGATCTTCCTCTTTTTTTTCTTACCTAAATCCTTTCTTTATATACTGGGGAAATGAAAACATATAAAGGGTGAGCTCAAATTCTCAGCAAGGGTAAGCACGGAGAAAATAAAACAAACCATATACATTTGAACATAAATACATGAACACAATGTTTAAAAATAAAAATCATGAGCAATGACATAAAACATGGAAGTACGTCAGTCATAGATCATAATGGAACATCAAACATGATAAAATAGCTTGGAAATAAAACTTTTAATTGTGGAAAAACATTAGGAACATGATAGGATTTCCATAGTAGCCATGGAATTGCTACCAAGACCATCTTAGTGGAAAAAGTCCCTTTTTGAATCGAGTTCACTCCTCGTTTCAATCATGTAACACTAAACTGGATTAACATAACATTATAGCCATGTCTATATCATGAGGTATAAATCATTACCCAATGAATTGGAGGGAGATATAGTTCCCACCCATCTCATAATGAAATCATTCTTTCTTGTGCCACAAAATAAACTTAAAACATTCATCATAACCCAAATAATAAAATGGGTTTTATAAACATCAACCCATCATAACATAATACATATAAAACAAATGGATACCATTTCATAATAATAACAATCACACCATGTAAATAATATACATATTATACATGAAACATAAACATGCTAAAGAAAATCATCTTAGATGGAAAATACTTTTGTTAAAACACTTGAAATCAATTCTTGAGGAAAATTTCATATCTTCTTCAACATCATTTTCTTTTTAAAAAATTACTTGAAATTTTAAAAGAAATGTTGTTTTTTGAAAATAGTCATAAAATCTTGTAGAGTATGCTTCATGAAAATTAGCTGTTATGAAAATGTAAAAATATGTTCACGCCGTATAAGTTAAAAATAATTTTCTTTTTATACTTTTGTCAAAAAAGTCAAAAAGTTCCCCGTGTGGTAAAAAAAGTATTATTCCTTTCATAAAATGTGTTAAATTTCAAAAATGGGTAAAATGGACTTTAAAAAATACATGAAAACATTTTTAGAATACATGGTCATGGATGATAACAACAACCCCAGTAAATACTTATGAATAACAATCTCCGATAAGAACGAGATTTGAATAGTTATCCCTTACCTTATGTCTGATATGCTTTGTATATATTAGAACCTACTGTATAATGATTTAAATAATGTCATTGACTTATTATAGAATCATATTCACTATTATGATATCATATATGCTTCACTTATGACTTTATATTACTTGTTTTTTGGTAAATTCCATGTTAAAGCAGCGTTTTGGGTAAAATCGTTTCATTTATCGTACATGTTTGGACTTGTTATTATTGATATTTTTATTACTTATATAATGATTTAATTACATCCAGAATGTAAATAAGGATTTATATAACATATATATTCAGTATATATATATATATAATAGATAGATAAATGAAATGAAATACACCGTTCATGGAGACAGTAGGTCGTACATACGCATGAACGCTGTTTTATTTTCGTTGTTGACTTGAATGGAAGTAATTAAATGAAATATATATATATATATATATATTCATAAATACAGTAGCTTTATCATGTCATATATTACATTATTATTCATTATATATACTTCAAAATCATTCATGAGTGGTGAACATTGTGAATGAATCCCATCGCGTCATGGAGACGGTAATCCGTACGTACGCACGAGCAATGATATCATTCCCATATTTATTGAATGGAATTGTAGTGGATGATATAATATCTTATATTTAGTATGATTTTATAAAAACAATATACAATTTTTTTTACACCATTATACCCATCCATGTAAGGTGGTGGTGGAAAAAACAGATTACACCACGGCGTGGGGACGGTATTCCGTACGTATGCACGCGTAGTGATTTCATATTCAGTAGGATGGATAAAAGGTGAAATAGGGTTGTTTTATAATAACATATTAGTATATAAGTAATACTGATGTTATTTCATTATAATTAAACAACTGAAGAAGAAGAAGTTGATGAAGAAAAAAACGTGAAAGAATCTGAAGAAAAGATTACCTCTTCTTCGACGAACCTCCTTTAAGCTTCCTCTTAAGGAAGTAGAGTTGGTCTTTTGAGAATCTCGGAACCTCCTAAAATTTCTCTAGGGAAGTGGATAAGACAAATGGTTAGGGTTTGGCCGATCATCAAGGCTAAAAAGTGAGTGACGAGAAGAGGTATGGGGTGGCCTTTTTATAATGGAGGAGAGGGGCACCTTTGGAAAAACATAAAATATTATTTTATAATAAAGTCATATTCAGTTTATAATAGATCCAAATTGTTTTATTTAGAATATAAAGTGTGTATGGGTCGAAATAAGATCACCAAATAGGTTTTTGACATGTTTAGGTTACTATTGTAACTTTAATTTTTAGATTTAACTCTAAGTTAAATAATTTATCTTTTACTGTTTGTTCTTGTTTTCTTACACTATATGGTTAATAAACATACTATAATAAGCCAAAAGAACCCCAAGTGGTTAAATATTAATATATATAACTATATTTAAGTTATTTGGATGAAAATTATATTTTTAGGAATATAAAAACAATTAATAATATAATAATTTTTTATAAACTATTTTATGTCAATTTTGACACTATTTGGTAATTTATTGTTGTGAAAATCATAAAAGCATGATTAGTTAGAAAAAAGTTTATTAAATCAATAATAACATGTCATATTAACATATAAAAGTATTTTAATTCATAAAAATTCTCAAATTAAATTTATTTGGGTATTTATAATATCAACTATTTCAATATTTCATTATTTAGGTAATTATTTTATCACCATTGTGTCATAAATTAATTAAATTATATATTGTCTAAAAATTATAAATAAACTACCATTAGGTAGGAAATATTTTTATCTTTAAAATTAATATTTATACTCTAATTTATCGTACGTATAACAATATATTAAATATTTGTTTAGTTATTAATCTTTGATTTTAACCATTTTAACTCTTCTTTAAATAAAATAATAATAAATGTCCTAATCTAATCCAAGTGGACATAAAGGTTAATATTTTATTCCTAAGGTTGTTTTTGGTCGAATTAAAATTATCAAATAGAATTTGGACATTTGTTAGGGTAATAATAGTATCATTTTTACCCTAAATTACCCTATTTACTATTAACCTTGGTAAATAAAAGTAAAAGGTTACTATTCACCAAAAAATATTTTTATCTTATTGAACCACATTTTACTCGTTGATATTAACGGTGTCTCTTGGATTTTTGAAATTTCACTCACAAAGGAGAAAAAATTATGTTTTATATATGTTTGAAAACAACTCATTGGAGGTAGGTAAAAGATGGTGAATAGTTCAATAAAAACAATTTTATCTAAAAATATTATAAAATGACTCTAATTAATTACATTGAATTTATATAGGTATTATGTATCAATTTTGAAATAAAATAAATATAAATAAAATAAATAATAATTTAAGTAAAAAGTTGGTTTTTAAATAGTAACCTAGTGTTTTCACTATTCATCAAAAATGGAAAGTTTTCATAAAAATACCAAAAAATAACCCTAGGCTAATTTCAATATTCGGAATCGAAAAATGAAGTCCATTTTGAAAGATAAAATTTATAAAATTTCCAAAAGTGGGTATTACTATTCATAACGACTAGTTTATATAGCATATAGTTGTTTAGAAAAACTCAGTAATGCGTACAACACACACTATCGTGGAAGGTCGTGATTGCGTTCAATGCAAGCCAAGTCAGGGATGCATGTAGGGAACTCTCCATTAGTTGTAGCATACAAAACATGACATCAATGAAATTAAAAAGAATATTTTTCATAAAATATCGGAGTATTACATTCCAACTAGCAGCGAGGGTCGGGTAAATTAGTCTTTGGGAGACTGTACCCTATGTTATCTAAATAAAACACCAGTATAAGAAAATAAAAATATCCATGGATATAATCGTATAACTAAAAAAAATCCATGAAATTTGTTAGTCAAAACTAGTAGATACAATAATCAACTGAAATTTAAAACCTACTATGAAAGTGAATGTGCCATGTGTCTATAATGAACGTCAATGTTATAACACAACAACTCCAAAACATGTCTCGAACAGCTTCTGCTTCCCTCTCCCAGGCTCTAATCACAAACAACAACCTATCATAGGGCCTTTCCCTTATCATGTCCTATATCATTAATGTCTCCTCAGGTTTTTGTCCGATAACCTGAATAGGGTGTGAGTACAAATTAGTAGGCCACCACCAATATTTCGAGAAACGTTTCCATTCAAATGATAGTGCATGAAAATTAATACAACAATAAATACATTTCATAATTATAAAAGTTATCACATTGTGATTTAAACATTAATCTTCACAGTAGGATAATTTCATCTAATTTTTCCCTTTTGAATCATCAATCAATATCAATTATCATTTAGTGTAGGTCAGCATGTCAATCACCCTGAATATAATTTGAATCATAATTTGTTATTATCATTAATCAATTTGTGTAGGACTTCATACCTAGCACCAAAAATATCATTTGAATCTTCATTCATTATTATCATCAATCATTTGGTGTATGATGTCATGCCTAGGACCACAAATCCTGTGAGTGTGAGACTTCATTCATAACTATCCAACATTCATTTAGTGTAGGTCATCATGATTAGAACCCCATAATATCATGGTTATATAACTGTTGGGGAAGATTTCCATGTCTATATCCCAAATTTTAATTGCTCTAGGAATCCATGTCTAGTACCACAAAATCTATATAATTTAATCATCATTTAATTCTCGTGAATTTTAAACATTATTCATTTACTAATCAAATTATTAGTTAAATATTCCAATGGATGTTAGTAAATTCAACAATTAACTAATCATATAACCCATTAAATAATTCATAAATGAATTAATAAATCTATACCATTTTCATTCCATAATCAATTCTTCTCAAATAATTATCCATTTAAAAACCATAAAGTCATAATTAATTTTCACAATTTATTAGATTTTGTTAAATCTTGACACATAATTAAATTTCCTTATTAATTATCAATAGTCATCATCCTAGAACATTATTAATTCCCACCATTAATTAACATACACATCCAATCATAATTCCATAATTAATTTTCCCCCAGCAATTATCTTTCCATATTCAAATTAATAACTCTATTACAGAATCAAATATCCAAAATATCAATTATGGAACACCCCATCATTTGGTCAGGGGGTAAATTATCAATTAAATAACCAAGGAAATTCACATGTCGAATCAATATTCATAATTAACTTAATTTAGGAATTCAACTATCTGAGGTAAATTAATAAACTCATAAACTCATAAACACGTAATAAATTATGACTATGGGTGTTTTATTTAGACCACCTACCATAGTTTTTTGATCGAGGGTAGCCCAACATAATTTACCAAATTCTTAGTGGCACAACATTGTTGATCAAGTTTCAGATATAAATCCATAAACAAAAATTAAGATCAAAGGAATCTTGATCTTGAAAATAAAGATATGGATCCACAATCCTTTATCTAGATCTCAACTCATAGGTTTAGATCCACAGAAATTGTGAAGATCTCCCATGATAAGATCAAGGAATATTGGATGAATGAATGAGAGAACCAACGGGATGAAATCCACTTACTGGTAGGAGAGCTAATCTTCGATTCGAGAATATGATCTTGAAGAATGATGTTCGAATCACCTTGGAATCTCTCCAAGAGACTTTGGGAACAACTACAATTTTCCAAGACCGAGGAAAGGATGAAATATGAATGTCACAATGGTTCAGGTGGCATTAAAAATCATTTTCTATATTAAAATCCCATGCGCATGGTTTTTCGGTCAGAGACGCACTGTTAGGGAAAGCCGTGCAGACTTCAATATCCTGTTTTGCACGATTGTCACAGTTTGGTCACATAGTTTTACAAACATTTCACAAACCATGCATAGCCCACTGTCCATTAGTTTTTATAAATAATTCACCAAAATTCACCCCAATCCATAACTCTAAATAAAAGGTACATAAAAACATCTAAAAGTACTTAAAATGTGCCTGAGTTGACTCTTGAAATTGTCGTGATCTAATAATATCCCCATCATATAAGAGATCATCCTCAATCTGCACTGTAGAACTTCTCTAGGGTTACAAGATAAAAATTTTGGGACATTGATCCCTCCTACCTACCTCCTGTTCGCATGTTTCTTTGTGAACATTTATATGTTTACATAACACTTGAACTAACAACACGATATTTCCTCCTAACAATTACTCTCTACAACCCATCATACATATCATACTCTCCTTAAAGGATGAATCTATCTCCATATCAACCTCTTCTACGTCTATCATTTGAAATAGGCCAGGTTGATACCTCTATAATAGTGACACATTGAAAAAAATCATGCATTAAACTAAACTTATGTGGTTGTTATAATCAGTACACCACATGCCCAAATCTCTTTAGCACCTCAAACGGTGCCACAAACATGGGCGCTAACTAGCCCTGCCACTTTATCATTTGTTGACCCAATCTAAGAGACACCCAAAGGAAAAAATGATCACCATCTATATACTCTAGGGGTAATCTCTATCTATAATCATATGACATATGTCTTCTCTGAGTCGTAGCCACATGTTTTCGAAACAACTGTATCTTCTTCGATGTTTCTCGAATGAGACATAGTCCCAACAGCCCTTACTCACCTACCTTTAACCAACATAGTAGTGATCTACAAGGTCTACCATAAAGTGCCTCATAATTATCCATTTGTATACTTTCCAGATTACTATTGTTATATAGGAAATCCACTAAATCCATTTTCTTCCCCCAAGAACCACCAATTTCAAGCACACATGATCACATCTTATCACGTAACACCTGTAGGGTACACACATACTTTCCATACATCTATGGGTTGAAGGTCATAATTAACAAAACGTGTGTACCAAGCTCCTTCGGTAAACCCTACCAGAATCATGAACTAATTTGTGAATCATGATCTGAAACAATACTATGTGGATCCAGATTCAAACAACTATTTCCCTTACGTAATGTTCTCCAAAATTATCAACTATAAAGGTTTCATTAATAGCAATGAAGTGTGATACATTTTCAGATGATCCACAAAGACCCAAATAGATACATTATTCTTAATATTATGTGGAATTCTAATTGTTAAATACATATTCAAATTACCCAACATTCATTATAAAATAGGCAAAAATTGCAATAGGGTTATAGGTTTTTGATGTTATGCTTTCACCTGCTGATAGGTGAAACATTGTTCCAAACCATACTATCTACTTTTTCATTACATGCAACCAAAATTTCCGCTGAAGGTAATGATATATTTTTGTCACACCAAGATGTACCACCTACCATGAATTATGAAGTTTTCTGATGAGTTCATCTTGCGTACATAGAGTCACAAAATACCATTTTTTCACATAGATTTTCTCATCCTAATCTATTTTCCAGTCTGAATGTGTCTCCCCACCAACAAGGATTTCTCTTATGGAAATGTTTTTTGGATCCTCATACTGCCTATCCCTAATACATCTCAAGAGCATTTTACCCACTTCTATAGAAACAATATTCATCCTCTTCTGTATGTCCTAAACTAGCACATGCATTTCCTCTAACAAAGTCATCATCTTCCACTTTGCACACTACTCATGTACCAACTATGTCTGAGTTTTTCTACTCAAGGCATCAACCCCCAATTCCCCATTCCAGGGTATATTCCATTTCAAAATCATAGGAATTCATATACTCAACCCATATTTTCTACTAAATATTCATGTTTTGTTGTGAAAAGATATTCTTCGGGCTTTTGTGATCCGTAAAAACTATAATCATTTCAACCAAAAGATAGTTTCGCCAACACATATGATTGTAAACCACTTCGGCCAACTAAAAGTCATGAATAGTGAAATTTCTTTCATGTGGCATCAACTACTGAGATGCATAAGCAATGACTCTACCCCCATGAATCAACAAAGAACCAAGTCCGACCCTAGAAGAGTCACACTACACCATGTACTCCTCACTCGACACAGGTCAGATCCAAATTGGTACTAAAGTCAAGAACTTATTCAACTCCTGGAATGCAATATTGAATGCTTCTATCCAAAAACAATTATCCCCTTATTGGTCAAAATATTTAGAGTTTTATCCAACTGGGAATAGTCCTCGATGAATCTCCTATAATAACCACCTAATCAAAGAATGATTCGAATATCAAAAAAATTCACGGGCTGCTCCCATGAAATATCTTCTTACACTTTTTCATGGTCAACAACCACACCTTAATCTATGATTATATTCCCAAAAATCTTTACCTTTTCAATCAAAAACATACATTTAAATATCTTGGAATATATCTAATGCCATATAAGTTTACAAATAATGATTTCATGATGTTGAGAATGATGGTCATGAGTCTTTGAGTACACTAAGATGTCTTCCAAAAACACCTACACAAATTGATCTATATATGGATGAAAGATCATATTAATCAAAGCCATAATCACTACTACAACATTTTTTAACCCAAACGGCATTAAAAAAACTCATAATGTCTATTCTTTCTTCTGATATAAATACATGGTATATCAGAGGTCCAAACTCTTAGCTGATGATACCCTAATCTATGATCAATATTTCAAAACACACTACCCCCCTTTAGCTTGTTAAACAGATCATCGATACACGTAAATGTATATCAATTCTTCATAGTCAATTTATTCGACATCCGATAATCGGTACACAATCGTAAACTCCCGTCATCCTTCATTGTATACAAAATAAGTGATCTCTAAGGAGATGTAGATGGAACGATAAATAATTTATCCTCAAACTCCTCCAACTATGTTTTGAGCACTTAATGCTTTGTCAGTTCCATTCTGTAAGATAGAATAGATACCGTATCATCCCCTAACATAAGATCAATAGTGAATTCCACATCTATCTCTATTGGAAACCATAATTAGTATTCAAGAAGGAAATATTGAAATAGTTCTACTACTGTTATAATAATGTCTTTTATACCACTCCGATCATCCATCAAAAGACTAGAAACTTGTGCCAGGATCTCTCCCCGTTGCTGAGTAATTAGCCCGGCTCTTTTTCCATGGATATCACATTCTCCATGAAGGACCTATTAATCACCATAATTATATACAAAGGTCACTATCCTGAAGTAACAATCAATGTTGGATTGATGTGCGACTAGCCAGTCCAAACCCATAATCAGATCAAATCCCATTATATCAAGGACATAGATAACCCAAAAGAAAAAGATACTCTATGATCTCTAGTGAACATCTCTAGCATAAAAATATATCCCTAGTTCGTGTTCCAAATGGTGTTTTGGTAATCATCATCCTTCTTAGGGACTCCACCTCCATGATAATGACATTAACAAGATTTTCATATATGAAGGAATGAGAGGCACCAGTATCAAAAAGGTTGTAGCTATGTAGAAACAACTAGAATAGTACCTCTCACTATCGATGGACCAGCCTCACAGTCCATATATGTTGGGTAGACTACATTTAACGGTCATACCCCGCTTTTATGTGGTGTCGTCTGACTCCCCTGAGTAGCACCACTCTACTTATATACGTGATCATTTTCTGAAGCACCATGTCCACTACATCTACAACCTCTTCTTGTATAACTCCAGATTCTAGAATTATATGGTATACAAGGCCCCCTTCCCACACTCTGACTATGAGTAGCTTCTCCCTCAGCACTATCCTTTTTCTTCTACCTAGATAACCTCTTTAAATGTAACATTTTTCCACAATATCAGCACTCCACTAGTGGTCAAGGAAAATGGTTGCGATATTGTTCATGCATACCGCACTAGTGGAAAGGAACATGATAATGATCTATTGTAATTGTCTATCCTGAATTCCAACCATACTATCCACAATCATGAATAAAATTCTTCTGATTGCACTTCCTGCTTTTAAATGGCACACTCCCTAATCATCTAGCTACCTGTCAGGTACTAGAATCCTCTTTCAGGTTCCCCTATAATATAAGATTCTGATAAACCACTTTTGAAAAAATTCCTTAGCCTAATGATATTACCTTGGAACATAATTTCAACCATAATTCCATCCTGAAATCTTTTTGCCAATGATGCCACATCTAACACCAAAGATAAGGCAAAACACTGTAAATCATTGAAATGTTCAGTGTACTCTAGTATGGACAAGATTCCTTGTGTTAGATGCATAAAATATGAAGCCTTATCTTGTCTTATCATATCTGGATTGAAGTGTTCCATGAACTTCTCCAAAATATCCATCCATAATATATGATATGTATTTCCAGATTGTAGCTGAATGTCACACCACTGTTTTGCAGAACCCAGCTGAATATAAGCATCCAACTTGACCATTCTCTCAACCAGAGTCTCAAAATGGTCATGTATCATCTCTATGGATTCAATCTAGAATTCAGATCACTCAAGTCCACCATCTCGAGTAAAATATGTATGGTGATGCAGCTGAAACTACCATGTCAACTCAGGAATTCTTTTATGAACCCACCCTAGGTTTCTATCCCTGAATTGCATTAAATGAGCGATGTTATCTTGGAACTATTCACCTTTTTCCTCATCCTGCACCTATTGTGCCTAAAGCACTATGTCTAAAAGTTCATTCAGAGTCATACCCCTCGGTCTCTCACAAAACAACCATTGGGTGGGTATATATTTAAAAATCCTAAAGTGCATCTCAGGTCACATAAGGGAATCTTATAACATTTACATTAGTGAAAAAACTTACAAAAAAATCCCAACGACTATCTTTCCCCCTTTTCTCATGATATGGTTAACTCGGTGGCCTTTTCACTACCCATAACCATATTACACCGATTTCTTGGTTAACAAGGACATATTAACTCTCATTAATTAATTCCTCCATTAATTATACACATTATCTCAAATTAATTAATTTAAAAATTAATTAATTAATCATTCCAATTTTAGAAATCAATTTTTTCATTAGACATAGATTTTTTCTCATTTTGAATAATTATTTCAATCTTGAAACATGGAAATTTTTTGAATGATCAACAACTTACTCATTACTCATTTTCCCATGAGTGCCTAGTATGATGCACTCCAAAAAAAACAATCATGCCTTTTTAGTACACGAATCCAAATGAAATTATTTTCAAAACAAATATCACATATCACCATAACTGTGTCACTCATGGTTAAATATTATTCAACTGTAACAAAAAAATTGATCACAAAAATCCCACCTTGAGTGCTCAAATTTTCCCTCATACATAGGTTTGCAACAACCATGAACGAGATCATTACCCAGCCTAAACTCTTCCTAGTCTCGTTTTATACTTTCCCAAAGCAGTAAGACAAAATAAGAAGAAATAAATGAAAAATCCTTTGATACGACTTCGTGACATCTCGACCAGGGAGCCACTTAACGGTGCCCTGAGCTGGTTGGCCACATGCCCTCAAGCATGCCTCCCCGTATGTTATAGGGTGATGACTAGAAGTGAGTGTCTGGTAATTCGGTCTTGGGGAGACTATACCATCTGTTGTCAAAATAAAACACAAATAGAAGCAAATAAAAATGACGAAGTACAGAAGTGTATAAATAACCAGAACAAGGAAAGTGAATTTGATAGTCAAAACCAAGAAAAACAATACTCAGCTGAATGAAAAAACATGCTATGACAATGAAATTTCCATGTGTCTACAATAATAGTCAATGTATATACACAAAGACTCTAAAATGGTTCCAAACTAAGTCTACTTATCTCTCTCATGCTCCAATATTAATCATCAATCTATCTTAGTTCATTTCACTTATCATATCCTGAAAAAACAATGTTTTCTCAGGTTCCGATCAGGAATCCCAAATAAGGAGTGATTAAAACTCAGCAGGCCACCACTAACAGTGTTTAAAATAGGTATAGTCAAAATATAGTGCATTAAATTTAATAATTCAATAAATATAATGAAAAATTTAAATAGTTATCACATCATAATTTAATCATTAATCATCAAATTAGGAAAAGTTCCATTATTTTTTCCTATTTGAATAATAAATCATTTGGTGTAGGTATTCATGTATAGAAACCCAAATCATATTTGAATCATCCTTTATTATTATAATTAATCATTTGTTATATGACATCATGCATTGGACCACAAATATCATTTGAATCATTATTCATTATTATCATTAATTATTCACTATATGATGTCATCCCTAATGCCATAAATAATGTGGGTGTAGGGTTGCATGCCTAGAACTCCAATTCACATTCGGTGTAGGTCTTCATGCCTAAAACACCATAATCTCAGGCATGGATAACTATTGGGGTGGAATTCTATGTCCATGTACCAACTTATAATCGGTCTAGGATTCCATTCCTTGCACCACAAAATATCATCCATTTAATCAACATTTAATTTTAATGAATTTTCCACATTATTCATTTACTAATCCAATGATTAGTTAAACTTTTCAAAGTCAATTAGCCAATTCAACAATAAAATAATCATATAACCCATTAAAAAATTCATCAATTAATTAATCAATCAGTTCCATTCTCATTCTATAATTAATTATTCACAATTAATTATCTATTTCAATACCCTCAAGTCATAATTAATTCCCAAAATTAATTATCATTAATCAAATCATGAAACCTATATATTTCTCAAAATTAAATATATTTGGTCTTCTCAATGCAATATAAATAATTCTCACCATTAATTATCTTACGTAGCCAAACATAATTTCATAATTAATTTTTCTTCAATTAATTATCTCTCTTAATTCAAAATAATTTTCCAATTAGAATATAAAATCATTAAAATATCAATTTGGGACCCCCATCAATTTTTCTATTGTCCAATAATCAATTAAATTACCAAGGAAATTCTAAAGTCAAATACATATTACTAAATACTTCAATTTTGGAATTAAATTATCCTAGGAAAACCTGAAAACTCATAAAATCGCACTCATATAATAAATCTTGTCTATTGGAGTTTGATTTAGACCACATAAATCTGTTTCTTGACAGATGTTATCCCAAAAAAAATTCCAAAATTATGAGAAGCACAACATTGTTTATCACCTTTTAGATCAAAATCCCTATACCAAAAATATTATCCAAGTCATCTAGATCATGAAAAATAGATCTAGATCAACAATATCAGATCTATATCTCAACACATAGGTTTATAATATTGAATGTAACAGCCCAAGATTTTATAAAAAATTTTCTTTTTAATTTTATTAAGGTCTTGTATTGTACGCTACACCAAAAGGAGCTTGCACAACACGCATCCTTGTCTTACCTTGCATTACACGCAATCGCGACCTTCCTCGATAGCGTGTGTAATACGCAATACCGAGTTTCACTAAACAACGATGTGCTATTAAAATATTATTAAAACTAGCTGTTATAAATAGTAATAACCACTTTTTAAAAATTCTGTAAATCTTATTTTTCAAAATGAACTTCATTTTTGGATTCGGAGTATCGAATTTAGCCTAAGGTGAAATTTTGGTACTTTTCGGATAACTTTCATATTCTGATGAATAGTGAAAATTACTAAATTATAATTAAAAACAACTTTTTTAATCGAAATAATTAATAGTGATAAATCATTAATTTGAGTGGTTTTAAAGTATATTTAGAATATATTTTTACAATTTAATACAATGTTGGTCATTGGATGTAGTTTCACATTTAAACTAGACATAAACAAGTGTCAATCTTTTGATAGATATTGTTTCTTAAAAACACGGTATTTGTTTTAACAGCGGGATTTAATTATAAAATTAATTAATGCAACTTTTATGTTATGAATTTGGTAAAATAGACTTCATTTTTGAATTCAGAATATGAAATATAGCTTGGGATGAAATTTTGGAATTGTTCTGAAAAACATCAATTTTTTTATGAATAGTGAAACTACTAAGTGGTAGGTTAAAAACTGAATTTTGCATAAAACTTAATTTTACCGCTTCTGTGAATGGAATTTCGAAAATCCGAGAGACACGGTTAATATCAAGGACTAAAATGTGGTTCAATGAGAAGAAAATAATTTTTTGGTGAATAGTAACTTTTTACTTTTTTTACCACGGTTAATAGTAAATAAGGTAACTAAGGGTAAATATGATATTAATATTACCCTAACATATGTCCTAATTCTATTGGACAAGTGTAATTCGACCAAAAACAAACTTAGGAATAAAATATGACCATTTAGGCCCACTTGGATTAGATTAGGACATTTATTATTAATTTATTTAAAGAAGGGTTAAAATAGTTAAAATCAAATTTTAATAAGTAAATCATTTTTAATATGGGGTTATACATAAGATAAATTCGACTATAAATATTCATTAGAAAGCTAAAAAGATTTCCTACATGATGGTATTTTATTTGTCATTTTTAGACATCAAATAATATAATTTATTTATGACACAAAAATGATGCAGTAATTATCTTATTAATGAAATATTGACATAATTGATAATATAAATACCAAAATAAATGTAATTTAAGACTTTTTATGAATTCCACTAATTTTCTAGGTTACTATGATATATTAGTGTTGATTTAATCAACTTGGTGCGAACATATAATTCTGTTATGACTTTCACAAAAATCATATATCAAATAGTGTCAAAATTGACACAAAATAGTTTTTAAATCAAATATTATATTATTAATTGTTATTTTATTCCTAAAAATCTAAGGTTCGGCCAAATGACTTAGATAAGGATATATGTATTAATTATATACAATTTGGGGTTCGTTTGGCATGTTATAGTGAAAGAAAACAAAAAGACACGGTAAAAGTTAAATTATTTAACTTAGAGTTAAATCCAATTGATAAGGTTAAAATAATACCCTAAACTTGTATAAATCCTATTGGTTGATAGGATTTCGACCCATCCCCACTTTATCTTCGAAATAAGACCCTTTGGAACCATTATATAAAATAATATTTTGAGATATTCCTAAGGTGCCCCTCTCCTCCCCTATAAAAGGACACCTCCTCCCCCTCCTCCTCACACCAATTTGAGCACTCAAGCTCGGCCAACCCCTGCCAAAATCTCTTCTCCACTTCCCTAGCAACATCCTAGAGGTTCTGGTCTTCCTCAAAGACCAATTTTAGTGCCCTAAGAGGAGGTCTCAAAGAGGCACTTCAAAGAAGAGGTAATTACCGTTACCAATTCTTTCATCTTTATTTCTTCTTCCACTTCTTCTTCTTAGGTTGTTTCATTATGAAGTAATAACATCAGTATCACTCATATACTGATATGTTATTATAAGTATGAGACAACCCTATTTCACCATCTATCCATCCTACGGAAAAAGAAATCACCGCGCGTGCGTACGTACGGAATACCGTCTCCACGCCGTGGTGTAATCTATTTTCCACCACCACCTTACATGGATGGGTATAATGGTGTAAATAATAACTATACATAGTTATTACAACATCATATTGATTCTGATATATTGTATAATCCACTTCAACTCAGTTCAATATTTATGGAAATGATATCATCGCTCGTGCGTACGTACGGACTACCGTCTCCACGACGCGATGAGATTCATTCTCCATGTTAACCATTTAAGAATGATTATAATGTATATATAAGAAATATTAATGAAATATATGACATTATAAAGCTACTGGATTTATGTATATATACATATGTATGTCATCTACTTACTTCCATTTCAAGACAATAAGGAAAGTAAAACTCCGTTCATGCGTACGTACGGACTACCGTCTCCATGAACGGTGTTTTTCATTTTACTTATCTATCTATTATATATATATATATACTGAATATATATGATATATAAATCATATTTTATATTCTGGAAGTAAGTAAATCATGATATAAGTAATAATGATGTCAAGAACAACAAGTCAAAACACCTAAGATAAATGAAACAATTTTACCCAAAACGCTTCTTTAACATGGAATTTACAAAAGAACGGGTAATATAATGTTATAAGTGAACCATATATGATATCATAACAATGAATATGATTCTAGAATAAGTCAATAACATGATTTAAATCATTATACATGAGGTTCGGACACTTACAAAGCAAGTCGGACCTAAGGTAAGGGAGATATCACAATCTCATTTTTATCCGAGATTGTTTATTCGTAAGTATTTACTGGGGTGTATTTTATCATCCACATCCATGTTTCATCAATATGTAATATTATTTACATCCACCTACAATTGGTTAAAATCCATTTTTACCCTTCGGTGAGTTTTTAGTAATATGTATGAAAGGAATCTTTTGTCATTTTTTTGTACGAGGTACTTTTTGACTTTTCCGACAAAAGTACGAAGAATGTTTTTTTTAACTTATACGGCATGAATGGATTTTTAAAACATTATTTCTAAGAAGCTTCCTTTACAAGTTTTCAAGTTTATTTTTAATCAACTTCTTTTAGTTTAAAGTTGTATGACATGTTAAGAAAGGAAAAATGTTTTTGAAGTAGAAAGGATATTTTCCTCAAGAATAAAGTTCAAGTGTTTTATCAAAATTATTTTCCATCTAAGATAATAAAAGGGTTCTGTTTTTATCCCTATTATTACATTGATTTGATCATGTTGTGATGGAATTATTTTTATGAATTCCATTATCTTATATGAATTTATTTATGATGTCATGATGTTTCAAGAATCCCATTTTTGTTACATGTGTTATGCGATGATGTATGTTTTATGATTATGTGGAACACATAAGAAAGGATTCATTATAAGATGGGTGGGACCTATATCTCCCTCCAATGCATTGGGTAAAGATTTCATATCTCATGAGATAGACATGGCTGGAATGGTAGGTTATACCGGTTCAGTGAAACAGGACTGAAACGAGGATTACTCGATTCAGAAAGGGACTTTGTCCACTAAGATAGTCTTGGCAATGAGTCTTGACTAACAAGAAATGATTCTCTATGATTATGTGTGTATGCCACAATGAGTAATGTTTTAAGTTATGATTTCATTTTCACTTCTATGATTTATCCCATGTTATGATATTATGAGCTCTTTTGCAGGTTATGATTTCCAAAAGCTATGTTCTTATGTATATGATGTGATTGATATTTCTTTTGTTTACCCTTACTGAGCATTTGAGCTCACCCTTTTATGTTTTCTTTTCCCCAGGATATAAAGAAAGGTTTTTAGGTAAAAAAAAAGGAAGATCTTTATGGGAGATATTGAAGATCTTTCACCACGATTAGAAGAATACGTTCCGAGTTTCCAAAGACACTAAACTATTACGATCCTTGTGTGTGTGTTTTTGTTATGTAATAAGTATTCCGCAAAAGTAATGTAATGTCCATGTACGTCAGGCTACGGGTCTCTACAGTTGGTATCAGAGGAAAGGTTTAGTCAACCTTTGGAAACTAGGATGCGAAAACGTTAGTGAGATCCCTAGAGATATTTCTAAGGTATGTCTAGGGATGTTCCTAGGGATAAGTATACGTATAGGTTATAGTAATAGAATTACGCTAACGATCATAGAATTAAACCTAAGATGTTGGATATTGAAGGTACTCCCCCTTTATTATGTTGTTTTCCCTAGCATGATTTTTGCCTCTCACACAATTCTTTTTGGGTTTTAGACGATGGCTGGAACCCGAAAGAACCGTGTTGATCAATGCAATGGACAATGCAATGATTGCCCTCCTGAACAAACAAATGTTATGGGAGATGGAGTGCAAAATCTTATTGCTATACTTACACGAGCTATGAATCATTCTGGACTTCTAAATGAGCAGAGAAGGGAACAATATTCTATTGAGTCCTTCATGAGGCAACGTCCACCTTCTTTCAGTGGGACTTCCGATCCACTTGTTGCTGAACAATGGATCAGTACCACTGAAAAGATATTTTCAGTTCTTCAATGTTCTGAACATGATAAAGTCATCTTAGCAGTATATCGTTTGGAAGGTGAAGCTGATCAATGGTGGAATCTTATCAAGAATACGAGGCCAAGGGATGAAATTGAGTCCATGGAATGGGACGAGTTCAAGAACTTGTTTTTCAGTAAGTATTTCCCTCGTATTCTTCGAACAAAGATGGAGAAAGAGTTTCTTGAACTAAAGCAAAGGGACGATGAATCTGTTGGTACCTATGAAGCAAATTTTACAAGACTTTCAAGGTATGCTTCTGGAATTATCATCCAACCTGAAAGTAAAGTTGATCGATTTTTCAGTGGCTTAAAACCAAGTCTTCGAAGGGCATTAGCTATAAGAGACTTCAGTAGCTATGAAGAAATTGTACGTTGTGCTATCAAGGTAGAAATGGAAGTTGGTGTTACATATCCATCTCATGGTTTTGACAAGAAACGAAAGATGGAGTTCAAGGAGAAATCTCAGAATAATGGTGAAAAGAAGATGAATGTTTCCTTATGCACAATGTGTGGAAAGAAGCATGGTGGAGATTGTCTTAAAGGGACTAGAAAATGTTTTAAGTGTGGAAAAGAAGGTCATCGAGCAGCTGAGTGTCGAAGTAATGGAAAAAGGGTTTCTAATGATGTGAATAAAGCAAACACTGCAGAGAACGCACCGCCAACACTTCAATGCTTCAAGTGAAAGGAAATGGGGCATTATGCTAATAATTGCCCTAATCCAAGGGTTAGTGATGATCAACATGAGCAACCACTGAAGGAAAAGGACAAAGGGAAGTCACATGCGATCACTATTGGCGATGTTGAATATGATAACGATGTGGTGGAATGATTAAGCATTTATGTAATGGGATTCCAAAATAATGTTGTATCATTGAGTATTGCAATATTTATTGATGTGGTATTCAAAGTGATTGAGATATTTTTTTTTGGAAATAAGATGATATGCGCATAATGAAGACGAGAAAATGAAATGTTTAATAGTATTCATGAGCTCATGATTGATATAAGGACTAAGTGATACCATGGTTTGAGTATATAGAATTTTTAGGATTTCGGTATGTGAAAAGTGTTAACATTTAACTGCATTCAAGTTTTCACTAAGGTTCAATGGGTATTCAAGAGAGTACAAGATTAAGGCATTTGAATGTTTGGAATGTGACCAACAAGATATATCTTATGATATATGGGGATCAACGATGGTATTAAATCTCTGGTAATCGTTTTCACTATGTTATGAGAATGGACTGCAGTATTATGGATAAGCCTAAAAGATTGGAATGGATTATGTTGGACATAAGTTCATATTGTTTAAGGATAGAAGTTTTTTCGATATTATTGATGGGATGTTATAGTAACGTAGTTTTAGAAAAAGGGACAACCTACAGGACGGGCGACAGCCCATCGCTTCGGACAAGGCTGTAGGAATTGAACCCACAACCGAAGTGAGACTGGCCTTTATCGCCTACCACTGACCTACATGAAGTCCCTGTTTAGTAGAAACTAGTTTTATTATATTAAGAAGTATGATATATGAAGTATAAGTCCATTTTAGGAACTATATATGATTAATCTCACTATATAATGACTTATGTATATTTAATAACTTTTGCTTACCTTTTGTTTGAGACAGATGGAATGACCCGTCATTCTATCACATGATCTGCTAACACTTCACGAATAACAAATTCAACTTCATTTATTTAAGAGATGAAGTGGAAATTGTTCAAGGCACGAACAACAGTGATATTGTATCAAAATAAAGTAAGTATTTATTCTAATTCAAATTTTCAACTTTAGGGAAATGATCTTGAAAACAAAAAATGGTGTCCTAGTGATCTTATACCTGATGAATCAGATGGTACCTTATATCATCACAAATCTATGGATTTGTGATTACTGGATTTTCCATAGCCATGTTCTCTACCACTCTCCATCAGAACATGATGGTTAGATTTCTCTTCCATATCCATATTTTCACCTATGTGGAAACCCAATGATTAGTTTATTTGGGTAACCGTTACGTTTCATACTTTTGTTTTTAAAGATTGGTTTTGATATTCCTTTTTACGATGTGGGTTTCTATTAAAGAAACTTTCGAATAGTAAACCATTTATAACCCCGACGAATTTCGAGGGCGAAATTCATTTTAAGGGGGGTAGAATGTAACAGCCCAAGATTTTATAAAAAAATATTCTTTTTAATTTTATTAATGTCTTGTATTGTACGCTACACCAAAAGGAGCTTGCACAACACGCATCCTTGTCATACCTTGCATTACACGCAATCGCGACCTTCCCCGATAGCGTGTGTAATACGCAATACCGAGTTTCACTAAACAACGATGTGCTATTAAAATATTATTAAAACTAGCCGTTATGAATAGTAATAACCACTTTTTAAAAATTCTGTAAATCTTATTTTTCAAAATGAACTTCATTTTTGGATTCGGAGTATCGAATTTAGCCTAAGGTGAAATTTTGGTACTTTTCGGATAACTTTCATATTCTGATGAATAGTGAAAATTACTAAATTATAATTAAAAACAACTTTTTTAATCGAAATAATTAATAGTGATAAATCATTAATTTGAGTGGTTTTAAAGTATATTTAGAATATATTATTACAATTTAATACAATGTTGGTCATTGGATGTAGTTTCACATTTAAACTAGACATAAACAAGTGTCAATCTTTTGTAGATATTGTTTCTTAAAAACACGCTATTTGTTTTAACAATGGGATTTAATTATAAAATTAATTAATGCAACTTTTATGTTATGAATTTGGTAAAATAGACTTCATTTTTGAATTCAGAATATGAAATATAGCTTGGGATGAAATTTTGGAATTGTTCTGAAAAACATCAATTTTTTTATGAATAGTGAAACTACTAAGTGGTAGGTTAAAAACTGAATTTTGCATAAAACTTAATTTTACCGCTTCTGTGAATGGAATTTCGAAAATCCGAGAGACACGGTTAATATCAAGGACTAAAATGTGGTTCAATGAGATGAAAATAATTTTTTGGTGAATAGTAACTTTTTACTTTTTTTACCACGTTTAATAGTAAATAAGGTAACTAAGGGTAAATATGAAATTAATATTACCCTAACACATGTCCTAATTCTATTGGACAAGTGTAATTCGACCAAAAACAAACTTAGGAATAAAATATGACCATTTAGGCCCACTTGGATTAGATTAGGACATTTATTATTAATTTATTTAAAGAAGGGTTAAAAAAGTTAAAATCAAATTTTAATAAGTAAATCATTTTTAATATGGGGTTATACATAAGATAAATTCGACTATAAATATACATTAGAAAGCTAAAAAGATTTCCTACATGATGGTATTTTATTTGTAATTTTTAGACATCAAATAATATAATTTATTTATGACACAAAAATGATGCAGTAATTATCTTATTAATGAAATATTGACATAATTGATAATATAAATACCAAAATAAATGTAATTTAAGACTTTTTATGAATTCCACTAATTTTCTAGGTTACTATGATATATTAGTGTTGATTTAATCAACTTGGTGCGAATATATAATTCTGTTATGACTTTCACAAAAATCATATATCAAATAGTGTCAAAATTGACACAAAATAGTTTTTAAATCAAATATTATATTATTAATTGTTATTTTATTCCTAAAAATCTAAGGTTAGGCCAAATGACTTAGATAAGGATATATGTATTAATTATATACAATTTGGGGTTCGTTTGGCATGTTATAGTGAAAGAAAACAAAAAGACACGGTAAAAGTTAAATTATTTAACTTAGAGTTAAATCCAATTGATAAGGTTAAAATAATACCCTAAACTTGTATAAATCCTATTGGTTGATAGGATTTAGACCCATCCCCACTTTATCTTCGAAATAAGACCCTTTGGAACCATTATATAAAATAATATTTTGAGATATTCCTAAGGTGCCCCTCTCCTCCCCTATAAAAGGACACCTCCTCCCCCTCCTCCTCACACCAATTTGAGCACTCAAGCTCGGCCAACCCCTGCCAAAATCTCTTCTCCACTTCCCTAGCAACATCCTAGAGGTTCTGGTCTTCCTCAAAGACCAATTTTAGTGCCCTACGAGGAGGTCTCAAAGAGGCACTTCAAAGAAGAGGTAATTACCGTTACCAATTCTTTCATCTTTATTTCTTCTTCCACTTCTTCTTCTTAGGTTGTTTCATTATGAAGTAATAACATCAGTATCACTCATATACTGATATGTTATTATAAGTATGAAACAAACCTATTTCACCATCTATCCATCCTACGGAAAAAGAAATCACCGCGCGTGCGTACGTACGGAATTCCGTCTCCACGCCGTGGTGTAATCTATTTTCCACCACCACCTTACATGGATGGGTATAATGGTGTAAATAATAACTATACATAGTTATTACAACATCATATTGATTCTGATATATTGTATAATCCACTTCAACTCAGTTCAATATTTATGGAAATGATATCATCGCTCGTGCGTACGTACGGACTACCGTCTCCACGACGCGATGAGATTCATTCTCCATGTTAACCATTTAAGAATGATTATAATGTATATATAAGAAATATTAATGAAATATATGACATTATAAAGCTACTGGATTTATGTATATATACATATGTATGTCATCTACTTACTTCCATTTCAAGACAATAAGGAAAGTAAAACTGCGTTCATGCGTACGTACGGACTACCGTCTCCATGAACGGTGTTTTTCATTTTACTTATCTATCTATTATATATATATATATATAATGAATATATATGATATATAAATCATAATTTATATTCTGGAAGTAAGTAAATCATGATATAAGTAATAATGATGTCAAGAACAACAAGTCAAAACACCTAAGATAAATGAAATGATTTTACCCAAAACGCTTTTTTAACATGGAATTTACAAAAGAACGGGTAATATAATGTTATAAGTGAACCATATATGATATCATAACAATGAATATGATTCTGGAATAAGTCAATAACATGATTTAAATCATTATACAGGAGGTTCGGACACTTACAAAGCAAGTCGGACCTAAGGTAAGGGAGATATCACAATCTCATTTTTATCCGAGATTGTTTATTCGTAAGTATTTACTGGGGTGTATTTTATCATCCACATCCATGTTTCATCAATATGTAATATTATTTACATCCACCTACAATTGGTTAAAATCCATTTTTACCCTTTGGTGAGTTTTTAGTAATATGTATGAAAGGAATCTTTTGTCATTTTTTTGTACGAGGTACTTTTTGACTTTTCCGACAAAAGTACGAAGAATGTTTTTTTTAACTTATACGGCATGAATGGATTTTTAAAACATTATTTCCAAGAAGCTTCCTTTACAAGTTTTCAAGTTTATTTTTAATCAACTTCTTTTAGTTTAAAGTTGTATGACATGTTAAGAAAGGAAAAAAAAAATTGAAGTAGAAAGGATATTTTCCTCAAGAATAAAGTTCAAGTGTTTTATCAAAATTATTTTCCATCTAAGATAATAAAAGGTTTCTGTTTTTATCCCTATTATTACATTGATTTGATCATGTTGTGATGGAATTATTTTTATGAATTCCATTATCTTATATGAATTTATTTATGATGTCATGATGTTTCAAGAATCCCATTTTTGTTACATGTGTTATGCGATGATGTATGTTTTATGATTATGTGGCACACATAAGAAAGGATTCATTATAAGATGGGTGGGACCTATATCTCCCTCCAATGCATTGGGTAAAGATTTCATATCTCATGAGATAGACATGGCTGGAATGGTAGGTTATACCGGTTCAGTGAAACAGGACTGAAACAAGGATTACTCGATTCAGAAAGGGACTTTGTCCACTAAGATAGTCTTGGCAATGAGTCTTGACTAACATAAAATGATTCTCTATGATTATGTGTGTATGCCACAATGAGTAATGTTTTAAGTTATGATTTCATTTTCACTTCTATGATTTATCCCATGTTATGATATTATGAGCTCTTTTGCAGGTTATGATTTTCAAAAGCTATGTTCTTATGTATATGATGTGATTGATATTTATTTTGTTTACCCTTACTGAGCATTTGAGCTCACCCTTTTATGTTTTCTTTTCCCCAGGATATAAAGAAAGGTTTTTAGGTAAAAAAAAGGAAGATCTTTATGGAAGATATTGAAGATCTTTCACCACGATTAGAAGAATACGTTCCGAGTTTCCAAAGACACTAAACTATTACGATCCTTGTGTGTGTGTTTTTGTTATGTACTAAGTATTCCTCAAAAGTAATGTAATGTCCATGTACGTCAGGCTACGGGTCTCTACATTGAAAATGGTGAAGATATACCATGTTAAGCTCAATGAATGATAGAAGAATGAACGTGTAAATCAACAGGATGAAATCAACTAACCGGGAGGAGAGCGAATATTTAATCCAAGATTCCGATCGAATAGAACGACTTTCAGATTGACATAGAATATCTCAGGGAGGCAATGAAACACCTTTAATAATCAGGCCCGATCAAAGGATGAAAATAGGAATGACTTAGGGGTTTGGGTGGTTTTGAAAAGGATTTTAGGTAGTAAAATCCCACATGCACGGTTCCCTGGGAAGAGGTGTACAGTTAATAAAAACCGAGTTCCAACCATGCAGACTCCACTTTTTAGTTTGGCATGGTTAACATGGTTTGGTTGCATGGTTTTTCAAACTGTGTGCAAACCATGCAGACATCTCGATCCATTTTTGTATGTTTGGCACATTTTGGTCTCATAGTTTGTCAAACTATGCACAAACATTGCACAACCCTCATTCCATTAGTTTTCCTTTATATTTTACCTTAACAAAACCCAATCCACATCTCTAAAAAAGTTCCTGATACGAATCCATAAATGGATTTGATCTAACATCTACGATTCTTGAAACTTGTAAACATCTATTCCACTTACAACTTCATTAAATGTTAGGGGATGATTATTGTAAAACAAAAAAGAGTCATTATCCTTAGTGACTATAAAACCATAATGTTATGTTTCTTCAATCACTCATCTACTATTACAAATTACTTGTATCACTGTAATATTTTCTTCTTCTATGGGGATTTGTGGAATCTACTCCAATCCACGATCTTGTATTCCTTAAGCCTCAACATCATCAGTGTCCATCTGACAAACAATATCACATTATTATATGTGATATCTATTGAAAATTGTTAATTATATTTTTTCTATAACTATTTTTTATTAGGGATATTTTAGGTCATATTCCTTACATTAATTTGGTTATCCAATAATGTACACCTATTTCCTCAGGTTGTAAATTCGTTAACATAAGTGTCATTAACAAACTCATTATTTCCCCATACATGTATATCTGATAATATGGTTTTTATACCACTCCAATATTCATATAGGACCGCATTTATTACATTAGTTCGTACATTTATTATTATATGTGTTGTTGTTTGTAACATGTATCACAAAAAGGATAAGAAAATACTCACATGACTCACCATTGATCTCACCTTGTCTAACAAGGTTTTGTTCCTCCTTTCTCTTATAGTGTTCTACAATGTTTTGTATGCAGGAGTGAGTTGATATATGATACCAAAATCCCCTAAAATAATAATTAACTTTTGATTATGATATTCTACACCATCATCTTAGTATAGTTTATTAATCTTCTTACCATAAAGAATCTCAACTTCATTCTTTTATTTCCTAAACTTATAAAAAGAATCTAACATTTACGTCAGTATGTAGAAAAGTAAATATCATTTAAAATCTAATTTAAATATTATTAATTATTATTACCCAACCCATACATCTATACGAAATATTCCACACAAATCCGTATAAAATAATTCAATAATATATTTATCCCCACCACTGTTCTAACTAAATGTGTTTTTGGTCATATTTCATAGTAAACATGATTCACATTCATCATGTGGTTTTAGTTTAAATTAACATAAATATACATATTTATGAAATTTAGTACAAATTGATTCATTTACATGAAATAGATAGTGATTCTAATTATAGGAGTGGTATGAGTCATGTAAAGTATCATTTTTATATATCTTCCTTACATGGTTCTTATAATCCAACATATATATACCATTATTTAATGTTTTAATACCATTAGAAATTATATATTTAGAAATGCAGAATAATTTTTTCATATATATGAAAAGAAATTTATCTATATAAATCTTATAAATATAAATAATGTTTTTGGTAACATATAGAACATAATAACATCCATTTAATGTACTGATCATTTTAGTATGCAATTCGGTGTGGCAGTCTTTAATAGCTACACCTGTTAGTTTAGTTCCATTGGATTCTCAAAGATCTATATCCTATTTGTCAATCTTTTTTAGTTAACATCGTTAGATTATTTCAATACATATGTGAGAAATATAAGCAACATTTAATACAATATTTTTCAAAATAGATAAATTTCACTATTTAAAAAGATCAAATCAAACATCCCCTTGAAATTTTCATTGGATGTTGTTTTTTTCTAGTGGACCTTACATACCTATAAAAAAAATCATCATGTTCCATTACATTAAAGTTCTTCATCCACTAATTTTAAGGGTGATAATAATCATTGGGCATAACGATATTATGTTTCCCTTTCTGTTTCTCACCTCTAAGGATAAAAGAAATTCAAACTCAACATAGAGAATAAGGGTAATAATATTTGTTAGATATTTATAAATGTTTTTCAAAATAAAATTCATACTAAATATTGAGAATATATAAGAGATTGATTGTAAAATTATCTCATTTCCTTGTTCTTTAGGGATTTTGAACCCTCAACCCACTAAACACTCAATGAAACTGACGTGTTATACAATATAAGTCCCATATGGGGAACCCTATTCATGAATACTACAAAATAGGTATTTGGAAATCTCATACATCCCATGAATAACTCTCTCCTCATAAAGACCATGGAGGTGAAGTATATTTCTAAATGCTTCCATGTTTTCTAGAGACATCAAGAGTTAAAATGACATAGATCAAAGAATCAAAAATTTAATGTTTACCACAATGTTTATATATTTCTAATAGTATTTAAATTATTTATCAGTCGCCTCATAAGTATTCAGACCATGAATTATGGTTTCTAGAAAATACGATTTATGTTTACAGAATAAAATGAATAGAATGCATATAAATAACTTCTATATGTTAATTCTAGTTATGGGGTTGTATATATCCAATATTTATCATAGGGATAATGTTGATAAAGAACTTTTAATATTATTCTAAAATTAAATAATTCATAAAGTTAATATTTTTATTGATTACAATTTACATGACAAATAAAAAAATAATTAATTTTATTAAATATCCAACTTTTTTATCCTGTCCCATTAACTATCACTCATTAAATTTGAATTCCTTGTGGATTTATAAAAATATTGTAAAGTATCCATATATTACATTACATAACCCAAAAATGATGCATCATTTTACATGAATGTATTTACATAGGCATGAATTTTTCAAATTTTGGATGGTGTATCCTTGATCTATTGACTTTGTTATCCGATCTTGAAATCCAGGCATATATTTCGTTAAGAGTTGCCTCAAATTAAACCTTGCTGATTAATGGAAACTCCTCCTGATGTAAATTGTGTATATAAACCCAAAAACCATCACAATAACAGACATATAAAAATTTGTGTCACAAAAATAATTTTTCAAACAATTGCATATATTCATATTTTTTTAAAATCATGAAACTGAAGGATAAGTCTATCATAACATTAGGTTGTGGAATTTTAATTAATTATTCATATTTTTTAAAAAATTTATCCTTTAAATTTATTATTAATATTAATTGGATTTAACTAAATTAATAGGCCATGTTGGATAAATAATTTATGAATAACTTGTTTATTTAATTTATTATGAAACAAATTTACATTGTTTTATTCTTTTTAGGTTTTACTAAAATTAAGTGCATGATATTAAATAATTAACCCTTATAGTTGAAACATTTATACATAATTTATTAATTTTAACTCTGTATTTTCATATTATTTTAATTATATATGTGTTCACATCCATTCATCCATTAAATAAATAATTTTGTTGAAAAAATAATTAATTAATAAAATGATTTATTTATGGGTCTTATCTAATGGTTGATTTAATGACTAAACAATGGATAAAACTATGAAATACATGAAATAACTTATTTTTCCTATCATGGTATTAGATATGGTATTCCAACTATGCATTTTTTCATCACATGAGTTGGAATCATAATTATTGCATCATGAACCACCTATATGTTCCTTGGGATACTATGTTAATTATATGTAATTATAACTCACAAGGAGGTGAGGAAAAATAATTTAAAAAATAAATATCTTTGTAAATACATGCATATATTATAATTTATGGAGGTATAAAACAAATTCTATTACTGTTAATTTAATTATAAATAAAATCAAACTCATGATAGAAATTGAATTAATATACCCAATGCATAAATATGTTATGGCCAACCACATAAACCTTCATAATTACAATGTGTACCACAATATAACAGGATAACATTCATTTAATTAATAATTCTTTATTACTTAAGATGAACATTCATGAATTAATAAATTAGTTAATTAATAAATAAATAAATTATTTAACCACATATTTAATTATTTTCCTTTCATCATAATGACCATCCAAAACTAATTGGTGATACACATAATTTATTTTTTTCATGGAAAATAAATTAATTGATAATTTCATGTTTTCAATAACGACTATTAAATTTTCAAAAACCCATTAATGTGACTCTCATGAAAATAATGATTTAATTAAGAACTATTCCATTTAATGTAATTTTTAATTATATAATTTAATTGGAGACTACACTGTGTTTATATTCCAGGTACATTTCATGTAGCACATATATCATGTATCATAGTCAAACATCTAGTGACCCGGTAAGTTAGCTCAGCTTAACTTCCTAGTGTGTATAGGGAATCTATATACCATGTATATGCTTAATGTGTTCTGTGTTTCTTGGTAAACATGTTGCGTTAAATAAATGAACCATGTGTAATTAACATCCTAGTGTATCAAGGTACAATGATTATGGGTACAAAATTTTCTCTCATGCTACACGCCATGTAACCAAATTTTACTAGCCCTTGATTTGGCACATCCCAATGGAATATTTGATCTTTCTTCATCTATTATTACGCATTTAAGAAAATAAATCTCTAAACAAAAATGATAAATATTTTGATAAGATGTAAATTCAAATTATATTAAATAATTAATAACATAAAATTAAAATTTAACCAAAATTTCAAATTGATCATCAATTAAATAAATAATAATAAATTTTAACATGACTTCACTAATAAAATATTTTTGTTATTGGAGCTTCATAAGGATGCAATTTTGGGAGATATGTGAATAGTTCTTCTAATAATCAATTCCCAAAACCATGAGTGAGGATTTGATGGTAATTTTTGTAATTTTTTTAATTAATATTTTATAAAATATATAAATGGGCTAAGGAAAATTCTTCAATGGTGAATATTTAGAATATGATAAATCTCCTTTAGTATTACATTTATTACTCAATAATGATCAAATGATAAAATCCCTCTACCAATGATCCATACATCCTCCTATGATATCCCTAGAACACCACTAAATCTCAGGGTCCAAGGATGGTGAGTTGAATATCATGATTTTTCATTCATTATCACTCATTAAATGGCTTTACATAAATTTTTTTTTCACTTCAATTTATTGAGAGGGATAGATAAGGAAGTGTTGAGAGAGATTTCATTGGGTGCATCAATTATATATTAATAATTATCAGATAATATACAAAATAAATATTTCTATAAATATACACATTTAGTATTTATTTTAAAATATTATGTTATTTAATTAAAATGATTAAAAAATCATTACATTTAATAAACTGCATAACACATTATATTACTATTATTATTTTTTCACCGACATGTGTAATAAAAAATATTATTTAAATGATTTTTAATTAAAACTTTTTTCTATACATTATGTATTTCTATTATATCACATATTTCATTTAATGAACAAATGATTTATAAAATTTACTAATGAAAAATTCCATTCAAATAATAGTGAATTAATATTTATTTATTATGAAATAAAATGGTAAAATATATGTTAATTCTCATACTGTTGTATAAAGATGTTTTTAATTTATTTGATCAATATAAAATTAATTAAATTATTTTTTTGGAATTGGTAATAATATTTATCCTATTAATTAAAATTATAAAATAATTGAACCGAGATCAATAGGATGACTTAGTGAGAGAAACTGTAAGACTTTTTCTCATGGGCATTAGGCGAGCCTGCCTGATCTCCAAGAATACTTTATAGAAATGGGTCATGAAACCAAAGAAATAGAACATAATTTTGAAGAAAAAACAAAAAAATGATCTCTCAATATATAATATAATCCATTTATCAAAATAAATAATCAAGATTGTTCGATGACACATTAATCATCCTATTTACTCAATACATCTAACTTTTACTATCTAAAATAATCACATCATTACACCATTGAAATGGAATTTAATAAGATGGTTATATTCCTATCATAGGGATGATATATCAGCTTTTATAAAGTTGGATGTGATAAATACCTCCTCAATTTATCCATTAAAGACAAAGCAGTTACTAAACACCAAACATACCCTGCTTCCTACCAACATATGGATTGATTATTTTGGTCAGTAAATATATCTGCATGATTCCTGACATAAATTAATAATAATATTAATGACCTAGAACCATCACACATGCTTTCATATATTAATATATGATGACACCAAAATATTTGGTACTTTTAGTGACAGGTTATTCTCATAATCTCTTTTCCTGAGATTACCGAGTGAGATCTTCATTGGATGAAGCGTCATCCTCTTTTGAGAACATTGACCATTCGATATAAATATAATTTGTCACATAATAATTTTTTATACTATTAAATAAATATATAATTAATAATGACATAGTACATAATTGATATCATCATAGATGGGAACATATATTCCCTTATAAATGAGATAAAGAATCTATAATATTAATATATTTAATCCAAGTACAAATAATGAAAAATATGCAGTATGATGTTAAATGTATATTCATGAAATATAATATACATGTAATAAAAGTATTATAAGTTGGTCCTAGGAAACCAACAGTAATAAAATATACATATTCTATGCTCAATTATTTATGTTTTAAAACTAATATGATGTTTAAATTTTGATTGGTTCCCTTCTTCTTTGAACAAAATAATTTCTACCCCACTATCTGCATGATTGGTCATGAAAATATTATTATTTTTAATTGAGATTGTAATTCATATATTACATTATATCATGTTTTTCATTAATGTAGTGAAATAATATAACGATCAATGATTACTTTTTAGGATTTTCGATAAGACCGCCTAAATTATGTAACAATATAACATTATAATTCTTATTAAAATAATCATCCCTATGTCAAAATAAAGACGAATATTTTAATCCATTATTTTTTTTAAGGATTTAAAAATTATTTCGTTACACCTCTAGAGTTATAGTCTCATTGAATATAATATTATTAATTATAAAAGAATGATCTGGCCCTATAATAATATAACAAACTCCCCAACAATAATGAAATTGCTATTTATATCTCATTTAAATGATATATACAATAAAATATAATTATATAAAAATAAGATAAATATGAGAAGAATCTAAATTATTTAACTAAATATTAAAATTTAATTATCTTAAGAATAGTTTGTATGAATTTTATTAATATAAATGATAATTTAATGGATATCTATGTACCACACATTTTTCATTATGAAAATTACCTCAATAACTCACATTCTCACTATATTTGATGTTATATAATGCTTCAAAATTATATATATGTGTCTATTATAAATATTCATATCTTATTATCCTCTTCAATGATGGTTGAAAGAATTATTTAATATCATTTCTCAAATAAAATCATTTAAAGGAAACCTTATGAGGGGGAACCTTCAATAACATAATACTTTAATATTAATTTCGTATATATTATTTATTACAATTAAAGTTTTTTGTAAATAGATGAATATTGTATGTAAAATCATTATTGTGTGCCTATTTTATTTGAGGAAAATTCAGAATGTATTATTATCTAATAATCATTATCTAGTTATTTTAAACAATATTTTTAATGTTCATTTATATACAAAAGTCTCTACCATATATGATGATTTTTTTACAAATAACACAAATATGTTGAGGCCTATTCTTACCTTCTAACATACTAATGCGCAAAATATTTAATTCCTTCGTCTTATTAGATTATTTATGAAATTTTTCCAGGATTATGAATGTGGAAAAATTATGAAACCTTTTTAATTCATTTTTAATTCTTATGTTAATCCACTATGATTGATTTCATTTTCATTGAAAACATTTTCATGTACATGTTATGGTGGGTTCACTGGGATAACACACTAATGCATTGGGTAATGATATCTCTCATGTGGTGATGTTTTTGGCATTATATAATACACCTATTCTATGATGGGACCCTATCCATTATGTGATTTTTTCAAATAATCAACACTTGCATTTGGATTATATAATGTTTTATATAATATCTATATAATAATGTTTCCAGGATCACAAAATTACTTATTTATTATGTTTTCCCTCTATAATATTATTTAAGATCTTGTTCAGCTTTGATGACATATTATTTATTTTGACTCATATATTATTATTAATTACTATGTTAATTCCCATTTAGTGCCTTATTAAACACACATTACTTTTATTTATTCCTCAACTTATCTGTTACAATTATATGAAATAAAATGGATTTACAACCTCATTAACAAGAGTAAAATAAATATTTTTTATAGTTTATTTTGGATATAATGTGAACCCAAAAATCTAAAGAAACGCGAAAAAATGAATTCTGGTTTGTATTTATTTAAATTTATGTTATAAATATTATAATAATATGTTTTTAAGCCTTTAGTCCCTATACTGTTATAGACTTTTAAAAAAATATTATCCAAGATTATAATATTATTGATAAAGAAGTTAATGTTAATGCCTCTACCTGATTATTTTAATTATTAATCATTGTATATTTATGAATAATGACCATCTTATTAAAAATGAAACTCATAATTAACTTGAATAATGTTTTTTGTAAATTACGTAGAACCAGAATTCGTATTAATTTACATACACATTAATATGTAAATTATAAAATAGTTTTTTTCTCATGGTTTTAATTTATATTTATAATTAATATATGTCTCCACTCTATATTGAATGTATAGTAATGAGAATAATTTAATGTGACATGTTTCTGAAATTATGTATCACATTAATGTTTTGTAAAATTGTATTTATCTTTCAATTTTTATACATGAACACGAAGAATTCATTTTTAATATTATATGCAATGAGATTGGATAACATAGGTTATAGATGAATATAGTGATCGATTTGTTAAAATTCTATCCATGTGTTTTGTTCTATATTGGAGGATGCTTAATTATAAATAATTCCTTATATTATATGTATCCATAAAATATTAACTCCTTCTTATGTTGATAATTATATGACTACGATATTATGGTGATGAATATATACACTCATGTACTATATTTATTTATTTTTAATATTCCTTCCATATAATCCTTCCCAATAATAGGATTTTAGCTCATCCATTAGTTGATTATATCTTTTCATGATTTAATTTACTAAGGGGATCACAAAATGATAATTAAGGACTATGAATAAAAATTTAAATAATGTTAATGGTTTACGTTTATTGATGTTGTATCATGATTATTTTACCTTCATAAAAACCTATTTATTCTATTACATGTATTGATAGTTTTTCTATAATAAAATATTTTAAAAAATCATGTCTGTAATGTACAAGTAACTATAAAAAAATTGAAGGGGTGTTGGTTAATAATGGTTATAGAGGCAATTAAAAAGTACTAATTTATTTTAAAATTTCAGGGGTAGTGATCATTTATAAAATAACTATTTTTCTATAATTATAATTTGATAATAATAAGTATCTTTTTTTAGTAGTGGAGTATATATTATCTACTCTAAAAGGGTATCTAAATTTAGATATTAGGTTTGATAGGGACATTTTATATCATCTTCATGGAAATCGTATTGAAAATTGAGAAGGTGATATTGATAATTTATAGATAAATTCATGATTTATATTAATTTTCATATGATTTTTTATTAGGACTTTATAAATCAATATTCAGTTAACCTTCTTAAATTGAAAGATAAAGATGTTTTGAAATCATAATAGACATCATAATAAATGTTGTAAAATAAAAATGTGAAGACATGGGGTTGGATATATCATACATATTTTTAGTTGGGTGGGTTAATAAAATATTAATCAACATGTCAAAGTACATGGTTAAAAAAATTAATGTAAACAGATTTTTACAAAAAAATCACTTTGTGAAGGATATTGTGGAATGTTGGGATAATTATTCATAATATGTCTCAATTTTATGAAAGCAATAGATATCTTAACAAGACCCATAAGTAAGGATTTCACTCTGTAATTGATAGTTTTTTTGGGAGTACATTATTTTCACAAATCCCATGTGTATGATAAATTATTTTACCAATTTCATACCATTAATTTTTGATAAATGTAGACAATAATATAGAATCACTTTTAAATAATTAGTTGAGACATGATTATTTTAATTATTAATTATAACGTGTGATAATTGAAGATTTTTGTATCTATTTAGAGACATGAAGAGTTTGTAGAAAAATGTTACATAATATTTCTTTATAAAAAAATATCTGAATTGTGGAGAGTTAAGATAGGTGAAATTTTTTCTATTCTTTTCAATTTATCCACTTTACCTCTTTAATCAATTATTATCATTATTATCTCAATTTATAAACTCAAATTTATTCTTCCCTATAAACAAATTGTGTAAAGGTTATTTAAAAGGTTCATAATTCAATATAAATTGATAGAATATGGTGAAATATAGATATAATATACAATCACATAATCAACTAAAAATAATCATGGGTGATAAAAACATGAAGGGTATATCATAGAATTTTTTTACAATTATATTCTAATATAAAATTTATATCACACACACACACACATGTTCCTTATATACCATATGATGAATATACAATTTTCACATTGTCGTATGCCTATTTCTCTCTTTCAGGAACAATTACATACTACTAGCACCATATCCCTTATTTTTCATTACACACAACATTGTATATTCCTCTATGAATATATCAAAACAATAATCCAAATTGTGGACTTTCTTACTTAAAATCGAGGCTTATTCATCCTTTTTAAAAAATAAATATATAGACTTCATTACATAACCTCTCTTATATTGGTTTTGTTTTTATTTATAGTAAATATATTTCATAATACTTTTTCTTATACCATATTATTTTCATCCATTTTTATTTACTACACCTTTCAATTGATATTATTCTACTTCTAATATCTTCTTCTTTCTTCTTCAATGAATTATAGAATGCACTATATCACTTATCAATTATTCAAAATTGTATAATGTAAATTATGGATTTCAATTAGTTCTATTTATTTCTCTTTTCTTCCATCAAATAATATTCTATTTTAGTTTTATTATGGTTCTTAAAAAATGATTTCATCTCTGACAACCTATCATATATATTTTTGATAATAATAAAAACAATATCATTTTTTACAACTTCAAAACTCTTAATAATTGTATTACTCACAACACAATGTAAATACATTTTTTGAATTGAAATTTTATATAGTAATTAAAATACTCATTGGCCATTTTATAAATCATTTTACTAGATCTATAATTTTTTGGAAACATCTTATTTTCATTCAATATCCAAGATGACACCACATTTTTAAAATACCAAATTATGTAATAATATTATTATTCATGTTTTCATGAAATTATATTGACATATGAATCATTCTATTCATTCATTTAAATTTATGATTTTCTAAATAATCACACATCAAATAACTAAAATAATTTCTTCTCCATCAATAATCCTTGTTTTTAATAAATAATCACAAAATTCTCCATCATTTGATTCATCATAACTATTTCATTATAATGTAATAATTTTAATAATAATATTTATGTTCATGCATGGATGTGTTATTGAGTATCCCACGAACCATAATTATATTTATTTTTCATGGGGAACACATGATAATGATAAAGAAATTATTTTATCATTATTAAAATACTTGACTTGTAGGTATTGTGAATGGGGATCAAACATTCTTCAATTCACCCATAAAAAAATACATTATTTATTTTCATGAAATTCTTAAATCTCATTGATTCATGAATGTATGATTAATGTAAATCAGTTGTGGGTTCAATATCTTCCCTCAAATCATCTATTTTATATAAATGAAAATATAGTCAATCAGGTTTTATTTATAATGGTTCATCACATATAAATTCACTCGTATTAAATAACGATCACCTTAAATGATTATTTTAGATATATTTTAACCATTTATCATGAATATGTATACTTGGAAAACACATATTTCATAGCACATGCATAGTCTCTCCTACTCATCGTTTGTTCATGCGTTCCTCAAACAGATGACTGATTGAACCTTATAATCACAGTATCATGGATATAAACATGTTACAGATTTGCCAATATCACAATAGATAATCCTTATTAAAGATCTAATTTCATTCTTATGGATCATAACTATTCATGGATGGTCTGTTTTATTTTCATACAGTATCCTTATGTACATTATTGAATATTTATAACTACTGAATGATCAAATTTATTTCTTTATACACATAAGATAATCATGTTAGTCTCAAATAATAATTATCATCGATGTTATAAATTTCATTATGATTAAGATTCATGTTGATGATATATAACACCAAAATATATTAAAATATGAATATTATTTTTGATAGTACAGTTGATAAGAAACACTAACAAAGAACAAACAATGAAATATTATTATTTAAATTGAAAATTTCATCTTATGCTTCGAATTAAAAAGTATAAAAGTCAATAATAACATTATGATATATATATATATATATAATAGTGATAATAATTATAAATTTCATTAATATGATATTGGAAATAAACATACAATTTTTAGTAATGCTATATTATTCATAAAAAGTAAATTTACTTTATTTTCATATTTTTTGGGAAAAAATATTATATATATTTTTAGAATGTTTCATAAAAAATAACATAAGAAATTGTATTAAATTTTTAATCTATCATATCAAAATTATGATAAATTTTAATTTTGTTGATTTTTTTTTAAAATATTTTCTAGGGAATGGGTAAAGGTACATATTTTTTATCAAATAATATTTTTGATTTCAAAAAATTAAAGGGATCCAATTTGATTAAAATATAATTAGAAGAAAAATTAGATTCATTTTGTTATCAATAATATTATTATGATCATTATTATCATATCTATTGTATAATTTTTTATAATGACATTTTTATACATAAAAATACATTTTTATAAAAAAAGACATTGTGTTTTCTGATTATAACCTAAATTAAATTATTACAATTTTAGAAAGTGACTCATGAAATATGGGTACCATATTTGAAATCACAAAGATCAGATTTTAAAAAAGATACATTTTATTAGTTTTCTTTATTAATAGTTACCTATTAAACTTTTTTGACCCTAGTAAGGGTAGAATGGGTCAAATATGGTGAAGAGCACAAAATATGTACTCAAAATCAACCAAAACATTCCTTTATTATAATTTGTGAGTATAGTTAGGAACACTCTTACAAATTATTTGATATATTGCCACATGATTTTATTATTTATTTTTTATTGAACGTTATATTATTCTATGAAAAGAAAATATACATAGTGTCACTCTCTTAAAATTAATATCACTAATTTTTTTTCATAAATATATAATAGATAATCCGATATATAGTAAATATTTATTTGACTAACTATTAAATTACAATCTTAATAATTTAATTTTAATTTCTAGTGAATTGATAATTAAAACTAATGCTTATGAAATGTCAAATAAGTGATTATTACAATATTAAAAAAATATAAATTCAATTAAACATTATAAATTCATAATAATTCAGAGAATTATTATGTAACATTATTTTTTATAAAAAAAATTATATACAAGGGATATTTTAATGAATTATATTTGAATTCCTCATTTTTCTAGACATCACAATAGTGATATAATGTTAATATCATCAAAAAAAGTATTATTGAATTTTAATAAATGTAATATTTAAATAAACTAATAAAAATCAATAAAAAACGAAATGGTGGATATGATATGATATGAAATAAAATATTGTGACCATTTATGAGTTCATTTTCACCTTATATGTTATATTATAATCCTTTAATATTGAAAAAGTTTTTACCATTTTTTAGGTAAAAATTTGTTATGAAATGTGTTAAACCAAAATAATATATTAATAATGAAAAAAAAAATATATAAAAGTCATATAATGATGTTAAAATGATCTTTAAGAAATTGTATTTTCATATATTTCCTTTATGAATAATTTTTTTGGAAAATACATATTAATATATTAATATTTTTATTAATTCCTAGTGTGACATTTTCCACATTTATAAATGGACACCCCCTATCTATTTTAATTGAACATAATTTTTTATCTATCATAATACCATTAAAAGTAAAATTATAAACATAATTTTTTATTTCATAGAGGTTCTTTTGTTCCTAAATACCAACTTGATACGCATTTAAGGGATATCTAAAGGATTCTACAAATGAGAGGTAATTTTCTTTACCAAAAATATTAATTTTATTTTCTCTTCTATATAATCTAAATATATTATTCCAATAAAAAATAAAAAATTATTTTTTCATGGATAAAATATTATTTTATTATTATTATGGTATAACCATTTTCTATCACTTTTCTATCCTCGTAAAAATGAAAACATTGGTCGTGTGTATGTACTAGTTATTGTTTCCAAGTAATAGTTTATTTGGATTTTCAAAAACATATTTTATTGATTTTTGTTATCATAGTTTTATAATATATATTAAATATTTATAACATATGTTTTATTCAATAATTATAATATCACATTTACCATTGTACCTTCTGATTTTCTGGAATACTCTATCATCGATTGTCTATATGTGTTTACTACCACATCCACAATTTGATGTGATTTTTAGTTATGTTTTACATCGATACTAAAAAATACATTTTTATTAAATACAAAACATATATATGTGATAATAATTATTCCATAATTTAACATTATTACTTACCTTCTTATCATCATATACATTGAAATGTAAAAATAAAATCCATGTGTATATATGGCATACTATCTCCATGACTAGTGGAATTTTTTTTTCGGTAGCTATATATTATGAATGAATTTATATATATAATGAATATATATTATATTATATCATGATTATAATTATGTAAATTATAGATCATGAATAAGGTATGAGGACCAAAATAGTTGATCAAATATTATCATGCCAAAAAAAGTTTAAACTCGATAACGATGCTTTTAATGAAGGATTATTAATAAATTTATGAAAATTAGATATGAAATAGAACATATATGATATTATAAATATTTTTATTTTTATATTATATATGTACAATAAATGTAATTTCATTACTTAAGATGTTAAATTGTATTTCATAAAATTTGAGATCACGGTTTGGGTTTGTCCTTTTATATTTATGTCCATGGGACATATTTTTTTTATGAACATATATTATTTTTATGTTATATTTATACAACCATTTTTCATATAATTTTAATAATATACTTTTGATAGTTACACACAATGATTCATTAGATTTTATTCTTTTATGTGAAATAAACATCATGAGTAACCATTGTGGCTATGGTAACAATCTTATTGTTTGTGTCGAGTGTTTATGATTACCCTTATAATGATGAAATTGTACGATCAAAATACCAAGAAACACATTATTTTTCATATAATATTGTTATTTCTTTAAATTACAGTATCATTTCATTTTCATCAATTGATGTACTTGAGTAACATAAATTATATTTATAAGGAAACAAATGTGTATTTATCTATTATGTTGAAAATATTTTTTCTTTAATATCCTTGTATTAATAATATGTTTTATATGTGTGTTATTATTATTATCAAATTATTATTTTAATTGATTATACCAATAATTTATCTTTTAAAAAATTTCCAAAATCAATCTTTTATTATTTATTAAAATGAGATTTCTTTATTATTTTGTTTACATAACAATTGATGTAATTTTTTTCTTTAATTATATAATCAGAATAATGAAAATTCCACCATAATGACTACCAAATTCATTGAGGGTTACATTAGATTTTTCCAATTTTCATTTCAACTAAAAAAATTTTCCATATAAATTGTGATATTATTAGATTATAAATAATTGATTTTAGAATGAGGAGTATATTATCCAAAATAAATATTAGAATGATATTATGAATGTATGATTCATATAATATGACAACCATTGATGTTACATAAGATCTAAAGGATATATTATACATTAAAACTGTCCTTATTCATTATATACATGGTTTATACTTATGGTGAAAATATTTTTATGAAATTCGGTTTTTCAACAATTTATTATATTATATACTATGAAAATGATTTTGAAACCCATTTATTTTTAATATGTTATGATTTTATGTAATGTCAATGAAACACATTTTTCTTCTTTTGGAATGACACAATTAATAATTTATGACAATATGGATGAAATATTTATAATTTCCATAATATGATGGGTGTGATCAGAATTATATACCCCTATAATGAATTAGGTAATGATAGATATATAGTTATATATATACAACAGGAATTGGGAGTAAACCCATCTATGTATGAGACTATTTCCACTATGATAGTCTTTGGGGTGTACCCTTAAAAATATAATAGAATGTAGAGTGACTCGATATACTCTGATAGTATTGTGTGTTAGTGTTTTGTACTTGGGAATTCTGTTTCCACTCTTATGTTAATGTAACATATCAATGTCTTATCTCAATGTTATTATATATCATAGAATTTTATATTCAACCTTTATTAATCGTGTATTATAGTCCCCCAAGATATATTCAAGGAGTAAAAAATATAATCTATGATATTTATAGTATAGATTTCAAATCATAACATCATTTTCTCATAACTTATGATCATTTTATTCTTATGTAATCATGGATATATATATTGATTACTTTTATTAATAATATGATAACACTCTTCTCTTATGTTTCCATTATCCTATTTATGAAGAATGTTTTAATGTGTTTTATTTATAAAAATGGTGTATGTTGTGAATCATATACTAGGCGATGATATAAACTATTATGGAAAGTAAATTATGATTCCATGTTTTTAAATGGATTAGTATTATATGATTCTTGAATGTAACATTATGTTATGTAATAAATATTCTTCTAATATGTTTTTTTGGAAATGAGGAAATGAAAGTCAATTATAAGGGTTGAGGTCTGTGAAATCGATGATGTTAGATGAAATATCATTTAATGGTATCCAACAGGATAGTTATTGTATATATAAAAACCCTACATTTATCACATACATGATTCATGGACCAATATTACAATGGTATAATATCATCTGATGGTTTGTACACCAACACATTAGAACTCTCATTGTTTGAGAGGATTAAAATTTGGGATATTAAGTCTGTTTTTGGGGGTACTACTACATTTTTTGGGATATCATTATATATTTAATCCATGTTGAAATGTTCATGAATCATAGGCTTATTCCAAAATAGGCATTTGTAGATTACCCCACGATAAGATCAATCATAAATAAGAATGGGTTAAAAAATCTATGTAGGTATAGGAGGTTCTCCATCAAGAAGGATATATATATGCATAGTTCTTCATCAGTTTTACAAGTTTGTTAAATGATCTGTATTTACATAGTCGTTTATTGAGACAATGTTGGTTCAGGGCTTGCGATGAGGTGATCTGTAGTGTTTTTCCATCCACTGGGATTATAATTGTTTCAATGTTGAAATCAAATCAATAATATTAGTTTTATAAATATATATGCATAATGAATCAGATCCCATGTTGTTTTCTGCCAGTTAATTTAAAAAATCACCTTATTAAGATGTGTGACAAGGACCCGTCTATGTAGTATAACTTCAGGCAGAAAGTAAATCCTCACATAAGGGGTCTGGTCATGGATGGGTTAGGACTTATACTAAGGTGGCCTGAGGGGCCATGAAGTGATGATCTCTCTTATATGTATATAACCTTCCCGAGTAAGAGGCATGGAGATCATTAGGATGAATTTGGGTGTGGGGTTTGGACCTTAGGGATGATTCATGCATATCATAGTTGGATGTGATTTAAAGCCCACATATTTATTAATGTCATGGCCTATGTATGGAATATTCCCATTAAATGGGCCATGATTGGGGAATACACTTATTAGGAGGCCTATTTTATGTTTGGGGTCTTGGGTATGTCATGATCATCTTTAATCATTATGTATATGGGATTAAAGATCAGTGTGAGAAATAAGAGAATGTTGTAGATCTGATGATCACGCAACTCTCCCCATCAATGATAGATGGTGCTGGATGTCAAAGTGGAGAGGGATATGGGATTTGAGTGTGCCCATTTTGTCTCTTATTTTTATATATTTTATATTCATGTATTGTGATCCACCAGATACATCCTAGGATGAGGAAAAGTGGATAAATAGAACTTTCTTTTGTGGGAACATATATTGGATTATCATAGGTGGATTTCCATATAATTGGTTCGGGGAAAAGGGGAGGAGCATCGTTACTTTTAAAAAGGAGATGTAAGAATGGTCTTCTATTTTAATACTACCCCTAAAAAAATGGAAAGGTAAATGATTCCACTTAACTCCAATAACATGGAGGTTCAAATGTGTATCCCACATTTGGAACTAGTGTTACACGGGTATGTAAACTAGATTAATTTTGGGGGGTTTCCATATGATAGGAATTACCTACAGGACTCTACATACCATGAGTATGTAAACAAAGATAGGGGAGTTCATGCACCTGATGGTCTAATCATTAATGTTTGGTGAATTATGGAGAGGCTTTGTCCTTATGTATTCAGACTTGATGGCGGAGGGACTACTAATGATATGATAGAAATAAAAAGATAAGATTTAAGCTGGAGGGTATAACTCTCATGAACTCCCCATTTTTTATAGAATATCCTTATATGAGATGTGGGTTCTTCTGTATATTCATTCATTAGCAGAGTAAGGATATTTTACACATAATGGGATTGGTATTAATTACTATGATTGATCTACAAAAAACACTTCTATAAGGTCCACGATCCAACTGCATAGTATAATGCTATGCGGGGTTGAGTTCTGTCAGGGTAAAAATGTAACACCCTAGGTAAATAAAGAGTATGACATTTTCACATTTATCCATATTTGTGAATAAAATATAAATATGACTTTAAAGGGGACTCTATGCTCGATGGCGTACACAACAAGCAACAACGAGTTTCTTGGGTATCTTACCTTGCACTCTAATTATAAAATAATATTATTTTAAATAGTAGGTAACGCCTAGCCGTTGTAATGGTGGGAATGAACAGAAATAACTACAAAATGATTATATATGTTTGTCAAATATTTATTACTTTTTATAATAAATGTTGGAGGATTAAAAATGCGAATGAATCTGATTTTAAGCGTAAACATTCTAATATTCCTTAAAAGGCCGATTAACCGCCTTTTGATGGAGAACCTCTTTTAAATCCACTTTTTGACAATTTTATGTGTTATATTTGAAAGATTAATATTATTCTTTAGAATCGGGACATCAAAATTTACATTGTGTAAATTTTTGGTATTTTTCCGAAAAAGTTCAATTTTTAATGAATAGTGAAAATGTTGTATTTTTATTCAAAACCACTTATTAATCTAATCTATTTATATTATTAGATTATATTTCGAATTTTTTTTTAAATTGAAATTGGAATATATTTATACCATTTAATCTAATAGTGGTTGTTGGAAATAATTTCACATTGAAATCGGACTTTAACTAGTGTCAATCTTTTGGGACTTATTGTTTCATAAAAACACGTTATTTGTTTTGACAGTGGGAATTAATTATTAAATTAATTAATTCAATTTTTATTTTTTGAATTTTGTAAAATAGACATCATTTTTTAATTCTGAATTTCAAATATTGCTTAGGGTGAATTTTTTTTTATTTTCTGAAAAACATCAATTTTTGATGAATAGTGAAACCAGTAAATGGTTCTTATAAAAACCGATTTTCCGTTTAAATGAAATTTTTCCACCTTTGTGTTTTGAATTTCAAAAATCCGACATACATAGTTATCATTAAGAAGTAAAATGTGGTTCAATGGGATTAAATATAATTTTTTAGTGAATAGTAACTTATTATGTTTTTAATCGCGATTAGAGGTAATTAGTGTAGTTTAAGGTAAGAATAATGTTTTAATAAAATGAAATGACCTAGACACATGTCCTACCCTCATTTTATGTGTCATGGCCGACCAAGAAAATCCAGGGGTCAACTTGGGGACCCCATGGAGCCACTTTGGTTGGAAAATGACATAAATACCTTTTTATTTAATGTTAAAGTAAAAATGACACAAACTTGAAATGTTTTACTAAAAAAAATTTTACATGGGGTTATACAACTCATATTTTTTTACTATAAATAGTAATTGGGTAGATAAAAATATTTCCTACATTATTGTATTTGTATTATCATTTTTAGACATTAAATAAATTAAATTATTTATGACATCATGATGATGCATCGATGACCTCATTATTTAACGATTTAAATAAAATTGAAAGATAATGTAACATCTAAGACCTACACATGTCCAAAACCTATTGTATGGGTGGATTTATAACCCTTATCACCTTATACTCTAAACACATCAATTTGGGACCATTAAAATCCGAAACTCATTCTAAAATAAATTAACATTTCTTTACTTTCCAAGTGTGCCCCTCCTCTCCTCTTATAAAAGGCCCCCACCTCTACCTCCTTACCCACACCTCTCAACCCTTTGGCTCGGCCAAACCCTGCCCATTTCATCTCTCCACATCCCTCTATAACTCCTTGAAGCCTCACATTGGGAAGAATCCTTTCCAAGGAAGCCTTTGGGCTCAAATCAAAGGATGTTACCCGATTTTAAGGTAATGTCTTCACTTGAGTCCTTTTGTTTTATTTTTCTTTTCAAACCCCTAAACTCTTTTTATTCATTTATTTTGTAACAAATATAGTATATTCATTATACTAGGATGTTTTTATAATAAGTATTCTTGCTACACTTACACACACCTACATCTAACGGTTAAAGAACATACGGTTTCTGTGGATGGAGAATTTCTGCCTCACGAAACGATGATTGTTCAACACTCATATAACACCTTCAAAGGTGGCCATTAAGATGTAACTATGTTTATATATGATATATAATATTTTTATGTTTTACATAAGCTTATTTATTTTTCATTTGTGGCAAACCTTTATGGCTTCCATTATGGGTATACGCGATATCTTCATTTTAGGAAGTGCAGACTACCGCCCCTCAAAGTGATTTGATTCGTTAATGCCATATATTGGACATATAAAGGATGGATTTAAAGTTATTATATATGATGTTATACTGGAATTATAATATAAATTTATATCATTTTTGTTTTCTTTCCATTAAAGTATGAGATAGAAATCAAAGAAGCATTCATGCGTACGTACGACTTATCGTCTCCATGAACGGTGCATTTCATTTCTTATCCTCAAATGTAATGTACTATTATAAGTACATATAATGGATATATATGATGTATGATACATATAAAGGATGAATATAATTCTGTAATTAAAAATATACACATCTCTCATTTATTGTTAATTCCATTAATATGACATATAAATGAAAGTAGAGTTCATGTGTACGTACGGCTTACCACACGAACAACATGTAATTGTAAGAAGTCCACTTTTGACTTAAGAACCAAATATCGAAAAAACAAACATTATTAACTTAAATGATTACATAATGTTTATAAAATGTCAATAATTGATATAAAAGGAATAATTAACTTGAAAAAGGTTCTTAAGAAAGTAGTAATTAACTCAAGTTTATTATTCAGGACGTTAAAGAACGATCGAGTCAAGTCGGACCCGAGGTAAGGGATCCTACTCCTCTCTTTCTTTTTAAGTATGCTCTTTTATGTCATTCCTTTTAAAGATCATATTTCTTGTTATTGGGATGTTATTTTATATTACTATTACTATAATTTTTATGTTCATATGATGAGAGACCATATTCTCTCTCATCAATCCATTTTGGATGTTTTGAGTGGCGCTGTTAGGCTGCCGAATTTTCGTAAAGGATCCTACCCCTCTTTTTCTTTTTAAGTACTCCCTTTTATGACATTTCTTTTAAGATCATCTTTCATATTTTTTTGGATGTTATTTTATATTCCTCATACTATACTTTTTATGTCCATGTGATGAGAGACCCTATTCTCTCTCATCAATCCATTTTGTAAGTTTTAAGTGGCACTGTTAGGCTGCCGAGTTTTCGTAAGGGATTTTTCATCTCACTTTTATTCCCGTGATAGTTATGATACATTGACCAAAATTTCCTTTGAGTGGCGTATTTACTGCCCATTATTTTACTCATTGTGTAATATACTTTCATTTATGAGTATTTACATCAATGTTGTATTTTTCTACTTTCACGGAGTGTATGTTTCGAAAGATACCCATGTCGGTAAGGGAACCTTTCACCCTCCTCTTTTTAAAAGACTTCTTTTGCTATGTCTTTTAATTCACATACTATTATGTTGGGATATGTTCTTCTATATCTTTGTTGATTTAAATTTTATTTCCATGTGATGAGATACCCTTTTTATCTCTCATCAACTCATTTTATGAATTTTGTAGTGACTCCATTAGGCTGTCAAATTTTTCCAAGGGAAATTCTTAACCCATATTTTATTCTTTGGGATAAACTTATACTCGTTGAATATGTCGTTATATGAATATGTGTGAATAAACATTGATTGTTTTACACTTAATATCCACTTATATTGGGTGTATTTATATTTTTCACACATAATTATGAGATTGATTTATCATTAATTTAAGGATACCTTATTTATATTGGATTTCATCTCATTTTACATTTCTTTTGAGACTTCATTGTTGTTATACACCAATTCACTCTTATATGGTGTGTATACTGTCCTTTGAAATATTATATCATGAATCCCTTTATTCTCATGATATTATAAAGTTCTGATTAATTGTTATTCCGCTATTATTTGTATTCAAGAGTCTCCCATTTTGTTAAAAACTCTTTAACAAAAATATCATTTTAAATGTTTTAAGGATTTATTATTATAAATATTTATCTTTAATGTTCATGTTTTAAAAATGGTTTTCAGTATTTATTTATATGGACATTAATGTTTTAAAATTATAATTCTAAGAAAAGCATCAAAGTGGTATGGGACACATTGATTCAAAAATATCCTTTATATGATTTTTGAAAATGGATTGATTAATTCAATATCATGGAATTACTTATTTTGATTGAAAATCAAATGTTGTTATTGAAATGTTTATATTTTCAATATTTTATGTGTAATGATGGTACTTGGACATTTTACGGGTGGTTCTATGGTAAACCATATGACGGGTGGTTCCATGAATACCAGGATGGGGGGTTACGTTATAACCTCCAATGCATTGTGTATGGATGTCGGCCGTATGGCTATTCCATTAAGTATGAATAGAAGTTGTCCGTATGTCTATTCCATTATGTGATATGTGTGGAAGTCGACCATATGGTTATTCCAGTTATGTATGTTTATGTCTCAAGTTACCTTTATATGTAATGTGTTCTTTATATGGGTATTATTATAATATTTTGATTAAAAAAGGGTAAGTAATGATATTTTATTCAGTGAAGAGTTTTTACTAATTCATAAAGGTGAAGGTATTACTTTGATAAAGTATACATGGTTTACTTGTTGTTTTAAGAACTAACAGTTTTCATTCTTTGTGTATCCCTTACTGAGCTTTTTATGCTCACCCCATGTTTTTTTGAAATGTTTTTTTCACATGACTTAATGTGGATTTGGGTGAAGGATGGGATCAAGGTAATGTCATGTTATCTAAAACATGGAACTATACATGTTTCTTTTTAAGAGTTTTTATGTTATGGAAACTTAGTAGAAGTTTCAACGTTGTAATCTTTTGAGATGTAATAGTTATGTTCTAATTCTCTAAAACTATAAACTTGAAAAGATCCTCAATGGGAATTATTCATTTAATTCAATCATAAGTAAGGTTTAAGGCTGGGGTCTTACAGTTTGTATGAGAGGTCGGTTTAGAAAACATTATAGGTTAGGCTATCCTCTATGCATAAGTCACCTTACCATAATGATTAGGATTTCAGAAAGAGTCCAAGTTTTAGATTAAGTGAATGAGTAAGTATATATTAGTGTTTATCTTCCTCATTAGTACATGATGGTTTTGTTGATGTACTCACATTGACATTTCTGTTTTTAGTGAATGGATGGATCTAGAAGGCACCAAAGAGACAACAGGTTTGAAGGAAACTGTGGTGGTTCTCTGATTAAGATACTAGATAAAATGGTGGATTCAATGAGGAAACTCGTGGTTGTTCTAAACCAACTATCAAGGAGTCATAATCAACCACTTGAACCTTGGTATGTTCTGTAATGCATCATGTACAAGATGACCAATCAATGTGGAAGTTCAGGTAATAATTATAAAGGTAACCATTAGAGTTTATATGATCCTTACTTTTGAGGTAATTATGAGTTATTATATGATATGCTAGAAAATTAAAGGCATGAGATAAACTTGAGGTTAAAATATGTTATGATCATTTTTGAAGATTTTGTCTCGTTTTGGGGAATGTTTTAAAATTATATAGTTTTGGAAAAAGGACCACATGTAGACCGTGTGACTACTCGTCGTGTCGGACAATGCTGCGGGAATTGAACCCACAACCAAAGTGCGACTGGTATTTATCGCCTACCACTGGACTACGTGAAGTACCTGGTTAGTTTGACTAATTCTTTTTAGTTAGATGATTTTAGGAATCAATAGAAAGTTTATTTTGGGTTATCTATGGAAATGAGTATCCTATCATGGAGGATATGTGATTAGGTTAATTACTTTTCAATATGAGACTTTAAGAGTAATTGATGTTATTTGGAGATAAGTGATAATTTGTACCTTGGAAGACTATGCGACTAAATCCTTCAAATATTTGGGTTTCAATATTAGTTTGGTTAACTATGATGTATTTTATGGATAATTTGTTTTTTGAATGGTATTTTTTGAACTTTGGGTATTGTTTGATAAATTTTGGATATTAAGAATAGATTTGGTTTTAAAAAGGATTATCCTTTTTGGTATTATCTGATATTTTACTAACCTTTTTGGTTTTGTTTTTGGTTAAGGTCTAATCATATGGGAAGTATATAGTTCCCTTTTGTGGATTAGGTGATTCTCTAGAAGTTGATTATAGTACTCTTAATGTGAATACGTCTTCCTAAATACTCGTCTTTTGGGGAAAGTATGAGTTTGTGCATGAAATCTAGTAAAAGTTGAAAGTCAACATGACAAGTAAGTATGTTTCCTTAAGATCAACAATAAATTACTCAATGAAGAGTAACTTAAAACAAAAGTGTTGTCTGTTAACTTTTCATACTGGGGAATCAAATACCGTTTAACCAATCACAAGTTTGTGATTCTCTTATGGTTAACTTTCTCCTAGACATGTTTACTATCACTCTCCATCAGAACATGACCCTTTGTATTTTACCTCCATGTCCATATTTTCATACATGGAATCCTAGTATGGGTTAACTCGGGTGACCTTTGTACTTATCTTTCCTTATTTTAAAGTGATTGTTTTACTGACTCTTGCTCCGATGTGGGATTTTCCATGAAGTTTCCAAGCCCAATTTTAAAATTGCGAGGACGAAATTTTCAAAAGGGGGGAAGGATGTAACACCCAAGGTAAATAAAGAGTATGACATTTTCACATTTATCCATATTTGTGAATAAAATATTAATATGTCTTTAAAGGGGGCGCTATGCTCGATGGCGTACCCAACACGCAACACCGAGTTTCTTGGGAATCTTACGTTGCACTCTAATAATAAAATAATATTATTTTAAATAATAGTTAACGCCTAGACATTGTAATGGTGGGAATTAACAGAACTAACTACATAATTATTATATATGTTTGTCAAATATTTTTTACTTTTTACAATAAATGTTAGAGGATTAAAAATGCGAATGAATCCAATTTTAAGTGTAAACATTCTAATATTCTTTAAAAGGTCGATTAACTGCCTTTTGAAGGCGAACCACTTTTAAATCCACTTTTTGACAATTTTATGTGTTATATTTGACAAAATAAAATTCTTATTTAGAATCGGGACATCAAAATTTACTTTCAATAAATTTTTGGTATTTTTCCGAAAAAGTTCAATTTTTAATGAATAGTGAAAAATGTTGTATTTTAATTCAAAACCACTTTTTAATATAATTTATTTATATGATTAGATTATCTTTTGAATTTGATTTAAAGTGAAATTAGAATATATTTTTACCATTTAATCCAACATTAGTCGTTGGAATTAATTTCACTTTGAAATCGGACTTAAACTAGTGTCAATCTTTTGATACATTTTGTTTCATAAAAACATGCTATTTGTTTTGACAGTGGGAATTAATTATTAAATTAATTAATGAAAATTATATGTTTTGAATTTTGTAAAATAGACATCATTTTTGAATTCTGAATATCAAATATAGCTTAGGGTGAATTTTTGGTAATTTTCTGAAAAACATCAATTTTTGATGAATAGTGAAACCACAAAGTGGTTCGTATAAAAACTAATTTTCCATTTAAATGAAATATTTCCACCTTTGTGTTTTGAATTTCAAAAATCCGACATACATGGTTGACATTAAGAAGTAAAATTTGGTTCAAGGGGATTAAAATAATTTTTTTGGTGAGTAGTACTTATTAAGTTTTTAATCGCGATTAGAGGTAATTAGTGAAGTTTAAGGTAAGAATAATGTTTTAATAAATTTAAATGACCTATACACATTTCCTACCCTCATTGGATGTGTCATGGCCGACCAAGACAATCCACGGGTCAACTTGGGGACCCCATGGAGCCACTTTGGTTGGAAAATGACATAAATAGCTTTTTATTTAATGTTAAAGTAAAAAATGACACAAACATGAAATGTTTTACTAAAACAATTTTTACATGGGGTTATACAAGTTATATTTTTGACTATAAATATTAATTAAAAAGATAAAAATATTTCCTACATTATAGTATGTTTTTTCATTTTTATACATTATATAAATAAAATTATATATGACATCATGATGATGCAGCGATGACCTCATTCTTTAACGATTTAAATAAAATTTAAAGATAATGTAATATTTAAGACCTACACATGTCCAAAACCTATTGTATGGGTGTATTTCGAACCCTTATCACCATATACATGAAACACATCAACGAGGGACCATTAATATCCGAAACACATTCAAAAATAAATTAACATTTCTTTACTTTCCAAGAGTGCCCCTCCTCTCCTCTTATAAAAGGCCCCCACCTCGTACTCCTTACCAACACCTCTCAAGCCTTTGGCTCGGCCAAACCCTACCCATTTCATCAATCCACATCCCTCTATAACTCCTTGAAGCCTCAATTTGGGCATAATCCTTTCCAAGGAATCCTTTGAGCTCAAATCAATGGATGTTACCCGATTTTAAGGTAATGTCTTCACTTGAGTCCATTTATTTTATTTTGCTTCTCCAGCCCCCTAAACTATTTTTATTAAATTATTTTGTAACAGATACAGTATATTAAATATTCTAGTATGTTTTTATGATAAGAATTAGAGCTACACTTACACACACCTTCATCTAACGGTTAAAGAACATACTGTTTCAGTGGATGGCAAATTTCTGCCTCACGAAACGATGATTGTTCAACACTCGTATAACACCTTCAAAGGTGGCCATTAAGATGTCACTATGTTTATATATGATATATAATATTTTTATGTTTTACTTAAGCTTCTGAATTTTTCATTTGTGGCATACCTTTATGGATTCCATTATGGGTATACGCGATATCTTCATTTCAGGAAGTGCGGACTACCGCCCCCTCAAAGTGATTTGATTCGTTAATGCCATATGTGGGATGTATAAAGGATGGATTTAAAGTTGTTATATATGATTTTATACTAGAAGTATAATATATATTTATATCATTATTGTTTTCCTTCCATTAAGGTATGAGATAGAAATGAAAGTAGCGTTCATGCGTACGTACGACTTACCGTCTCCATGAACGGTGCATTTCATTTCTTATCCTCAAATGTAATGTAATATTATAAGTACATATATTGGATATATATGATGTATGATACATATAAATTATGAATATAATTCTGTAATTAAAAATATACACATCTCTCATTTAGTTTTAATTCCATTAATATGATATAGAAATGAATGTAGCGTTCATGCGTACGTACGGCTTACCGTCTCCATGAATGGTGCATTTAATTTCTTATCTCTAAATGATAATGTAATATTATAAGTACATGTATACGCTGGATATATATGATATATATTATATCCAAATCAGGAATGTCATTCTGTATATAAAGAACCTTTGACCACATGAACAACATGTAATTGTAAGAAGTATACTTTTGACTTAAGAACCAAATATCGACAAAACAAACATTACTAACTTAAATTATTACATAATATTTATAACATGCCAATAATTGATATAAAAGTAATAATGAGCTTGAAAAAGGTTATTAAGAAAGTATAAATTAACTCAAGTTTGTTATTCCGGACGTTGAAGAACGATCGAGTCAAGTCGGACCCGAGGTAAGGGATCCTACTCCTCTCTTTCTTTTTAAGTACGCTCTTTTATGTCATTCCTTTTAAAGATCATATTTCTTGTTATTGGGATGTAATTTTATATTACTCTTACTATAATTTTTATGTTCAATTGATTAGAGACCCTATTCTCTATCATCAATCCTTTTTGAAAGTTTTGAGTGGCGCCGTTAGGCTGCAGAATTTTCGTAAGGGATCCTACCCCTCTCTTACTTTTTAAGTACTCTCTTTTATGACATTTCTTTTAAGCTCATATTTCTTATTTTTTGGGATGTTATTTTATATTACTAATACTTTACTTTTTATTTCCATATGATGAGAGACCATATTCTCTCTCATCAATCCATTTTGTAAGTTTTAAGTGGCGCTGTTAGGCTGCTGAGTTTTCGTAAGGGATTTTTCATCTCACTTTTATTCCCGTGAGATTTATGCTACATTTGACACAATTTCCTTGGGTGGTGTATGTACTGCCCATTATTTTACTCATTTTGTAATATACTTTCATTTATGAGTATTTACATAAATTTTGTATTTTCCTTCTTTCACGGGGTGTATGTTTCGAATGATACCCATGTCAGTAAGGGAACCTTTCACCCTCATATTTTTAAAAGACTTGTTTTGTTATGTCTTTTAATTAACATACTATTATGTTGGGATATGTTCTTCTATATCCTTATTGATTTAAATTTTATTTCAATGTGATGAGATACCCTGTTTATCTCTCATCAACTCATTTTCTGAATTTTGTAGTGACGCCATTAGGCTGTCAAATTTTTGCAAAGGAACTTCTTAACCCAAATTTGATTCTTTGGGATAAACTTATACTCCTTGAATATGTCGTTCTATGAATATGTTTTAATTACCTTTGATTGTTTTACACTTAATATCCACCTATATTGGGTGTATTTATATTTTTCACACATAATTATGCGATTTATTTATCCTTAATTTAAGGATACCTTCTTTATAATGGATTTCATCTCATTTTACATTTCTTTTGAGACTTCATTGCTGTTATGAACCAATTCACTCTTATATGCTGTGTATACCGTCCTTTGACATGTTATATCATGAATCCCTTTATTCTCGTGATATTATAAAGTTTGGATTAAATGTTATTCCGCTATTATTTGTATTCAAGAGTCTCTCATTTTGTTAAAAACTCTTTAACAAAAATATCTTTTTAAATGTTTTAATGATTTATTATTATAAATATTTATCTTTAATGTCCATGTTTTCAAAATTGTTTTCAGTATTTATTTATATGGAAATTAATTTTTTAAAATTATAATTCCAATAAAAGCTTCAATGTTGTATGGGACACTTTGATTCAAAAATCTTTTTTATATGATTTTTTAAAATGGATTGATTAATTCAATATCTTGGAATTTCTTATTTTGTTTAGAAATGAAATGTTGTAATTGAAATGTTCATATTTTCAATATTTTATGTGTAATGATGGTACATGGACATTTTATAGGTGGTTACGTGATAAACCATATGACGGGTGGTGCCGTGAATTCCAGGACGAGTGGTTACGTTATACCCTCCAATACATTGGGTATGGAAGTCTGCCGTATGGCTATTCCATTAAGTATCTATGGAAGTTGGCCATATGGCTATTCCATTAAGTGATATGTGTGGAAGTCAACCGTATGGTTATTCCACTTAAGTATGTTCTGGTCCCAAGTTACCTTTATATGTTATGTGTTCTTTATATGGGTTTTATGATAATATTTTGATTAAAAAATGGTAATTAATGATATTTTATTTAGTGAAGAGTTTTTACTACTTCATAAAGGTGAAGTTATTACATTGATAAAGTATACGTAGTTTACATGTTGTTTTAAGAACTAACAGTTTTCATTCTTTGTGTATCCCTTCCTGAGCTTTTTATGCTCACCCCAAGTTTTTTTTGAAATGTTTTTTTCACAAGACTTAATGTGGAATTGGGTCAAGGATGGGATCAAGGGAATGGCATGCTATCTAAAACATGGATCTTGACATGTTTCTTTTTAAGAGTTTTTATTTTATGGAAACTTAGTAGAAGTTTATACTTTGTAATCTTTTGAGATGTAATAGTTATGATCTAATTCCCTAAAACTCTAAACCTGAAAAGAACCTCAATGGGAATTATTCATTTAATTAAATCTTAAGTAAGGTTTAAGGCTGTGGTCTTATAAGAAATCTTTTATACAATGTAGGGATCCATCCGCATAGATCTTTTTTATGATGGATTATTGATTGAAAATTTTCCATTGGTTATACACCTCAGTAGGTTTATATAGAAAAAGGATGTAGGGTTCCAAGTTATCCAATTATATTTTTTCAACATTTTTATTCTAATGAACGAGTTTTACCTATAGGGAATAATCAAAGGAGTTCAACTTTGGAGGTTCCCTCTTATTCCTTTCCATCATCGATTCATCATCCCCCCTTTTCCTCCTATATAAGGGTTCAATTTATTGAGAGGCATAAGAATTTGATATTAGTGTAGTCGGTCATTTGTAGTGGGGGTAATGGGAATATTTTGTAGATCCCTACAGAGGAATATGTTAGCATTGGACATTTATGATGAACAAAATCATCACCTAGACAAGAAAATGACATCATATCATTTACAGGAGTTGGAAACACTTCCATTCACTATGATCATTTTAATTTTGGGGAATGAATTTATAGGACAGAATGTGATCACTACTTTCTGTAAACATCTTTTTGTAGTTTGTGGGCATGTACAGATCACCCACCATCCACAAACCATTTTTGTTCATGGGTCTTTTTTGGAGTGGTAAATTATCTTGCAGATTGGTGGTTCACAAATGGGCCCACAATTCATAGTGTCGGTGCCTTTGTGTTTTTTAACCATCATTGGGTGTATTCTTTCAAATTCTCCATCAATTGTTTTCTTACATTAAAAACATATGAATGTTTCTTCCACTTCTATTAAGAATTTTGGGCCTAGAAAAATTACCCCATCAGAATAGTCTCCTGTCAAAATGAAGAGGATATTATTATAATGTAGTAGTGGATGAAATTTGGATAATTGACCAGATAATGATCAATTTTATTTTATGATCCAATGGGATTGAATATAATAGCTTTTTCATTAATAGGTTTACATGGGAAACTCTGAACAATTATATAATTTTTTATTACAACACTAATTTCTGCTAATAAATAATTTGGTGTGGGCTTATCTAGTATAAAATGACTTTTCCATAGGCATCAATTATATAGTTTTTGACCTAAGAAAATTTTTCTCTCATTTGATTAGAATTTTTATCGATATTATCCATAATTCATGGAAAGAATGATTTCAGTGAGCTAGTAGTTAACTTTCATCCAGGGTTACCATTTCGGGATTTAATCCTAGCATGTTTAGTGTATCTTTTCATGTGCAGTTTAGTACCTTGAATGAATTTCAATATCATTATTGATGTCTTGGGATGAAATTTTTGGACTAAAACTAATGTTTTTGGACAAACAACATTGAACATAAATTATTCAGATAGGATAACAATATGGTTTATTAGATGAGGATATCTCAATATTTTTCAGACATGAATGAGGGAATTTTCATGATCTGGATTTTTTATTTTAGGATGTGAGGCATGTTATGGGGATTGGAAGACATTTATCCATACAAAAGTAGGAAGATATCTTAGTGAAGATGAATATTCATTTTTTACATGCTTTCTTTTTTGATACTTATTAAAATACACTAATAAATATTGTGCATAGACAAATAAGGGGGTCCTAAGGAAACTTACATTTATCATCTGATATCTAGATAATTTTATAAGAAGATTAATTTATCTTGAACACATGGGATGTCTTGTTAATGTAATTATATTTAAAATTATGGTGGAATGTGTATGAACAGTAATAGTGAATTATACACAACTCTTACATGTACTAGGAATGTTTAATGTAGGGTTTAAGCATGGTGTATTTAAAGGTCACACGACTAGGACGTTGGTGACATATGATTTAATGAAAATTTTATCTGATAAAGGGGGTAAAAAAACATCTCTTTTGATGATAGTCTGATCAGGAATTTTCTAACATCGTAGGCTCAAAATGGGTGAAATCATCGATACTATAATACGAGTGGTTCTTAAACAAGGGAGTGAGGTGGGACATAAACATAATAGAGATATACAGAGGTAGAAAAATTCTCTCAAGAGGACGGTTGTGACTTCAGTTGATAAGATTTTTTATGGACAACATTTGGAGAGACACTAGGAAATATTGTGTATATTCAACCAAATGTGTCCTTAGGACACTGAACATCTATTTATGATGTTCTATGATGGTTATAGGGATTCATAGAATTCTAGGAGAAATGTATGGTTTTTGAAAATGGATAACCTAAACATGAATCTACCATCTAAATCATAATCTTAAAAAGAATAGATTGAAATGTTCTCCCCATACATGTGTGAATAGGGTCCTAGAAAATATATGTCCCATGCATTTGAAAAAAATGGACAACACGATTTATTGGATGGACCCACAATTCGATATTCATGTGTCACTATATATCCTATGATAATGGGAATCAATATTGAAATAATTATTTTATGGTTTCTCTAAATGAGGATCTAGTTAAAACATATTAATGGGGAACTTTTCTCCATCATACCTGCTCACTAATCATGTGGGGATCATATTCGACTTACCTGTGTAGATTTATTTCATGCCTAGGAACATATGAGTATATCCTTGTTTTTGTATGAATTTTTTCCATGTAGGTCGGATCCATACATTAGAAAGATGTATTTTCATTCATTTCTATGACTGGGCACAAGGATGCACATTGTGTATTCATCATTATACAATTTTTACATCATGTGATTTTGACATTGATATAGGAGCCTAAATTAACAAGGGGATATCAAGGTCATGATGTCTGGATATGCCCAATATTTGATGTTGAAGGATACCATAAACCATGGTTACAAGGGTTCATGGAATATGAGAAATGATTCGGTGGATGGAAGACACTAGTGCATATGGAAGTAAGAAAATCCTCTCCTGAGGACCAATTTACCTTTTATTAATACGCCTTTTTTAAAGTGATATTTTTGTAGAGGCACCCGGGAATATTTTCCATAGTCAAAAAAATGTGTCCTCCAGACATTGACTATTTTATTCCGATGTTCATGTATGGTAATGGAGATCTGAAAAATACCAGGAAATGGATTTCTATTAATGGTAAAGATATGGATGAAAAAATTAGATACATTTAGGCTGTGAATACCCCAAGAGATGGGGATTATCTATATAGATCTGACATGTACGTAGGGAAGGGAGTTTTTTATTTTTTTTCATGTCACTTTGCAGAATACACTATTGAGGCCCCTAATCCCACGGGATTTGTTCTTGGAGTGTTAATCAAGAGGAAAAAATGGTTTAATCCAATAATTTAGGATAAATTAACCAAATATATGATCCTATTATATATGAGGTTGATGGGGGCATTTCTACGTATCCTGTGTGGACATGAATCAAGTCATACATAGTTTTATGACTTGAAATAGAGGTGACTGATGTCAGGGGAAATATCATATTGGCTGATAACATTATAGTTTTTTTGTATTGTAAAATCATACACCAAGGACATGTTATAATGAATTTAAATTACATATAATTATTCCAATTTCTGAATAGTATTTGTGTCATGTGGAAGGGACGTAGACGACCCAACGAGAATGTGGGGAAATGTGGATCATCTTAAAATGGTCCTATAAATAGGGCATGTTTGGGAATCCCCCACAATGTCTTATTTTTTAGGCCAAGCATGGGATATTTTTATGCATTCAATAGTAGGTTATGGGTCATAAGATTTTGGTATCACATTGTAACCCCTGATTAAAGGTATCAAGTTGGACATAGTCACTAAATAAAGGACCCAGTGTAGGTTTATCCCATAAAAGTGGGCATATTTTAATTTTAGAGGGATAAACCAGGAATACCATCTAGGAATCAGTACAAATCATGATTTGGTAGGAATAAATCCAGACACAGTTCTATAACATTTCCCTCTACAGATCTGACTTCTACATAGTGAGAGGCCAATTTGATCCTTTATTAAAATTGGACCTTGATTTGGAGATCCCTATGTAAGTATGTAACCCATGACATGATAATAAAGGAAATTTTATTTCTATGTTGTAATGTTCCATGATGGTTTTACCCATATATAGTGCAAAAGGATAATTTTTAACAATTTTTTTTATGGTGGATGGACCAAGATGTGCAATCTAAGAATATTTGAATATCATATGTATTGGGGAATCAATCAGTATTTTGTTTATTCAGATAACATGTTGGGTGGTCAATGAAGGAAAAATTCGCTTTTCAGTGAGAAAACTATTTTTTAATATAGTTTAATTTCATACAGTATGGAAATAATTAATATAGTTTATCATCATAGGACTGGTAAATTTTCTACATTAAATGTAATGCCATGCGTGGTGGATGTTGGAAGCATAGATTGACATCATGTAATGGGGAATGTTGTAATAAAAACCTTGATTGATGAGGGTATAATAGGTCTAGGATATACATACATAACATGGTATTGAATGGGAATGAATTTGTAAGTCATGGTCCAATAATTCATGGATCATAATAAATGCTATTGGTGTTTGAACACCTTGAGACCATAGAGGTAGTAAAAGGCTCTCTTGAGGTTGCATTTTTCTTATGTTGATAGAAATTTTTTATGGGAAACTTATGCAGATCCACTATGGAATATTTTTTATTGTCAAAGAATGGTTTTTTTGGGATACTGACCTTTAATTAACAATATACATGGATGTTTATAACAATACAATATTTCCTAAAGCACTAATTTTGATTAATGGAATGTATGCATCCATACAGGTAGAAAACATTCATACCAAGATTAATATTGAATTATATACATTCCAACATAGATATGATTCATATGTAGGGATGGATTTTGGATTTATTATAGATCCTTATTATAGTATCTAGGGTTTGGAATATCTTTTATATATTTCCATTTCTGTACAAAAGAAGGGGGCATTTGTTTTTGTGTTACTGAAGTCGAGAAACATTTCAGTGTGTCACTATTTATAACATTATACTGAGAATCAATCCATACATATATTATAACATAACATGCAGTATAACATCATACATAAAGGAAATAGGTTAAATTTTTTGAAAAGGGAAATACCTATTGTTATTTTTTTAGGTATTACTACCAAGACCTTAGAATCCCTACTTTATATTGATAGGCCTTGACCATACGGCTTATCCCCTACCAAAAATAAAAAAACACCTGATTTGTGATTGATGTGACAAAAAAGGAATATTAATGGTTTATTCTAACACATAAAGGTGAAATAAAAAATTATAGGATAATTTTATTTTTGATCTTTTTTAACTACTTGGCCCATGATTGGAGTTATTGGTATCACTTTGTCTTTCCAGAGGATGAAAATCAATCTATACATAGTTCTATGAATTTTCTTTTCCAGGTTTTAACCATACATGGGAATGGGTCATTTTATTCAATGTTTTTTTGAAGGTGGTTTTTGGTCCAAGATGTAGAATCCATGAATCAATTAATATCCTATGAGGGAAGGAATGAAGTTCTGTGTTGTTATATAAGTGTGATACATGTATTGGTCTAACCCATTCATATATAGGGGGCATGTTGATTTTTTATTTTGAGATGATGAACCTCTCATGTAACTTTAGACCCTTTTTGTGTATAGGAATACCTTACTACTACTCTTTATCCAGTGTGAGAAATGCTCAGTTTGAGACACATGGAATATTTTGGGTTTCATTTCAATACACAGGTAGTTGGGGGTACAACTCTGACATTTTTAATCATTTGGTTGTTGTACCAGGATACAGGATTGATGAATATCTATGTATCTCTCTAATAAGTGAGAATCATGTAGTATGTAGTTATGTGATTGAACCTGCCTACAGTGGTTTGGATTGTATGTAAGTAGGGGGGATTTTGATGTTGTGTTCCGGCCCACAACAAAGGGTCTAGGCTTCTCTATGTGTCTCATCAGAACCAGAGTCATGAATTATGTTTTATTGTAATAAGAGAATTCCCATGAGTACCAAAACAAGTTCTCCTTTTTAGAATGACCTAATACGAATATTTTTGTTGAAGGCTCATGTAATCTTGTTTTAATGAATCTACAAATGATTCAAGTTATTCAATCTTTTCTCATCCATTTTCTCCAACTCATCAAGACGTTTTTTTATTTATCATTTAATGATAGTTTTTTATAGTAGGAAGTGCAGTAATAGGTCCACTAAACATCAACGGGTTGGGAAATCTCTATCCAATGCACTCATGAATATGTGTTGTCCATGTGGCGATGCGGGTCGTGGTCTACTAAGACAAGAGATCATGTAGAAACTTTTCTACCATGATTTATTATGCATCTCATCCATATTTTGGATTATATTAGATTGGTTTTGTTGAAATCATCTATCATTCCATTGTCTAGGACATGATTCTTGGATATACTATTGGCCATGATACCATACACCTAATATATTTTCTCTAATTCAGTAGAGAAAAAATTTGTTCCATTATCTGATAGAATTTTTTATGGCCACAATATCGGATGATGGTATTAACATTCACAATGCGGATAATGATTCCTTCCCCAACCACTTTAAGGCTACACAATTTTTCCATTTAGATTATAAGTATGTTTATGTGATAATATACATGATTTTTTTCAATTTATAGGGATGATATAGTCAAATGAAAACAATTACCCATATGGAAAATGATCAGGAGTACATATCTATGTGATATAACATTGGGGACTGGTGGATGAAATTATCATGAACATCGATGGAATGGAATTTATTGGTGAATTTAGTTCAATCTGGTGGGAGTACTTATGTTTAGAGATTTTAAAAAATGGATTTCATCTAGTTGGGGGTTGGACATACTTGTTAGGGATCAGAATAATCTCATTGATTTTTTCCATGTTTTCATGAACGAATGATAAGACAATATGATAGTATATAATGTGGATATCCATTTCATCTCAATTTGGATCAACCATAGGTGTGTTTTCATTTTATAATGTATTGTCTTGTGAATTTTTGGTATCGAGGGACATGAGTTAAAGTCAGTTGTGATGAGAATACCACTATGAGCCCTCTGACATTTTCAATCCAAGGAACCAGTTACTCGTTTTTATAGAACAATGACTATTTACTTCATGATGATTAGTTATGAATATCTTTTTATATTCAAGTGTTTTACATGATCTTAAAGTGATATCTCTTGTGAATAACTAAGTGCATAAAAATCTTCTTTATTGTTTGTTCACCAATATGACAGTTGGAAGGAGTAATGAAATACAACATTTTCTAAGGATATTAGTATGACTCCCTACCCCACCTTTTGGATCTTGGGGTCTCCCAACCTTTTTTTGGTCATGCTTTTAGATGCACTATAGAAATGAATCTCAAATGTTTGATTGTCCTATTTAATATATAAAACCTCTTCATCACTTAGTTCAACATCTAATGAATTATTTTTTGCAGAGAGTTTCTTTGCAAATAAAATATTCCAATCCTTGGAATTTGAGGTCTATCTAAGGTAAGAATCATATATCGATGTTCTATCCAATGACCTCCCACTGTGAAATACATTCAATCCTCATTGGATGGCAGAGAACACACCTAAGAGGATTTATACAAGAGACCGGGTGGACATGTGGTGTAGCATATAGTGTCTCCATTTTTGGAATGAAAATATAAATTATTCATAACTCTTCTCGATAATATTGGAATGAGTATCGAAATCGATCAAGGTGAAAATGAGGTAATAAAGTATATTTTTGATGTCAGGATCATTTTTCCATGAAAGGAATGAACCTAGCAGCTACTCTAAGGTTGTTTCATACAGTATGAGTGACCTTCCATCGATAGATGAGATTAACACTTGTGGGATTAAGAGATATTTATTGATCATGTCGAATTCTTCATGAAAATCATCAATCCATTGATACCCAAACCCTTTTATCATTAACCAGGTAATGGGAAAAAAATTATGTTGTTGGATATAATGTTCCTAATGTAGGATATTTTTTATTAAATTACTCTCAACACATTTAACTTATGTGTAGGTTACATTCCATTGATTTCATTGATACCATGACCATTTCAGATAATGATGAGGAATATCCCTATGGAAATGCTGATAACACATTTCAGGGGGCTCATTTTCTGGTTGTGATGTTGTATATTGTTGGAGATGACTTCAAGATATAATATGACTTTTTTCAATTATTGAGATATAACCACCAATTCATAAACCAAACATTCATAAAACTATCCCATGAAGGGTTGGATAATCCCATTCCTAGAATGTTGATATGTATTACAATCATTTGTAAGACTAAAGGGAATTACCTAAAATAATAATACTCCACGAGGTCCCTAAATGTGATGAATTATTTATCGTCTAATGTAATTTATATTTGGTTATATCCCAAAACCCCTCAATGATTGAATGATCGACATATCAGTATGTATCGGTGATCATTAGTTTTTTTTCAGGATGAGGAAGTCTTCTTTTAGGAAGTGTTGATTTAGTTATTTGAAGTGAATGCATACTCTAATTTTTCCATTATTATTTTTAACATAGAAGGTATTTTCTAGGCATCTGGAATGTAGGACCTCCTATATTATTTTTTTTCTTTGATGTGATTGTCAAAATCACATATATTTTGGTAGCATGTGTCATGTGCGCCCTCCCGAAAGCTTTCTTCTATCCATGATGCTCTCTATGGAAGGACCATGTGCTAAGTGTCCACCTCATCATTGAGTCCTAAAATTTATGTATAGATCAAAGTGAAAAAATCTTAATTATTCATAAATAATGAGATTTATACCTCGTTCTATTCATAAAACATGGCAGTACTAATCTGTGTGAGATGTGGGTCTTCTTCAATACATGAGTTTATTTTTTTTGTTAATCAAGGGTTGCAGAGAATAATTTTTTCAATGCTACAGAGGAATCCCTAATGTATTATTTTTGTTCCTATTCTTCATCATCAACATCCTATTCTTATAGGGAAACATTTTTTATATGGTCTCTTCATATTTAATAAAATAGTCGCAATCTTGGTACATGGAAGATGAATCAAATTATTCTTACATCACCGATAGTGGGGAATTTTCTAGAGAAGATGGAGTGAGGGATGATGTAATGACATAATTCTATTATTACTTAGTGGGTTAGGAATAGATTATCAAAATATATGAGGATTTATTGAGAGAATTCCCTTTCGAGTGCTCATTACTATCATGGGGGACAATGGATTTTTCTGCACTATTCGGCTTGATGAACATGACTAAAATGAGGATTTCTGAAGACATGATCGAACAGGGGCTCATACAGTCAACAGAATTGATATGTAGCAGGTTTTCATCACCACGATACTTGTAGTGATCTATAAAAACCATTAACCAAACATTTGGAACGGGGAACCAATAAATACCATTGAAAAAGGGTTGCTTCCCTTTTTTCTCATAAAATTCAGGATAGATATAGTGTGACTCAAAAAATTAAATTGGGGCCTTATCGGCAAGCAATTTCTCATTTATCCATTAATTCAATATTTGAAACATTGATGGCATGATGATGGAATCACTACATGATAATATAACTGAGGACCTCATAGAAGGATTTATAAGGAATTGTTTTGTTGGGCCACAATAAATTCAATGTCGACTATGAGGTCTCCAAATTGATTTTGGACATTGATTTGGAATAATAGATTCTGAATGATTTTTTCATATCACTCTATGATTGTGGTTCATGAAATCAGATTATATTCATCACATCCCAACCAATGATTTATTTTGTCATGGATGATATTAACTCTATATCCATTTAAAATGATGAATTATTGTATATTGATACCATTTATCCTAGAAGACACATATATGGGTTTGATGTGTCTCAAAATTATGTTTTTATCCTCTAAATCGATGATGGATATAAGAACATGTCATTGTTTATCTGATAGAGTTCTTCAATATCCACTTTGACATAAAACACATGGGTGTTTAGCAACACTTCTTTGAGTTCTTGTGTGAGTTATATTGAAAAATTGTGCGATTCTAGGATTGATAGTTTGGATAGTATATAGGAAAAATAGTCGAGGATGTAATATTTCTATCCCAAAGTATTGTTCTTTCTTAAATGGGGATGCTCATTCCATTTCTCATTAGGGGTTTGTGTACTGAATGTGGATGGACCAATCCCCATGATATGATATGGTGGAGATTCTATGCTTTGTGAGTTCGGTTGGGCATGTCTGCATGGATTCCCTGTGATATTATACATTTTTTCTTCTATTGATGCATATTCCCAGATGATTTGGCTATAGTAGCTTCTAGAGAGGGTAGTGGTGTTTTCTTACTCTTTTTGGGGCTTCTGAAATGATAGTTCATGAATTTCTGCAACATTAACGGTCTGAGCTGGGATACGAAAAGAATTTCGTTTCTTCCACAACATATTATTACATGGTATCCCTAGATTTTGAAATATCTTCCTTTGGTTCTCTAATTGTGTTTAGGTAACATGGATATACATACATATTGTTCTTTAGATAAGGTACCCATTAATTTATTGACACTAAGGGAACCAAAAACTAACTCCTCTTTTGATAATGACACTACCACATCCACTTATTCTAGTTTTGGTGTTTGGTGGGGTGGTGTCTATGATTTGAGATCTAATGGAATCTAATATAAGAGTGTGAAGGATAATTTTTTCCCAGATATGGGTTTAATCTTCATGAACCTTTACTCTACCTTTAATAGCAATCTATATCTCTTATAGTCTATTTGTGGAGAAATGTGGCATTAAGGATGTCATTTGTGATTCATTTGGTGTTATTGGGGGCATATATATTTTCTTCAACAATTATTTGAGTATTCTATGACTTTTATGGCCAAATTTATAATTCATCAAACTACAAAGTGTCTTCTCCCTTTTCCTAACAACATTTTTCCACTACACTCTTTTTTCTATGTTATTGGTAGAAAAGGTCACTTTTTATAGTGGTGGTCATAGGTGGACATTCCAAGAATCGATCCATCCTTATATGAGGTCTTTAAAGATGAATAATTCATGGATGGTATGTCTTATAATATGAGGGATGTGAATATATTATATATGATCATTGATACCTAAATCATCATACCTCTATGGATCTAGTAGATAGAGAATGTTTCAACTCATGGAGGCTATAATGTGGCTATATACCTGTCCATATAAAAATGAGTAAAAATAATTTCTTTGTTCCTAAAACTGAATTTCGTAGGTCTCAGAACTCTAATTATTGCTACCAGGGTGGATGTTGGTGTTTAGGGTTTCCGACCTAATTCAGTGCAGACCTCGAAGATGGAGCTGACATAGAGGGTGGCTCCAGTATACTGGAAGACACTTCTGCTCCTCCCAACCATTTCCATGTGTCCAGTGGGGCTACCCTAGACATGATGTTTTTATACTATAAGTTATATAATATTTTTTACGCAGTTGAAGATATTTTTGGAAACCCATTAGTATATTTCATTGGGATTAGTTTTGTTCACATCTAATTACATTAGTTATCAATGCACATAGAAAGAATTTCATTTTGGGGTTGAAACTAGTTCAAAGAGTATAACATACCTTGACGTTTATAATTTAAATATGAGTCTTTCTCATTCTACTATTGCTTCCAGTTCACTGGGATGATTAATCTTTTCTTTGGAAACATTGAGTTATATTGGAAATTGATCTTCCTAATGAGATCCTCCATTAATATTATTGAATGATCTAGGAAACTACTATACAATACAATAGATGAACCTTATAGAGTTCATACAAATAATATGAGTTAACTGATTCATATTTCCCATGGTTACCCATCATTAGATCCCATTAAGATGGATAATTCTTTATATGTTTTCCTAGGTCACATGATCCATTGTATATTTAAAAAACGTTGTTCATAAAATTTTATGGTGGGGTAGAGTTACTCACCCAATCTGAGTATGGTTTTTCATTTTGGTTGTATCAGAGAACTCATTCCTTCCATGAAATCAAACCAATAATCCAATGCCATGATGGTATTAATTACCCGTTAATTATTTTCTTATTGAACCATATCATGGGTGGCCAAATCATGGGAAGGATTGGATGATCCAGATATATTGGTACTTGTGGATGATACCCTATCGAGGGAATACATTGTGGATTTGCCTAAATATGTTCCAATTGAATACATAATGGGTGGAATTATTTTTATCCATTTGGTATTGGCTTTAGGTATAATAATGGTCCTGGTGTTGTCCCAATCTCTAGATATGAAAATCTGATGTGAACACCAGATAGGGCTTTGCAAATATAGAAACACAACATGTACAACGCATGGAGGTTGGTTGGTTCGAGATCATTATTTCTCCTCTATAATAATTGACACCACATAGATGGGAGGGATTTCATGTTGGTTGGTTGGCCAAACTATTCATATGCCTGAAAGAAGAATGAGAAACTATAATTGGTCAAGAAATTTGTTTTCAATTGGTGATGATTTGTTCGTATATTGACACTAATGACATATATGCATTCTTCAAACAACTCTGTTGGTATGGAGAACTAATAAGATGATGTCTTCCAAAACATAGAAGGTATTCAATCCCTAGTTAATTGAATTATAATTAATAAATGTACCATTTATACTATTTATAAATATTTATCTACTTATTCTACCCAATATGAGTGTTTTTTAATTATATTCATAACAAGTAGTCGGGATAGTAATAGTATAACTAATATGTGAATGTATGAAGGAGGATCAGAAGATTTGAATATCCCCAGGGTATCTTCTTGATGAGAAAAGTATTTACCTTTTCATTGATTGTGTATATTACATTTCTTCCCCCATCATTCCATGCACCTTAATGTAAGAGTGTTTTTCTCCATTGATGTGTTGAAGGGAGGAAATTTTTTCCGGTGTGAAATTTGACTATGGGGATGACCATTGCATTCTATACCATTATAACGAGTGATACAATTGTAGCTTAATGTTTAACTATTGATATATTTTTTGTAGCATATACCCTGGGGAGTACCTTCCAGAATAACGATAGCAAGGGGTGGCCTTATGGTTTTTCTATGGAGTCACTGTGTGGGGGACATTTATCATTTTTTTATGATGGAATGAAATACCATTATAGATTGATGTCTAACTATACAGATAATTCTATGGGACATTTCCTAGGGAGGTCCATAAGGGTGGATGAAAATAAGGAAAGTATATTCATGTTGTTCTATCATCTGTCCACATGAATAGATATTGTGCCACTCATGTGAATATTTTCAATCGTGATTGATTATTTTTTTCCAACAATGTAAGCCTCCATCATAAATTTTATAGGGATTACATTCATGGATTCTTTTAAAATTTTGTAGGGAGGACCCTATCAACTACTACTACCACTTATATAATTAATTAATGCACTGGAATGATCTTGATCCACCATTGAAATGTGTTTGGTGGAATCAAGAACTCTATATTCCAATATAGCAGGGACATGAATGTGCTATTAATTTTTTGTTGCCTTTAGAACCTTGTATTTTTTTTAAATCTCATTAATTTGATTGAGGTCACATACTGCTGTTAAAGACCATCATTTAATGGTTCCTATTAGTGTGGATCCCATGATGAAGTCATTATTCACCAACCAACATACTGTCTTTAATCATGGATATATGCCTGCCCTGGAGAGGCCATCACAGTGGGCTGGTGTCCCCTAGTTGGAATGGATAATTTTCAAGATCCCATTTTCAATTCGTCATGGAATATCGATGAAAACCCTCCTGGAATGGATTATCGATGTATTTTTTCTCTATAGTGTCCATATTATCTTGTGGATAAGTAAACACACATGTGGAGATGGAGTTGTCAACCCGAACCCTTGTTATTTTCAATGAAATCATTAGATACTGATAGGTATAGTTGATATGACCATGAATTTATGCAGGATCCTCCATCGATTCCATGATGTTTTGAGATACATATTTGGCTAGAACAGATATAAATACGCATTTGGATTTTTGTGGAGAAATATGATCTTGCTCTGGTTCTCCATGTTTTTCCAATTGGTACTGGAAATTCTCTTGTGTCGGGGTAGAAGAACAATTATACCCTTTATTTTTAGCTTCGATATTCAGGATGTTTTCTTAGGAAACAATAATATTTGGATGATGGGATACATATTTGTGAGTAGGGGTTTGTGTCATCATCTTTTCTCATGTATTTGTCTAACAGACATCATATTAATTGACGTGAATTAGAATATACGTATATTTGTTTCCCACCACATTTGACTAGTATCATTGATATGGGGATGCATGAATTTGAATCTTACAATATTTTATTTCCACAATATTTTAGTAGTGGGTTTCACATTCCTTGGAATGAACATGTGTATGCATGTATTTATTAGTCCTATATGGATTATGGGATTCATACACATAATTAGAAATTTGCATATGCTAATAGCTAGTTTCCACTAAATTTGTATTATGGTATTCAAGTGCATTGGAAGGTATTTTCATCACCTTATAATTTGATTCCCTATTTTCATGGAGCACATAGAGTGAATTAGTTGTAATTTGTTCTCATTCATAATTTTTTCCTTATTTTCATGGCAGGATTTAGTGGAGGGGTCAATAATGTATTCATGAACATGGAGTTCCACCAAAATTTCATGGAAAATAACTTCCTTAGGAACCAGGGATATGACATGTTCTTGATTATATACCCACCTCCCAGGGTGTGTTTCCTAGGGGAACTTTGATCATTGAAATTTATAAGGATACCTCATTCTGATTTCTTCCTCAAAATGTGAATACTAGGACACAAGGAGTTGGAAATGATGTCTTCTTGCAGAGTCCATTGAGCACAACCCATGTGTATTAGGGATGAATTAATTGGCGATGGATTCATCTACCTCCATACAACATGGAATGTATTAATTGTCACGTCCCATAGACATTCTCCCTAATTGATTTGAATTGGGTAGCGGAGCCACCTGGTTCTAAAATTCTGGTCATTACTGTGTAGACATCTAGTAAGATTTCATCGAGTGGAGGAAAGGTCTTGCAGAATCTAGTGTGTGTATGTACCATTATGATTTTACTCCCAAATTTTTGCATTTAAGACCTAGTCTTAGAGATTATGGGTAGGTGACATAGTCATTTTCTTTGTGTAGGTCTCGAACTATGTGGTGGCTAACATGCATGTCTATGAAAACATCTATAATTCAATTAGATTGATGGAAAATCTGAAGATTTATTTCAATATATAAGAATATAAAAAATCCTTCAATATATAATTTCATGAATACCAGTATAATTTATTATATATCATTTCCCTCTTCCCTTTTGTATTTGAAAGGGGCTTGAGGTTGTGTAAGACCTTCACCTTGATTAAGGATTCACGTTGAGATCATTATTTTTTCTATGGAATAGATGAACCCGACAATCAAATACAGGGGTTGTGTTTTGTTAATTTTTTTATTAGATGAAATATCATAAAAGTTTCTCTATTGAATTTATTTTAAAATCCATGAACACCAAATGGTTATAACATCTACGATTCATGGACTTGTATTCCAAAGGGATGTACTCGTTGGATAATTTGGCCAATGACACTTAAGAACTCATATTGGTTAAGAGGAAGGAAAATCGGTCACATAAAACACTTTTAGGGGAAATATTTATTATCATGGGACTCTCGTATAGATTTATATCATGCTCATATGTTTGTGAATCCTTGTATCTTTTCCAACCATATGTCCAGTGATAAACTATATGTAAAATCAATCATAAATACACATGGGTTCATAATTGTCTATGTGTATATTAGGTTATACATCAATGATTATATATGTATATAACTAGGGTCATAAAAAATGTTACCAGCTAGTTCATAGATCCGAAATTCCCTAGTTATTTATTAATAAAACGTTGGTTCAAGAAAAATGTTGAGGTGTTATAGAGTTTATTGTCATTGAGGTGGACCAGAATTGTTTCAATGTTGGGATCAAACCCATAATATGGGTTTCCAATGTATCCACATGAATTATATGGGTACCCACATAGTTCAATGAAAATTCAATGGATAAATTACCTTTTATAGTTTTTTTAAAATACTAATCCATGTATTTTAACGCAATTCAGTAACGACATCCCGGGGGAAGGCGTCTCATCAAGAATGATGTAGGACATATACTGAGGTGGTCAGAGGGTCCCAAAGAGATGTGGTGTCCTTGGTGGATATGAATATACCATTTATGAATACCAAAAGAAATTATGTTTTTTTTGGATGCTGGGTTTTGACCATTATGAAGAATTCTACATATCCCATTTAGTTGGGAATCAATGCCCTCATTGTTTGGAATGCTGTGGATAATGATATGAAGGTTCCCATTAAAGGGAGAATGATTATGGATTATGTAGAATAAGATAACCATTTGATGTATGTGGTCACAGGGATTTTAATATTGGATATAATATCAATGACCACATGATTCATGCTCAGCATGAGAAACAATAGAAATGTTTAGATACTATGATCTCGCCACCCACCCCTTATACTGATAGATGGTACTGGATACCAAATTGGGGGAGATGAGGTGTAAGTGTGCCCACTGACTCTATTTTTTTCATATCAAGGATATTAATTTTTGTATATCTATCAAGATACATCCCAAGCTAACAAAAATAAGATAATGAGCTCCAACTCCCATGAGAAAGGCTCGAGGAGTACCTAAAGAGGAGATCCCTAAAATTGTTTAATGGGAAATGAATAGAGCATCATTCATTATCAAAATAAGAATGATGAATGATTTTCTCAATTAATACAGACACTCATCCAATGCAAAGGAATGTGGTTCCCTTAATCCCTAGAATGGTTGATTATACCACAATTTAAACATGGTTTACCAGGGGAATGTAAATGTATGAACATCTAGAGGGCCTCCCTTATTACATGGATAACTCATGTGAGTATACATTTTTTAATATAGAAGGACACACAAATGAACCGATGGTCTCATAATACATGTGTATCTACATTTGGAGAGGCTATGGCCTGATGTCATTAGACTAGTTTGTGGAGGGACTATCAATTATACAACGAAAATTGAAGGGAATTGTTAGAGTTGGAGGGCAGAAAAACCTAGGAATATGCTTTCCACATAGAATATCCTAACATGGGATGGGGTTTCCTCTACATATAATATTCATATGCAGGTAGGGAGAATTTCTACATTCCATGGTGTCATTTTGTCATGAGATAGATTCATATAGTGGTTTACAACACAAGACTTGATTCCATCCACATTGAATGAAGCTATGCAGAGCTGAGTTCCATTTGATTAGATAATTTCAAGGTGGTAAATGGTTCTACCTAAATATATATCTATTATGAAGGATTCCAATTTACAAAGGAACCATTGGTTCTACACATTGTGGTAAATATATTCTCGATGGATTTTTTGGACATGTTTTTCCAAATAGTTCATTTTTTCCTCCTTAATTATTTTTCATGAGTCTTACATATAGAGAATCATCATAGGATTCTACCTCTTGCGATTTATTGTTCATATGTGCCTTCATAGATTGATTGATCCCTCTATTTTTTCCCTAATATCTTGTTATTTTTATAGAGACATGAAGAAACTATATATCGATGTATTTTGTCATCCATGGTGGGTTGTGTACATCTTCTATAGTATCTCAAAGAGGAATCCCTCTATGAGGTCCTTTTTCGATCGCTGGAATACAATATAATCTTAAAAGAACATTGATTTATATATGGGAGCCGACAAGAATTCTTTTCCCTACAAACTATTCAGTTAATAGGAAATCATTTTTGGTAGTAGATATGATCATACTATTATAAAAACAACTTTTCCAAGTTTATGGGCGTAGTCAATTCCACCACCTTTGAAGAACGATTTCTGTTCATAAGGATTTTGCGAAGTGGTGGACCACCATAAAGAGTGGACTTCTAGAAAATGAGTTTTCCTTCAAGAATTAACCTTATTCATTTTTTTATTTTTCATCTTCTTTTATTATTTTCTTAAAAAATATCTAACAACTTGTATTTATTCATTTTTCACAATGATGAATGTTCATTCTTCTTCAATGATGAATTTTCAGGACCCAATAATGATATAATATATATGTATAAAAATTATGGGTTGTTATACTTGGTAAATTAAAATGGTGTATATACCATTAGAAATTCTTTTGGGAATAAATTTGTGGGAAACATGGGTATATGTATAAGTATATTAAAAAAACTAATGTTTTTGAAATGAAAATATAATGTGATTTTACTAAAAATAAATCCATGTATGTATACTCTGAGGGAACATTGATTAGGAATAGTTTAATTTTATCATAATATCATCAGTGGATTGGATCAAGAATATATCATACATTATTCTAGTGCCCATGTATTATGACCGTATTACGAACCTAGTTTTACACTCTTGGTGGATTTGTTTGGGTTAATTACATTTTATTTATGAACACAAAAAATGATTTTAATATATCTTTATCATATATGGATGAGGATAAGCCAATGGTTTTATAGATTGAAATGAATTTTTAATGATTAATACATATCATAAATGATATATCATTATTTTTGGGTTTCCCATGATGATTATTCACAATATAATTTTCTGGTTTTATTTAAGGGTCGGTTCTTGGATGATTCAGGTTTAGGGAGAATGTGATGGAAAAAGTAATGTTATTCCCCATGAGATACCCAATGAAATATAAGTGGGAAGGTAATACCTTCATATTAGGCCAAATCAACAATATTGTTTTATAGTTACCAATTTCAACAAGGTTGAGTTACCTAACATGTGTCATAAGAGAAAAATGTATCTTTAAGAAGACCATATATGAAAAAAGATTAAATTTCATACTTTTCAACAATATTCAATGAATCATTCATGGGAATATCTCAATATAATGTGGTGATGTTTATTATTGTGAAATGAAGGGCATAGAGAATTCAAATTCATAGTATGAATGAACATTTCATATGAGGTAAATGTATCTCATCCAATTTTACCATATATAGTTTACTGACTTTTTCCCTAAAAATATAGGGATTATCCATTCCAACGCTAAAATATTGTACTTGACTCCTAATCCATCGATGGAATAATAATATTTGAATCATTTAAGCATAAATACAAAAGTTTTTATGTATATATATTTCATAATTATGTTTTAGAGATGGTACATCAATGATATTATGGATATAAGAACCATGATTCAACTATAGATTATTCCACATTATATTTTCTTAAATTATTTAAATGAAAAATGTTGAATTTTAATAATAATAAATAAAATAAATTTAGATGTAATTTTATAATGTATAGTTGAGAAAAATAGATGAGTGAATTTTATAATGTTAATAAGAAAGTGTTAGTGACCAGGAATCTGATTAGGTATTTGAAAAAAATGTTGTCTATGTAATCTTTTTTTGGGTTTAGAATATTCTTGGATTTATGGAATATATTATATAGTATGTTTTTTTATTTTATGAATAATGATCGTGTTAGTTTTTTGGAATCATAAATATATTAATGTGAGAATAAAATAAGAGTTTCGGATATAATCCAGGGTTTTAATTTTAAATTTGATCGTAATATCAAAATCATTGATACTCTTTTTGCGGTGTTATGTTGTACTATTTTTTGGTGTTATGATAATATTACATGGTTTTATGAAAAACATGTAATTTTGGTTTAATAAATATTTGGTTTAGTTTATAATTTCATGATATATTAATTTCTATTTATTTTATAGTTTATTATAAGTAATATTGATAGTTAAAAAATATTTCATTAACAATGAAATATTTTCTAGATAATTATGGTCGCACTAAATAATACCTTTCATGATAGTATCTATATTTGATTCATAATATATTGGTGAGTTTTATAACATTATCATATTTATCATTGTGTTTGTTGATACTTTTGGGGATCATTTATTAGGTAGATGAATATGTAACCATTTGGTATAGAATTTGATTTAACATGGATGATTATATGGGGATATTTTAATTTAATTTTATGGATGAGTACTAAATGGTATGAAATAAAATATTAGGTTTAAAAATTATTTATTATTTGTGTTATTTTAGATGTATAGTTAATATTAAATTTTTTTATGGAGTACTAGTTTTTAGTGTTGAAATTTATGAGTTAAATAAAATATTTATACAAATTGGATATCATCATACCTTGAGTTAAACCCCAATTTTTGATTATTAGTCAAATAAATGATGAATATTTTAGGATCTAATTATATATTATGATTTTTATTTTATTTATTTTATCAAAAAAATGATCACCTTGAATAATAATTGATTAAATAAAAAAAGAGTTTATTATGGAAATCATATAATGGATTATATTATAATTTATTGTTAATTGTATTTCCACATATTTTTAGTTGATATGGTAATTAATTTTTCAACTATAATATAATTATATTAAAAAAATCATATTATATTCAATTTTTGTTAATCTATGGATTTTTTCACCTTATTTATTTATGGTATTTTTCTTTTTTTACTTTATCATTATCATTGAATTTCTTTTGATAATTATTTCTATCACGCCCTGATATTATTAAGCCATTAATGTTTTTCAATATCCATATTTCTCCATCCTATTAAGGTTAATATATTTTGAAATATAGTTCATGGTTATTACAGACAAACATCATATATCACATTCCCTTGTAACAACCCAAAGATTTTCAATGTAAAATTACCTTGTTATGTTTATATCATAAAAACACAAAATAATGAACTACTAAGTGATAAGTGACCTTTAATCAAATTTTTGTCACCCCTATGTTTGGAATTTTAAAAATTCGGCATACACAGTTGTGTTCAAGATAGTTTTTGGAGTCTAATGAAACAAAAATAATTTTTGGTGAATAGTAACATACCCTTATGAATAGTAACCTACCCTTATGAATAGTAATATGAACCTTATGAATAGTAAATAAGAGTAACAATACCTATGAATAATAAAATAAAATTTAGACATCATAGAAAGTGATAATTTGACCTTAGTAAACGTTTTTGGTATTTTATAATTCATAAATAATTAATTATAATTAATTAATTAATTTAAATGAATATTTATTTTACTGAAATATATTCATAAATTATTGAATCAATTTCTAATAGTTTTTATATAGTTTTATAAGACCCTACGTTATTTTTGAAAGAACTATAAAATCAGTTTTAATCTTAAAAACTGTTTTTAAATAAATTATGATTTTATTTAAATATTAAATTAATAATATTTAGAAAATTATTTTTGAAAAATTGAATTCTTTTTTGTATTCTACACGTCGAAAAATGGTTGGGGTAAATTTTTTGGATTTTTCTGAGATACTTGTATTTTTGATGAATCGTGGAATCCGATAATTCACAATAAACGCTAAATAATGTATTAATTGAGTCATCGATGATGTTCTGTTGATGTAAGCCCACTTGGTTCGGGATTACATTATAAAATTACAATTATTGGTCATCCAATACTCACTATTCCTTGTCTTTGGTGAAATTAATAAACTAATCAATTTTATATTAAGGAAACCCCTCTCCCCTCCACTATAAAAGTCACCCTTCACTCCCTCTTTTCCTCACACCTCTCAAGCTCCAAGCCTTCTCTAAACTCTGCCCAAAAACCTTCCCTAGATCATCCCCCACGTCAAAAAGCTGCTGGTATCATCAAAATACCAAGCCTAGCTTCCTTAAAGAGGATCTCAAGAGGAGGATTCTAATGGTCATTTCTCTCTCTCTTCTCCTTTAATTTCCTTTCAAGTTCAAGTTCCTTTCTTGATCTCTCCATACCTATCTTCATCCAAATTGTTCTGTAAATCTAGTATTATATATATACTGTAATATTATGATTCTAATGTTATATTATATCACCCCACACCCTTTCCCTCTACCATTTATTTTATTAAAGAGAACGTTGTTCATGAGGTGTTAAATTTATCACCTTCAAAAACGACATGTTCTCGTCTTCCATTTCTATCTTCAATTGGACATGAAACCATTTTATTGTTGAAACAGAATATTTTATATTTATTATGTTTTATTTTAAGTTCTGTAAATATCCTATGGCCTTATTACTATGTTAAATGTTAAAACAAGATCGTTGTGATCCAAAAACCGCCAAAATTAACCCAAATAACCATCATTAAATTTTTATCTAATGATTTGTCCACTTGGGTCTAACATAATTCACTATAAAATTATTAAATATATTGTAATATCATTAATAACATGTAGTATCAGTTCTGGATATTTACGCATCATCTACCCAAACATCAATTTAAGAATACAAGTGGACCGCTCAAGAAAACCATAAAAATTAACATCCCCGAACAATGTTTTTAAACTCTTCAAGTCATACAAAGGAACATAATATGAAATAATGAAACCAGGATGAACCCTATTAATGTATAAAAGGTTCTGTAATTTCAAATTAATGAATATAATGTCGGTATATAGGACATTAAAGAGAAATATGCATTCGAGTATAAGGTAAGGGGAAATCTCGAACCCAATTTTCTTCCTTCGGGTTCTCCCTCTTTTACTCCATTTTTGATATGGTTACTCCTCAAAGATCATTTCTTCTTCATTTCCGTTACTTTTCTGGGATATACATATTTGTCACTGGTTTTTATGTCGATCAAAATGTTTTCCAAAAGAACTCTTCTTTCAGGTTCTCACATTTTTCCTCTCATTCAAGGTTGACGGTTCTTGTATCAAGTATGTTGTTCCCTCTTCATTTTGGGAACCCAAAGCTTATGAATGTGTTATTTTGAGTTGAAACCCATTAATTTTCATGGTTTATTTATGGACATGTTTGATATGTGTTCTATGTGGCAATCATGATAATGATAATGTTATGATGTGACGGGTGCGCCCAGAATTATATAGTGCTCCAATGCATTGGGTAAAGTGATGAATCTTGTGAGTAAATGTGAAATGATGTGTGAACATGATTCTAGATTTTTTCACAAGTATGTGTGGTAGTTAACCACTATGACATGATGTTTCATTTTATGCATTGCCACATTTCAAGTCTTTTATTTATGCTCCTCTCATGTTCATGATCTTTTGCATATGTTATGATTATACTCACCCCATGATGTATTATTCTTGTCTATCCTCTTACTGGGATTTTAGCTCACCCATTTTCATGTCTATCCTCAGGTGGCTACATGTACTAAGGAGAGGACAAGTGCTACTAAGAAGCTATAGAATAAGGAATTAAATGAATGTTTAGGCTTGATGTTGTACTTGTTATGTGTAGTCCTAGTTTGCTCAAGACACTAAACCACTAGATCCTCCATGTGTAATACTATTATGTTGTTTATCTTTGAAATGATGTAATAGTAATGTAAGAAAATGCCGGGTCTCTATAGTTGGTATCAGAGGCAAAGGTTTACTTAATTTGGGAATTAGTATTAGTAAACCCTAGAGAAAACCTCTAGCATAAGAATAAGTACAAACACATAAAGAAGAATATTTACCTACGGATCCCATATGTTATGTTTTTGGTATAATTGTTTAAACGAATAAGTTATTCATGACTTGTTTACTTATGTTTTGTTCTAACCTTTTCTATTTTAGAAAATGGTGGGAACCAGGAGAAATCAGGCCAACAAATCTTGCGAAGGCCAATGCAACGATTGCCCGAACGACATCCCAAATGATTTTGGAGGTGGAGTTCAAAACTTCATGGTGATGGTTACCCAATTATCTCGGGTTATGAATAATAACCATAATAATGGGGAACATCCTCCTTCACTAAAGAAGGAGCAACTGCATATCGAATGTTTCATGCAGAAACGACCACCGACGTTTTGTGGATCTTCCGATCCACTAGTTGCGGAATAGTAGGTCAACTCCATGGAGAAGATCTTTTCTGTTCTTCACTGTTCCGAGACGGAGAAGGCGACTCTAGCCGTTTATCATCTAGATAGAGAAGCTGGTCAATGGTGGGATTTGATTAAGAACACCAAGCCAAGGGATGAAATTGAAGAGATGGAATGGGAAGACTTTAAGATAATGTTTCTAAATAAGTACTTCCCGAGAACTCTTCGCACGAATATGGAGTGAGAATTCATAGAGCTCAAGAAAAAAGAAGGAGAATCTGTCACAACCTATGAAGAAAATTTCACAAGGCTCGCAAGGAATGCTTCGGGTTTTGTTATCAACAATGATAGAAAAATTGATAGATTCTTTAGTGGATTAAAACCACATCGTCGAAAGGATCTTGCAATTAGAGACTTTGGGAGTTATGAAGAAGTTGTTCGGTGTGATCTCAAAGTAGAGATGGAGTTTGGAGAATGGTCCCATGGCTATGGTGATAAGAAAAGAAAGATGGGGTTTCAAGCCGGTGGATCTAATGAAAAAGGTGGGAAGAAAACACAACGACCCACATGCCAAAAATGTGGGAAGTTGCACCATGGGAACTGCCTCAAAGGTACATCGAAATGATTTAAGTGTGGGAAGGAAGGACACCAAGCTCACCAGTGTCAAAAAGACATGAAAATGAAGGATAATGTAGCCGATGAAAGGAGAGAACCACTCGTGTTTCAATGCTACAACTATAGGGAGCTAGGGAACTATTCAAACCAGGGCACTAAACCTTGAGCTCTCGAGGGTAATCAGCGCCAGCAACCACCAAAGCCAAAGGAACAAGGGAAGGCTTATGCCATCACTACTGTGGAGGTGGAACATGATAATGAAGTCGTACAAGGTACACTTCCTATTCAATCAAGAATGGAAAAAGTCTTATTTGATTCTGGTTCTACGCATTCTTTTATATCTTGCAAGTTTTCTAGAACTATAGAATCAAAGACCCAAAACCTTGAAGTAGAGATATCTGTAAATACACCAAGTGGTGCAATCATTGCAACCCAAGTGTTTGACTCTTCTCCTATTGACGCATGTGGGAAGATTCTTCCAGCAAATCTCGTAATACTTCCCTTGGTGGAATTCGACGCTATAATGGGAATGGATTGGCTCTCGTTATATAGAGCACATAACAACTGTCGGGAAAAGGAAATATATTTTCATATTCCGAACCATCCCATGCTCCTCTAAAAATGCAAGTAAGGTCATGAATATCCTTTGAAAAATCCTTAAATGGTGTGGGTGTTGATTCCCTATGAAGAAGCATACCACACCGAAATGGTTGAGTCGAAGGAAAGTTCCAACCTTGAGGAAATGCACATAGTGAGGGAATACATTGATGTATTTCCCAAAGAGTTACCCAGAATTCCCCCGGATCGTGAGGTAGAGTTCTCAATTGAACTCATACCCGAAGATACTTTTATCTCGAAGTGCCCCTATAAGATGGCTCCTATTGAACTAGAGGAGTTAAAGAAGCAGCTGCAAGAGAATCTGGACAAAGGGTTTATACGCCCTAGTGCATCACCTTGGGGTGCGCCAGTGCTCTTTGTAAAGTAGAAGGATGGAACCATGCAGCTGTGTATCGATTATCAGGAACTCAACAAGATCACCATAAATAACAAGTACCCTCTCCCAAGGATTGATGACTTGTTCGACTAGTTAAGAGGATCTCAATACTTCTCAAAGGTGGATCTTCATTCTGGATATCATCAAGTAAAGGTGAAGAAGGAAGATATTCAGAAGACTGCCTTCTGTACAAGGTATGGGCACTATGAGTTTTTGGTGATGCCCTTCGGACTTACTAATGCCCCTTCAATCTTCATGGATTTGATGAATAGAGTCTTTAGACATTACCTCGACAATTTTTTGGTAGTTTTTATCGATGATATTCTCATCTACTCCAAGAGCTAGGAGGAACATGAAGAACATCTAAGACTTGTGTTGGCGACATTGAGAGAGGAGAATTTGTATTCCAAGTTCAGCAAGTGTGACTTTTGGATGAATCAAGTCATGTTCTTGGGACATGTGATCACAAGAGAGAGAATTTCTGTGGACCCTTCAAAGACAAAGGCGATTGAGGAATGGCCCAGGCCCTCTAGTGTCACAGAAATCCATAGTTTTCTTGGATTAGGTGGGTACAATCGACATTTTGTGAGAAAATTCTCATGACTGTCAAGCCCACTAACTAAGTTAACAAGGAAAGGGGTAAAGTATGTATGGACGAAAGAATGTGAGGGATTATTCAAGGAGCTAAAGAGAAGGCTGATCACTGCACCTGTACTCACACTACCGAAAAGTGGAGAATGTTTTGTGATATACAGCGATGCTTCAAAGAAAGGCTTGGGTTGTGTACTCATGCAAAATAATAATGTGATAGCCTACGCCTCACGACAGTTGAAGATTCATGAGCAGAAATACCCGACGCATGATCTAGAGATGGCAGTCGTGATTTTTCCTTGAAAATCTGGCGGCACAACCTTTATGGTGAGAAGTGTGACATATACACCGACCACAAGAGCCTAAAGTATATATTCACACAAAAGGAGCTCAACATGCGTCAAAGGATATGGTTAGAGCTAGTCAAGGATTACGATTGCTCTATTCACTATCATCCAGGAATGGAGAAAAAGGTAGCTGATGCTCTAAGCAGGAAAGAACCTGCTACTCTATCCATGTTGAGGATTGAGAAAGACCCTATCTTCTTGGATATGCAAAGAATGAATTTGGAAATCATAAGGGAAGGGGATACATCCTACCTTTCCAAAATTATTGCGCAACCATCCATCCAACATATGATTAAGGAATCACAAAGGGATGATGTGGAGATACAAAAGAGGGTGAATGTAGTAAAGGAAGGGAAGCTGCAAGAGTTCCATATTGACGATGATGGTGTGATTTGGTTTGGAACGCGGCTCTGTGTGCCTTAATCACCTGGGATAAAGAAGGATCTATTGGATAATGCACATAGCTCAACATTCTATATCCATCCTGGAAGTACCAAGATGTATCGTGATCTCCGAGAACACTTCTGGTGGGATAACATGAAGGAGGAGATTGCGGAATACATATAAAGGTGCTTGGTATGTTAGCAAGTTAAAGCTGAGCGAAAAAAGTCCAAAGGTATGATGCATCCATTGCTTATACCCATGTGGAAATGGGAAAATGTTACTATAGACTTTGTCACGGGTCTCCCGAAGACATCAATAGGGAATAATGCGATATGGGTTGTGGTTGATCAACTCACCAAGACTGCCCATTTTATTGCAATTCGGGAAGACCTATCTCTTGAACATCTTGCAAAGATATATGTGAAGGAAGTGGTGAGACTGCATGGTGTTCCACTCTCGATTGTCTCTAACCATGATCTAAGGTTCAAATCTAAATTCTGGAGGAGCCTTCAACATGCTTTGAGTACTGAATTAAATTTCAGCACGACCTATCACCCCCAAACTGAAGGCCAGTCTAAAAGAACTATTCAGACACTTGAAGATATGCTATGAGCCTTCTCTCTTGAATTCAAAGGTGGTTGGGATCTGAATCTCTCATTGGTTGAATTCTCATACAACAATATCTTCCACTCGAGTATTCAGATGGCTCTATATGAAGCTCTTTATGGGAAGCGATGTAGAACTCCACCCTGTTGGGAAGATGTTGGAGAACGAAAGCTACTTGGTCCCGCTCTTGTTCAAGAGATGACAAAGAAGGTTCAAGTCATCCAGAAACACATCAAAGCTGCTGAAAGTCGGCAAATGAGCTATGCTGACAACCGTCGAAGGGACTTGGAGTTCGACTTTGGAGATAAAGTCTTCCTCCGAATATCTCCATGGAAGAGAGTCATGAGATTCGGGAAGAAAGGGATGCTAAGCCCAAGGTAAATTGGCCCCTTTGAGATCCTTGATCATATAGGAGCCGTGGCCTATCGTCGGAAACTTCCACCGAATATGGCTCAAGTTCATGATGTGTTTCACGTATCACTACTGAGAAAGTACATACCAGACCCCTCACATGTACTAAAATCAGAGGTGGTACAGTTGGAAGATGATCTCTCATATTGTGAGCAGCCGATAAAAATTTTGGACCGAAGTGATAAGGTTATACGCAACAAGACAACCCGCCTTGTCAAAGTATTGTGGAGGAACCATAAGTTTGAGGAAGCAACTTGGGAACCAGAAGAGACAATGAAGGAGAAGTACCCTCACCAATTTGTGTAAAGTGAAATTTCAGAGGCGAAATTTCTTAAGGGGGAAGAATGTAACGACCCAAAGTTTTTCAATGGAAAATTCCCTTCTTATATTTATGTCATAAAAACATAAAATAATGAACTACTAATTGATAAGTGACCTTTAATCATAATTTGGTCACCCCTATGTTTGGAATTTTAAAAATACGACATACATAGTTGTGTTCAAGATAGTTTTTGGAGTGTAATGAAACAAAATTTTTTTTGGTGAATAGTAACCTACCCTTATGAATAAAAACCTACCCTTATGAATAGTAATATGACCCTTATGAATAGTAAATAAGATAACATTACCTATGAATAATAAAATAAAATTTAGACATCATAGAAAGTGATAATTTGACCTTAGTAAACGTTTTCGGTATTTTATAAGTCATAAATAATTAATGATAATTAATTAATTAATTTAAATGAATATTTAATTTCCTGAAATATATTCATAAATTATTTAACCAATTTATAATAGTTTTTAGATAATTTTATAGGACCCAACATAATTTTCTAAAGAACTATAAGATGAGTTTTAATCATAAAAACTGTTTTTTATGTAAATTATGATTTTATTTAAATACTAAATTAATAACATTTAGAAAACTATTTTTGAATAATGGACATCATTTTTGGATTCTACACGTGGAAAAATGGTTGGGGTAAATTTTTGGGATTTTTCTGAGATACTTGAATTTTTGATGAATAGTGGAATCCGATAATTCACTATAAAAGCTAAATAATGTATTAATTTAGTCATCGATGATGTTTTTTTGATGTAAGACCACTTGTTTCGGTATTAAATTATAAAATTACTATTATTGGTCATCCAAGACTCACTATTCCTTGTATTTGGTGAAATTAATAAACTAATCAATTTTATATTAAGGAAACCCCTCTCCCCTCCACTATAAAAGCCACCCTTCACTCCCTCTTTTCCTCACACCTCTCAAGATACATGCCTTCTCTAAACTCTACCCAGACACCTTAACTAGCTCATCCCCCACTTCCAAAAGCTTCTGGTCTCATCAAAATTCCAATCATAGCCTCCTTAAAGAGGATCTCAATAGGATGATTCTAAAGGTAATTTCTCTCTCTCTTCTACTTTAGTTTCCTTTTATGTTCAAGTTCCTTTCTTGATCTCTCCCTACCTATCTTCATCCAAATTTTTCTGTAAATCTAGTATTATATATATATACTGTAATATTATAATTCTAATGTTATATTATATCACCCACACCCTTTCCCTCTTCTATTTATTTTATTAAAGAGAACGTTGTTCATGAGGTGTTAAATTTATCACCTTCAAAAACGACATGTTCTCTTCTTCCATTTCTATCTTCAATCTGGTCATGAAACCATTTTATGGTTGAAACAGAATATGTTATATGTATTATGTTCTATTTTAAGTTCTGGAAATAACTTATGGCCTTATTACTAAGTTAAATGTTAAAACAAGATCGTTGTGATCCAAAAACCGCCCAAATTAACCCAAATAACTTTCATTTATTTTTTATCTAATGATTTGTCCACATGGGTCTAATATAATTAACTATAAAATTATTAACGCTACTGTAATATCATTAATAACATTTAGTATCAGCTCTGGATGTTTACCCATGATCTACCCAAACATCAATTTATGAATACAAGTGGACCGCTCAAGAAAACCATAAAAATGAACATCCTCGAACAATGTTTTTAAACTCTATAAGTCATCCAATGGATCATAATATGAAATAATGAAACCATAATGAACCCTATTAATGTATAAAGTTATCTGTAATTTTTAATTAATTAATATAATGTCTTTATACAGGACATTAATGAGAAGGAGGCATTCGAGTACAAGGTAAGGGGAAATCTCGAACCCAATTTTCTTCCTTCGGGTTCTCCCTCCTTCACTCCATTTTTGATATGGTTACTCCTCAAAGATAATTTATTCATAATTTAATTTACTTTTCGGGGATATACATGTTTTTCAATTGTTTTTATGTCCATCAAAATGTTTCCAAATGAACTCTTCTTTCAAAAGATCACATTTTACCTCTCATTCAAGGATGATGGTTCTTGTATCAAGTATGTTGTTCCCTCTTCATTTTGGGAACCCAAAGCTTATGAATGTGTTATTATGAGATGAAAACCATTCCGTTCCATGGTATATTTATGTAAATGTTTGATATGTGTTCTATGTGGAAATCATGATAATGATAATGTTATGATGTGACGGGTGCGCCCGAAATTATATAGCGCAATATGAATATTTAAATGTGACGGGTGTGCCCAGAATTATATAGCGCTTTAATGCATTGTGTAAAGTGACGAATCTCATGATTAAATTTGATATGATGTGTGAACATGATGCTATATTTGTTCATAAGTATTTGTGGTAGTTAACCACTAAGACACGATGTTTCATTTTATGCATTGCCACATTTCTTGTCTTTTATTTATTCTCCTCTCATGTTCATGATCTTTTGCATATGTTATGATTACGATCACCCCATGATGTATTATTTGTGTCTATCATATTACTAGGATTTTAGCTCACCCCTTTTCATGTATATCCTCAGGTGGCTACATGTACTAAGGAGAGGACAAGTGCTACTAAGAAGCTATAGAAGAAGAAATTAAATTTATGTTTAGGCTTGATGTTGTACTTGTTATGTGTAGTACTAGATTGCCCAAGACACTAAACCTATGGATCATCCCTGTGTAATAATATTATGTTTTTTATCTTTTAAATTATGTAATAGTAATGTAAGAAAAGGAAGGGTCGCTATATCCCTAATTTTAGTTGGAATATTTTTTAACTCTTTAATTAAGATGCGGTTTATAAATAAAGTAATTATCATATATCAAAACCATTATTTAAATATCATGTTAAAATTATGAGGAAAAAATTTATTGATGGTTTGTTTATTTATACACATTGAATGTTGAAAATAGGAACATTATAATCAATAGTGTATAATGATTGCAATACCGAGATTAAACAAACCGTAAAATATAATTATTTTAATATAAACATTATAACATAGTTATTGAATTAGAAAGTATGAATAGGAATAACCATGTTAATTATTATATATATATATATCCTACTAAATTACAATTCAATGAATATATCTTAGTAAAAAAATTCAACCATTTGTAATTTTTAATTGTATATAAAAATACATTTATATAAAAAATGATTTTCGATTTATTTTTCAGAGAAAATAATATATTTAAATTTATAGATGCATAGATAAATTAAGTTATAAAATGAATATATTTTTTTAAAATATCATATTAATATTATTATATAGTTAGTTTTTGGGAATTTTTTGAAAAGATTTATTTTCTAGTGATTATTGAAAAATAATAATTTTTATTGAAAATTGTATTTATGTTTCATTCATGTCAAATTTTCCCATTTTTTTGAATGGTTTAAAATTAAAATTATTCATATTTTTTTATTTAGAATAAAATTATTTTATTCGTAATTTTTTTAAGAATTTTGAATTTTGAATTAAAAATATTTTTTTAAAAATGGCCTTTTTTGGGAAAAACACTTTTTCATTATATTGTGTTATTTTATCACAATTTTTTTGAAACAAAAATAGAATAAATAATGAAAAACTACTAGATTTTTAGGATTCTAGAGGTTCACTTTTTATATATATATCCTACTTTTTTCATTTGTAATAATAATATTTTTAAATATATATAACCATAGTATGTAAAAAATGATTAAATTAAGGTTAAAACCGTAAGATACAAAAAAAATCTACCAAACACCAAAACATATCTAATTTATATTTTATTTTAAAATAATTATTAAATTGATCATTTATATTGAAATTTGATCAATTTCTCAATTATTATGTGTAATATATAATTTTATGATTATATAAATTATTAAACTTTACTTTCATTACATTAAAATATAAAAAATAAATAGGATAAAAGTGGTTATGTTTAGTTTTAAATGTTAATTTTATATATTAATAATTTTTAAAATAATTTTATTTTATATAAAGTTATTATTTATTTAATATTAATCCTACATTCTTATGCATTTTAATTCAGTATATATTAAATTAATATAAAAATATTATAAATAATTTAAACAACATTAAATGTGATATTTGTTTATTTAATTTGTTTCAAAAAAATATTTCTTTAAATGTTACATAATAGAATAATGATAATGGTTTATATTTTAATTCTATATTTATATTGTAATAATTCAAATCAAATTAAATAAATAGCATAAAAATAAAATTAATTATTATATATGAAATTATAAATTATAAATTTTTTAAAAATCATCTATATCATTAAAATGTACTGTGTGGACAATATATGACCGATAATGTAATCTAATTTTGATTTATGAGTCAATTTTCACATTATACGAAAAATTATAACCCATTAAAACTGAAATGTTGTTACCATGGTATATGTTAACACTGGCTAACTGATGTATTAAACTAGAAAATAAGGTTTAAAATCAACCAAACACCTATCCAAATTTAATTCGATGATTTTTTTGAAACCTTATACACTTTATAATTTAATATACTTCCAAATTTAATTATTTTTTTAAAAAAACTTAATTTTTTTTTAATCTTTTTCTTTAATTACCATTGTTCCATTTCCTTCCCTTATAAATGGAAACTTCTTCTCTCATTTCCTTACACAAAACCAATTAATATTAATTGACCAAAATGATTCCATTTCACCTATAAAAATACATATCTTATTACAATATAAACTATTATTTCTATAATAACTACATATATTTTAAAATATTAAAATGTCTCATATGCGTATGTGTGGACATCGACCACCAAGAAGTGATGTCATTGTCTTTCCAAATACATTTTAATTAGATGGGAATAAGGATATATATAATTAACATATAATAAATTAAAGATATAATAATTATTATGAAAAATAAAATTATTATTTACCTTTAGTTTCTTCCTTCCATCAAAAATTGAATACCTCATATATGCGTCTAGATAGCCAACGATCTCTAGTAATGGTGTAACTAATTTTTTCTTTATATTTATATTATGGATGTTTCAACATGTGTATATAAAAAATATTTTATATAAGTATATAATTATAAAATTATATATATTATTTAAAAAATATTCATTTATCAGGACTGTATAAATTATATCATAATTCTCATGAAAAATGAAATTATTTTCATCTGGAAACAATACTTTTAATGAAAAATTATTAAGAGGTTGTGTTCAGAAGTTACAAGGGAAAGATAAATGAAAATTATTCATATGTATATGAATCTAGTATTTAATTATAATATATTTATATTTATTATTCTGAGCTTACATTTATTTTGATCAAAATAATACTCGATTTTGGGCTTTATCATCTTCAATTATATTTTTTAGGAAATATGTTCTCTTATGAAGATAAATTATTAAATGAGGTTACTATTTATCAACTTTTTAGGATATATAATGGGTCTCATTATGATAATGACATTATATTTATCATTTAATGTTAATTGTTTATGTGGATTAGGATCTATAATTTACTAATGTTTTATGGATTTTATTTTAAAATCCCATTATTTACGAGATTGTTTATGAATATTTTTCCAGTGATGAAATATTATGATCTACCTATAAAAAATCATTATATTTCATTAAAAATACTTATTTATTTAGTTTATATTTTTTCCATTAATTTTCGTATATTTAATAACTCAAGAGTCTTAAATAATATTCTTAATGAAAATTTCATTTTTTTCATATTCTGTGAGAAATCATTTTTTACATGCCAATTTTTTCAGAAAATATTTTCAAATGTTATTAATATTAAACTATGATTAATTAAATTCATTTTCACCCATGATTTTATTTTGGTAAAATTAATTAAATAGAATTTTCTTGTTGTTTTCGAAATTATGTTATGTTTGACTTTTTTTATTGTGTTAAAGGAATGTATTTTTATCTTATACAACATGAATTTAATTTCCACAATTCATTAATCTGTAATTATTTTAAAAATACATTCCATGATTGTATACATATATTCAAATGATATTATTTCTTAAGGATTTTTAAAAAACTAAATAATCATAATTAATAATTAAAAATGAAAATAGTATATTCCCTTAAAATGATCCATGTAATATTTTAAGGAAATTTTCCTATAATATGAAATCCTTTAATTTCACTTATAATTTTTTAGTTAAAAATAACTTGAAAAAATACATATTTTTTACGATGGATTATTTGCCCAATTAAAATATATATAGGAAATCATTTTTTCTATGATTTATTCAAGGATAATATTTAGTAAGGCTTATGAAACTCATTTCATTTCCTTGAGTTATAATATGATGGAATGATTATGTAATTTATTTTTAAATCATACTATATGATATGATTAATGTTTTATGATTTAATTGAAAAAATATGTAAAATGTTCCTTTTTATATTTGTAGAACCATAAATACATATTCCTCTAATCAATTGGGAAAATATTGATATCTCATTAGTAAAATGAATATGAATAAAAAGTGACCCCATTTTAGTAATGGAATATATCATAAATTGTATTATTTATTGGTTTCCATGAAAGAAAATGATGTAATGGGGTGTGAACTAGGTCCATTATGATAGTCATGGAATTAATCATTAGCGACTAATGAAATTATTTTATCTGCTTATTCATATGAGAAAAATATACATATTATACTAATTGTTAAAATCATATTCCCCAAGCTCTTTAAATCATTTATTATTCAGTTCATTGTGCTCTTTTTGGGTTTCTGTGGCTTCTGAGAGTGATTTATCCTGAAGATTTTCAAAAAAGTTGAATACAATAATGGAGAGTGAAGCTGTTGATGATAGATGGACCTCTGTGTGTGCCGAGATGAAGGGTATTCACTGGAATGTGGAGGTGAATGTTTAGAATGACAGATCCCATAAGGGGTTGACGTGAATAAGGTGGGACTGGAAGAAGCCGCTTTTCACCTGATCATGGCGGTGACCGTTGTAATCAATCAGTGACAGACATTTGTGGTAGAGATTAATGGTACTATAGAGATGGTGGCTTATTAACAGAAGGATGACCGATCTGTGGGCAAGAAGACTGCGTTTTTCCCTTTGGATGAGTCGAATATGCCTCGACCTATAGTGGGAAGGGTGGCCAATTTCCCTTTGGATTAGTTGGAAATGTGACCACCCACTAGTAATTTGACAGATATGGGGAACTCTAGTAGAGGCCTCTCAGGAATTGAAGGGATTGGGGTTTCAAATAGGTGACATTTATATTCTGTGCATGATGGTGCTACTGACTGAATCGTGAGAAAGGTTGACACTACTCGTGTTGTTTCCAGCATGGAGGCTATTCATAGTAGATTAATGATTTGTGAGCATTCAATAATCACGATACTTCTTCTTCCTATTGGAGGAAAATTTTGGAAGATTAATGATTTGATTTGAAATTTAACTTCTATATGGGTGTTTTCTGACATGAGATTTATACCTATGGGATGGGGATTTTTTCACATAATTTTTCCAGTGGTGGATCTGAAGCGAAGAGCTTGGGGGATCAGATCAATTGCTCTAAATCTATGTATGAGTTGCTTTCAGGAATGAGATTTTAGTTTTAATCATTTCTCATTAAAAAAAATCAGGCTCAAGTATAGGTCAAAATTGTAGGTCTTTACTGGATCTTATGGCATCCGAATATCCTTTTTGACATTTATTCTACTATGGGTATTCCAATTAAAATTGATAATACCACTGAGGCTAAGAAATTTGGTCAATATGCTAGGGTGCTATTGGAAGTTGATCTATGTTCTTGCCTAATTCATAATATGGTTTTGTCTGCATTAGATGATGATATCTCTCTAATGGTGGAATACGAGAGATTACATGACTTTTGTAGTAACTATCATGTTATTTTACATGATAAAGAGAAGTGTTGTAAAAATGTTGTATGTGCTTTTTTTCATCAAAAGAGAATGATGAGGCTTCCTGTAGGAGGAATATGAGGAGGCAAAAAATGTAGCCTAAGCCTGTTGGCGAAATACAATCACCTACTGATAGAGGGAATGAGTACATGAGTACTGAAGTAGTGTATTTAGCCTCTCATGAAATTGGAAAAGAGCCTCAAGTGGCGAAGGATACCGAGAAAGGTTTTCTAGTGAACATAGAGTAATGTAGGCCTAAGATAGGATCTAGGACCAAGGTGGCCCTAACATTGGTTCCTTATCTTGGTGTGAATTACCAAACTAAGGGTAACATGGAATTATGAGTGATTTTGGGAATGAAACATAAAGGTGTTTTCCTTGTGATGAAGGAGTAAAAATCTCCGAGTGGTGGTGCAAATCAATCAAAAAATCAAGAGGGGGTTGTTAAACTAAGGGATATACAGGGAATCTACGAAAGCATGACTTAAGAATGATTAACCATATCTAATTCCAACTATGATTACTAGGTCTCATGATCCTCTAGATTATGATTCTAATTTTATGGTGATTATGAATGTGACTTTGACATTTTTTCCCTCTGTTTATGATTTCCATGAGGGCATGATTGCATTTTTGACCTCATCCATCTCTCATTGTATTTTTGTTTCATTAATAAAAGATCTCATCCCTAACCTATCTAAAAATATTTAATATATATGTATGATGTGTATGGGTCAATTTTGAATTACATTATTGAATGTTTTGTGAATTTCTGTCATCGAGGCACTATGGATCCATTACTATATTAGTTCTCATAATATTAGTCATAGATTAATATAAATAAAGAAATCAACCAATATACTGAGAGTCATATGATTGAAAATTTATTTGATCAGGTGGAACTGAACTTTTCAATCCAGAAGTAGTATTCATATGTATAATTGTTTTACATGTTAATATTAATCATACCACTGAGATCAACGATTAGAGTTATTTTAGACTAGGTGAAGATTAATAATGCTCTCTACATCGTTTTTTAGACATAAGTTAGTGTCAATGTCTTCCCAGGGGGCCCTATCCCCCATTGATTGGTCTCTCTACATGGTGGACCCCTGACTAATCCACTATACACCCCGTGAATTCTTTTCTTATCATCCTCTACTATATAAAATAGTTATGTCATTTGGACCTGTTGAGCTTTCTATGGTGTGGTAGATATCACCTCCCACATATAGAGGTGAAAAGGTTCGTTTTTTTTCTTGTGGAGGGACATTTTTTTACAAACACATATAAATGACATAGTTTAATTACGAACAATTATATATTGAATCCTAAAATTTATCCATCTTAGTTTAATTTCATGAAAATAAATATTTTCAAAACCTTATCAAATATTTCAATTAAACACAAAATTAACATTGGATAGTTCATTATTTAGTAATATCATTTAATGGTGTCATCATGTCGTAAACATAGTTTTATCTATATGAATTGTCTTTCTATTTGATTGATCAATTTTGAAATCAGTAGAAAACATCAATTATCTGCCTCATTGATATAAATTTTCTATGAAAATAAAACTCATAAAACATAGAATTCTAATATATTTGATATTCATTAAACAACATTTATGGGTCTCTTGTTCATCAACATTCTCTTTATCCAAACATATTGATATCTCATTAACAATAGATATAACTCACACCCCGTGGGATGAATAAACTCCCTCTCTATATTTTATAAAATAAAGTTGAAAATAATATGTCAATATGTGATTTCCTTTTTCAAAATCTTCCCATTTCTCATAAATATTTGATTTAAATGCCTCAAACCCTTAATGATAGGAAATAAAATATTCATGGGTAAGCGGTATCAATTATAACATAGCAATTCACTATAAAATATCGTATAGTATGTTTTTTTATCCATGGTACTAGTTAGAAAAATTGGATTTTATTCAGACAATTGGGGTTTCCATTATAATAACTTATTGAGACAAACTGAATTGAGAACTACCAAATAATTTATCTAGGGTGGTATTACAATTTTCTATGCTTATGATTCTAATTTTATACAATTTTTTTTGAAAAATCAACATGAGGAAAAAAAAATTTATATTAAATAGCCAAAATACCGTAGCCTACAAAATGATTGATAGTGTTAGTACTTATTTTATTATGTTATTGTTTAATTAAATTTATGTAATTATAATTTTAGTCATATTTCATAAAAAGTTAAATTTAATAAAAATATACATTTTTTAAGATACCCATTCAAAAAAATAATATGAAATTTACATTCATATAAAATATTAGTATAGGATGATTCATATTCATTAATACCATTAAATAACACTAAAATAAATAATCTAACAAATATTTATCATGGTGAGTAAATTCAAGGAATATATAAATGGATTTACTATGAAAAAAAATGCCTTTTTAGGTTTTTTTATAGATATTAAAAATTAAAAATCCCTAAAAAGTATGATCATTCCAGACACATATTTTTGAATAAAAATATTTATATCACATATAGATGGTACCCTCTTCAATTTTTGGAAATAATATTTTCTATAATATCATTTGAGAGACTGTTCTTATATGGTTGCATCATTATCTATTTGTCTATAAAAGTCATCCAAGACTCTATCTTAGGTTATCTACCAAATAAAATTCTTCTCTAGGAATATCCTCTATCATAAGAATAAATATAGTAATAGATAATTGGAAATAAGGGGGATGAACCATTATCCCTATTATTAATTGAATGAAAGTCAAGAATTTATCAACCATGTTTCTCCACTATCTACAAACTTCATTATTTTGTATAATTTATTAAATAAAATATTCTATATGTTAGCATGGATATCACCACATTTTCAATTTAATTATGTGAGAAATTTAATTTTCATGATTATTTATGGAATTTTATCACATGGTGTGACTACCCTATATATTAATAACTCTTATTAAGTATAAATTATTATACGTCTATCTAAAGGAATTTTTCTACACAATGAACACCTAAAACACATTAATTTGTTTTCATAAGTGTTTTATTTTATTTAAAAGCTCTTGTAAAATTTAGGATCTTTATGTTGATTCTCCTCACTCCCTTTACTATAAATATTGAATTAGGATATTATTATTTATTTTTCATTCATACATTTTTATCATTATTTCAATTACGTCAATAGATTTATCCATGAAATTCTATTATAATACAATTAATTATTTATGGGTACCAATTGATGAAAAATTAAATTCATATGAAACACGCTAGTAATACATATAATATATGTCTTGATCATGGTATTACTTTTATTCATGTCCAATATTTTCTTAAATTCCTTTTGGATCAGTGAAGATTATTGGTTGGAAACTTTTTCGTGATTACATATGAATGATACATCTTTGTACATTATCAACATGTTTTTCTTGATTCACGATTGTCAATTATAAAATTTCATATTTCCATTAAATGTATTTGTTACAACCACAACTTTTTATACCAATTATAATTTTTATAATTAAGAATTGGTTTTAATTTTACATTTTTTTCTAATTATATTTTTATTGTTTATTTTATATCATGATACCCATTATTATTTGAAATCTATAACCATCCACATTTAAAGGTTTATATTGAAAATGGGATGCACAATTCTAAATACTTTATCTATACCAATATGTCTCTACAAACCATTATTTTCTTTTATCATATATACACTATAGATAATGTTTTGAAAAATGTGAATGCTATTTTTGGTTCATCGTCACCACTTTTTACAATCTTCTTATGAAACCATATTATTTATATATAATTTTACCCAACATAAATATGATTTTATTATACCCATCCATTCATTTCATCCATACCTATACATATTTTTTTAGACTAGTTCCACTCAAAAAATTATCCAAATTATTCCAATAGGTAAGGATGGTACAAATATTTTCATGGAATCTTGAGAATAATCATTAAGTGATATAATGATTAAATATCCAATGGTGGAACTATGTTTTTTTGAATAAATTTATAAGAAAAACTTTTTGTTAATAGTAGTTTTATAATTTTTTTTATTAGACTCAATTTCTTTCCCTTTAGAATTGAATAATTTAATATTAAATTATAGACACCTCATATTTTTGGTTTTATTTATGTTTAAACTCAGAATCAAATAAACATAAAAGTTAATTTTTTATTCTATAAAATTATTAATCATTAATTTAATTTTATTACTTAAAATGGTGTTAGGTTCTTTGATAATCATTTATTTACTTCTTAATATATTATTATTCAAACATTTTTTGTTGTTTTTATATTCCACTAATTTCATGATATTCTCTTTAATATTATTCACGACTTCATAAAATTATTCTGTGGGTTCATAATACCTTTTTGTTGATATAATACAAAATTCACCCAATTTGTATTACCTTTTCCTAGCTACAAATTCTCATGTCCATTATCTCTAATCAGTTTCAATAGATTTATAATTTTTATAACATGTATTTATTGAGGATTCAAAATTTTATCCATGTCAATATCAATTTAAGTTATTTCAACTAATTTCCATTAAAAAATTACACAGACCAATTAAACTAATCCTTTTAAAATAAAATCCAAAAAAGGCATTAATGAAACCATATAAAAAATTATGCAACAAGGTTATCTTCCACTGATTCATTGTTCTTCATCAAGAAAATTTTGGAAGAATTGATATGTTTATCTTGTTCACCAATGTTTCATATACAAATTAAGGTATAATGTCGGTATTCCATATATGTAGTATTATTAATCACCATTTATTCTATATTCAAATTAGATTCATATTCTACATTATCCATGCATGGAGTATATGACACAACAATATCTATAGAACACATGGAAAACATAATTGACCACATTTTCTCCTCATTACTCTTATTAAACATTGACCTATATGAAAATGAATTCCAATCTAATAAAAAAACCAATTAAAATTATTTTCCTTATAAAATATAAAAGAAACTCATATGTTCAAAAAGGGAAAAAACATCCAATTTATAGAATCCACTACAAGTGAACCTATTTAGGATAATTATAATTTGGATCACTTTAGGTTATAATAAAAACTAAGAGTTGAAATATCAGTCTTGGTTATATTTTAATTAGTTTTTTTCTTTTATTTTTTTATGTCATTGATTAATATAAATCATGAATCTATTAATTTCGTACATTTCAATTTTTTTTCACTCACACACAAGGAGGAGATAAAATTTTAATGATATTCATTTAAATATAATTTATATTCAATGGTGTAGTTAGAAAAAATCAATGATCACATAACCTAGAAGAATCAATAGTATGGCCTATAAATTGGGATAGTATATCCTTGTAGCATGTTCTTGAAAAAGAATACTCTAACAGTGTATTGTTGATTACAACACAATGGTGTCTCCTACACCATAGAATACTTATTTGTGTGATACATAGTCATCTAGTTAATCCCATCTTATTTTCATAGAAACATGAAATCATCACCATCATCCTTAACTATCTATATAGACATATATTCACAAACCCATCATGAACCATTGTGAAGGAATAAAATATAAGTTTTATATGAATAATATTGGATAAAACTAATCTATTATTGGTTAAATAAGGTTTCATTTCATAGACATCCCATAAGTGACTTCTCTTGTTAATATGGTTCTTCATAATGATAACTGTTTTATATTTTATTCTTTTTGTTTTATTCAATTACCGGAACTCGAAGGCATTGTGTTAATGATGATTGCAATGAAAAATGTGGCGATTTTCCTTATAGGAAACCAAATTATATAGGATAATGAATTTGAAATCATGTTGTTATGCTCACATATCTTTCTCAAACTATGAATCACGGTGGGATTCCAAATGAAAAAAGAAGGGGGAAAAATTCTTTTTATTCATTCATGAGGTAACGCCCACCTTCACCTAGATGGTCTTTTAATCCACTTGTTTTATAATTATTGGTTTGTTTTACTAAAAATATATACTTTTTTATCCATTGTTCAGAGCATGAGAATGTTATTATTGTTTTTTATCATTTAGAAGGTGAATTATACTAGAGATGAAATCTATTCATCAACACATGGAGAAAGTTGATACTAAATCCATGGAATTGGATGAGTTATTGATTTTTTTTTCAATATGTACCTTCCTTGGATTATTTCTACCATGATAGAAAAAAAAATCGATGAGTTGGAGAAAATGGATAATGAATCTATTAGTACCTATGAATAAAATTTCATGAGGAATGGGAGGTATGATTTATGAATTACCATTCAACTTGATAGTAATTCTTATAGATTATTTACGAGATTAAATCATAGTATCAAAAATATTTTGTCTATAATAATCATTATTATCTATGGATAGATTGTGTGTTGAGCAATGACGATTGAAATGGAGTGTTAGGTCTTGAATCATTCAGATTGATTTTAATAATAATATAAACATGTATTTTCTAGGATAATCTAAAAACCATGAAATGAGGAAGGTGATTCCTCCCATATACACAATTTGTGGGTAGAATCACAGAATAAATTACTATAAGGGGTCTAATAAATGTTTTATGTGTGTACGGGAAGGACATTAGACATTTTATTTTTTATGTGAAGAGAAGAAGTTTTAATGGGGCTAATGTAGAAAAATAAGCAAAAAATGATCCTCTTACGCTCCAATTCTAAAAGATTAAATAGAATTGGAATTATTGTAACCACATCCCAAATACTAGTTTTGATAATAATGATCGATGTCAGCAACCTATTATGCCAATTGGAAAGGTGAAATCTCATGAAATCTCTATTATTGAAAAGGGTGTGAAAAACTATGTGGTAAAATATACAATAACTATCTACTCTAGAACTGATAATGTTTTATTTTACTCTGTATATACACACTCATTCATATCTAAATAATTTTATAACGGTGCTACGATTCCACCAAAATTATTATATGTGGAATTAGCTGTGAAAAAACCCTAATTAAATGATGATTTTATCGTATGTCTATGATTCTATTCTGGTTGATGTTTTTGGGAATGTGATTCTATAAATTCTTCTAATACTACCTTTGGGTGAATTTTATTTCATCATATGCATGGATTGTATTTCTCTAAATAAATCTCACATAAATTTTCAATTATGGGAAGTTATATTTGATATTTCTAACCCTCCTATGATCACCCATAAAAGTGTTGATAAGAATGAAATTATTTTTAAGATTACATCCAACATGTGGGCCTTAATTTTCATTCAATATGGAAGTTTTTCTCAAATGGTCATGGAGAAAATCCGTATTGTTGATTGTCTATTGTTTAATATATTTTGGATTCTATTCCAGAAGAGTTTCTTTTCCTCTCATAAAAATATGAATTTGAGTTGTCAAAATTACTCATAGTTGGTTCCACACCTTTTTATAAGACTCTTTATATACATTACCGGATTGTGATGTATGAATTAAAGAAGAAACATGAAGAAACCATTGAAAAAAATCATTCATCCAAGTGATTCACCATGGATTTCACCAGATCATTTAGTAAAAAAGAACAATAGATCAATGTGACTCTTTATTGATTATATAGAGTTGAACAATATCAAAATATAAATTAATTATAATATTCCCCATAATGTTGACATTATTTATCAACTATGTAGAGATCAATACATTTCCAAGATTGAATTTTTTTTATTAATATAATCAATTGTGGGCCTAGAAGGAGGATATACCCAATAACACATTACACACAATGTATGTACACTATGAATATATTGTTATGTTTTTTGGTATTACTAATTACCCTTCTATATTCATGGATCTAATGAATATAGTCTATATATATTACCTAGATCATTTTTTATAGACTTTATATATGATATTCTAATCTATTCAAAGAGAAAGGGAGAGTAAGAAGATGATCTCAGAATTGTACAAAAGAAATTAAAGAAGGATAATCTATATACAAAATTTACTAATAGTGAATATTTTCAGAAAAAGGATTCATTTATTGGTCACATAAAATCAAGAGATGGAACAAGAATAGATTCATCAAAGACAAAGGCTATTTAATGATGGCCTATAAAAACTATGGTAACTGATATCTATAGCTTTCATGGAATAGATAGATATTATCTATGGTTTGTGGAGAATTTTTCAAGACAATATAATAATCTATACATGCGAATTCAATAATGAATCATGTTCCTTTGGATTTATGAATGTGATCAAAATTACAAGGAACTTAAGAGAATTTTGGTCAGTGCACCTATGCATACATTACCCTATATAGATTAGGGTTTGTAATATATTGTGATGAATCATAGAAGAAAATGATATGTGTTCTTTTTTAGAATAAAATGGTCATATTTTATTCCTTGTGACATGTGAGGATTCTTGAGAATAATTACCCACCTCGTGATTTTAGAGTTAGAAGAGTTAGTTTTTTCATTAACGATATGAAGGCATTATCTTCATGGATAAATGTGTTATATATATATAATGATCATAGAAGTATGAAATATATATTCACATAGATTTAGTTGAACACGTTTTGGTGATGGTAGTTGTAGATTATAAAGGATTATGACTAATCAATACATTACAACCCCTTGAAAGAGAATAAGGTGGTAAGTACTTTTAGTCGAAAGGATCATGCTAGCCTATCTATGGTAAGGATTACAAAAGATCATATATATCTAGATTTTAAAAGGGTATACCATGAAATTCTAAAATAAGTGGTAAAATCATATATTTACCATATGAATGATCAACCCTCTATCCATGTAATGATTGAAGAGGCACCTAAGAAAGATATGAAGCTATAGAAGAAATTCATAAATATTCATGAGTTTAACCATGACTATGATAGAAAGATAATGATAAGGAACCGTGTTTGTGTTCATTCCATACCATATTATATGCAGTACATATTATAGAAATATTATAGTTATTCATTATATATTCACCATGAACGTAATGTAATGTATATGGATTAGAAATATTATTTTTTGTGGGATGGCATGAAGCGTGATATTGCAGAGTTTCATGTCATTGGGAACTATATTACCTGATGTTATGGATACAATACAGATATCTAATGGGTTGTTACATATATTACCCATATCAGAATAGAAATGGGATAACATTACTATATACTTTTTCATTGGACTACCCAGAACCTTTAAAGGGGTTAATGCTCTATGGGTGGTTGTTGATCACATTACAAATTCAGCACACATCATAACTATTATAAAATATTTCTCTCTGGATTAGTTTTCCATGATATACATTAATGATATAGTAAGGAATCATGAAATACCACTTCACATTGTATCAGATTAGGATCCATGATCTACATCAATGTTTTGGTAATGTGTCCAACGTGAACTTGATAAGAAAATGAGTTTTATCACTGCTTATCATCTTTAGACAGATGGTCGGACGGAAATATCAATTCAAAACCAAGAGGATAATCTATGATCATGTTATTTGTATTTCAATGGTGGTTGGGATTGAAAAATACCTCTAGATTATTTTTCTTACAATAATATATTTTACCCAAGAATTCTTATTGAACCTTGTGAATTATTTTATGGGATGAAATTTAGATATCCAATGATTTGGTATAATGATAGATAAATAATTATATTGGGACTTGAGATAGCTAAAGAAATAGAAGGGAATTTGAGATCTATATGGAATCCTATAACGGAATCTCAAAGTTGGAAGAACATTTAGAATAGTAATGGTTGGTGTGATCAAGAATATAATGTTTTTGAAAAGTTTTTTCTTTGAATATCACCTGGTATAAGGTTATGGGTTGGTAAGGAAATGGAAACTATTCCCTATGTATATCAGTCCCATTGATATTCATGATCAAATAGGGAGGGTATCCTATAAATTATAATATCCTCCAAATATCTCTCATGTTTGTGATGTGTTTTATGTATATCCCATGAGTATGTACATATTTGACCATTACCATGTACTGAACACGGAGTTCATATTGATAGAGTAGGATATTTCGTATGAGGAGACACTAGTTGATATTATAGATCGTACATTAAAATTTTTAAAAAACAACAACACTCACCTAGACAATACTTTGTGAAAGAATCACTATTGAGAAAATGATACATGGGAACATTGGGATATGATAAAGAATAAGTATCCTCATTTTTTGTACTAGAATAATGCATATCGATGGTCAAATTCTTTTTATAGTGCTATTGAATGTAGCACAAAGAGTTTAAATGGACCATTTATAAAATAAATAAAATATTCAGTTAGGTCATGAAATTAAATAAGTCCATAATTCCATTCACATGGATTGTAATTGGCTTACATTAAATAGAACATCTATTTGGTGTATGTTACATAAATCATTGATGTTTCTAAGAAACATCATTTAAATGTTATAATTTATTAAATGATATAATTATAAAATGTTTGTTAAAACTAATTACATATTGCTAATAAATAATTTTTAATTATTTTTATTGCTGGTTTACTTAATCAAAACATAATCATATTGAAATATATAATTTTTGTGATGTCCTTTTATATTTAAAATTACTATTTTCCTGAATAAACCACTTATAATGACTTTAGTTGAAAAATAATAAAATTTATTATATTAAAATTTCGAAATTGAATTTAATAATATAAAATTCATTTTTTATTTATAACTTAACTATTATCATAGGGTTTTTTTTGATTTTTCAACGAAACATTATTTTTTGGTGAATAGTAAAAAATATAGGGTTTTAATTCAAATCAGCTTTTTAAAATTATTAATTTATAAGGATAAATTATTTTTTAGTTATTTTTAAAATATCAATCAGATTATATTTTTATAAATTAATCTAATTTAGGAAATATTAAACAATTTCACATTGAAATTTGATATAAAAACTCATCAAATATTTTATAGTTTTTAAATAAAAAACGAACACTATGAACCCAACAACATGATTAATTTTAAATTAATTTCATATAAATTTGTGTTTGCAATTTGGAAAAACGGATTAAATATTTGGATTCATAATAAGTTTTATTTTATAATAAGGTCAAATTAGTTTTTGATTAAAATTATTAGTGAATTAATTAAAATTAATTACAACAATTATGGATAAATTTAGCTTAATAAGGTACTAAGCAATAACCATAAGACCCAAAACGACATATATACTTTTTCAATAGCCATTGTATTGAAATATTTCAAACATATCCACCAATTACACTAAAATCAACCATTATCTGACTAATTTCAATAAAAAACCTTTGTGGGGTTCCATTCATTTAAAATAATACATGTGATTCTGCCCCTCCTCTTTAACACCATGATATATTAGGAAAAATATTGTTTTTAATTACTTTGGTGTCTTGTGTTGTATGCTACAAAAATATTATCATGCGCAATACACAACATCGTATTAGCTTGTAGTATACACATCACTATTCTTGGCTTGTATTACATGTAAGAGAAACCATCCTCGATATCTTGTGTTGTACGCAATTTTGAGTTTCACTAAACAACTATATGTTATTAAAATATTATATAAAATAGCCATAATGAATAGAAATACCCACATTTCGAAATTTTATAAATTTCATATTTCAAAATGGACTTCATTTTTGGATTCAAAATATCGAAATTATCCTAGGTTGAATTTTTTTAATTTTTCTGAATACATTCAATTTTTAATGAATAGTGAAAACACTGAGTTATTGGATAGAACTGACATTCTATTTAAATAATAATTAATTTTATTTAAATTTATTATAGGTAAAAATAGATACATAATACTTATATATGTTCAATGTAATTAATTGGATTTATTTTATAATTATTTTAGATATATAAAAATTTTATTTAACTTTTTACCGTCTTTTACCCACCTCCTAGGAGAATTTGAAAATTTACATAAAACATAATTTTACTATTTCTGTGAGTGTAATTTTAAAAATCCGAGAGACATGTTTGATATCAATAACTCAAATGTGGTTTAGTAAGATAAAAATAATTTTTGGTGAACAATATCTTTTTACTTTTATTTAACATGGTTAAAAGTAAATAGGGTAAGTAAGGGTAAAAATAATAATATTATTACCCTAATACATGTCCTAATTATTTTGGATAAGTGTAATTCGACCAGAAACAACCTTAGGAATAAAATATGATCCTTTAGGTCTACATGGATTAGATTAGGACATTTATTGTCATTTAATTGAAAGAAGAGTTAAAAGAGTTAAAATCAAAGGTTAATAAGTGAAATATTTTTAATATAGGTTTGTAAATAAGATAAATTAGACTATATATATTAATTAGAAATATAAAAATATTTATTACATAATGGAATTTTATTTTTTATTTTATGACATTAAATAACTTCATTTATTTATGACACAATGATGATGCAGTAATTACCTTATTAATGAAATATTTACATAATTGATACTATAAATATTCAAATAAATGAAATTTGAGACTTTTTATGTATGAAACTAATTTTATTGTTTAATATAACATATTGGTGTTGGTTAGAATTTTTTTGAAGTAATAATGCTGCTATGAAATTAGAAAAATAAAATACCAAATACTGTCAAAATTGACATAATAGAGTATTTAAAACTATAATAATATTATTAATTTATATAATAGTTATAAAAGTATAAGGTTCTATCAAAAGACATATATAATAATATATATAACATTAATGAACCAATTTGGGTTCTATTGTAATTTTATAGTATGTATATTAACCATGTAGTGTATAACTACAAAATACACGGTAAACGTTAAATTATTTCACTTAGAGATAAATCTAAATAATAAGTTTAAAATGATAACATAAACATCACAAAAACCTATTTTTATAGATTATTGCGACCAATCCCCACCCTATCCTTGAATTTAGTCAAATTTGTCCCATTATTAACAAAATATTAATTTAATATAAAATAATATATTAAGTTTTTCCTAAGGTGCCCCTCACTCCTCTTATAAAAGGGAACTCCCCCTTCTATTTAATTCACACCACCAAAGCAATTTTTCTTGGATAGAACCTTCCCAAATACCATCTCAAATATCCTCCCTTAATCTTAGAGGGATTACATTAGTCAAAAATACAACCTATGGATCCCTTTCGATCACATGAAAATGATAAACACGAAGAAGAGGTAAATATCTCACCACCTATTTCAAGTTCCATTCTTCTTCCACTTCCTCCTTATTTGTTGTATACATTCTAAATTAATAAATTCATTATCTTCAATATAATTATATGTTATTATACAAATTTTACAACCATATTAGTTATTTTATCTGTCCAATGAATGAAAATGTCACCACACGTGCATACGTACTACTTATTGTCTCCACGTCGTGGTATAGTTTGTTATTCAAACATTTCATCATTTGGATTGGTATAATAATTAGTATAAATGATATAAATAATAAATATAACATTATTTTTATCTTGAATATATGACATACCATCCTATTCTATACTATTTTAAAATCAAAAGAATGATATTGTCCATCGTTCGTACATATAGACTACAGTCTCCACGAACGCGATGAGATTCATTTCAATGATTAACCATTCAAGTATGATTATAAATTATATATAATAGATAATAATGAAATATATTATGTAATAATGATACTGGATTTATTTACATATATATTTTTCATTTACATAATTCCATTCAATTCAATAAGGAAATAAAAACAACGTTCATGCGTACATACGTCCAAACGTCTCCATGAACAGTGTATTTTATTCAATTTAACGATCTATCATATATATTTATATGATTAATATATACAATATATAAATAAGGTTTTATATTATATAATTATTTAAATCAGGATATAAGTAATAATATCAAGAACAACAAGTCAAAACACGTACAATAAATGAAAGGATTTTACCCAAAATGCTGCTTTAACATGGAATTTACAAAAGAACGGGTAATATAACATCCTAAGTGAATCATATATGATATCATAAATATTATTATTGTTACGTTACAAGTTAATAATATGTTTGAACAAACAATACAGGTGTCTCGGACACATACACATGATATTGGACATATAGTAAGTTATTATTTAATCTCAATTTTATTTATGTGAGGCATATTCCTTAATCACCATCTATCTCTTTTGGATGGTGTTTATGATTCTTATGAATTTTTTATGAATTTTTTATGAATGATATTTTTTATAAATAAGAATGTAAATTTATTTATTTTATGAAACATTTTATTCCACCGATCATAAAAGGTAAGGGATAATTTTTCAAATTACAATTTTATCCTAGTTTGCTTATACGTAAGTATTTTCTGGGGTTATATATTCATCCATGTACATAAAAATGTTTATAATAATGTTTTTAATATTATTCCATGTATTTTTAAAATAATTTTTACACCTATTTTACATTTAAATTGTGTTATGGATGGAATATTTATTTTGTTTACCATACGAGGAACTTTTTGACATTTGTTGACAAATTACGAGGAGAATGTTTTTTAAACTTATATGGTGTGAACATATATTTATGGTTTCATAAGGCCTTATTTTCATGAAGCTTGATCTATATTATTTTAATGATTACATTCATAAAAAATCCATTTCTTTTGAAATTTCATGGCATTTTATGATAAATAAAATGATTTTAAGAAGAAATGATATTTTCCTAATGAATTCATTTCAAGTGTTTTATCAAAACTATTTTCCATATAAGATGACATTATTTAGTATATTTTTGTTTATAGTATAATTTCTCTATTATTTACATGGTTTTGTTTTTCTTATGATGAAAATATATCCATATGTTTTATATAGATTATATTATGATGGGATGATGTTTATGAAACATATGTTATTTTTTGGGTTATGATGTATGATTTATGTTTATTTTGTGGAACATTTAAGAATTATTTAATTATGAGATGGGTGGGACCTATATCTCCCTCCAATTTATTGGGTAATGATTTATATCTAATGATATATAAATGGATATAACAACAACTGAATCATGTTCAGTAACACAGGGCTAGAACGACATGTAAACCCGGTTCAGTAATAGACTTTGTCCACTATGATGGTCTTCGGGGAAATGCCTTGGATACTATAGAAATCATAACATGTGCATAATGGTTGCCACAATTACATGTTTTATTCCCAAGTTATTTTATCATGATTGATGTTCCATTATGATCTATGCCTTACGTACTGCTTTTTTTTATGTCATTGCTCATGATTTTGATGTTTAAAAATTATGTTCATGTTTTTAAATTCAAATGTATATGGTTTGTTTTATTTTCTCCACGCATAGCCTTACTGAGCATTTGATCTCACCTTTTTTATGTTTTTTGTTCCCCCAGATTTAAAGAACGGGTTTAGTTCAGAATACATATAGGTAAGACCTTTATGGGAGATGACGAAAGTCATTCACCATAACTATAAGATGTTGTTCCGAGTTTCCAAATACACTAATCTATTACTGTCCTTGGTTGTCTATTTTTGTTATGTATTAAGAATTCCTCAGAATTAATGTAATTTCTATGTACGTCAAGTATGGGTCTCTATAGTTGGTATCAGAGAAAAGGTTTAGTTAACCTTTTGAAACTATGATGCAAAGATTTTAGTGATATCCCTATAGATATTTCTACGGTATGTCTAGTGATGTCCCTAAGGTTATGTATAAGTATAAGTTATAGTCCTCGAATTATGGTAACGATATTATCATTAAACCTAAGATGTTAGAGATTTAATGTACTTCCCTTGATTACATTGATTTCCTAAAATGCTTTTTACCACTTACACTATTCTTTTTGGGTTTTCGAAGATGTCTAGAACCCGAAGGAAGAATGTTAATGATCAATGCACTGGGAAATGAATTTATTGTCCTTCTGAACAACCAAATGAAATGGGGATGGAGTGAAAAATCTTATTCTTATACTTACACGATCTATGAATCAACATAGTCTTCTAAATGAGTAGATAAGGGAACCATATTCTATTTCGTCCTAGATGAGGTAACATCCACCTTCATTCAATGGGTCTTATGATACACTTATTTCTGAACAATGGATTAGTACCATTGAAAATATATCTTCCATAATTCACTGTTCGGAGCATGAAAAAGTAATTTTGGCTATTCACCAGTTATATGGTGAAGCAGACCAGTGGTGGACCCTAATTAAGAATACAAGCCCCCAAAGATGAAATTTAATCCATAGAATGAGATGAGTTCAATAACATATTTTTCAATAAGTACATCCCTTGTATTATTTGAACAAATATAGAAAAGGAGTTCCTTGAGCTTAAGAAAAAGGATGATGAATCTGTAGGTATATACTATGTGAATTTTACAAGTCTTTCAAGGTATTCATCTGGTGTTATCATCCAACACGAAAGTAAAGTTGAACGATTCTTCAGTGCCTTAAAACCAAGTCTTCAAATGGAATTAGCTATAAGAGACTTCAGTAGCATTGAAGAAATTGTTCATTGTGCTATCAAAGTAGAACTAGAAGTTGGTGTTACATATCAATATCATGGTCCTGACAAGAAATGGAAGATGGAGTTCAAGGAATAATCTCAGTACAATGCAGAAAAGAAGGTGAATGTTTATTTATGCTCAATGTGTGGAAAGAAGCACGGTGGAGATTGTCTAAATGAAACAAGATAAATTTTCAAGTGTGTAAAATAAGGTCATTGAGTAGTTGAGTGCCAACATAATGGGAAAATGATTCTAATGATGTGCAAAGAGAAAAGACTACAGAAAACGCACCACCTACAGTTCAATGATACATGTGAAAGGAAATGGGGAATTATGCTAACCAATGCCCTATTCCAAGGGTTAATGATGATCGACATCAATAACTTCTCAAGGAAAATGACAAAGGGAAATCACATGCGATCACTATTGGCGATGTTGAGTGTGAAAATGATGTGGTGGAATGATAAAGTTTTTATGTTATGGTATTCCAAAAAAATGCTGTAGTATCATGCAATATAGGAATATTTATGTATTGGTCTATTGTGGTTTTCAATAATTGTATGGTACCAGTTACCATGAAAAATGATTTTAGTATTTTTGGAAAGTAGTTGAAATGAACATAATGAAGGGATAAGGGGAAAATAATATGTATGATAGTATTCATGAGCTCAAGACTGATATAAGGACAAAGAGATATCATGGTTTGAGTATATAGAATTTTTTGATTTTGGTATGTGGAAAGTGTTACCTTTTGACAGAATTCATGTTTTCACTAAGGTTCTGTGGTAATTTATGTTTCAAGAGAATACTTGATTAATGTATTCACATGTTTGTAATGTGATCAAAAAGATATATCTTATGATATATGGGGGACAAATGATGGTATTCATGAGCTTGTTATGTGACCATTCCCATAATCATTTTCATTATACTATATGATTAGACAGATGTATTTTGGATAAGTATAAAGATTGGAATGGATTATGTAAGAAATCAGATATCATTGTTTAATGTTAGAACATTTTTTCGATATTATTTTTATAATGTTATAATAGTGTAGTTTTTGATAATGGACAACCTGCCAGATGGGCTACAACCCATTGCGTCAAACAAGGTTGCGGGAATCGAACCCACAACCGATGTGCGACATGCCTTTATAACTGTACAATGGACTACATGAAGTACCTGGTTAGTAAAATTTGTTTTATTTTATTAAACGGTATGATATCGGAATTATAATTCCATTTTTGGAATCATATATAGTTAATCTCACCATATATGGACTTATGTATATTTAATAACGTTTGCTAATTTTTTGAGACATATGGAATAACATATTGCATGATCTGCTAACATTTCAAGAAGGAAAAATTCAACTTCATTTCATTAAATAAGATATGAAGTGGAAATTGTTCATTGACTGACAAACAACGACATTACACTGAAATCAAGTATTTATTTGTATAAAAAAATTCATCAACATTATGGAAATGATCATGAAAACCAAAAATGTTGTCCTAAAAACCTTATATTCGATGAATTATATGGTACCTTAGAACATAAAAAAAATTGGATTTTTGATTGACGGATTTTTAATAGCCATGTTCTCTAACACTCTCCATCAGAACTTGATGGTCAGATTTCTCTTCCATATCGATATTTTCAGCTATATTATATTTTTGTGGAATCCCAGTGATGAGTTAATTTGGGTAACCATTATGTTTCATTATTATGTATTAGTATTCCTTTTTATGATGTGGGTTTCTATGAAAGAAACATTCTAGTAGTAAACAATTTATAACCCTGATGAATTTTGAGGGCGAATTTCATTTTAAGGGGGGTATAATATAACACCCTGGAATTTTATGAGAATGATTCTTTTTAATCTCTTTGATGTATTTTGTTTTACAATACACCAAGTTTATATTATTCTATAAGCAACACTTTATTATATGGTAGTATATGATACACTATTCTTGGCTTGTGTTACACTCAAGAGCAACCTTCCTCGATATCTTGCGTTGTACACAATACCGAGTTTCACTAAACAACGATATGTTATTAAAATATTATATCAACTATCCATTATTAATAGTAATACCCAATTTTTGAAATTTTATAAATATTATATTTCAAAATGGACTTCATTTTTTGATTTAGAATATTGAAATTAGCCTAGGGTGATTTTTTTTCTGAAAACTGTCAATTTTTTGATGAATAGTTAAAACACTGAGTTATTGGTTAAAACCAACTTTTTATTTAAATAATAATTTGTTTTATTTAAATTTATTTTATTTAAAAATAGATACATAATACCTATATATGTTCAATATTATTCACTGGTGTCAATTTAAAATAATTTTAGATATATAAAAATTTTATTGATCTTTTTACCGTCTTTTACCGACCTCCTAGGATAATTTTTAAATTTACATAAAACATAATTTTACCGCTACTGTGACTGGAATTTTAAAAAATCTGAGAGACATAGTTGATATTAGTATGTAAATAATTGGTTAATAAGATAAAAATAATTTTTCGTGAATAGTAACTTTTTACTTTTATTTACCACGGTTAAAAGTAAATAAGGAAATTAAGGGAAAATTGATATTATTATTACACTTACACATGTACTAATTTTTTGTATAAGTGTAATTAGACCAAAAACAACCTTAGGAATAAAATATTACCCTTTAGGTCCATTTAGATTAGATTATCACATTTATTATTATTTAATTCAATGAAGAGTTATGAAAGTTAAAATCAATGTTTAATAATTAAAATATTTTTAATATAGGGATATAAAAAAGATAAATTAGTCTATAAATATTCATTAGAAAGTTAAATTATTTCTTAAATAATTTTATTTTATTTATATTTTTTAGACATTAAATAAATTCATTTATTTATGACATAATGATGATGTAGTAATTACCTTATCAATGAAATATTAACATAATTGATATTATAAATACCCAAATCAAGATAATTTGAGACTATTTATGAATTAAAATAATTATTTAGGTTAATATAACATATTAGGGTTTTTAGATGAATTTTTTTGAAGTAATAAAGCTTCTATTAAATTAGAAAAAACAAAATACAAAATGGTGTCAAAATGGACATAAAAGTGTTTTTAAAACAAATATTATATTATTAATTGATATAATGATCCTAAAAATATAAGTTTATGAAAAAATACTTATATAATAATATATATGACATTAATGAACCAAATGTGGTTTGATTGGAATTTTATTGTAAATTTATTAACCATATAGTGTAAGAATACAAGAAGACACGACAAAAGCTAATTTATTTAACTTAGAGTTAAATCTAAATGATACAGTTAAAATGGTAACCGAAGCATGTCAAGAACTTATTGGTTGATATGATTTAGACCCATCCCCACAATATCCTAGAATTAAGTCACTTTGGAGCCATTATAAACCGAATATGAATTTATTTTAAAATAATAGTTTTAGTTTATCCTAAGGTGCCCCTCACTCCAGTTACAAAAGGGAACTCCCCCTTCTCTATAATTTACACCACCAAAGCCATTTGTCTTGGACAAAACCTAACAAAATACCCTATCAACTGTACTTCATTCATCCTAGTGGCCTTCCACTAGTCATAAAGAAAACCTAAGGATCCCTTTTATATCAAATCAAAAGGAAGAACCCGAAGAGGAGGTAAATTTCTCACCACATATTTCAACTTTCTTTATTCTTCAACTTCCTGGTTCTTGGTTGTATCAATTCAAAAATATTAACAACATAATATTATATAAACTATGATATTATTATAAAAATTTTACAACCATATTAGTTATTTTAGCCATCATATGAATGAAAAAGTCACCACACATGCATACGTACGGCTTACCGTCTCCACGTCGTGGTGTAGTTTGTTATTCAAACATTTCATCATTTGGATGGGTATAATAATGAGTATGAATGATATAAAAATTAAATATAAAATTATTTTTATTTTGTATATATGATATACCATCCAATTATATACGATTTTAATATCAAAAAATGATATTTTCGCTCGTGCATACGTATGGACTACCGTCTCCATGAACACGATGAGATTCATTTTCCATGATTAACCGTTCAAGTATGATTATAAACTATATATAATAAATAATTATGTTATATATTAAATAATAATTATACTGGATTTATGTACATATATGTTTCATTTAATTAATTCCATTCAACTCAATAAGGAAATGAAAATAGCGTTTATGCGTACATCCGGCCTACCGTCTCTATGAACCGTGTATTTTATTCCATTTATCAATATATCATATATATTTATATTATGAATATATATTATCTATAAATAATGTTTTACATTCTTTAATTAATTAAATCAGAATATATGTAATAATATCAAGAACAACAAGTCGAAACACGTACTATAAATGAAATGATTTTACCCAAAACACTGCATTAACATTGAATTTACAAAAGAACAGGTAATATAACGTTCTATGCGAATCATATATGATATCATAAATATTATTATGGTTATTTTAAAAGTTAATAATATGTTTAAACCCACTATAATGGTGTCTCAGACATATAAAAATGAAATTGGACCTACGATAAGGGATTATTTCGTCTCACTTTTATTTCTGTGAGACATATGCCTTAATCACCATCTATCTCCTTTTTATGGTATTTCAGATTATTATGAATGTTTTATGATTTTTATTATGAATGATATGATATTAAAATATGAATTTAATTTTATTTATTTTATAACACGTATGATTCCACAGATCATAAAAGGTAAGGGAGAATTTTTCAAATATCATTTTTATTCGAGATTGTTTATACGTAAGTATTTACTAGGGTAATATGTTCATCCATGTCCATAAAAATGTTTTTACTAAAGTATTTAATATTCATACAAGTATTTTTAAAGTCTTGTTTACACCTCGTTGAATTTTACATTGTGTTATGGAAGGAATTTTTCTTATTTTTACCATATGAGGAACTTTTTGACTTTTCCGTAAAATGTATGAGGTGCATGTTTTTTAAACTTATATGACGCGACTGGATTTATATGGTTTCATAATGACTTATGTTCATTAAGAACAATATACATTATTTCATGATTATTTTCAATAAAAATCCTTTTCTTTTCAAATTTCATGGCATTTTGTGAAAAAGAAATGATTTTGAAGAAGAAATGATATTTTCCTCAAGAATTTATTTCATGTGTTTTATAAAAACTATTTTCCATCTATGAGACATTATTTTTTATGATTATGTTTAATGTATAATGTATATATTATTTACATTGATTTGTTTTTCTTGTGATGTAATAATATCCAAATGTTTTATATAGATTATGTAATAATGGGATGATGTTTATGAAACCCATATTATTTTTTTGTGTTATGATGTATGAATTAGGTTTATTTTGTGGAACACATAAGAATGATTCATTATGAGATTGGTGGTACCTATATCTCCCTTAAAAACATTGGGTAAATATTTATATATCCTGAGATAGACATGGTTGGAATGACATGTGAATCCAGTTCAGTAATACATGGCTGGAACGACAAGTAAACCCAGTTCAGTAATGGATTTTTTCTAATATGATGGTCTTGGCAGAAATGCCTTGGATACTATGGAAATCATAACATGTGATTAATGGTCTCCACAATTAAATTTTTTATTCCCATGTAATTTTATCATGATTGATGTACCAATATTATCTATTCCTTACGTACTTCTCTATTTTATGTCATTACTCATGATTTTTATTTTTAAACATTATGTTCAGGTTTTTAAATTCAAATGTATATGGTTTGTTTTAGTTTTTTAGGCATAACCTTACTAATAATTTGAGAACACATTTATATGCTTTCATTTACCCATGAGTTTATGAGAAGTTTTAGGTAAAAAAAATAGGGAAGACCTTTATGGGAGATGATGTGTAACAGCCCAAGATTTTATAAAAAAAATATTCTTTTTAATTTTATTAAAATCTTGTGTTGTACGCTACACCAAAAGGAGCTTGCACAACACGCATCCTTGACTTGCCTTGCATTACACGCAATCACGACCTTCCTCGATAGCATGTGTAATACGCAATACCGAGTTTCACTAAACAACGATATGCTATTAAAATATTATTAAAACTAGCCGTTATGAATAGTAATAACCACTTTTTAAAACTCTGTAAATCTTATTTTACAAAATGAACTTCATTTTTGGATTCGGAGTATCGAATTTAGCCTAAGGTGAAATTTTGGTATTTTTCGGATAACTTTCATATTCTGATGAATAGTGAAAATTACTAAATTATAATTAAAAACAACTTTTTTAATCGAAATAATTAATAGTGATAAATTATTAATTTGAGTGGTTTTAAAGTATACTTAGAATATATTTTTACAATATAATACAATGTTGGTCATTGGATGTAATTTCACATTTAAACCAGACATAATCAAGTGTCAATCTTTTGATAGATATTGTTTCTTAAAAACACGCTATTTGTTTTAACAGCGGGATTTAATTATAAAATTAATTAATGAAAATTCTATGATATGAATTGGTAAAGTAGGCTTCATTTTTGAATTCGGAATATGAAATATAGATTAGGATGATATTTTGGCATTGTTCTGAAAAACATCAATTTTTGATGAATAGTGAAACTACTAAGTGGTAGTTAAAAAAATTAATTTCTTCATAAATCTTAATTTTACCGCTTCTGTGAATGGAATTTCAAAAATCCAAGAGACACGGTTGATGTCAGTAAGTAAAATGTGGTTCAATGAGATGAAAATAATTTTTGGTGAATAGTAACTTTTTACTTTTTTTTACCACGGTTAATAGTAAATAGGGTAACTAAGGGTAAATATGATATTACTGTTACCCTAACACATGTCCTAATTCTATTGGATAAGTGTAATTCGACCAAAAACAACCTTATGAATATAATATGACCATTTAGGTCCACTTGGATTAGATTATGAAATTTAATATTATATTATTTAATGAATAGTTAAAATAGTTAAAATCAAAGTTTAATAACTAAAACATTTTTAATATGGGGTTATAAATAAGATAAATTCGACTATAAATATTCATTAGAAAGATAAAAAGATTTACTACATAATGATATTTTATTTATAATTTTTAGAACTTAAATAAATTAATTTATTTATGACACAACGATGATGCAGTAATTACCCTTTTAAGGAAATATTAACATAATTGATGTTATAAATGCTCAAATGAATGTAATTTGAGACTTTTTATGAATTCCACTAATTTTCTAGGTTACTATGATATATTAATGTTGATTTAATAAACTTGGTTCGAACATATAATTCTGTTATGACTTTCAAAAAAATCATATATCAAATAGTGTCAAAATTGACACAAAATAGTTTTTAAATCAAATATTATATTATTAATTGTTATTGTATTCTTAAAAATATAAGGTTCGGCCAAATGACTTATATAAGGATATATATATTAATAATAAACAATTTGGGGTTCGTTTGACATGTTATAGTAAGTGTATTAACCATATAGTGAAAGAAAACAAAAAGACACGGTAAAAGTTAAATTAATTAACTTAGAGTTAAATCTAATTGATAAGGTTAAAATAATACCCTAAACTTGTCTAAATCCTATTGGTTGATAGGGTTTAGACCCATCCCCACTTTAGCTTCGAAATAATACCCTTTGGAACCATTATAAACCGATTTTGACTTTAATATAAAATAATATTTTGAGATATTCCTAAGGTGCCCCTCTCCTCCCTTATAAAAGGGCACCTCCTCCCCCTCCTCCTCACACCAATTTGAGCACTCAAGCTCGGACAACCCCTTCTGTTTTCTCCTCTCCACTTCCCTAGAATAATGCTAGAGGTCCTGGTCTTCTCCAAAGACCAATCTTAGTTCCTTAAGTGGAGGATTCAAAGAGGCGTTCCAAAGAAGAGGTAATATCCATTACCGATCTTTTCAATTTCTTTCTTCTTCAACTTCTTCTTCTTTAGTTGTTTCATGATAAAGTAATAACATAAGTATTAATTATATACTGATATGTTATTATAAATATGAAACAACCCTAATTCACCTTCTATCCATCCTACGGAAAAAAGAAATCACCGCGCGTGCGTACGTACGGAATACCGTCTCCACGCCGTGGTGTAATCTATTTTTCCACCATCACCTTACAAGGATGGGTATAATGGTGAAATGAGTAACTATATATGATTATTATGAAGTAATATTGATACTGAAATAATATATATATATACTCCAATACAATTCCACGATCATAGGAACGATATCATCACTCGTGCGTACGTACGGAATACCGTCTCCACGATGTGATGCGACTCGTTCTACATGATCTTCATTTCATAATGATTATATAAATGAATTGAATGAATGAATATGGTATATATTACACAAATATAATTCTGTAAATAAATTATCTATAACCTAAAGATAAGAATAAGAATTTATTCGACAAAACACGCATAAGAACAAAAAGTTGTAAAGACCCGAGTAACAAGTAACAATGAAATATTACTAACAAGAAGTTAATAATATGACCATATATGATATCATATCAATATGTATGATTCTGGAATAAGTCAATAACATTATTTAAACCATTTTACAGGAGCTTCGGACACGAACAAAGCAAATCGGACCTAAGGTAAGGGAAATATCACAAATCTCATTTTTATCCGAGATTGTTTATTCGTATGTATTTACTGGGGTGTATTTTATCATCCACATCCATGTTTCATCAATATGTAATATTATTTCCATCCACCTACAATTGTTTAAATCCATTTTTACCCTTCGGTGAGTTTTTAGTAATATGTATGAAAGGAATCTTTTGTCGTTTTTTCGTACGAGGTACTTATTGACTTTTCCGACAAAAGTACGAAGAATGTTTTTTTAACTTATACGACATGATTGGATTTTTAAAACCTTATTTCCAAGAGAAATCCTTTACAAGTTTTCAAGTTTATTTTTAATCAACTTATTTTATGTTAAAGTCGTATGACATGTTATGAAAGGAAAAATGTTTTTGAAGTAGAAAGGATATTTTCCTCAAGAATGGAGTTCAAGTATTTTATCAAAATTATTTTCCATCTAAGATAATAAAAGGGTTCTGTTTTTATCCATATTATTACATGGATTTGATTATGTTGTGATGGAAATATTTTTATGAATTCTTTTATCTTATATGAATTGTTTTATGATGTCATGTTGTTTAAGAATTCCATTTTTATTACATGGGTTACGCTATGATGTATTGTTTATGATTATGTGGCACAAATAAGAAAGGATTCATTATAAGATGGGTGGGACATATATCTCCCTCCAATGCATTGGGTAAAGATTTTATATCTCATGAGATAGACATGGCTGGAATGGTAGGTTATACCGGTTCAGTGAAACATGACTGAAACGAGGGTTACTCGATTCAGAAAGGGACTTTGTCCACTAAGATAATCTTGTCAATGAGTCTTGACTAACAAGAAATGATTCTCTATGATTATGTGTGAATGCCACAAAGTTTCATGTTTTATGTTATGATTATTGTGATTACATTTCACTGCCATGATTTACCCCATGTTATGAAATTATGATCTCTTTTGCAGGTTAAAATTTCCAAAAGTTATGTGCTTATGTATATGATGTGATTGATATTTCTTTTGTTTACCCTTACTGAGCATTTGTGCTCACCCTTTTATGTTTTATTTTCCCCAGGATATAAAGAAAGGTTTTAGGTATAAAAAAAAGATCTTTATGGGAGATGTTGAAGATCTTTCACCACGATTAGAAGATTATATTCCGAGTTTCCAAAGACACTAAACTATTACGGTCCTTGTGTGTGTGTTTTTGTTATGTACTAAGTATTCCGCAAATGTAATGTAATGTCCATGTACGTCAAGATACGGGTCTCTACAGTTGGTATCAGAGGAAAGGTTTAGTCAACCTTTGGAAACTAGGATGCGAAAACGTTAGTGAGATCCCTAGAGATATTTCTACGGTATGTCTAGGGATGTTCCAAAGGTTAAGTATACGTATATGTTAAAGTACTAGAACTACGCTAACGATCATAGAATTAAACCTAAGACGTTAGATATTGAAGTTACTCCCCCTTTATTATGTTGTTTTCCCTAGCATGATTTTTGCCTCTCATACTATTCTTTTGGGGTTTTAGACGATGGCTGGAACCCGAAGGAACCGTGTTAATGAGGAATGTGATGGGCAATCCAATGATTGTCCCCCTGAGCAACCAAACGATATGGGAGCCGGAATGCAAAATCTTGTAGCCATGCTCACACAACTTTCTCAAGCTATGAATCATGCAGGACTTCCAAATGAGCAAAGGAAGGAGCAACATTCTGTTGAATCCTTCATGAGGCAGCGTCCACCTTCTTTCAGTGGGTCTACTGATCCATTAGTTGCTGAACAATGGATTAGTACTACTGAAAAGATATTTTCAGTTCTTCAATGTTCTGAACATGATAAAGTCATCCTAGCAGTGTATCGTTTGGAAGGAGATGCTGATCAATGGTGGAATCTTATTAAGAATACGAGGCAAAGGGATGAAATTGAGTCTATGGAATGGGACGAGTTCAAGAACTTATTTTTCAATAAGTACTTCCCTCGTATTCTCCGAACAAAGATGGAGAAAGAGTTTCTTGAACTGAAGCAAAGGGATGATGAATCTGTTGGTACCTATGAAGCGAATTTTACAAGACTTGCAAGGTACGCTTCTGGTATTATCATCCAACCTGAAAGTAAAATTGATCGATTTTTCAGTGGCTTAAAACCAAGTCTTCGAAGGGCATTAGCTATAAGATACTTCATTAGCTATTAAGAAATTGTGCGTTGTGCTATCAAGGTAGAAATGGAAGTTGGTGTTACATATCCATCTCATGGGTTTGACAAGAAACGAAAGATGGAGTTCAAGGAGAAAACTCAGAATAATGGTGAAAAGAAGATGAATGTTTCCTTATGCACAAAGTGTGGAAAGAAGCATGGTGGAGATTGTCTTAAAGGGATTAGAAAATGTTTTAAGTGTGGAAAATAAGGTCATCGAGCAGCTGAGTGTCGAAGTAATGGAAAATGGGATTCTAATGAAGTGAATAAAGAAAACACTACAGAGAACGTACAACCAACACTTCAATGCTTCAAGTGCAAGGAAATGGGGCATTATGTTAATAAATGCCCTAATCCAAGGGTTAGTGATGATCGACATGAGCAACCGCGTAAGGCAAAGGACAAAGGGATGTCACATGCGATCACTATTGGCAATGTTGAATATGACAATGATGTGGTGGAATGTTTAAGTGTTTATGTAATGGGATTCAAAAATAATGTTGTATCTTGGAATATTGGAATATTTATGTATTGGTCTAATGTGGTATTCAAAGTGATTGAGATATTATGCGCATAATGAAGGGAAAACGAGAAAATGAAATGTTTAACAGTATTCATGAGCTCATGATTGATATAAGGACTAAGTGATATCATGGTTTGAGTATATAGAATTTTTAGGATTTTAGTATGTGGAAGGTGTTAACTTTTAACTGCATTCATGTTTTCACTAAGGTATTCAAGAGAATACACGATTAAGGACTTTGAATGTTTGGAATGTGACCAACAAAACATATCTTATGATATATGGGGATTGATGATGGTGTTAAATCTCTGGTAATCATTTTCACTATATTATGAGAGTCGACTGCAGTATTATGGATAAGCCTAAAATATTGGAATGGATTATGTTGGACATAAGTTAGTATTGTTTGTTTTTTTGATATTATTGATGGGATGTTATATAGTTTTGGAAAAAGGACAACCTGCAGGACGGGCGACAGCCCATCGCTTCGGACAAGGCTGTGGGAATCGAACCCACAACCGAAATGCGACTGGCCTTTATCGCCTACCACTGGCCTACATGAAGTCCATGTTTAGTAGAAACTAGTTTTATTATATTAAGCAGTATGATATATGAAGTATAAGTCCATTTTAGGAACCATATATGATTAATCTCACTATAGATCGACTTATGCATATAATTTTTGCTAACCTTTTGTTTGAGACAGATGGAATGACTCGTCATTCTATCACATGATCTGCTAACACTTCATGAATAAAAAATTCAACTTCATTTATTTAAGAGATGAAGTGGAAATTGTTCAAGGCACGAACAATAGTGAGATTGTACCAAAATAAAGTAAGTATTTATTCTAATTCAAATTTTCAACTTTAGGGAAATGATCTTGAAAACCAAAAATGTTGTCCTAGTGATCTTATACCTGATGAATCAGATGGTACCTTATATCATCAAAAATCTATGGATTTGTGATTACTGGCTTTTCCATAGCCATGTTCTCTACCACTCTCCATCAGAACATGATGGTTAGATTTCTCTTCCATATCCATATTTTCACATATGTGGAAACCCAATGATTAGTTTATTTGGGTAACCGTTACGTTTCATACTTTTGTTTTTAAAGATTGGTTTTGATATTCCTTTTTACGATGTGGGTTTCTATTAAAGAAACTTTCGAATAGTAAACCATTTATAACCCCGACGAATTTCGAGGGCGAAATTCATTTTAAGGGGGCTAGAATGTAACAGCCCAAGATTTTATAAAAAAAATTATTCTTTTTAATTTTATTAAAGTCTTGTGTTGTACGCTACACCAAAAGGAGCTTGCACAACACGCATCCTTGACTTGCCTTGCATTACATGCAATCACGACCTTCCTCGATAGCATGTGAAATACGCAATACCGAGTTTCACTAAACAACGATATGCTATTAAAATATTATTAAAACTAGCCGTTATGAATAGTAATAACCACTTTTTAAAACTCTGTAAATCTTATTTTACAATATGAACTTCATTTTTGGATTCGGAGTATCGAATTTAGCCTAAGGTGAAATTTTGGTATTTTTCGGATAACTTTCATATTCTGATGAATAGTAAAAATTACTAAATTATAATTAAAAACAATTTTTTTAATCGAAATAATTAATAGTGATAAATTATTAATTTGGGTGATTTTAAAGTATACATAGAATATATTTTTACAATTTAATACAATGTTGGTCATTGGATGTAATTTCACATTTAAACCAGACATAATCAAGTGTCAATCTTTTGATAGATATTGTTTCTTAAAAACACGCTATTTGTTTTAACAGCGGGATGTAATTATAAAATTAATTAATGAAAATTCTATGATATGAATTTGGTAAAATAGACTTCATTTTTGAATTCGGAATATGAAATATAGCTTAGGATAAAATTTTGGTATTGTTCTGAAAAACATCAATTTTTGATGAATAGTGAAACTGCTAAGTGGTAGTTAAAAAAAATTAATTTCTTCATAAATCTTAATTTTACCGATTCTGTGAATGGAATTTCAAAAATCCGAGAGACACGGTTGATGTCAGTAAGTAAAATGTGGTTCAATGAGATGAAAATAATTTTTGGTGAATAGTAACTTTTTACTTTTTTTTACCACTGTTAATAGTAAATAGGGTAACTAAGGGTAAAAATGATATTACTATTACCCTAACACATGTCCTAATTCTATTGGATAAGTGTAATTCGACCAAAAACAACCTTATGAATATAATATGACCATTTAGGTCCACTTGGATTAGATTATGAAATTTAATATTATATTATTTAATGAATAATTAAAATAGTTAAAATAAAAGTTTAATAACTAAAAAATTTTTAATATGGGGTTATACATAAGATAAATTCGACTATAAATATTCATTAGATATCTAAAAAGATTTACTACATAATGATATTTTATTTATAATTTTTAGACTTTAAATAAATTAATTTATTTATGACACAACGATGATGCAGTAATTACTCTTTTAAGGAAATATTAACATAATTGATGTTATAAATGCTCAAATGAATGTAATTTGACACTTTTTATGAATTCCACTAATTTTCTAGGTTACTATGATATATTAATGTTGATTTAATCAACTTGGTTCGAACATATAATTCTGTTATGACTTTCAAAAAAATCATATATCAAATAGTGTCAAAATTGACACAAAATAGTTTTTAAAACAAATATTATATTATTAATTGTTATTGTATTCCTAAAAATCTAATGTTCGGACAAATGACTTAGATAAGGATATATATATTAATACTAAACCATTTGGGGTTCTTTTGGCATGTTATAGTAAGTGTATTAACCATATAGTGAAAGAAAACAAAAAGACATGGTAAAAGTTAAATTAATTAACTTAGAGTTAAATCTAATTGATAAGGTTAAAATAATACCCTAAACTTGTATAAATCCTATTGGTTGATAGGATTTCGACCCATCCCCACTTTAGCTTCGAAATAAGACCCTTTGGAACCATTATAAACCGTTTTTGACTTTAATATAAAATAATATTTTGAGATATTCCTAAGGTGCCCCTCTCCTCCCTTATAAAAGGGCACCTCCTCCCCCTCCTCCTCACACCAATTTGAGCACTCAAGCTCGGCCAACCCATGCCATTTTCTCCTCTCCACTTACCTAGAATAATCCTAGAGGTCCTGGTCTTCTCCAAAGACCAATATTAGTTCCTTAAGTGGAGGATTCAAAGAGGCGTTCCAAAGAAGAGGTAATATCCATTACCGATCTTTTCAATTTCTTTCTTCTTCAACTTCTTCTTCTTTAGTTGTTTCATGATAAAGTAATAACATCAGTATTAATTACATACTTATATGAAATTATAAATATTAAACAACCCTAATTCACCTTCTATCCATCCTACGGAAAAATGAAATCACCGCGCGTGCGTACGTACGGAATACAGTCTCCACGCCGTGGTGTAATCTATTTTTCCACCATCACCTTACAAGGATGGGTATAATGGTGTAATGAGTAACTATATATGATTATTATGAAGTAATATTGATACTGAAATAATATATATATATATACTCCAATACAATTCCACGATCATAGGAACGATATCATCACTCGTGCGTACGTACGGAATACCGTCTCCACGATGTGATGCGACTCGTTCTACATGATCTTCATTTCATAATGATTATATAAATGAATTGAATGAATGAATATGGTATATACTACACTAATATCATTCTGTAAATGAATTATCTATAACCTAAAGATAAGAATAATAATTTATTAGACAAAACACGCATAAGAACAAAAAGTTATAAAGACCCGAGTAACAAGTAACAATGAAATATTACTAACAAGAAGCTAATAATATGACCATATATGATATCATATCAATATGTATGATTCTGGAATAAGTAAATAACATTATTTAAACCATTATACAGGATCTTCGGACACGAACAAAGCAAATCGGACCTAAGGTAAGGGAAATATCACAAATCTCATTTTTATCCGAGATTGTTTATTCGTAAGTATTTACTGGGGTGAATTTTATCATCCACATCCATGTTTCATCAATATTTAATATTATTTCCATCCACCTACAATTGTTTAAATCCATTTTTACCCTTTGGTGAGTTTTTAGTAATATGTATGAAATGAATCTTTTGTCGTTTTTTCGTACGAGGTACTTTTTGACTTTTCCGACAAAAGTACGAAGAATGTTTTTTTAACTTATACGATATGAATGGATTTTTAAAACCTTATTTCCAAGAGAAATCATTTACAAGTTTTCAAGTTTATTTTTAATCAACTTATTTTATTTTAAAGTCGTATGACATGTTATGAAAGGAAAAATGTTTTTGAAGTAGAAAGGATATTTTCCTCAAGAATGGAGTTCAAGTATTTTATCAAAATTATTTTCCATCTAAGATAATAAAAGGGTTATGTTTTTATCCATATTATTACATGGATTTGATTATGTTGTGATGGAAATATTGTTATGAATTCTTTTATCTTATATGAATTGTTTTATGATGTCATGTTGTTTAAGAATTCCATTTTTATTACATGGGTTACGCTATGATGTATGGTTTATGATTATGTGGCACACATAAGAAATGATTCATTATAAGATGGGTGGGACCTATATCTCCCTCCAATGCATTGGGTAAAGATTTTATATCTCATGAGATAGACATGGCTGGAATGGTAGGTTATACCGGTTCAGTGAAACAGGACTGAAACGAGGGTTACTCGATTCAGAAAGGGACTTTGTCCACTAAGATAGTCTTGGCAATGAGTCTTGACTAACAAGAAATTATTCTCTATGATTATGTGTGAATGCCACAAAGTTTCATGTTTTATGTTATGATTATTGTGATTACATTTCACTGCCATGATTTACCCCATGTTATGAAATTATGATCTCTTTTGCAGGTTAAAATTTCCAAAAGTTATGTGCTTATGTATATGATGTGATTGATATTTCTTTTATTTACCCCTACTGAGCATTTGAGCTCACCCTTTTATGTTTTCTTTTCCCCAGGATATAAAGAAAGGTTTTAGGTATAAAAAAAAAAGAAGATCTTTATGGGAGATGTTGAAGATCTTTCACCACGATTAGAAGATTATATTCCGAGTTTCCAAAGACACTAAACTATTACGGTCCTTGTGTGTGTGTTTTTGTTATGTACTAAGTATTCCACAAATGTAATGTAATGTCCATGTACGTAAAGATACGGGTCTCTACATGATGAGGGTCTTTCACCATGACTAGAAGATGTTGTTATGAGTTTCCAAACACACTAAACTATTACGGTCCTTGGGTGACTATTTTTTTATGTATTAAGTATTCAAAAAAAGTAATGTAATGTCTACGTACATCAAGTATGGGTCCTTACATCCTCCATTATAAAAGGCGTCATTAACTTCCACTTCTTTAAACATCAAAAGTCACTTAAGCTATACCAAACATTTCTCAAATAACTTCCCAAATTTACTACCATTGAACATGAATACTTATCTGTTGTGTAAATCCATCCATGGAAACCCTTTGGTTTAAACCAAATCAATTTACCTGATAAAGAGTTAACACCCTCCCTCAAAGACCATTTTTTATTTCATTTACACAATACATACAATCATCCTATCCCATTGTATTATGAAATCACTAGTATAAATAATATACTATTTTTTTATATGTTATGAATTTCACCTGAACATATTCACACATTCATCTAATGGGAAATGAAGATAATTTTTATGTGTAGGCAAACTACCACCTCGCTAAATGATGATTGTTTAATTTTCCATTACCACCTCTGATGGTGGCCAATATGATAGAAATATTGTTTATATTTATTATATAAAATATGAATTATGTCTTTGTGCTTTTATAATTATTTTACAACATATAACTTTATACATTGTATTTGGTGTTAATAGAATTTTTTTTTTCAGAAAATGTGGACAACCACCCCCCTCGAATTGAAGTGATTCATTCATACACTACAAATAATGTATTTAGGACGGGTTTAGTGAATATATATGATATATATAATTTAATAAAGAATATGTTATAATTATATAATTATATATATATGGGTGTATAAATTTATGTAGTTTACTTTTAATCTTTCAACACGATAATTAAATAGAAATAGTGTTCATGCATACATACGACTTATCGTCTCAATGAATTGTGTATTCCAAATGATACATATATATTATAAATATTATTATAATATAAATATAATTGACATGCATGATATCTATATCATGTTTTACAATATAGAATCTAGATATAATTATAAGGACCAATGATATAATAAATTATTTCACATGAAAAAAACAAAAGCAATATTATTTAATATGAAAATTTAACATAAGATGGTTAACAAGTGGGTAATATAAGGTCATAATAAAACCATATTAGATATAATTTATGAGAATAAGGTTCTATAAATTATTTATAAGATATTTATATTTATTATATATGTGGTTTGAAAGTGTATGATGGGATTCAAGGATCAATGTATGGGGATTTAATCTTACATTTATTTCTACGAGATAGATGTTATGTTCACCACTATTTCCTTTTGAGTGGGTTATGTTCAGAAAATATTATATTCAATGTGTATTTTTATTCTATTTATGGGAATTATGATTTCCATTTTCTTATTCTTTTTTCACGGGGTTAATGTTTCAAAAGTTCCCAAATTGATAAAATTATTTAATCTCAATTTTCCTTCTTTGAGACTCATGATTTTTTATGCACCAATATTTTTTAGGGTTTATGTACATCAATTATACATGTTATATCATGAATATACATTTTTAAATGATATTTTATGCTTCATTACTTTTAATTTCTTTCATGTAGAATATGATCCAATGTATCCAAGTTGTATTACATTATTGAAACAATCTCATCATTTTTTAAGATTATTAATGATTATGTTTCATTGATAAAATCATATTATCCATATCTCAAAAATATTCATGACTTTCCATATCCGATGTTTATTTAAGATATATATTTGTGTCAGTAGCATTTTTGCACACATTGGTACTTAATATAATTTTTTTAATTGAAATATAGACATCTCCCTGTCTTTAGTAAGAAATCGATTTTATTTAAAACCAATGTCTTCAAAACTATTTTTGAGGAATACATGAAGATAATTTTCAAAGAAAAATTATTTAAAAAATGTTTTATTTTTTCCATTCATCCTGTATATGTTTTAAATTATATTTTCAATGAAAAAATTTCTAAAATATATTTACATTATAAAAAAATTAAATAAGAAATGATATTTTTCCCATGAAATGTTTTTAAAATATCATCGAAAATTATTTACCATCATTGATAACATCCATTGTTGTTACTCATGGATTAATAAAAAAATTAGTTAATTTTTTCAATTCACATTATTTATCATAATGGATTATGTTCTTATGGAACAATGTTTATAAAACCCTTTACTATTTTATAGTTAATATACTTCTGAAAACAGATTATTTTCCTGGGATATTATATATGATGAAATGATTATGAAACATGGTTATTTCCATAGTTTATGATATGATAAAATGTTCATAATACCAATTTGATTTCATGGTTTATGTTACAATTATTTATTATCTTTTGGAATATGTATGTATTATTTCATTATGAGATGGGTGGGACCTATAACTACCTCCAATGCATTGGGTAACATCCTATATCCCATTAAATAAACTTTGATGATATTGGGAGTAAACATTGACTGATAAAATGGCCATTATAGTAAACCATGACTACAAATATGGTATGAGGAGTGAACTAATGCAACTAGGATGGTCAATTGAGTAAACCATGATTACCATGATTATATGGGGAGTGAGCCCATTCTACTATGATGTTCTTGAAAGTGATATATTATCCACTATAGAATTCATTATATGCTAATGTGTCATCCATAATTCCATATTTTATTCCTATTTTATAATTTCAGATATTATGTTCTTTATATACTTATAATTCATGTATTACGTACTACCATGTTGTGTTCCATTATTCATATATATGGCCTTTTATATGAAGTAAATGATCTTATCATTTGATGATAATGTTTTCATATAATTAGGCTAATTATTATGCTTACATATCTTCCTTTTTAACCCCTACTAATAATCTAATCTCAAACCATATTATATTTAATTTACCCCATGTTATAAATATATGTATTATTTTTTATGTGTCTTTTAACGATTCCAGTAATGAAAAACCCGGTGGGAGATAATCTATCATTCTTATGTATAAGAGTTTGTGTTTCTATGTTTTTGAAGGCACTAGACTAGTATGGTCTTTGGGCGTATTTTTTTGTAATTTTTTATATATCCTAAAAATGTTATGTAATGAAATGTATGTAAAAAACATGTTTTATAATGATTCTAATTTAATTACATGGGATATTATGTGATTGTTTATGATTTTCTGAAACATGTATTTATTATTTCATAATGAGTGGGTGAGACCTATGTCTACCTTTAATGAATGGGATATTGATAAATTTTTTATATGCTCAAAGGGTGTATTAGAGGCCATCAAAATCCTGAAAAAATAGAGTATATAGAGGAAAACACATTCCCCTAAAAAAGGGGCTACATGCGAGGACATCTCAAGCCTGAAATAAGAGGTCAAATGAGATGAAACCTCAATCCCAAAATAAGATCGTAAATGAGAGGACATCCAAAACCAGAAATAAGAGGGTATACATGAAGTAATTCCATACAAAAAATAAGAGGGTACATGGGATGGAATCGCAATAGTAGATTTGGAATGTGGGTGATCAACCCAATCCTAAAATGTTACAAAGGCCTTGGAAGGTCTCATTAACAAAGGGGTTTTATATGCTTATGTGTTTTCCAAAATTCCATGTTCCATTCCCATATTTTACTTTCATGGAAATTGTTAATTATTTATTTTAAATTCATGTATTATGAATTTATAATATTTATTATGATCTCTAATATATAGTGTATTTTCTTCAATTGTTTTTATTATGTTCTATACCATTTCGTTCATGTGATGCTTATACATTTTCATTGTTTACCCTTACTGATCATCTAATCTCACCCATTTCTTATCTTTTAATTCTCAATGATATGATGAATATATTATTGTAGAAGTAATAAAGGTGTAAATCATTATTGGAGATGTTAATGATATTTAAATAGGATATAATATTTTATTTTCCAATTTGAAAAGACGATAAACTATTACGGTTCTTCATAAATGCATTTTTTGTAATTTAATGAATATTAATCTAAATAATTGTGAAATCCACGTGTATTAAGCATGTGCAGCTAAAATATGGCTTAAGAATAAAATATGAATTAGTTGTGTTTTGGGTGGTGGTTCATCAAGAATTGGTCATGTGAAAATATTCAAAAGAATGAACTTATCTCATGTGTAATTTTCCTTAAACTATAGTTCCATGATATTTATTGTGGTTGGCCCATGTAAATCCCAATAAAATTTTTAATCCATATGATCTCAAACAAATGGAATTAAGAAGGAACAATTACTCTTTTCATTTCTAGTTCTTATTGCATCCAATTTTAATATTATATTTTGGTTTCAATAATTAATACCAAATAATTTAATGTCTCAATTTTTACAATTGCAATTATTATTCAATAAAATCAACATTTTTCATTTTGTTTGGGTACAGTTTTTGAATAACTATTCTGAATTTATTATTTATTTAAGGACAATACACATTGAAATTCATGATGGATACACATAAACCGTTATATATTTTGATGACTATATGGAAGTTGAAATGTTGTGATAATGGGGAATGTTTTTCCCATAGTGGGATGTTTATATACAATTGTTATATATTCCTAAAAAATGGTATGATTATGTGAATGGTATTAAGACATTGGGGTGATAGGTTTTTCATTAATATATCTATATTAGTATTAAATTATAATAGATATTTTCTCCCCGTTTTTGATTAATTGGAAACCTTAGGTTTATAGGCATGGAAATATGGTCACTTGTACTACACTAGTTTTGTATCACACTCTAATAAAATCCAAGTGTTTATAATTTTTTAAACATATTTAATTTTCCCATTAGGTATGATAGTAAGGGTAAGATTGAATTTTAGGGATTTTCGTAGATATTTTGTTATATTATTCAATTACTTGTGTTATGTGACCATTGCATTAGTTTTTACTTAGGAATTATTTTTTATAATAATTCCCCAAATTATGGTTAGTTTTTTATTGAAAACATATGATATCACCTATATCATTTTCTTATCATTCATCAGTATAAAATAAAAGTATAATAACTTTTTATGAATTAAAAAATAAACCCTAAACTAGTTTTAACTATTATAAAAAATAATATAATGTTTTCCATTTTTAGAAATTGCTTTTAAATAGATTTCCCCCCGAGAAATGGTTAATTAAATTTTTCTAAAGTATAATTTCACTTGTAAATAATTTTTTACTTTTTTTCAAAAAATAGTCAAATAAATCGGTATAATTTTATTTTATAAGAGAATTAACAAAATTTTATTTCAATGTTTATGAATGGGGTGTTTGTAAGATACCATTGGAGAATTTGTTTCTCACATCAATAATATTATAGTTTTATCAAGAGATCATAATTGATGTTGTGTATGCTGTTTGGATTTTTGTTTTGTGGTTTTGAATAGTGAAGATACTAATATTATCCATTTAATTGGGTTTTAGATTGTTATTTGTTTTTATTTTGGATTTAGGTATCATATATTGAATAAGAAAACTTGTAGTTTCTTCTTTCTTTTAGATATTATTTTTTTAATTTATTTCTATGTTTAATTCATTTATCATCAGTATGAAATATGTTTACTATTTTTGAACCATGTTATGATACTGATTAAATTTATATTTATTTTATTTCCATATATTATTATTCCAAGGAATGGAATGGTAAAATTAGTATTCTAGGTGGATGTCATTTATTCTATAATTTATTTATCTTATAAAACAAATCCAATTTGTGTACCTTTTATTATCGTGAATAAGTTTTATATATATGAGGATTAATAATTATATATGGTTTATATCACATGCCAACATTGGGATCCAGGTTGATGGTAGAATATTTTAGTTTTTAGTAATGTGATTTTCAATTTGAATTATTTCAATTATCCACTATCTAAAACTCTTCCATTATTCAGATATTGAAGTGAAACATTTTCCAACACATATTCATTTCATTGAAATTGTATCAACCCATTATTTACCTACAAAGGAATTATATTCCATTTTGAGGTATACTAAAATCATTAAAAAAATAGACACCCAATGACTGTATTTGCTTAGTGCATTTGGAAATAGGGATATATAATTACTGATACTTAATTGATCTACATTATCTCCCTATAGGATCTTCATGAATATCAACATTCATATAATCAACATACCTAACAATTATCTTCACAACCTAGGGAAGAAAAAATATAAAGTGGTGAGTTGAGACTCATAGTAATGTAAAAGAAGGGAGGCATGTAAGTATAAACATGATAATTGGAGTATGAGAACATGATTAAAACATTTAAATATCCAAACCATCATATAAAAAATCATGGACATGAGTCCTGAAATAAATATTAAATGTTCATAAGTCATTAATCAAAATAAAATAAAGAATATAATCCATGAAATCATAACATAGGAATAAGACATGGAATTATAAAAAATAATATAAGCATACAATATGATTTTTATAATAGTCAAGAATCCCCGCAAAGGCCTTATTTGTGTAAAAATTCCTTTTTAGAACTGAGTTCTCACAATGTTCCAGACCCGTATTACTGAATTGAGTTCATTTCTCGTTTTAGTTCTCTAATTCTAAACTGAGTTCATTCCACATTCTTGTCATTTCTATCTCTTGATACATAAATTTTTACCCAATTAAATGGAAGGAGATATAGGGCGCACCAAAATCATAATGAAATCATACATACATGTCCCAGAAAATCATAAAAACATATTATAATCCATCAAATGAAATGTGTAACATAAACATGTAATCAAATCATTGCATGTGGAAAAAGATCCATGTTTCTTAATAAATTTATTAAAAATATAACCCCTAAATAAATAATTTATTTTTTGAACATATAACATTTGAAATAGAAAAAATATTCATAAATACCACGGAACCATTAATAAACCATTTAGATAAATAACATTAATGAAGTCTCTAGTCTACTTACAATAATAGAATGAGTATCATTAATGGATGTTAACATAGATGGAAAATAATTTTGACAAATCTTTCAGAAACATTTCTTTAAGAAAATGTCCTATCATCCACTAAAAAGGACTTTTAATAAAACAAAACCTTTTGAAAACCATTTTCATGGGTATACATATTCTATATAAAAAATGAATAAAATGTAACCACAATTTTACATGAAAACACATAAAAGAATCTCGATAATATTTTCAAAACCATTATCCTAGAAAACATTCATAAAATATTGAATATTGTTTGAATTAATTTTTCATTGAAAATAATTGAAATAAAGAATTTATAGAATATTATGAATTGTTTCTTTTTTTAAATAAAATAACCTTTTAATCTAGTAAAGGAATCTTCAATGTAAATGATCCTATTACACTATAGAATGTTTAGAATGGTTCCTCAACCAGAAAAAAATATTCATTATTAGAAATAATTTTCAAAAAATATGTAACACATGGGTAAATATTTAATTTAAATATCATAGGATAGTAATATAACATTAATGGAAAAATTTTATAAGGTAGGGTTTGGAATGAACATGGATTTTTGTTCGAAGAGATATGTAATGTCGAACTATATTAAAAACTCTTTCGTTACATTATTATGTACAAAAGTAAGAAAAATGTTACCAACAAATGAATATATGATCAATAAACATAGTAGAATAAATCTCACAATTTTTTTTGTGATACAAATAAATTTACACCATAAAATAAAGCATAATTATAAATAATTATAAAATGAAGTGATATTATTTCAACAAATCATATAAAATGGTAACTTAGAACTATAATCTGCATCATAGATAACTAAAATACATGAATATTCAAATATAATTAATGAAATTATATTCATAATATATCTTTTAAATTTTAGTATATACACATCATATAATAATACAGGTTCATAACAAGGAATTTGTCTTAGAGAAGGAAAATTCAGACAAACATTTCATTACAAATTTGGTTACTTATAAAACATAAAACATGGAATATAAAAATAAATAAATGGTTATTTAAATAAAAATATATTTAATAATAAGAGGAATTTAAAAAATTAATTTGTAGTATATTGACTATGCAAATGATTTTTTTGGATATTAATACACGTATCTCATAGAAATAATGAGTGAGATGAAATTATCTTCCTTTATGTATTGACTCTTGTAGTACTTGTTAAAACCTTCTATATAATAACTATTTATGTATTATAAATATATAATAGAATAAATTTTTTACTTTTAATAAAATACAAGGTTTTATTTTGGATTTATATATCACACTAGTTAACAATTCTATTTTACGGTTTCATTACGGGTAATATTCTGTTTATTTTTCACATGTTTCTTAATTTGAAATAACATCGGCCCATATACTTATATAAAGATTTAAAAAATTAAAAAAATTAAATAAATTTATTTTATATTCAATATATTTTTATTATAATAATCCATATAAAATAGATGTTTTAAATAGAATACAACGTTCAAGGAGGCAGTAAGTTTTATGTATTCATGAACACTATTTCTGTTTAATTTTTGGGTAGAAAGAAAGAAATAAAAATTAATATACATGTGTGTATATATATATAATTATTAAATTACATTTATAATATTATATATATCATATATATTCATGAAACACATCCTTAATAAGATATATGTAGTGTATAAACAAATCATATCGCTTTATGGGGGAAGTAGTCCTCATTTATTCAATCAAATTTATCATGTTACCATAAAATAGAAATAATGATCATATGTGTGGTAAAATAACTAAAAAATCATAAAAAATAAAAAAAAAAATTATAACATATATAAACATATTTTCATCATAATTTCCACCAAGATAGATGGTAAAATAAAAATTGAAAAATCATTATTTAGTGAGGTGGTATTTCACCGTACACAAGAAAACAATTTTCTTGACCCATTAGATGGTGGTGTTTGTATGTATATATTGAAATATAATCATGAAGAAATAATTTTATATTTATGATACTTGTGTTTTTATACACACATGGAACACAAATAATTATTTTTCTGAAAAAAGAAAATGAAAAAAATGATTTTGATGGAGGGTGTCACCTATTAAATGGGTAAATACTTTGGGATTGCACCAAACAAAATAGTTGGATGGATTTTTTAAAAATCATCGAATTAAAGGGGAATTTATATTTTTTTGGGAGCTATTATAGTATAGTTTTTCTAAAATTAGGTTTCTTGAGATGTGTGTCGGTTTGGTGGGAAAGAAGGCCATTTTTTATGGAAGAGTGTCACTTTTGTAAAATTTTAAAAGAAAGAAACCCCGCCTATGTTTTTCTAATGAATTTGGATAAATAATAGTAAAAAATAGGGAAACTTTTCTATATGGTCAAAATATGAAAACCCAATTTCATTAGGATAATTAGACAACTCATTTTGGGTCGTAGGGTTATGGTTTTGTACCTTGTTATGTTTAATTTAACATTAACGGTTCTAAATAATTTTAAGTAGTTTAAAAATAAATTTAATTCAAATAATATTTTGACCGTATTATACATAATAAATTATTACTATTATAAATATGGAATCCATTTTTACAAATTCCAGGCACATATGTAGATTAAATTAAATTAAATTTAATCTCACAGTAAGGCCGAAAATGTGTTTTTTAAACACAAAAAAGTATCAATGTTATTAATAATTTTATAATGAATTTTAGGTATAATGTTGTTATAATTAAATAAATTTTATTAATATATAAAAAATACAAGATAAATAAACTCTGTAAAAATTTAAAAATTTAATTTATAATTATAAACAATTAGATGAAAAGGCGGTTCTGAACTAATGTGTAGTTTTTTAATTACTCATTAAAAAACGAAAACATCACAAATAAATAAAAAAAATTCACCTACCATAATTTTTATTATTTTTTATCCAATTTTATATCTTTTTTAACAAAAAGAAATATACTGTTTCTAAAAATTATAATTAAAATAGGCACTCCATCAAAAGGATTTTAATGTGCCGTAATAAAATATAGGTTTTTATGGGTAAAATTTTGTTTATTATTGAATTACAATTTTAAAATCATATAGATAAATTTAAAAGATATTTAATTATATATATAACATATATATTGAATTAAAATTAAATACTTATTTTAATTAATTTAATTTTTTAGGATTAAAAAACATTGTAATAATAAGAATAGTATTCTGTAAAACAAATTCACAATATATTTAATTGTTTTTTATATTCATTTCCAAATAGTTTTTAAATAATTAATTAAAAACATATTTTTTCAAAATCCATATATTTATATATGTTAGTTAATAATATTCAGGAAATATTATTTAATATCTAGGTTATATATAATTTTATTTTTGATAATATATTATTTCTCGATAACACATAGTCTTATGTATTATGTATGCCATTAAGGAAAGTCAATATTATGTGAAACATAATCTTAACTAAATGATATTTATAGATTATGATACGAATTTTATTTTATATATTTTATGATTAACGTTTCTTTTCTAATATCTCATGCCATCATAGTGCCTTAATATATATAAAATAAATATTTTTAGTGTTTTGTAAAATGAAAATTTTAAAAAATATAAAATTAATTTGAAATTTTTTTTACAAAATCTCATGCTGTTACATTATAATCCACATAAGATGAATTTATGCCATGAAATTAATTTGGGTTAAAAAAAATTTAATAATTAATATTTTCATTCATAGAAACCCATAATAATAAATGAATAATAATCCTTATATTTTTAAATTAATATTGGAAACATAACGGTTACTGAAAGAAACTTAGAACTAGGTTTACACTTGGGATAAAATATGTGGAAATTGAAAACATGGACTTATAAGAGAATAATAAATATTTTTAAGGAGTAATTTACCTTATTCATATCAAACAATTTCATGAAAAATAATTGTTTAGGGGATAATATTCATAAATATTTGATTATTAATAAGGCCACCGACTAAACAAAAATAATGGTATTTGGATAATATTTTTTTGAACTTTTTTCTAACATTGAGTTATTATTACTGACCAAGAATATTAAAAATATACATAATTGATATATTTATATGAACAATATTTCATTCATTATTTGTTCTTTTATCAATTTTTATTCCATCTATTACTTTATTTAATGGATTTCAAGTAATTAACATTGATGTTAGAGTCACTAAGAAAGCCATTTAAAGGATCATAAGAAACATATAGGAATGAAATGTTTTACTATTTATATCTAACTATTATTGACAATAAATATGGTTAATACATTAATCAATAACCATAAATAGTTAGTATACAGGTTTATCATTAAAAATAAAAAAAATTATTACACATTAACACAGACATCACATAGTCTAGGGTTGGGCATGAATCTGTATCATTATTTTTTCAGGGGTTTATGACCTATGGCCTTGCAAGACATATTGGTTGTCAACAAACATATATAATTCCCTTTTCCAAATTAAATAATATGGAGATCATTGGAATATGGATAATCACTAAATATCCTTTTAACAAAGGTTTTCAATAAAAAATCAGGGCATAAATACATCTTATGATGTTTAACATAAATTTCTCTTTAATGTTTATCCACATAATCTTTTTAATACATGAAAATCCTAATCATTAGAAATATTTTCAAAAAATCAACACAACATTGATTCCACCATATATCAAAAATTATCATTTAGTTTTCACATTCCAAACATGTGAATACACACATAAAATATTCCATTTCATCATGGTAATTAATTTAATTACCATAAATTAATTTACAAACATACATGCTTCATTATTACATAGATTACTAGATATATCTCATAAATACATGATGTCGTAAACATCATCTATGATATCCTAATAATAATTCATCATGTCCTTAATTAGTTAAAAGGTAATTTATACCACCTAATTAATTTATAGTTGATATATCAATATCTAAAAAACATATTGTAACATAAGGAACATATTATTGTTATCTTTCCTATAATAATTTGTATTACATGGAAGTCACTGTGGAATTAAATCAATTTTATATTAAATTGAATTCAATAAATATATTCATGAAAATAATTATAAAAAAAACTGAACATTCCTTTTCAGCGTTAATATAAAAAAATCAAGAAAAAAAATTCATGAAAACTGTTATTATTCAAATTCATCTTTATGCTTTTAACTAGTATAACTCTTTCTATTAAACAATACCTTTTTATTTTAAAAATTCATATGTAGTATCTTTATCATTAGTAATGTAAAAATTACTGACACCACCTTGAAAATTCTCTTCAGAAGCATTCAAATTTGGACATTGAGTTTCATAATGACAATTTATTCTACTCATAAAGAAACTTGACATCAATGAATACATAGTGGGGCCAATATTCTCATCCATTTCCTTAACATAACTCTTAATTATTAAATTAAAGTCACATGGTTTGTGTCCTTATTTTCAACATTAAGAACATTTTATTATTCCTCTAACATATTCACCCAGACAATTATTTCCAAATTCATAGAACAAATGAAACACAATATGCTTTCCTCTATGGTCACTACTACCTAAATTCTTTGTCAACTCCTTCCATATCTTCATTGGTGAGTATGATATTTGGTTATGGTATAAATTTTATTATCATGTTTCATGAAAACATATTCGGAATGATGACCTCATTTTTAGCCCAGTGATAATGCCACTTTAATCATCTTCAATTATTCATCGATCACATTCAATGTTAATCTAGTTCCCACCATTGATTTTAACAAGGTGCATATTTTTATAAGTACTTATCATCGAAGAAAACCACATAGTACTGAAAAAAAATACTTCTATGCTTCATAAATAATGACACCTTCCTTAATATATGAGACCTTAGGTTCACCCTAGGTTACTCATTGTCATCTTCTATTCAAATAAATTATAATTTTTTGTGAAGAGTTTTTGAATTTACAAAGCATATCCCCCGAGAGTGTCAAACTCGGTGTGACCAAGGACCATTTTCATATAACAGGTTACATTGTGTCAAGTTTAGAACATACTTTCAGAGTTTTAACCTAAAGGTAGATATGTTCCATAGCCACATTTACATGTAGTATCCAAACATGGATGTATTAAAATCTAACCACTCACTTAATTCTTAAATAAAAATCAAGTAAATTTTCATATATTTTATTTATCCTTGAACTTATCCTTATTCAAGCCCGTAGAGTTTTATTATGGTTTATCATTCTAGTTGGAAAAATTTAACTAATCTACTCATTTGATACCAAAAATAATGACTATGTTTTGATGTAAAAAAACATTTCATCACTTTTATATAATAGATAAATCATTATAAAAACCGATGCTAAAATACCATATAAGTTTAGTAAATTTGGAATTATAGAAACATAAACACCAGTACATAAATGATCAAAATTTTATCACACTAGTTTGTTGATGACTATCTCCCTTCTTAGAAAATTAATTCCTAATTCAAATAATCCTAACCATGGAAAGGATCTTAAAAATGTCAAAGATAATATACTGAGTAAGGTAAAACAAGAGAGAAAAGTATATATAAACATGAGGATATGTTTATAAAAATGTGATAAATAATTTTTAAGACCATACCCTACATATCAAAGATCATATTAAGGAATAATGAGATAAATATTAGTATTTAGTGAGAACTAAATAAAATTTAAATGATGAACACAATATATGAAATCATAACATAGGAATAATACATATAATAGTGGTATGCACATATGCGTATAATATGATTTCTATAGTAGTCAAGGAATCAGTACTAATTCCATATTAGTAGAAAAAGTGCTTTTCTGAAAATGGTTCAGACCCTCTTCCATCAATGTATTATTGAACCAAGTTCATTTTACATCATTTCCCTGTAATGCGGAACTGAGTCCGTTTCCATTTCCAATCATTTTTATCAATCGAGATATAAGTATTTACCAAATTCATTAGAGGTAAATACAGTTCCCACCAATATAATAATGAAATCATACTTACATGTGCCCCAAATTTATAAACAATCATATCATAAACCATGAAATGAAATGGGTATCATCAAAATTTAATCATAACATAACATATGAAAAAAATATAATCTTTTCATTCTGATTTCATAAAAAACACTACCTCTGAATGGAAAATAAATTTCTTAAACATATAACCCATGAATGGTAAATTGGATTAATAAAGACCATGAAATAAATAATAAACAATTATAATAAATAATAAAAATGACAACATTATATAATTTCTATGAAAGGCATGATTAACATCAACATGTGTTATCTTTTATTGTAAATAATTATAATATATCATTAAAAATTTTTCTAGAGTAAAATATCGTTTCATATTTGAAAATTGATTTCAAAAAACATTAAAACCTTTTAAATTTTTTTTTGGAATAAAATATATAGATTAGCTGGAAAAAAATTTTAAGCCATTTTACATGAAAACATAAAATAGAATCATGAAAATATTTTGAAAACTAGTTTCCTTGAAAACATTTAATATTTATTGATAATGATATTATAACCATTTTGTTTGAATATAATTTGAAACAATGGATTTATAGAATATTATGAAATATTTATCTTTTTTTAGAGAAAATAATTTTTTAATATTTTGAATGAATATTTAAAGAATTTACTTTCATGAAGGTGGATAATACGGAATACAAAAATACTCCTTTACACCATAAAGCATTTAGAAATGTAACTAGACTAGAAAATGACAAAAATATTTGTTATTGAAAAAAAAATTTATTAAAAAAGGTATAACATTGGTAAAAATTTATTTTAAAGATAATAGAAGAGTAGTATAAAAAAAATAAAACCTTTCATAAGTCCTTGTACTGAATTTAAAATTATTTATGACTGAAGAAATAGGAAAAGCCAGACATTATTTAAAAAACATTCTTAAATATCTTTTTTTAAAAACATTTTTAAAATGGTAACTATACATGAATATATCATAGATAATAAAAAGAGGATAATATTAATGAGTTTTATATAGAAATGGATCTATATATTTCAAGAATGAAATTATAATCATAAACAATTTTAAAAATCAATGTGATTATTCAATAAACTCTTATAATGTTGCAACTTTGAACCATACTCCACGTGTAATAAAATAATATTACAAGAAGAATAATAATTAATGAAATGAATTAAATTAATGATATTACATTTAAACGGTTGTATATAATCCTCATATACAAATATAGTTGCATAACATGGCTAGTCTCTCAATGAAGAAAAATTGTGGCAAAAATTAAATTACTAATTTAGTAACTTTTGAAAAATAAAAAATATAATTAAAATACCATAATAATTTTATGTAAATTCACATATATTTAATTATAATTTGCCTAAAATATGTTAATATTTAGTATATACACCACATAATATAAGTGAGTAGTTAATAACACATGTATCTCATAAAAATAAAGAGTGAGATGAAATTTTCTTATCTTGTGTCTTGAATCATGTATTACTCAACAAAAAATTATATATAATAAATATAGACATATTATACATCAATCAAATTGCCATAATTACTTATCTTACCAAATATCATTTTTATGGCTTAATATTTCCATTTGTAATCACTTCAATTTTATGGGTTATCTTTAGGTAATATCATATTTGTTTTTCATCTGTATCTTAATTTATAATATATTTGGTCCTTATACTCACATAATCATTTATAGAATGTAAAACATTATTTAAATATAATTTATATAAAGTATAATATTAATATACTAATGTATAAAATATTTACGTTTGGAATTAAATATACCTTTCATGGAGATGATAAATTGTATATACACATAAATATTGTTTTTATTTAATTGTCATGCTAAAATATAGAAATTCAATGTCATATATGTATATATATATATGAATATAATTCATTACTATATTATATTTATTTTATAAAATATATATCATATATATTCACTATACACATCCAGAATTCATTCCATGTAGTTTATGAATGAATAATTTTGTTTTGAGGGGGTTATAGCCAGCACTTCCTCAAACAAAATTATCACATTAAATAAAAATGAAATATATAAATATATATTTTTTAAATAATAAATTTAAAATAAATAAAAAAATAAAAAAATAAAAAAATTAAAAAAATATATTCCATCATAATTACCACTATGATAGGGGTATACAGAAAATTTAATAATCATCATTTTTTAATGAAGTAGTTCTCTATATACAAAAATATTATGGCTGTTACCCATTAGATTGTAGTGTGTTTAATGTTTGGATTAAAATTAATCATAAATAATCCATGTATATTTATAAAATATTTTTTTACACAATCATGGAATAATAAGATTTGTGGGACTAGGGAATATAAATAATCTAAAGGATTTTGAGGGAGGTTTTTAACTCTTCTATGGGTAACTCATTTTGGTTAACAACAAAGAGCTTCCTTGTAAGTATTTTTTCTCAAGGGAGGAATAAATATTATGTTAGGAAAGTGCAGTAGATATATGGTAAGAGATTCTCAAAACTTATGTGGCTTAATAGGTGTGACAATTTTGGACAAAAATAATACTTTTATAATGGAGGAGTACTGTCATTCTTGTTATATAATAAAATAAATAACCAACAAATGTTTTTTTATACTAGGATGAATAATAGTCCAATTTGGAGCCAATGGATTATTGGGTTTAAATATTCCAATAAAATGACTTAGAAAAAGTTTATTGGTTGTTTTGGCCATTATAGTTATAGTTCAGTCCCTTATTAATCTTAATATAACCTTCAACGTGGTAATTAATTTTGATTATTTTTACTAATATTTTTGGTAAATAACTATTTTCAACTTATTATAAATTATAAATTATTACTATTTCATATTTTGAATCTATTATTCCAACATTCACTCATATAAGTGGCTGATATTAATTAAATTTTAATCTCACATTCGTGTTGACAATGAGGGTTTGTAAAGTAAGAATGGTCATAAGTTTTCTATGTTTTTATCCAATTTTAATGTAAAATTGATTCAACTGAAAAATATTGCATTAATTGAGAAAATAATTATCTAATAAAACATTAAAAATAAATTTAATATTTATTTTCACCTTATAAATAAATTAGATGAAAAACATGTATTGAACGAAAATGTTGTATTTTAACATTTAATTAAAAACAAAAACATTATAAAAGATTACAAATAATTCACCCTAAACTATTTTTTATTATTCTATTTAAAAGAATAATTATATATTTAGTAGTAATATTTATATAATTTCGAAAAATTATATTTAAAATTTCATCAACATCATAACAAGGAAGAGGTCTCAAATAAAAATATAGATATTTTTTTGTATACTTTGTGTAGTTTTCATCTGATATTTATAAATTTTTTCGGATGAATATAAATAATATTTTCTTTGATATATAATATATATCAGAATAAAATGACATTATAATCTTAATTAATTTAACTTATTATAATTAAAACAAAATTTTTTCATAATAATAGATTTCTATAAAAATACACTATTTATATTCATTTGATTATTATATTCATTTAGAATATTTTGTAACAAATTATTTCATTATATATTTTGTGAAAAAGATATATTAAAATAATTTAATTATCAATATTAATAATGGATAATATAAACTGTAGGTTGTATGTTGTTTTTAATTTTTTAATTATATATTCTTTTTAGATAACACTCGGTCTTACATGTTATGAAAGCCATAGAGGAAAGTTAGACTTTCCTAAAACATTATCATACCTCAATCTTCCATATAGAGAATGATAACCATTATAACGTGTTTTGGGAATTATTAAAATTGAATATCATATTAAACAAGACAACATAGTTCTTTAATATATATATATATACATATAATAAAAATTGTTAGTGTTGCATGAAATGAAAAATTTAAAAATGGTTATATTAATTTAAAAACATAATTTCAAAAAATCATTATGGGTTCAATAAATCATGATTATTAATCATATAAATCTTCCAATTATTATTTCATCTCCCAAAATACATATATAAATAGTGTACTGTCTATCTCCCTTTATGGATCTCTCTTTGTATGAAAAATTGTCTTAAAATATTTCCTTATTTTCTATTCTCATTCATATTTTATTTAGAAAATATCGATTTAAAAATAAGATTCTTTAATATGTTTTTTAATTGAGTATAAATAATATCAATACATACTATTTTATTTTATTAGAGAATATTGAAATAATATATCTATTTTTTCCTAATATTCATTTTAGTTTCGATTATAAAAATATCTATCATATATATCTATGGATAGAAGAAAAACATTCCATTAATCCGAATAATGATTAAATAACAAATTATAACAAAATTATTTTTTATATTTAAATATCCACTCAAGTATCTATATAAATATCTAATTAAAAAATTCCCTTATTTCCTAAAATATAATATGTGAGATATTATTTTATTCTTCCATCTATGGATATCATCAAAATTTTACAAAATAATATTCCAATAAAATCATGTTATATTATTTCCATGAATGAATCTTGTGAATCTAATATCATAAAATTATAATAATGGAAAACATGATCCATTTTATACCTCCATAAATATTTTTTCATTGTTGCTTTTAAATTTACATGATTTTATATTTTATAAATGCTATATTAATCATTCCTATAAATCTATTTTTAAATCTCCTATAGAAATCAATATTTAATTCTCCAGTAATATTGTCCTTTAATATTTTAAATAATTACCATGATTACTACTATCTAGTATATTCATCATATATATCTATAATAATTATTCTATGTTATTTTTAAAATAGTTCAAATACTCTTATATCACTATAGAAGTATTCTCATTACTATATATTGAGATACACACATATTGGTTTAATCTTACATGAGACCTATTTTACTTGTATGATTCTTATTTATCCTTTACATTTATTTCATACCAAATATTTATTATATTTACATATTTATTTATCATTCATAATTAATATTTCATGATCCAAATTCAACTCAAACATTGATGTTGAAAACATGAGGTTGTTATTAGAGGAACCTTGATTAATGTTACATGTGATTAGAAACATCAAATACAATTTACATAAGAATATTATTAATCAATCATTATTATAAATAAATAATTGTTACACTTTTTTATAAGATAAGTTAATTTAAAAAAAATTGTAAATATTGAGATACACATATATATGTTCAATTTAATTGAACATATCTTCAAAAATTCTATTTTTTAAAAATGGATCCTTCCAAAATGATGAGTTTTTTCTATCTATGAATAAGGAATTAATATTTATTCCTACATAGACAGTAAACCTTCTTAATCCTATAAAAACTATATTTTATCAAATTCCCCGCAATACATATAATTTTTTCATCAATACATTATAAAATGAGTATTCAAACTAGGTAAATGGTTGGATCCCATTATAAGATCATACAAATATAACTCAAACCATTATTTATCAAGAAAGGTTGATGAAACCTTGTAAACCTCCATCAAACCAAAAATAACATTATTCAATGGAAATATGAGCATCAACTAAACAAATTGATCTCATAAAAACTATATTTTGACCTTTTAATATAGTAATCTCAGAAAATCTTTTATTTATATAAGCATAGATGAAAATAAATAAATATATAATATATATAAAATTAAAAGAATCCATGTCATCCATTTTTTCAATGTGTTACACTATTATAGAACTCAGAAAATTTTATAATCCATGTAGTATTACAATATTATACCAATCTATTTTTCTATAAATAATATCATGTACATCATCATATCTCCCCATGTCCTTATAAATTCATTCCAATTTTACAATATTCACCATGATAATTATCATTTATTATTATCAAATCTAAAAAATTATCTTTATACTATCATTATATACTATTGAATATCCTTGAAAATAATATATAACTAAATTTATTGTACTAGGCTATATTTCTATTCTTCTCTACCTATAAACTGAATTTGGATTCACGAACAAATTATCAACTACTTTTCAATCAAATAAAATGTCTATATTCAATATATATTAATAAATATCATTTTATTTGCTCTATAATTGTAACCAAATTCATTGAACAAATTTGTATCCACTCTTCACCTATTGTAAGTATAATTATTTAATTATAATTAGTGATATATGTATTTTATTTTAAAAAAATTATAAATTTATCCATAAATTTTTTTAATCATGTAACAATTAAAAAAATAGCTAGTCGGAAATTTCATAATGGAATCTAAACAAGACTCTATTTCATCCTCATGTAGAAAAATTTAATGATTATGGATATTTATAACAGACCTAAATCAACATCATCTCTTATGACATTTATTAATTTTACACCTTTTACCACACTCATTACACAAAATTTAATTCTTATATGTTCCAACCATTTAATAAAACTATATATAATATAAACATTTTGAACAATATATTTAAATTTATTTTTAAATAATTAATATAGATCATAATATAGTTTCATTCTATATGATTTTAGTTGGTGAATTTTAAATTTATTTATGGATGATTGACAAGTGTATTAATCCTATAAATCTATAACTATGTATAGTATTCAAGAGGAAACATTAATAAAATAAATTTTACCCATGCCACTCACATACTTACAAAAGTACCAGGATACATGATATATTAATTCTTATGACAACATAGATTATAAAACATACACACATTCATCCGTGGGTATAAAATATTTAATATTTTTTTGGTAAAATAACATGTTTCCCCAATTTTTACCAATTATTATAATAATCTAATGTACATTGTTATGTCTACGAGCATCCTCCCAAAAATAGTTCTCTTTACTGAATTAGTCTAATAAAACATTAATGTTCTTAAAATAAACATCCCCACTAATATAATATCTATTTATACAAATTATAACACTTTTAACAACTAAATGGTATAATCAATTGAATTAAGATTTCTAAACTGTTTGGTATCCTAAAAAACAATAAAGTAATACAACTATAAAAGATTAAATAAACAAAAAACTTTAATTCTAGAAATGAATTTGATTCAATTATCATGATGTATTAATAATATTCTGAGATAAAATCCACTAAATATTACTTGATATCTATTTTAGATAATAAAATTTGGATTGGTATATAATGTTTATGGGGAAATCAATCTATTCTAAAATATATCATGGATAAATATTCCATGGGATTTGAAACGATTAATAAAAATTAAGAAAATGAATAAATTTAAAGGGATCATATACCTACAGGATGAATATTCATTTTATAATTACACATTAGGGTCTTCTTAGTTATTTTTTTTTCCGTGTCATTTTATTTATTGAAAGATTCTTACATTTATTCCCCTCACATGATTATAGATTATTTCAGTTATTGGATGAAAAAGTTATTTCTATTTTAATTTTATATTCCATCATCTATGGTTTCCAATTCAATTTTTTTATTATAATGCATAAACCTGTGGTTTCTAGTTCCATAAAATATGGTGTAATTGGTTTAAAGGGATGTGAAATACATTTCATCACATTCAAATTTTCTTGTGAGTATGAATTAATTAATAATATTCTTATTGAGAATAATTATTTTCATATTAGATATTCACTTAGTGAGGGAAATAAATTATATGGGATAAAATCATGTGTGATATAGTGACACATAAAATGTTTTCGGAGTTTAATTTTATGATATAATATATTTTATTTAAGGTTGTATATGAAATATACATATTAAATAAACCACTATAGATTATTTTTTAATATAAAAATTATAAACAAGTTGTTGTATTTAAGATTATGGAATTAAATAATCATATTATAGACTATATTTATAATTTTTTCACTAATTATAAAAAATAATAAATTATACATTTTTGTAAATTGTTTACAAATGATTAAAAAAAATTGGTAAAAGAAATATTTTTATAAAAACGTTTTTTATGTGGGAAATGTATTTTATTATAAATTATTTAATTGGTCACTATTTATATATTATCATAATTAAATGATTAATTATAAATATAATAAATTTAATTAACAATCATTTTACAGTGATTATTATACATTGGTATATGATAATGAAATTTTCTTTATTAGAAATACATTTTATTAAATATTGTATTTATTTTAATTTATGCGTAGATATTATATTTTATATCAAAATATATTATTATATTTATTGGGAAAACATATCTTCATTTATGAAATTTCCATTTAGAATGTATCATAAGATGTATTTTTTCAGTTTTTTTCAAAATAATGTGGTTTTAGTGAATAATTTAAACTGATGATTTTCATTTAAAAATATCATTTCATTTCAATAAAATAATAAATTTAAAAGTATATCATTATTTTGTAAATTATTTGAATATAACATGATACACATTTTACTTCAACCTTTTAAAATATAGAATTTTTTCACACGGAATTTATTTTTATTTATTTATTATTTTATGTTGGGAAAAATTACGAAAAGTCACCCACTCACTCTTTTAATTTAAATAATCTATCTTCATTGTTTGAAAATATTATATTCATGATTATAAATATTAAATATTAATATTAACAAATATAATTTTCTATTTTTAATGTTTTTTAAATTTTATAGATATCATAATTTCCTTTAACAGTTATGGATTGTCGATGTTGCGAAAGTGAAAAAAATAAAAACCAAAATTAATGAGATTAAAAACATTAAAAGGAATATATTATGTGGTAATTGGGGATTCACATAAATCTATGGGATAATTATGACATATATACAAGGATTAAAGAGTTTATATATGAATTAAATAATTATATTCCTGCCTTTAATGTCATGATATATCAATTGTCATGAAAATTTTATAAAATTGTATTTAATGTTTAAAAGTATTACTAAATCATTTGAAAAATATAAAATTTACTGTATTGACACAATATTGTTGTAAATTTTCAACGATATTATTAATGTTTCATGTATTATGTACAAGTAATTTTTAAAATATCATTCATAGATCTATATGAGTTGAAATTAATTTATAGTATCTATGGTTAAACATTGATACCATGTTGTTTAAACAAATTGTAATGGATTAAAATCAGAGCTAATATAGTAAAAACAATTATATATAGACCTCATAATATATTAAATTTAATATGATATTTTTTTTCCATTTTAATTTATTTATTCAAATAATATATTGTTAAATTTCATGTATCTAATTGTTATTTTCCCACTCACATATAATAGGGAACCACCACTCTAATACATCTCACACATAATGATAAAATTATTTATGGAGAAATTAAAGAATTACATTTCATGATTATTTATTCAAATCCAATATATTCTGGTCTTCCCCTAAATCAATATAAAGAATATTTACGGTGTAATCAATTAGGGGATTTCCAATGTTGTTATATAACTTTTAAGAAGATAATTAACTCTATTTAAACTTTTACAAACATAAATTATATCCTAAAAATGATGATATAGTAAAATATATATTTTCTAATAAAATATTATTATTATTTGGTTTGAAAAAATATTTTCTATCTACTTTTATAGCCTCTGGAAAATGAATATTTCTTTAGTTTGTACAAGTAGTCTACCCCCAACACGACGTGATGTGATTTATTTTCCATAAAATAATCACAAGGATTGTTATTATGATTTAATTAACAAATAAATATAAAATTTCTAAAATAATAATTATCAATAAATAATATTGTATTACTTATATTCCTACCCATACAAATGTGGAAAATGAAAACATCGTTCATATGTATTTGTGGACTACCATGTCTTTTAAGAAAAGATATTCATTTTTCAAGTCATCCTTTCATGGATTATTTTAAAATTTTATTTAACATAAAAATTTATAATAATTCCATGATTAATATTCTATAGATGATGTAATAGTAACCATTTTTTTTCACGGGTCATCTTTGTGATGTAGTATTGGTTTATGAAATGAACATATTTAAAACACTTGACATTAACAAGAATAATTTTGAAAATATAAAATTCATGGAAATAAATGATATTAAAGAGATTTTGTTTTTATATCAATCCAGAAAATGTTTCTTCATCAATAATAAAGTATTATATTCCTGTTATATATGAATTACAGAATTTATATAGTGAACTGGACTCATGGTAATGGATCACTCCTCTCAATTTCCATTCTAAGAGAATAATAAAACTTTCACCATGTTTTCCTTCTTAAAACATATGCAATAAAATTCTGATAAATTTTAACATTAATTTAAGGAAATTTAATTTTTTAAATATATTATTAAGATTAACATTATAAATATCCTCTTTATTAATAAATTTCAAAAGTTATACGTTTTTTATACCTTAACATAATATTATTAAATTAAATATTTATCATCCATGTAATTACTATTTAATTGTATTATATTTTTATATTATTATATTAGGAATTTATATTTCTATAAATCCATTAGTATTTTTATTTTAAAAAAATTATTCATTTAAATATAGTGTAATGGAAGTTATTTTAATTTTTATATCTATGTAAAAGAGAATATTTTTTATCTTATAAAACATGAATTATTATTAAAATAATCAATTAATATCACACCTAGAACTATGTTTTTATTTCATTTTATTTTTATCATAAGGCAGCATTTTTCTTGGCATTTTTGTCGAGTTCATGGTGATATTTTATTTAGTTTTGGATGTTTTAGGATTATTCTATTCCTGTGTGTGGTTAGTTCATGGTTTGAGAGTAAACTATTCATCTGGTTAAGGATGAGGGCATTCTTTGTTATGATTTTTCTTACATAGATGGATATTTATATTTTGGACATTAATTCATATAAACTATATGAGTCCCATGAAAAGCTGTGTAGTCATATTTTGGTGTCATGGATTAGGGGATTGACATGATCATATTTATAAGGAATTGTACGCCTTGAATATGGGGAGGCTCCTCAATTTGATTGAGTCATTTTACATGTTATGAAAAAAAATTCACAAACCATGGCTCTATCCCATGCGACTATCCTCACTCTCTACATGGGCATCCTTTATTGGCATAAAGTTTAGAACCCCATGATGTACAACCATGCGGGTTGCCCAGATTTTTAAAAAACTGAATTTCACTCTTTTCCCCTCTTATATTTAATCCCATTTCATATTGTTTCATCATTTACCTATATTGGCACACTTGGGGGATCCCAAAAACCCACCCACATTCTATCCCCCTTACATTTATGCTCATCTAGGTTTTCAATGTGCGTTTCTCTTAGTTTTCAACAATTTTATCCTATTCATCATTCCCATAATTGGTTTTAGGGGTTCTATTCGGTGGGTTATCTATTTCACAAACCCTAGGGTAGGGGATGATGTTGGGATTGTGTTTCATTTATATTTGGGTGTGTGGATCGTCTATAAGGATGAGTTCCCCTGTCTCTTAGAGTATTTTTGTGTTCCAATGTCGTTGAGATAGGTTTCTCCATCGATTTCTCTTATAGAACATTAAATTTTATTCTTGGATGATTTAAAATAATTGATAAAAGAATTATTCATTATTTTAAGGTGTTAATATTAATAATTATGGTGTTTTCAGGTTGTATATTTGGAAAAAATATGTGTTATTAAAGGTTTTCATCAATTTTTACAATATCTGAATGTATGAAAGGTGTATTACGGAATAAAAAATGGTGTCTACAAATGAAAATTTGAAACCACAGGTTTTTTTCATTGGTATTTTTTTGGTAATTAGGTTTTCATTGTTAATTAAGGTTGGGGTGTGGTTTATGTTCATCTTAATGTTTTAATAGTTTTGTGTAAAATGGTTCTAAATGTATCTTCGATTCAAAACATGTAATTATTTTAATATGGTGATTCTTTAAGTGTGCTATTAGATTTTTCCATGAAAAAATGGATGGGATCAAAAATTCTGCGGGCTTTAATTGAAAAACAAACACTTGAAAATGGTTTTAAAAATGATCATCTTCAATTTCATCTCTTCCTTTTACAACCACAATTTCAATTGATTCTTTTAAAACTATAATGCTTCTTAAATAAATATTTGGTTTGAATTGAAATCAACTGTGGTTTCAAAATTATTTTCTAATTCATGGAATTTTTAGAACGTAGAAATGTGAAATGGGATTGAAATTATAAAAAACACCATTTATAATATTTCAATTGTTTTTTATAGTTGGTTTTGGAACAAATTTTCATTTTGTAAGTTCAATATGTTGTTGGAGTTTTATGGTAATTAAGAATTTTTCAAAAAAAAGAAGTGATGTGAAAGCCCTGGTTTGAAGTTGTTTATGTATTTATGTGTGATGGGAACCACTTTATTAGTCCCTCTGAGAAGTGTAAGTTCACGTAAGTGGTGTCAGTGTTTGTGCTAAAAATAATCTATGGAATCAATGGGTTATATTTTTTTTCAATGCTTGCGTGGACATCCCCCTTCACCACTTACTATTATTATTGAATTCATGATTTTCACCTAGAGGGTTGAGTGAGGGTTTCTTATCCCCACCGATTATATGGGTTGATAATTTTTTGATGCGATGATAGGATATGTGGGTTCGACCACTAATGAGGCTAGTATTGAGTAGCCTGTTTGTTATAGAATATTGATATTATCCATAGTCTAGGAGGTGAGTATAATCTATGTAAGACCATGGATTTCTTCTATCTATGTTTTAAAAATTTTCCTCATAATTATCTATATGTTCAATTTTTTATTCTACACTTGTTTATCTATTCTTATTGTTTCTCCTTGGTTGTTCAATTTTCTTTTATTTTTAGAAAATCCCTTTATCACCATGTAAGGATTCTTCTCCGGGTTTTGGTTTTATAAATTATGTATTAGTATAGAAATCTCTTTTAATATGTACATATGTGATTTTTTGAAAAATTAATTTCTTTTAAATATGCATTGGTTATTTTAATGATAAAAATCACATTTTCATAATTCAATTAAAACTAGTTTATTATAATATATTGGGAATTCATGTTTATGGATTATTTGGTTCTTACCTACTAATATCTTTATTTTCACCGCCTAATTTCTCCACGTTCATTCATTGACCAATTTTTTAATGAATTTTTAGAAGTATTTATTGGTTTTAGTTTATATAGTCATTGTGTTATGGTTTACGATGGCTAATTTCATTGATGGATATCTACTTATGTTCCAGTTGGTTCCTATTTCTTTTTATTTTCCAAAATTTTTACTATAGGTGTTTTCATATGTGGTTATGTATTTAATGATGATCATATGGTATTGTATTTTATAGGTTCTATGTTTTATTTTGTTATTTATTATCTTTGGATAAGTTGTTCCCACAATGATTGTGTTGTCAATTCTGTTAGCTATAAGCCAGGGAGGATCATTACCCTCTATTGAACATTTTCATTGAATGAGTTTGGAGTCATGTTGGATAGAATACTTACTTGGTTTTTGATATTTTTGAGTAAGTGGGTGTCTTTATTAATTGGTGAATTATGTAGTTTTTATGTTCATTTTTTAGGATACGAGAGGTTGTAATGGAATGAGTATCATTAAATCTTTGTCATTATGATTATCATGCATTTATGGATTGTCAGGGACATGAGACTTTTGTTATAGTTTTATAGTGTTTGGATGGGGATTTAAAATAGAGAATAATGTGTGGTGGGATTGTGTTGATTATTGACCCATGTATAGCCTAAGGTAATAATTCATTGTCATATTAGTGGTAGGTATATTCATAGGACATGGTCTACTAGACCATGTGGATATGTTTTTCATGGTCAAAAATTCCGTACTAATAGAGTTTGATGTGAGTTTTGTTTTGGAATGGATTATTTCAGTGTTTTTTGTTTTTTAAATATAGAGTGGTTTTTGAAAAAACGTTATTAAACAGATGAAAATTATTTCAATGATATTTTTTAGTTGAAAGTTTTTATTTGGATTTAAATTTGATTTTGAACACGAGTGGGATTTTCTAATTGGTGTAAAGTAATAAAATGGTTTTTTATATTGAAATGGTAAATACTGGTTTTGAAATGAAATTTTGGTTTTGATTATGTTTTTTGGTTTATGAGTCAGGTTTTTTGATCTATTTATTTATTTATTGAGTTTTTATTATCTTTTGATTTTGTTTTTTGTTCCTTATGTTATTTAGAGTATGCTGGAAAGAAGGGTCCCAAAAGTTTCTAATGAGTTTTTTTAAGGTTTTGGACCTACCCAAAATCCCATTGGGGTTATATATTCTAATAATTATCATTAATTTACCATATTATATGGTGAGTATGTTTTATTAGTGTTAGTATAGAGCTTTGATAATGTAGAAGATGTTTACCGGACATTGGTAACTCATGATGTTGTGTGGTTGTGAGCTGTTTTGGGTTTATTTGAAGGTTCAGGATCAGATATATATAAGATTATCAACCATCCATTTCTATAAATTATAATTTATTTGTATGTCCTTATGAAAAAATTTATCCAATGGTTTTAACCAGAGGAGGAGAAGTCATAGAATTTTTTAGATTTGTTTGGTGTCCATCAAGGTCAAAGAACTTTGAAGCCCTATATTAAGGATTTTAAATACATAAATCCATTTTATATGGTGGATTCATAAAAGGATCAACATATGTATATCCTTAATGATCGGGTTATTCTTATTGAGATTAAATATTGAATTATCTTTTACATAGAACATTAGTTAGAAAACATGTTGGATGATCAATTTTAATATTAATTTGTTCTCTGAGTAAAGTCAAATGTGGTTAATGAATTGGTTTCTATTGGAGAATTTGAATGATCCCCATCTAGAATGAGAAGTATTCCAGAGGATCATATCCCTAAACAGTCTTTGTTTTAGATTACAGCTTCTCATTCTTCAGACTGCTAGTTTAGGTACATCCATTGTAATCTGTTTAGGAATTCTTATTTTTCATTATATAATCCTTTGAATACTGGTCGTTGATGATTCCATCCGAGTCATATTACGATGTTCTACAAGAAGTTTTTCTAGAAGAGGTAGTCTCTGTTGAACCATATCAGTACATGACTACAGGTCATTATATGTTTCATGATATTTGGGCTCCCACCATAGGGTCCACATTGAATCTTTTCAAGCATTATGGATTTTTTGTGGTTGTAGGGAACCTAGGTTAATCTTTTTTATCCACTATTTCTATTAAGTAATGTGAATTAATTTTATTTTGTTACATTTTCATTTTATATATTAAACTTTTTTTTAAATCCTACAAGTCTTATTCTATGTTCTTTCTTGTACTTTCATTTCAAATGTTGTTCATTGAGTGGTTATATTTCTTTAAGATCAGTTTTGGTTTTGGGTTGTAATAATTTTTAGATGTTGTTATCTTTTGGAATGGAATAATCATGGGTTTGTTCACTATTTGGATTAAGTTGTTTATGTGTTATTACCCTTGTGTTGGTGGTATTTGGTTTGGTTTGGGAATTCCTGATGTTTTTTCTTTTTGGTTTTAAGTGGAGTTATTTGGTGTGAACATTATGGGTTTATCGGTATAATTTTCATTATGATAATATGGCTTCTTGTAGTGGGTATAACTCATTTTCCATGTTTCTCATAACTCTATATTTATTTAGAGTCGGTTTTGTGTGACATATGAAGTGAATGATCACCCTAAGGATTGTGGGTTGTCAATATTTTTTTGTTTGGAGTTTGATTATTGGTCCTCATTTGAGTGGGTGAATTTATAGGGTAGAATGTTTATGTACTAGAAAGAATTGTCACACCCTGATCTAATGATTTATTTTATGTTATTCATTTCCAGTGTAAAACGATTTTAATTAACGTTTTGGTCAGTATAACTATGATTTTGTTTTGTTTTTTAGGGTTTTCGTGTGTTTTTTCTCTATTCATTATTAGTGTGAATAGATTGAGGGTAAATACTTTAGCTATTTATGGATGAGGGTGTTTGAAGATAAATTTTTTTTTGGTATATTTTGAATTACATAGATTGGGAATTATTTTTTCTAAACTAGGAGTGTCATTATAGAAACTCTCCAACCTTCTTACGGTGTCACGGATTATGAACACTTCTTTGATGTAGTTAGAGGAAACCGTTTATCATGTTTGCAGGGAGAATTTTCAATTTCACAGGACCATATTTAATGGCTAGTGCATGGTTCCCCAAACTATGCAATCGTCTAACTTAGGGTTTCTCCTTATCTTGAATGTTTAAAATGGTTGTCACACTATTTGGAAAACCTTTTTCCCAACCAGGTGAGTTTCCTATAATCATAACAAATCTAAATAATCCCATTTCCCTTCATATATTTTAAACCAATTTTGTGTTTCTCCACCATTTTTTGACCTCAGAACACCATGGGTATCTTTATAACCCTACCCACATGTTATCCTACATTCTTTCAATATCCTATAATGTACTAAAGTGACTGTATCATATTTTTGGTCAATTTTATCTTCTTCATCATCCGTCTCATCATGTCTGGGATTCTCATGGATAATTTCTCTCTTATCCAAACCTTAGGGTGGGTGGATGATGTTGGGTTTATAAAAAACCATCCTTAAAAAATTACATAACAATGAGTTTTAGACTAGAACATACACTATTGAAATAATGGAGTTTTGTGACGGGATCCCGTCACAAATAGTCTGTTGCAACGAGACCCCGTTGAAAATGACATATTATAGAAAACAACATTGCAAATATTAATTTTTTCCTATAAAAAATCACAAAAAATATACTAGTTTTGATGGACAGTATCACAGTCACATAAAATAATTGGCGAATTTTTTATGAAACTAATTGTGACGGCTGAGCGACTCATCCCAAATAGTGTCATACTTTTTTCATTTTTGTGATGGACCGTCATAATTACTAGTTGTGAAACACCATCACAATTACATCTAGAAATATAAAAAATTACCCTTTTAAGATTTGACCATTGAATATAGATAAAAAATTTATAAAAAATTATATAAACTAATACTAGTAATAATATAATTCTAATAAAAATAAAATCATTATATTAATTCTATTAGAATAAAATTATTTTTAAAATAATAAATATAATATATGATAAATATAAATAAAATAATAATAATAATAATAATCTAAAAATAAAATTTATAATAAAATAATTAATTTATATAATAAAAATATTATTAATATTAATGAGATAATATTATTAGTAATATAATAAAAACCCAAGTATTCACAATAATATAAAAATACATTTAATAGTAAAATAGAAAAAATTAAATAATTAATAAAATGATGTAATTATAGAGTCAATATAAAACACAAACTATTTAAAATATTAAAAATTTAATATTATAGAAAAAATAAATTCAAATATATCATCATAAAATAACAATACATCACTGTAGTGAAGGTTATCTAGAGGTGCTGGAGGGGATAGTGGAGGGATCATCCACCCAAAACTGTGAGTCAAATGTCATATGTACTCCATCGTCTTCTCCTACTCGTACCACCATCGACATATCTCATCATGCATCCGCTTCTGTTACTGCCACTATTGTAGGAAATCTTCCTGCTATTGTCACTGCCCCCGATGCATCTCCTCCTACTCTATACACATAATCTATATATGCTCACTCTGAGCTTGTAGCTACTCCTAATACTATGTAGGAGATGATGATGAATCTCTATGATATCATCTCAAGATATAATCCGACATCGCTGAGGTTCCATAAACACCCCCATGGGTCACTCGATATCTGATACCAACAACTCAACCATTATTGAAGCCATACTCGGTCTCCTTCATCCATGATGCCTCATCATATCAAGGATAAATGGTTATACCATCAGTCTTGGCCTGAATCTAAACATTTTTCTGTGATGATTCAGCATAATATAACTCCTTCAATTTCAATTTAAAAATAAAATAGTTATAATATTTTTTTAATTAAGTTTAAAACTCAAAAAATATATATTGATCACAATCTGATGCTGGAAACCACCTCTATTTTTCCCAGTGACTGGATCAATGTACATCCTTTCTATAAACATGGTATTCCATAATATTTCATTGTGTGACTACATTTATGACTATAAAATATACCATTTTCATTTTATGTAATATAAATAATGAAAAAAATTATTTATGATATGCACCCTATGCATTCTGAATGTATGAATACCAGCTCGATGTGTCACCTCATATCTGTCCGGATTTTTTCATCCTACTGATGATCTACACTAAAACTGCCTACTCAAACTGTGTGTACAAAATATATCCCAAACATTAGATGCAATATAATCATGATGTTAGATGAAAATTGTCTAATCAAACTCATTCACTCTTTCTTTCTCTATTTCTATCCTATTAAAATTGTGCAGAAACTAAGGGCAATGCGAAAGCATATCTCCAAGCCATGCCTTCCTAATATCCTCACACATGATCTCCACAATGGGATACCATAAACCCTACAAAACATTTAATATATAATGTTATTAATTAAATTAATTTGAAAATAAAGATTACTTATTTACATACAAGCCAATGCTTGAACATGCACACCTGAACATCAATGTGAATCTGATCCCCTAACACCCATGCATCAGAAAAATATCGGTGCAATATAGAGATCTTATATCTTAAAGCTATATGCGCAATTCTATGAAAAACACAATTAATCAAACAATTATAATATAATTAAATTAATGAAAATTAACTAAAATTCTTTGGTAATCATACATATACGTGCATGGATAAAACCGAAGAAGTGTATGTCGCTCGAGGATAGGGTCATGAATCATCAATCGAGAAAAACCCACGCCCCCTCCAAGTGCCATAAGAAATACCAAAAGACTATTGGTTGGCTGATCCGACCTCTAACATGTCCAAAGGTAGATCATCCCCATGTATCATACAATACTGATCCTCATCCATATGAAACACGAAATGAATTTTGTTATTTAAAATTTTATAACTACTATTATATATTTATATATATTAAATATGATTGTAACCAACATTTTATTATGTGAATAACTATATTTATCCTCTTCTTTACAGATGACGATGTCAATTTCTTCTTCTTCACCCTCAGCATCATCAATTTCTATATTAGATTCAGTTTCATTGTATCTTATCACTTCAAATTTAGTTGAAACATCCTTATAAACATCATCACCATCATCCATTAACTGTGGGGTTTCATCATTATATTTAAATCTCGTTTTGATAAAATGGATTCAGAGGAGTCTCTTGAATAATATCAATTCCTTATAATTTAGAAAAACCACATCCTCTTTTAGTAAACTAATTCTTCAATGATTTAATTTTTATTTTTCTCCAACAATCACCAAACTCCCTTGAAATAGTATAGTAATTTTCATAATTAATGTTATGTTCCCAAAGATGTAATAATAATGGTTAATTTAATTTAATAAGACCTTTATATTTAATATCAACTATTTCATGGATCGTATGAACACACAAGCCTCTCTTAGAATCATGCCACAGACATTTAAACATTATAATGTAATGATGTCCTAGATAAAACAGTTAAATAATTTCTTCCATCATCTCGTAAAAGATAACACCAATATCTCTATGTTGAGAACCATTCAAGAAAACAACATTATTAATTTTTTTTGAATCCCCATATCCACATGTATGAAATCTAAAATCATTCACCACATATGAATTATATATTTTAATAATTTTTATGGTGGGTTACTTATTATAGACAATAAATTATCAATTTTATCCACATGTATAGATCCCTAAATTTATTATAACGTACTATTACTCTAATAGTTATTAAATTTAATTTTTATGTGAAATGAAAAATAATTTCTGCTACTAGTATTTGAAACTAGTAACAATTTTTTTGACACCGTTCTGCATGAGAATCTACTATAATTTGTGGAAACTATTTCTTGATATGATCATCATATAACAGAAAAATAAAATAATATTAATTTATTTGTATAAAAATTATATAATAAGTGATATAATAACTCATAGTAAAAATGGTGTAATTTAATCACAGTTGAGAAGAATATATATGAGATCTGTGATATTCATCATCGAAAATAAATCATTCATGAACTCCAACTAAACCATGTTTGGGATCATTGAAAATTGATATTTGATTTCACATGTCATCATCAAAATTTACCTAGTCACACCTCATGTGGTTGTGTTTTGAATGATATTTATATTGAAAGTAATGATAGTAGAAAAAATAAATTTCCTTTTACAAATAAGCATCTATAATTGAGCCTTCAAATGATTTTTTGTTACATTCAATTACTACATGCATCTATCTAATGGGTATATCCATCAGATCTATAGCTGACCGCCATTTTTTGTTTCATGAGACAGATTTAATATTAAAATTTCCCTTGATTCAAACAAATTTGTTGGGATGATTTTTTATTATTCTAAATAAAATTAAAATGGCATCTTCTTTCAGTTTTCTTATAACATCATTATCTATTTTGAGAAAATGATATATCTCGAAAAAATATGATATTTGTGTATGTGCATCCCATAACATATGATTTAAAAATCATCTTATTCTCTGTGGTAGAAGTATTTCCATTAAAACCTGACAATCATGACTTTTCATTCCCTTAATATAACGATTTCTGACACATCTCCCCAAATTGGATGCATAACCATATAGAAGTCTCAAATATAAAATCCACTGAAATAATAATAAGTGACTATTTTTGGATAGTGTATAATATTCTTTTAGTTTCATTAACATTTGTTATATGATATATTAAAATAGTTCATGTTATGGGGTCTTGAAAATATGGGCATGAACTAATCTTTCGTTTAAATTATCTTTGGTCTTACCTCGTATAACCAAAACTGTATGAAATAAATTATTTAAAATTTTATTCTAAAAATTCATCACATCCAACATGTAACGAACTGAAAAAATACCAATATAAAAAATCCCAAGAAATTATCTATTTTATCCAATTGTGTGGTTTTCCAAACCCATCAATTTTTTGTTCTTTTAATGTTGTTCCAAATGTTAAGGGATATATTAAAGAGAAAAATAATTTTAACACTGTACCTGAGATATTCGTTGGAGACACATATTTTTTAACTATTCTTTTTCTGAAATGATATTAGTTTATTCAAAAAATATTATCGGTTGGAAGAAATATGTGATGGTAGTAGAAAAAACATGTTTTTTCCATTAGTGATCATAAACTATTTTATGTATCTCATATAGTATGGACATGATTTTGGACCAGTTTACTGCATCCATATAACATGACATACAATGGGAGGTCCCTAATTTTCAACATCAACAAAGAATTCAGTAGGATATTTTTTTTTGAAGAAACATCATATGTAGTGACGTCATTACTCCACAGTATATTCAACTAATCAATCAACGGTTTCATATAAACAATGATATTATTTTTTTGATGATCTGGCAGTAATAAGGTCAAAAAGATAAATGGATCCTTCAAAAACATCAATGGAGATTAATTATATAGAGCTATAATGAAAATAAAACATGAATTATGACTATCATAAGAACCAAATTGACAAAAAACATCAGTAAAAATACCCAATCACACTTTTTAAGAATCTATAGAAAATGACATATGCATTTAGTTAGAATGATTCTATGAATCACTATCAGAGGGATGATTTAATATTTTACTAGATGAAATGTTTATTGTGTTCCATGACATCAATGATGTTGTGTTTTGAGACATAAATAAACATTACAATCAAGGTGTAAGTAGAAAATAATTCAACTATTTTATAAGAATAAATCAATATTACATGGATGATCTTTTTCATAAAAAGGCTTTCAAAATGTAAGAAGACTATAAAACAACTCCTTTTTAACAAAATATAACATCTATTCACATTAACATGCATTAATATACTGATATCCAAGACACTGATTAGGAACCACCCTCTTGCATTCGGAGAAATTTTCAGGCAACACATTTAATTCAGGTAGCAGTGTTTTTAAATAGAGAGAATATATGATCAAAATGACTATTTGAGATTACATTATCTAATTTAATGTCCCTTATTTTTGAAACTGTATCAATGTTTTTTTAACATCCAACCATGATATAAGGCATCAAATTCAGAACTAAAAAACTCATATAAATGAGATAGATCCCACTGTGGAGTAAAATCAATATCATGATGAGTTTTTTTTAACAGACAAACCTGCCCCATCATGTAAAATTTTTAAAATTGTTCAGGATCTAGAATTATAATTGTATATCATCTCTAAAAATGTGTTTCCCATGTTGATACCAAAAAACATAATATGGTTGAAAACTAAAATGAAATAAATTACCTCCAATGTTGTCAAATTTGTCATACGTCCTTATGGAACATTTTTTAATAAGGAATCATATTTTTCCCATATAAAATAAATTTTGGTTTCAATGACGCAAATGATAAGAAAGCTTGAACACCCTCAAGATATACAAGATTTAAACTAAAACTATTTTGATTCTTGTTCTGATTTATCCAAACACAATAATTTAATAATGATAGTTGTTGAATTCCTCATTCAATTTTTTTTAAAAAAATGAATTAATTAGTTATATTTTATAAAAAGATTTACAATAAACACTATCCAAACCTGAAAAAATAAATAATTCTCATTTAAAGTAATATATAATAATTTCTATTAGTTTATAATCATTAATATCTTATTAAGCTTTTATACTAATCAACAATTATTTATAAGAAATTATATGAATTAACAATAATTATTATTAATTTTTTAAATTTGTATCTAATTATTTTTAATTACCAGGTAAATAATTTACAATGGATTAGAGGAAAAACGTTTTCCTAAAGAATCATCTCCTTGTAACATTCATTGACTAAAAACCCTATGAAACGTCTTCTCTGACGTACTAATATCCATATTTTTATGCACAAGGAAGGAGGGTAGATAGGCATCACCGTGCTTCTCTCTATGATCTCGTGCATACGAAAATGAATACTTTTTAATTGGATCATGCTATTCATAGTGATTTGAGTTATAGAATGTTTCAAGGGGATGATTCATTTGGAAAAAGTGCCTCTTTAGTCTGACAATTCACCTCCTTACAACTTTCTACGGCTTAAATCATTATTAAAAATCTACTCTGAAATATGTCAGAGAAGATTGTAAATATTGATTTTAGTAAGAGAAGGTTGCAAGTAGATGAGGCGTTGATCAAATGGAAAGCTGCCAATCTACTAGAAATTATTGCAGTTTATCAATATATTAGAATTTATTATGATTTATTATGATTTGTTACTAATTATTATTAATTACACTTAATTGTTTTTAATTATTCCTAATTATTATTAATTATTCCATATTATTATTAATTATTACAATTTATTAATAATTATTAATAATTATAAGAATTTATTACTAATTATTACTAATTATTTCTAATTATTAGTATTTATTACTAATGATTAATAATTATTTCTAATTATTAATAATTATTTGTAATTATTACCAATTAATAGTAATTATTACTCATTAATCTTACTTATTTATAACTATTCCTCAATATTCTTAATTATAACTAATTATTTTTTATTATTACAAATTATTCATGGTTATTAGTAATTATTACTAATTATTTCTAATTATTCATATTTATTAGTAATTATTACTAATTGTTATATATATTTGGTAATTAATATTAATTATTTCTTATTATTGATAATTTTTTTTAATTAGTAATAATAAATATTAACTATTGCTAATTATTGATAATTATGTATAATTATTGATAATTATTACAAATTCTTACAAATTATTCCAAATTATTACTAACTATTTCTAATTATTTCTAATTTTTTCTAATTATGAATAATTATTACTAATTTTACTAATTATTTATAATTATTACTAAATATGGATAATTAATACCAATTATGGATAATTATTACTAATTTATGATAACTATTAGTAATTATTGATAATTATTACTAATTATTACAAATTATTCCAATTTATTTATAATTATTAATAATTATACATAATTATTAACAATTATTTATAATTCTAACTAATTACTAATAATTATTTCTATTTATTTGATAATTATTACTAATTATTGATAATTATTAGAAATTATTAGTAATTATTACAAATTATTACAAACTGTTAGTAATTATTAATCATTATTACAATTTAATAATAATTGTTCAGGATTATTTCTATTTATTTATTATTACTCCCAAATATTCTTAATTATTCATAATTATTGATAATTATTACTAATTAATGATAATTGTTACTAATTTTTTCTAATTATTACTAACAATACTTAATTTTTTTAGACAATTTATAATTATTACAAGCTATTTATAATTATTAATAATAATTGATAATTATTCCTATTAATGAAAATTATTGAAAATTATTGTTAATTACTGATAATTACTGATAATTATTGATAATTATTGCTAATTATTGATAATTATTACTAATTATTGATAATTGTTTCTAATTATTTATAATTATGACTAATTATTAATAATTATTACTATTAATTATAATTTATTACTAATTATTTCTAATTATTACAATTTATTTCTAATTAATAAAATTTAATTCTAATTTTATATAATTATTATTAATTATTCTTTATTATTCATAATTAAAACTAATTATTACTAATTATTCTTAATTATTAATTATTACTTATAATTTATAAATATTCCTAATTATTACTAATTATTACTCATTATTACTAATTATTTATAATTGTTACTATTTATTAAAAAAATTTACTAATTATTACCAATTAATGATAATTATTACGAATTAATCACAATTATTTCTAATTAATAATAATTATTACTAATTAATCCTAATCAATAATAATTAATGCTAATTATTACTAATTAATGCTAATTATTAATACGTAATCGTTATTATAATTAATTAATTCTAATTATTGATAGTTATTCCGAATTTTTGATAATTATTACGAATTATTGATAATTATAACAAATTATTGATAATTATTATTACTAATTGATAATTATTAATAATTATTTATAATTATTACCAATTATTATTAAATATTTTTTATTAATCGTAATTATTACTAGTTATTCAGAATTAATACTAAATATTACTAGTTCATCTTATTTATTACAAATTAATCCTAATTATTACTAATTAATCCTAATTATTTCTAACTAATCCAAATTTTCACTAATTATTAATAATTATTATAGTTCATTAATTATGATTACTAATTTTTATAATTTATTACTAATTATTCATAATTATTTACAGTTATACCAAATTATTTCAAATTATTATGAATTATTTTCTAATTTTTTCTAATTATTACAAATTCCATTAATTGTAACTAACTTTTACTAATTAATCGTAATTATTACTATTTATTACTAATTCTTCTTAATTGTTACTAAATATAACTAATTATTAATTTTTTTTAATATTTAATATTAATTATTACAATTTATAACAAATTATTCATAATTATTGGTAATTATACCGAATTATTTCTATTTATTAAGAATTTTATCAATTTTTTTTATTATTTAAAATTATTTCAACTTTATACAAATTATTTTTATTTATTACAATTTATTTTTAATTATTTTTAATTTATTCTAATAATATCTAATTATCACTAATTATTACTAATTTTTATCTAATTATTATTTATTATCTCTAATAAATACAATTTGTAACTCATTAATACAATTTTTTTCTATTTAATTAAATTTATTATTAGTTTTAAATAATTAATACTAGTTATTACAAATTAAAACTAGTTATTACCATTTAGTTCTAGTTATTATGAATTAATACTAGTTATTACTAATTAATAATACTTCTTACTAATTATTATAAATTATTTAAAATTATTAGTAATTATTAAAATTTATTACTAACAATCATGTAAAAAAACTATTCATAAAAATAATGTTTCAAAAAAATGTTAGTCCAATTTAATTAATTTGAATCTAATTAACAAAAATTATAAATAATTTAAAATTAAATGAATTAACTAAATAAAAAAATAGACAAATACCTTCAAACTAATGAATTCAGAATATTAAAGTCACATATAATGCTCTAATTTAAATGTTTAAACATTGAAAAAATACAGACGAGATTTTTTCAAAAGAGATAGAGAAAATTTGAGTAAAGAGTGAAATGAGAGAAAAATGAATAGGGGTATATATATAGGTTACCTTTTTTGTGATAAGCTACCTGTCGCAAATAACTCCTCCAACATTACTTATGGTGGGTTGTTAAAAAGTTATTTGTGACCGGACCCATCACAAATGTGTATCTACGGACAATATATTTGCGATGGGGTGAGTATCCCATCGCAAATTCTAAAAACTATTTCTGATTATTTATAACTGGCTAGGTGTCTCATCGTAGATACCCTTACCCACGATATGGCGTGTATTTTGCACATAAATTGTTGTGACTGGGTAATCAAACTATTCCAAATAACCCGTAAAAAATATCCGTTTTTCTTGTAGTGATACATTTTTACACATTGAGGATCTTTTTAGGTATAGAGTTTTGGTAATTAGAGAATAAAACATATATAACATCTCATCATTATACATGTGGACACTATTTAAACAATATCCATTTATGAAAAAATATGATATATTAGAAATAAAACACGATTTCATGAAGAAACATCATAACATTCATCATGAGTCCCTTCTTTCTCTTACCAATCCATATAACATTTTTAAAAATGTAAAAATCATGGGATGAGTACAAAGCATAGTGAAGCATATAAAAAGAGGGAAATCTTTTTTCAAGTGTTAACATTATAATCAATAAAACCAATTAATTAAATAATGAAACTCACTGAAACATCATGTATTTTTTTGTGACTTATTTACCATATCACTCTTACAATCACCCTTACACATGGATTAACCACCCTGTCATCTTCCATCTCCGGAGTACCCAATGCATTTGAGAGCTCTAATGGGGATCACCCATCATATCGTGATTCATAATGTCCTCTACCCATCCTTTCATGAACAATAATGGGACCAAGACATTAAAAATAATTTCAAAAAAACATATCATTAATAAAACACTTAATAACTCATTTTCACGATTGAGCAAAACACATCCAAATTTTAAAATATCATTTTTTGTAAAAATCACTCTTAAAACATAAACTGTACACAAATGATAATGAAATATTATTATTCATAAAACATATAATGAATACACTATTTTAATAAAATATAATAAAATTATAAGTGTACACCCATGTCATTAAAAATATCAATCTCTTTTGTTTTAATAAAGGATAGATTTAACAGGATTTTAAGAGGAATGTCTTTTACAAATACCATAAAATTTAAGAGACAATTTATTAAAGGGAATATGTATATATACTATAAATAAATATAATAAAAATTAATATAATCAAATTAAATTTCAATAGTCATATTAGCATGATAAAACTTCTGATGTTTAAGGTGAACAAAAAGAATGGAAATTTGGTTTAGAGTATACTTACGAATTTTTTGCACGATATCAGGTGTACATGGGAGGGATTAATGAGAGAGAATAGGTATCTCATCATTAATACATGATAAGGGAAGTATGGGGGAGGTGAGAAAATATACCCCAACCTTTGGAATTAAAAAATAAAGAGAAAGACATATAAGAGTTTCTTGAATAGAATTGAGAAATAGGGGACCCATTACCTCGGATTAGACTTCCCTCCAACATTTTTAAACCTCATGTATGAAGGATGAAATTGTGTTATTAATATTTTAAATAAATATATTAATGTTTTTAACACATTTAATGATCATTTTATAATAGCATTCCACCAAATAATTAACAATACTTTCTTAATTCCAATGTTTTCAGGTGTCTCTTTAGAGAAAACTGATAAAATTTGAACGATACAAAGAAAATTAGAAAGGCCTATGTGCAAGGATGACACTCAAAATTCGAGAAATAAATCAATGTTTTTATGCGCGTTCTTGACATGGAATTTTATCAGTTCATCTTGAATATTCTTGTTTCTTGGAATAGAAATTCCAAAATTGGAATGGAAGGGTATTTTCAAATTTCCAAAACCATATATTATACCAATTTTCATTTTGAATTATCAAAAGTGTATAATTTATTAGTTAAATCATTATTTTTATTTGTGTAGGTCATTTTGGTGATTCTTCAATCATAATAATCTCATATTATTTAATAAATTAATAACACATGAACAAAATGATTCTAGAACTATATATAAGATATAATAGATAAATTATAATCAGGTTCGACTATAAAAATGGTTTCATGGCCAGTCATGAAATATGTGATGGAAATTATAATCACATCATCCACGATGTCAGTAAATTGATACATCACGAACATTGTTCTTATTTCATGAATAAGTGGGAGAGGAGAATAATTAAAATTCTGAATCGTCCATAAATATCATTAAATCCAAAATATCTATAATACTTGATCATTCAATCCTCTTTGATAAGGGGAGGATAGGAATGATGAAGAAGAGAAAAGAAAATGAAAAAAGAAATAAAACAAAAGAGGATGTTTTCATCTTGATGAATTCTCTTTGAGTTCATTCTTAAGGCCCTTGGTTTTTCCCTCTAGGTGAGAAAAGTAGGTCTTGTACATGGGTAAGGGTCTTAGGAAAAGTATTGTTAAGTAAATAAGAAAGGCTCTTGGCTTTATATGTGTGGGTGGAGGAGGGTGGAGTGGGAGTTATTTATAGTGTAAAAGAAGAGGAGTTATACATTATTTCCATCATTATATTATTTTATTTCCACTAAAAAAGAAATAGTTATGATTCCAATACCAAAAATAGTCATTAATTCATGTGAGTTCAAACCATATGGGCTTAAGTTATCCTTACATCGCCTATGAGACAGTAAAACAAGTATTTAGCATTTATCCTAATTTATCATATTTTACTATTCATAAAGAATTCATGAATTCTAGAAAAATACAAAAAAAACTTACCATAACCATTTTTTTACATTAGAATTCTAAAATGAACTACATTTTTCGAAAATAATTTTCTAAATAATATTAATATTATTTTTAAATAAAATCATACATTATTCATAAAGTAAGAATTTTAAAATTATAACTCACTTTATATCTACTTGAAAAATTAATCAAAATCTCATTATATTATAACCATAATAATAATAAATTTACTATACAAAGGGTCATATTAGTATTTATAAGGGTATATTACTATTAATAAGGGTGGGTACAATTCACAAGGGTAGGTGTCTATTCACTGAAAAATAAGTTTTCCTTATAATGTTACAAATAAATTACTAATCGCAACCCTGTATGAAAGTTTTTTGAAATTCAAAACATAGAAGCGGTAAAATTATTTTAAATGCCAGTTATAATTATCTGCTTAAAACAATTTTTCATGCATTTCAATATATTTTTTTAATACCTTGGGGTGTTAAAATATCTCCACATTTTATAAATTACATCTTCACAATTTTATTTACAAATTAAACAAGTGAGGGTGCCTTTCCCTCATAGTATTTTCATAGTCCTGTATTGATTTTTCAACCATGTGGTTTCTCCACAAAACCTTTAGCAAGTAAATTACCTTATTCCACAATACTTGGTCTGTTCTATCAAGAATTTGAACATGTTTCTATTCATATTAATGATTTTCTTCCAACTGAACTACTTTTGGGCTCAAGACTTGAGATAAATCTGGCACTTACATTCTCATAATCAAAACATGAAAAAAATTATATAACTAAGATAGACTAGAGGTATATCTACTAGGTATGTGACTGGTCTGACATTCTCCTGGATTTCATAAGTTCTAATAAACTGTGGACTTGGATTTCCAATCTTACCAAAACAGATAACACCTTTTCATAGTGAGATTCTAAGAAAAACATGACCACCAACCTCAAAAGAAATGTATTTCATCATATTTTCTACAAAACTATTCATCTTACAGAGATATCCACATGTATTTTTGGATCATATTCACTCTGTCAATCACTTCCTCTCCTAATTATCATCCCATTAAATTTCTTTCCCCATCTTCTTTCCAAAACGCTAGAGTTCGACACAACTTCCCATAAAGTGCCTCAAAATCGATCCATCTGTATACTGGAATGAAGACTATTATTATAAAAAATAATTCAAAAGAAAGATATTGATCCCATCATCCCTGGATGTCCATTAAATAAGTTCGATCTATATCCTCAAATTTCATAATATTTAATTCTAACTATCCATCTAATTGATGATTAAATGTTGTACTGAAATTTAATTATGTTCCCAATGACATCTGAAGGTCATTCAATAATTTATAAGTGAACATGTGATCTCAGTTAGATTCAATGGGAAGAGGAACTCTATGTAACCTAAAAATATCATTCAGGGTTAATAAAGAAAGATTATCCAACGACATTGTATCAAAAATATTTATTCAAATGTGCATATTTAATTTGTTAGTCGATAATAACCCATATTTCATTGTTTACTAGAGAATTCATTGGTAGTCCCACAAAAAAATCCAATGGATATATTCTCCCATTTTGCACTATGGCACTAGAAAAGGATGAAGCATCTCCTTCAGTAACATTAGCTCTACCTTAACCTGTTGACATTTCAAACATTTCATGGTAAAATAAGAAATATCTCTTTTTATTCAATCCCAACAGTAATACTCTTGAAGGCCTTTCTACATCGTAGTACATCCATGGTGAACAATAAATGGAGAACTATGATCATCACAAATTAATTTATTCTTCAACTTGGAATCAAACTCCACACACTAACATTTCTAAAATAATAAAATACAATCATAATCAAGATTAAATTTTGACAACATACCCATTTTAAACAATTCTACCTTCCAGTATATCTCCCTGTCTTCCATTTATGCTTTCATAATTGTTTTTGATAATAATGACTGCACTAAAAAAAGACACAAAATAGAGGAATTTTATACACCAAAATCATCGAAGCCAAAATTCATGAAATCATTAATAAATCTATCATATTCCAATTGTATCATGGTTAATGATGAATGATGTTTTTAACACAAGGAATCCACCACGTTGTTTTCTTTTACTATATGGTAATTGATTCGGCAATCATAATCCTTTATTATTTCAATCCATATTCTCTTCCTCTTGTTAATTTATTTACGTGTGAATTTATACTTTATATTATTATTGTATGTATATATTTTAAAATTTTCTCCATAGAGATTATGGATCTAAAATTTCCACGCAAAAATGATTGTTTCAAATTCCAAATCATGTGTGGGATAATTTAACTCATGATGTTATAGTTGTATTGAATCATAATAAATTAACTGATCATTCTACATCAGAACACAACGATGTCCCTTCAATGAAGATTTATTGTAGAAAAAAACACATCATTTCGGGAAAGTAATGCCAAAACTGGAGCATTCAAAAATCTCTTCATTAGTTCCTAAAAATAAAAATTTCAATCTTCTATACAAATAAATTTATCCCCATTTCATGTATACATAGTTAGCAGGTTTGATAATAGTGCAATGTTTTTAGAAAACCATTGGAAAAAACATACTAGTCCAATAATGTTATGAATCTTTGTAACATTTATAGGTCGCGACCATTCATCAAGATCTTTTGTTTTGGAATGATCAATTTCTATTACATTCTACTTTACATTGTGTCAAAGATAAAATAATTTTCAACCAAAAATAACATTTTTTAAATTTTTCATACTGTTTAACTTCTTTTAAGGTTTGAAAAACATCCATTATATGTTTTTAATACACTTATTTACTTCAATAATATATCTATTTTTTCAACATTAAACACAATCTAAAACATATAAAAGAACTCATAAAATATTCTACTCATATGATCTAGGAATAAAATAGGTTTAGTAGTTAACCCTATATCCATAAATACAAATTCAGAACTACCATATCTTGTATAAAATATAGTCTTTAGGATTTCATTATCCTTTAATTGCAACTGATTGTACCCTTACCTGAGGTCAACCTTCAAAAAATACTTTGTTCCCTAGAGGTACTCAAACAAATCATAGATATGAGGAAAAGGTAACTTTTTTTAGTAATAGTTTCATTCAAGTCTCATTAATCAGTGTTAAGTCTAATTGAACCATCTTTTACTTAATAAACAACAAGAGATCCCCCCATGGTGAAGTGTTAGGTCAGACAAAACCATTATCAAATAATTTTTTCAACTAATTTTGTAATTTTAGAAGTTCTAATTGAGCCATTCGAAAAGGATGTTTCGAAATTGGCTTAGCAACATGAACTATGTTAATAGTAAAATCATCATCTCCCTTAATAATTCCACAATGAAAAATATTCGGAAAACCATCCAAGTATTCATTTATCACTGCTGCATCATTAATATGGATAGTTCCCATATCTTCAAAATATAATCTAGATAAATTTAATTTCTATATTTTATTAGTTTTATAGATTCTTGATATATTAACAATGGTGTGGGTTCATTATTTTTGAAATATTGAAACTCTTTATGAAAAAAAAACATTTTCTCTTGGTAATCTGTATTAGCATGATTTGAAGAATTCAAGTCTATACCCATAATAACATCAAATTATACTAGAGGAAACATCAAGGCTTGTTGGAAAACACATTACATATAAATTTATAGGTAGATTATATAATTTTTTATTACCATATTATTTCCTCCATGTGTTTTTAACATGAGTTATAGTTTCAATTCATGAGGTAGAATTCCCAATTTTCTCAAAAATTTATCTGAAATGATAGAATGTGTAGACCCTGAATCAAAAAACAGATTTGAAAAATATTTACAAACAAGAAATGTACCTGATACCACATCCTTTGATGGCTTAACATTAGATGAAGTGGTTAAAAAGGATTTTCCTACGCCCTTCGTCTTCTTATATTGTTCATTTCTTACTTGAGTGATTATCTTCAGACTAGCATTAGTAAAATCACACAATTTCATAAAGATACAAAATCTCACTATAGAATTATCAATAATTTTCTCGTCATTTTCCTTGAACTCACGAGATATGTGTCTCACAATTACACATAAGTAGTATTTCATATAATTTTCTATAAATTCACAAGGATGCCTTTTACAATACATTTCACAAGAAGAGAAATTGATATTCTTAAATCTATATACCATTGAAAAATCATTCCCTAATTCCTGCCAACTTAGCCACCTATTATTCATATCATCATGATTCTCACACATATCAATAAACACCATCTCAAATTTTAATCACAATTAACTAGATTCTCATAGCGTATAATCTTTTGTAAAGCCAAATCTATTTCTAAAAATGGTTTTAAACAAATGTAATATATATTAATTTTATTGTCCATATACCATCTAAAATCTGGTATGTATATGTAATGTCATGTAAAATTGTCTTCATATGAAACCACATAATCATCATCAATTTACTTTAGTTCTATGAATTTTTTTCCCTTATATGTATATCAAATTTAGAAAATATGTTTCTAGAGAATGAGTCGTAAAATCACCCAATTCTAGACTGTCATGATCATCTCTTTCCCTCGTATTCTTAACCAGAGACCACCACTAACCAGTTTAACCATCCAAATGATAAATTTATAGTATTACATATTGATGTTCCTAACATCCCATGACATCAAATATCATTTCTAGAGCATTGATCCATCCTTAGGCTATCACTGGATTTGTGGTTCTACTGAATAATGGGGGATGTTTCCTCATAAAATGCTCCCCAAAAGACATGTTTCATTGTGTTAGATCGTGTTCCTCACTAGCATGGATACCACCACTATTTATTTCCTGATTCAAGTGAGCCATTACTATCACAAAATACTGGATTCCAATTCCCACTATTCTAAGCTATAGGTTGGACATAGAACAGCCTCTTGGTGACATCCTACATCAATGCCAATGTATCTTTGGAAGAATACTATTCTAAACAAACATATATTAGATGAATCATTATGGTAATATTTAAATTCTATAACATTTCAAATTAACCATAGAGTAAAAATAATTTAGGGTATTTTCGTAACAGAATCATAACCATTGTTTCTTTCGAAACCATCCTCATATACCAACTTCTAGGACCTCAGCATATTATGTTACATAATACGATGTTTTATACAAGAACATATGTTCTTACTCATTGAATAACTTTATAGGTTTTTATTTTTATGCAATTAGGACCTAAAACAGGAATGAAATCTCATAATCATAAATGTGGACACTTTTAAAATAATACCTATTTGTTTCAAAATATTAATTATTAGAAATAAAACACTATTTCTTAAAAAACTTCATAAAATTCATCATGAATCCCTTATTTCTCATTCACATCCTTCTAACATATGAAAACATTTTAAAACATGGGATGAGTGAAAATCTCAATAGGAGAAATAAAAAAAATTAATACTTAGTCAAGTGTAAAAAAAATCCCTAACATTAAAAATCAAATTCATAGATACATTAGGTATTTTCCTTGAGAAAATTTACCATATCACTCTTATCATTTCCCTTGACCATGGAATGACTATTCAAAAAATTTCCATCTTTGTAGTACACAATGCATTGGAGAGATATAATGGGGCTCACCCATCACATCATAAGCTATAATGGCCTCAAAATAACCTAAATAATGTCCATGGACCATATAATGTATTAAATACTTCATTACTCATTTACACCCTTGAGTAAAACACATTTTCATATCAATATTCTCTTATTTATTAAAAATCAAACATAAAAGATAAACACTATACAAAATATAATGAAATATTATTATCCAAATATAATAATGTAGAAAATATGGTAATAGAACATCATGAAATCATAAGATTACAATCATTTCATTAAAAAAATACCCATCTCTGTGGATTTCATAAATCAAACATTTAAAAGGATTTTAAGAGGAATGTCCTATACAATTCCAAAACATTGAAAAGAGAATTTATCAAATTTTGGTAATATTTATATATACTCTAAATACTCATAATAAAACAAAACATAATCAAATTACATATCACTAGTCATTTTAGTATGATAAAACTCTTGATGTTGAAGGTTATCCTAAGGAATTGAAAATCGGTATAGAAATCAAATATGAAATTTTCACATGGTATCAGGTGTAAATGGGAGGGAATAATGAGAGAGAGGGGGGTCTTCCATAATAAATAAATAACATGTTATGTATGGGTAGGTGTGATATTATTCATCATTCATTTGAATTATAAGTAAATGAACACAAAATAGAGGATATTGTTGAATAAAATTGAGAATGAGAGGATTCCTAACCTCATGTTCGACTTCCCTGAAACATATTCAGACATCTTGTATGAAGGATAAAATAGTTTTATTAATATTTTACTTGAATTTATTCATGTTTATGACACATTTAATGATAATTTTATAGCATCATTCCACAAATTCATTAATAATATTTTGTAAATTCCATTGTTCTCAAGTTTGTTCTTCAAATGGTTTCCATGATCGGTTCATGGTTGATATTATTGTCGAATGGAAATTAAACACTAGAATTGGAATTGAATTGTTTTTAAATATTTCTAGAACCATTAATTATTCCTTCTATAATTTTGAATTCAAATAAGATAATGATTAACAAATTAAATCATTATTGATATTTTTTAGGTCATTTTGGTGATTCATCAATTATAATGAACTCATTTTTATAAATATTTGTGAAATACATAAAAACAATTACAAAACCTTATATAAGATATAATAAATAAAATATAATATGGTTAAATTATAATAATTTTTTCATTAACATACATGAAATAAGTAAAAGAAATTGAAATCACATCATCCACAATGTCAGTAAATCAACAAATCGAAGACGATGTTTTACATTCATAAATAACTAGGAGAGGAGAATAAGTATAATGTTGAATCATTCATAACCATGTTGTCATTTAGAATATGTAATATATTAGATCATTCATTCCACTTAGATAAGGGTATGTGAGGAATGTAGAGGAATTAAAAAATGAAATGAAATGAAAGAAAACAAAAGTGGATATCTAACTCTTAATCTCATCTCATTGAGTTCCTTTTTAAGGCCCTTGGTTTTGGCCACTTGGTGAGACCAGTAGGTCTTGTACATGGATAAGGGTCTTGTTACGAGTATTGGGTTGAACATAGGCATGGATCAAGGATTGAGATGTGTGGGAGTAAGAGGATGGAGTGGGTTGTATTTCTTGTGGAAGAGAGAATGAGTTTTACATTATTTTAATCATATTTGTATTATTCTTCCACAAGATAATATATAATTATAATTCCAAGACAAAAAATTGTACTAAGTGTATGTGAGATCAAACCGGGTGTGATTACATCATCCTTACATCACCTATGATTCAGTAAAACAGATATTTAGCATTTATCATAATTTATATTATATTACTATTGATTAAATATTCATGAATTCTATAAAAATCTCAAAAAATTACCCTATATTTTTTTTTGATGCGCACAATTCAAAAATGAACTCCATTTTTAGAAAATATTTTTATAAATATGATTAGTTTATTTTTTAAATAAAGTTATTCATTATTCATAATGTAAAATTTTGCAAACCATAACTCGCTTTACATCACCTTGGAAAATTAATTAAGATCTAATTATATTGTAACCATAATAATAATATATTTACTATTCACAAGAGTAATATTACTGTTTATAACTTTAGGTTACTATTCAGAAGGTTATGTTACTATTCACAAGGGTCGGTTACTATTCACAATAAATTGTTTTGGTCTTATCAGACTCCATATAACATACTGATCACAACCATGTATGTCTATATTTCAATATTCAAAACATTGAAGTGTGAAAATTATATTTAATGGCGAGTTATAAATATCTAAATAAAAAAATATTTCATGATTTTAAATTTTTTTAAACCTTGGGGTGTTACTAGAATTGAGTTCCATTATTGTTACGGTGTTTGGATCAGCTCATGGGATCAGTACTTCCATCACGTAGAGTTTCATTTCATTCACATGCAGTTGAGGTAGGTCCTTAAATAAATATTCTTTTTGAAACATTCTATTTGATTCTTTGATGATTCTAAATAATTGTTAAAAGAATTATTCTTGATTTTGGTGTGTTAGTATGAATTGTTGATGTGTTTCCACAGTGGTGTTTTTGTAAAAATGATATTTTAAATCGTTTCATTAATTATTTATATAAATAAATATATGAATAGTTTTTTTTAAATATACCAAATGGTAATTTAAAATTAAATTGAGAACCATTGGTTTTATTTTCCTTGGTAAATTTTTTATAATTAGGTTTTAATTGAAAATTGAGTTTATAGTTCTGTTTATGTTCCTTCTTATTCTTTAATTGTTATTTTTAATATGGGTTCAAAGATAACTTTGGTTATTAAAATTTCATATTTTAATTTTGTGATGCTTGAAGTGTTCCATTGGAGGCCAACACGTCCATATGTAAATAGTGTTCACATATAGATGAGATCAAAAATGGTAATGGGTTTCTTTGGAAGATTTCCCTCTTAGTGCGAGTTTTTAAAATTAATCACTTCCATTTCTTCTCATATATATTCCTATTTTCTAAATGATTTTTTAAAACCCTAATGACTCTTAAAGGATTACATTGTTTTGAATGAAATCATGTGTCGTTTGAAAAGTGTTTTTCATGACATGGTCTATTTTCCACTCTTGAATTTAAATTCTCCTCAAAATTATATAATATCCCATTTTTAATCATTTGAGATTTTTGTATATTTTAAACAATATTTATGTAGTGAATTTAGTTCTTAAAATGAAATGTAATGGTTGGTTTTTGATTGTATGTTGTGATTTTTTTAACTCATGTGGCGTAAAGAACTTGTTGTCACTTGTGTATGGATCGATATGTCTTGGGAACCTCTATGGATTTTTCTATGAAATGAGAGTCATCTCATAGGTTGTGACATAATTTTGAATATACAATAATAGTGTCCTAAATTTGTTATCAGTTTATGCTACATCTGTGAGGGCATTTCAATTACCCATGTATTATTATCAATTGATTCGTATAAATCATTTAGCAGGTAGAGTGACTATTTTTATTGACCCTATTAAATAGGTTTTTACCCCATGTATTTTTGGACATGCCTTGTTTTTTTGGGCCACTGGTGGGTCTAGTTTATAGAAGCTATGTGGTTATTGACTAGAGATCTACATCATGCAATTGTAGGTGAGTCCGATCATTCTATGTCAAAGAGTGGATTCTAGAGTTGTTTAGGAAAGGCTAATGATTATAGGCTAAATGTTGTGTATTATTATACATCACCTAGTTGTATGGATTCTTGTTTGGGTCTTTTTTATTAAATAGTTTTGGTATTTAAATATCAATAAAAAGGAATGTCATCATTTTCTTTATAATGTGTTTAATGAAAAAATGTGTGGGTTATTTTTATTTCAAAACCCCCATTCCTAAATGTAACTAAAAATATTTTTTGGACCACTTATTTAAAGACATGTATATATTCAATAGTTTCTATCAAATGAGATGATTTTTATCACAAACTATTTGGTCCAACTAGTGTCGATAGACCCAACTAATTTTTCAGGTTTAGATATCTATTTCTAGTATTCCATTGGAGTTGGTTAGTGTTGTTGGTGGTGGAGACTATGAGGTTAACTAGATATTGGGTTAGGTTGGAATAGGATATTGTTTGTTTAATTTATTGTTTTGTAACATTGTATTTTTTATTTAGATTTGGTTATAGATTTCTTAATGATAAATTTGTATTGGTTTTATTACATGTTCTAATTTATTTTTTTCTTATCATTTTATCTTGAAAAAATTTATTTCTACTATTATATCAAGATTCCTTGCAGTAGTCTCTATCCTAAGAGGAGAGTTAACACCTCTTGGGCCTTATCATAGACTAGGATAGGTGTTAGGATGGATGAAACACTAATCTAGTTAAAGACATATAAATTATTTTTTATCGTGTTTCCTATAAAAATCATTTTTAAAGGTGATACAGTCCCCATTCATCAGTGAGTTTTTAGTTTTTAAATAATCTCAAAATAAAATTATTTTTTTCTAATTTTAATAGGACATCTAAATAGATATATTTCCATATTTTAATGTTTTTTATGTTTATAAGTATTAAATTATTATTTTTAGGAGAGTCAAGGCCGTTTACAAATTAATAATGCATTTTACATGACCTATACTGGAAATTAACTATAGGACACATTCACGCATTGACTATAATTCATATAATGAATATATATCTATATTGATGTTTTAAATTCCATTAAAAGCATGAAAACGTTTTAGTAGATGAATAATGATGTCATATTGTAATGGAAATTCAAGTATTTTTATTCCATAGAAGAAAAATTTTCATTATACAAGAAACATGAATGTCTCAATACAGGTGTCATGAATTCATGATGTGAATAATTCACAAGCTATATGTTTTTATCTCGTGGAAGGAATAAATTAGAATTAGTTTTCTAATGAATATCCCTTCCTCAATCCATATTCTATTAAAATATATTGGGGTGAATCCCTTCATTTTACTTCAATTATTTCAGGAGTTGATCTCCTTGGATGGTATATATCTTCTATTTAGGTAATTAGCCTTTTTACTTATCCATTTCCATTAGTCATAGAATCCATGATTCATTATTTCTGTGGATTCATCAACCTTATGGTCATGTTTGTTGTATCATTTTAATATATATTGTTTGATCTTCAACTATGGTCCAATCATTTATTTTGTTGTGGTTTTGTGTGTATGTTTCTCAAAAAATGTGGGATCCAACACCTCTTATGTCTCTATCTTGTTATGTATTTTGATTCTTAGTTGTGGGAATAAATGTTACAGACATTTATATATTTTTTCCTTCTTTTTGGGGTCAGTGGGTATCAGGGTGGGTAGTGTTTGACCTATTTTGATGATGGTGGTTTCGTATAATTCCTTTTTTATTAAGTTATTATGTCACATATTTTATTTAATATTTAATAAATTATTTTTCATGAATTTTTTATGTGCCTAAATGGATTCGAAATAATAGATGGGTTTTCAAATAGAATTTATAATGGAAAGAGGGAGTTTTAAAATAATTTGATAATGTGTTATAAAGAGGATTTGATAAAATAAATGGGTTTAATTAAAATGATGACAAAAATGAATTAATGAATGATATGGTAAATTCAACACAAGGCAATCCTTAGGTGCATGGGTAGAATGAATATCCTTTGTCCATCATCCATTTTACATTCAATCTTTGACTCATTGTGTGTATCTTTTCTCACTAGGCATATTTTTCAAGGGTCCTGATATTAAAATTATCGGTGGTCTCACTGATTTGGTGTTCTTATTCTTCTAGTCCTATTGATTTAGGGACATTATATTTACGTAATGGTAATGTTTCAACCATGATATATTTCTCTGTTATCTATAATTGTTGTTATAGTGGCTTGATTATACACTATACATTAATTTTTTTATGAGTAGTATGCTATCATGGAGTATTGTGATCGTTGGAATTATTTACCTAATCCTTAGATTTTAATTCTTCTTTATTTGAAATAAATTAATTAAATGTGAATTTTTTTTAGAAATTTTGATTTTAAGCATTTTTTGTAGATTTTTTAGGAAAAATGATCAAAAGAAATATTTTCCATGCTTTGATATAAAATAATTTATTTTTTATTAGTCCCTATGTTTTTAAAAAATAGAATATAGGGATTATTTATATAGGTAAATGATATGGACACCTGGTTGTGATTCAGGTGAACCTATGTAGCTCAGAGCATGATAACCACTTCAATAATGTGTAGACATGCTTATGACTTTTCGAGATGAAAAATCCAATGAATATTAGTGAGGTAATTAATATTTATATTGGTTGGTTGTGGATATCTAGTGGTTATATGGGGTGTTATTTGACATAATATAACTTGTATTAATCTTCATTAATGCAATTTTCCATTTTTTTGATATATACTTTTGGTTATTTTTAAATATGTTGGGTTATATTATTTCAACTATCTAATTTTAGTTATAGATTATATTTATTTTTGTCATTATTCCACATTTCCATTATTCTATGTTTGAATATAATTCATGTATTCATTTTTTTAGTTTGGGACAAATCATTCCAAATTGTGGTTTTTGGTGCGTGGGGCGATTCACAAACCCATATGGACTGTGAACACCCTTTAGGATTGTGGTTCATCCTGTACGATACCATTTTGTCTTGTTATCCTAGGACTGTTATTCAGAAATTTGAAACTAATTATGGTTTCCTTTATTATTAATTTTTATGATTTCATGTAGTATACTATAGATAAAACAATTATAACATGAGGGGTATGTAGCTATGAGTTTTTTTCTATGTCATTTCATGATATGAATAAATTTTCCTTGGGGTGTAGGGATATTTGTCTCCTCTTTTGTGTTATTTGTCTAAATAAAATTTTTTATTTATGGTTTTCGAGTATGAATTGAGATTCACCTATTGTCTTATAATATTATTTATTTTCAATATGTAGTTAGTATGATCATATAAAAATATCATGGAATCTATAGGATATTGAACCAGCTACATCATTTCAAGAGTCCTTCTTCTTTTGACATACTATTTTGGGAAAGGTATATTGGAGACTCGGAATATTTGGGGCTTGGTAATGATACCTTGCATGGGAGTTTAAAAACCACATACAAGGGGAAACCCTTGTACTCAGAGTGGGATTTTTATTTTTTTTGATTGATGTAATAGTTGAATATTGTTTCACCATGTGTGATGCACTTGTGATGAGATATGATTATTATTTATGATAATTTTTAGTATTCATTCACCACCCAAAATGGAACGAGATTTTAGTCTTCATGAATAATTTGTATCACTCTAAGATATTGTGACATGAATCGTTTAGTAAGGAACAAGAAAACAACTTTTGTGTAAGCTCTTAAACATGAACGATTTTCCATGTTTGTGAGTTGAAAATGAAAAAATGATGCTTACGATGAATTTAAAAAAGATGTAAAAATGATGTGGAATGATAATAACAGTGTGTATAAATGAGAAACTAGATTACGATTATGTGTCTACCATTTTCAACCAAAACATAGAAGTAGGATGGTTAATGATATTGATAGTGCCAAGGTTTTGATATTATGGTGAGTTGTGCAAAAATTATTTTTGTGATTATTTCTCTTACTTAAAAGTTATAAACTTGTGTTATGAGACTTGATAAATTTTTTTGGCATTGTAGGTATTATGAATCCTTGACGATTGATGAGGGGATGATGTAGGGACATGCCAATTAATTATTATACCATAATGGAACATGAGGCACTGATCATGCCAGCTGAAAATGAAGGGGAGAGGTTTTTGAGAGAACTTTTCTCACTTCATGTTATTCATGGAATGAGATCTAGGGTGATTTGTGAAATGTATAACTGAGTTGAAAATGGAGTTTTAGTTACATTACCCTATGACTTTTACTATAGAGGGTAGAGCTGAGGGAGGTGAATTCTTGGTGTATTCTATAGAGGGGATACCATCCATTTGGATACTCCAACTCATAGGAGATTCATGATGGCTTCATACATGATATGGGGATCAATGATGAACTAGTAGAACATTCATTAGAAAACTAGACAAAATGATATTATTTTATAGGACTTCATAGAGAGGTTCTTGGAGCACATTTATCCAAAGACACTAAGACAATACAATTCTACTGAGTTCATGCATTTGACATATGGGATCATGTATTTGATGGACTATACTAGACACAACAAAGATCATCAATTCTTTTCTCCAACTTTAGAAGGAGATAAGGTAACTACAACAAAACATTTTCAATATGGACATAAGTATGACATTAAGTCCCAAATGAATATCTTTAGGATGAATAATTTTATGAAATTGGTGTAATAGGATCTCATCGTTGAAGTGTACGAAGGGGGGGATTCTAGTGATGGATAATTTGATGTTACTAGCAGATCATGAGGTTCAACATTTGATAGTAAGAAGTTCCATTATGAAAAAATTATCATAGGTAGCGGAAAAAAGGATATTTGAAAAGAAGGGTTAGTTGGAAAGTACCTTACTGAGGTGATCTACCATCGGCGTGGTAGGCATGGGAAAATCACTAAAACTGTTGTTGACCACTAGTTGTGTGTTGATCTTAGGAAAATATGGGGAATATAAAAAAATTCTACATTTATCAGTAACAAGATGATACTAAAATAGATGATAGGAAAAATCAATGTATTGGGGGAGGATCATCTACAACATGTCAGGTTGGCAGTTGGAAATCAACTGGTCTAGTTGGTATAGGTAGTGGGCATGGAGACTCTAGAAAGGGGCACCCACATATGAAAAGTTATTCTATATAGCCAATTCAAACAACATCACAGGGAAGAGAGGAAACATTGTTACATGTTGTATAACCTACTCTTGTGGGTAGTAATTTTGGACCATTGAAAATCAGTGGTTCTACTCTAGTATCTTATATATGATCTAATTCCTTGTTTGATATTTGTGCCTCTCATTACTTTAATAATTTAAAATTTTATGATGGTTTGAGTCTGATAGTGGAGTTTCGGAGCAGAGTAACGAATATAGATACACCATTGGGAGTGCAGTCTAGAGATATATGTTTATGAATGGAATGCTCAATAGTGAAATAGAAATATCATTTCCTAAGAGATATCTATGTTCTTGATAAAGTGGGATTCGACCTGATTATTGGGATTTAAATGTTAGTTTCCTACCAAGCCCATATTTATCATTACCATAAGAGAGTGAGCTTTGTGTCTTCTAAAGGTGACCAGTATATTCATCGTTGAGATAGGGATATTCATGAAGTTCTATTACAACTAATTACTCAACAACTGGGATAACTCACATCCCATGTTTCGATTCTATTATTGGATGATGGGGGTGTTAGGAATGATTTCATATCACAAGTATTGGAACTATTTTAGTATATCTTTCTTGAAGACTTATCAGGGATACCAGCTATGAGAGATATAGAATTCAATATTGAGCTCATGCTAGGGTCTGAGCCTATATCTATTCTAATATATATAGTGTAACTAACTGATCTTAAATATCATAAATATTTGTTTGATTAGTTATATAATAATGGATTTATCCATCATATTACATCCATTTTAGGATAACCTTTTTTTCGAAAGATGTTATATGGGAGTTTGCATTTTTTTTATTATGAGAAGTTTAAAAAAATGACTATGATAAACCAGTATCCTATACAACATATCAATTATCTATTTAAAAATTTAAAGAGATAATGTGTGGTCACACATATTAGATTGAGATCAGGTTATCATCAACAATGTTTACTGATTTTTGATATATCATGTATGTCATTCAATAGAATTTATGGCCTGTATAATTTTTTCATAATTCCATTTGGTTTGATAAGTGCACTAATATTGGTTTTTTATTTGATGAAAATGACCATTCATCACAATCGTGATCAAATTGTGGTGGTGTTTGTGGAAGACTTCTTGTTGTTCTCCATGACTCATGATGATCATGCACAAAATCATTTCATCACCCTTGGTATATAGAGAGAGAATTAGTTACATGACAAGCAATCTATCTTTCAGTTTTGGATTAACATGGAACACTAATTAGGGGACATCATCTTAGAAGATGGTATGTCAATGGACCCATAGAAGGTTAATACAGTGGTTTATTGGGATCAACTAATCACATTTTTGATAAAATAAGCATTCTAGGAGGAGTTATATTTTAAATAAGATTAATCCAAATATTTTACCACTTTGATGTGACACATAAAATCATGACAAAAAAAGAGTAATGTTTGAATGTTTAAAGGCTTGTGAGATAACATTTTCTGGAGTGTATGAAGCATTTAACATTGGACCTAATTTTGATCATAATAGAGTTAGGTGAGGAGTATATAGTTTTTTAACTAATGGGATCAAAATATGTGTTATGCTGATGCGGGGAGATAGTTATGGAATATGGGTCTTGGAAGTTGAGGCCCCATGAATGGAATTTCCCTATGCAGGGCCTAGAGTTGGAAGTGGTGTTTTCAACCTTATGTGCTGAAGACGTTATCTTTTGGGTGAAAATTAAAAAGTTTATATAGATCATAGGAGTTTGAAATATATATTTCCACAGTGTGATATGAATATTTTATAGTAGTGATGGGTTGAGTATATACTGTCCATCGATTGTGAAATAGAATATACACATGATAATGTATGTAGTGTGGTTAATGCCTTGAGTACGAAAACTCAGACTTAGATAGTTCAAGAGTTGAGTGCAGTGTGAAAAATGATGGCAATGATAGCTAAATTCATGTAGTGGATCATGAGAGTCATGATTAGATGAATCCAGTGTCTATTGCAGTAGATTCAATGCTTTTGAGACAAATCAGGGATAAACAGTATAAGAATTTTGAATTCCTAGCATTGAGGGAATGCAATGAATGTTGGGAGACATCTTCACACTTGTTTATAGATGAGGACGCGATCATATATGTGAATAATATAGTTGTGGTAACTATGATCATACAGTAGAAGCTTATGAAGAGAATTTCATGCCTAGATGTAGGAATTACATCCAGGTGTAACCAAAATGTTTTGTTATCGACACTAACAGTCTTGCTATCCAGAAATGAAGAAGGAGATAGTAGGGTTTGTGATATGATGCTTCAAATATTAGCAGGTGAAAGCAGAGCATCAACGACCTAGAGAATTGACATAGTCATTGCTTATCCTGAAATAGAAATTGGAACATGTGAACATTGATCTTGTGTTCAGTCTCTTGATGATGCTTAAGAGGAATGAAACTATTTAGGTCATTGTGGATTATCTAACAATGGTAGACCATTTCCTACCAGTAAGGTAATCTTTTAGATTACAATAGACCAAATAACTATATGTTCAGGAGATTGTATGTCTGCATGGTGGGCCAGAGACTATAGTTTCATATTGTGATTCATGTTTTTCCTCACACTTCTAGAGAGTCTGGCTGAAATAACATTGCACACATGTATCATTGGGTATGGATTTCCACCAATCGACAGATGGGCTGTTGGAATGTACTAATCATGTTCTTGAGGATATGCTACGAGCTTGTGTTCTTAACTTTGGTGGGTCTAGGGAAAGCATTTGGATTTAATGGAGTTCACATTTATAAACAATTATCAAGAAACTATTTAGATGAAACAATACAATGCTCATTGTGGTAGGCCATGTAGATCACTTCTATTCTAGATGAAGGATAGTGATTCAAATTTTATGGGACTGAGTCTCTTATAGGAGAGACATAAGAGGAGGTACCATTGATTCAGAAATGTATCACTACAACTCACAGTAGAAACAAGTCATATTCTGAATGACAGATATAAACTCTATAGGTTATCAATGGGAGATCATGTATTCCATCGAGTGTCACCTAGGTATGGTCACCAGAAGATATGTTTTCAGGGAAATTAGTTCCATGGAAGGTTTGACCATTTGAGATCATGGAGAGAAACGGGCCGGTGTCACATCGATTGGATCTTCCAAATAGATACCGAGTTATGTATGTTTTTTTCCATGTCTAAGGACTTTTGTAGAAACACCCTAACACTTCTCATGTGATCGATGTGGATGAGGTTGAAATTTTGATAGAGGTATCCTTTGAATAGCATCTGAAATGTGTGGTTAATTTCATGGAAAAACATTGGTGGGGAATGACTGTGCGGATAGTTCAAGTGTTATAGAAACATGGACGTATACAATAGGAATCATGGTAAGTAGAAGAAGATATGAGGTCCCAATGGCAGAAGCTATATGGATCGAAATTATATAAATCTATCTTACTGTAGCTAGAGGATGGGTTCTTATATGTTGGGGATATTGGAGGATCTGGAACATTTTTGGTGTTATCCAGGGCATGATTACAGGTTCCTCTATTTTACATATATACTTAATATGGGGGTTATGACATGGGGTTAGATTGGTTGGATTCTATGAAACCTTTGAAAAAAGGGGTATTCGATGATTGTCTCATGGTTTGTACAAACCATGAAGCTGTATAAGAGAAACCATGAAAACTTTGTTCATTAGAGGAAATAGCTTCGACATAGTGAAAGCACTATTTGGGAGGTGATATTAGGAAACTACGACATCTCCCCATAAAGAATTGGATAATGCATAGATAGAGAAATATATTTCTAACTATAACACCCCAGGTAAATAAAGAATATGACATCTTTATATTTATCCATAATTGTGAATAAAATATTAATATTACTTTAAAGGGTATTCTATGCTCGATGGCGTACCCAACATGCACCAACTAGTTTCTTGGAAATCTTACGTTGCACTCTAATAATAAAATAATATTATTTTAAATTGTAGTTAATGCCTAGAAGTTGTAATGGCGAGACATAATAAAACTAACTACAAAATAATTATATATGTTTGTCAAATATTTTTACTCTATACAATAAATGTTAGAGGATTAAAAATGCAAATGAATCCAGTTTTTAAGCATAAACATTCTAATATTCTTTAAAAGGTCGATTAACCACCTTTTGATGGCAAACCCCTTTTAAATCCACTTTTTGGAACTTTTATAAGCTCTATTTTTCCAAATAAACATATTATTTATGATGGGGACATTGAAATTTACCTTGGGTTAATTTTTGATATTTTTCTGACAATGTTCATTTTTTAATGAATAGTGAAAAATACATCATTTTACATCAAAACTAAATTTTTATATAATTTTATTATATGGTTATATTATCTTCTTAATTTGTTTTAATGTGTAATTAGAATATAAGTTTACCATTTAATTCAATGATGGTCATTGGGATTAATATCACTTTGGAATTAGGCATAAACAAGTTCCAAACTTTTCATAAATATTGTTTCTAAAAAACCCGCTATTTGTTTTGACAACGTGGAGTTTTTTTAAATTAATTATTGCAATTTATGTGTTTGGAATTTTGTAAAATTAATTACATATTTGGAATTAGAAGGTCTAAATTATTTAATTAATACTCTTTTGTATTTGGACATTATGAATAGTAACGACGTTAATTATCTTTAATTATTTTTATTAATGAGTAATCAGGTAGTTAAAGATAATAAGATAAAATTATAATAATAAAAAATGACCCAAAAATGTGTCCTAAGGCTACTTTATGTCTCATGGACGACCATGGGATGCCTTGTGCCAAACTTTGGGGCCCCATGGAATCACTTTTGTGAGAAAGTGACTTTTTATCTTTTTATTTTTAAAGAATGTTAAATGTAACAAAGAATGTATCACCTAAGTAAAATATTTTTAATTTTTACAACATAAATGATCCTTTGGACTATAAATATTCATTAGGAATCTAAAATTATTTCCAACATCATAGTATTTTTTTTATAATTTTTAGACATTAAATAAATTAAATTATTTATGACATCATGATGATGCATCGATGACCTCATTATTTAACAATTTAAATAAAATGGAAAGATAATTAAAAATATAAGACCTACACATGTCCAAAACTTATTTTATGGGTGTATTTCTAACCCTTATCACCTTATCCTTGAAAAACATCAATGTGGGACCATTAAAATCTGAAACCCATTTGGAAATAATGTTACATTTTATACCTTTCCAAGAGTGCCCCTCCTCTCCTCTTATAAAAGGCCCCCACCTCTACCTCCTTACCCACACTTCCAAAGCCATTGGCTCGGCCAACCCCTGCCCATTTTGTCTCTCCACATCCCTCTATAACTCCTTGAAGGATCCCTTTTTGCAGAATCCTTTCCAAGGAATCCTTTGAGAAAAAATCAAAGGAAGTTACCCGATTTTAAGGTAATGTCTTCACTTGAGTCCTTTTTTTTATTTTACTTCACCAAACCCCTAAACTCTTTTTATTATTTTATTTTGTAACAACTCTTGTATCTTCAATATACTAGGATTTTTTTATAATAAGTATTCTAGCTACACTTACACACACCTACATCTAATGGTTAAAGAACATACTGTTTCCGTGGATGGAAAATTTCTGCCTCCCGAAACGATGATTGTTCAACATTCTTCTAACAACTTAAAAGGTGGCCATTAAGATGACACTATATTTATATATGATATCTAATATGTTTATGTTTTACTTATGTTTCTGTATTTTTTCATTTATGCCATACATTTATGGTTCCATTATGGGTAAACGTGATATCTTCATTTAAGGAAGTGCGGACTACTGCCCCCTCAAAGTGATTTGATTCGTTAATACCATATGTGGTACGTATAAAGGATATATTTAAAAATATTATTTATGATAACATACTGGAATTAAAATACTATTATGTATCATTATTTTTTAAATCCATTAAATATGAAATAGAAATGGAAGTAGCGTTCATGCGTACGTACGGCTTACCGTCTCCATGAATGGTGCATTTAATTTATTAACTCTAAATGTTATGTAATATTATAAATGCATGAATATACTGTATATATATGATATATATTATATCTAAATCATGAATACAATTCTGTATATAATGAACATTTGGACACACTAACAACGTGTAATTGTAAGAAGTCCACTTTCGACTTAAGAACCAAATATCGGCAAAACAAATATTGTTAACTTACATGATTACATAATATTTATGACATGTTAGTAAGTGATATAAAAGGAATAATGAACTTGAAAAAGGTTCTTAAGTAAGTAGAAATTAACTCAAGTTTATTATTCAGGAGATTAATGAACGATCGAGTCAAGTCAGACCCGAGGTAAGGGATCTTACTCCTCTCTTTCTTTTTAAGTACACTCTTTTATGTCATCCATTCTAAAGCATATATTTCTTGTTGTTGGGATGTTCATTTATATTACTCTTACTGTAATTTTTATGTTCATACGAGGAGAGACACTATTCTCTCTCATCAATCCATTTTGGAAGTTTTGAGTGGCACCGTTAGGCTGCCGAATTTTCGTAAGAGATCTAACCTCTCTCTTTCTTTTTAAATACTCTCATTTATGTCACTTCTTTTAAGGTCCTATTTTTTAGGATGGGGGATGTTCTTTTATATTACTCTCTCTATAAATTTTATGGTAATATGATGAGATACCCTATTTTTTCTCATCAATCCATTTTTTAAGTTTTATGTGGCCCCGTTAGGCTGCTGAGTTTTCGTAAGGGATTTTTCATCTCACTTTTATTCTCGTGAGATTTATGCGACATTTTCCACAATTTCCTTTGAGTGGTGTATGTACTGACCAATATTATGCACTTTTTATAGTATAATTTCATTTATTGGTACTCACATCTTCATTGTATGACCCTTCTTCCATGGGTTTTACGTTTCAAAAGTTACCCAACTCGGTAAGGGGACCTTTCACCCACCTCGTTTTAAAAGACTTCTTTTGTTATGTATTTTAATTAACATACTATTATGTTGGGATATGTTATTTTATATCCTTATTGATGTAAATTATATGTTCAAGTGATGAGATTTCTTTTTGATCTCTCATCAACTCATTTTCTGAATTTTGTAGTGATGTCGTTTGGCTGTCGAATTTTACCAAGGGAACCTTTTAAACCAATTTCGATTTCTTTGGGTTCAACATGTAGTTATTGAATATGTAATCTTTTGAATATGTGTGAATGACCTTTTATTGTTTTACAATTACTATCCACTTATATTCTGTGTATTTATATTTGTCACACATAATTTTGAGATTTAATTATCCTTAATTTAAGGATACTTTCTTTATAAGGGAATTCATCACATTTGACATTTTTACTGAGACTTCATTGTTGTTATGCACCAATTAACTCTTATATGGTGTATATACTGTCCTTTGGAATATTATATCATGAATCCATTTATTCTCATATTATTATAAGGTTCTAACTAAATGTTATTCTTCAATTATTGTATTCAAGTGTCTCTAATTATGGTAGAACCTCTTTAACCAAAATATCGCTTTAGATGTTTTAATTATTTGTTCTTATTAATATTCATGCTTTCAAAGTGGTTTTAAGAATTTATTTATATAGATATTAATGGTTTAAAATTTTAAAATCTTCCGGGTGGTATGAGACACTCTGATTCAAAAATCTCTTTATTAAATGTTTTAAATGGTTTTGGAAATGGTTTTTTTGAATGGATTCATTATTTCAATATCCTAAAATGTTATATTGTGATTGAAATGTGGAGTTGTTATGTTTACTTTATGCATGTTTTATGTGATACGTTTATGTTATGGTTCTTGGGAATTGTTATGAAAATGGGTGGTTCCGTGATAAACTAAGGGCGGGTGAGCCCGATATAGATTTCAATGCATTGGGTAACGCGAAGGAGTGAAACGTTAAGGTTTCTCCAAAGATATTTAGGGAATATATGGTGGTGGGTATTCCAAACGTAACCAAGAGGGTTACTCCCTACATAAAAATGTTATGAATTCCTCAAGATACCTTTTATGTCTTACGATTTCTATTATTTATTCATGATTTGATATGCCTATGTTTTATGGGTAAAGTATGATTTCATTCTAATGTATATATGAACTCAGGTTTCCTTTCCATATTTTTATAACTCTTACTGAGCTTTTTATGCTCATACCATGTTTATGAAATGTTTTTCACAGGTCAAGGGAAAGGTACATGATGTGATGATATTGTCAAGGATTTTTCAAGAAAGAATCATTGTTTTATTTTAAATATGTTTCCATTGGTGGGAAGAATGAATACTTTCTTTTATGTAACCACTTTGTTTAAATGTGGAATGTAATGCATGTTTCATGATATAATTCTCTAAAACTCTAAACCTGAAAAGATCCTCAATGTGTAATCTTGTAATAACACAAGATTAAGTAAGGTTTAAGGCTGGGGCCTTATACTAACTATGTGACTAAACAATCTGTGGTCCATAAACGAGATCCTAAAATTGTGGATCTAACATGTTTCTATCTTTTTAGGACCCATTAATTATTCTATGAGGACCTACCTTGGGATTTTACATTAATAAGGGTAAAAAAGGTTCTCTAATTTTCCTAAAGAGATTCCAAGGCCATCAGTACTCTATTCCAAATGATTGACTGCCTAAATCAAATATCCCCTCTCTAATTAGTTAGTAGCACTAGTGCAGAAAACAGTTTTTACGTCGGTTATTTTTCATTATTTACGTCGATTTTTAGGCGACGTTAATACGGACGACGTTATAAATAAAGGTTTTTACGTCGGTTATTTAAAACCCGACGTAACATCCCTAACATCACGGTGTTTATCACGTCGGTTCATTAATAACCGACGTGATAAATATACGTGGGGGGGGGGGTTTATCACGTCGGTTATTTTCTAAACTGACGTGATAAAACGCCTGGGATATCCTTTATCACGTCGGTTATGACATAACCGACGTGATTAACCCTTCCCCGGGCCTATTATCACGTCGGTTATATTAAGAATCGACGTGATAAAAGGCCCGGGAACGGTTTATCACGTCGGTTCTCGGAAAAACCGACGTGATAAACCCCTACTGATTTATTTACCACGTCGGTTATAAAATAACCGACGTGAAAGCGATATTTTTTTTTAAATAATTGCACTGCTCTCACCAAAAAGCAACCAGAAACCAAACTAAAATAACCATGCCAGCCCTCCCCCAAGCCCCAACTGAACCCCACCCTCATCTATACCCACCTAACAACCTGGCCAGCCCTCCCCCACCACATTGGAGCCCCACCACAGCCCTTGGACACCGCCCACCCCTTGGACAGCCCCCCACCCTCATTTACACCCCCACGACCCCTAGTACAGCCTCAAACACCCATTGGACACCCCTCCCATATCCCTTGGACACCCCTCCCATATCCCTTGGACACCCCCACCCCTTGGACACCCCCCCACCCTAATTTACACCCCAAAGACCCCTAGTACAGCCTCAAACACCCATTGGACACCCCCCATGTAACGCCCCGACCCCAGCTACCCAGAGTCGGTGCATTAATTACATAACATTGGCATGATCACAAGAAAGATCAAATCCCGAAAGACCGATTGGTTTAGTAGCCTTGGAAACACTAGATATAATCATAAAGTTTTACATTACATTTCAAAGGGAAAAACTACTACAACAACAAAGTCTTCATATCCACACTATTAACCTCTCATAATATCCCTGCAAGTCATTTATAATTTACTTCTTCACTACCTGGGAAAAATAAAACATAGAAAAGGGGTGAGCTCAAATGCCCAGTAAGGATAACAATAAAGTGGAAACTTTCATAAATAAGAATAAACATTTAAGGCAATGTATAACTAAAACAAAAGCCTTTTAAATACGAACTTTCAACATGGTATGGCATAAATAAAATGAAATAATGCCATTTACTTATTCACATGGATATTCTACTAAATGAATAATCACATGCAAAAATCAATAACCACTTTCATAATGTTGGAATGCATAATGCCAGACTATCATAACCACATAGCCAAGGCCTCGTGCCAAGACTACAAATAAGATTTTGTCAAGGCCTTGTGCCAAGACACTAGTTTGTCTCATGAGACCTACCGATGCATCGAGGATCTATAGCGGGCTCCACCCGTCACTTATTAAGTCCAATGCATTCCCATATGAAAAGGTTTAAACATAACATAAACATTCGTATTAAAACTAGCATACGAAATGTCAATACTTTCACCATAAACTATGAATGGTATAAAAATAGCACATCCACAGTCAAACATATCACAAAACCTTCAATACAATATAGAAGTTTTGTATCATAATAAATCAACTTCAAATAATCTTAAAATCCATCAAAGGATGTTGACATAGATGAAATCAAAATTCTTTTTAAAGAAGTATCTCCTTTTATTTTGAAATCATTTAAGATCCATATAAAATAAAACATTTTCTTTGAAAATATTCTTATAAGCTTGTATGGAAAGCTTCGACGATTTTATAACGGCGGAAAATAACCGCACCCGCCGTATAAGTTAAAAAAAACATTCATACCTCAATTCTGTCGAAAAGGTTAAAAAAGACGTTGTTTTGAAAACGACGGAAAGATCCCTTTATAAACCTCTTATAAAAAGTCAAAAAAGGGTATAAATGACTTTAACCCATATTCTTGTAAATAGTAAAAATGTTTTGAAATACATTTTTAAGAAACATGGATGTGGATGATAAAGAGATCACAGTAGATTATTACATATAAACAACCTCGGATAATGAAGAGATTGTGAAATAACCCTTACCTTGTACTTTTCCTTGGTTGGGGTAGGTTAACTCCCTGTATAATGGTGAAATAATTGTTATTAAATTATACAAGAATCATATATATTAATATGATATCATATATGATCTTTTAACATTGATTTGTTAATAATATCTTAGAATTATCGTCGTTTCGGGTGTTAACTTACTCATTTTCTTTATATGTTTTGTTACATAAGCCATGGTTGTTGTATATTATTCATATCCAGAATGATATCTAGTCCTTAACCATCATTTTTAAATCATTAAATGATAATTATACTTGAATGGATACGATGGAGAATGAATCTCATCGCGTTCGTGGAGACGGTAGTCCGTACGTACGCACGAACGCTACTTCCATTTAATTTTTATTTTAAAAGAATCGAATCCAAATGATACATAGGTATATTACTATTCCAGTATAATATAATATTTTATATATGTTACTTAAGTTCATTAACACCATCCTTTATACGTTCCATGTGTGGTATGAACGAGTCATATCATTTTAAGGGGGCGGTAGTCCGCACTTCCTCAAATGAAATTATCGTATGTATATACAACATGAAACAAATAATGGAATGAAATAGAATGGAATTACATAAGCTTATATATAAAATATATATCATTAATATCATATTTAATTACAGTGCCATCATAATGGCCACCATGAGAGGTGGTAAGATGTATTTGAACAATCATCGTTTCGTGAGGCGTTAGTTTTCCATCCACAGAAACATTATGTTCATCATCCATTAGATGGAGTTGTGTGTATGTGTAGTTTGAATACTTCTTATAACAACATCCTAATATATTGAGGATACTGGTGTTGTTACAAAAGAAAGTAAATAAAAAGATTTTGGGGGTTGGAGAAGCAAAATAAATGAAAATACTTTAAGAGAAATTGTTACCTTTAATTTAGGTAACTCACTTTGGTTGGAACCAAAGGACTTCTTGAAATGCTTTATGCCTAAGGGGAAGCTTCAAGGAGGAGTAGAGGGATGTGGGGAGCTTAGTTGGGCAGAGTTTGGACGAGCCAAGTGGCTTGATAGGTGTGAGGAAAAGAGAAGGAGGAGTGCCCTTTTATAAGAGGGGTGAGGGGCACCTTTGGAAAAGCTAGAAATATTAATTTATAATAAATTCATATTCGGTTTCTAATGGCTCCAAAGTTGAATATTCAAAGGTTAAGGTGGGGATAGGTCGAAAACCACTCAACCAATAGAATTTAGACAGGTTTGGGTACTTATATTAACCTTATCTTTAAGTATTAACTCTAAGTTAATTAGTTTCACTTTTACAATGTCTCTTTGTATTTTTATATAATATGGTTAATAAACATACTATATACATCCAAGAGACCCCCAAGTGGTCCATTAATGATTAACCTATCATAATATAAGTCTCTTGGCCGAACCTTAGATTTTTAGGAATTTAATATCAATTAATAATATAATATTTGTTTTAAAAACTCTTTTATGTCAATTTTGACACTATTCAATAGTTGATTTTTGTGAAACTCATAACAGATTGATTACTTCGAACAAAGTCCATTAAATCAATCCTAATATATCATATTATCCTATAAAATTAGTTTAATTCATTAAAAGTTTCATATTATATTTATTTGGGTATTTATAATATCAATTATTTTAATTTTTCACTATTATAGTAATTACTGCGTCATCATTGTGTCATAAATAAAATAAATTATTTAATGTCTAAAAATTATAAATAAACTATCATTATGTAGGAAATCTTTTTAGCTTTCTAATGAATATTTATAATCGAAAATCCAACATGTATAACCCTATTTAAAAATTGTTCTTCTAAAAGATGTAATCTTATTCCATTTTTATTTTTATTTTAACTTTATTAATATAATGTGTCATTATCACTTACAAGTGGCTCCAAGGGGTACCCAAATTGACCCAAGGATTCCCATGGTCGGGTATGTGTACACCAATAAGGTTAGGACACGTTTTAGGGTAATTTTGTATTATTATAATATTATTTTTTTTAACCCTTATTTACCGGATTTACCCTTTAACCATGGTAAATAAAATATTTACCGCAGTAATTATTCAAATTGTCTAAAAATAAAAGTTACCTATTTACACAATTTAAACATCCTGATTCCAAATATGGAATCCATTTTCCTAAATTCAAAACACAGAAGTGGCAGAAATTAATTTAAAATTAATTCCCGCTGTCAAAACAAAAAGCGTGTTTTTAAGAGATAATAACTATCAAAAGATTGACACTTGTTTATGTTCGGTTTAATTGTATAATTATGTCCAATGACCAACATTATATTAAATGGTAAAAATATATTCTAAATATACTTTAAAACCACTAAAATTAATAATTTATCACTATTAATTATTTTGATTAAAAAATTTGTTTTTAATTAAAATTTAGTAATTTTCACTATTCATCAAAATATAAAAGTTATCCGAAAAGTACCAAAATTTCACCCTAGGATAATTTCAATATTCCGAATCCAAAAATGAAGTCCATTTTGAAATATAAAATATATATGATTTCAAAAAGTAGGTATTACTATTTACAACGGCTAGTTTAATTAGTTGTGGTGTGTGTTAGAACTCGAGGTTGCGTACAACACACGCTATCGCATTATTCGAAGGGAAACGTACCGTGGAAGCTTGGGGTGTTACATTCTCCCCTCCTTCAAATAATTGCGTCCTCGCAATTTCTAGGGTATTACTGCATAAAAAGACTCGGGTGGTTCTTCATCATAAGTTCCTCGGGTTCCCACGTTGCCTCTTCCATCTTATGATTCCTCCACAAAACTTTTACCAGACGCGTAGTTCGGTTTCTCAGAACTTGTTCTCTCGTATCAAGAATATTGACGGGCTCTTCACAATAGGAAAGATCGGGTTCCAGTTCTAATTCCTCATAGGTGAGTACATGCGTTGGGTCAGGCATGTATTTCCTCAACAGAGATACGTGGAACACATCGTGAACTTTGGAGAGACTTGGCGGCATTGCCAATCGGTAAGCTACAGCCCCAATTCGTTCTAGAATTTCGAAAGGTCCGATGTACCTGGGACTCAATTTACCTTTCTTACCAAAACGTATGACTCCCTTCCACGGAGATACCTTCAGGAATACATGATCACCGACTTGAAATTCCAAATCCTTCCTTCGATTATCGGCATAGCTCTTCTGCCTACTTTGAGCTGCTTTAATGTGATTTTGGATTACCTTCATCTTTTCCACCGTTTCCTCCACCAGTTCTGGGCCTACAAGTTTTCTTTCACCAACGTCATCCCAACAGGTTGGTGTACGACATCTCTTTCCGTATAACGCTTCATATGGTGCCATCTGAATACTCGAATGGAAGCTATTGTTATAGGAAAATTCTACCAGAGGTAAATATTGATCCCACATACCCTGAAAGTCAAGTGAGCAAGATCTCAACATGTCTTCTAAGGTTTGAATAGTCCGTTCTGATTGTCCGTCTGTCTGAGGGTGGTAAGCAGTGCTCAAATGAAGTTCAGTATCCAGGGATTTCTGAAGACTTTTCCAAAATCTTGAAGTAAAACGGGGATCACGATCAGAAACAATCGATAGGGGTACTCCATGAAGTCTCACAACTTCATTAATGTATAGTCTTGCTAGACGTTCCAGGGGTAGATCTTCTCTTATAGCATGAAAATGTGCTGACTTGGTAAGACGATCAACAATAACCCATATTGCATCGTTCCTTCTAGGAGTCTTTGGTAGCCCCATGACAAAGTCCATTGTAATATTGTCCCATTTCCACTCCGGTATGGGAAGAGGTTGCATGACTCCTCCAGGCTTTTGCCTTCCAGCTTTCACTTGTTGACAAACCATACATCTTGACACAAAATCAGCAATCTCCCTCTTCATGTTGTCCCACCAAAAATGTTCCTTCAAATCTCTATACATTTTGGTGCTCCCAGGGTGTATAGAGAAATTGGAACTATGAGCGTCATCCAGCAATTCCCTTTTTAGATCAGGTAAATCGGGAACACAAAGTCTCTTCCCGAATTTCAAAATTCCATCTTCATACACAAAGTCTCTCAATCTCCCATCATTCACAGCTTTAATCTTCTTCTGAAATTCTTCATCATTGGTCTGAGAACTCTTAATCCTTTCTAGTAAAGATGGTTTGGAAACCATTTGAAAAAGCATTGATGTTTCACCTTCCCTGGTTATTCCCATGTCCATCTTCACTAGATCCATGAAAATTGGATCCCTTTCAATTCTCATATTGTTCAAAACTCCATGGTCTTTTCTACTCAAAGCATCTGCCACCTTGTTTGCCTTCCCCGGGTTGTAGTGTATCGTACAATCATAATCCTTGAGTAATTCAAGCCATCTCCTTTGCCTCATGTTGAGTTCTTTTTGTGAGAAAATATACTTCAAACTCCTGTGATCAGTATAAATCTCACATTTTTCACCATAGAGGTAGTGCCTCCATATCTTCAAAGCAAAGATCACTGCTGCTAACTCGAGATCATGAGTAGGATAGTTGTGTTCATGAATTTTCAACTGTCGTGATGCATAGGCAATAAATCTATCATTCTGCATAAGGACACAACCAAGTCCTTTCTTTGATGCATCACTATAAATAACAAACCCATCATTCCCCGATGGTAGAGTCAATATAGGAGCATTGACTAATCTTCTCTTCAGTTCTTCGAAACATTCTTCACACTCTTTTGTCCAAACAAATTTAACCCCTTTACGTGTGAGCTTCGTTAATGGGTTAGCCAATCGGGCAAAATTCTGGACGAAACGTCGATAATAACCTGCCAAACCAATAAAACTACGTACCTCAGTTATACTCGTAGGTGCTGGCCATTCTTGGATTGCCTTGGTCTTAGAAGGATCAACAGAGATTCCATCTTTAGAGACAATATGGCCAAGAAAAGAAATCTCCTGAAGCCAGAATTCACACTTGCTAAACTTTCCATATAATTCATGCCTCCTCAGAGTCTTCAAGATAATGCGCAAGTGATTTTCATGATCTTTGTAGGTTTTGGAGTATACCAAGATATCATCAATAAATACCACCACAAATTCATCGAGATACTCCTTGAAAACTCTATTCATCAGATCCATGAATACAGAGGGTGCATTAGTCAATCCAAACGGCATTACAGTAAACTCGTAATGCCCGTACCTGGTTCGAAATGCTGTTTTCAGAATGTATTCCTTCTTCACACACAACTGATGGTATCCAGATCGAAGGTCAATCTTTGAAAAGTATTGAGCTCCATGCAGTTGGTCAAATAAATCATCAATACGAGGTAGGGGATACTTGTTCTTTATTGTTATAGCATTGATCTCCCTATAGTCGATACATAACCTCATAGATCCATCTTTCTTTTTAACAAAAAGAACAGGGGCTCCCCATGGAGAAACACTAGGGCGAATAAATCCCTTATTACTCAATTCCTCTAGTTGTTTCTTTAGTTCGACTAACTCTACAGTGGCCATTCTATAAGGGGTCTTCGATATAGGCCTTGATCCAGGAATCAAATCAATGGAAAACTCAACTTCTCGTTCTGGAGGATGTCCAGGTAAATCTTCCGGAAATACATCTACAAATTCTTTCACAATAGTTACATCCTCTATTTGAACATTCCTTTCCTCACCGATAGTTACTTCATTCTCTTCCTCCCCAATAATTGAATTAAGTTGAGCTACTGGGGGTGGGTCTAAATAAGAATTAGGTGGTGACGATTCTGCTCTAAAAATAAGGTGTTCCTTATCATTATCATCAAGAATCGTAACCTCTTTCTTCTTACAATAAATCTTCGCATCATAGTCCGAAAGCCAGTCCATAGCGAGGATTATATCAAACTCAATCATAGGTATGACGATGAAATCAGCAGATAAAGAAAATTTATGTGCTCTAATGGGGACTGATTCACAAAACTTTGTTGCAACGATACTTCCCTTAGGAGTTTTAACTGACAACTCCCTTATTAAATCAAATTGGAAATATCTAATTTTCTTAGCAAACTGGGAAGATATGAAACAATGCGATGATCCAGAATCAAATAATGCATTTGCTAAACTTGAGGAAACCATTAAATTACCTGCCACCACGTCTTTCGGAGCTTCTACCTCAGAAGTAGTGATAGCATAAGCCTGGCCTTGATCCCTTGGCCTTTTCTGAGGTAAGTTCTCCTGACGCTTAGGACATGCATTTGCATAATGCCCCATCTCCCTGCAATTGTAGCACTGAACGTTGGTAGCTTCCTTCTTCCCCTTGCAATCATGAGCTTGGTGGCCTTTTTCACCACACTTGTAACAAACTCCCATTCCCTTCAAGCAAGTACCAGGATGTTTCTTCCCGCATTTACCACAAGATGGATATTCAACCTTTCCCTTCTTCCCCTTATTTCCATTCCCAGATTGATCAGCAGGTCTATTCTTCTCTTGCTTCACTTTAAAGTCATAAGACTTAGAGAATTCTTTTTCGGTCTTGATAGCACATGAGACAATGTCTTCGTACGACGAAAAGGATTGTGAGACTAATGCTCGACGGAGAAATGGTTTTAACCCATCAAAGAAACGATCAATCTTACTTCTTGGGTTGCGAATATAATCTCCAGCATACCTCGCTAACCTTGTAAAGTTAGCCTCATACTTTGTGACATTATCATCCTCCTTTTGTCTCAGACTCAGAAATTGCCTTTCCATATCTGCTCGATGGTCGCGAGGAAAGTATTTTTCTAAAAACAGATCTTTGAACTCCCTCCATTCCATGTTTGATACTTCATCATCTTCCTTCATGTTTTGAATCAATGACCACCATTGATCAGCATCTCCAGTGAGGCGGTAAACTGCCATGGTAACTTTTTCCCTTTCACTACTCCCCAAAGCCTGAAATATTTTCTCTAGGGAAAATATCAATTGCTCAGCTACTAAGGGATTTGTACTCCCATTGAACGTTGGTGGTTGTTGTCTCATGAATCGATCTAACATTGATCCTCCACGCTGCGGATCAGGGTGCTCCATACGGGTAAGGTTATTATTCATAACCTGAGTAAGTTGTCCCAGTACGGTGATTAGCTGATCAGCACCAGTTGCATCACCAGCCCCACTATAATTATCTTGAGCAGGAGGGAATCCCTACATGGAGTGTGTGCATTGATACGGTTTCCATTTCTTCCACTAGGCGCCATTTCTAAACAATGGCATAAACTAGATCAGTTTATGAATCGAAATACATAATCCCATACTTATAAAACACTTAACATAAATTGAACTATTTATGGATATAATCCATAATCATAAAAATGTTTTCTTTGAGGAAGTATATACTCATAAACCCTTCATAATGATTTGTAAAGATAGTGAGAGTTATCCTAAGCATATCCCCCGGGAGTGTCGTAACCAAGAGTGCAGCAAGGCCCGTTGTCGTGCACCAGTTCCCGTTCGAGTGTAGCTCAAAGCGGTGTTTTCGGGTTTTACCCCTAGGTACATCTGTGCCAGAGCTGCCTCTACCTGCTCGTATCCAGACAGGGATGTATTGCTCGGAAAACTCACAAAATCTCTACAATACCAAAATTGTAGGAAGTTCTTCTATACTAATCCTCAAAGTTCATCTTAGGTCTATGTGCTCTAATCAGAGTTTATCTAAATCTAGCTTCCAAGGTTTGTACTAAACTTCCTCTGATACCAACTGTAACGCCCCGACCCCAGCTACCCAGAGTCGGTGCATTACTTCGTAACATTGGCATGATCACAAGAAAGATCAAATCCCGAAAGACCGATTGGTTTAGTAGCCTTGGAAACACTAGATATAATCATAAAGTATTACATTACATTTCAAAGTGAAAAACTACTACAACAACAAAGTCTTCATATCCACACTATTAACCTCTCATAATATCCCTGCAAGTCATTTATAATTTACTTCTTCACTACCTGGGAAAAATAAAACATAGAAAAGGGGTGAGCTCAAATGCCCAGTAAGGATAACAATAAAGTGGAAACTTTCATAAATAAGAATAAACATTTAAGGCAATGTATAACTAAAACAAAATCCTTTTAAATACGAACTTTCAACATGGTATGGCATAAATAAAATGAAATAATGCCATTTACTTATTCACATGGATATTCTACTAAATGAATAATCACATGCAAAAATCAATAACCACTTTCATAATGTTGGAATGCATAATGCCAGACTATCATAACCACATAGCCAAGGCCTCGTGCCAAGACTACAAATAAGATTTTGTCAAGGCCTTGTGCCAAGACACTAGTTTGTCTCATGAGACCTACCGATGCATCGAGGATCTATAGCGGGCTCCACCCGTCACTTATTAAGTACAATGCATTCCCATATGAAAAGGTTTAAACATAACATAAACATTCGTATTAAAACTAGCATACGAAATGTCAATACTTTCACCATAAACTATGAATGGTATAAAAATAGCACATCCACAGTCAAACATATCACAAAACCTTCAATACAATATAGAAGTTTTGTATCATAATAAATCAACTTCAAATAATCTTAAAATCCATCAAAGGATGTTGACATAGATGAAATCAAAATTCTTTTTAAAGAAGTATCTCCTTTTATTTTGAAATCATTTAAGATCCATATAAAATAAAACATTTTCTTTGAAAATATTCTTATAAGCTTGTATGGAAAGCTTCGACGATTTTATAACGGCGGAAAATAACCGCACTCGCCGTATAAGTTAAAAAAACATTCTTACCTCAATTCTGTCGAAAAGGTTAAAAAAGACCTTGTTTTGAAAACGACGGAAAGATCCCTTTATAAACCTCTTATAAAAAGTCAAAAAAAGGTATAAATGACTTTAACCCATATTCTTGTAAATAGTAAAAATGTTTTGAAATACATTTTTAAGAAACATGGATGTGGATGATAAAGAGATCCCAGTAGATTATTACATATAAACAACCTCGGATAATGAAGAGATTGTGAAATAACCCTTACCTTGTACTTTTCCGTGGTTGGGGTAGGTTAACTCCCTATATAATGGTGAAATAATTGTTATTAAATTATACAAGAATCATATATATTAATATGATATCATATATGATCTTTTAACATTGATTTGTTAATAATATCATAGAATTATCGTCGTTTCGGGTGTTAACTTACTCATTTTCTTTATATGTTTTGTTACATAAGCCATGGTTGTTGTATATTATTCATATCCAGGATGATATCTAGTCCTTAACCATCATTTTTAAATCATTAAATGATAATTATACTTGAATGGATACGATGGAGAATGAATCTCATCGCGTTCGTGGAGACGGTAGTCCGTACGTACGCACGAACGCTACTACCATTTAATTTTTATTTTAAAAGAATCGAATCCAAATGATACATAGGTATATTACTATTCCAGTATAATATAATATTTTATATATGTTACTTAAGTTCATTAACACCATCCTTTATACGTTCCATGTGTGGTATGAACGAGTCATATCATTTTAAGGGGGCGGTAGTCCGCACTTCCTCAAATGAAATTATCGTATGTATATACAACATGAAACGAATAATGGAATGAAATAGAATGGAATTACAGAAGCTTATATATAAAATATATATCATTAATATCATATTTAATTACAGTGCCATCATAATGGCCACCATGAGAGGTGGTAAGATGTATTTGAACAATCATCGTTTCGTGAGGCGTTAGTTTTCCATCCACAGAAACATTATGTTCATCATCCATTAGATGGAGTTGTGTGTATGTGTAGTTTGAATCCTTCTTATAACAACATCCTAGTATATTGAGGATACTGGTGTTGTTACAAAAGAAAGGAAATAAAAAGATTTTGGGGGTTGGAGAAGCAAAATAAATGAAAATACTTTAAGAGAAATTGTTACCTTTAATTTAGGTAACTCACTTTGGTTGGAACCAAAGGACTTCTTGAAATGCTTTCTTCCTAAGGGGAAGCTTCAAGGAGGAGGAGAGGGATGTGGGGAGCTTAGTTGGGCAGAGTTTGGACGAGCCAAGTGGCTTGAGAGGTGTGAGGAAAAGAGAAGGAGGAGTGCCCTTTTATAAGAGGGGTGAGGGGCACCTTTGGAAAAGCTAGAAATATTAATTTATAATAAATTCATATTCGGTTTCTAATGGCTCCAAAGTTGAATATTCAAATGTTAAGGTGGGGATAGGTCGAAAACCACTCAACCAATAGAAATTAGACAGGTTTGGGTACTTATATTAACCTTATCTTTAAGTATTAACTCTAAGTTAATTAGTTTCACTTTTACAATGTCTCTTTGTATTTTTATATAATTTTGTTAATAAACTTACTATATACATCCAAGCGACCCCCAAGTGGTCCATTAATGATTAACCTATCATAATATAAGTCTCTTGGCCGAACCTTAGATTTTTAGGAATTTAATATCAATTAATAATATAATATTTGTTTTAAGAACTCTTTTATGTCAATTTTGACACTATTCAATAGTTGATTTTTGTGAAAATCATAATAGATTGATTACTTCGAACAAAGTCCATTAAATCAATCCTAATATATCATATTAGCCTAGAAAATTAGTTTAATTCATTAAAAGTTTCATATTATATTTATTTGGGTATTTATAATATCAATTATTTTAATTTTTCACTATTATAGTAATTACTGCATCATCATTGTGTCATAAATAAAATAAATTATATAATGTCTAAAAATTATAAATAAAATATCATTATGTAGGAAATCTTTTTAGCTTTCTAATGAATATTTATAATCGAAAATCCAACATGTATAACCCTATGTAAAAATTGTTCTTCTAAAAGATGTAATCTTATGCCATTTTTATTTTTATTTTAACTTTATTAATATAATGTGTCATTATCACTTACAAGTGGCTCCAAGGGGTCCCCAAATTGACCCAAGGATTCCCATGGTCGGGTATGTGTACACCAATAAGGTTAGGACACGTTTTAGGGTAATTTTGTATTATTATAATATTATTTTTTTAAACCCTTATTTACCGGATTTACCCTTTAACCATGGTAAATAAAATATTTACCGCAGTAATTATTCAAATTGTCTAAAAATAAAAGTTACCTATTTACACAATTTAAACATCCTGATTCCAAATATGGAATCCATTTTCCTAAATTCAAAACACAGAAGTGGCAGAAATTAATTTAAAATTAATTCCCGCTGTCAAAACAAAAAGCGTGTTTTTAAGAGATAATAACTATCAAAAGATTGACACTTGTTTATGTTCGGTTTAATTGTATAATTATGTCCAATGACCAACATTATATTAAATGGTAAAAATATATTATAAATATACTTTTAAACCACTCAAATTAATAATTTATCACTATTAATTATTTTGATTAAAAAAGTTGTTTTTAATTAAAATTTAGTAATTTTCACTATTCATCAAAATATAAAAGTTATCCGAAAAGTACCAAAATTTCACCCTAGGATAATTTCAATATTCTGAATCCAAAAATGAAGTCCATTTTGAAATATAAAAAATATATGATTTCAAAAAGTAGGTATTACTATTTACAATGGCTAGTTTAATTAGTTGTGGTGTGTGTTAGAACTCGAGGTTGCGTACAACACACGCTATCGCATTATTCGAAGGGAAACGTACCGTGGAAGCTTGGGGTGTTACACCCCACACCTTGACAGCCCTCCCAGACCCCTTGGACACCCCCCCGACCCCTGGACACCCCCCCCCCCCCCCCCGAGCCCTTGGATAGCCCCAAACACCCCTTGGACAACCCTCCCATATCCCTTGGACACCCCCCACACCTTGGACACCCCCACCCCTTGGACAGCCCCCCCACCCTCATTTACACCCAACCGGCCCCTTGGACAGAACTCCCAGACACCTTGGACACCACTCCCATATCCCTTGGACACCCCCCACCCCTTGGACACCCCCACCCCTTCGACAGCCCCCCACCCTCATTTACACCCCCCGAACACTAGGACAGCCCCAAACACCGCTTGGAAAACACTCCCATATCCCTTGGACACCCCCACCCCTTGGACACCCCCACCCCTTGGACAGCCCCCCCCCCCCACCCCCTGGACACCCCCCCGACCCCTTGGAAACCCCCCCTACTCCTTGGAAACCCCCCATCCCCTTGGACAGCCCCAAACACCCCTTGGACACTCCTCCTATATCCCTTGGACACCCCCCCACCACTTGGACACCCCCCACCCCTTGGACAGCCCCCCCCCCCACCCTCATTTACACCCAACCGACTCCTTGGACGGCCCCAAACACACCTTGGACACCCCTCCCATATCCCTTGGACACCCCCCAAACACCCACCCACCCACCCCCTTGGAACCTCTCCCCCCATACCAAAATCCAGACCAGAAAAACCATCAACAGTAGACCAAAACAAGAAGTAGAGAAAAATTAAACATCCACTTCTATAACATTCAAAACTTACACTGTCAACTTCAAAAAAAACTAAATCCAACCTAAACGACTACGAAATACACAATTACATTGACAATATTCAAAATTACATTTTACATTACAAACAACTAAAAGTCAATCAAACCTGTAAAATAATTTGACCACTCCACTTGTAAGTGTTTGATATCTTCAGCAGTAAAGGGTTGAGGGTCATCAAAAATCTACAAAGGAAAAGGATAGTAGTCAACGTGTATAATGAATAAATCAAATTGAAATATTATGAGAATGAGGAAATCTTACCAGGTCAAAACTCAGAACTGTCCCAGTTGTTATTATTTCATACATAAATCTTAACATGTAATATCCGCATTCGATGATGCCTTGTTGCTCATGACATTTCCGTTTGAATGAGTGTAAATTCAATATATTATTTTTATGTAATAAATCAAAATGTACAAATTATAAATGGATATTTACCTTCGCATGTACATATTTGATCTTGAAATTCCTTTTCTTTGCGCTTTTTCGAAAGTGGACCCATGCCCTGTTAGAAAATAATACGAATGGGGTAAATTTAAAATTCATTATAATATATAAAACTATTGTGAAATTGAAACTTAAGTTTCTAATATATTCTTAAAACTTTCTCGCACATCATCATGGAGAGAGCATATCCAATATAGTGTTTTCTCCCTAGGGAAAAAAACCCCTAACATCCAATGATCCCTGATAAAAGGAAATTTAACGTTAGTGGTTTTTTATGTTATAAGATAATTAACTCTTTGAGAGGGATGTGTTTCATACCTCTCACAAAAAGGCATCATTCAACACTGTGTGATTACATTCTTTTCAAATCTATCAGCAATATAATGCATTCTTTGTTCCTCATCCAATGCACATGCTTCAGGGGAAATCAATTGTGGGTCCACGAATCCATATACATCTGTCAGCTCATTCCTCTCACAAATTTTATACAGATACCTAATACAAAGCAGACATAAGTATACATTTTTAATAAATATAATGCAAGGAAAAGGTGTTAAGACTTACATGATAAAAATTTTCACCACGTTGATGCCCAACTTATCTCCAGTGACAAACTCCATTATATCAGTTTTCATAATCCCCACACTTAGTTCACGTCAACAGACATGAGCTTCCATTGTAAAGTCATAATGATCCGCCAACAAATTTGAATATCTTGACAATTTGTCAAGACTGCTAGTATCTGCATATGATGTCATAGCTATCTGTCTTTGTTGTTGTCTATACAGTATTTCTTTACCTTTGAAGTATTCCTGTAAAAATAAATTGAAAAATATATTATTTTTTAAATGATAAAACATTAATAAAAATATAAAATAAAAGATATAACATCCATACCTCTATGGTAATGAGTCGAAGAAGTCTGGATGACCAAAGTAAAAAATGGCCGATACTATGTCCAACTATCGTCACATCATCTGTAGGTAATGGTATCCGAGCTGATCTATCTACAATATCATGTACAGTGACCCTCTGATTCTCTACCTCTAACTGCTGATGATGAACTGTATCTCCTATACAATATACCATCCCATATGCAACTATATGATGTTGAGGATCATCAACATACAACTCACAATAAGTAGGTAGCTGCGGCGGAGGAGGAGGATCAAAAATGGGGTCCGCAGGCTGAGGTGGGGGAGTGGGAGCTACTGGGAGAGGTGGAGTGGGAGCTGCACCCTGAAATTGTCTTTGCAAGTCTGCAAACATAATCTGCACCGATGCTCTAATATTGTCCTCCATTGTCTCATTAATATTATGGACTTCAGCCTCCAAGGATTCTATTTTTTTATAAACTCCGTCAACGATAGAAGTTGAGGAACGTGGCAACACTTTTCTTACCGATACACCTGCCGGATATCCCCTTACACGGCCAGGATGTTCGGGCTTTCCCAATGCCACAGATAAAATATCTTCCCTCCCAGATGGTGTAAATGTCCCCTGTGAACTCTGCTCCTCAAGAGAGTCCTGTAATAATTAATTGAACATTTCTATAATGATTGGAAATATATGACGAAAATAGTAAACTTAAATAAATAAAATAGATATCTTACAATCCTCTCAACTACGAGTCTCGATTCTTTCGAAAGATATTGTCCTTTTTTGCCCTTCCGAGCTCTTTTCCATTTTTCATGTCTAGATGGAGGGGATGGAGGGGCCACCTCTCCAGAGCTTGAAGACTCAGCTCTTAGTTGTTGAAATATTTCTTCCATCATTTGTTCTTCTAATAATGCATACCCTCCCCGAGATAAACTATGAGGGTATACATTTTTAGATTGGATCTCTTGATGAGCTTTCCTTGTTTGCTATAAATTAAGAATAAGTAATCATTAACAAAACAATAATAAGATCATTTATATAAGAAATCTTATAAAAGTTTACATTGCCCTTACCAAAAATGATTCTTTTCTTCTACTTTCAAAAAATTGTCTCCATGTGTCTTCATCTATAAAAGGATATATACGACATGGATTCTCACGACTCCTATGACCATAAATGAAATCAGATGAGAGGGTTGATTTGAAATCCCTCCATCTCCTAGCAGCCAACGATAAGCATTTCTTCCTGACTCCTCCAGTGTCTGGAATATCAAATGTCATCTGATAAAAAAGCGGTTAAAAATATTATATATACTAGAAACATTTAAAGAACAGTCAAACAATAGCAAAAGATCTTACCAAAATGGTCTCCCACAGCTGAGAAATTATCGCCTTATCCACACTTCTCCAATCATCATAGAGAATGCTTACTTTTCTCTTAGCCTGAGTTGCTACAAAACCCTTAAAATCTTTAGAATTTGGACCTCTAGGAAGATCATCATCATCAAACTCCACGACTATCCTCTCCTCCTTCGTACGGGCAAGTGATAATTTTGGTAAACGTGTGTACCCACGCTTACCAACCTTTGAACTCTTTTTCGTAATAGGAGCATGTGAATGTTCCTCCCCAGATGTATGACCAATATGCTCATCTCTAGAATCATGTGGCTGATCAACTGATTTATCTGTCATTTTCCTTCAAATCAAAAAAACAAACATTAGTTCACAAATATAGAAATTCAAATATTGTAATACTACTTAATCAGAAAATAGAAAAGTGTACTAAATTACATAATACTAAACATTGCTAATATGGTAAGCATGTTAAACAATGATAAACATGGTAAACACAGGCAAAAGGTTTCCAAGGAGTTGGCCCAAGAAAGCTGAAATGTGGACTCACTGAGTCCACCGGTTAGCCGGTGTGAGCACACCAGCCGGCCGGAGGAACCAGGCAGTAGACTTGCCCACTGCCTGGTGCCACCGGCCGGCCGCTGGCTCACCACCGGCCGGCCGGTGGACCAGACAGAGCCTTCCTGTCTGGCCCACCGGCTGACCACTGGATCACCACCGGCCGGCCGGTGGACCAGACAGAGAGCCTTCCTCTCTGTCTGGACCACCGGCCGACCGGTGCTCCACCACCGGCCAGTCGGTGTGCCCAGGACTTATCCTCTTTACGGTTTTTATTGTTTTATCGTTTTGGTTTGATAAATGTTTTAATAAGTAAAAAATTTACAATATCCAACATTATATGAAAAAACTAAATGTAAACAAGAAATAAACATGTGTTACCTGTAATTTTAGGAATGTACAGTTGGATTGTTTTCCCAAATTCCTTCGTCGTGATCGTTCCTTATGGCACAAACCATGTCTTCAACATACTCATCATTATGTTCTGTTAATATTTCCATGGAAGTAGGGATCTCACATAAATCAGCATCTTCATCAAATTCATCCTCACCAATATATTGTTTTTTCCCTTGTAAAACAACAGCCCACTGCATATCTGATTGATCTACTACATAGAAAATTTGTTTGGCATGTGTTTCCATTATAAAAGAATCAGTTGTGTCTTCCAATCTATTCAGATTAACAAGTGTCATTCCAAATTCATCGTGTCTGACACTGTTGTTACCGATAAACCATTTACAGTTAAAATCAGGAACTTTAATTTTAAAGTAATCAGCCTCCCATATGTCTTCAATCACTCCATAATATGCACTTGATGCCGAAATTGGGTTTCTGTCCTTAGCACTCGAAAAATGCATTGCTTCTGCAAACACCAATACACCACTATTCTGAACTGCACTTCTGTTGTCCTGAGCTTTCGTATGAAATGTATAGCCATTAATGTCATAAGCGGACCATGTTATCACATTTAAAGATGGACCACCCACTATCCATTTTAATGTCTCTGATACATCTTCTCTACCAAGCAAGGTCTTTTTAAAACATGGCAAAAAAGTTTTGTTGTGCTCATTCAAAATCCACATTTCTTTATTCTTTGGATGACATTGTTTCAACTCATTAATATGCAATGTGATATACGGTTGAACATCAGCTATGTTATTCAAGATGTATGATTCTAACTTCTTCATATGTTCAGCTGACAGTGATTTGACTTTCAAGCCAGGAATCCCCTTTCCCTCATTATTAACCCGTTCATGGTGAGATGGAGGCAAACCTATGTGTTGCGCCGTAGCCAAGTAGCTCGTACAAAACTCTGCTACCTCCTCAGAAATATACTTTTCAATAATGGAGGCTTCAGGTCGATATGGATTTTTAACATATCCCTTTAATATTTTCATATACCTTTCAAAAGGATACATCCAACGAAGATATACAGGTCCACAAAGCTTTATTTCTCAAACCAGATGAATCATTAAATGCACCATCATATCAAAAAAAGTTGGAGGAAAATACATTTCCAAATGACAAAGTATAAAAATTGCATCCTTTTCCAAAATGTTCAAAGCATTCACATCAATCACCTTGTTACAAATTGAATTGAAAAAATAACACAACCTCATTATAGTCTTTCTGACACGGATGGGCAATATTCCACGCAGTGCAACTGGTAGAATTTGTTGCATCATGACGTGACAATCATGTGATTTCATACCTATCAACTTCAAGTCTTTCAATGAGACAAAATTTTTTACATTTGAAGAATAACCTTGAGGCACTTTGATATCATGAAGACATTGACAAAAGCTACTTTTCTCCCTCTTCGATAATGTATGACAAGCCGGGGGAAGAAATGTTCGTCTTCCTTTAGGAATGGGAGCTAACTCCAAACGTATTCCCATTGATAGTAGGTCTAACCTTGCATTCAACCCATCTTTTGTCTTTCCTTTAATATCTAGCAATGTTCCGATCAAAGAATCATAGATATTCTTCTCCACGTGCATGAAATCAATATTATGTTTGACTTCATGATACCTCCAATATGGTAGCTCAAAAAATATTGACCTTTTCTTCCAAATATGTCTATCATTACCAGATTTTTGTGTCTTTCCCAATTTCACATCAAGGTTTTTCACCCTCTCAAAATACAAATCTGGGGATAAAGGTTTTTGAGCAGTATCAAATTCTTGTGAGCCATTGAATGCCTTTTTTAGTCTTCTATAAGGGTGATCCATAGGAAAAAACTTTCGATGACCCATGTACACTGTTTTCCTCCCATGATGCAATTGACAATATGACGTCTGTTGTTCGCAAATTGGACATGCTTTATGCCCTTTAACACTGTATCCAGACAAATTTCCATATGCTGGGAAGTCATTTATAGTGAATAGAAGCACTGCATGCAGTTGAAAATATTCCATTTTATAAGAATCATACACCCTAATACCATCAACCCATAACAGTTTCAAATCATCAATCAGCGGTGACAAGTATACATCAATATCATTGCCGGGTTGCTTTGGACCAGAGATCATGATACTCAACATGACATATTTGCGCTTCATACAAACTTCAGGAGAGAGGTTGTAAATTACCAATAAAACAGGCCATGAACTATGTGTGCTACTGAGGGTTCGGTATGGATTCATTCCATCTGTGCACAAGCCTAGTCTCAGATTTCTCATTTCATTTACAAATGTAGGGTACTGGGCATCAATTTTCTTCCATTGTGGACAATCAGCTGGATGACGTATTTTTCCATCACATACCCGCTCATCAGCATGCCATCTTAACCTTTTTGCATCATGTGAATTAGCAAATAAACGTTTGAAACGATGAATTATAGAAAGATACCAAAATACCTTTTAAGGGAGCTTTGTAATCTCTACATCAGCTTGTGATTTTTCTTTCACCTTATACCGTGATGTCCCACATTTAGGACACTCTTTCAGAAATTCATATTCCTTCCTATATATAATGCAGTCATTCGGACAGGCATGTATTTTCCTGTATCCCAATCCCATCGGGCATAATATTTTTTTGGCCTTATAATGTGAATCTGGAAGATCGTTATCTTTTGGAAGAATGTCTTTCATCAATTGTAGCAGCTCTGTAAAACTTCTGTCACTCCATCCATGCTTCGCCTTCAGGTTAATCAATCTTAACACCGCCGACAAAACCGTAAAATCTGTACAACCAGGATATAATTGTTTTTCGGCATCAGCATATAGACGTGCAACTGTCGGTTCTATCTCAATTTGTTCTGCTACAATATCGCGAATCATTTCTTCAATTCCATCGGAGTTACCATCTTGCGATTCATTATCATCAGTGACATTCTGTCCAGTTTCGCCATGCCAAATCCAAGGGTTGTAACTCGGATTGAAACCATGACAAATCAGATGATCTTTTATCTCTCTACTTATCAACTTCTTCATATTCAGACATTTCAGGCATGGACAGAACAAAATGTCACTACTTGGAACATTTCGTTTAGAAAATTCCAAAAAGGCATCAACACCTTCCTCATATTCATTGCTCATTCGATGTGCCGTAATCCAACTTCGACTCATTATTACCTATAACAAATAGCAAAAAAAATATATTTTTTAGATAAGACAAATATATGTTTATATGAAAAAAATCATAATTTGAATGTAAACAATTTTGAAATATAAAACAAATCAATGTGTTTAAAAAAATATGCTTGAATATTATTTTTTAAACAAAATATAGTAAGATATAACACCCCCCCTGGACACCACCCCCACCCCATACCCCCTTGGACACCCCCCTGGACACCCCCCAACACCCACCCACACCCTTGGACAGCCCCCCACACCCACCCACCCCCTTGTAAACCCCCCTGGACACCCCCGACCCCTCTGGACAGCCCCCCGCCCCTCCTGGAAACCACCCCCACCCCCTACCCCCTTGGACACCCCCCTGGACATCCCCCAACCCTCTGGACAGCCCCCCCCCACCCACCCGGACAACCCCAAATACCCTCTGGAGAGGCCTCCACCCACTTGGACAGCCCCCCACACCCATCCAACCCCTTGGACACCCCCCCTGGACACCCCACCGACCCCTCTGGACAGGCCGCCACCCCCATGGATAGCCCCCCACACCCACCCATCCCCTTGGACACCACCCTGGACACCCCCCGACCCCTCTGAACAGCCCCCGACCCCTCTAGAAAGCACCCCCACCCTCCTGGACACAACCCCCCACCCCCGACCTGCTTGGACACCCCCCTGGACACCCCCAACCCTCTGGACAGCCCCACCACCCCTCCTAAACACCACCCCCACCCCCTACCCCCCTTGGACACCCCCATGGACACCCCCCAACACCCCCCAACACCCACCCACCCGGATAACCCCAAATACCCTCTGGAGAGGCTGCCACCCACTTGGACAACCCCCCACACCCACCCACACCCTTGGACACCCCCCCTGGACACCCCACCGACCCCTATGGAGAGGCTGCCACCCCCTTGGACAGCCCCCCCACACCCACCCATCCCCTTGGACACCACCCTGGACACCCCCGACCCCTCTGGACAGCCCCCGACCCCTCTAGAAAGCACCCCCACCCCTCCTGGACCCAACCCCCCACCCCCGACCTGCTTGGACACCCCCCAACCCTCTGGACAGCCCCCCACCCCTCCTAAACACCACCCCCACCACCTACCCCCCTTGGCCACCCCCCTATACACCCCCCAACACCCACCCACACCCTTGGACATCCCCCCACACCCACCCACCCCCTTGTAAACCCCCCTAGACACCCCCCGACCCCTCTGGACAGCCCCCCGCCCCTCCTGGACACCACCCCCCACCCCCTACCCCCTTGGACACCCCCTGGACATCCCCCAACCCTCTGGACAGCCCCCCCCCCCCCACCCACCCGGACAACCCCAAATACCCTCTGGAGAGGCCGCCACCCACTCGGACAGCCCCCCACACCCATCCAACCCCTTGGACACCCCCCTGGACACCCCACCGACCCCTCTGGACAGGCCGCCACCGCCTTGGACAGCACCCCACACCCACCCATCCCCTTGGACACCATCCTGGACACCCCCCGACCCCTCTGGACAGCCCCCGACCCCTCTAGAAAGCACCCCCACCCCTCCTGGACACAACCCCCCACCCCCGACCTGCTTGGACACCCCCCTGGACACCACCAACCCTCTGGACAGCCCCCCACCCCTCCTAAACACCACCCCCACCCCCTACCCCCCTTGGAAACCCCCCTGGACACCCCCCAACACCCACCCACACCCTTGGACAGCCCCCCACACCCACCCACCCCCTTGTAAACCCCCCGGGACACGCCCCAACCCTCTCGGGGATTTATAGAAAATGATGAAAAATTAGTGAAATCATAAAATTAGTCAATATTGCAAGTCAAACTAATAGATCTAGGGATGATAAATAAGATTATGGTGCCAAAACGAGTTAAAAGGGTTCGCAATCGAAGAATCTTAGCTAGTTTCAACAAAAAAATCACAACACATATATATATACTATCCGCGAAAAAAAACGAACGAGTGGGAGGATTACATGAGCGCTGCGAGTTTAGATGATTGATCCGAGGAGATTAAATATGAGAAACGATGATCGCAAAACGAATCTAAACCCACGAAATGGACGAGCTGATTCGGGTTTACGCGCGAGAGAGACGAGTCGCGACAGTCGAAGGTAAACTCGCGAATGACAATCCACGGGTCTGGGTAAATTTTTAAATGAGTTATCACGTCGGTTATTCAATAACCGACGTGATAATTTTTTTAAAAACATTTATAACGTCGGTTATTTCAATAACCGACGTAAAAACCTTCCTCCGATTCTTTTTTGACGTCGGTTATTTTATAACCGACGTTATAAAGGGCTCAAAATCCGCATTTTATTACGTCGGTTATTCCATAACCGACGTCAAAAACATCTACGGATTCTTTTTTTACGTCGGTTATTGAATAATCGACGTAAAAAATGCCCCCGCTTCTGTTTTTTACGGCGGTTAATGTATAACCGACGTAAAAAACAAAGCCGCGCGATTAATCACGTCAGTTATAAAAATAACCGACGTTAAAGGTGTACTAAACAGAGGTTTTTACGTCGGTTATTTAATAACCGACGTAAAAAACCTCGTTTTACATATTATGACGTCGGTTTTATATAACCGACGTAAAAAATGGCGACGTAAAAAACGTTTTCTGCACTAGTGTAGATAACATCCCAATGTCTCTCACTTTCATTTTCCTCTCATTCATCTGTATTTTGATGGAAAATATCCTTTTTTCACTAGATATGAACATATTTGTTGATATTTAGAACTACGATTGTAGATATATATCTATTTTGATTATATAATTATATATATTGATCATGGTTTGGAGAATTAGATCTGGAACTCAAATATACATGATTGAGCTGCTCAAATATTAGAGATTTATATTAAGCAAATGACTACAAATAAATTTATGTAATTGGTTTAAAATATAATTCACATTGTCATTGACATGATACATATTTGAAAAATTGATTAATTTCTAGAATCTTCTTAGAAATTGATTATCATAAATTTGGTTATTTATGATGACCAAATTATTTATTTAGAGCATTATTGAAAATTATTAGTTAAGTATCTAATAGCGACTCTGTGGGAATTCCCTGTTAGATAAATAATTTGAGAAATTAGTTATTGGATTTGAATTTTTAATCTATATAATGGATTAGTAGAACAATTATATGATATCAAATTGGTTAAATAGAAATTTTTAATAGTTAATTAACTATTTATTATGATATTATGATCATGGTAATTAATTTTGGAATTAATAATGATGAGTTGAGAATTACAATGTGATAATTAATTAAAGAAAATTAATTTATGGGAAATGTATTGAGACATTGATTAATGAATTAATTTATTTAATTATTGATGATTGAAATTTTTAGTTAATTGTTGAGTTAACAAATGGATTTGTTTTATTTAACTTATTATTGAATTAGTAATGGGATTTATATGGATAGTTAACAATGAATTGATTATGTATGAATGAATGGGATCATTGTGTAACAAAATTGAGAATTAAAAATAGAAAAATTATCATCAAACTTATGCGTAATAGAATGGGAAAATTGTCATTCTAATGAGAAGTACGCAAGGTATCATGGTTATTATAGTTATGAGTAAGAGAATGGAAACATATACATTCTATTGAGGAGAATTTATGGTAAATTGGTCCTCATACTTAAATTTCTAATATTTTTAACATTGGAAATGTGTATTATAAATGTGAAATTAAAGAATATATATAATTTAACTCTGAGTTATGGCCTCACATGAAAATATTTCGAACATCGACATGAGTCATATAAGGTATTGAGATGTCATAGAACCATTGAATAATTTGACCACTGCTAAAACCCATGTATTATGATATAATATTACCTATAGAACACATCAGTATCTGACATGAGACGAATCTATTATTAGGGTAGATTTCTCCTTGAGATCCATAGAATTAATGTAGTTAGAAAAGAATAAATGATAATGTAATAACATGTAATTTATCAATTGTGGTTATTTATTATAGAACTACATACACTATCCTTCGAATGGAATTTTTTAGACAATATTGGTGATAGCTTAGTGAGTGGTACTCACACCCTAATTGGGTTTCCTGATCGATACCGGAATAGATTATAGTTTTACATGACATGATAAGGGAATGTGCCCTCAGATGGATTGATAATTCTTGATGGAGCTTGGATATTGGGACATGACATGGTTTGGAACCCTCTAGTGGAGTCGTAGTGTCTTTACATTCAGTTTCATTAATGAAAAATGAAACTTATATTATCATATATTGTTTTCCATTTCATCTGAGTATTGTATTTACTATTTTTTATATTGTAACCTGATTATTGTTCTTGTTATATATGCTTATGAATTTATTTATTTATTTCCAATATAGTTTTACTCTGATAAATTATGGTATAGTCACCCCATGAAAGTATTACCAGACCCTCGCTACTTTTCTGCATCCTCTAGTGTATGGGTATGTTCTCTTATGGAAATGTAGCAAATCATATTGGGACATCGTTCGATTATTCAAGAGATGGGTTGTTACATATTATTTTTCATTAATAACTCATAAAAAATGTGTTATGATAAATTCGTGACTGACATTTATATCATGAGTACGTAAATTATTATTTCATTCCCAAAAGTTTGTTATGAAAATGGAAAACATTCTTCTTGGGTTTCCATGAATTTAAAATAATTTAAATAATTTACATTAATTTTTTATCCATTACTGGGCTCTTTGGGTTCATCTAGTCTTATAATTTTTTCCAATGGAAATAATAATGAGTGGGAACTATAATGAACTCTTTTTCTGAATAATGTTTGTTATCCAAGACTAAATAAATACTATAATTAATGTCAAAATATTTTGAACATTTTAATACCGTTATTAAACAAAACTAATTTAGTGGATGTGTGAACTTTTGATATATATGTGTTATCTTTAATTCTATAAAACTCTAAATTGAAATGATAATTAAATATATTAAGGTTAATCTCCAACTATAAATAATATATTTATGGATTAATTATGTTTTAAGGGGTTATAGTTTTTATTCACTAAATGTATTGGTGACTAATAGTTGTTATGGTGATTTATATGAGGATACACTTAAGATTTTAAGTTCCATCATTGGTTAATAATTATAAGATTAACCATAATTTTAATGGAATGAATAACAATTTGTATATTTTTTATTATGAGACATTAAGTTTATTGATAATTTTTTAATATATTTATTAGAGTAAAACTAATGAGATTAATATATTTATTAATATAAATGATATTTGTGTAGTAATGAATTTATATTATATAGATATCTGTTTAATAGTATTAGTAACCATTCAGGTTAATATAATCACTGACATTGTGGTAATTATGGTCATTTGGGATAAAATAGTTAAAAAATAAATACAATATAAGTATAATCATATAGATTGACATGTGATTGAAGACGTATATGGTTAATAATTGATTAATTCTATTTTTGAATAATTATGATATTTTGCGAACATTATATGATTATGATAATAAGAAAAAAAATTCTCTATCTTGGGATTTTATTCATAGAAAAAACATTATATTATATTTTTGGAAGAATATATTATTTTTTTTGTGTCTTAATAAAGAATATTGTTCTTATAGAGAATATATAATATGAAATTATTATTGATCAATATTATTTATTGACTAATGCTATATTAATATTGGTGGATTATGGATTCAAATCATTATGATCTTTGGGTTTTCAACATGGTCCAAAATTATATTATGATTTTATGGTTTATTTATTTATGCAACGATTTATGTAGGGAATTATGAGTAATTGTTAATAAAATCAATATTTCTATTTTATTTATTCATATTAGGTTTTATTTGTATTGGATATTATATTATAATATCTTGTGCAGAAAATTTTGAATTTTTAAGTTTCTATAATGAATTAAAAATCATATTAACCATTTCTGTATCATATAATCCATTATTATAGTTTTGTTTTGCATCAAACATAAAAACATTATCATGAATATCCATTTATGGGAGTAAGAGATTATATTGATGTGATAAAATATATCTTTGTACAAATGAAGGTATAAATCATTCTTATCAAATAAAAAAAATAAAATAAGTATATTTTCATGTTATATCTTCTCTGATGATTAATTAATATCTCAATGATAGAAAAAAATCATTGAAATGGAAATTCTATCATTTTATGGTCACTTCTGAAGAATTTATTATTTTTTTATCTTTTCGTGAAAGATTATAATTATCCCTTAAATAGAAATTCATTAAATTTTTTTTCACTTTCCTACAATGTTCTCTTTTTTTAGGAACAAAGTTTGGGGTTATTTTATGTGACCTTCCAATTTTTTTTTTCTTATTTATAAATATATATTTTGTGACCCATTTAGGTCAAATGGTATTTCAAAAAACATATTCATAAATATTATAACATTATTTTACTATCATATTTATATGATTTATCATTCAAATAATGGAATATGTTTTATTGTTTTAAACCATTTTCTCTATGAAAATATAATAAAATGGGGTGGAAATCTTTCTATGGGTGTAGAATTTCACACAACAATTTTTTATATATTTTTTCAGTAAAAAATATATATTATCCTGTGGAATACCCAAAAAATTTGTTAAAAGAGAAACTGTATACTATTATATAAATATGTCTACAATAACCAATTTGTTGGTAAAAATTTTATGGGTTAGAAATTACATATTAGAAAATATATATAGAAATTGTTTCATTAATAGGTTGAATAATGTATCATAAATTGATTATAAATATCTTTAAAATAATTTAAATATTTTTCTTATCGGTAGAATATATATTTCTATTAAATCTCCTTTTCCTAAGTAATGTATTTAAACCATAATAGATTAAATTAATAATAATTTTCCAATTATTCTTATGAAATTAGATGATAATATAAAAAAATGAAATAAAATTCAAATAATTTTTTATTAATATATAGGAATGATTTTAAAGTCATTATATTATTGGAAAACACTGTTCCATACACAATTGTTTTTATTTTATTTTATGCATAGAAATTATGTTTTAAAATTAATATTATAGAAATTTTATATCAAAATATTCAAAAAAATATATGAAGCTATAGTATTATTATTATCAACTGATGGAATTTTTAGATTTTTTTAATTAATTATTTTCGTTGAATATTGGAAAATGTATTTTTTTTTTAAAATAATCTTTTATAAATAAATAAAGTAATTTAAATTTTTTTATTTAACTTATATTTTTTTAAATTAAAATATAGCCCATCTAATAAAACATAATATAATTAATTTATAAGATTTATAATTATACTATGTTTGGATAAAAAATTATATTTATTCTTAAAAACATTTTTCTATATACATATTTTCATTTTGTTTTGTGTAGTTATATTAAATTTAAATTTTACCAGTTTAAATAATATTCAAAATTATATTTTAATTTTGGAACTTTTAGGTTTAATTGGGTTTAATATTTAAATTTAAATTTTAGTCATAATGATTAATAACCATAGAACAAATATATCACCATGACAATGGGTAAACGATTTTAATAAATGAAAAAACTATCAGAAAATTTTATTGATTTAACTCATAATTTTCCATTATTTTATTTTCTTGTTTTAAATAAATGCTAACTATATTGCCTTTTAAAAATTTAATTTTTGGTTACATGACATTGACAATTTCACAGACTATATTTTAATATTTATAATATTTTTTCATATGGGTAAAATAAATATATGAAAGAATAATAATTACAATTATGAAGATGAATTTTTTTAATATTTTACTATTATTTACTATAGAAACTATAAATGTCATGAATGCTTAAGCAATGATGATTATGCACATGTGTAACTTATTAAAAAAATAATTATAAAAATTTAAAAAGTAAAATATTTTGGACTAATCATTTATTTTATTTTATTTCATGGATTCAAGTAATGTATTACTATTGGTGAAGTTCTTTTTATTCTCATTGAATTTTTATTTTGATTCTGCTAATGTCAATATTTGTGAATATTCAAAAACATTTTTTAAAATATTAATTATTCTTTAAAAATTTTATTTGGATTGTAATAATTTTTTTAGAAGAACTATATATACACAAGTGGATGGGAAATTTTCTATGATATTAGAAATTATTGAATTATTTGTATCTTTTAGTATTATAAAACACTTTTGTGAAACATAATTAGTAAAATGTTTTCCATAATGGTTACGATTAAATAAGTCAAACAATGTGTAAAAAATATTATTTAAAATTATACTTATTTATTTAAAAAAATATTTATATAAAATATTTATATATTATAAACCTTCTATTAGATTCCAAGAATGTTTTAATCCATTTTAAATAAGATAGATGCATATTATATATTTATTTTTCGTGAATTAACATGTTTTCTAGACACCTCTCTCACAAAAGGGAACCACACATCCTTTTTCCCTTACACATAATTATCAACTTATTACAACCTATAAATATAAATATAACAACATAGGGGTTTTATTCAATTCATAGAGCTTATGTTGATCCCATAAGACCCTTCGAAGAATAATTATGGTGTAAAAAAAGAGGATTTTTAAAGAAGATGTATAATGATTTTCATATTCTTTTGTTTTATTTATTATTCTACCTAATTCACTTCTATACTAACAACGATTATATGATATCAATAATTTAATCCATATACTAAATGATTTTAATTTTATGGATGAATAATTTTCAATATATTTTATATCTTAGGATAATTGAAGTAATAACTTGTGTGTACATAATGAGCATAACCAATACAATGTTATGTGTTAAATTATTCATCACCCTGACATAAGGTTTGTAATTATGATGAATTTAATAAATATATATGATATTCAAGAAAAAAATTATTTTTTTGAAAATATAATATATTACTTTTCTTCTTTCCCATCTATTAATAGGAAAATGATTACACCAGTCATGCATACTTAAGAACTATGACTTCTAGTAATTGCACTAATTAATCCAACATGCCTTCCGTTCATGGATGATTATAAAAATTATATTTAATTTATAAACTATAAAATTATTTAATAAATAATATTCTAGATTTGATTGGATAATAACATCATTTGACCACATTCAATCTGTTAAAGTATTTTTTTGATTATGAATTCAATGGCATCAACCTATCTAACATGAATGAAATTAAGTTTGTCACAATATAATATATGTTAATAAAAGTTTTTTATATTTTTACAATTCGATAATAAGACTATAAAATTTTATTATGTAACATAATATATATTATGGTTTTATTATTTCGAAATCAAAAAATGTACAAAGTGATTCAGACTCAATGTAAGGGGTTTCTCATCATAATTTTAATTCATTGAGACTTATAGAATATTCAACATAGGTTTTTATGTTATGTGGTTTATATGTAACCATATTTATTTTTTTATAATTCATTTACTAAAATTATTTTTTTATAATTAATCTAAAATTTCATATCATCGTTTTCTATTTTATTTTAAAGTTACTAATGTTATAAAATATTATCTTTTGAAACATTATTTAAAATTCTAATATCATAATATATTCCTCTGATAAATTTTTTATATAAAAATATTATTTAATATTCATTAAATATAATCAAAGGAAATTTTAAATTATCCATCTAACTTTTAAAATTTAATATACTAGCATATGATAATTATCTTAGAGTGAGTTGTTTTTATAATTTATATAAATAGAAAAAAATATTTAATATTAATTTTGTTATGAATAGATATTATTTTTTTCATATACATTAATCATTATAAATAATCCATTGTAATATTCAATACTTATTAAAGGAAGACACATTTGTTATTGATCTGGGACTATTTTATATACAAAATATTTTTAAAAATTTAGAGTATTTAATTTAATTAAATGAGATATTAAAAGTTGGTTTTATTATATGATGAAAATATATTTTTATGGTTTTGTGAAGATAATTGTTGGTTATAAAGACATTTGGATTTATATTTATTAAAAAATTATTATATTAGTAAATTTTTTAAAATTTATAACATCACAATTGGGAATTATTAATGATTTGACATATTAGTGAATGAAAACCCTTATAGGACTAAGTCCTTTATATAATGGGATGGAATATTAAATATCATCAATGTATTGGGTATAATTAAGAAGTTAACTGATGTATGTTACCCATAAGAGAATGTACACCATGTTAAATAAACTTATCAAATAATGATGTTTAGTTTTATATATTAATCCCAATAAAAATTTAGAAATATCATATTAGTTTATTCCATTATAAATTTATAATTCCACAGGATTTATAAATGGTTTTTATATTCTTGAAAATCGGATTTTTGGATTTTTTTGAAGGTTATATAATGGGTTTATTATTTAATGGATTATTTATGATCATATAATGTTTTATGATTTTATCATGTTTAATATTTCATTAATTGTGATATATCATTTCCGTTTTCATGAGATGTGTTATATAAAAAAATTATAATTTGATGATTATTTCATGAGTACACAAGTGACTATTTCAAGAAAAAAATTGATTTATATAAAATTAAATCTTCCATATGATATTACAAAAATTTCAAATATATTAAAGGGTTTCCATTTTTGAATTATATAATGATCATTTTCTACCGTCCTATGTTTTAAAATGTTACAAAAATTTCCCAAGTTTGAGTTGGAGGCATTTTATTGTATATATATAAATAAATGAAAATGGAATTTAAATAATGACATTCTTCATGAATGATAAAATATTATGAAATTAATAATATTATATTTTAAAAAAATTGATATTGAGATGATCATACAATAAGTTTATGAAAAATGATTCAATTATTTCATAGAATTGAATACATGAAAGGTCTATGAAATTTTCTGAAAGTGAAACATTAATTATACATCTTGTTATTTAGGTGTGTCTATGATAAAATTTGTTAGTACTCTAATAAGTGGAATGAATCTCAAAAAATTAGAGGTTATGAAGATTTAGAGGAATTTATTTTATGGTTTTCATGTAACATAATTGTTTAATAAATCTATTCTTATTCATAAGTTATATTAAAATTGTAAAAATATTCATAATATATATGATGAGAGTATATGTTTTTTAATTTTTTGGGAGGAAATTATGTGGTATAAACCTTTGGGGTTTAATGTGTTTTAGAAAAATTTAAGAATAAATCATTTTTTTATAAATGGAGAATGAAATTGGTAGTCAATTGAGTTAATATATTCATTGACGTTGAGTTAATTTTTTATAATTGTTATAAAAGGAGTATTACAATTATAAAACATATGTTTTATTATAAATAACCATGGGATTGGAAAATTATTTATTTACTATGTGAATATATCTATTTTTAATGAAGTTATTTATATTAGTAACATTAAATGATTAAAATAATAGAAATAATTTTTTTATTTTCTTATTTATATTTTAGGGGAAACGTTTTGTTAATTTTTTTTCGGAATATGTTATTTTTCCATGCTTTAAGGTGATTCTTATACTTATAAATAATACAATATATGAATTTATGAATAATTAATGTTGTTTTGAGATTAAGAATATGTTAATCTTGGAATAATATGTGATAAAATCCTTCTGATATTTTATTTTTGAACATGGGTGAGAATAATGTTATGTTTTTCAAGGTTATGTATATGTAAACTAATTGACGAGGGACATTTGGTGTTATTGTTGTGGCTAAATAAAATAACATAACATGATATTGTATGATTATTTCATCAAATCGGATATTATCTTATATTGTGCTAACCATTTTGGTTTTGGTTAATGTCTAAAAATAATTGGTATAAATAATTATCCTTTTGTGGATCATATGATCCATTAAAAGTTGATATGATTGATTCATTCAAAAGATGATCATCATCAATATTTATTGCTTTTATTAAGAGATGATATAACCAAATGATGGAAATTTTATTACAGAAATGAAATAGATCATGAAATTATTATTTCTCAAATTTCATATTCTGATAATAAAATAATCCCCAAACAATTTAAAATATTACCAAAAATGAAAATTTTATCCACTTATACTGACATGTGATAAATATTTAGTCATATGTCTACTAAAATTAGTGTAATGTCATATTTTAATTTAATATTCATTTTATGTACTTGTTTTCACTTCCCACTACTATTTCCCTTATTTAGGAACATATTAAGTGTTACTCAAAGTGATCTTAAAATTTTAATTTTCTCATTCCCAAAATAATTTTTAATTATAAATTTATAAGAAGTGGTATTTTGAAAAATTTATTTTTAAATGTTAAAAAGGAATTTCCTTTTATGATTTTATATTTTCTCTTCCCCTCCATTGAATTATTTTTTATTTCTTTAAATACTTTTTATCAAATAGAAGAAAAACTTGTCTGGTGGAAATTTATTAATGGGGGTAAAATGTAACCAAAAAATATTTTTGAATGTATTTTATTTAGATAATATAATATATAACATGTTATATACACAAAATCAAATCCAAAGGAACCATTATATAATATAATTTATATTTAATAATTATAACCATTCCATTGGTTTGGTGAGTATAAATATAAATAACTAGATTGTGATATATATATATATATATATAAATGATTTAATAATTTTAAGAAATTTTCATTTATTAAGGGATTATATAATGACATTAAATGATGATAATATATTTTATATATAAAGGATAATTTTTTTTATTTTCATTTTTATGTTCATAATGAATTTTGTTTAATGAATTATTAAACTAATAATAATTGGTAAATTTTTATAATTAAATGAGTTTATTATATATCATATAAGATTAATAAATTTCCATTTCATATTAGTTATTTAATAATTAATGGGGCTAATGTAAATTTAATCAATAAAAATATATTTTCTTCAAAATTGGTTTTTATTGCATTTTGTCTGTTGATATTATATTTATCTATTGAAATTATTATAAATTTTATTTGAAAATAACTGATAGAATTTTTGAAGTTATATTTTAAAATTTATCTTAGGGTGAATATTTGGTATTTTTCTAAAAGGATATAATTTTTGTGAACAATTGATATTTTCAATATTTTTTAAAAATCATTATAAAGATTCATTAAATGATGAAATTTAAAAGTATGATTTTATTTTATTTTTCATTATTAATGTATAATATGATCCCTTTCATTGAAAATAATCTATATAATTCCTTATGATTAATAATTATGTTTAAATAGGTATCAAATCATTTTTATTCTCAAATAAAAACTTTTCTACAAAATGCAACTCATTTCTTTTTTCACAAAAATATTAATATTAATTTATTTATCTTTAAAAAATAAATTATAATGAACTTGATTAATTTTTCGGAATCTGTTGGTTCAGAATCCTAAAATATTTCAATTTCAATTCTTTGTAATAAATATTAATAATTTTAACATTAAAAACTATTTTAAAGGGTAAATCATATCAATTACAGTTAAAACTATCAGATATGGTCTAAAAACATCAAAATATGTATAATTGTTTAATTAAACTTGTTTATTTTAACCACAAAAATCCATTATTATAATATCAATTTAGGTAACCTTTCCTCTAATTATGAAACTTATATTTTTTTATGGTATGGAAAATTATACAATTATATAAAATATGTTTTAATATATCTAATAAGTTTTAATCAATATTTAAATAATATCAATGACTATAAACAGATATTTTTATTATGAATAAATTATTTTTTAATAATAATATATATTTTAATTTTTATATGAACTTTATTATATATGAATTTTTATGGATTAGTGATGCATCTCTTTTTAAATAAGTAGAAAAATAAAATTTGTGATTTTAAAAAAGAAAAATTTACATATTTTTGTTATAATGTTTTTTTAGAAATTTCAAGGTATCATATAATATTTATGTTATGTTTCAGTATTTTTTATTCTAATTTCATTGTAATCATGATTTCTTTAATGTAATGATATATAAATTGTCATAAAAGAGATTAAATGGTATTTAATGATTGTATATTGTTTTTAAATTTTTATCAATGTATAAAAAATAAATTATTCCCCTGTGTGATATGAAAATTATCTAGTATGCTTTTAATGGTCCATGATGTTTCCACATTTCATATATAATATTACCTTAATGAATCATAAAGCGTCAAAATTCTTTTATAGTGGTTAAGGAACAACAGTATTATCAAGAGGAAAAATGAAAATATATGTTTTAAATTGACAACTAAAAATGTATAAAATTGGTTTTATGATTATATCTATTTTCATAATTACCATGTATTCTATTATAATACTTATTTAAAAAATTATAAATGATATATATAAATAATAAATTTTATTATTTCTAGTGTTCATATGTTTTCCTCCCACCTCACTTATATATAATGGAACAACCTCTCTTCACATACCCACATGTTACTAGCCAATTAGTTTTTACATTATATGAAAAAATACGTACTTATATTATATATAAATATATATATTTTTCCCTAATATCATACTACGATGTATTATGGTGTAAGAAAAAGGATTCTTTTTAATGAATAGTTGTAACTCCAAACAACTTTCTTCATGTTATTTTTATTCTTACATAATTAAATTATGCATTATACACATAGATTTATTAACGAAAATAAATTATGTGTAAAAATTTATTATTTTTGTGGAACATCGATGGCCCATTTTCTTTCCAAAACTATGAGAAATGATAACATTTTTTGTGCGTACATGTAGTCTACCACCTCCACAAAACGATTTGTTTATTTTTTCATCACCAACACATAATGCTTGTTATTATGGTGAATTTAATTAATATATATGATATTAAATACATAATTATAAATCTAATAATATAATATATTTCATATAAAATTAGACTAAAATTATTTTGAAAATGACAGGATTGTTCAAATGAGTGTGTTCACTACCAGCTCCAGTAAGAGATATGACTAATTTTCATGTTTTATTTGGTTGAAAATTCTAATATTTTATTTAATGTAAGAAAATTATAATTGTTTCATGATTGGAATTATGAATATTAATGATAAATAACCCCATTTTACCTCTGACAACATACTGAATTTGTTTTGGTATTATATTATAATTGTTCCTAAAATGATTTACATGAACTGAATATATTTTATAACTATATATTAAATGGTAATATATGATGTAAAATAGATTATTATAACATTATAATACTAAAAAATATCAAATGTAAGAAAATAAATCATTTAAATCTCTTATACATATGTAAATAAATTTACAATTCAATTCAGACTCATGGTGGGAGTTTCATATCTAAATTTCCATTTATTGGGACGTATTCCCTTTTCACCACGAATTTTCTTTTATTTTTTTTAAATATAATTACATATATATTTATTTAATAAGTTATTTATTGAAATTAATGTTGTTTAAAACAACTTTTTAATTATTTTTTTTAATATTATTTTGTTTCTAAATATTCCAATGTGGTAATATATTTTCATTCATATATATTTCTAAAAATATATTATTAAAATATAACATTCACGGAGCATATTCAATTCATAATTTATAATATTTTCATCATTGATATTAAAATGAATTTTTTTAACTATATTTAAAATGGTAATAAAAATGATTTTTTAAATACATTTAAAATATTCCACTTTTGAATAATTTTACAAAAGTGAAAAACATTGTTTGTAATATATATAGCATGAATATATTTTTCTATCATCAAATACTATTATCAATATAATTTTACCCTAAAATATTCCATGATTTTATTAATAATATAATTTTCACAATTTTTTGGAATATTTAGTATAATAATGTTTTGAAAAGAAATGTATAATTCTATTTAGTTATTTTTAGATAAAAAATGGGTTTCTATATTCATTGAAATAAATTTTTAATTGTATTTATAATGAAATGTATAGGTTATAAAATGTATTGAGATCAAGGATTAGAGAAAACTAAATGTTAGTAAAAAAATTTATTTTAAAACAAGACTCATCTGAATTGCAATGATAGTTCTAATAAATAGTGAAACATAGAATTTATGGGACTATGTCCGTTATATGATGGGTTAGTTTCATAAAGGACACAAATTATTGTATAATATGATGAATTTAACAAATTAAATTTGAACCGAAGATTATGTGGGTATATTTAAGTACTCATATAAAATGATAGATTTAACTGATATGTGTTACTCATAAGAGAATGATGAGATTATCCTATTGTGTGATTCATTGATGAATGTATGATGCTCCAAGTTTCATGAATGTTTTCAATATTCATCCAAAAAAATTATAATAAATATATTGATTTCAAAATGTATAAAATGGGTTTAAGATTTTAGGTAAGGATTAAGATCATCTAAACGTGAATAGATTTTTATCATGTTAAATCAATAATAAATTATAATAAATTTTACGGTTTTTAAAAAAATTTCCTATAAAAACTTCTGGCCTTATAATTATATATTATGAGTTGCGATAATATTATTTGTTATCCAATTTTTTTTTACATTAAAATAAAATAATCAACATGGGTTTTCCTGAATTTTATAACTATTTATGGGTTTCTAACCATTTTATTACCATATTAATCATCTTTTCTTCATCACATGTTTTAAAATGTTTTTTATAATGCATATGAATGAGTAGGAACTATTTTGATGTCATCCTACGGATAATGTAATATGGTGATTAATAAAGTATTTCTTTCCTAAATGAAACATTATTATTAAGATAAAATTCGTTTTATTGGATGATAATTAAAAAAAGGATGATGTTTTTAATTTAATATGTATGTTTTTTCTTAATTCTAAATAACTATAAAATAAAAATATTAACAAAATATTATAAATAGAAACCATTTTGATAAATAATATAATTATCGATTGCTTAAATTATGAGGGCATATAGTTGTAATCAAAAGAATGATATATAAATCTTCTAATGTATAGATTTTTTTGATGAGAATAATGTTTGAGTTTCAGATAATATAATGGGTTAAAAATACCAATTTTATCATATGTTTAATGGTTTAGATGGCCATTTTTACATCATATGTGGAGGAAGATTATATTTATTATGCATATTTTGGAATATATTTTTGTTAATGAAACAATAGGATTTAGTATGTATTATTTAGGAGTTTATTTCACGAATAAATAATTTAGTATGTATTATTTATTAAAATATTTTTATTTATTATATTTTGATGATATTTTTATTTTATAGTTATTTAGAAATAAGATAAATATCCTTTTATTGGATGATAATTAAAAAAAGGATGATGTTTTTAATTTATTATGTATTTTTTTTCTTAATTCCAAATAACAATAAAAGAAAAATATCATCAAAATATAACAAATAAAAACCATTTTAATAAATAATATAATTATCGATTGCTTAAAGAATGAGGTGTTATAGTTGGAATCAATAGAATGATATATAAAACTTCTAATATATGTATGATTTTGATGAGAATATTGTTTGTGTTTCAGAAAACATAATGGGTTAATAATACCAAGGTTTACCATATGTTTAATGATTTAGATGGCCATTTTTACATCATATGTAGAGGAAGATTAAATTTATTATTCTTATTTTGGGAGAAATTTTGGTTAATGATACCATTGTATTTAGTATGTATTATTTAGGAGTTTATTTCACGATGAATTCATTTTATTTTTCTGATAAAATTTTAATGGTTTTGATACAAATTTAGTTATATTGATATTCAATGTTAATTATATAAGGTTAATTGTGATAAAGGATATATTATATTTTTGTAACATATGTTTTATCTTTTAGATAACCATGATACTTAAAAGTGATTAGGAAACGAAGTGATTAATTTTATTTCTGATGGTGTTCACTACATTGGGAATATTATATTATTATTATAAATTGAAATATTATTAGATATGATTGGATATTAATTTAATAATAAAGGCTGAGTTAACATGTTAATTTATATATAAGTTTTTATTGATTTATAGTGATTATTTAAATTTAAGATAATATATGATGTGACATTATTAAAGATTAATGTCAAGTTGAACATGGAAGAATATGTGATCAAATAATTCAAATTAAGGGGTTTGAACTTGGTTTTTAATATTTTTATGTTTTTAATGTTAGTTATTTAGGGAATGATATCAGATAGACATTGGGCGTCATTGTTCATGATTTCGAGATTAATAATATATTCATCATATGAATTTTTTTCTAAATGTATATGATTTTATCTAGTGCTAATCACTTTGTTTTTGGTTAACGCCTGAATTTATGTGGAATTACATCTCATCCTTTAATAGATCATTGGATCAAATAAACAGTCATTTATGTGCACTATGAATGAATAATTTAACAAAAATATTCATTAATTTTAGTAAGAGAATATATAGAAGTGGAAAAACCGCCCTAATAAAAAAATGTTGAAATTATTCTTATCAAATTTAATGAAATTATGTATTTATATTTTCTTTTTTTTTACTATTCGGATAATAATATAAGCCTTAAACATTGGAAATTACTCTTAAAATTGATAATATTACCCTTTTATTATCTCTTATGATTAATTAATGTTCTATTATCATCTGATAAACATATAATATTATCTATTTTTGGGATATTATTTACAATTCCATGTTTTCACATCTCATAAATTTTCCCTTTATTTGAGAACCTAATTATATGTTATTGTAGGTATTCTTGCTATTTTTTATTCACTATATTCAAATCAATGTTTTTTATACCATTATATGACATGGGTTTTAGATAAAGATATATTGGGTTATTTAAATGGGGTTTCCTTTATTGACCATTCGATTTATCTTCCACATCGTGTAATGTTTTTTTAATGATAAAAATCCATTTTTTTACATGAAATAAATTTAGGATGATATAACTTTTTATGGTTTTAGAATGTAAAAATCCAGGATTTTAGAATTTATTTTATTTAAATAACATATTTGATAGAGTCTGGTATAGAGAAGATTAAACATAATCAAATAACAATATATTTTTATTTAAATATGACCACTATAATCTTGATATTGTTTTATTGGTAAGAATATAGATGACTATAATATGATATTTGTATATATATATTGAACATTTTCAATTAACATAATGAATAATAAATCATTATTTATTATCAATTAGTTAAAAATGAAGATATATTACATTGATGGTAAAATATTTTTATTATGATATTTTTTATGATAGAAATCCATATTTATCATATAAAAATAAATTAATTATTAATAATAAATTATTATAATTGAATAAGTATATTATATATCCCATCAAATGAATTAACAATCACTTCATTATATTTCTTAACTAAAAAATTAGGATAAAGATATTTAATTTTTCAAAAAAATAATTTCTTTAAAATTGATTTTTATTATATTTATTAGAATATTTTAAAAATAATTATTGTAACTCTTAGAAATTTTATCTTAAAACATGAAATAATTTTTCAAAATCAACTTGTTAAAATTTTTGTACAATGAGTTTTTGGATTTTTCTTAAATCAAAGATTTTGGATGAATAGTAGAAATAATAATTTTTTTTACCAAAACTATGATTTATATTAATTAAATCATATAATTTAATTGTATAATGAATTACTTTATTTTTTATTAAATTAAATTATAATCCTTTCCTTTATACAATAACTATATAATGTAATGTGATACATCATTAAAATTTATTTGGTATTAAATCATTTAGAGCGTCAAAGACATTTTTAAAAAATTGATTATGCCTAGTATAGTTATATTGAAATTTATTTCATTTACTTTTACAACAAAAGTTCATGTATAATTTTTTAAAATGTTTTAATTATAATTTTTAAATTTTTTTCACTATTTCAATTTTATTTTTATCCATAATTATTAATGAAAATGAAAAAAATTTATCGCCATGGTAAGGGGTAAACAGGGTTAATTATTGTTAAAACTATTTGATAAGGTCTAACAATAATCCAGGAACAAAAATTTTTTACCTTTTATTATTGTAATTACAACATAACCATCCTCCATTAAAAATATAATATTATTTTATCATGAATTTTATTATAAACATTATATAATTATGAGTCAAAAAAATAAAAAAGTTTCTCCCTTTCTCTCTCTATTCTAACATATCTAATATGTTATCATAGAGACCAAAATAATATATCAATGATAAAAAATATATTTTTGTATGAGATGGAAAAATTATTATGATGATACTATTTTTTTAGTATTTAGGGGTAGAATAATTTTAATGAAGGATTATTTAATTTATATTAAATGCATGTGAAAAAAGAAAAAAACTCAAATAAATTGTTTTCAAATAATTAATGGTAATGAATATATGATTAATTGTGGTCTACCATGAATCCATTGGACAATGATAACGTAAAATTAATAGTAAAATATTATAGATTCGAATTCCACTATTGCCATCTTGGGTTTAAATGATAAAAAATTATAAATATTATATCTTGTGACATAAGGATGTGATATTATTGATTCTATCACGAATGATGATTTTATGTCCCACTATGAATTAAAAAAAATACTTTCATGAATCATATAATTTGAATGAATTATTGCAATGGTCGTGGTTAAATAGTGTTAAAATGGGTTAAATGAAAATATTTCTGTTAAAATGACATCATAAGTATTATAATATAAATTTCAAGAATATATTAAATCCACAACCTCCCTATATAATAATGAATAATAATTTGGATCTATTATAGTTGTATTTGGACAAAATTACAAGTTAATATTTCAGGTATTTACATGTTTCTGACCCAACTCAATTATAAAAGGTTTCAACATCTACTTTTTTACTCAATCATCCTGAGCCCTTTCAAAAATTTAAAAAATAAAAAATAGGGTTTTGGAACCAAATACGTTCTCCCACTAAAGATAAAAATGATGTCTTGATTTTGTAAAAACATTTTCTAAAACATTTTGAGCACCAAATAGCCGAAATATGGTACTAATACGAGTAATAGATCCAAAATAAAAAGAATAGAATGAAATGAAGGGGATTATTAAACAATTATAAAATAACATCCTTTTATGGTAATTCATCTGTAATAAAACCTTAAAAATTGACATTTTATAATAAACTAGTGAAAATAATATAAGGATGAAGTGAGAATTAATCAACGAGTAGATTGTGTGTGTCAACTATAAATCCATGATTAAAAGTGTAAATATGTCAATTGACAGTCAATGTCATTATACACATATTCATATAATGTTAATTTAAATATGTAATATAACCAAATTAAATGAATTTGGGTTATTAAATTCTTTTCCCCTTCGTAACATTTAACTCAAATCCCCTTAGATAAAATAATTCAAATTGAAACAAAAAATATGATGAATAATGAGAGAATCTTGATATTATATGAAAAGGTGGTAGTAATTAAACCATATATAACAAATTATATCAGAAAAAATAAATTGATCATTTCAAGAGAATTTTAAAAATCACATAGGTCAGTGGGATTGAATAGTTAATCATTAAAATTTCATAGAGGTGGATAATATTTAATCATTCTAATGTGTCCAATACCACATTGAACCACTTCAATTATAGAATTCATGATCGAATAACAATAATTTAAATATAGAAAATCATTATAATAAATATATTTATTATATAACATGTAAATGGGTAGTATATAAACAAAAACTAATAATTTATTTTTCATAACAAAAAATATGTCTCAATGGATAGTAATTTTAGAAGAAATCACATATCTTGTATTTCATTTTTTTATAAATGTCCTTTAACATCTTATATAATTTTATAGAACATATAAATAACTAATATTAGAATATTAATCATATTTATAATACTTATATCATCTAATTATAATATATTTTTACCCATCTGTTAACAATCATTCATTATTTTGAAAATTTCAAGTTTAAATTTCCCTTCCATTCAAGTATATTTTGACATTTAACTAGCTTTTCTTCTAACATCGACAAAGGTTAAATAATATCAATATATTAAACCATGATTCAATTATTATATATATTTATTATATATGTATTAAAAATAATCTATATTATTTGGATAAAAGAAAAGAAAAGAATTGTTTTTAGAGACTACAATCCTTACGTATTCATGGATTCTATTACATTTATTTTAATTTTAAAATAAATATAGCATAATATTATAATTTATATTTATAATTATAGTCTCATAAATTTTTAATGTATTTTACATTGTTTTATGTAAACCGTCTTGTATATATTCAATGTATTGTGTCAATGAATAACATCTCTTAGAAGGGGTGTTAGTCAACACTTCCAGAAACAGTAATTTCATAATTACACAAAAATGAGTGAAAAATCATCTGAGTTATAAATTAACAAATTAAGTATAAATTCATAATAAATATCATATAAAATAAATATAAATAGTTTCTCCATCATAATTCCTAACATTATTGGTGGTAATGGAAGAACGTACAGTATCATTTTGCGGGGCGTTAGTTCACCGTACACATAATCTATATGAACATTAGCCATTATATGAAAAAAAAAATTATGTGAAATTCAACCCTTCGAATAAAATCATATTACTAACATAATAATTTAATAATGTAATTCTGGGTGGTGTGGATGTAAATAAAACTATTGAGCTTGAGGATCGGTGTTACCACTTAATCGGGTAACTCCTTTTTTTACCAAAGGTATTCCTTGTATGGATTTTTGTCATGGTTTCTACTTATTAGATGAGGGGAGTTATGTTCAGGAACCATTTTGTTACATATTGGTAAATCTATAGTTCCATGAGAGTTTTGATAAAGTGGGAGGGATGAGTGAATTTTTATATCAAAGGAGGAGTAGAACTCTTATAAATCATTGGAAAGGGAATTACACCAACGTTATTACCAAGAAATTGGTATCTAATAATGGTTCCATATAAGAACCAGATAATCCCATTTTGGTATATACATTAAATTTACATCTTGTATTTAATAAAATTGTAGTAATAGAGTTTAAGGGTTTAATGAAAGATTGTTGACTAGCAGGATTGAGGTTTACATGTCGCGTAATCCCAGTACATGTCATTTATTGATGTCAGAATGCATTTCAATGATGTGTAATTCATTTCTAAAGAATGAGGAAACACATAAAATATAAATGGAATGTATTCTCAATATCATATTTTATATTTTTATTTATTTAATTAAAATAGGATGTAACCTTTTTTCATAATTTTCTAGACAGAGGGATCACCGAGTTCAAAACCACCGCACTGAATCTTGTCTCTCTTCCCGTTTAATCATATCTACACTGATTTGATCATCATTAGGTGGATTTAAAGCTAACCAATAACCATTTAATTATACTTGAACCACTTTTCATTATCTCTCCTCTTGACATAATAATCAAGACATCACTGTTTATGCTCGTTTTGTAGATATACTCTGTTCTAGGCCGAATTTGAGGCCGACACTAGACGAGGAGAGTCGTACTACTACGAAGTATGTGGTAATGTTTATTTTTCAAATTTTCAAGTTGATTATATGTTTCAAAGAGTTGGACTTACATTTATTAGGTTTCTCCTTGAATAAATTTTTTCACTTTCTATTTCCTATCACTATTTTGGTAATTTATTGTGTGATTCGAATCATAATGGGTTTTTATACAGTGAATTATGGACCCTTTGGGTTCCTTTTACCTTGGATGACTGTTTGTGGCCGTTTGGAATAATATACCTATTGGAATTCCTTTTATTCCTTCAAAATTATTTGATTAAAATGAAATTGGTTATATAAAATTTTTTACCATGTGATATATTTGATGGATAAGCCTTGTGATTTATTAAATTGCATAATATTATTGTTATGAATTGTTACCATGTAAGATTTTATTGTTTAAATCAAGAAATTGTTTAATTTAAATGTGTTTCTTATTATAAGAACTTCCCACATGAGATTATTATTGTTAAATCCATGTATAGTTTAAATTAGATGTGTTTTCTATTTTGTATTTTCACCATGAATGTGATTGAAGGGCCAAGACTTATGTGGTTCATTTGGTTGTTATGTTAATGGCATGAGAGATCCATAGATGTTGAAGTCAGGATCATGGAGGCTTTACTAATTCTCTTATGTGAAATCTTGATCATTAAGGGATACTGTGGATGGAATCTATTGGCTTGGCTTACATGTATTTAATGACACAAGAATATTTTTTGTTGGAAATATTGTAATGAGATTATTTTATATGGACATATACCAAAACAATAGTAATTGCAGGATTCTAGAGTGGTTCACCAGGACCGGATTGTGGATGATTATAGCTCTGTAACTATATTGATACTAGGATTCTGGAGATGTTCTACAGCACAGGCCTGTAGGTTTCAGATATAATTTCACCTCATGTGACACTTGAATTCCATCATAGGAATATCATAGAGGGTATTAGGTTCTAACAAGAATATTTACATGAAATTAATTATGACGATTCTAGAAATCCAAAAACCATGCTTGGATTCGGTCTTCACAAGGATGTTTAGATAGCCTTCTGAGTTATATGTTGCTCATTTTTTACATGGGGGTTTCAAGGATTAGGATATATCTCGAGTCTTATATAATTACATTTACTTGAATTAATTAATGAACATGAAAAAATTTTAAATGAATACTACTGCTTGTAGGATTGATTTCTTTTTAATTAATTCCTTGCATACTACTTTCACTATTGTACACTACCTATTATATATCTTCACTAACTGATCGACATAGATCATGGGTGGTTTCCTACTTGGATTTAGTCTCACACCCATTATGGGTCATGTTTTTGGTCCTTAATGGAATATGTTTTTTTAGGTGTCAATAAGAATAACTAACCATCTATATGTACTTGATTTTCAGTTAGCAGGTAGTGGTCATGGGACAAATATGAGGCTTGTGATGCTTCTGAGTATCATTTGTTCAATTTTATACTATTGGTACTTATATTTTTTATAACTTCAGTGTAACCATTTTTTGAAAAAATAATCTAACATGTCACATGAAGCATTATATTTGTATCCTATGAAATATTGTTATTTATATTATCATTCATTCATTGGATAAATATATTGTATGGAATTAATACATTAACTGTTGATTTATTATTTTATTCTGTTGTGTTATACTATACCAATGGGGGAATAGTTTCTCCACTATCTATCATAGTACCTTGTTAGGGGAATGCGCTTGAGGCCATCTAGTTAGTAAGGTATGGGCACCATAAAGTGGAATCCATATTTGGGACGTTATAGAGTGGTAATAGAGCATCATTTTCTGGATTGTATTATGATTTGGAGACATTAATAATGGATTGGATGGAATTGTAGTTTGGTATGAAATTGTGCCTAGGTGTAGTTACACAATTTATAGGGAAAAAATAATTACATCGAATATGAATGCTATTTTAGGAATTTGAGTTGTTACAGTTGATAATATTTCACCATTGAGTGTCTTACATTTTTTTGATGTTATTAAGTATATCATTTTGGTTATATTTTTTGGAATCCTAATGATATGAGTGTATCCCATCTCATGCATCATATAGGAACATGTTTTAAATCACATGCCAGCCATTCTTTTATGACATTTAGTATGAATTTTCAATTTCATGCTTTTGTGATAGATTCCATGATAGAAATTCCTTCTTTTTTGATATGTTTATTGGTACGTGTTATGGATCAAATTCGATGGATTCCATGATCTGATTCTTAAGGTGTATGGGGCATCATAAATAATAATTTGGTGGATCAATTTTTTGTTGTAGATTGATCATTTTTATGATGTGTTATATATGGATTCCATGCATTTATTTACATAGTGTATGAGAAAGTACAAAATTTAATTTGGTATACAATCAGTTATTTGAAAAAATAGGGGTTATGGGGAAGTTCAATAGTGTTACTAGACTTTCTATTCAAAAACCCAGACAACACAACATGTTGTTAAATAAACGCAAGACATGTGTTCTTCTGTTTGAGAAGGAACACTTCGTTTATGTACAAAATGTGTACTATGAGTAAAATCTGTGTGGTCAAAGACCAGGTGTCTGAACATGTGACAAAGAACATAGAACAATGGTGTTGGAAAAAATACATGGTCAAATAGTTTAGGCTCAAATTGGGTAGTGTTACTCTGGAAGAACCCGTGTGGTACTCACAATGTAAAGGTACATGGATAAGAGGGGAGACTCTAGTACATGTTCTTTATCATGTGTTCTTACATGCCCAGACTGGTGGAAGTAAAACCCAGGTAGGATCTTAATGGTACACATTGTGTATGTTTTGAACACATTGTGTGCTCTTATTTTTACATCCTTCGACATTTTCTTCCAATATTTTGTTCTTGTTAAATTGAACTATTATATTTTATCATGATGTTGAATGGAAGTGTGTGCATGACATTGTATAGTCATGACTCCATGATGACATCCAGTTGTATGCTAGTAGTGTGTAAATGATCATACTCCTGAGTTGGTAGGACATGGGATACAAGTGGATCCTTGTGATGTTCCTATTGTGGCACCAACTGTTATACCAGATGTAGGAGATGATGAAAATTTTTGTGAAGGCTTTATGTGACTCAGGAAATCATTTTTTGGGAGCACCATAGCCAACCACATCTATGGAGGAGCTGATGCGAGTGTTCGGGGAGTATCATCTTCCCACGGTTTCTTGGGATGCTGGACCACATGCTGTGGAGTTGTGGCAGGAGTCCATGATTATGATATTTGAGAATCGTGAGACACCTCCGGAGAGGAGTTAAAATCTCATGAATTATACGCTATGTGATTTCTCCAAGATATGGAGGGATGTTATCCCTCAGACAGAACATCATCAAGACATGGAATGGGGAGATTTTATGATATTCTTCTATGATTATTACTACCCTAATACATTGAAGGGACAAAATATCATGAGAGATCATGCAACTGTAGAAGGGTTCATATTGAGTGATTGACTAAAAGATATTCATAAATGAATTCTAGTTATTAGTAGTTCCATTGATATGCCTAATTAAAAGGCTGAGATGTATGTTTGGAAAAATTATTACAAGATAGTCTATTAAAAGGTGAATATGAGGTTGTCTTCGGTGTCAAGAAAATTTTTTCTAGAGCCACGTATGAGTTAAACAGTACTGTGATGCATCATGTATCATGAAAGGAGTACATCTTATGCATGGGGTTCGAGTTGTTGCGTACGTTTCTCATTAGCTAAGGACACATGAGAGGAGTTAGATGACGCACGATCTTGAATTCGTTGTAGTTGTTCTTATTTTACCCTATTGAATCCATTACTTACAAGGAGATCATTTTTTGGTTTACATCGACCACAAACACTTAAATTAAATATTTACGTTGTGTGATATGAATCTGAGGTAGTGATGGTTGGTGGAACAAACTTATTAATTTGACATCAGGCTTTCTTATATGGTTAGTATAGGTAAAGTGGTGGGTGATACATTGAGTAGGAGGACTGAGATAAAGGTAGTTTAGTAGGCCAATAGGGCGTGAAAACATATGGCATTATTCTCTGAGATGCACTTGGATGTGCCTGAAAATTAGGGAATGACTTTTCATTCATCATTAGTTCTTACCAATAACCTACTAAATGTAGTGAGGTTAAAGAATATATTTCATTATGAATGCCTAGTTCTATGGTAAAGTGTTATAAGTGAGGAACCTATTCCTCGTTGGACCACATTTGAGGATGATGTTCTACAGTTACATGGTTCCTTATGGGTTTTACCTTACATGCTCGATGAGATGATGCGGTACTTCATTCCTAAGTAGGAGAATTTCATCTTGGTGTCACAAAAATGCATCAAGATTTACATCATCATCATTTGTGGCCACATATGAAAATTGATGTAGATTTTTTTTGTCATGAGATATTCCTCCAGTTAGTAAGTGATGGAAGAACATCAATGATCATCCAGACATTTAAAACAACTACCCATCCATAAGTGAAAATATAATGATTTCATGATTAAATTCATGATGGGGTTACCATGGTTGACTTGAGGTAATTACGTCATATTGATTTTTTACAGAGTTAATAATGTGAGTAATTTCATGATGATCTAGAAAACCTTCAGTGTTGATCAGTTTGTGATGTAGTACATCCATGAGGATGTATGATTTCACGGGGCCCCACATTATACTACTTCAGAGTGGTATGCATGGTTTACTTATCATTTCTAGAAAGGGCTATAGAGGGAACTAGGTATTCATTTTCTACTAAGAACAACTTTACTCACTCATACATATGACAAATTAAAACTAATGATTCAGGGGTGGGAGGACATTCTTCAGACATGCATCCAATATTTTAGGGTTTTTATAGAAAACACATATCCTTTGTTGAGTTATCCAATAAAAATAGCTTTATGGATATTATTCAGATGGGACCATATGAGTCTTTTTATAGTAGGCCATGTCAATCACACTTGTGTTGGTTTGAGGTAGGAGAGGTAACTATACTGGAACCTTCTCTTATCCAAGAGACTACTGAGAAGGTACTGTTGATTCGGAAGTGGATGGCTACATCCATGTATAATCAAAAATCCGATGTTGATCTCTTCATATAACTTCAAGTGTTCAAGGTTATGGATCGAGTTTTCCAACATGTTGTGACGATGATGGGACATAAGAGGATTATGAGACATGGTAATATTTCACCAATGTATGTCTGGCTGTTCTGAGATTTTGGAGAGGGTCAGGCCGATTTCCTGTATATTGATGTTACATCTGAGGTACAACGCTATGCATGACATATTCCATGTTTCTATGTTCAAAGGTTACTTTTCATACCAATATCACAATTTTATGCTCAATGAGGTTTTGTTAGAGTAACATTATTCATTTGGGTATCATTTTATATGAATTGGGCATAGTTGCACTGATTTTTTATAGGGCTAGTAAGTTCCTTTAGTATGGGTGTCATTGAATCACAAACAATTTCATGATATGAATTAGAAGAGGGAGACCAATGTAGGATTGCAGTGGCTAGAGTTGTTCTCATATATTATTTCATCACCCATGGAAGGGAATTTCAAGGTCAAATTTATTTAAGGGGGGATGTTTTATAGAACCTTGTTCTTCCATTGAGATACAAAACTTTTTTTCATCTTTTATATAAGAATACTAGAAAATAATATGTTAAGAGATGAATGCATGAATTTTTCACAATGTGACAGAATATTAAACTGTGAAATCCAAGTACACATCGGGTATTGATTAATGAATGCCTTTTTCATGACATGTATGGTATAACCGAAGAAGGAGTGAAAACTATAATATACACGACATGAATTCTCAAGAACATACCATGTAATATTCATTTCTTTTTGTTAAAACAGTCATTTCTTTGTTTCATCAATTTATAGATAGTGGGCTCACTGGGATCATGACCCCAAAATTGAACCATGTTTCTCCTCCCAGTTGTTCATCTGAACACTAATTGGATCTTCATTGGATGCTTTAAAAGCCATTATATACATTCTAGATTCTCTTGATCCATTCTCATGTATTTCATTCTCGACCATGTTATCAATTCATGAGAATTTATGCTCATTTTATGTATCATCTCTGTTCTAGGTAAAATTTGAGTTCGATGTAATATGTTGAGTGACGTTCTACTATGAGGTACATAGTATTGTTCTTTACACTAATTATCTTGTTGATTATATGTTTTAGAGTGTTGTGTGCAAATTTTTTGGGTGTCTCCTCAAATGACATTTTATAATTGATATGTATTATCACGTTTAGGTAATTTATTCTGTGATTCAAATCATGATAAGGTTATTTAACATGAAATTGTGCCACCCCAACGGTGTGATTTTCCTAGGATTATCTTCTATAACAGTTTTTCAAAGGATGCCTATGGGTATTACTTTCATTTCCCTACATTGATAATTCTGAAAAAAATTGGTTGCATAAATATTTGTCTGATGTGATATATTTTATGGTTAAGCCTTGTGATAGTTTAAATTTCACAATAGTCTTATTATAAATTGTTCTCATGTGAGTTATTATTGTTTAAACCTTGTAATATATTAATTTACATATGCTTCTTGGCATATGAATTGGCCACATGAGTTTATTATTGTTGAAGATTGGTAATAGTTTAAATTAAATGTGTTGCTTATAGTTTATTTTTTCTATGTGAGTAATCGAAAGCAAAATCCTTATTAGGTAGGAAAGGTTTTTATTCTCATATAGTGAGTGATCCAAGGATGTAGTCGTCATGCTCATAGAGGCTTTACGTGTTTTTCCGAGTGAAATATGGATCATTGAGGGATTCCATGGACACACACTATTGGATTTGTTTACTTTCCTTGAGTGATACTTTGAGCTTCCTAAAAGCAGAAACAATAATGGTATTAGTTAACATGGACTTATACCACTCATACGACGATACTGGGATTCCAGAGATGTTAGCCAGGATGGGCTTATAGGATGTTGGTAGGGTTTCACCTATAGTGATATTGGGTTCCCAAAAACATTCATTGTGATAGTCTTGTAGGTAGTATATAGAATTTTACATAGAGTGATACTTGATTTTCAACGTAGTAATATAATGGATGGGCTCAGGTTATAACTTGAGCATTAAAATGAAATTAATTATGATGTACCGTCCATGTTAAAGAACAATATTGGATTTAGTTTTCACTTACATTTTTAGATAAACTCTTAATTTATATGTAGTGATTTATATGACACATTGGTTGAATGGAATATGTTGGATCCCGAGTCATATATAATTAAATGTAATTGAATTAATAAATGAACCTGAAATTAATTAAGTTGAATACCACTGGTTATAGGACTTCCCATATCTAGGTATTTCCTAGATTGCTACACTCACGACTGTACACTTTCTATTATATATATATATATATATATATATATTTATTCATTGACATATCGGCATAGATCATGGGTGGTTTCCTGTTGAGATTTAGTCTCACACCCTATTTTGGTCATGTTTTTTTTTCAAATATATTATCATGATGCAGGTGTTGATAAGGGTAAGAGCCCTTTTATAGTTACTAGATTTACTGTTGGGAGGAGAAGAGCATGAGACCAAGCTGATTCTTGTTATTATTTTGAGTTTCTTTTGTTACATTTTTTTACTTTTCGAAATTAAATATTCTTTTATTATTGTGTATCTAGTTTTGAATATTTTATTAGAACATGAAAACTACAACAACATATTTTTATGCTCTAACTTATGGTTATTTATATTATAAGTCTTTCATTTTTTACTCCTTTTGTATTGTATTACTACTTATATTAATCAGTTTCTATTTCATTATTTTGAATTATACCCTTCTATTGAGGGCATTGTTTCCCCACCATCACAAATAGGCCCTCAATTCCAGTCATCAGCCCCTAGATTTTGGGAAAATGTGATTGAGGGTATGTGGTAAACTATTTATGGGGCACCATAAACTGGAATATGGATTCATGATGTTATATAAAAATTCTATAAAAGGTATAATAGGGTCGAAATATTTCCATAAAATATCTTTTTGATAACATTATAGGTAATTTTGGCCCTTATTTTTATTTTTCAGTACCTTCTGAAGATAATTTTCACATTATTTATTGTAATTAATTTTAATGAATTTCACTAATAATTTTGGTAAAAAAACTATGTCAAACATATTATACATTATATTTTATTTTAATTATAAATATGGAATCAATATCTCCAAATTCCTATAACAGAAGTAAAGAAATTGGTTTATATTTTATCCCATAGATGTGACGACAATGAAAGTCATTAAAGTAAATATGTTCAAATGTTTGATAGTTTTTTTAACAAATTTAATTGTGAAATTTATTACAATTACCAAAATTTTACTAATAAATAAAACAATTTATCTAAATAAACATTAAATCAAATATGAAATCTAATTTATCCATATAAAATTGAGATGAAAAAGTAATTTTGAATTAAGATTCTATATTTTTCACTATTAATAAAAAAATGAAACATCACAGGAAAATAAAAAATATTCATCCTATCATAAATGTTATATTTATGATTCAATAATGAAGTTTAATTTTATATAAATATTATATAAATGATAAAAACCCTAATTTAAAATTGCATCCTAATTTAAAGGTGGTAAAAGTGACCTTATAAATATATATGTTTTTATGTGTAATAATGGGTTTTTTCTTATTTTATTCATATGAAATATATTATATGAATATAAAAAATATTTTATAAAATATATATATATATATATATATTACATTAATATCACTAAATAATTTTTATTACATTAATTTATTAATATAAAACAAATTTCTGGGAATACAAATAAAATTAAATCTTTTATATTCAATTGGTTTATATTTTTTTATAGTTAATTATTAAACTATGAATTCAATTTATATTTTATAAACCATATATTTCCATAATTTCAGTAATATAATCCATAACCACTCATTTAATAGATATGTTATATCTTTTCATATTAAATATAAATTGTTTAAGAAAAATTGTTCTTCAATTCAAATTGGTATTGCATGTAATTTAATCTATCAAAGAAAACTTGTTGTTTCATGCGATATAATATTAAACATTATCATTTTCATTAAATGAAATATCATAGATTAATTTTATTTAAAATACTAATTACATTATAATGTACAAGGATATTATATTCCCTTACATGCATGGTATATCATTTCATACATGCTATCGAATATAATGTTATTTAATTATAATTTTAGGGTGTTACATTCTCCCCACAATAATTTAATTTCATAATTTCATTTAAAACTTGATATTTGTGATATATTGTTTGAAATTTGTTATTCTCGAAATCTCACATCATTGGATAGGTTCGTAAGAAATTCCCTACAAAATAATGAATGGTATGTATAAATTTCACATGGAATATAATATTACTTGGTCTTTATAAATGACATTATTAGTGGAATATATAGAAATTTACTTGATGGAAAATGATAAATATTTATAAGTAGTGATTGAGGTTATAATTCACGTACATCTAAATGACAAATGGAACATCGAAGGGTTAAAATCCCAAAATATGTGATGATATTGAAGTCTATTGATTCACCAAAATTCAAGGTTTTAGGAAAAAACATTTCGGATCAATCTCCTAGTGTCATGTAACTAAATTTCTAACACATAATATAATGAAATGTACTAATATGACTCATTTATTTTCATATAAACAATTCTATCTTATTGATAAAATTATAAATCATCCACTACTCCATGAAATTAATATCCTAGAATAACACCCCTTATGAATCACTAAAAATTTATTTTAAATGATCATAATACTAATAATAAATTCATTATATTTTTAGATAACTCTTTTTGAAAACTAGTATGGTAAATAAATTAATCTCTAAACCTAAAAGGATACTTTAGCAGTTCATCATTAATATTTATCCATAAAATTATTCAACTAAAAGAAATTACTTGTTAAACAATACATTTGATAGGTAATTAGTTGGAATTAAACCAGTATCATCCTTCTGTCATAGGTTTATTTCCCGCTATTTCGGAATTAGATGGGTTGTCACTCAACATTTAGGTTTTACTTTTCTAAAATAAAAATTAATATAATTTCCAAAATTTATATATGACGGGAATCCATGAAATAATTTTAATCACTAATTTTTTTGAACTACTGTTCTTAATACAACCACAATACAAAAATACATCTTCTGATCTATGTCCACATAGGTCCTTCAGTATTCTATTGATTTTCCAAGGTTAATAAATGTTATTTTCTTTTGAAATACCTTATAATAGTTTGTAATGAATATGTGAATTATCCTAAACATATCCCATGGTACTGTCATACCAGGTGTGTAATAAAATCCATTATTGGGTACCTAGTTATGTTGGGTTAGGACTGAAGCACATTTTTGGGTTTGTTACTTAGAGGTACATCTATACCAAACCCACATCAATATGTTGAATATAAATAGTTTTTTATTTATTATAAAAATAAAAAATATCTATTTTAGAGAAACATTCATATGTTCTTCTCTGCATATCTTCAAATTCTGTTTTAGTATTATGTTTTTTAATCTATGATTTTATAAATCTAGTTCAAATTTTTTGTAATATCCTTCTTTAATACCAACAATAGAGACTTTACCCTAGTAAACATAAAGATAATGTTTACTAAAATTAAATTGTCAGGATTACATGGAATTAAAACCTAAATGAATGAAGAGTTTAGTAGTCTTGGTAATCCTAATACCTACATGAGTGAGGAATTACAAAGAAATAAACTAATTACAACATATTTTTCATCTTTTGAGGGTAAAAATATTTCATACAGTACATACCTACCTATACTTCGTCTTATTAGTAGTTAATTAATTGGTAAATTAATTAAAATAATGTTGATCTCAAATTATCTGTAAGGGTAATGTATAGAGAATGTAATTGAAATCCAATGGCAATTATAGAAAGATAAATAATTGATCACACATTCCATATAATCAAAAAACAGAATTTATAAACAATGTGTAATGTTAATAAATTATATCACACTCTATTCAAATTAATATATAATGAAAAATAAATATGGCATGGTTGGATACATAAACACATGTAATTTAATTGATGAATAGAAAAAGATATGTGTCCACAAATGTGCCGGAACAAAATTTGATAGATAAATAATAACTAATACTAAAGGATGGAAATGCATAATTATTAGACTCTATGTTTCCAAGTAACATATAAAAATTACTGTAAATACCATTCACAAATAGTTTTAGCAGAACTGATAAACCCCATCTATTTTTTTATCAATTTTTTCCCATGATTCTATTAATGTATCAAAGTGAAATGTATATCTATTATCCACCTATATTGTACCAATCCAAATAAATCCTAGAACTAAATAATATATATACATAATATCCCTCATCAAATATCCTTATTTAAATGATGATATATATTTATGGAAAATGACACAGTATGGGATAATTAAAAATGAGGGTTTCTAATATTGATGAATTAAAACACCATTGAATGATGTATAAAAGTACTCCTGACAAAAATAAAACATAAAAATTAAAAAACAGTCACATAACCAATTGAATCATTTTAATCATATGTTTTATAAATAATAACTGTAAATAAAACATTTTATATTATGTGAATAAAGAGATACATGATATAACATCTCAATGAAAACATTATTTGTAAAAGTGATATACAATTTACTAAAAAGAATAATCATGATAAATTATATAGATAATTATGCGAAATTCAATGAAAAAATAAAATTTGAAATTGAATATTAAAAAGGGGACTAACAAAGGAATCAAAGGAGTGATTGTCAATAATATCCTTGTAAATGTTAGTCATAAACTGTGTTAGGGAAGAATAATGACTGTATCACTTAAAAATATCCCATGTGTAAAAAAATAAAGGATAGATATATATTTAATAAATAATTTTTGAAATGGAAAAAAATATTTTTCAAAGCATTTTTATAAAATATTGTTTCTATATTAAAATAAATTCTTTAACTAATGAGATAAATGATTTATGGTTTTGGTAAAAAAAATTCTAAAACATTTTAAGTAACAAAGAATAGAAAAATTGTACTAATACATGAAAATGGTCATGAATAACCATATGAGAATAAAATTAGGTTGTTTATTAGACAATAATAAAAAAATTCCTCATTGAATTAAATATGTAAAAAATCCCAAACAAAATTGAGAGAGTAAAACACAAGAGTGAAAGTTTATAATGTCTGTGTGACAATCAATCAATTATTTGATTAGGGATATCAACTATAAATCCACATATAGATGTGGAAAGAATTCAATAGATAGTCATTTTCAATATATACATAATCATATAATATTAATGTAAATGAGGATGTAACGTAATGATGATAAATTGGGTTATGAGAATATTTTCTACTTGGTAACTTTTAACTCGAATCCTCTAAGATAAAATAACTCAAAATGAAAAACAAAATATCATAAAGAATAAATGTATCATGATATTATATGAAAAATTTGAAATATGTACACCATAAATAAGAAATTGTGTGGGAAATAATAAATCGATTATTTTATGATATTGATAAAAAAAATAGAATAAAGTGAGATTGAAAATATAATCATTAATAATGTTCATGACGAGAATAATCCTTAAAGACTAAAAAGTGTCTCATACCACATTGAAACATATGAATCATAATATCCATGAATTAATGATAAAAAATTAAACATATTTTCTCATTAAAATAATGGGATTCATGATATAACCTATCAATGGTATTTATTTTCTCCATATAAATGAGTCTTGGTTCATAACAATAAATAATTATCAATGGAATGTAAATTGAGATGAAATATCATACCTTATGTTTCCCTTTTTGAGTGAATGTCCTTTAACATCAATTATAATGGTTTTAAACAAGTCAGTAACTGATATCATAATAATAATAATATTTATAATATCATATTTCATCTTTTTAAAATATCTTTTTACCCATTTGTGTACAATAATTCAGTATAGTCACTATTTCAGGTGATAAAATCCTTTTCATTTGAGTATGTTATGAATTGTTAATTGTTGTTATTACTAAATATATCATGTTTTAAAAATCTCTAGAATATAGAAAATGATTAATATATAATATATATTAAATATAAATTTATTTATTGTAATCTATAGTATCTCGAGAAATGAAATGAATTGCATCTTTCAAGGGAGATAGTAGTTTATACGTTTCCATTTACACTAAATCCATTTATTTTTCTTATTAAGTGAATAAAAAGTAAATTAAATATGTTTTGATTATAATAAATTTATCATAATTATTTCAAATTTTTATCATTTTTTTATTAAAACCATCATTTATTCATTACAAGTATTGTGTGAAATAATCACATCGCTTTGAGGTGGTAGTTGTCAACACTTACACAAATAATGTTATTATATTTATTAAATGTGAATTGAAGTAAGGTATGTTTTATAAAATAATTAATGAAGTGTAAAATATTTATAAATATAATATATAAAAAATATAAAAAGTGTGGCTATCATAATTCCCTCCTTGAGAGGTTGTAACTGAGGAACAAACATCATCATTTTGTGAGGCAATAACTCACCATTCAAATAAGCAGCATGTTTATTACCCATTAGATATATTTGTGCATAATTTAACATCGAAAACATAGAATAAAAAATTATCAATAGACATAGGATAAAATATTTGATATATACAAATCTAATAATGTGATTTTAGGGAGTGGATAATGTAAATAAAACTACAGAACGTGTTGGAGAATGTTAACACTTAATCAGGTAAATTATATTAGTTTTCACCAAAAGGAATTATTGGATGTAGTTACGAAAAAAGTGAGGATTATATAATTAGGGTACATATTTTTAAGATGTGTAAGGGGATATATTTGTTGATCCAATTAGGCCTTAGATGATTGAGGTAGTGGGAGGGATTATTGAATAATTATAGTAGAGGAGGAGGGAGACTCTTGTAATTTAATGAAATGAAATTTCACCCACGTTTTTTCCATGTAATATGGATTTAATTATTGTCATAATTAGATAATAGGTATTATAGGTTATAAATATGGCCATAAATTATATTTGATAAAATATTTTAGTTCATTTTGGACCTTATGATTAAGTTTTAGTCATTTTTAAGCCTGATTTCACCTTAATCATTGTAATAAAATTTAATTACATTCACTAATATTTTTTTATCAAAACCATTATCTAATTATTATATATTTTATATTATTCGGATCCAATATATGGAATCAATATTAAAAAATTACAATCATATAAATGAAAAAAAATCTATATAAATTTAATCCTACAAACTATACCTCAATGAGTGTTTCAAAAGTAAAAAACATTCCAATGATTGAATGTTTTTATCCAATTTCAATGATAAATAGATTACAGTGATCCTATTTGAATTAATTTATAAAAAATTTATAATTAATGAAAAAATCTATTTTATAAATTAGCTTTACATTATATATAAATTAAATGAAAAAATGACTACAAATTAACATTTGGTATTTTTCAATATTTATCAAAAAACATCAAATAAAATTATGAATCTTATATCATATCATACGTCTTATTTTTTTCTCAAATATGAAATTTACCAATAAAAATGTCTATAAATTTTATTTTTTTTAAAATATGGTATAAATTTTAAGGTTGTAAAAGTGAATTTATAAAAGTGATTTTTTTATTTAATATTGTGTTTGTTCTTATTTTACTCCAATAAAATCATTAATATTAATAAGAAATATTTTATTTTATATAATATATATAAATTATCATAAAATCAATCACTAAATTTTAATTAATTAATATCATTAATATAAGAAACCATCATAACCATTTAAATCAAATTATATATTTTATATTCAGTTAGTTTAAATTTTCGACTCAAATAAATTAGAAAAATATTAATTAATTTTATATTTTTACAAACTATATATTTTCATATGAAATTTAATACTATTAAAAAATAGTAATTTTTCATCTTGATTTTATCCTATGATAATAAATTATATTTTTTTATTAATATGATTTTATTTTGTAAAACATGTTATTGTGTGAAATGTAAACTATCAAATAAAACACATTGTTGTGTGTGGTGAAAAAATAGCTCAGTATCATGCGCATTTTAGTTAATATAATATATAGACATTACTTAAGGATGTGTATATATTATAAGGTTTCATGCAATTATATTCCCTTACACACGTGGTGTTTCTTGAAATACTCACTATCAAATATAATGTTTTTACATTAGAATTTCATGGTGTAACATTCTACCAATCCTAATTAAATTAAATCAGTACAATTTAAACAAAATATTTGTGATATATTTTTATATATATCAATTTTTTTTAATATGAAATCATTATAAGTGTCCATAAATTTTTTTATAAATGAATGAATGTTTTGTATAAAGGTTAGTTGGAATAAGAAATGGCTAGGTCATTATGTAATAGATTCTTAGTGGAATATATAGACATGCATTTGGAAAAAAAGAATAAATATTTATAGAGACTGATTGGGGTCATCAATCACCAATGAGTGAATGATAAATCGAATGTTTTGGGCTTGTAATCCAAATAATATATTATTATTTAAAAGAAATAAAGTCCAACAAAAATAAAGGTATTATGGTCACATTTTTTTAATCATTTTTCTAATGATGAGTGAAATATTTACTCCATATGAATGTCGTGAAATTTTTATTCACAATACATTTTAACATCATATGAATGATCCCATCTGTTGGTTTTTCTTCTATTAACTTCTAATTCATTGCTTATTCCAATAAATGGATATTGTAGAATGACCCCCACCCCAATTTTTTGAATCATTAATAATTTCTTCTAACAGATCATAATACATATAAAACAAGCCATCTCATTTTCCCTTACAGGTTTCCAAAAATAATATACATAAGACATTAATAAAAAAATTGATAATGTTACTCTACCTATTCATCATTAATATTTATTAATAAAATATTTGAACTAAAAAATTGACATGTGAAAAAGGAATTTTTGTATGTATGTGGTTGGAATTTATCATTATCATCCTTCAGTCATGGGTTCATGTCCGGTGGCATTTCCGGATTAGATGGGATGTCACTAGGTATATGGATTTTCCATTTCTAAAACTATATTAATATAATTTGATAATTTTATATGATGGATATCCTTGAAATAATTTCAATTACTAAATAACTTTTATATAACGTTTTCAATACAACCCCAACACATAAATACTTCATCATTTCTATTTTAACATATGTCCATCCATGGACTATGGTTTTCCTAGTTCAATCTGTGTCATTTACTATTCAAATCAATCATAATTTCTTTTTTAGGAAATTTAAATTATCTTCAGCATATCCCCTAGATGTTTCAATCAACGTGCATAGTATAGAACATTGTTGTGTACTAGGTTACGCCAAGTCAGGCCTAAAACACCTAGTTGGGGTTGTAACAGCTTGGTACATATATAAAAGAACCACATACAATCATTATTTCTAGATAGGGATGTATTTCTATGAAGAATACATATTTTACAGCTTGAAAAACCATTAGATTTTTCTTCTATAAATATCATCAAAAAGCACTACCATAGTGCTATGTTTTTTATATATGTTTTCATAAATCTAGTTCCTTAAGATTTTACATATCATCCTCTTATACCAACATCAGTGATATAAACCCATATAGCCTGGATAAACTTTTTACTACCATTAGACTGGAAGAATTACAATGAATATAAATCCTGATGTACTAACAAGCTAAGTAGTCTAGGTAAACTAGATATAGAAATTAGTCTTGTATTAGAAATAGATACACTAATTACAACATAATTTTTTTTATTCGTGGTTAACATTATTTTATCCAGTATATACATGCATAACTATAATAGTATGGTTATTGGATTTGTGGGGTTGTAAAACCAAATAATAGCGATAAAAATGCTTATTAAGGGTAAACTATTGATGATGTAAGATTGAATCAATAAGAAACATGTCATGGTATGATACAGAAACACATTATATTTAATAAATGAAATGGAAATAAACTACATACATTGAAATATTGATGAGAATTATCTTAAATGAATAATAATTGAATCTAAATGAGGAAAATACTTAATTAATGGTCTCCATGTTTGTTACATACATGGAACAATTTCCATCATGACTATTCATAAGATATTTTCGCATATTGGGTCAAAACCCATCTAATGTTCCCAGCAAATTCATCGCATGATTTTGTCAGTGCATCAAGGAAATATTTTTAACCAATAACCATCCATGTCATTTTTATCCAAAACATATAATATCTAATAATTAAAATATATAATATTATTTATGAAATATCCATATTCTATATATGTGATAGATTAATCAACAAATCCCAATGTGGAGGATAAGTAACCATAAGGGTTGTTGTTATTAATGAATGTAAATACAATTTAATGATCAATAAAATTATTCTTGAGGAAATATTATTAAAAAATCAATGTGTTCTACAACACTTTGAAAAATTTAATCCCAATCCCCATTATAGAATAACCATAAATAAAATTAATTAGGTGTACCAAACATGAAAATGAAAATATCACTATGATTGAAATAATTGTTATATTATATGAAATTGTGGTAGTGTGTACAATGTATATATGAAATATCATGTAAAAAAGTAATATTATTGTATTATTTGAAAATGAATAATCATAGTTTTAAGTGATATTGAAATTATAATCCTTAATATATTCTCTAATGAATAATCTTTAAACATTCCCATGATTCCCACATCACATTGAAACATTCCATTCGTAACTTCCATGAAGGAATAGAATTAAATTAAACTTATAATATCACGAGAAAATGGATATTCATGATATAACAGGTCAAAGGAATGTGTATAAACCTTATAAAATAATCATGGGGAAAAAGAAAAAATATGTCTCAGTGGAATGTAATTTTAGGTGAAATCCTTTTCGTTATGTTTCCATTTTTGGGTGAGCACAGTTTGGCATCCAATATAATGAATTTAAAATTTCCCTTATAAAATAACACGTATAACTCATATTTATAATATTATATATATATATATATTTAAAATTTTGTTACCTATTTTAAAACAATCATTCATTATGTTCACTATTTTGGAGGATAATTTCCTTTTCATTCAAGTATGTTTTGATTTGTTCGTTGTTGTACATCATACATAGAATTTGTTTTCATAATCTAAACAATTTTAAACATTATTTGATAATTATATGTATTAATTATTTATATAGTTATAATAATATAAATTATATTTAAATAATAAATTAATTGAACCATTCATGGAGATGGTATGCTATACATATGTATATATGCTACTTTCATTTCGTTGTTATATTAAAAGGCGGAAATGAAAATTAAATATATATATATATATATATATTATAATTACAATATCATATTTATGTCATATATGTTTTATAGGATTATCAAATCCATCCTGTATACATTCCCTTTATAGTGTTAAGGAATTACATTACACTGAGGGGGTTGTGATCCACACATCCACAAATTATGTTGCCGTATTTACGAAAAATGATGTGCAGAAAGGTATGTGTTATAAAGTAATTAATGGTGAATATATAAATTTTAAATATAATATATAAAATATATAAATATCATGTGCAACATAATTATCAACATGTGATATGGTTATAGAATAATTTGGAAAATCTTTTTACGAGGTGGTAGTTCAATATCATTTTGTGAGGTGGTAGTTCTCCAACCAAATAAATAATTAGCGCATTACCCATTAGATGGATGTGTTTATAAATGTAGTTAAAATACTTATATTGAAAATATCTCAGTATATTTGGTATAATGGTGTTATAATATAATCCTAGTCTAATGATTGTTTAGGGGTGGAAATGGAAATAGAACTAAAGATCAAGGTAAATGATATTACGACTTAATCAGGTAACTCCTATTCGTTTTAATTAAATGGATTTTATTTACTGTGTTATGAATATGGTGAGGCTTCTAATATGAGGTTAGATGTGTTTATGAACAATTTTTTTTGATAATGGATGAGAAATCGTGTCTCAATATATTTACTGAATTGGGATTTATGAGTGTGTTTTTATAGTGTTGGAGCAGTAACACTCTTATAAATTTTTGGAAAGGGAATTTCAAACGCATTTTACATATGTAATTTTGATCTAAAAATGGATTTTATTCCTTATAATGTAGTACAAAGTCGTAATATGGCCATATAATGGATTTTTTACAACTTTATATCTCAGTTTGGTCTTTATGGTTACGTTTTAGTCCTTTATTGATCTTAATTTAACATTAATTATTAAAAATTAATTTTAATTACTTTAAGTAATATTTTAATTCTGAATCTATGTTGACTGTATTATATAATATAATTTATAATTATTCAAAACATGGATACCATTTCGCCAATTATCAATATTAGATACGGTCGAAATTATTTTTAATTTAATTCCACAGAATATATACAAATTCCATTTTTATGTACAAATGTTCAAAAGTTTTCAAGCATTTTATATCCAATTTTATTGTTAAATTAATTACAGGGTACTAAATTTTGTTAAATAAAAAATTTATCTACATAAAATTGAAAAAAAATTTAAAATCAAATTTATCATTATAAATAAATTATATTAAAAATCTACTTTGATTTAAAATTATGTATTTATTACAATTCATTACAAAAATAATTATTCATTGAAAAATACAAAAATAAATCACCCAATCCGAAATATTATGTTCTTGTTGCATATTTTAGGTTTAGTTTCCTATATAAATTCAATAAAATTTCGAAAAATTGTATTTAAAATATGGACTCCATGAATAGCCGGTAAAAGCTATTTTATAAAATTATTGGTTTTTAGTGTATTATTTTGTTTTTTTCTTATTTAGTGAATATCAAATACATTGGATTAATATAAAACAAATTATTCAATAATATATATATTACATTAATATCACTCACTATTTTTAGTTTATTTATTATTTGAGATAAAAAAATTTGTGGGCATAAATATTAATGTATATTATTTATATTCAATTGGATTAAATTTTCATTTCTATTTAATTGATAACCTATTAATTCATTTTATAATTTTATAAAACCTTTATTTTCATAAGATAGTAAATCTTATTAATATACTCTAATTTAAGTACTATGTTATATCTTATGATATTAAATAACAATTATTTATTAATGTATACGTTTTCATGAAAACTCTAATGTGTGTGTAATGTATTGTGTCGAAGAAAACTCATTAATCCACAGTATGCATGAGAAATTAGTATCACATTAATTGAAATAAATATCATCTAATGAATTTAAAGAAACTAGTCAATATAATTTAATGTAGAGAGATATTATATTCCAAAGGTGATTGGTGTTGTGTGTCCCATGATATCAAAAATATTTTCCATACTTTTGAATTTCAAGAAGTTATAATCTCCCCTCCTTATTTAAATTGTGTCCTATAAATTTAAACACCATATTGGTGATATATTGTTTGATATTACCTATGTTTTTAATCCCCTATCATGAGAATGGATCATAAGAAACCCCTTATAAAATAATTAATGGGAATTACAAACGAAAAATAGAATAACATATAACACGGTATCTATGTAGTGTATCATTAGTGGAATGAATAGATTCATTTATGGAGGGAAATAGAATATATTTTCATAGAATGACTGAGGTCAGTAATAATAAAAAAGGAAATTATCAATGGTATGTGGAGGGATTCCAAGCCATAAATATGTGATTATTGAGAAAAGTATATCTTTAATAACAATTATGGAATTATGAACAAAAATTATGATAATTTTCTTAATGTTGATTAATTATTTTACTACCTATGAATATAGGAAAATAAAAATAAAATATATTTTTTAATTTCACATGAATAATTCAATGTTTATATTGTTCTATGATGAAATTAAAATTCATCTCTTACTCCATGAAACAGATGTCCCTAGTGAACCATCGTTTTTTATGAACTAAAATTTTCTTTGAAATTATCACATTACCCATAAACAAAGTGCTTATATTTGTCTCTAAAAACGTTCCCAAAACAATATGTTTAATCCATTAATCTCTAATCCTAAAAACTTATAATACTTTTTAATCATTAATATATATTCTTCATATTGTTCCACTAAAAAATGAAAAATTAACTAAGAAATTTCATAGGATTTCCGTTGTAATTAAACCCTTATCATCCTTCAATCATGGATTCATGTCCCACAACCTTACTGGATTTGATGGATTCTCACCCAATATATAGTTTTTCCTTCTATAAAACCATATTAATATAATTTAAAAAATAAATATTATGGAAATCCTTGAAATAAATTTTAAAAAATAATACCCTTTTTAGCTATTGTTTTTAATATAACCTAATACATTAATATTTCATTTTTTATATATTCCTCATAGTTATTTCCTTGTTCAATGGATTTTCTAGGGTCATTCATTCTCATTTTCTATTAAAATAATTAATATTGGGTTATAAATGTAATATTAATTATCTAAATTCTGTTCTCTATGAATGTTATACTAGGTGCACATTAAAACCCATTATTGTGTACTAGGTTATGTCGAGTTGGGCCTGACACACCTTCAAAAAGTTTCTATTTCTAGGTATATCTTTTCCAAAACGATGTTCAGTTATAATACCTTTACCTATATGTTTTTCTAGGAAAACAACATAATCACTATAGAACAAAAAATATAAGATGTTATTCTATTCTTATCATTAAATTCTACCTTTGGGTAATTCACTATAATAAAATTTTTCATAAATATAGTTCCCAAATATTAGAACAAAAATATTTTGTTACCATAAATAATGAACGGACCCAATATATCCCATATCAAATTTATATTATTATTAAATCTTCATTATTTAAGGGAATCAAATCTTAATGGATAGAGCAGTTTTGTAGTTTTGATAACCCATACATACATAAGTCATGTATTACAAATGAATACTCTAAATAAAATATAATATTTTTTTATTTAGAGAATACAATTAATCCGTATAGTATTTCCCTATATATAATTTATAGTATGATTATTGGATTCCATTATAAATGAAACAAAATATGGTTGAGCACATCTACTCATTAAGGTTATATTATAGATGATGTAATAATAAATAAATGAAAATCACGGAAAGGTAAATAACTAAACACACATGACATATAATCAATAAATTTAATGGATTAAATATACTGAAATGTAATAACTGAAAACAAATTCTATTAAAATAACTAGATTAGTAAAAATTAATATTTCAAGGTAAAAAAAAATACAGATTCCATTTAATTAGTGAACTAAAAATAATATATATCCATAGATATGTTGATAAAAACATCATGAATGAATAATAAATGAAACTAAATATGGAAATTCCTAATTATTTTATGTCAAATTTCTTATGTACATGGATAAATTAATGGAAAAAACATTAGTAATATGGTTTATCACAACAAGTGAAAACACATCTAATTTGAACAACTAATTTTGGTCATTATACTTTTGATGCATCCACATATTGGCTATAACCAGGACCCTACTTATTCATACCTGTCCAAACCAATACACATATCTTATATTCATAAAATATAATATTTTTTATCTAATATCTATATGGAATAAAAGATACATGTTTAAAAATAATTTCTCTGTGGATAATTATTATCAACAAGGCTGTTCGATATTGGTGAATGGAAATAACATTGAAAGATCAATAAAATTATTCAGGATGAAACTAATAATTAAAAATTAAAAAATGTACCATAATTATTAGAATCATTTGAATCATAATCCATATGAATTAACAATAGAAAATAAATTTTATAATATCCAATTCAAAGGTGTTTCATGATATATTACTTCAAGGTAAACACCATATCAAAAAATGATATACTATTTAAGATATCAAAGTATACATGAAAAATTATATGGGTAATTATTTTAAATTAAATGTAAAAAGATCATAAGAAATTTATAATTCTAAATGGGACTAAAAAATAAATAAGTGATGTGAATTTTAGTATTTTCCATAAAAAAAATAAATAATAAATCCTCCAGATAAATAATAACGATTATATCAATGTAAAATATGTAAATTAGAGAAAAATAATGTGTAAAAAACCTTCAATAAATCATTTTTTATGGATAAAATAATTTTTTAATTTCATTTAGAATTTTTTTGAAGACCATGTTTTTAGAAGAAAATAGGTTCTCTGGCTAAAGAGAGAACTCCAATTGGGTTTTCTTAAAAAAAATTCTAATACATTTTGTTTATCAAAATGTAAAAAATATATACTAATACATGAATATAGTAATGAATAATTAGATGTGAATAAAATGAAATTTTTTATTGTAAAATGATAAATTAATTTCCTATAATGTAAATTCAATACTAATCGTTCATAAAAAAATGGATTCTAAAATAAACCCTTGAAAGGATTTTTTTGGTTTGATTGAGAGTCAATAATTGGGTATATTATTTATATCAACTATAAATATACATATACAAGTGTAAATATACAAATAGATATTCAAAGTAATTATACACATAATAATTTAATTTTAAAGACAATGTGGAAATAATATAACCTAATGAAAAGATTTGGGTCAGCATATTATTTTCAAAATGGTAAATTTTAACTCAAATCCCCTGAGATGAAATAATTCAAAATAAATCTCAATATATTATAATGAATAATTGAATTGGATATTATATGAAAACCTTTATTTATTTACATTACATATAAGAATTCTATTTCATAATAATAATGTTATTTTTTCAATAGAATGTTAACAATCATACAAGGAAATGAGATTTCAAAGATAATCATTAATAACATTCTCAAAGAAAATATTCATTATATATTTAAATATCACACATTAAATGTTGGAAGAATTAAATAATATTATCCATTAAGAAATAAATTTAAATTAAATGGATAATATCACGAGAATAAATAGATTATATAGATAACATTTAAAAAGGATGTATATACACCATATAAAAGAAATATGGTGTACAAATAAAAATGTCTCAATGGAATATAAATTGAAAAGAAATATCTTACAATGTAATACCTTTTTTGGTGAATATCATCTAACATCTCGTATAATGGTTTTAAATATATTAATAACTAATAAAATTACCATAATCATATTTATAATATTGTATATTATCCACTTACAATATTTTATTACCCATTTCAAAACAGTTATTCAATAATTTTTTTATTTCGTGTGTTAATTGCATAGTATATCGTGTATGTTTTGACTTATTAATTTTTGATATTCAATCCTAAATCATGGTTTAATCATATCCATAATTTAATCAATAATTTAATTATCTAATATATTATGTATATCATAACACATAATAGTGTTTTGTATTTGGTGAAAATAAATGTAATACACCATTAATGAACACCGTAGGTTGTACATACCCACGACCAATACATTATTTTCATTTTGAAAAACTGAATATATATATATATATATATATATATTTATATTATAATTATTTTATAATATCTATGGAATATATGTTACATAGTTTTATTAAAACCAACCATTATACATTACATTAATTATTTGAATGAATCACATAACATTGTGTGGGCGGTAGCCTACAGTTCCACAAACAATGTAACAATATTTACACAAAATTTATTGAATACAAATAAATGTTATAGAATAATTAAATTAGTATAAATACATTATAAATATCATATATAATTTATATAACCATACTGTCCATTAGAATTCCCCCAAGAGTGGTGGTAATGGATTAAAGAAAAACATCATTTTGCGAGAAGGTAGTTCAACATACAGATAAATGGTATGTTCAATACACATTATATGGATTTGTGTGTGTGTGTAGGGTGAAAAAAATAGAATAAAAATATCTCAATATTTTTAGTATACAATTGTTATTATTAATCATCTAATATTTAGTGTTGAGGGGTATAGAATATAGATAAAACCAAAGAGCGTGGGGGAGTATGTAACCACTTAATCAGATATCTCTATTTAGTTCACACCAAAGTGATTCTATAGATGAATCTATGACCAAGTTGAAGCATTCCTGATTAGGGGAGATATTTGTATGAACTGTTATTTGAGATATTAGTGTATCCAATGTTTCTTGAGTGTTGTGATGAAGTGAGAGGGATTCATTCCTTTTATCACGGAGGAGGAGAGTCTCTCTTGCTAATTTATGAAAAAAATCCACACACGTTATCCATTAAAATGCGGAAACAATAATGGTACCAATTCAATAAAAGTTAATATAGATTCCTAATATTTCCATGAAATGGATTTTGGATAGTCATGTAGGTCAATTTTGACATTATGTTTATGGTTTCTCCCTTATTAAACTTAATTTCACCTCATTCGTCATCACAAATTGTAATTAATTTCGGTAATACTTTTTTGTAAAAAAAATGTTGGCATTGTTAAACATTATAAATTATGCCGAATCCCAATATGGAACAATTTTTTAATATTCCAATCACATAAGTGGAAGCAATTTATTTATATTTAATTTTGTAGATGGGATTCCAATATGGGCTTATAAAGAAAAAATGTTCTATTGTTTTCTAGGTTTTTATAAAAAATTTAATTTTGATATTGATTAAAATTACCTAAATTAGAATAATAAATAATAAATTGATCTAATTTAAATTTAATATAATTTTTAAAATATAATTTCACAATAAATATAAATTATATTAAAAAAAATAGAATTATAATTACATATTTTCACTATTCATCAGAAAATGATACATCGTAAAAAAATTAAAAAACATGAAAATATCCAAAAAAATATTTTGGAATCAAATATGATGTTTATTTTAACATATAATGTCTAAATAAGTTCCGAAAATAATGTTTTATATAGAGTATACTTTAACAACTAGTAAAAATGTTTTCTTAAAAACAATGGTTTTTCTATGTAATGTTGGGGTTTTTCTTATTTTATGACTATCAAATCTATTGGATGAATATAAAATTTTAATATATATATATATATATTACATTATTATAAGTCATTCAGTGAAATTAATTTAATATATTACGATAAAACACATTTTGGAGCATAAAAAATATGTCATTTAAATTTAATTTGTTAATATTTCTATTTCTAATTAATTGATAACCTATGAATTCATTTTATATTTTTATAAACCATATAATTTAATAATCCAGTTAATATTATTCATACAATATAATTTAACATCTAGTTTTTTACATATCATATTAAATAACGGTTTTTATTAATATGTTATTATTTGATAAACTCGATCTTGCGTGTTTTGTCAAATATCCAAGAAACCTAATTTTCCTAAGTGATTCCATCGAACATAGCAACATGTGAATTTCAAGCTATATAATATATTGAATATATTGAAAATGATAAATATATTTCAATTTTTAATGATATTATATTACCTTTTTCGCTTCCTGTTACAAGGAAAACAAGATATCAAATAAAATGTTTGTACATTATATTATAAGGTTATTATAAGCTCATTCACATCGTATATATTTTGGTATTCTCCTAAGACCATCCTAAGAAGGTTTAATGTGTTATGCAAATGAATATTTCTAATAAAGATGTATAATACTAAATGTTTCCTTTCAATTTAACTCATCTTAGAAGTATAATAATTATTTACTAATAATGTTGATATCATAACATCATTACTATTCATATAATAAAATATTATTATTTTTTTAGAGAAAAAGATTCAATCGGTATTTAATTATAATGGGAAATAAAATCAGCACTTGTGTGTATGTTTGGAATGATACCTCAATAAATTTATGTTTTATGTTTTTCATGATCAAATTACTAGGATACTTATTATTAAGGATTTATATAATATATTTGATATTCATGACATAATTATAAATTTTTAAAATTTATGATACTTCAATAATTTATACTCTCTTTAAATAGAAAAATGATAATGGAATCTGTCCTAACATTTTGTCCTCCACCTCTATGAGGGGAGGTGATTAATTTATAATTTTCTTCTTCCATAGATGATTATAAATGTGTATTTAATTTAAATGAATTCTAATTATTTATATGATGTAATAATTACCCTTTATTCCATTGGAAAACCTACTGATATTTTTTTGGATTCTAAAATAAATGATATCAAAATTGATAATAGGAATTAATTTAATAATTTGAAATCCATGTAAATTATAATATGTGATTTTAATGATATTATAATATTTTAATATAGTCGAAAATGGATTCGAATAATGAAAATAATTAAAAAATGATTATTTTAATGGTGGTGAGGATTGTACGAGGAGTGTCGGACATAATGTAAGAGGATTCTATTCTCGATTTCTTTTCACAATAAATTTTTATGTTATTAGAAAATTATTTATTTTATGAGCTATATATACATACATATGAATTTCTTATCAATAATTTACTAATATAATTTTAATTTAAAACCATATATATTTATCTTCTTCTACATCCTTTTGTTTTCAAAGTCAACAAAGTGGTAATCGATTTCCTTTAAAATGTTGATTTAAAAGTCTCTTAACAAAATCATTCACTTCTATGTAAAATTTTATTAATTGTTTTCAAAATATTTCTTAATATTATTTCAATGAAAATTTTTACTTATCCACAATTCATTATAATGTTTTTAAAATTTATTATTTTAATCGTAATTAGAATGCATTACATTGGAATCTATTCACCTACGTGCTTAAGAACTTCTTTATTGTATAAGGTATAATCAAAATTTAAAACTATCAATTCACTTCTTAATTATCGTAATTCTTATATATGTTAATATTATTTTTCAAGGAATAAATTTCTACCATTTATGTTGTATTTTAGTTTTTAAATTTTTTCTACGTAAAATAATATTTTATCTCATGTTTATGAGATAACTGATTTTTTTTCGAACTGGATAAAATACATAATTGATGAATTTTATATTGAATACTGGAATTTAACCAATGATTTTATTTCAAGGTATGGTTAAAGGGTAAATTTATTAAAAAATATTTTAAAACATGAAATTTGGGTGCAAATAATTAATTGTATTGTGTAATGTGTTTGAGTTAACTAATTTATGTTACTCCAATTATAATGTGCATATATATTACTAATATTTTTATATGATAATGAAAAATAATATATTTTAATCCAAATATAATTTTTTTATTATTCAGTTATGTGATTCTATGATGGATGTGTGATTATCCACATTTCTATAATTTTTTCTATACTAATGAAAAGACTTTTCATGGATAATATTTCATTTCAAATGGTAAATAACATTTTTATGATTTAAATGATTGATTACAATCATCTAATATAAAACAAAATTTCTTGTAAACATTCCAACCATAATGATTATTTCTTTTATATATTCTTATTGAATATATTATGAAAATTTTTGGATTTTAGGATTATATCATGACATAGTATGTGATTTTTTCTGGAATCAATACATCATTATATAAAACCAATAAATTACTTTTTGGTTTTCATGAAATTTAAAGGGATTATGTAACACCCCATGATTTCATGATAAGTTTATTTTCAAATAAATTTAATTTCTTTGAATGTTTCTGTTACACACCACACAATGTTTTAATGACACACAATATAGTATAAAATTATTATTTTTTATGAAATTACAAATATAACAAAACTGTTAAATTATAATTATGAATATGGATAGAGAAATTTATAAAAAAATGTATAATTTTTTAGTATAATAAAATTTCATTTAACAATGTTTACAAAATGTAGTAAATCCTTTCAGTATTTTCGTCATAGGATTCATGAATATGTTTTTTTAAAATGGTTATTGTATAGGGTTTCGTGGGTTAGCATTATAAAGAAATTCAAACAAATTTTGTTAGTATTATTTTAAAAATTGGATATAAATCATGGATTCATTATATTAATATAAACTTATGATGAAATTTAGGGATTTTTTTTGAATTTTTAAATTTTATCTAAATACTAAATTATTTTAGTTTTTATGAAAATACATCTTTTAATTTCAAAAATTCAAAAAAATTAATTTTAAAACATTTTCAACGTCGAATTATCTCATTTTTTATTAATAATAAAATTATGTTTTTTTGAATAAAATTTCTTCATTATATTGGGATAAGAACTTTATATACATGAGATGGAATGTTTATGTATAACCACTTTTCATCTAATATTATGTGTTTAATATTTAATTAAATTTTTAATAATCAATGAATATAATTTATTAAAATATATTCCTTATTTATATACCTGGTAATTAAAAAATGTAATAGTTTCAACTTAATTTTTTTCATTATAAATTGAGGCCATGTTAAATATTGTCCACCTTAGTGAATGAAGTAAAATTGGAAAAAACAATGGGAAAAAACCAAAAAAATATCATTTATATATTAATTTATACCATTTTATTTGGGGTTTTGTCAAAATTTATTCTTAAATAGTTTAATAATTAATTTTAATAAAAATTAAAATTGGGAAACAAAGATTGATTTTTTATGATTGGTTTTATTTTATTCAACTTAAAAAATATTTTCAGTTTTACATTTAATGGAATTATGAAAAGAATAAATTAAAATTTTTTATTCCTATAAAGTCATAATACATTTACTTTTTAAATAATTAACTAAAAAATCCTGGATAAAAATTTATTACATAATTTCAATATTAAATGAATTTTTCATTTAAATTTTGTATTTCTCTAAAATACATTTTCATGTGTTTTGTATTATTATATTAAATGTATTATTTACCACTTAATAAACTTTTATCTAATAAATTGTTTCCAAATTTTTAATTAACATGTATTTATTGTTATATTTCCCTTTTTTCTTATTCTTACGTTTACATGGACGAATGTTTAGTTATCACAGTTGAGGTTAAAATGAGTTTAATGTTCTTTAAAAACTTAATTAGGAATAAAATGCATAAAAACAGCTATAATTATGATTATAGATGTTTTATTTGACCATATGACATCTTATTGTTTTAATTTGGGTGACACTTTTCAGTTTATTTAATTTCCATTTATAAATATATATATATTATTTATCATTTAAATTCATTCCTGGTGTTTCATTTCAATCATTTAAGAATGAAAACCACATATTCTATCTGGTACAGACATCATGAGATTTCTGTATTGGTATTTACATATGATAATAAATTCTAAATACTCATTTACCACATTCTTGTTTTTTTTTGGTCCTTCCAAGATACCATCCATTCAAGGATTATGGGTTAACGAAAAGATTGTTTCTCATAAAAAACATATAACTATTAACTATGTACTTTTAATTTTATATATTCATAAACCTCAAATAAATATATGGTAACAATTTTTAATTAATGAATTCAATATCATAGATATACTTTATTCATATTATAATAATTCAATAACCATTATCCACCTCCTTTATATAACTCTTAAAATAAAAATATCACTCATGCGTATGTAAGGCGTACCATATCCATGATGTACTATATTATTTATTTAATAACAATTTTTCATGGATGTTTATAAGGATAGAACAATTTTTTTATATGATATTTAAGATGTGATTTTGGTTATATAATTATAAAATAGTAATGATTATTATATCTCTATTTTTTAGATAATCATATAGTGTTCACATGTATGTATGTTCTACCATCTACATGAATTGTATAAATAAACATTATATAATAAAATTTTATAGAAACCTTATATATATATATAAGGAAATAAATTAATGAGATTATTTAACCCTAATCAATTTATAGGTATTATGACTGATGAACTAAAAAGTGAGTGATTAATGAAGCAATTATCAATAGGAATGGTGATTTTAATATATAATTACAAAAAATCGGTGATAATATGACATAAAAATCATATATTTTATGATATATATTGTTATAGTTTTTTAATATTTGAATAATAAATCCATATTTATAATAATGTATTTTAAACACACATAAATCAATATGAAACTTGAGATATGGTGTCTCTAGTCTTAGATATATTTTATTGAGATATATAACAATTTATATATTTTCTCCTGGTTTTAGTGTTTATAATACACTTCATACACATTATAACATGATTATCCTTAATTTAATTATATTTATAGTTTAAATGAAATATATTCTCAATTGGGGAATATGATTTAGAAGTTACCCATGTGAAAATATATTTATATTATAATCTAAATGTTTATTGAGATTGTTTATGTATATGATTATGATGTTTAACGTTTATAACCTATCTCACTATTATATCATCAATATTTTATCCTCTATTTATTTTTTAAAATTAAAAATTTTCCTATAATTTTATTCTCTTTAGGTACATATTTGAATGAAATATTGTTTTTAAAACCATCTTTATTTCACTCCCTGACTAAAAATAAATTTCCCTCCTTATTAATGATTTATATTAATGTATTAAATAATTTTTTTAAATATTATATTAAAATTATATAAAATTTATTTTAAAAAATGTTTCAATTAAAAAGAATTTTAATATTAATCATCTTCTTTTTTAAGTAATATTATATATTTTTTTGTTTTCTAGTAATTGTGAATGGAATCATTAATTTTAATGTACATTGAAATAAAGAATTTATCATCATATTTTCGACTCAATGAATTTCAAATTACTTTACATAATCATGCATTTCAATTCAAGGAAAATATATTGCATAAAAATTGATTTTTTTAATAACCTCTTTTCAATATGAAAACTATATTTTCATCATGAAATATTTTAAAAAAAAATTTATTTAAATTTTAATCTCATGTGACATCATTTAATGTTGTAGATTCATTAAATGTGGTATGATCAAATGATTATATCCCCATTCATTTTTTTCATGGGGTTTTATGATAATTATGATGAATTTTTCCTAAAACTTACTTATTTTCAATGGGTTATTTTATGATGTTATGTTGAATGGGTATGATACACCTTTAATTTTCATTTGTTACAACATATGGTTAATTATCTATGTTTTTGTTGAAAATTTTTTAATTGATTATTAGTATGGGATGTGTGGGAAAAAAATTATATATTCCTCTAATTACGTGGGTGAAGATATGGGGTGTGAACCATGTTTAGTGAGTTACATTTTCGACTATGATAGTTTTATTATCCCATGGCTCATGTTCTTTGATTCATTTATGATTCATGTCTTATAAACTGATATGACCTATGAAAGGAAATATGTTTGTGATCATTGAATTTTAGTGTATGATTACAAATTGTTATAATCATGTTCTCATATTGTTTTGATAATTTTATGTTTATGTGGTCATTTTTTGTCTCTCTTGTTTACCATTGATTATCATATATGATAACTATTTTTTATGTTTCTATTCACTATGTTGTGAATGAATAGTTTTATGAAAGATATTTTTAATAAGGATTGTATTTATGAATAAAATTTTTGGAGATAATATAGAAGGTTATGATTAATTTTTTTAATATATGTTTCTAAAGGCACTACATCTATATGATTATATCATGGATAATTATGTTATGTATTTTAAAATTATCAAATAAGATGTATATATTTCATATGAATAAGACATGTCAATATAAATGGTATTAGAGAATGATCTATTTGTATTTTTAAACTAGTTTGGTAAAATATTAGTGATAATACATAAGATAATCCAATATATAAGATAATTTAACAATAATTATAATGAATGAAGTGGTGTTTTCCTACAAAATCAATCATTTCAAGATTATAAAATATAATATTGTATTTTAAATAATTTATCTACACATAATAAGCAACATTTTTTCCTCATGTACATCTCAAACCTCAATCTAGTGAAATATGGTTGTTCCCTTACGGTTCACCCAATTTCACACTCACATGATATATTTTTCAGATAATACAAATTTTTATAATAAAAATTATTGAATGATTTAAATCGGTGATGATCATGATGTCATAGGTTAAAAATAATGTGTTATAGATAGAAAATAAGTTACCATTATTTTACATTATGTAAATAATATTCATGATTATATGGTTTCCCACTAAGATTATTATTTCTCACCACATGAACTTTTTTATTAGTTGGTGTCTAGAACCTGGATGTATAAAATTAATGATGAATGTGATGGAAAATAAAATTAAATTCCAATTAAGAAACAAAATGGTTTGAGAGATTAAATGTAATATCATTTATCTATGTAATTACAACAATTCCAAGATAATTTTCTTCATAAACATCAAACAGATAATATAGGGAATAACATTCTATTAAACCTATAATGAGGAAAATTAAACCTTCTTTTCATGGGTCTGATGTTCTTGTAATTATGATGTGATGGATCAGTACCACTAAAAATTTATGTTTTTTTCTCGAGTTTTTTATTGCTAAAAATTACAATTTATTTTTTAATCAATTAGAATTTGAGTCAAAACAATGTGAAACTCTTTTAATAAAAATGATTCAATTGGATGAAGTTGTTTCATTGGAGTGGTATTATTTTGATATAGTGTTTCTAAAAAATTACATTCCCAGTATTCATAAAATAATAGATAATTAGTTCTTATTATTAAACAAATGGATGGTGAATTTACTAGTACCAATATGTAAAATTTGTCAATAAATTGTAGATATTGTTCTATTATTATCATCTAATATGAATATATTATATATTAATTCCTTAGCGAATTAAAAAAATATCATCAATGGTATTTAACCAAAAGGTACTTTTTCCAATATAAATAAATTGATCAATGTGATATAAATGTGGTAATGGAGATTGGAGTCACCCATAAACATCATGGTTTTGATTGGAAATTAAATATTAAATTCAATTTAAATTATAAATATGATTGAGAGAAGCATATTATCATTTCATTTTAACTCCATGTGATGAAGACAAACTCTATAAAATTGTCTTTTTGGATCTTGTAAATATTTTACATGTTGAAATTAATGTCATCAAGAATGTTTATTTTAATGTAATTTAACAAGATTTTATCTACTTGTGGAGTTGAACTATGATTGAATGTTTTCCCACACATCAGTGTTTCAATTTCATAGATTATATATCCAGGGTAAATTTTATGAAATACAAATATTAATGACTATGATCACTGTTAGACACCCCTCAATCCTACAGATAATATTAAATATCATGTGATAACTATTTCTGATATGGACAATGAATATATGAAATACACACATACCATGTACTCTAGAACTGATAAGTAATGATTTGATAGTATTCTACCACTTTTATATCTAAAAAAATTCCAATGGAATCACAATACAAACCTCGTAATTAGATGTTTAGATGTTGGGAAAAATACTAATTTTATGATGAGGACATATAAAGTGTATGATTAATCATTGAATAATTATTAAATAATTGATTTTACTGAAAATAATGTAATTCTACACCCATTGGATTTAGTTGTTATATTTGGTATAGATTGAATTTCATTTTATAAATCTCACATATATTTACAATGAAGGGAATTCATTCTCTATTTTCTAAACCATTATGTAATCCTATATATGAATTGTGATAAATAAAATCTATCCAAAAAAATTCATCCATTTTATATGAAACTATTCACAAAAAAGTGTAATTTATATCATGTGGTTGGGGAGAGACTCAACATAAATTCTATAATAATTTTATTGGAGTGATTTGATGTCTATCTAGAATAGTTTCTTGGTATTCCATTAAATATTGATGTTGAATTTTCTAAATAAATTATTTCTGGTGATATTCCTAGTTCAATGTCTCCGTATATAATGTCCTATATTTATTTATATTAATTAATGATGAAACCTAAAATGTATCATTATAAGGGTTTCATTTATCCATTTTCACCCCCTTGGGGTATACTGATAGATATTCTAAGAATGGAAATTTATCAATGTGACTCTATATTTTTTATTCTGAACATAACTAGAACCAGAGGAAGAAAAATTGTGCTCTACCAAGTATTGAGGAAATTTTTGATAAACTATGTATAGATAAATACATTTTCAATATTAAAATTCCTTATATATATTTAAAATTTATGTTCATGGTGTAGAATATACCCAAGGAAAAATATGCCTAATTTATAGAAACTATGAATTTATTGTGATCTAATTTATTCCTACTAATACTCCCACAATAATCATTGATTTAATTAGTATAGTGATTAAAACATAACATAATATGTTTTTCATCGTCTTCATAGATAATATAGTAATATATTATAAAAGAAATTATTTTTATGAAAATCACTTGGGGATTGTGATGGATACCTTAACGATGGATATGTTTTATGAAAAATATCCATATTTAAATTTAAGATTTTTTTAATGTTGGAGAAATATAATCTCATTAAATAGTACATAAATGTATCCAAAAAAATATATGTTATTGAACATTGGACAAGACCTATCCACATGACTGAGATTCCTAATTTCTTAGATTATATATATATTATTCCCAAATTATGGAAAATTTGTTAGGGATGCCTATTCTACTCACTAACTGAACACGAAATGGACTAAATTTCCATTGGATAAATGAATATTAGTAATATATCAAGGAATTTAAGACAATATATTTCATCACACAAATGATTAAACTACCAAATAAAACATATTGGTTTCTATTATATAGTTATGCATGGAAAAATATATTTGGATGATTCTTCAAGGAGAATTATGTGGTTATACCTAATGACTCACGAAAATAGATTGTTAATGATCATAATTACCATACTCAGTATTTTGAGTTAGATGTGCTAAATGAATAATTCTATTTATAGATGGATTATATTTATGGATAAATGTGGTATTTATATATATAATTGACATAAATGATCAAATTATATATTCATTAAGAAAGAGTTGAATATAAGATTATGATGGTGTTTGGAGTTGATTAAATAGGGTGTCTTCTCAGCATAATACCACCCCAGGAAATCTGAAATAGTCGTTGATTTTGTGGGATATAAGAAACATTCTAGTTTTTCATGGATGAGAATTGAAAATAATCTAATATTTATATATTTAAAAATGGTAGATATAGAAATATTGAAATAAGGGGATATGTATTATATTTGGTAAATGAGTGTACATCCATACATCCATGTGTGAATTAAATAAACATGTGGAGAAATAAGATACTGAACTGTAGAAACAATGAAATTTTTTTACCAAAATTAAACCTTTATTATAATAGAATTATATGGTTCAGTAAAAATCTATTTTTCTATGAAATATTGTACAAGAAGAAGGATTTAATGGTTGAATATCATTGTTCAACATTCCTTATTAATCCCTGATGTATGATGATGTATTGAGATCTAAAATTGTATTTTGGGTGGGATAAAATGGAGAGATATATTACCGAGTATGTATCTCATTGATTCATATTTATGAATGTTAAATTTAATTGACATGAATATAATGGGATGTTTAAATCATTACACATACGATAATGGATGTGAGAAAGCATCTTCATGGGTTCCATTACTATAGACCCATTAACATTCAAATTAATCTATTTTATTTTATTTTTAGTAAATATCTGTCAAACGTTATCACCCATAATTTATATAATAGAATATTTCTCACTTTATTAGCATTCCATAATATGCATAAATGAAGTGGTAAGGTTTCATGGAGTACTACATTATATTGTTTCTAATCTAGATTTAAAATTTACCTCAATGGTATAGATATTTCATTAGAATGCATTGGATATAATGTTGGGCATATATAATTTTTTATCATCCATAGATATATTTTTTTTATATAACCATTAAAAAACTAGAATATTTTCTAATATCTTGTAATGATGTATTTAAAAAAATCATGATCAGTAAATTCCATTATTATTGTTTTTAAACAATAATATCATTAATTAAATATTACATAGATCATTTAAAAAATCTTTATATGGATAGGAATAAATCAAATATTTTTAGAAAAAATTATATAAATAAATTTATTGGTATTTTTTCTTTTTGAGGAAATTATTTTGAAATTTAGAAAATCATTGTAGCACATCTAGGTAGATTAGAGTCGAGGAAAGAGTTCTACTGACAATCATCATTAAAGTCATTTATTTATTGATGTTGAGTGGGAATTTATATGATTTTCATAATTCTAGTAGGTTATTTGATTCATAAAAAAGATATATGATCCAAAATTATATTGAGACATTCAATATTTTTTATCATGTATGAGTAATGGCTTTTCTCTTGACACGTTAACGAATATTCTCTTATGTTCATGATTTATCCATGTTTGTCTAATGAGTTAGTACATACCACTAGAGAATTATATTTCATATAAATAAATACTTGTTTTATTCTTGAATAATTGATATAATGTTCTAAATAAAAAGGCTGATCACTATGTTAAAATTCATATGGGTAACATGAAATTCATATAAAATGATTAGAAACCTCATATTGTGATGAAATAGTGATATACTCATTTTTTAATAGATTGAATGAATTATGAGGCTAAAATATTATATATGGAGGGGGGTAGTATAACAAAGAATTAATTTATGAAATATATGTCTTCAATTAAAACAAATTCAATCGATATATTTGGTTATATGAAACACTGATATTAAATTACCATTAAATATTTTTTAATTTTTTTTATAAAAATATGAACATCATAAAATAGAAATTAAAATTTTTGGTATGAAAAGGTCTAGATAATTTATCAAAAATAATAATAAAGGTTTTATACCATGTAAAAACATTAATAAAATTAAAATATATATGTACTCAGTTTTTTTAAAGTCATTTTCTCCTTGAAAAATAACTTTTCTTCAAAAATTGTTTTAATGGAACATTAATTAGGAATAATATAATTAATCTAAAAAAATTATGAAAATATTAAATTAAAAAATAACTATCATTTTTGGATTCATAAAATAAATATTAACTCTTTATCAAATTTTTTGGTTGTTTTGAAGAGTTTAATTTTTCTAAATTCTGGGAAATATAGGTTCTTAAGGGTATATTTTCATTTACATCGTATAAAAAATATTTTCTTCTAAATAGATTAAATATAACAATATGTAACTAATATTATGAATAGTAAAATTGAAACCCTTGGTTTGTATTTTATTCATAATTTTGGTTGATAATTTTTGTACACATATGATTGCATTTTTCTACTAAAAAAGCATTTCATCACATTATGTGGTGTGAGTATTAAGCTAAATTTCACTAATTATTTTAATTTAATTTGATAAATTTTTTGGTATTCTTAATTATACTAATTATTATAATTTAATAGGTTCAACAAAGTTTTTGGATATTATGAATAGTGGACATGGTTAATATTTTTCACCTTGTTAAAGATGTAAAATTATTCTAAAATTGTGATGTATATAATGACCCAGAATTATATCAATGAATTTCTAATACTTATAATTATTAACTATAGTATAAATAACATAAAATTGCATTTTTATCAGAAAAAAACTTTATAAATGAATAATTTATGAAATAATAGGCATTTTCATTAATTAAGGAACTTATACCGATTGAATAGTAACCCAGACTTTTGAATAGTAGTGTGATCATTTTGAAGAGTAAACCAACTAATAGAATATTAAAATCACCAATAAAAGTATAAATAATTTTTATTCATATTATAATTGAATATATGAAATAGTTATGTTATTAAATAAGTAAATAATTTTTTGGAAAATGATATATTATGTGTTGGTATTTGTATGACACATTCATTTTTATTTACAATTTTATAATTAATAAATTTATTCCATTGAAAATTTATCACCAAAATATAGATTGATAAACTAATTTTTTTTAAATTATAAGAAATATTATGATACCATAATTAATTTCTCAATGTATTATAAATTTAGTTATAAGATTAATTTTTTTTAATAAATGATGATTTTATTTAAAAATGATATTTATCTTATTTAGAAAATCATTTTAATACAATGGAGTTATTTTTTCAGTTCAACACATTGACAAATTATTAAGGTATTATTTTCTATTTTTATATAATACAGTTATTTTTAGTGAATATTAAAATTTAATAATATATAATAAAATCTAAATACATGAATTATTAAGTTATATATGATGTATGGTTGATGTATTCACATAATCATAGAAACTCACTCAATACTATAATATTGTTAATTTTAATTTCAAAATATTCATAATATTTAAATATAATAATAATATACTAAATAAAATAATGACAAAACACCCCTCTACTCCACTATAAATACCACTCCTCACCACCTCTCATACATACACTTTAATGATTTATATCTTGTTTAATTTCTTCCCTATTACCTTCCCACTCCTATTAAATATTTAAAATACATATGAGTCACACAAAAAGACCAAATTCATTTTATTTAACTATGTTAACAAGGACGATAGTTAAAGATGTAAAATTGAGAACATTTTCCATTTTGTATAGATTTACCACCACCATGGATGATAATATTTCATCATTAATTACTTCCATGAATGTTGGTAAAAAAAATTAATATTGTTAAATAAAATTTATTTATAAATATTTTATGTTATATAATGGGTTTCAACCAATATATAAATAATATATTAAAAAATAATATATGTTTGTGATGGTCACAAAAACCGCCAAATAAAATTAACCCATTTACAATAATGTTTTATCTAATGAATCGTACTAATATTAGAAATTTATATGACTATTACTATAATTCAATATCTAGTGAAAATATTATTACTGTTTATTTCCACTTTTTTAATTTTTATTTCATTCATGAAGACATTCCATAACAAAACAATCTGGGAAACCCTACAAAGAATGCACAGAAAATGATGGAATATCAAAAAATTATTAATAATTGTGTGAAAATATGTTATAATATGGTCATATAAGGTAGTATAAAAAAAATATATTTATTTAATAAATTAAATACACTTTTTAATAAATTATAAAATAGGGGTGAACATGTTTTATGTTAGAACAATCCAAGGTAACATTCTTTACATTGAAAATCCCCTTTAAAATTTCTATTTTTAAATATTTCAAATGGAATATTTTTATGATTCATGTTTTCATGTATTGTGATTATTTTTTAGTATATAGGAATTTTCTTGTGTTGAATTATTTTACCTATATATCCATCTAGTGCATTTTTATGTTTATGTTGGATGTTTATAGTAATGGTTATTCGATGTGTAACTTCGATGAATACACCACAAGGTAGTCATTATGGTTAAAAATTATATTTGTGTTGAGGGTTATGTTATAAGGTATAAATGATGGTTAAAAATAATATGGTATCCATGAGGATTTCAATATTAATAAAAAAAATCACCAAGTTAACTTGATTGTTTAATGATGTGTTATATGTTTTATAGAAATAACATGTTTTCACAAAGTGAGTATATAATAAATTATATATTAGAAGTATGTATTTGTGAAACTGTATTCAATTTTTTTTAATTATTTAGGGAATAATTGTTTCTTTCTTTATTTTTATATCACTTACAAAGTTTTTTGTTATTATACAATGTTTTAGAAAAAACACAGGTTTTTTGGATGTATATGAGAAAAGAAGCCAAGCTGGTGGTTGTGACAATTTTATATGATAACAATTTATGTCATGATAAAAAATTGTATTATAAATATAATGGATATTGTTTTAATAATGTCTAATTGATGATCATGTGGCTTATCAAGTATTATTTAGGAAATAGTTCTTTAAACCTCTAATTTAAAAATATATTTTGGAAAGTACAAACTAAATTCATGGTAAATTAACTAGATTATGTATTGCTTAAGGTGTGGTCCCTATAGTTTAACATAGATAATGTTTTACATAATTTTTTGGTTTTGGATGATATTTATAGAATATAATAAATTTTTGTTACCATATAGTTACATAGAATGATATATCATTTAATGATTACAATGTTTCTACATCTAAGATTTTTCTATTTAGAGTATGTTTCCATAGATGAAATTAGGATGATGGAATAGTAATGAAATGAGAGGATGGAATTTTTCCTAATATAGAACATATAATCGTGGGGACTGTAATCTAGTAGTTTATAAAAATCATGGATAAATTGTCAAAATTTTAAATTTTGGTGTCATTCCTATAATAAAACAACCAGAGATACCATAGAAGAATATGTTTATAATGGAACACATTATGTGAAACCCCATATCCTTTTAGTGGATCATATAACATAGTGGGGGTGGATGGGTGGATTATTTCCATTGAAAATATATTTTATATCATGTGGTGTTTATGTAATAAAAATTTAGTAATTTTATTTATCATTTTAAAGGATAATCTAATCAATGGTGGTCAATTGTCAATAATATCGTGGATATCGATGTGGTCATTTCCATAGAATATGATGAATATAATAATTTGTTCCTTGAAAAAAATATTCCTACAGTGGTTTTACATATAATATAAAATCAATCCCTTTAATAGAAACAAAAGGATAAATATTAAGGGTCCGTGTTTGAGAAACCGTCACATTATTGGTACGGTGCACTATAAATAATATTACTAATCTTAATAGAAAAATATATAATTTTATCATTGGATTGAATCCAATATATGAAATGGAATTGACATCCCATGAATTATAGAGTTATTATAATCTTGTTTTTTGTGATGATAGGGTAGAAATTGATCGTAATGATGATCACATGTACATTGAAAATAGTAATAATCAGTGGAAAATACATAAAAAATGGGTATCAGTCACTAAAATAAATATAAAGGTATGAAAATCCAGTTTCTAGTTTAGAGGATGTGTTGAAATAAGCATATTAGATAATGCCTTAACAAATATGTGAAGTGATTTTTATAGGGTATGATTGGGTATATTTCCCTTGATTTTAATGAACCACTTATTAGTATTGTTATTTTTAATTATTATTAACAAATGGTAAAGTGTTTCAAATGTGGGGGGAAAACTCATTATCTAAATACCTTAATGTAGAATTATTTGAATGATGGAAAGAATCTAGGATATAAGAAGAAAGGTGTAGTGAAATCATCTAAGGAAACTTCATTAGATGTTGGTCAATCCAATTATTTAATATTATGTACATTGTTTTTTTACTATGATTTCACAAATGTTTTTTATAGGGGTACATAAAATTTTTTTAAGAGTTTTCTTGTAAATTGAATATTTCACCTAAAAATGATATTTGATCTTACGGTATAAATAATAGGTTGAAATAATAATGAAAAAATACATTATATGAATCATAATTTTATTGCATATATAAATACATTTACTAAAAACCTTATTGTTTTACTACTATTAGATTTTTTTGTTATTCTTAGGTTGTATTAGTTTTTTACCATATTATGATTGATTATATAGAAATACAAATTATTTATCAGAAGGACATTTAGTTTGTATACATGAGTTGACCTATACCATTGATAATATATCAGGTTGTTGGGAAACTATCAAAGTATGTAAATGAATGTCATCTTGCACATAATTTTGAAATCAATGGAACTTTTCTGAATAATGATTTTCCAGTTTTATATTAATATTTAGATGTTTTTAGAAGAGTTTCCTATTTTAAAACATAATCAGGATGTTGAATTTAATATTGAATTATTTTTGGATTCTAATCTAATTTCAAAATACAGTTATAGAGTTGATTAATTGGAATGGCTAGAATTGAAAAATTAGTTTTAGGTGTTTCTTGATAAAATATTCATTCAGCCTATAACTTCACCAGGGGTGTTCCGATTGTGTCAATTAAAAGAAGGATGGTTCCATGAGTTTGTGTATTTATTATAAATTTTTAAATAACATTAATTTTGTTAATATATATATATATTAGCACATATTAATGACTTGTTTTATTATCTCCATAGTGTTAAATTCTTTTATAATATTTACATGAGATCTATCTACCATTTACTGAATAGGATGGATAGTGAAATTTTGAAAAAATATTTACAAACTATATAAGGGAATTATGAATTTTTAAATGCAATTTTCTATTTCAAATGACCTTAAAATACATATATATATATCTATTTAATTTAATCATCAATGAGTATTTGGATAATTTTTTATTGATGAACTTCTATTTTTTGAAATAAAGTTATTAGGATCATGGGAAAAAATTTACTGATTCTCTTGAAAACACTATATTATATATGTTATATAAAATATTAAGATTATTTTATAGTTCCAAAAAGTTCATTTTCATGGAAACATTTCAAATAATAATTTCCTCATGGTTGACCACACAAGAAAAAAGTAGTGAATTATTAGACAAGAAATAAAAAGTTTAATGATATTCATTGTTTTTTTGATTAACATGTTTTTATGTAACACTATTTAAAAAAATTTAATGATTATCTATCCAATTAACAAAGTTAACATGAATATGGATTAAACTTATTTGGAAAGAATACTAAGATGTTTTTTTTCAGGAACATGTATGATAATTAGTGAATTAACCCATTTAATCCCTACCTTATACAAATAATTAATTTTTCATATAAAATAAATTTTAGTTGCATGGGATTAGTTGTGTTCTGAAATAGAATTATCAAGAAATTTTTTATTCATTAAGAAAATTGTATCCCCATGAGTTAACATATACCAAAAAATATTTGGATTTAAGAGATGTGGTTTTTACATTTAACGTTTGGAGGAATAATTTATATGGAATAAAATGATACATATATACTAACCATAAAATTTTGAAGTATATATTTACATATATGGAAATGAACATGGTATAGAGAAGATGGCTTGAACTGATAATGAATTATAATTTATCGATAAATTTCTATAATAGAAATGGAAACTAAATGTTAGATTCATGGACTGAAAAACATCATTCTACATTAACCATGTTATGCTTGTAACATGACAACTTCGTTTATGAATTTATTAATTTTTCATTATATGTTTTTGGGGATGGATATTAATTTTTTTTGTTTCAGATGTTACTGTAGTTGTCTATTTTAGAAAGAATTAAGAAAGAGATTAAGCATATTAGTGAGTTACTAAAAAATATTGAATTGGATAAGGAAGGAATATTTCTTGAATTTATTGTTGATAAAGACTTTTTCATAATATTTTAAAATAAATTTTTTGTTCCTTTTGATTCCCAGATGAAGATAGAATTATTATGTGAATCTCATAGTTATTTGTTTTCAGTTTATATTAGATGTAAAAATATTTATAAAGTCTTTAGTATAATTACTGGTGGGATAGAAAGAAATAATTTATTTATAATCTTACTCTAATATGATTAACTTGTTAATAGGTTCATGTAGAGAGACAATTTTCAAAGGGAATGTTTCAATATTTTTCAGTGCTATAGTGGAAATGGGAAACAATATCCAGGGAAATCATGATAGAACTACCAAATACTTTTCATGGTGACAATGTGATTTGGGTTATTGTATAATGAATGTATAGATATTCACATTTCCATTCAATTAGAAACACTCTTTCTGTAGATCATCTTTATTGAATGTAACTCAAAGAGATTTTGAGGTTACATAGAGTTCCTCTACCAATTTTATCTTCCACAGATCACAGGCTCACTTATGACTTTATTAATAAATTTCATAATTCATTAGTAACTAAATTAAATTTCATGATAGCCTCTCATCCTTAATCATAGGAAAATAATGACTGAAAAAATTCAGACATTGAAGACATGTTTTGTGATTGTTTAATTGATTTATATGGATTTTTGGGATCATCATCATTCATTAGTTTAGTTTTCATATAATAAAAGTTCCCATTTTAGTATAGAGATAAAAACATTTGAGTAATTATACATAATGTGGTGTTGAACTCTAAAATGATGAGTTAAATTTGGGGAAAAGAAGTTATTGTTAACCGAATTAGTAGATGCGGAGACTGTGAAAGTAAAATTATTCGGAAAAACATTATCATAGCTTAGAGGAGGAAGAAAAGTAATGAAAATAACATGGGTAAAGACCTTTCATAATAGGTCTGTGTAAATTCATTCATTATAATATCCTCTCAGAAATGTAATATAAGTTTTCTATGAAACGAATATGAAGTTTATAGTTTATTATTCCTTTTAAAATACAATGAAACGTTTTAAAATTTGAATACATAGTATATTTTTCTCTAAGTTTATATTAGGTACAAATGGATTTTTTATGTTTAGATGTTGTGAATTTTTTTTCCAGATTCATCTCATGTTTTGAGCCCAAAAGTAGTTCAACAAAAAGTGAACCTATCTAATGAATAAAAACTAATTTAGATTATTGATTGTAGAGATAATGTATTAGGGAATTAGCTAACTCACTATGTTATGATTTTATGGAGAATCCACATGGTTGTAGAAGAAACATTGAAATCTGAAAATTATGTAAGGGAAGGTATCCACAATTTCTTAATAATTAAATAAAAAATGAAATGATGCAATTTCATGAAGGTGGGGAGAATTATATGACCCATAATTCTATCAATGAATTTTCAATTGTTTTAATTATTTTATATATTATAAATAAAATAAAATTACATTGACAACACAATAAAAACATTATAAATGACGAATTAATTAAATATATAGCCTTTTTAGAAATTAAATAAAATATACGGAAGGAAGACTAACATAAAAATTGGATTAGTAAGTTTACCATTTTGAATAGAATACCAGATAATATAATAACAACATCACCTATGAATGTAAATAATTTATCTCATAACCGAAAATATGACATATTTATATCTAAAAATAATTAAATACATGTATTTAAAATGATAAATTATGTATTTTTATATATGTGACACATAAATATTTACATACAATTTTATAATTAATTTTAAAATATAAAATAAAATTTATCTCCATCAAATTGGTTCATAAAATTAATTTTTTTTCTAATGATTATAATAAAAATTTATGATACATAATATTATTTCTCAATGTGTTATAAAATCTGTTATAATTTCCATATAAGTATTTTTTTAATAAATGATGATTTTAATTAAAAATTAAATTTATCATATTTATAAAATTATTTTCATAATGTGATGTTAATTTTATAACTATAAACATTGATAAATTTTTTGGTTGATTTTTTTAGTTTTTATAAAATACATGAATTTTTTATGATTAATAAAATAAAATAATTTTTAATATAACCAAAATACATGAATTATTGACTCATATATATAATATGTGTGATTTTAGAAAATAATATCGAATAATCCACCATTATTTTAATATATTCAGTGATTTTTGTCATATTAATAATATTTTAGATTAAAAATAATAAACTAAGGATTAAAATAAATAGAAAACATCTATGTCCTCAATAATAAATACCACTCCTCACTACCTCTTCTACTCAACACTAAAATCCATGTATCTTGTTAAATTTATTCCATATTACTATCCAATGCCTCTTCCCTACATCTAGGAATTTATGGTCTCCACAAAAGTAAAAAATCATGTTCGTTAAAAAGGATGACAAAGTGGAGAATTTAAGAGGAAAAATATTATTTCATTTTCTTTTATTTTTTTGACATTATATTATTTTATTATTCTCCATTCACATACCGTTATCCATATAGAATGAAAACTATATTATCTTTTATATACAATAATTTTATCAGGTTTAGGTTAGAAATAATCATTTAAGTCATCATTTTCTCTCTTTTATTCTATAAATGATAACATCATATGTGATGTGTCGATTTACGACCATCATGGATAATACAGTTTCATTTTGTATTACAATATATAAGGCTAGCCATAAAACAATTATTATGGTTAAATTATATTTTATTATACACATTATTATATTTCTGTTATTTTGGAACCAATATATAAACATTATATTAACAAAATGATATTTGTTCATACTAGTTGATAAAAGAATTATAATAAATTAAATCATTTTCATAAATGTTTTATATTATGAATCATATAGATATCAAAAAAAATTATTTAGGGTATTATTTAAAATTCAGAGATCATATTTTTTCAATATATTTCCACTTTTGGTTTTTTCATTAATTCAACATAAAAATCTATAATGATCTTACTATGGAAACCATAAAATAGACACACACAAAATGATGGAAATATCAAAAAAAATATTAATAAAAAGGATCAAATTTTTTATAATACAGGCACATACGGTTGTTTAGACAGGATTATTATTATTTAATAAATTAATAAAATTATTTAACTATTATACTAGTTTCTTATCTTGTTTTATGTATGAAAAAACTGATGTAATAGGTTTTCCATTAAAAATATCACATTATATATTTCTATTTTAACATAATTCAGAAGGAATGTTTTTATGGTGAAAATGTTATGATTTTATAAATGAGTTATAGTTCATGGGAATTTTGTATGATGAATTTTTACAACAATATCTTTTTACAATGCATTTGGAATTATTATTTTGGTATTTGATATTAATGGTTATTTCATGTGGAACTATTATGGTTTCAACATAAGGTATCCATGATGGATACATAGTATGATGGCCTTGATGTTTAAATTTTATAGTTTCCATGAGTGGTAAAAATAATATAGTAGCCAATATGGTCATAATATTATATTATTAATCCCCTATGTAACCTAAATAGTTTTTTATATGTTTTATAGAAATCTCATGTTTCCACAATGTATGAATATGATAATTTATAGATGAAAAATATGATCTTGTGATAAAAATTTCATATGTTTATAATTAGTCATGGAGTTAAGGTTTATTTTATATACATTATGTCCCTTACTGGTCTTTTTTCCTCATCCCATGTTTTAAACTCTTTTTCATTGGGTTTTAATGATTTATTAGAGAAAAATTCCAAGGTAAATGTTGTAATAATTTTTTATTAGAAGAATTTATATCATATTAAAAAAATTTATTATTCAATAATGGATAATATTTTATTGGAATACACTTTTTATTATTGGGTGTTGTCATGTATGAATTATGAAATTAATCTCTAAATCACAGTGATAAAAAGATATTTGGGTATTTAATAAGTGTATTTTAGTTTAATTAACCAGATTGCGTAATGTATAAGGCGCGTTACTTATATATTAATCAGAAAAATCCCTATAATATATACATTTAACCAATTGTAATTTTATTTTGACTAAATTTATTCTATTGGGGTAAAATACATTATTTTATAATATTACTTTGAAAATTTTGTACCTAGTCATGTCTTCCATTATGTAAATTATGCTTTTATCCAAACAAAAAAACTACTTTTGGGTCATTATAATTAATTGAATGTTTGAAAGTATCCTTTTAGTTTTTTATTTCCTAAAAAGTACAAACCCGTAATTTTTTTTATTTTACGAAAATAATCATTGGAACCATTTTATTACATTATTTCAAGGTCAAATTATATGTCCTTTAAAATCATATATTAATCATAAATTTTTTCATGGGTTTTTTTCTTGTAATAAAATAAATTTTTAGTGAATATTCGAATAAAAAATGATCAAATGAAATCATTTTGAATTGTGTTTCAAAAATTTGGATATAATTCCCATTTTATTTTTTAAATGAAAACATTTCACCAGTTAAATATATGGAGTTAGTATATTTAATGTTAAATTCATTTTCATGTTGTTTGCTAGGAATAAAATCATAAATATTTCTACAAAATCATTCAAAATGTGATTTTTTTGAGTTTATTTCTACAGTAATGAATCTTAAATTTTAATTTGGGTTCCTTGGTTCCTGATTACTGGATATATATATATTTATTTATTAAAATATTTTAATTCATTCAAAGTATTTAATATTCATCCGTTATAAATAAATAAAATATCTTATCTATTATCGAAACATCATTAAACATTAATACTCAATATTTTCTACCATAATAGGAATATAAAATAAGTATAACATTAATGAGCTTTTTTAACTTCCAATATTCTACTTTATCAAGGTGTAAGCTTTATGGAAAAGTAGTTTTTTCAATGAAATTAAATAACACATAAACACATAAATTAAAATTTCTTATTCTTCTACCTCACCTAAATATATAGTATCAATTAAAAGTAATTGATTTTAAATAATAAACACATTTAATTTTTATTATGATTATGTAAAAAGCATTATCTACATCCATTTTTTCATATGGATATTTAAAACACCACTCCTGACTTTATACACTTTACCAACTCTATGATGTGGTGTAATTCATTTTTCATCACCATTTTAAATTGATAGTTATAAGGATATAATTAATGACAATTAAATTTATTAAATATATTATTTTAGTTTTTTGTGATAAATTTTTTATTATTTTTTTCTTTATTTTGGATTGAAAATGAAAACATCTTATACACATATATACATCCTACCAAATCCCTAAATTATGAAAATAATTTTGATATATTTATAATCTATGGATAAGTAAAAATATATACTAAAAATATATTATATTTATAACAAAACTAAAATTATGATGATTATAGATCCATTCTCTATGTAAATGATTGAGACAGATGCACTGAATCATGAATGAATAATGAAGCAATTATAATCCAAATCAGTGATTTAAATAAATAATTGTCAATAATGTGGTGATAATATTATAAAATTAAATCATATTTGTTATGATATATGTTATTATAGTTTTAAAAGTTTTTTATACAAAAAATATATAATTATTATACAAGAGGTTTGAAAATTCATGATAGAAGATGAATCATAATGCATGAGGTTTCACATTATAATTTTTTTTCTATGACATATATTCCATTTTCACCTATTGTTTCCTTTGATATGTGTATATACATCCCCATTGAAAAGATATAACATTATTCTATTTAATTAAATGATGTGTAATGTTTCATTTATATTTATTCATACATGGTTAATATGATTCAAAAGATTCCAATGTGGTAAGGGATTTTTTGAAAATCCCAATATTTATCTAGATTTTTTATGATTATATATCCAACGATGAAATTTTATGAACTATATCACAATAATCTCATCAATTTTATGTACTTATTTTTATTTTTGTGGTAAATTCTTTTCCTTTCAGTTTCCATTCCTTTTGTGCACAAGAGACTAAAGTATTATTTTTAAGGAAAACCAATAATATTTCAATCATCATAAGAATATCCTTTTCTTTCAATGTCCATGTTTTAATATATGTTTTAAAAAATATTATTAATATTCTCTTATAATTATTTAATATTAATTTTAACTGATGTCTTCATTTTTACCAATTTTTTTAAACATAATATTTCTAAAATTTTTTAATGAAGTACTTATTAATTTTTACTAAAAATATAGTGGTAATAATTTTCTTTACCTACATTTCATGAATAAAATTTCTCTCCATCCTGACTAATCAATTTTAAGATTCATCATTTATATTATTGAAATTATATATTAAAAAACAATATTTTTTTGGATAATTTTTATTATGTGTATATGATTTAAAATTTAAAATGCTGTTAATATTAATAAATATTTTATGTAAACCTTTATTTGAGTTTTATTCAAATAAAACTACCATTTATGTTACTTATTATTTAATGGGAATTTTTCCAAATTGTACATTATTTCTCTATTATCTGGATTCATTCTGATTATTATTATGATTCCTCTATGAAAATATTTATTTTATAGGAGTTTTTTACGATTAAGTGATTAAAATATTATAAAGCATTTTTTTCCTTTCATGACTTCTGATATATGGTGAATTATTTGTGTTTTAAAGGTAAAAATATGAATTTATTATGATTCTGTAATGGTTTGGTTCATAATTTTATATCCATTCAATGGATTAGGAAAATATCAATATTATATGGTTTAATAAGGTCTTGAATATGGAGTAAAACAAGTTCTATAAGAGAATCTATCTACTATGATTGTGATGGGAGTGAACCATGACTAATAATATGATTTAATGGTATATGAACCCAATCCTCTATGATATTTCTAGATGCAAATCTGGACAACCTAAATGATTATTTATGATTATGTTTATTCCATAAACATGAATTATTCCTATGTTATTATCTCATGTATCATGTTCAGTGATTCCATTTCTTTTCAGGTCATATAAACTACCAATATTTTTTGTTGGGCATAATATTTTTTTATTTTATATGTATTTAATCGTTTGGAAATCATAAAATTGTGTTATGATACCCTTATGTTCATGATATGTTTATGTTATTGTTGTTAAATCCCTTGTTTTCCTTTTATTAGGATGTAAAATTAGCTATTATTATCTTTCCATTACTGAGGATTTGAGTAATGTCTTCACAAATGATATGTATGAGAATGTTTCTCATTATGTAAAACATAGTGGGAGATAATATTGATCATTTATTATAAACAAGTTTCTATATACATATTTACAAATAAACTAATCCTATAAAATTCTATAATGGTTTATTATGTTATACTCTATGTTTTATTATAATAATATGTAGTATTTATATATAAAAGTTTGATTCACTATATATAAACATGTTTACATTATTTTTATAAAAAATATTTATATTGTTGTGCTCATACCAAAATTTCAATTATTTTTTTAGGATATATAAATGAGTAATAACTAACATTCAATATAGACTTAAATAAACTTTTAGAAGCATGAAAACATTTGTTTTTCTAAAATGAAATAGAATTTTGGAACATAAGAAAAGTACTTTTCTGAAAAAACAATTGTCGTTAAGTGTGTGATCCCACTTTATTATGTATGATTTCACCAGAATTCTCTAAAACACTAATATTAATGAAAACATGAACGATAATAAATTGAATCAATTGTATTAAATCATGTAATTATGGTGTTTTATGATACACATAATTATTGGGAGGGAAATGGGGGAGATATAGTTCAATCAACTCTATCTATCACTTTATATATAGAACTCAATACACCTAGGTTGGATAGAGATTAGAATAAGGGAGGGAACAGTTGGCCTCAACATGTTTAGTTTGTTTTTAACCATTGGAAAATGACACATCAATATGAAAAATGAATTTCAAATGGATTTAATTAATAATTGGAAGAAAATTATTTTATTCATAGAATTATATCGATAAAATTAATTCATTTCTCCTCATCCATCGAAACATATAATTATTTTTATATTATGTAGTTTTTCGTTAGTTTTTTTATATTAGTTTATTATATATTTAGTTACAAGATTATGGTTCCCTTAAAATTCGTTCATTTAATATCACAAGGACCCTCTGTTCCTTTTGGGATCGTCCCTAGTCATTCAGTATATAATATTTTTGTATATAGTGTTTTTTTAGAAAAAAATAGAAATTATAAACTCTGACTGACAAAGTGATTTAACAATCTCTAGGAACGGTCATGTTTTTATAACATATTCTAGGGATGATATTGGAAACTATATATGGTTAAAGAAACATTTTTTCTTTTTCATTATTATTCTTTATATATATCGTTACATAGTTTATATTTTTGACATATATTTACTCTTCAATTATTTTTTTCCATTTATCTAGATTTGTTTTCCGTGGTGGTTAATAGGGTAGATTACATGATATAGAACATTTTTGATACATCACTCTTGGTTAAACCTATGAATAAATCTATATTATTTAAATTTATTATTTATTATTACTTTAAATATCATGTATTATACACAACACCGAGCATAAAAAAACTATGATATTGGGTTAAAAAATTATTATTTAAATAGTAACACTATACTATGGTCATTGTATTGGTGGGAAAATTAAAAGAATTATATTTTAAAAAAAATTAAAATTTCATCCATTGAAAAACTATATTCAATTATATATTTATTATCAATTTGATAGAAATAAATATGAAAGGTTCTTAATGTAAAATATATATTTTTCATAGAACAATATTTATATGGTAAATATATTATTATATTACTAAATTTAATTAATCACTACTGATAAACCTTTATAATTAAATTAGTATTTTATAGATATAATAATATTTATTAAATTTATTTAAATTGTAGCTTTTTTTTAATTGAATATTTATAACATAATGTCATTATTATAAAAATTAATTTTCTTCATGAAAAATTACTTAATTGGTTTTGAGGATATTGTAATTTATATCTACATCTTTTATAAGAGTTATTTTAAAAAAGTCACATAATTTTGAAAATCATCAATTCAAAATTATCACAGATAAAATTTTTGAGTTTTTTGTGAAACATTGATTTTTATGATATGAGGGAAAATTATAAATTTGTAAAAAAAAATTATTTTATTTATATAAACAAAGATATATAAATTTTTGATTTTTGATTTTTTTTAAAATTTATATATTTAAAATTTTATTAATAATTATTCATCAAAATCTATGGGAATCATTATCATAAAAAATATTTTTTATACAATATTTTTTATTCTTAAAAGTGTGATTTTTATGAAGATGGGTTTTTATCAATGTTAGTACTGCTTTGTGTTATGATGATATTTTTTCCAACATGATTCATTATGTTTAAAAAATCAGAATAACATATTTGAATATATATATTTATTTGGTTAAAATATATTTAACATTATATTTGAATTTATGTGCTATACTAAATTAGTGATAATTATACTGCAATAATTTCAATTGATTTTTTACTGTTTTTGAAATAAATATAATTTAAATGAAAATGTTCTTGTTAATTAATACATATTATTTCATGAAATAATAAATTAGGATCATATATTATTATGACAATCAAAATAAATTGTGACAAATAGTGATAGAAAAATATACATTGGTTATATCAGAGATCATGATGAGATATGATGAAAAATAAAATGGTAACTGAGTAATAAGAATGTAAGGGGAAAAATTATTATTTAGAATGATATCAGATTATGAAAACTAGTGAACATCTTATATTTATTTTCTATATATTTTTTATTTTCCATATATTTTAAAAAACATGTATAACTATAATACATCCAATGGTCCACCTAAACAATTCATGTTAAATAAGGTCATCCCTACAAAATTCCATTCAACCTATCCATACTAGGTTGAATGGGTAAATTCATAGCTTTTTCAAAGAGGATGAAGTGAGCATGTTGTGCATGGGAGAGCGTTCAGGGGTGTCATTAGGCCAATGTTGGGTGACACAAAACCATGAGCCCAGCCTGTGAGGTATGTGAGGAAGCCTAGTGAATACTATATTTCTCATATCTAGAGAGGCAATGATATGATTATGTTTATAAGTAATAAAGGAGTAAATCTTTAATTTAAATTTGGGTAGTATCCAATAAAATAACAGTGACCTTTTAAAGTAAAAACAAATTACTATTTATATCTTATATAATTTATCCATGTTTTTTAATAATCGTGTAATCATCTTCCTCATGATAATATATATATACCCAAAAACACAAACTGGACACATATATTATCTAATATATTTGTTTTTCAATTAAACATGTGACTAGTATTTTATTAAATATTTTTAACAAGATAAAACATCGAAAATATTTGGAGAAATCCCATGAAGAAAAAATATTCTGCATGTTTAGATAAGAAGATATAGAGGAATGTTGGATTTACTGCACATTCATCCAATCTACCACATGTTTAAATTTATATCCACCATATTCTTTTAATGAATCAACCAAGTGATGGAATCTATTACATGAGATCAGATGACCCACAATATGATAATGGTGTTTAAGAATGATTTTTAATTAAACAACGATAAGGAAACATCTCTCGTTTGATTGTTCTAAAACGATTCATAATAAAAAAAGACTATAATCATTGATAAAACATGGGATTTTCCAGTTTATTTGATCAACCAAATGATGTTAATCATTTATAATGCATCATCATCAATCCCAAGAAACTTGATATTTATATTGTATCATACTAGAAAAAATAAATTAACAACCATTGAGTCTTTAGACAATATCAAATATTGATTATATCATTCAATCCTGATTCACAAATAAGTATAAACATGATATGCCTGATACAATTTAAATATGCTAAATGTATGTTCTACCAAAAAATGTTATTCAATTTATGAGAATGAAAAAACAGTTTATTTTGGATTGAGGTTGTTTTCTCGTGTATTGTTATTCTAAATAGAGTTGAGGAATTATGATTTTGTTCATGGATGAGAAGTGGAATGGAAATGGTACGAGATATAATCATAAAATATCATGCATGTAATAAAAATTATGACGAAACTAGGAGTTACATGATTTATTTTTCTATATATTGTATTAGGTTTCCATTTTCGATATATAGCATCTATATGAATGATTAATTAATAAGATGTCATATTTGGTACTATGATCGTGGAAAATTATATAAACATGAATAAAATATGTGGTTCATATGATATGAGTCTTCATGATGAAAGAAACAAATTAACTCTATAAAGAAAAAATAATTCCTGAATAATTTTATAATTTTATATTAATTCATAATGTAATGATTAAATTTAGATATAGAATAAATTAAAATACATTAATTAATTAAGAAACAAACACATTTCAAGAATTTAAGGAGTGCATGAATTCTATATATGATATAATGAAATAAGATGACTGTGTAGAGACCCATGATTGACGTACATGGATATAAAGCTATGTAATTCTTAATACATAAAAACAATATATCCACAAGGACCATAATAGTTTAGTGTCTTTGAAACTCAAAACATAATCTTCTAATCATGGTGAAAGAACTTAAACATCTACCATAAAGATATTCCACTTTTCATTACTTACCTAAAACCATTATTTATATCTTAGGGAAAGGAAAACATATAAAGGGTGAGCTCAAATTCCAAGTAAGGGTAATAATGGAGAAAATAAAATAAACCATATACATTCGAACATAAAAACATGAACATAAAGTTTAAACATCAAAATATTGTGTTGTGAAATAAATCTTGGCAGTACGTAAGGAATATATCCTAATGATACCTAAATAATGATAAAATATCATTGTAATAAAACAAATAATTGTTGAAAACCATTAAGAATACGATAGGATTTCCATAGTAGCCAATCCCTTGGTGCCAAGACCATTATAGTGGACAAAGCCCCTTACTAAACCAGGTTTACTTGTCGTCCCAGCCCTGAATTACTGAAACAGACTTACTATCCATTCCACCCATGTTTATCTCATGAGATATAAATCATTACCCAATGAATTGAAGAGAGATATAGGTCCCACCCATTTCATAATGAATCACTCTTACGTGTCCAAAAAAATAAACATAAATTATTAATCATAACTCAACGAATAAAATGGGTTTCACAAAAATCATCCCATCATAACATAATCTATATAAGACAATAGATATAATTTCATTATTAAAAAATAAAACCATGTAAATAATAGTATAATTATACTTGAAACATAACCATATTAAATAATGAGATCTTAGTTGGAAAATAGTTTTAAATAAACACTTGAAATGAATTATGGGGAAAATATACTTTTTTCGTCAAAATCAATTTCTTTTCTCCAAAGGTCGTGCAATTATAAAAGAAAACAATTTTTTTTAAAAATAATCTGGAAATTTTATAGAATAATATTAATGTAAATATGGTGTTATCAAACTGTAAAATTATATTCATGCCATATAAGTTAAAAAACATTATTCTCGTACATTTTACCAGAAAAGACAAAAAGAAACTCGTATGGTAAACAAATGAAATATTACTTCAATAACATGTGGTAAAAGTCAATAGAGGGTAAAAATGACATTAAATTAAAATGGATGAATATTAAATGTTTTCTGAAAAAAATTATTAGAATATATGGACATGGATGATAAATATAACCCCAGTAAATACATACGAATAAACAATCTCGGATAGAAATGGCATTGGCAATGTTAACCCTTACCTTAAGCCCAATTTCTTTGCACGTATCAGAATATCCTGTATAATGATTTAAATAATGTAATTTACTTATTCCAAAATCATATTTATTTTTATTATATCATATATGGTCATGTTATTATCATTTTATTAGTGACAATTCATTATTACTCGTTATTCAGGTTTTAACAATTTTATATTATTATACATGTTTTTGTCAAATAAATTCGTATTCCTATTATTATGTTACAACTATAAAATTTACATAATTTTACTAGTATAATATATATCATATTAGTTCATTAAATTTATTTATATAATTAATTTTCAATGAAGATCATGTAGAACGAATCACATCATATCATAGAGATGGTAGGTCGTACGTACGCATGAGCGATGATATCATTCCCATGACTGTGAAATTATATTGAAGTGTATGGTGTATAATATTTTATAATGAATATAAATTTGTAAAAATAATATATGTAGTAATTTAATCCATCATTATATCCATCAATTTATTTCGGTGATGAAAAAAAGATTACACCATGGCGTGGATATGGTATTTCGTACGTACGCACAGGCAGTGATTTTTTTGCACGATGGGTTGAAGGCGAAATAGGGTTGATTCATATTTATAAAAACATATAATAATATGAGTGATACTGATTTCATTAATTTATAATGATACAACTAAAGAAGTGGAAGTAGCAGAAGAAATAAATTTGAAGGAATCGGTAGAAGATATTACCTCTTCCTCGAAGTGCCACCTTTAAACATCCTCTTAGGGCACTAGAATTGCTCTTTTGAGAAAACCAAAAACTCTATAATGTTACTCAAGATTTTGAGATGTGTAATTTTCAGGGGTTTGTCGAACTTGAAGGCTGAAAGCAGAGTGAAGAGAAGATGGAGTATGTTCCCTTTAATAAGAGATTAGAGGGGCACTTTTGGAAACCACCAAAATATTAATTTATAACAAACTCAAACCCCACTTAAAACTACCATAGTGACTCAAATTAGGATATGACATATAGTAGGGTTGTAATATCATAAACCAATCAATTTTAGGCTTCTTTTTATTTTTTTAAAACCTTATCATTTTTATTTATCCTAATTTAATCTATTTAATTTTATTTGTGGTAATGATGTTATAAATTTTAAATAGTTATAAATAATTAATTATGTGTTGATAATTTTATATAATTAGATACTTTATGATATGTTTGACCATAAAAATTTTAATTTTTAAATATTTTTGTTATTTTTAAAAATGTTAATAATATGTTATTTTTATAAAATATCAATAGTGTCAATTTAGATACTATTCATTTATTTGAATTTTAATAAAATCCACACATAGGATATTTTCTAATTTCTTATTAATATAGACCTAACATGTATTATTCATATATAAAATTCTTTGAGGAAATTAATTAGTTCATATAATATTTATTTTGATATTTTTAAAACCATTTATTTGATATTTCTCTTAATAAAATAATTTCTACAACATTTTTGTATAATTATTTAATATTCATATTTGTTGTCTAAAAATTTAAAAATAAAATAGTAAGATAAATATAAATATAATATATTTCATAAGAATATTTTTAGTGGTATTTATATTCTATAAAACCAAAAAATTAAAATGTTATGTTCATTAAATTATAAAGGTGACAACATTGACATCATTTAAAATAAAATAAAAAATATTTCAAAATCTGTTTTTAAGGCTCTAAATGGTCCACAGGTAGAAACATGGATGGTTATGGGTTATATATACTACAAAAATAATGTTTAGTCATGTGTTTGGTATTTTTGATGGGTATTATTATTTTAATAAAAACTATATTATTGATTTTTCACTAAATAAATAATGTTTGCATCATTAATGTATAACATATTGGGGTAATTATATATTTATTAACAATTATAAATAATTAACCATGATAAATAAAAAAATTAGATTTCAAATGATTATTTAGAATATAATTTATATTCAGTATAACATTATATTAATAATAATTTAATTATTAAAGTTTGAGTGGGACATATTTAAATTTTATATAAATAAAATAAAATAAATTCTGTAATCACATACAAGTGGGTTCTGATAGATACAATTTCGACCGAAATATATTTTAGGACAAAATATAATTTTCATATTATATTAAGACAAGTGTTAAGGTAATTTTATAATATTATTTTTACCCTTAATTACCTGATTTACCTTGAACTATGGTAAATAAAATTTACCATAGTTACTATTCATAATGGCCAACAATAAAAGTAGTCTATTAATATAATTTGGATCTACTCATTCCAAATATGTAATCCATTTTTCCTAATTCAAAACAAAAGATATTACAGTAATTAATTTATAATTAATATCGTTATCAAAAAATGGGTTTTTGTTTAAAAGATTGCAAAATATTGAAATGTTTTTACCTATGAATTCAATGTAAAATTACTACTAACTACATAAATTATATTAAATGGTAAATATAAATTATCTTTTTACATTAAAACCATTTAATATTATTATTTAACCATATAAATTATCTTGATGAATTTTTTTTAATTAAAATTTAGCGTATTTGTACTATTCATTAAAATATAAAGGTTATCAGAATAATGTTAAAATTTTATCCAATGTAAATTTTTATATCCTAACTCAAAATAAAATGTTTTATTTTTTATTTTTAACTTATAAACATGTTAAAAATTAGATTTAAAATCGTTGCACCAATAAAAGTTTACAAAACATCATTTTTTTGAAAATTTCTTCTTTTATCTATGAAATTAATTTTGGTCTCATACCATGTTCTAGAATATGTGTAAGATGAATGATAATGATAGAAAATTTCGAATTTGGTTAATAATATTCATAACATCTAATTCATAATAATAATATAATAATATAATGTTGTTTAGTGAAACTCGGTATTGCATAAAACACATGATATTGTGGAAGGTCACTCATGTGTGAAACAGAATCCAAGAATTGGATTGCGTATACTTAAAGCTAATATAGTGTTTTGTATAGCACAAGATAATATTGGTGTAGTGTACAACATAAAACATCAATAAAATTAAAAATAATATTTCTCATAAAATTTCGGGGTGCTACATTCTACCCCCCATAAAATGAATTTCACCCTAGAAATTCATCAGGGTTATGAATTGTTTACAACTTGAATGTTTCTTTCATAGAAACCAACATCGTAGAAAGAAATAATAAACTTACATTTAAAAACTAATAAATGAAATGTAATGGTCGCCCAAATTAACTCATCATTGGGATTCTATATTGGATAATATAGGTGAAAATATGGATATGGAAGTAAAATCTAACCATAATGTTCTAATGTAGAGTGGTAGAGAACATGGAAATGAAAGAGCCAAAAATCACAACTTAATAATTTTGTGATTATATAAGGCACCATATGATTCATCAGATATGAGGTAACTAGGAAAACATTTATGGTTTTCAATATCATTTATCTTAAGTTGAAAATTTTGAATTAAATGAAATACTCTATTTTGGAAGAAACTCATCATTGGTATTTACATGAACAATTTCCACTTCATATCATAATGAAATTAAGTTTAATTATTCATTCGTGTTGTGTTAGTAGATCCTATGATAGAACTACGAGTCATTCCATATGTCTCAATCAAAAGGTTATAAAACGTTAACAAATAAACATATGTCCATATATGGTGATATTAATTGTATATTGTTCCAAAAATTGACTTATATTACATCTATCATACCAATAAATAATATAATACTAATTTATACTAACTAGGGACTTCGTGTAGGCCATTGGTAGGTGATAAAGGCATGTAATACTTTTTTTGTGGGTTCGATTCTCACATTCTTGTTCGATGCGACGAGTTGTTGCCCATCCTACGAGTTGTACCTTTTTAAAACTACACCATTATAATATTGCAGAAATAATATCAGAAAAACGTTCTAGCATTTAACAATACTATATGATGTCAAACATAATCCATTCCAACAATTAGGCTTATCCAAAATACTTCTGTCCAATCTCATAGTATAAAGAACAGGATTACATGAAAGGTCACATAAGAAACATGTGAATAAAATCATTTATCCCCTATATATCATAACATATATCTTGTTGATCACATTTGAATCATGTGAATACCTTAATCATGTATTCATGAAACATGAATTACCATAGAACCTTAGTGAAAACATGAATTCTGTCAAAACTTAACTCTTTCCACGTACCAAAATCCCATCAATTCTATATACTAAAATCATGATATAAATTTGTCCTTATATTATTCATATACTCATTAATTATATCCAAAATATTAGTTTCTCCTTATTGCTTTGTTATGAACATATCATCTTCTTTTTAAATATATTTCATTCACTCATCATGGTTATCGATACCAAATAATTTTTGAAAACCACAATAAACCGATACATAGATATTCCAAAATTCCATGATACAATAAATGAGATTTCACAACACTATTTTGGAATCCTGTCGCATAAACACTTACCCATTCCACCACTTCGTTGACATATTCAACATTTCCAATAGTTATTGCATGTGGCATCCCTTATCCTTTGTATTAAGAGGTTTTTTATTTCGATCATCATTACTCCTTGGATTAGGGCATTGATTAGCATAATTACCCAATTCCTTGCACTGGTAGCATTGAAGTGTTGATGGTGAGTTCTCTGTAGTCTTTTCTCTATTCACAACATTAGCTACCTTTTTCCCATTACATTGGCACTCAGCTACTCTATAACCTCCTTTTTCAATCTTAAAACATTTTCATGTCCCTTTAATACAATCTCTACCATACATCTTTCCACGCATTGAGCATAAAGAAATATTTGTCTTCTTTTCACCACAGTTTTGAGATTTTTCCTTGAACTCCATCATTCGTTTCTTGTCAAAACCTTGAGATGGATATGTTAAAAAAACATCAAATTCTACCTTGATATCACAAAACATAATATCTTCATAGATATTAACGTCTATTATAGCTAATATTTTTTGAAGACATGGTTTTAAGACACTGATTAATCGATCAACATTACTTTCAGGTTGGATGATAAAGCCATATGAATACCTTGAAAGCCTTGTAAAATTCTCCAAATATTTACCAAAAGATTCATCATCCTTTTTCTTATGATCAAGTAACTCTTTTTCTATCTTTCATCGATGAATACAAGGGATGTACTTATTAAAAAACAAGTTCTTGAACTCTTCCAATTCCAGGGATTCTATTTTATCTTGGGCCCTCGTATTCTTAATTAGAGTCCACCACTAGTCTGCATCACCATCTAAATCATAAGCAACCAAAATATCTTTTTCATGTTCGGAACAACGAAGTATGGAAAATATATTTTCAATGGTACAGGCCCATTTTTCAGCAACAAGTGGATCAGAAGACCCACTGAGAGAAGATGGATGTTGCCTCATGAAGGACTCAATAGAATATTGTTCAATTATCTTCTCATTTGCAAGTCTAGAATGATTCATATCTTTTGTAAGTATAGAAATATGATTTTTCAATCCATTTCGCTTAATATTTGCTTGTTCAGGAGAACAATCATTGCATTTCTATGTGCATTGATCATTAACATGGTTCCTACAGGTACCATCCATTATCTAATCCCCAAAAAGAATAGTGTGAGAGGAAAAAATAATTCTAATAAAACTTCATAATCAAGGGGAGTACATTCAATAATTGACATCTTAGGTCTAATACTAGGTTATTCATGATCAATATCATAATTCTAGGATTGTAACCTATAATTATACATAACCACAGGGACATCCCCAGACATTCCTTAAAAATATCTCTAGGGCTCTCACTAATGTTTTTGCATCCTAGTTCCCAAAGGTTGACTAAACCTTTCCTCTGATACAAAATGTAGAGAACTAATCTTTACATACATTGATATTACATTACATTTCCAGAATACATAATAAATAACAAAAACAGACACCCATGGACTGTAATAGTGTAGTGTATTTGGAAACTCAGAACATAATCTTCTAATCATGGTGAAAGATCTTCAACATCTCCCATAATGATATTCCCATTTTTTTCCTTACCTAAAACCTTTATTTATATCCTGGGAAGAAGAAAACAAAAAAATTGTGAGCTAAAATGCTCACTATGGGTACGCATGGAGAACATAAAACAATCCACATAAATTTGAATTTAAAAACATGAACAAAAAGTTTAAACATCAAAATCATATGTTGTGAAATAAATCATCACAATAGGTAAGGTATAGATCATAATGGAAGATCAATAATGAAAAAATAGTATGAGAATAAAACATGTAACTATGGAAAACTAATAAGCACATAATATGATTTCCATAGTACTTAGGAAATTTCTTCCAAGACCATCACAGAGGACATAGTCCATTACTGAACTTGGTTTACATGTCGTTCCACCCCTGTTTTACTAAACTATATTTACTACTCGTTCTAGTCATGTTTATCTCATGAGATATAAATCATTACCCAATAAATTGGAGTGAGATATAGGTCTCACCCATCTCATAATGAAATATATAATGACCCATACTTTACATACATTGTTATTACTTCATAGTTGAATCAAACTTATTACAACATATAACAAAACAATGAAAGGACCGTATAGGTATAGTGTCATTAGAAACTGGGAAACATAAACAACTGGTTCATATAATCAACTACATTGTTTCCCGTTTATTTCATCATATATAGAGACCATTTTTTGCATATCCTTCTTAATATCCTTCTTCCTAACCTGGGGAAAATAAAACATACAAAAGGGTGAGCTCAAATGCTTAGTAAGGGTAAACAAAAGAAATATCAGTCATATCATATTCATAAGAACATAACATTTTGAAAATCTTAACCTCCAAAATAGGTCATAATATCATGTCATGGGACAAATCATAGTAATGAAAAGTAATCACTAATAATCATAAAATAAAACATGAAACTTTGTGGAATACACACATAATCATAGAAAATCATTTCATATTAGGCAAGGCTCATTTCCAAGACCATCGTAGAGGACAAAGTCCATTACTAAACTGAGTTCAGTCCTCATTCCAGTCCTGTATCACTGAACCAATTTAATTTTCCATTCCATCCATATCTATCTCATGAGATATAAATCATTACCCAATGCATTGGAGGGAGATATAGGTCCCACCCATCTAATAATGAAACCATTCTTATGTGTTCCACAAAATCATAAATCATACATCATAGCATAACCCATGTAATAAAAATGGGATTCTTAAAAATCATGCCATCATAAAATAACCCATATAAGATAAAAGGACATCATAAAATTAATTTCATCATAAAACAATCAAATCAATGTAAACATAGTGATAGAAACAGAACCCTATTTTATCTTAGATGGAAAATAATTTTTATAAAACACTTGAACTCCATTCTTGAGGAAAATATCCTTTCTACTTCAAAAACATTTTTCCTTTCTTAACATGTCATAAAATTTTAAAATAAAAGAAGTTGATTAAAAATAAACTTGAAATCATTTTATGTAATCTTCTTGTAAAAAATGTCTTAAAAATCCATTCATGCTGTATATGTTAAAAAAAAATCCTTCTCGTACCTTGGGCGGAAAAGTCAAAAAGTACCACGTATGAAAAAGGACAAAAGATTCCTTTCATATCATTTACTAAAAACTCACCAAAGGGAAAAATTGAATTTAAAAAATTGTAGGAGTATGGAAATAATATTACATATTGAGGAAACATGGATGTGGATGATAAAATACAATCCATTAAATACCAAAGTACAAACAATATCGGATAAATAATGAGATTGTGAGATTTTTTCTTTACCTTAGGTCCGATATGCTTCGTATGAATCCGAACATACTGTAATATGGTTTAAATAATGTTAATTGAAATATTAAAGAATCATATTCATTGTTATAATATCATATATGGTTATATTTGTATCTTCTTAGTAGTAATATTTCATTGCCACTTGTTATTCAGTTGTTTATTGCTTTATGTTATTATGCGTGTTTTGTCGAATAAATTCATATTCCTATTTATAAGATATAGATAAATCATATAAAAATTGTATTACTGTAATATATATCATATTCATTCATTCATTTCATTTATATAATCATTATTCAATGAATATCTTATAGAACGATTTGCATCACATCGTGGAGACGTTAAGTCGTACGTACGCACGAGCGATGATATTGTTCCCATGATCGTGGAATTGTATTGAAGTGTATGTTTAATATTTCAGAATCAATTCCACTTTATAATAATCTTATATAGTTATTTATTTACACCATTATACCCATACAAGTAAGGTGGTGGTGGAAAACATATTACACCATGGCCTGGAGACGATATTCCGTACGTACGCAGGCGAAGTGATTTTGTTTACCGTAAGATGGATAAGAGGTGAAATAGGGTTGTTTCATATTTATAATAACATTTAAGTATATTAGGGATACTGATGTTTTTATCTCAAAATGAAATAGTTAAAGAAGCGGGAGTAGAAGAAGAATGGAACTTGAAGAAAACGGTAGAAGGTATTACCTCTCCTTTGAAGTGCCTCCTTTAAACTTTATCATAGGGCACAATAGTTGGTCTTTTGAGAAAAAAACTACCTATAGTATGTTTATAAGGATGTGGGGAAGTGAAAATGGTAGTTTTTGGCCAATAATGAAGGCTCAAATTGGTGGGAGGAGGAGAGGGAGGAGGTGCCCTTTTATAAGGGAGGGGAGGGGCACCTTTGGATAGTGTGAAAATATTATTTTATTATAAACATATTTTAGGTTTTAAACTGTCAAAAAATAATTAAATATGAAGATAAGATGACTCATGATCGAAATAAAACCATCCAATCATAATTGGACATGTTTTGGAAAATATTTTAATCGTTATAATATTATTTATTTAAATCATTTATTAATGAGGTAAATATCGCATCATTATTGTCTCATAAATAATTTAATTTATTAGATATATAAAAATTATAAAAAAAGTACCAACATGTTGGAAATCTGTTTATCTTTCCAATTAATATTTTTAGTCGAAAAGATAATTTATTAACCCCATATAAAAATTAATTACTATAGGATTTTTTGTTACTGACAATTTTGCCTTTACATTAAATTAATTAATCTAATGTGTCATTGTCTTTCATAAGTGGATCCATTGGGTCCCAAAATTGACCCAAGGATGACCATGGTCAGCCATTACTCATCCAATAAGTTTTGGACAAGGGTTAATGTAATTTTGAATTATTATAATTTAATTTTAACCATAAATTACCGAATTTACTTTTATCCGTGATAAATAAAAGTAAAAATTTACTATTCAAAAAAATATTTTTAATTTATTGAACCACATTTTAATCCTTGATATTAACCATGTCTCCCATATTTTCTAAATTCAACTCACAAAAGTGGTAAAATTAAGTTTTATGAACAATTGAAAAAGTTCATAGGAGATTAGTAAAAGACGGTGAAAAGTTCAATACAATTTTTGATAAATCTAAAACAATTATAAAATGATATAATGAATTTCATTGACATATATCAGTATTATGTATCTATTTTAAGCTAAAATTAATTTAATTTAAATAAATTATTATTTAAATAAACAGTTGGTTTTAACCAAAAACTCAGTGTTTTCACTATTCATAAAAAATGATGTTTTTCGGAAAAATACCAAAAATTTCGACTAAGCTATATTTGATATCCATAAATCAAAAATGATGTCTTTTTTTCAATATTAAAAACATAGAAGTGGAATTAATTAATTTTAAATGTAATTCCCGTTATCAAAACAAATAGCTTGTTTTTAAGAAACAATAACTATCAAAAGATCATCACTTGTTTATTTCCAATTTCAAAGTGAAATTGATTCCAATGACCAAAATTAGATTAAATGTTAAAAATATATTTTAATTAAACCTTAAAAATAATTAAAAATATAATCTAGACATATCTATTATTGCGATGAAAAAAGATGATTTTAATTAAAATATAGTGTGTTTTTACTATTCATCAAAATATGAATGTTACCAGAATAATATGAAAAAATAATCCAAAGTAAATTTTTATATCCTTATTCCAAAGAATAATTTAATATTGTAAAATTGACCTTATAAAAATGTCAAAACTATATTTAAAATGTGTGCGCCATTAAAAGGCGGAAAACTGCATTTTTTTTAAAATACATCTTTTATCTAAAAAACTGATTTTGTTTTCATACCTCATTATATAAAATGTGTAAGACAATTTATAATGTTATAAAATTTTAAATTCAGTTAATACTATTCATAACGTCTTGTTTATAATATTATAATAATATATCATTGTTTAATGAAACTCGTTGTTGTATACTACACACGCTATTGAGGAAGGTCGTGATTGCATGTAATGCAAGCCAACCCAGTGTTGTGTGTAGTGAATGATTTCTTTGCGTACAACATAATACATAAATATATATATATACATCTCATAAAATATCAGGGTGCTACATTATACCCCCTTAAAATGAAATTATCCCTTGAAATTCGTCACTTCATAACAAATAGATGAATATACCTCTCCCTCATCATATCCTCAAGCTCCCATGTAGCTTCTTCTAATTGATGTTTCCTCCATCAAACATTCACCAAACCAGTGGTCTTGTTCTGTAGAACATTTTCTCTATGATCCAGAATCTCTGTCGGTTGTTCTTCATAAGAAAGATCTTGCTTCAGTGGTACAACTTCTGAGCTTAGTACATGTAAAGGATCAGGTATGTACTTTCTCAGGAGAGAGATGCGGAACACATCATTAACTTGAGAGATATTCGGTGGAAGTTCTAATTGATAAGAAACCTTCCCAACACGATCTAGTATTTCGAATAGAATGATATAATTAGGGCTCAGCTTTCCCTTCTTCCCAAATCTCATTACTCTCTTCCAAGGAGATATTCGTAATAACACTTTATCACCCACTTCAAACTCTAGGTCATTTCTTCAGTTGTCGGCATAACTTTTTTGTCGACTATAAGCTGTTCTTATGTGTTGTTGAATAGATCAGACTTTTTCTGCCATCTCATCAATAAGATTAGTTCCTAATAGATTTCTTTCCCCAACATCATCCCAACAAGTTTGAGTTCTGTATTTCTTTTCCATAGAGAGCTTCATAAGGAGCCATCTGAATACTGGAGTGAAAGCTATTATTATAGGAAAATTCCACCAAAGGGAGGTGTTGATCCCAACCACCTTTGAAATTAATATAGAAAGCTCTTAACATTTCTTCTAGAGTTTTAATTTTCCTCTCAGTCTGACCGCCTGTTTTAGGATGATAAGTAGTGCTGAAACTCAAATTTGTATCTAGAGTATGTTGAAGACTTCGCCAGAACTGTGAGTTAAACCTTGGATCCCAATTAGATATAATGGAATGTGGTAATCCATGAAATCTTCCCACTTACTTTACATATATCCTGGCAAGAATATCCAGAGAGAAATCTTCCATAATAGCAATGAAGTGTGCAGACTTCGTAAGACAATCAACTATAACCCAGATAAAATTATTCCTTTTGGATGTTTTAGGAAGTCCGATGACAATGTCCATAGTGATGTTTTCCCATTTCCATTCTGGTATGGGTAATGGTTGTAACATCCCTTTATAAATCTGTCTCATAGCATTATCTTTCTGAAAAACCAAGCATAAAGAGATATATTCAGCCACATCTATTTTTAGTCCATCCTACCAGAAGTTCTCTTTTAAGTCCCTATACATCTTCTTGCGTCTAGGATGAATAGAGAATGAAGAACTTTGAGCTTCATCTAGCAAATCGTTTTTAATTCGGGGATTGTAGGAACACAATCCAAATCCCTGAACCTTATTATCCCTTCACAATCAAGGATGAATTCAAGAATATTTCTCACCTTCTTTTTTAACTCTAAATTTTCTTTTTGTGCCTCTTTAATATTCACTTGTATATATGGTTGAACATTCATCTGAGAAAGATAATATTTTTCCCCTACCATTATAATTCCAAGATAGATCCTTTCTGAATCCAAAAATATCGGATCTTTTGTGATCCTCATCAGGGATAGGCTAGCATGGTCTTGTCGACTTAATGTGCCAGCCACCTTGTTTTCTTTCCAAGGGTGTTGATGAATTGAGAAGTCGTAATCCTTAATCATCTCCAACAATCTTCTTTCACGCATATTTAGATCCTTTTGAGTGAAAATATACTTTAAACTTTTGAGATCAGTATAAATATCACACATTTCATCATAAAGATAATGGCTCCAAATATTTAATGCAAAGATTACCGTAGCTAACTCCATAACATGAATTGGGTAAATTTTCTCATGAATTTTCAACTGTCGTGAGGCATAAGCTATCACCATATCATTTTGCATCAGAACACAACCCAATCACTTCATGGATCTGTCACTGTAGATCACAATCATTTATCCACTACAAGGCAGTGTGAGCACAGGTGCACTGGATAACCTTCTTTTCAATTCCCTTTAAATTTTCTTCACACTCCTTCGTCCACACAAACATTACTTTTTTTCGTTTCAACCTGGTGAGTGGATTAAATAATCATGAAAAATCTTTCACAAAATGTCTATAATATCCTACCAAACCAAGAAAACATTAGATCTCAGTTATTTTTGTTGGTCTCGACCATCTTTCAATAACCTCTGTTTTTTATGGATCCACAGATATCCCCTCTTTTGAGATTATGTGACACAAAAATTCATCTTTTTGAAGCCAAAAATCACACTTGGTAAATTTGGAATAATGTTTCTTCTTTCTCAGGGTCTTCAACAATGTTCTCAAGTGATTTTCATGTTCTTCCTCTCTCTTTGAATAGACAAGAATATCGTCTATAAAGACTACCACAAACTGATCAAGATAGTCTATAATGACTCTATTCATTAGATCCATGAAGATAGCATGGGAAATAGTAAGACCAAATGGCATCACCAAAAATTTATAATGTCCAAACCTTGTACGGAAAGCTGTCTTTGGTATATCCTACATTTTGACCCTTAATTGATGATACCCTGAATGAAGATCAATCTTGGAAAAGTATAGAGCTCCACGTAATTGGTCAAAGAATTCATCATTGCGCGGGAGAGGATATTTGTTCTTGATTGTGATCTTGTTATGTTCTCGATAATCGATGCAGAGTCTCATTGATCCATCTTTCTTCATAAAAAATAGAACAGGTTCTCCCCAAGGTGATGAAATAGGGCGTATGAATCCTTTATCAAGATTCTCTTGGAGTTGCTTCATTAATTCCTGCAACTCAATTGGGGCCATTCTATAAGGATTCTTCGAAATAGGTAAAGCATCGGGTATGAGTTCTATTGAAAACTCCACTTCACGATTTGGTGGAAGACCCGGAAATTCCTCCAGAAATACAAATCAAACTCCCGTACAATGGGCATATTCTTAATCGTGTGTTTCTAGCCAGCCATTTGGGACAAATAACCTTAATTTATTGTAATCAAGACCCATAATATGGAATAAATTTCCTCTGGAAGGTTATATTCCTCCTTTCATCGATAGACGATCATAGATTGATTTGGAATATTAAATGTGATTTCCCATCTTTGGAAATTTATATAATCTTCATATAAAGAAAAAAAATTCATGCAATGAATCACATCAAATTCCACTATAGGAAGGATCACATGATTTTTAGGAAGTACATTCCCACAAGCTTCAATCAGAGAAGAATTATAATCTTTTGATTTGACTATTGTGCCATTAGGAGTTGTCACAACTAACTCAACATATAATTGTTGAGGTAATACAACGATACCCTTAGAAAATTCTTCAGAATTAATATAGTGGGTGGATCCAGAATCAAATAAAACATGTGCTACTTTAGAGTGTATGGTAAGTGTGCCTTTCACCACTTCGTTATCGTACACAACATCGCCGATAGAAATTGCCTGTGACATTCCTCTTTCTTTGGCCTTAAGAGTTTGTTGACGTCGATCATCATTAACAACCCTTGGATTTGGGCATTGATTAGCATAATCCCCCATCTCTTTGAACTTGAATCATTGAAGTGTACGATGTGAATTCTGTGTATCCCTTTCTTTGTTCGCATCATTAGACATCCTCTTGCCATTATTTCAACATTCAACTACTCGATGACCTTATTTTACACACTTAAAACATTTTCATGTCCCTTTAAGAAAATTACCTCCATGTTTCTTTCCATAGTTTGAGCATAAAGGAAAACTCATATTCTTTTCATTGTGGTCTTTATATTTTCCTTTGAATTCTATTTTCCTTTTCTTATCAAACCCATATAACTGATGGGTTACTCCAATCTCCATCTCAACCTTGAGAGCACATCGAAAAATTTCCCCGTAGCTATTGAAGTCCCTTATGGATAACTCCCTTCGAAGACTTGGTTTTATGCCACCAAATAATTGATAGATTTTACTCTCATGTAGGATAATAATTCTGGAAGCGTACCTTGCAAGTCTTGTAAAATTAGCTTCGTAGGTACCAACCGAGTCATCATCCTTTTTCTTTAGTTCAAGAAACTCCTTCTCTATATTTGTTCGAAGCATACGAGGGAAGTACTTATTGAAAAATACATTCATAAACTCATCCCATTCCATGGAATCAATTTCAACTCGTATCCACGTATTCTTGATAAGATTCCGCCATTGATCAGCAGCACCTTCCAAACGATACACTACTAAGATGAATTTTTCATGTTCAGTACATTGTAGAATAGAAAAAATTGTTCCAGTGGTACTAATCCATTTTCCAGCTACTAATGGATCAGAAGACCCGCTGAATGAAGGTGGATACTGCCTTATGAAGGATTCAACAGAATGTTGCTCCTTCATTTGCTCTTTGGAAGTCCTGCATGGTTCATAGCTTGAGAAAGTTTTGTGAGCATGGATACAATATTTTTTATTCCATATCCCATAATATTTGGTTGCTTAAGGGGACAATAATTGCATTTCCCAACGCATTCAGCATTAACCCGGTTCTTTCGGGTTCCGGCCATTGACTAAAACCAAGAAGCATAGTATGAGCAACATTAATCTTAATAGGAAAACCACATAATCAAGAATAAAATTTCATACATAAGGTTCTATCATAGGTTGTTCATTGCCATTTCTAAAACACTAAGATTTCGTTCTATGCTTAGACTTATCCTTAGGGTTCTTACTAAGGCTTTCACATCCTAGTTTTCAAAGGTTGACTATACCTTTCATCTGATACAAACTATAATGACTTATACTTTACATACATTGTTATTACTTCAGACTTGGAGCATACTTATTTCAACATATATTAAAACTATGAATGGACAGTATAGGTATAGTTTATTTAGAAACAGGTAAACATAAACAACTGGTTTATAAAATCAACAACATTGTCTGTCAATTATTTCATCATATCTAGTGTCCCTTTTTGGAAAGTGTGAAAATATTATTTTATTATAAACATATCTTTGGTTTCAAATTGTCCAAAAATAATTAAATATGAATATAATATGACTCATGATCGAAATAAAATCATCCAATAATAATTGGTCATGAATTTGAAAATATTTTAATCATTATAATCTTATTTATTTAAATCATTTATTAATGAGGTATATATCTCATCATTATTGTCTCATAAATAATTTAATTTATTAGATATCTAAAAATTATAAAAAAATACCAACATGTAGGAAATCGTTTTAGATTTTCAATGAATATTTTTAGTCGAAAAGATAATTTATTTAACCCCGTATAAAAATTAATTACTATAGGATTTTTTGTTAATGACAATTTTGCCTTTACATTAAATTAATTAATCTAATGTGTCATTGTCTTTCATAAGTGGCTCCATGGGGTCCCAAAATCGACCCAAGGATGACCATGGTCGGGCATTACTCATCCAATAAGTTTTGGACAAGGGATAAGGTAATTTTGAATTATTATAATTTAATTTTAACTTTGAATTACCCTATTTACTTTTAACTGTGATAAATAAAATTAAAAATTTAATATTCAACAAAAATTATTTTTACCTAATTGAACCACATTTTACTCCATGACATTAACCGTGTCTCCCAGATTTTCGAAATTCAAGTCATAGAAGCGATAAAATTATGTTTTATGAACAATTGAAAATGTTCATAGTAGGTGGGTAAAATACGGTGAAAAGTTCAATATAATTTTTTATAAATCTTAAATAATTATAAAATGATTCCAATGAATTTCATTGAACATATATAAGTATTATGTATCTATTTTGAACTAAAATAAATTTAAATAAAATAAATTATTATTTAAATAAAAAGTTGGGTTTAACCAAAAACTCAGTGTTTTCACTATTTATAAAAAATTGAAGTTTTTTAGAAAAATACCAAAAATTCAGCCTAAGATATATTTCAAATTCAGAAATCAAAAATGATGTCTATTTTTCAATATTCAAAACATAGAAGTGGCATTAATTAATTTTAAATGTAATTCTCGTTATCAAAACAAATAGCTTGTTTTTAAGAAACAATAACTCTCAAAAGATCTTCACTTGTTTATGACCAATTTCAAAGTGAAATTGATTCCAATGACCAAAATTGGATTAAATTATAAATATATATTCTAATTACACATTAAAACAAATTAAAAATATAATCTAGAGATATCTATTATTGCGATGAAAAAAGATGTTTTTAATTAAAATATATCGTCTTTTTACTATTCATCAAAATATGAATGTTACCAGAATAATATGGAAAAATCATCCAAAGTAAATTTTTATATCCATATTCCAAAGAAGAATTTAATATTGTAAAATTTAACTTATAAACATGTCGAAAGCTTGATTTAAAATGTGTGCGCCATCAAATGGCGAAAAAACTGCATTTTTTTTAAAAATACATCTTTTATTGAAAAACTGATTTTGTTTTCATACCTCATTCTAGAAAATGTGTAAGACAATTTATAATGTTATAAAATTTTAAATTCAGTTAATAATATTCATAACATCTTGTTTATAATATTATAATAATATATCATTGTTTAATGAAACTCGGTATTGTGTACTACACACGCTATTAAGGAAGGTCGTGATTTCATGTAACGCAAGCCAACCTAGTCTTTTGTGAAGTGATGGATTCCTTTGTGTATAAAATAATATATAAAAAATATATATACATCTCATAAAATATCTGGGTTTTACATTCTACCCCCCTTAAAATTAATTTCTCCATTCAAATTCGTCACTTCGTAACAAATAGATGAATATACCTCCCCCTCATCATATCCTCAAGCTCCCATGTAGCTTATTCTAATTGGTGGTTCCTCTATAAAACTTTCACCAAATGAGTGGTATTGTTCTGTAGAACATTTTCACTATCATCCATAATCTCTATCGGTTGTTCATCATAAGAAAGATCTTTCTCCAGTGGTACAAGTTCTGAGCTTAGTACATGTGAAGAATCAGGTATGTACTTTCTCAAGAGAGAGACGTGGAACACATCATTAACTTGAGAGAGATTCAGTGGAAGTGCTAACCGATAAGCTACCTTCCCGACACGATCTATTATTTCGAATGGACTGATATACCTAGGGCTCAGCTTTCCCTTCTTCCCAAATATCATTACTCTCTTCCAAGGAGATATTCTTAATAACACTTTATCACCCACTTCAAACTGTAGGACTTTTCTTTGGTTGTCGGCATAACTGTTTTGTTAACTCTAAGCTGCTCTTATGTGTTTTTGAATAGATCGGACTTTTTCTGCCATCTCATCTACATGATTAGGTCCTAATAGATTTCTTTCCCCAACTTCATCCCAACAATTTGGAGTTCTGTGTTTCTTTTCCATAGAGGTCATCATAAGGAGCCATCTGAATACTGGAGTGAAAGCTATTATTATAGGAAAATTACACTAAAGGTTGGTGTTGATCCCATCCACCTTTGAAATTCATAGAGAAATCTCTTAACATGTCTTATAGTGTTTGAATTATCCTCTCAGACTGACCGTCTGTTTGAGGATGATAAGTAGTGCTGAAACTCAAATCTGTATCTAGAATATATTGATGACTTCGCCAGAACATTGAGGTAAACCTCAGATCCCGATTAGATATTATGGAATTTGGTACTCCATGAAATTTTACCACTTCCTTTACATATATCCTGGAATGATGATCTAGAGATAAATCTTCCCAAATAGCAATGAAGTGTGAAGACTTCATAAGATGATCAACTATAACCCAGATAGCATTATTGCTTTTTGAAGTTTTAGGAAGTCTGGTGACAAAGACCACAGTGATGTTTTCCCATTTCCATTCTGGTATGGGTAATTGTTGTAACATCCCTTTAGACATCTGTCTCCTAGCTTTATCATTCTTACAAACCAAACATCAAGAGACATATTCATCCACATCTCTTTTCAGGCCATCCCACCAGAAGTTCTCTTTTAAGTCCCTATATATCATTGTGCTTCGAGGATTAATGGAGAATGAAGAACTATGAGCTTCATCCAGCAACTCATTTTTATTTCGGGGATTGGAGGAACACAAACCCGATCCCTGAACCTTATTATCCCTTCACAATCAAGGTTGAATTCAAGAATATTTCTCACACTCTTTTGTAACTCTAAATTTTTTTTGTGCCTCTTTAATATTCACTTGTATAGATGGTTGAACATTCATTTGAGAAAGATAAGATTTTCCCCTACCATTATAATTCCAAGATAGATCCTTTGTGAATCCATAAATATCGTATCTTTTGTGATCCTCATTAGGGATAAGCTAGCATGATCTTGTTGACTTAATGCGTCTGCCACCTTGTTTTCTTTCCCAGGGTGGCAATGAATTGAGCAGTCGTAATCCTTAATCATCTCCAACAATCTTCTTTCACACATATTCAGCTTTTTGTGTGTGCAAATATACATTAAACTTTTGTTATCAGTATAAATATCACACCTTTCACCATAAAGATAATGCTTCCAAATATTTAATGCAATGATTACCGCATCTAACTCCATATCATGAATTGGGTAATTTTTCTCATGAATTTTCAACGGTGGTGATGCATAAGCTATCATTATATAGTTTTTCATGAGAACACACCCCAATCCCTTCTTGGATGCATCACTAAAGATAACAATCCATTCTCTACTACAATGTAGTGTGAGCATAGGTGCACTAGATATCCTTCTTTTCAATTCCTTTAAATTTTCCTCACACTCCTTCGTCCACACAAAAATAACTGTTTTTGGACTCAACCTGGTGAGTGGATTAGATAATCGTGAAAAATATTTCACAAAACGTTGATAATATTCTGTCAAAACAAGAAAAATCAGATCTCAGTTATTTTTTTTGGTCTCAACCATCTTTCAATAACCTCTGTTTTTGCTGGATCCACAGATATCCCCTCTTTTGAGATTATGTGACCCAAAAATGCATCTTTATGAAGACAAAACTCACACTTGGTAAATTTGGCATAATGTTTCTTCTTTCTCAGGGTCTTCATTACAATTCTCAAGTGATTTTCATGTTCTTCCTTTCTCTTTGAATAGACAAGGATATCGTCTATAAAGACTACCACAAACTGATCAAGATAGTCTATAAAGACTCTATTCATTAGATCCATGAATATAGCATGGGAAATAGTAAGACCAAATGGAATCACCAAAAATATATAGTGTCCAAACCTTGTACGGAAAGCTGTCTTTGGTTTATCCTCCCTTTTGACCCTTAATTGATGATACCCTGAATGAAGATCAATCTTGGAAAATTATTGAGCTCCGCGTAATTGGTCAAAGAAGTCATCAATGCGTGGGAGATGATATTTGTTCTTGATTGTGATCTTGTCATGTTAACGATAATCAATTCAGAGTCTCATTGATCCATCTTTCTTCATAACAAACAGAACAGGTGCTCCCCAAGGTGATGCATTAGGGCATATGAATCCTTTATGAAGATTCTCTTGGAGTTGCTTCTTGAATTCCTACAACTCAATTGGGGCCATTCAATAAGGTTTCTTCCAAATATGTAAAGCATCGGGTATGAGTTCTATTGAAAACTCAACTTCACGATTTGGTGGACGACCTGGAAATTCCTCCAGAAATACATCATCAAACTTTCGTACAATGGGCATATTCCTTATCGTGAGTTTCTACCCAACCATTTGGGATAAATAACCTTAATTTTTTGGAATCAAGACCCATAATATGGAATAAATTTCCACTGGAATGTTATATTCATCCTTACATCGATATACAATCATATATTGATTTGGAATATTAAATGTGATTTTCCATCTTTGGAAATTTATATAAGCTCCGTATAAAGAAAGACAATTCATGCCAAGAATCACATCAAATTCCACTCTAGGATGGATCACAAGATTTGCAGGAAGCACTTTCCCACAAGATTCATTCGAAGAAGAATTATAATCTTTTTATGCGACTATTGTGCCATTAAGAGTTGTCACAGCTAACTCAACATCTAATTGTTGAGGTAATACAGTGATACCCTTAGAAAATTCGTCAGAAATAAAATAGTGGGTGGATCCATAATCAAGTAAAACATTTGATACTTTAGAGTGGATGGTAAGTTTACCTTTCACCACTTCGTTATCGTACACCACATCGCCGATAGAAATTGGATTTGACATTCCTTTTTCATTGGCCTTTGGAGTTTGTTGACGTCGATCATCATCAACAACCCTTGGATTTGGGTATTGATTAGAATAATGCCCTATCTCTTTGAACATGAAACATTGACGTGTATGAGGTGCATTCTGTGTATCCCTTTCTTTGTTCGCATCATTAGAAATTTTCTTCCCATTATTTCGACATTCAACTACCTGATGACCTTCTTTTCCACACTTAAAACATTTTCATGTCCCTTTAAGAAAATTACCTCCATGTTTCTCTCCAAAGTTTGAGCATAAAGGAAAACTCATATTCTTTTCATTGTGGCCTTTAGATTTTCCTTTGAATTCCATTTTCCTTTTCTTATCAAACCCATATAACTGATGGGTTACTCCAATCTCCATCTCAACCTTGAGAGCACATCGAAAAATTTCCTCGTAGTTATTGAAGTCCCGTATAACTAATGCCCTTCAATGACTTTGTAATAAGCCACTAAATAATTGATAGATTTTACTCTCAAGTAGGATACTAATTATGGAAGCGTACCTTGCAAGTCTTGTAAAATTAGCTTCGTAGGTACCAACCGAGTCATCATCAATTTTCATCAGTTCAAGAAACTCCTTCTCCATCTTTATTTGAAAAATACGAGGGAAGTACTTATTGAAAAATATGTTCTTGAACTCGTCCCATTCCATGGACTCAATTTCATCTCTTTCCTCGTATTCATGATAAAATTCCACCATTGATCAGCAACACCTTCCAAACGATACACTACTAAGATGAATTTTTCATGTTCAGAACATTGTAGTACAGAAAAATCCTTTCAATGGTACTAATCCATCGTTTAGCTACTAATAGATCAGAAGGCCCGCTGAATGAAGGTGGATTCTGCCTCATGAAGGATTCAATAGAATGTTGGTCCTTCATTTTCTCTTTGGAATTCATGCATGGTTCATAGCCTGAGAAAGTTTTGTGAGCAAGGCTACAATATTGTGTATTCCATCTCACATAATAGTTGGTTGCTTAAGGGGACAATCATTGCATTTACCATCACATTCAACATTAACACGGTTCTTTAGGGTTCCATCCATTGACTAAAACCAAGAAGAATAGTGTGAGAAACACTGATCTTAATAGGAAAACCACATAATGAAGAATAAAATTTCACGCTTAAGGTTATATAATAGGTTTTTCAGGGCCATTTCAAAAAAAAACTAAGATTGTGTTCTATTCTTGGACTTATCCTTAGGGTTCTTACTAAGGCTTTCACATCCTAGTTTCCAATGGTTGAATATACATTTCCTCTAATACCAACTATAAAGACCCATAATTTACAGACATTGTTATTACTTCAGAATTAGAGCATACTTATTTCAACATATAAAAAAACCATGAAAGGACGGTATAGGTATAGTGTCTTTAGAAACTGGTAAACATAAAAAACTGGGTCATAAAATCAACTACATTGTCTCTCAATTATTTCATCATATCTAGAGTCCCTTTTTGGCATATCCTAATTAATATCAATCTTCATGACCTGGGGAAACCAAAACATACAAAAGGGTGAGATCAAATTCTCAGTATGGGTAAACAAAAGAAATATCAGTCATATCATATTCGTAAGAACATAACATGTTGAAAATAACAACCTCAAAAAGAGGTCGTAATATCATGTCATGGGATAAATCATAGTATTTAAAAGTAATCCCAAATAATCATTACATAAATCATGAAAATTTTTGGCATACACACATAATCATAGAAAATTATTTCATATTTGTCAAGGCTCATTTCCAAGACCATCATAGAGGAAAAATTCCATTACTGAACCGAGTTCACTCCTCGTTCTAGTCCTGTATCACTGAACCGGTTTAACTTTCCATTACATCCATGTCTATCTCACGAGATATAAATCTTTCCCCAATGCATTGGAGGGAGATATAGGTCTCACCCATCTCATAATGAAACCATTCTTATGTGTTCCACAAAATCATAAATCATACATCATAGCATAACCCATGTAATAAAAATGGGATTCTTAAACATCATGTCATCATAACATAACCCATATAAGATAAAACGAAATCATAAAATTAATTCCATCATAAAAAAATCAAATCAATTTAAAAATAGGGATCGAAATAGAGGCCTATTTAATCTTAGATGGAAAATAATTTTGATAAAACACTTGCACTCTATTCTTGAGGAAAATATCCTTTCTACTTCAAAAACATTTTTCCTTTCATAGCATGTCATAGATTTTTAAACTAAAAGAAGTTGATTAAAAATAAATATGAAAACATGTAAAGGAATATTCTTGGAAATAATGTTATAAAAATCCATTCATGCAGTATAACTTAAAAGAAAATCCTTCTCGTACTTTGGCCGGAAACATCAAAAAGTACCTCGTACGAAAAACAACAAAAATTTCATTTATATCGTTTACTAAAAACTCACTAAAGGGTAAAATTGTATTTAAGTAGTTGTAGGAGGATGGAAATAATATTAAATATTTAGGAAACATGTATGTGGATGATAAAATACACCCCAGTAAATATATGGTCATATTTTTATCTTCTTAGTAGTAATATTTCATTGCTACTTGTTATTCGGGTGTTTATTGCTTTATGTTCTTATGCATATTTTTTTGAATAAATTATTATTCCTCTTTATAGGATATAGATACATAGTTTACAGAATGGTATTAGTGTAATATATATCATATTCATTCATTCAATTCATTTATATAATAATGATTCAATTAAGGTCATATAGAACGAGTCGAATCATATAGTTGAGACGGTAGGCCGTACGTACGCACAAGTGATGATATCGTTCCCATGATCGTGGAATTGTATTGAAGTGTATGTATAATATTTCAGAATAAATAACACTTCACAATAATCATATATAGTTATTTGTTAACACAATTATACCAATCCATGTAAGGTGGTGGTGGAAAACATATTACACCACGGCGTGGAGAGGGTATTCTGTACGTACACACGCGCGATGATTTTGTTTACCATAGGATGGATAAGAGGTGAAATAGGGTTGTTTCATACTTATAATAACATATCAGTATATGAGGGATACTGATGTTATTACATCATAATGAAACCACTAAATAAGAAGGAGTATAAAAAGAATGGAACTTGAAGAAATTGTTAGAAGGTATTACCTCTCCTTCGAAGTGCCTCCTTTAAACTTTCTATTTAGGGAAATATATTTGGTCTTTTGAGAAGACCAGTAACTCTAAAAGGTTTATAAGGAATTGGGGATGTAAAATGGATAGGTTTTGGCCGAGCTTGAAGGCTCAAAGTGGTGTTAGGAAGAGAGGGAGGAGGTTCCCTTTTATAAGGGAGGAGAGGGGCACCTTTGGAAAGTGAGGAAATATTATTTTATTATAATCTTATCTTCGATTTAAAAAGGTCCAAAAATCATTAAAGATGAATATAAGATTAATAATGGTCTAAATAAAATCATACAATCATAATTGGACATGTTTTGGAAAATATTTTAATCATTATAATATTATTTATTTAAATCATTCAATAATGAGGTAAATATTGCATCATTATTGTGTCATAAATAATTTCATTTATTTGATGTCTAAAAATTTTAAAAAAACTTCCAACATGTAGGAAATACGTTTATCTTTCCAATTTTTATTTATAGTCGAAATGATAATTTATATAGCCCTTTATAAAAATTAATTACTCAAGAATTCTTTTTATTGCCAATTTTGTCTTCACATTAAATTAATTAATCTAATGTGTCATTTTCATTCATATGTGGCTCCATGGGGTCCCAAAATCAACCCAAGGATTCCCATGGTAATCCATTACTCATACAGTATGGTTCGGACAAGTTTTAAGTTAATTTTGAATTATTATAATTTTCATTTATCAATGAATTACCCTATTTACTTTTAACCATGGTAAATAAAAGTAAAAAAGATATTATTCACCAAAAATAATTCTTATCTAATTGATCCAAATTATACTTCTTGATATTAACCGTGTATCCCGGATTTTTGAAATTCAACTCACAGAAGCAGTAAAATTATGTTTTATGAACAATTGCAAAATCTCCCAGGATGTGGGTAAAAGACGGTGAAAAGTTCAATACAATTTTTTATAAATCTATAATTAATATAAAATGATTCCAATGAATTTCATTGAACATATATAAGTATTATGTATCAATTTTGACCTAAAATAAATTCAAATAAAATAAATTATTATTTAAATAAAAAGTCGGTTTTAACCAAAAACTCAGTGTTTTCACTATTCATCAAAAATTGATGTTTTTCAGAAAAATACCAAAAATTCAGCCTAAGCTATATTTTATATTATGAATTCAAAAATAATGTATATTTATACAAATTCAAAACATAGAAGTGGCATTAATTAATTTTAAATATAATTCCCATTATCAAAACAAATAGCGTGTTTTTAAGAAATAATAACTTTCAAAAGATCATCACTTATTTGTGTTCAATTTCAATGTGAAATTAATTACAATTACCAAAAATCGATTAAATGGTAAAAATATATTCTAAATACAATTTAAAACCAACTAAAAGGATAATACATCCATATAATTTATTGCGATGAAAAAAGTTGTTTTTAATTAAAATATAGCGTGTTTTTACAATTCATCAAAATATGAAAGTTACCAGAATAATATGAAAAATTTATCCAAAGTAAATTTTTATATCCTGATTCCAAAGAAGAATTTTATTTTGTAAAATTGAACTTATAAACATGTCAAAAACTAGATTTAAAATGTGTGTGCCATCAATATGCGGTAAATCTGTATTTTTTTAAAAATACATCTTTTATCTGAAAAACTGATTTTGATTTCATAACTCATTCTAGAAAATGAGTAAGGTTTTTTATAATGTTATAAAATTTAATATTCAGTTAGTACTATTCAGAACGGCTAGTTTATAATATTATAATAATATATCATTGTTTAATGAAACTCGGTATTGCGTACTACAAACGCTATCGAGGAAGGGTGTGATTGCATGTAACACAAGCCAACCTAGTGTTGTGTGCAGTGAATGATTCCTTTGCATATAACATAATACATAAAAAATATATACTTCTTATAAAATATCAGGGTGTTAAAAAATCATTCTTACGTGTGGCACAAAATAAACATAAATCATTCATCATAACCTAGAGAATAAAATGGTTTTCATAAACATCATCCCATCATAACATACTCCATATAAAACAATGTTTATCATTTCATTGATAAAATATTAAACCATGAAAATAATATTAATTTTATACTTGAAATAGAACCATAGTAAAAATGTAATATTAGATGGAAAATAGTCTTGAGTAAACACATGAAATGAGTTCTTTAGTAAAATATCCTTTCTTCTTCAAAATCATTTTCTTTTCTCCAAATGCCATGCAATTTTAAAAGAAAATATTTTTTTTTTAAAATAATCATGAAATCTTGAAGAATTGGCTTAATGTAAATATGGTGTTATGAATCAGTAAAAGTATGTTGATTCCATATATGTTAAAGAAACATTCTCCTCATACTATTTACCAGAAAAGACAAAAAGTACATCGTATGGTATACAAAAGAAAGATTCATTCAATACCATGTTGTAAAAGTCAAAAAAGTTTCAAAATGACATTAAAAATAGATGGAAGAATATTAAATATTTTATGAAAATATTTTTATAAGACATGGACATGGATGATAAATATAACCCTAGTAAATACTTAAGAATAAGCAATCTCAGATTGAAATGAGATTGGCAATGTCACCCCTTACCTTAAGTCTAATTTCTTTGTACTTATCTGAACCTCCTGTATAATGATTTAAATAATTTCATTGACTTATTCCAAAATCATATTTATTTTTATGATATCATATATGGTCATGTTCGCATTGTTTTATTAGTAACATTTCATTGTTACTCATTATTCAGGTCTTACCTATTTTATGATATTATACATGTTTTGTCAAATAAATTTGTATTCCTCTTTTTTGGTTATAGATATATCATTTAAAAAAAATTATCAGTACAATATGTATCATATTAATTCATTCACTTCATTTATATAATCATTCTTCAAAGAATATCATGTAGAACGAATCACATAACATCGTGGAGCCGGTAGGCCATTCATACACACTAGCGATGATATCATTGCCATGATTATGGAATTGCATTGAAGTGTAAGGTATATTATATTTCAGAATCTATATATAATTTAAAATATTAATATATATTGTAATTTCATCAATTATTATACAAATCCATGTATGTTGGTGATGAAAAAAAATATTACACCACGGCGTGAAGACTGTATTCCGAACGTATGCACGCGTGGTGATTTTGTTTTTCATACGATGGGTTGAAAGTGAAATAGGGTTGTTTAATATTTATACAAACATATCAGTATATTATTGATACTTATTTCATTAATTTATAATGAAAAAACAATATAATAGGAATTAGAATAAGAAATAAATTTGAAAGATTCGGTAGAAGATATTAACTCTTTCTTTAAGTGCATCCTTTAAACTTATTATTACGGCAATAGAGTTGATTTTTTAAAAATACCAGAACCACTATAATGTAACAAGAGAGGTTTAAAAGAGGATTTAGCATGAGTTGTCCAATCTTGATCTCTCAAAATGGAGATAAGAGAAGAGTGAGTAGGTTCCCTTTTATAAGAGAGTAGAGGGGCACATTTGGGAACCTCCAAAATATTAAAATATAATAAACTAAAAACCCATTTAAAACTTCCAATGTTCCTAAAATTCGTATATTAGATAATATAGGGTTTTAATATAATCAACAAATTAAATTTATATTTTTTTTTAAATTTTATTGTAAACCTTATCATTTTGATTTATCCTTATTTAATCTATTTAATTTTAGTTTTGGTTATAATGATATAAAATTAAAATGGTTATAAATACTTACTTATCTCATGTTAATTGTATATAATTGGATACATTATGACATGGTCGACTATATTAATCTTAATTTGTAATTTTTAATTTTTTTGTGATTTTTAAACAATTTATTAATTTGTTATTTTTATAAAATAGCAATAGTGCCAATTTTGTCTCTATTCATTTATTTAAATTTAAATAACATCCACAAAGAAGTTATATTCAAAAAAAGGTAATAGATTCTTAAAATGTAATATTCATCTATAAATTTAGTGGAGAACCTTAATTTGTTCATATAATATTTATTTTAATATTATTAAAACCATTTATTAGATATTTCTTGTAAAAAAATAATTACTACATGATTTTTGTATAAATTATTAATATAAATATGTGTTCTATAAAAAATAAAAATAAAATAATATGATAAAGATAAATATAATATATTTCATAAGAATACCTTCAGTCAAATTTATCTTCTAAAACACCCATCTTTGAAAATGTTATATTTATTTAATTATGAAGGTGACAACTTTGACATCAGTTAAAATAAAATAATATAAATGTAAAAATATTTTTCATACGGATCAAAATGGACCAAAAGTCTACACGTGGATGATTATGAGTTATATATAATCTACCGACAATGTTTATTCAAGTGTTTGGTCTTTTGAATGGGTATTATTATTTTAATAAAAACTATATTATTGATTTATCACTAAATAAATAAATTTTGCATCATTAAAGTATAAGATATTAAAGAAATTATATATTTCATAAAAATTATAAATAAATAACCATGATTAAATAAAACATATTATCTTTTAAATGAGTATTTATAATTGAATTTATATTCAGGATAACCATATATGAAAAACAATTTAATTATTAACGTTTGAGTGAGACATATTTATCTTTTCTTTAAATATAAAAAAATAAATGTATTAATCACATACAAGTGGGTTAAAATAGATACTATTTGGGCCCAATTTTTTTTGGACTAAATATAATCATCCAATTATATTAATACAAGTGTTAGGGTATTTTTTATAATTATTATTACCCTTAATTACCCGATTTAATTTTAACTGAGGTAAATAAAATTTACCGTAGTTTCTATTCATAATAGCCAAAAATAAAAAGTAGTCTATTAACATAATATAGACCTATTGAATACAAATATGGAATCAATTTTTTCAAATTCAAAACCCAGAAGTTGTATTAATTAATTTAAAATTAATCTCTTTGTCGAAAAAAAGATTTTTTGGTTAAAACATTGCAAAAGATTGTACTGTTTTTACATATAAATTCAACATAAAATAAATGATAATTACATGAATTATATTAAATGGTAAAATTATATTCTATTAATACTTTAAACCCATTTAATTTTATAATTTAACTATATATATTATCTTTATGAAAAATGTTTTTTTTAATTAATATTTAGCTTACTTGTACTATTCATCAAAATATAAAGGTTATCAGAATAATGTCAAAATAAATTCCACAAAAAATTTTAATATCATGCCTTAATAGTAGAAGTATACTTGGTCAAATTGAAGTTATAAAATTGTAAAAAAATATTTAAAATGGGAGTGCCATTAAAAGAAATCAAAACTCCATTTTTTTGAAAAATACTTCTTTTATCATAAAAAATAATTTTTTTCTCAAACCATGTATTAGAATATGTGTAAGAAGAATGATAATTTTATAAAATGAAAAATTTGGTTAATAATTTTCATAATTGCTAGTTCATAATAATATTATAATAATATAATATTCTTTAGTGAAACTTGGTATTGCGTACAACACATGCTATTGAGGAAAGTCACTGATGCAAGAAATAAAATCCAGGAATAGTTTTGCGTATACAACAAGATAATACAATGTTTTATATATCACAATATAATCATGGTGTTTCATACATCAAAATAATCAAAAATATTAAAAATAATATTTCTCATAAAATTTCGGGGTGTTACTGTGTGAGGAAGATGGATGGCCAAAATATTTCATATATTTAATAGATTTTGAAAATGGAGATATAGTGCATCCAATGTTCAAGCATGAATATGATTAGATATTTCATAATGATTAATGTTTTATAATATTTTTAATAAATTGAAAAAAACACATCTCCATTGAAAATAATAATTTACATTCAAATTTAGAGAATAAGGATGTCAAAAGTAATTATGGGAAGTTATGAATACATGAATTCTTGTGGTATTGTAGGGGTAAAATCACTCAGTGAAACATTGTAGTGCTTTTGGGTTGATTTTTTTTGTTAACAATGAATAATTCCATGTACAATTATAGAAATTCGGTGTGATATTTTGAAACACATGTAAATAAAGATCCCTAAAAAGTGAATTTCTTTTCTAGAGGTGGTATCAAAAAAACATTTATACAAGGTGGTGTAGTTTCTAGGTGTATGCCAAATGTTTTGGTCTAAAATCTATAAGAAGGAAATTGTGTTTTTGGAAAAGGATATTGCTTGAAATAATCATGGCTTTCTGGATTTTTTGATCTAGGCATGTTTTGGGATAATATAATAAAAAAATAAAATAGGAAATAAGTGTGAGAAATATTTTTATATGTGCCAAAAAATGATTTTTCACACCAAATGAAGAGATTAATGTTTCCATTAAATAAATACGGTTTAATTTGTGGGAAGAGACTTACATGATAAATGTGATGTCAACTGTTGTTTTTCATGATTGAGGAAATGTTGTGCACAAGGAGTTCCTCATGTGAGAAACTTGATAATAATATTTCTAAGTGTATAAATTTGTAGATACCCCATTATTTCTATAAATCAACCAATAGAAAAATTTGAGGTCATAAATATTGTAAGGGTTTTTTTAAAATGGAGCTCTGTGTAAATATTGTCTAGTTCCAAGCATAATATTGGTGTGTAAGAAGATTTTATATGATAGGGAATTGATATTAATATTCTATACCTAAAATAAAATTTAGAGAACAATGTATTAAGGTTTCACAAAAGATATATAATGGTTGCATGAATGACATTATTTTCTCATTAGTTCTCTTGTAAAGAGGTATTGATTATGTAGATAAAAGTGGAAAATAATTATATACAAAATGAGGTGTCATACATATTGACTCAATAGATAAAAGTGGATTATTCTAGAAGATTAGTGATACCCCATTAGTTGAGGGAGTAGTGGGCTTTCAAATTGTGAGTGTTTGTAAACCATGAGGGATACCGGTTTCATTGCGAACATTGTAATTGAAGTGACCCATGGAATAAAAGTGATCTAGCCTATACATATTTTTGGCAGTGAGCCTTGGTGGATTTGGTACATTGGAAAATCTCAACTATATACTCCTTGGATGTGTCCAAGTGATAGTGAACCATGTAAAATTTTGGTTTCTTGTAGAAAATTTAATATTCCGTCAAACATTTATATGGGAAGATATAGAGAAAGTTGGTTTAGTTTATAATGAAAATGACCTAAATGTGTACTTTTTTAAATATCATACCCTAATACACCTCCCACATAGGATATTTATCTTATTTTGGAAAACATTAATATTTAAAAGAACGAAATATAAAAATATTATGATAATACTTATTTATTATATGAATCTAAATATAAAATTTTCATACATTTACATTGATTAATTATATCAATTTATATGAGAAATGGAGATTGTGGTTGGAGGAGTATTGAGAAATGTTCAATATAGATGCATAAATAGTCTGAATTTTTATTTTATTTATGTGAAAATGATAATTTAATACATATTAAATATATTAACTTATAGGGTTTTGAAGATTAGGAGTAATATTCACATATGTAGATTAAAAAAATGAAAAAATTAATAATAATATATTGTTTGAAAATGAATCAATAGATAATATATTGATAGTAATTGGATTGTGAGAACATGTACATTATGTAAAAAAATATTCAAATTAACATACTAAGAATAATAATAAGAGATGAATAAATAGAGAGTTGCATAATGCAATTGCTCAATCATAATCCAATAATTTATGTATCCATACTAAAATAAATTCTCATATTCTAGATGATTTAAGAATATCAAGGAAGCTCCCATGATTATTACAGGACAAGAATAAGATCAATTTATATAGTCCAAGAAAGGTTAAGGTTAATAAAGATTATATTTCATCACGTTTTTTCAATCCTAATCCACAAAATAACTGGAAAATAATACCCCTTTTGTTTTATACCTATTCACTATTATTATAATGATTTCACGGATGTACCTTTTCTCACTCAATAATTGATTATGGGAATTATGTTGTGTGTGTGGCGATTGAAACAGTCATACATATGGGATACAGTTATACATCTGGAGAAAATCATCATCAATAATCCCAGTGTTATCTTTTAATGATCTCATATTCCTAATCTGTATTTATACTAACCAATTATAAGATAAAAGTTTAGAAATAAAAAATCTAATCAATAAATAATGTTATATGTAAAAAAAGGATAACTATTTTAATAGTTCGTCCCACATGAATTAGTGACGTCATATCTATGATATAAAAATTTCAACTAGAATCATATTTCTATGTTACTACTATATTTTATTCAATTTTATTTTTTTATATTTATTTTCTATATATAATAAATATTTAATTCAACCACGATTAACTATATAAACTAATAATTAAAATTTTATCTCTTCTAGTGACCTAAATATTTAAATGAATAAATTGTTGGAAAATAATATGAAATATACCACATATGTATATGGAAAGTGGAATATGTTTTCTCATTCATTGATTCTATAGAATTCTATTCATATAGTCACAATGATAACATATTAGGTTATACTGCTACTAAGTAAATGGAAAACCCTTCTACCTATGCTTTTTATTTTTTGGTTTCAAAACATTTTTATTCAAAAATCATAATAGTTTAATTATAGACTATTTCGATATATTATATTTCATATTGAAAATATTATTTAGAAATTATATACACAGATAATTATGATTATTCTTAGAAAACTGACCGAAAAATGGAACAAAATTTTATGTTATGTAAAGATCTAACAAAACAAATTTAATTAAAAATGTATAAGAACTAACGATATTGATGTTTAATTCTCTACATAGAGGAAGTATTTTATTGAGGTAATCTATTTTTTTGGAATTTTATAACTAAAATTAATGATTCATGAACCATATGATAATAAAACAGTAAATCCTTAGAGTAAAAGACGTTCACCTAGAGGTCAATTATAATAAGATCAAAACCCATGACAAGTCAACGAAATAGAAGAGTAAAATTCATGATTATGATGTTGATAAAATCAAAAAATTATGAGAAATAAAGATAAATATAGCGAAAATAAAAACTCCATTCTCAATATAAAGGTTTTGTATCATAATAATAAATTGATGAATCATGAACATATTCAATACTTGTCTTCAAATCAAATTAGATGGAAATTTTCATCCAAAAAAATATAAAATAAGAATAATATACTAAAATAACTTATTTTGTTGGAATAGAAATCTTTATTTCGTCTACTAATAAATATATAACAACTGCAAAAGAAAAGGTACCATCCATGTTTTGGAAATATGTAATTATATAATATATTTTCTTATATTATGTTGTATTAAGATCAATGCAATCAAAATTACAAATGAAGAAATATGTTTAGGAATATTTTAAAATATATATTATGTATTAATTAATATTTATAAAGATTTTTTTTAAAAAAATATTAAATTTATAGAATTAGAATGTAAAAAAGAATAAAACATGATATTCTATATATATTTATTTACATTTAAAAAATTTATTATTTTAGTGGTGTTACTTGTTCTTCTATATGTTTACAAACAAGGATGTCTTTTATAGGAACCATATGTCAACTCCTCATGTTCAATGAAAGCCTACATCAATGATTAGGAATATTGATATGATTAAATGAAAATAATAAAAATTAAAAATATCATTAAATAACTTAATTTTTTAAAAGAAATTGGAAGATATATATGGTATTATCAATGGAAGGGGAGACAGTGATGATTCAATAAAATTTAATTCACTTAAAACATACAAGTAAAACAATTAAATAATTCCATAGAATCTAAAAATTATAAAATATATACTAATTGAAATATAAGATACTTTTTTGACAAGAAAACAATGAAGAGGTCTATAAAAAAGGAAAGGTAGTTGTCATTAGAAAAAATAAAATGAAAATTATAAAATCAACTACACATATTATGTCTAATAATTATACCATACCAACACAATGAGGAAATATGTATTTTTTTAGGAAAATATGTCAACAACATAAAATTATGTATGAAAACCATAGAATATATATTTGATGTGATAAATAATATGAAATAAAGGAATTAATCAATATAATAATTATGTAAGAGGAATATTATAGTGGGGGCCATTCCTAATGTTCCCTATTTATCAACCAAGCTATAGGTACACATTCCCCATAATGCTTATTTTATTTTATTTTCTATCCGAGAATGTTCATGATAATATATATAAGAATAAAATATAGTAATATAAACTAGAAATAAAAATATTATATTTTATGAAATCTAATTTAATGAGAGGTAGTTAAAAAGGGAATGTATATTTCTAAGAAACTACATGAGAGGTTAAATCTTACTAGGCATAACTCGGATGATCAAATAATAATTATTCCATCCCAAGAAAAAATATTTATTTATATGAATTCTAGAATATTTGATAAATGTTACTTTACAGATAATGTTTAAATCATGATTCCCCATAATGAGAGATATAACGTTTCTATGATTTTTAAGACTATTGTGAAATTCACAAGTCAAATTATGTTGAATCATAATGAATATTTAGCTAAAAATATCACTTTATCATGTTTGATAAGATATTGTATAATTTATTTCTCACAATAACTAGAAAAAGGGCGTTTCATAATTACTATATGAATTATAATTTTTTTAGTTACATTCTAACAATATAGATAATTGAAGGCGGCGATGGTTCAATAATGGGAAACTAAAGAAAATTAATCTGGAATAAATATTAATGTTCGCAGATTAATCTATCTAGGCATAATTTTTTAATGAAATTTCATATCACATTATTTCTTAAAAAAATTTATACCATGATGATGTCATGAAGGATATCATATCTACAGGGGGAGATTGATGAAATTTTTTGAGACATTTACTATTGAAAAAAATATATTTTATTGAATGTTTTTCTGAATTAGACTGTGAGAGGTATTTATTATGGATATGTAATGAATTTCATTAAATATTATATCCTAACATCAAGGTGTAAATTATTTTAATTAATAATTATGAAATGAGAATATTTTATTATGTTCTAGTGTTATATAAAATTAAATGTACTAGTTGAAGTGCCCAGATCAGTGTGAATCGCTGAGAGGGGGAGGGGGTGAATCAGTGATCCCTTAAAATTGTTTACTAATTGATTCTTTATCAATTAAACCTCTATGGCTGGTTAAAGCCTCGATCCACTCTTCTTGTATCTCTCAACCTTTCCCGGATAATGCAGTAATGAAAAGGCACAGGACACAAGGATTTACAAGGTTCGGCACCAAAGGCCTACATCCTTGCCATGCTCTCTCAGCATGGATTCTCCATTATAACATGTTAAAATTACAATGGTCGATACAGAGTCCCACTGTATCTCTCCTGAGTCCCACAGGAGGGTCTTTATACTGCGTCCCACAGTGTTACCAGAGTCCCACTGGCCTGCTCCAGAATCCCACTGAAGACTTCTTCTCCCTGAGTCCCACAGGGTCTTCTCTTGGCTCCTCGAGTCACACGAGTAGCTCTTCTTCTCTTTAAGCTTCTTCAAGTATCCTCAGCAGTCTGGGATAAAGACTGCTGGCCTTGCTCTATACCTCTGATCACTTGAGTTGATCAGGTCTTCTCGTCTTGCTCAGGCTTTATCACCTTCTTCTAAGGATGACCTGGCCTTCTCTCTAATTACTGAATACTCAGACAAATGATGTCTTTAACTTCAGTCTGGTCCAGTCTCAACTTCACTTCAACTTCATGCACTGAATGCATGACATCACAATATCTTCAAGATCTCCTGGTCTTGGACTTCTCAAATGCTCACAATCTGATTCAGACTTGTTCACGTGTGCACGTGCATGCATGCATGCATGCACTCTCCTTTTCTTCCTCTTGGTGCAGTAGACCCACAAAGGGTGTAGTCACTTTAAGCACACACCTTCACTGAACTTCACACACTTTATCCAATTTGTTTACACACTTAGAGAGTGTTCTACTTTAGTGTGGGTCACTCCTTCTTCTTCTTCTAATGTGTATACACTTTTAGTGCACACACTAGGTTCGGCCAACTTCTCTCTTTGCACACACTTGTTTCATTTTGCACACACTTGAAACTTGGCCTTCACTTCTTCTTGCACATAAATGGTTATGGCCTCTTCACTTGTTGCACACACACAAGAGATGTGGTGGCCTTCCTTCTTTACAATGCACACACAAGAGGCAAGGCCTCGGCCTTCTTTGGCACACACACAAAGTGTGGTCTTGGTCTCTACTTGCACACACCCGAACAAGTGTGCTCTTCCTCTTCACTTAGCACACACAAATACACTTAGGCCTTGGGTCTTCTTTGGTTGCACAAGGCTACGACCTTTCCTTCCCTTCTTGCACACACACAAGGCTACTGCCTTTTCTTCAAATGCACACACTAGGTGTGGCCTTGTCTTGTTCACACCTACTGCCCGTAGGGTATTCTCACTTGAACCCTTTCTACAAGGAGGCACACACGGTGTCTTGGTGCAAGGGGCAGCCGCGCAAGGGTGCTTGGTGCAAGGCAGCGCGCAGGGTGCCTGAGTAACCTATGTCTCGGGCACATGGGCCGCGCAAGGCCTCGGGTGCAAGGCACCTCGGGCTTCAACCGTGGGCGCGCAAGATGTTGCGGCCACGGGTCTTCCTGTCGCGCAAGGGAGGCGCGCAGGGGACCTCTTCTTTCGCGCAAGTATGCGCAAAAGGATCTCACGGAGCCTCTGATGGCTCCGGGCTTCACTGCCGCGCAGGGGTGCGCGCAGGCTCTTCTTCGCGAGGCAAAGGTGCTCTCACGGGACTCCGGATTTTTCAACAAAGGATCAGCAAGCTTCAATGAGGTCTCGGCCTCTCCTTTTATAGGCAGAGAATCCTCAAGACTACCGCGTGGGATATCTTTTAATCTCCCGAAGATTTCGGGATTTCACGATTTCCTTAAATCTTGTTTTCTTCTCTCTGTTCACGCGGGTTCCATTAATTTTCTCCTCCTCCTCGTACATGCACATGAAACCGCATGCATGGCCTCTGTTTGGCCCATCCCATGCAAAACATGAACACATCATGGCCTCGGCAACTCCGTTTGCCTCGACTTTCATCAAATTTTCTCATTTGTCACATGCAAGTCTATTTTTTTGCATGGTTGTGTTCAGTGTGGCCAGACGAGCCGAATGGAGGTCTCGGTTTCGAAAATGGTGGCCGGGAACTCGAAATAGGTCGTCGGGGAGGCTCTGGTTCAGCGGCTGCTCGCGGGTGGCTTCGGCTCGAGCTCGAGGTGGAAGACGAGCCACGGCCGTCGGATCAGGCGTTTGAATATCCTCGGACGGCCTGGATCAGATCGCCTCGCCGCGGATCAGATGTGCAGCCGAGATCTGGCGCGCGATCGATCGCGCGGCCAGGATCGCTCCCACGGAAAAATTCCGCGTCCCACATCGAAACGGCGCCCTGTTTTCACGCGGTTTATCACCCTGGCGCTACCCGCCTCTCAGCAATTGGACTTCCCCCTCCACGGTGCCGCTCCGCACCGTGTTCTCTCTGCGGGCGCGCTCTGCGCCCACTTTGCTCCCTGCGGGCGCGCCACTGGCGCCCACTATGCACCCTTCGGGCGCGCTCCTGCGCCCACGCTGCGCGGGTTTCATCACCGCGTGGCCTCGGGGGCTTACACACGGCCCTGGCCTCTCTTGGGCTGGCCCCATGGGATCCCCTTGGGCGTGGTGACCTGGTACCCACATGTGCCTTGGGTTGAACCCTTAAGGCTGGCCCTTGAGGTTGGCATATTTTTTGGCAAAGGACAGAACCTAGACTTTGTATAAAAACCAGTTTCTCCTCCATATAAAATATGCCAATTGCCAAATGCCACTTCTCCCTTCTTCATTTCTTCTTCTTCTTAAGAATTCCATCATATCTCCTCTCATATGATCTCTACTTAGGATATGGAATTCCCAAGGTTTCTTCTTAATCTTCTTCATCTCCTCTTCTATATGTGTTCAATACTTAGGAGGGACTTCTTCAACTAAATATCATAAATCACACATGTTCTTCAACATTCTTCATTGATCTAATCAGAGATCAATTGGATCTTCTTCATGTGCACATGCACTAAGTGATAGTGCATGGACTTCATTAATGCACATCATCCACTTAGTAGTTGTGGATGGAACTCATTTCAACTCCTCATGCATTGTCAATACAATGCATGGTCTTCAAACATTGTTGTGACTTTGTATCCAGTTGATACAAGTTCTTGGAACTTTAAGAATAGCTCAACAATCGTCTGATTTTCATGGAGAATGTTTCAACCATATTCTCCAATGCCACTTAGTGAATCTCCTAAGTGACATTCCCTTAAGTTCCATGGCCATTCTCCATTCATCACCAACACCATCACAACCTTTGGCATTCACATCATGACAATTCTTGACATCCATTCATTCTAAGACAACAACATGTCTCATTGACAAAAAATGCAACACAATGCACTTCAATCTCCCCCTTTGTATTTGTTGTCAATACACCACTTCAGCACATATGAATGGGTCAATATGTGTGCCAATATTTTCTCCCCCTTATTGGAAATCAAATGCAAAGGTGTGGTGTGGTTCACTTTCAAAAATCTCTTCCTCCCTTTGAAAAGTATTTTCTTGAAAAACACTGAGAGAGGGATGATGTCACATGTTCTTCTTTAGCAAAGAACCTTTTGTAGATCAACTCTAAGTCTACTTGGGCTAACCCTGTGTAGAAAACAAGAGTGATGTAACCAAGGTACTCAATGCTGTCCAACATTCACTGTACATGTGAGATCATGCTTCAGGTGTTTGAAATTTTTCAGATATATCAATGAATTGCTAAATCCTGCACATACTTCACAAAACACATTAGAATGTTCAGGTGCAAAGATAAAGCTCCCCCATTCATTCATTTTCTTAAGATGATATTAATCTCAGAACATCATCTTCTTCAGATTTGCTCCCCCTCAAGGGGTGCACTCTATTCAATCCAAACCATCCTCCAGATGAGAATGATCATCATCTTCAATTCCCTGCAATGTCAGCACATGTAAATACCAATAGTATAAGGGAATAAGATGGAACCTCCTTGGTTCATCAATGTGAACTACAAGGTTGAGAAGATTCTGTCAACCGAGATGTCCCATTTTCACCAGTCTTCACACTTGCACATTTGATCTTCATTGATGATTGTGCTGGTGTGGTTCTCAAAACATCTTCATGTGAAACCTTCTTCTTCCCTTTTGCTTTAGCAATTTCCAGAGCTTCATCTTCAACTCTTTGTAGTTCTCTGGCAAGTTGCAACTGATGTGGCCATATGACTAGTAAGTCACTTGAAAGTGTGGCCTCAGTTCTGGAAGTTTCACATGGTTCCTTTGATGTTGTCAAGCTACCTCTCTTTGGCAACTTGTTTTCAATCAATCCCTTCTGCTTCTTCTGGATTTATTGTCTGTTTGAGTTCAGTTGGCTTCTATTGATTTCCATGGATTGTTTGCAAAGATCCATGGTATGACCTTTCTTTCCACAGTAGAAGCACTTCTTGGTGGTCCTTCTGGATGCATCACCCTTCTTGGACTCAGACTCCAAGGACTTCTCTTCATTTCTCAAACACTTCTTGGGAGCATTTTCTACTTTCTTCTTGCTTCCCAAGGAATCTATCTTATCCAGGTTCTGTGATCTTCTCTTCTTTCCAGCTTTGGATACATTCGGAGATTGACATGTATCAAATTGTTGACCACTTTTGCAATCATCCCAGATGTTGTCAAGTAATCCAAATCTATTTGCAGTAAATATATGTCTCTGGACCTGTGGATGCTGCTTCTTTTCTTCTGGCTTGATCCCCCTTGGAATGGGCTTCCTTTGTGCTTTGACATTCAGTGGATTGTACCAACAATCCTTTGCACAATGCCCATACTTGTTACAACACCAACACTGACCCACAAATCTTGACCTCTTCAGTCCTTCTGATTGTTGGGTACTTTTCTTGACTTGTTGTGTTGTTTCAGGAGAGCTCTGCTTCTTTACTGTCTTCATCCATATTTGTTTGGAATTATTCTTCCATCCTGCTCTTTTTGTAGAAACACTATTAGAAGCATCAGTACAAGATGGGGTGGATGGTACCTTCTTTTTAGAAGTTGTTGCACTTTCACTAGAGGATGTCTTTCTATTAGAATCATCCTTCTCAAAGCATACTTGAGTAGCAACATTTCTCCTTTCAGTTGACTGGGAGGCTTTGGCTTTGGGTGATTGCTGATTTTTCAATATCACCTCTAATTCTAAGAATTTCATATTGAGGGAGTTCTTCTCATCCTCAATAGTTCTTAGCCTTCCTTCCCATTTCTCTTCCAGCTATTTTATCTGGTCTTCATGCACCTTCTTTAATTCTTGCAATGAATTGTCCAGCTCCTTCACCAATTTGACTTTTTCTTCAAGTTGAGCATCTCTGACAACCATTGATACTTTATGCCTCTTTTCCAGTGCATGGAAAACATCTTTGACCACAGTCTTAAATAATTCTTTCTCAGAAAGGCTTCTCTGCAATTCTTCAGCAGTGTCTTCATATCTTTCATTGCATAGAGAAACGGTTTCATCTTTAGACTTCACCAGCTTTCTGAGAGTGTTGGTTATGCCAACCCTTTTAGCCAATTGATCTTCCAGAGAATTGGCTTCATCTTCTAGCTGTAATTTTTCTTCTTGAAGATCAAGGAGGCCTGTAGCTATACACATTGCAACTTCCTTGGGGACTCTCTTCTGAAGATATTTGATTTCATTTAGAAGATCATTGTTTCTTCCATCTTCATCACAGCTAGAGCAGGCTTCATCAGAAGAATGATAAAAGGAATTGTCATCTGATGTGTCTTTCACATTTCTTTCCATAGAAGGAGTTTCTCTGATTGCACCAGCCTTCTTCTTCATCTTCTTTGCCTGTTTCTTCATTCTGCTTTTCAGAGTCTTGGCAGATATCTCCATTTGAGGCTGTTCTTTCATTTCCTCAAATCTGCACTCCATATAGACTCCCTTGGATCTTTTAGAGGTAACCTCCCTCTGATACCAATTGAAGTGCCCAGATCAGTGTGAATCACTGAGAGGGGGAGGGGGTGAATCAGTGATCCCTTAAAACATTTTACTAATTGATTCTTTATCAATTAAACCTCTATGGCTGGTTAAAGCCTCGATCCACTCTTCTTGTATCTCTCAACCTTTCCCGGATAATGCAGTAATGAAAAGGCACAGGACACAAGGATTTACAAGGTTCGGCACCAAAGGCCTACATCCTTGCCATGCTCTCTCAGCATGGATTCTCCATTATAACCTGTTAAAATTACAATGGTCGATACAGAGTCCCACTGTATCTCTCCTGAGTCCCACAGGAGGGTCTTTATACTGCGTCCCACAGTGTTACCAGAGTCCCACTGGCCTGCTCCAGAATCCCACTGAAGACTTCTTCTCCCTGAGTCCCACAGGGTCTTCTCTTGGCTTCTCGAGTCACACGAGTAGATCTTCTTCTCTTTAAGCTTCTTCAAGTATCCTCAGCAGTCTGGGATAAAGACTGCTGGCCTTGCTCTGTACCTCTGATCACTTGAGTTGATCAGGTCTTCTCGTCTTGCTCAGGCTTTATCACCTTCTTCTAAGGATGACCTGGCCTTCTCTCTAATTACTGAATACTCAGACAAATGATGTCTTTAACTTCAGTCTGGTCCAGTCTCAACTTCACTTCAACTTCATGCACTGAATGCATAACATCACAATATCTTCAAGATCTCCTAGTCTTGGACTTTTCAAATGCTCACAAGCTGATTCAGACTTGTTCACGTGTGCACGTGCATGCATGCATGCATGCACTCTCCTTTTCTTCCTCTTGGTGCAGTAGACCCACAAAGGGTGTAGTCACTTTAAGCACACACCTTCACTGAACTTCACACACTTTATCCAATTTTTTTACACACTTAGAGTGTGTTCTACTTTAGTGTGGGTCACTCCTTCTTCTTCTTCTAATGTGTATACACTTTTAGTGCACACACTAGGTTCGGCCAACTTCTCTCTTTGCACACACTTGTTTCATTTTGCACACACTTGAAACTTGGCCTTCACTTCTTCTTGCACATAAATGGCTATGGCCTCTTCACTTGTTGCACACACACAAGAGATGTGGTGGCCTTCCTTCTTTACAATGCACACAAAAGAGGCAAGGCCTCGACCTTCTTTGGCACACACACAAAGTGTGGTCTTGGCCTCTACATGCACACACCCGAACAAGTGTGCTCTTCCTCTTCACTTAGCACACACAAATACACTTAGGCCTTGGGTCTTCTTTGGTTGCACAAGGCTACGACCTTTCCTTCCCTTCTTGCACACACACAAGGCTACTACCTTTTCTTCAAATGCACACACTAGGTCTGGCCTTGTCTTGTTCACACCTACTGCCCGTAGGGTATTCTCACTTGAAACCTTTCTACAAGGAGGCACACACGGTGTCTTGGTGCAAGGGGCAGCCACGCAAGGGTGCTTGGTGCAAGGCAGCGCGCAGGGTGCCTGAGTAACCTATGTCTCAGGCACAAGGGCCGCGCAAGGCCTCGGGTGCAAGGCACCTCGGGCTTCAACCGTGGGCGCGCAAGATGTTGCGGCCACGGGTCTTCCTGTCGCGCAAGGGAGGCGCGCAGGGGACCTCTTCTTTCGCGCAAGTATGCGCAAAAGGATCTCACGGAGCCTCTGATGGCTCCGGGCTTCACTGCCACGTAGGGGTGCGCGCAGGCTCTTCTTCGCAAGGCAAAGGTGCTCTCACGGGACTCCGAATTTTTCAACAAAGGATCAGCAAGCTTCAATGAGGTCTCGGCCTCTCCTTTTATAGGCAGAGAATCCTCAAGACTTCCGCGTGGGATATCTTTTAATCTCCCGAAGATTTCGGGATTTCAAGATTTCCTTAAATCTTGTTTTCTTCTCTCTGTTCACGCGGGTTCCATTTATTTTCTCCTCCTCCTCGTGCATGCACATGAAACTGCATGCATGGCCTCTGTTTGGCCCATCCCATGCAAAACATGAACACCTCATGGCCTCGGCAACTCCGTTTGCCTCGGCTTTCATCAAATTTTCTCATTTGTCGCATGCAAGTCTATTTTTGTGCATGGTTGTGTTCAGTGTGGCCAGACGAGCCGAATGGAGGTCTCGGTTTCGAAAATGGTGGTCGGGAACTCGAAATAGGTCGTCGGGGAGGCTCTGGTTCAGCGGCTGCTCGCGGGTGGCTTCGGCTCGAGCTCGAGGTGGAAGACGAGCCACGGCCGTCGGATCAGGCGTTTGAATATCCTCGGACGGCCTGGATCAGATCGCCTCGCCGCGGATCAGATGTGCGGCCGAGATCTGGCGCGCGATCGATCGTGCGGCCAGGATCGCTCCCGCGGAAAAATTTCGCGTCCCACATCGAAACAGCGCCCTGTTTTCACGCAGTTTATCACCCTGGCGCTACCCGCCTCTCAGCAATTGGACTTCCCCCTCCACGGTGCCGCCCCGCACCGTGTTCTCTCTGCGGGCGCGCTCTGCGCCCACTTTGCTCCCTGCGGGCGTGCCACTGGCGCCCACTATGCACCCTTCGGGCGCGCTCCTGCGCCCACGCTGCGCGGGTTTCATCACCGCGTGGCCTCGGGGGCTTACACACGGCCCCGGCCTCTCTTGGGTTGGCCCCATGGGATCCCCTTGGGCGTGGTGACCTGGTTCCCACATGTGCCTTGGGTTGAACCCTTAAGGCTGGCCCTTGAGGTTGGCATATTTTTTGGCAAAGGACAGAACCTAGACTTTGTATAAAAACCAGTTTCTCCTCCATATAAAATATGCCAATTGCCAAATGCCACTTCTCCCTTCTTCATTTCTTCTTCTTCTTAAGAATTCCATCATATCTCCTCTCATATGATCTCTACTTAGGATATGGAACTCCCAAGGTTTCTTCTTAATCATCTTCATCTCCTCTTCTATATGTGTTCAATACTTAGGAGGGACTTCTTCAACTGAATCTCATAAATCACACATGTTCTTCAACATTCTTCATTGATCTAATCAGAGATCAATTGGATCTTCTTCATGTGCACATGCACTAAGTGATAGTGCATGGACTTCATTAATGCACATCATCCACTTAGTAGTTGTGGATGGAACTCCTTTCAACTCTTCATGCATTGTCAATACAATGCATGGTATTCAAACATTGTTGTGACTTTGTATCCAGTTGATACAAGTTCTTGGAACTTTAAGAACATCTCAACAATCGTCTGATTTTCATGGAGAATGTTTCAACCATATTCTCCAATGCCACTTAGTGAATCTCCTAAGTGACATTCCTCTAAGTTCCATGGCCATTCTCCATTCATCACCAACACCATCACAACCTTTGGCATTCACATCTTGACAGTTCTTGACATCCATTCATTCTAAGACAACAACATGTCTCATTGACAACAAATGCAACACAATGCACTTCACTAGTTATACATGGATATCAATTTTCTATGTATGAAATGTTGTAGTTAATTGAGGGTGAATTTTTTTGAATAAAAATAAATCGACTCGTATCAAAATTTCTTTTTCTAAATTAATAGGAATATCCTCTTTGTTTTAGATAATGTAAATGGATATAAGTGTGACTTTACATTAATTTAATATTTGTAATAGATATAATTTCTATCTGATTCTAACCATCAGGTTTATTATTCCAATGGTAGATCATGTAGGTTCAATGTGGGATGAGTGATGGAACATTAATAAATAATATATTGATTACATCACTTCTTTCTAAATTCATAGTATTTTTTTAGTAAGTGTAAGTGAATAAAATTAAACTATTATTGAGAAAGGGATGATAATAAATAAATTACATAATACAATCATATAAAAATATTATCATGATAGTTTCAAATTAATGTTGGTAAAAAATAAAAATGTTATGATCATTGAGACTATATTGTGTTATATTGTGTTTATTGGATATTTATATCAATATAATAAAGTATAGTGAGAAACATATCTTGGAAAATATGATATCATTGTGTTATGATTTTTGAGTTCTATAAATTAATTTAATTTTTATCATAAATCAATGAGATGGTAGATATAGTAATATCAATTGATTATTTATAGTAATTGAAATCAATATCTAATTTACAAATATTTTCAAGGTAATCCTTCTATACGCTTTCAATATTGAATAAAATTTTTAATATATTTAGACTAATATGGAATTTGACATTGATGACTTGTGACAGTAGAATGACAATAGTTTACATTAATATTTATAAGGATAATTAAGGAGGAATTTAAATACAATTGGTATTTTTGAATGTCAGGAAATAATGCTTTAATTAGTGTAAAACCTAATATTCAACACTTATATACTTTTCCTTCTAGAAAAAAACAGAACAAGATGCATATAAATTATTTCAAGAATATTATTTAGACAGTAATTATTATTTTTAAAAAAATTTGGTTTAACGAAATTTTATTTTCCACACTACCATGATAGTATTATTATATAGTGATTTTTTAATAATTTTTATAAAATTTAATTTTTTTGGTATATTCATAAAAATGATAATTTTTAGAATTTTTTTTTTCATGTATATTAAAAGTATAAATTTTTATAGATTGATTTAATTTCAATTAAAATTTTCTATTTATAAATATTTCAATTAATTTCAATGATATCAATATTATACGTTAATTTGTTATAAACCATTTTTTTAATAAAAACAATATTTTCATGAAAAATGTTTTCTATAACAATTTATGGGATTTAATTAAATAAATTTCATAAAAATATTGAAATTGTAGTTGATAAAATTGAAAAAATAATTTTATTTATAATTTAAATATTTTTTAAATTATATCACTTTCATTTTTTGTCAATATTAATAATAACTCTGATTAATAATGTTTAGTTACAATGATATGAATAAAAACATGTACAAAGGGTTAAAACTAACGTTATCTGGTGTAAAAAGACCCAAAAACATTAAAATGATTTCTTTCATATTTCTACTATATGTCCACTTTGATTCAATTATGAGTCATTCTTGATCCATATTAATTCCATAATACAATATTATATTTTAATATGTTGGAAAATTTCATCTATGTCATATCCCTCACTTTTAAATAGGAATAACCAATCATATCTACTATTCACTACATAAAACATTGATAAATTACAGTCCATATTGAAATAATGTAATAAAATCACTAAAAATGTCTTTTCGGTTCTAGTTTGGTCATAATACTATCTTATTATAGATTTTGGAAAAAAGGTAATTTGGTTTTCTCCAGAAATATAGTTTTTACCCCAGTGATCACATTTTATTTTCTCTTATACAAAATTAAAATATAAATTAACCATTATCATATATTAACAAAATTGTATTCCATATATTAAAATGTTATTATATTGCTTGATCAACCCATATTCATCTTCATTCTGTCATATGGAAACATTACTTGTTCTTATAGATGACCTATCATCAATACATAGTGGTTTAATTCATTTCCCATATTCACATAACATGGATGATTATAAAAGTTGGAAAAATTAATTTATAAATATTTTATTACATATTTATGATTATGTAAATTTATCATATAATTTATCTTCATTCACCTTTACTTGACCAAAATGCTAAAGTGCACGTGTGGACTATAACCTCTAAGATGAGATGTGATTCATTTATCATGTATTAATTTCTTAAAGGATTATATAAATGTATGTAAATAATATATATTATATTTTTTTAATCATGATTACAACACGTGGGAAAATTTAACAATCTTAAATATGAAATTATTGAAACTAATAAACCAAAAAATAAATGAAAAATATAACAGATAAGACTCAAAAACATTAATTTTCATAAACAATTAATAATTAAATATAGTAAAATTTAAATAAGTTGATCATATACTGTGTTGTAAGTATTAGTTTTTGATATGTTATAAATTTTAAAAAAACTAATATAGGTTTAATAAACTAACAATGAAATTTAATCTATAGTAATTTTTTATTTCATAAAATATTCTGTAATTGAGATTGTCTATGTTTATGTTTCCATTTTGAATATTATATGACTGTACAATATAAAAACAGATATATTTTTTCTATGGTTATTTTTATAAATAATAAATACTCCTTTAATTTTCATCTCTCAATGTGTTAAAAAGTACAAATGAGTGTTTTTATTAGAAGCTGACATTGTTTTCTATTATGATTGGATGCATTTATATCCATGTCTATATAATCATTAAATGTTATCATGAAAATAATTAATTTTAATAAATGTTTTATTAATGTAAATTTTACCAACATATTAATTATAAAAATATGCATTAAAATGATTATTTTTTTCTTTTTTAATGACTCGAATTTTACCAATGGTGTTAGCAAATTCATTGTTTTAAAAAAAGAATAAAAAAATTATTTTTACCACTATAATGATTACAACAGTATATTAATCAAACATTATAAGATTCCATGTAAATTTAAAATTAAATTTCATTTACTAATATTTTAGGAATTATGTAAATTTTAAATAGAGGATTTAAGTGTGAGATTTGTATGTTTTTAATGAAATATTAGGGTGAACTTTTAAATGTAATTTTATATTTATCAAAATCCTCTAATTAATATTGAGAATTAATAATTATATACTCAAATGATACCATCCACCATTTTCTCCATAATTTTAATTATCATTTTGACATGCAAATGTTTGGAAATTTCAAATACTAGTTTTCCTCATATGTATTGTTATTGATTATTAATAAATTTTGAGTATGTTATATTATTTATTAATATTATAAATTGTTTTTTAGTTTTTTATTATCTGTTTTCACTTGAATTATCTTTCCACTAAATTAATTTCTATGTCCCATAAGACATAATTTATAGGTTATTTGAAATATTTCTAATGAATTTCAATATGATGTTTTAGAAAAAGTCATGAAAAGAATGTTTTTAATTCCCAACATTATGCATTATATCATTATAAAATAAATTATTAATTTCCTCATTATTATTTTATTAGTAATGTTATCCATGGATATGTTTCAACATAATATGATAATTTCTATGGAATTATTTTATCATAATTTCATCATGTCATATAATTTATCCTATATTTATTCAATGATAGATTCTATTGTATGTAGTAACGTTCAGATCATCTGATCTCCCCATTTTATTTTTATTCCATTCCTAGAGATTCTATAAAGTGCGATATAATCAATATCAAAGTATATTCTAGAAGGAATAATATTTTTTTCAATGAAAATTTCTTGTAGTATTTCATGTTTTCAAATTTAAAGTGAGATTCTAGTTTGTGTCATGTTTTCTATGACTACAAAAAAATTTTATCCATTTGAATTTGATTGTTTGTATCAAGTGTCAATGTAATTAATTATCCACCAACTGAAGGATACAAGGTTTGAAATAGTGATTGTTGGAATGAGATGATGTTTTTTTATAAACCATGCGAATTAAATTTAGGAAAAACTAAATTATATTACATAATACTATGAAAGAAACATTATTTATGTATATAAATAGTAAAATATGATTTTCTTTGCAATAATATAAAATAGAAATTTTACATCAGAATAATTACATATCAGGATACAGAAATTTTTTTGGGGCTATATAACCATTTCACCTAAGGGTAAAAAATAAAAAATGGGTGGACTACTTACTAACTTGATAATCATTGATGGATGATGAATAGACCAATGGAAAAATAATAGTATAGACACTACTGTATGATAAAATTTGGATGATTTTCAAACATTTTAAACCTCCTAGTGATATATTTTAAAAGATTTGAGGATATTATAATTGATACTAACATTATGATACATAGATTAACTAAAAATAATTTTTAATTTATGATATGTGTTTCAACAGTTTTAGAACATTAAATTATGATTTAAAATTAAATTTTTTTATATGATCTAGTGTATTCCATTATCATGAATAGGTACATAGATGATGGAATGGAATATATACCATTAAATGTATTCTATATAGGGATTTCTCTCCATTTAAAGACAATTATGTTGGAACTAGAGTTGAGATGAATAAATATTAAGAACATTGGGGTAGATTAATCTAGTTATGTATAATTATATTGGTAGTTAGGAGACGCCTACTAATTTTTGATACAGTGAATGAATTTTATAACATCTCATTTTACAGCTCCCTCATCATTATATGAAACAAATAAATCATATGAATATAGGATTTGGATGAGCCCACTTAAAATATATTTCCCTCATCATGAAGTAATTAATGAAGTAACGTTTTTTGGAATGTTTATCATCTCACAGAGGAAAAAAATACATGGTGGCTATTGATTAAAAATAATTATTATTTTCAGGGAATAATGATGATGGGATAGAAAAATTTGAATATAAATTTCATTGAATAGTATTTTCCTCATGAACAAAAAGTGTATATGTATAGTCAAATTCTTAGTATATGAAAAAAATAAGATGAAAATTTGTATATTGTGAACTATATAAATAATTCATAGAGTTTTATTTAACATTACATTTAAGAGATAAGTAAAAAAATATATAGTTAACTATTCTCCAAACCATTATCATCATATTATGTTATAGTATAATATGCATTCAAGATACAAAAATAATTCGAAATGGTTTATAACTCAAAATAAATGTAAGATAAGTAGTGGATGACAGACCACCTTATGATCAAAAGCATGGCTTTGGGGAAGAAGATAAGGTGAAATTTCAAAAAAGTGAAACTTGTGGGATAAAAAAAAATATTACAAACTTGAAACAAAAATTATTCTTTTTATGGGGGATTAAAAGTAGTTCACTATTCGTAGAATGAAATAGTACTGGATAAAACATCAAAGTACTATTCATTATATATAAAGAGATAAAGAAAATTTCAAACCAATTCTCTAAATTTCAAGGGAGCTTACAACATAAGAGTTCACTGGATAAAGGATATGATCATTCATTTACTAAAACTAAATTTGATATTTCTATTGAGGTCGTATTGGGTACATTGAGCATCGATTTAAAATTTTATAATTATTTATTTTATTAAATATATTCAAACTAATTTAAATCTTCATTTTTTACAATTTAATTAGATATTTTCATAAAAAAATATGCTGGGAGATATAAATCATGAAACCTTGTTGAAATTTTACACTAATTAAGATATGTAACACAATACTAATATTGATTCATGGAGATACAACAATCTAATATTTTATTCCTATTTAAATGGTATACCTTTTATAATCAATTTTATCTATTGGATTTTATACTATAATGATAAAATTTACTACCTATAGAAGTTAATTTAGATTTTTTATTAAGATATAAATTATGTGGTTATCATATATGATACAACATCTTCTGAATCAATTATGAATCCCATCTTTGTAGATATCATCAAAGAAATTCTGGTTGAAAAATTTCATACATGACATATTCTAGGTAAACATCTATGATATGATAGATGGTGTTCTGAATATGAAATATTTCATTAATTTATTTCTATAAAAACAGCCTATAGAAAAAACTAATTGTGATGTAGATTTTTCATTTAAACTTATCTCTATTGTGAAACATATATCAATGACCCCCTTTAGGATTTCCATAATGGATCTAGTGGCGTAAACAAAAAAATTATTTTAGTCATGTATTAATGGATTCATATTCCCATGTAATCCACCATGCGATGGTCTGATTTTTAAAAAAAAAATTGGGTCCATATTTTTTGTATTTAATATAGTGAAATAAATAATATTTACATGAATAAAAGGTATCATTTTCTATATATTGATGATTTATTTGATTAAATTCATGGAGATTAATATTTTCTAAATATTAAGAATTATTATATGTTCTATAAATGATGATAATGGATAGAATTTATTATGAAAAATATTTGATATGATGTATTTATATTATGAGTATATAGTATTTCCATTATTATTTCTTAATGAATCCTCATGTTTTATGAATATGATAAACATAGTTTTCTAGAATAATCATCAATATTACATTTTTTTTGATGATTTCTTGTTATATGAACAAATTTATAGTGTGAATATGGGTGACCAAAAAAACATTCCTAAGACTCTTTTAGAAATTTAGTTACATGGTAAATTTTACATGTATGAATTATAGAAGTAGAATATTCTTTTTTTGGCCATATTTTCTCTGGGGATATAATATCAGTAGATCCGTCAAAGATAATGACTATAAAAAAATGTCTTATTTGAACTAACATTACCATGGTATGTATTTTACATAGATTAGTGAGATACTATCGAATATTTGTTGATTTTTTTACCGCATTATATATCCTATTAAAGAGTATATATACAGAGGATTTATGATCATATAGATAGAAGAATTTAATGAATGGTTTCAAGAATAACATAAATTGTTGATCACTACACTAGTGTTTAAATTACTAATTCAATGGGATAAATTTTCGATATATATATTCACATCCAGGAAAAAATGGTTGTTTCATTCTACCATTAAAAATTTTATTTCTTTTTATGAAAGGATGATAATAATCCTTGAACATAACAATCCAACTTATGATAATGATTGTGTAGTTGTGATTTTTTTCATTGATTATATGGTAGAATTATATATATGGTGAAATTTATGTGAAATATATAGACCAAGGTGGAATTAAATATATATTTTCTCCGAAAGAACTAATAATTTGGGAAATTATATATCTTTAGTTACTCAAGTGTTGTGATATCTCAGTACACTACCAGCTTAGGAAGGCTATTTTAGTAGAAAATGCAATGAGTAGGAAACATCACAGAGTTACAACTAAGATGAAGAATGGAAATTATTTTTTATCCCTATAATTAGTAAGGATATAATTAAGAATTATTATCGAAGGTGAAACATCACTTCTACTATAAATAATTTTAAAAATATAGTCATTATAAATAGTATAACATTATCCTCTATATGATAAAATTTTATTAAAAAAATAATCATGTCAAATATAGGAGACATGAGTATTTTCATATGTATGGTATGTTGAAATTTATAATTATGATATATGTTCTACACATATAAGATATGAACAGATAATTATTTGGTGAAAATCGTATCACGAATATCTCTATAAATATAAGGGGAAGAAAACGTATTTGTTTTCAAAGGAATTTTTTTGTAGGATAATATTAAATGGATGTGGTATAATATGTATATAGAATCTTGAAACTTTCATAGGTAATTTTTGAGAGACAATATCCAAAATGAATCATGCTACCTATACCTATTCCTATATGGAAATGTTATGATATTATTATGGAATTTTTCACTATAGTTGTGACTAATTTTCAAATGAATGATTATTTATGGGTTATTATTGATCACCTTTACATGTCAACACATTTCAATGGTATAAAGAAATATATACCTCTTGAGGACCATTAATGTGTATATATTAATGAATTTTTGAGACCTCACGGTACATCTCATTCAGTTTTTTCTTATCATGATATAAAAATTTAAATCAAAATTGTGGATGATTTTTCATAAGGTTATTGACATGAAGATATAATTGAACACAATAAGTCATTATAAAACTAACAATCTCTCTATATAGATTATTATGGAATTAAATGAATCTTTTATGTCATGAATTATTTACATAAAATTTATGTGGTAATTTTTTAGCTTTGGTGGAATTTGAAAATCATAATAGCAGTAATTTAATAATTCAAATGGAACCAAAGGAAGCCTTTTATGGGAACATGATTCCTACTCCAAATATTTTGGATGATTCTGATGAATGTAATCTTGTATACCAATATCATTCTGATGAAGCAATAATGAAAGTAAATATTCTTGAGAATCATATAAAGGATGATTTATGTTGAATAAATGTTTTTGTAGATAAAAAACCAAATTACTTATATTTTGTAGTTTAATATATTTTTCTTGATGTAACATAAAAAAAAGGTGTTATAATATTTGAAATGAAATTTAAACTAATTCTTTGGTTCATCAGAACATTTAAAATTCAGGATTGATGTAGATATTTTCTGTTCCTATTAGTAATTTAACATTGCCTCTCTCAAGTTCATGAAATGTTTAATATCACATTATTGATGAATTTAATGTTATATACAATGAATTTATCACATATGATGAAATATAATTATAGCCATTTTATTATTTTGGATATCAGATCCATATTATTGTCCCTAGAGAAAAAATGTTGCAGAATTAGATGACTCATCTAATTGTGGTACTTTGGAGAAAACAGAAGATAAAAGAGTTGAAATGGGAACTAGATGGAATTATCATGATGAAATACCCATGTATATTTATAGGGTGAAATTATATACATTATGGATTCAAAATTTAGAATGAATAATATCTCACTAAATATTCAATAATAATATGATTTTCCTTCTAGAAGAAAAATAACACATTTTACATAACTATATGTAATAATGCAACGAGAACATAAATTCAGAATTTATAAATATTTATGTGGAATAAATTAATTTCATTTTTTAAACAAACATTCTAATATTATCATATATTTTATTGTTTAAGAAAATTATGAAAATTGTTATTGTTTGGTGAATAGAAGAAAACAATTACTATTAAAAATGGTTTCACATCTGAGGTAATATGGTTTTGTGATTTTTTATTAATTTTTATTATAATTAAATTACTCCCATTTAAGTATACATAATTTCGTTAATATAATTTGTATAAACATTTTACCTAAATGTTGTATAATACTATTGTTATATTTATAAATACAATTTTCTAGATATCTATATACATCATTTTTTATGGGTTTCTTTTCAAAATAGATTTTCCCATTGTAAAAAAAGGAATTTTGTTTGATATAATCTATGTTATTATTCATCCTAGAAAATATAATGATCTCTCTTTCAATTTTGGTCATTATGAATATTTCTTTTGTCAAAAACATAATTACCTTGATAAGAATCAGAATATAATTAATGGTATACCAATATAATGATATTTCATAAAATGAAAAACAAAATATATACATACTATTGGAATGTAATATTTCATACCAACATCAACTCTTTTTTTGAAGATTTAATTTTTAGCCATTTGGATTGCGTAAGGTATTAATATATTTTAATATTCTGTAAAACTACAAGTGTGTTCTCTCCCACAAATAAAAATGGGAACAACCTACACTCTCTTCTACACATATAAAAAGTCTTTTAGTTTGAAGAATACATCCCCAAGTAATTTCCTCAAATCCCTCCCCATATCTAATTGGATATGGATTAATCATAATAATCACCAAATAATAGTATAAGTGTAATATTACATGGGTTTTTGGAAGAGAATGATTAGTTTGTAACTAAGTTTTATAATTTTATATCATATTCTAACTCTTTTATATTTTATTTAAACGTGATAATATAATAACATATGGACATAAAATATAATGATAATTTATAATTCTATTTTCAAAACCCTTATACATTGCATTACCATCATATGGAATATAATATCATCTCTTATGTGTTTGTAAAACCAATATTTTCCACATATTAGTGTAATGAATTTGTCATAACTACATTATTGGGATAGTAAAAATTATGGGAATAAAAAATATTTATTCCGTTAATGTAACATATATGTTTTTGTATTTATGGGAAATCATTTAACTTATTACCCTTCCACTAGTTAAATAATCATAATGTAGATCATGCATATGGTAGGACTATCAACCCTATGAATCTATGTGATTAATTTTTTATCTAAAAGTTTCCCAAATGATACTAAATATGTGTTTTTTGAACTGAAATATGTTCCATGAGAATTTTTGAGAATGAAATGGATGGTTTTGTGTAAATACAAGAATTGATAGCCAAAAAATACAAGTAGGGTTTGCTTTGTGAATACATGCCTCTTCTCGACTGGCTGGGATCACATATCTCTTAACTCGGGAGCCCATTAATGGATTCAAAAAGACATGACCATGTTGCTACACAATTACATGGATTCCATTTCATGAACACGCAAAACCATAACAGATTTCATCAATGACTCTGAAGGTGCATCACAACCATGTCAATGATTATGAGTGTTCCATCATGAGTTCAACAGAGCCACACCCATTCTCTAATCCCCAAATTTGTCACGATACACTTAAAATATTTACTATCCCCCTTTCATAAAAATATCATCCTCATTCAATTAATTTCATAGTGGTAACCTTTACCTCCCAGCTTCAAAATTTTTCCAAAATCACAAACCTCATGTGTATCAGGTACCAGACTGAAATGGTCCATCCATTTTATATAGGAATCATTAAATTATCATAAATGAGTTTATAAAAGTCTCCCCTTCATGGGATAGGACTATTGTGAAGGCACATTCCCTTCATAGATGATGAATTCTCTATGAGTCTCTTGAGGTGTGACAAAGAATCCAACCTCCATGAGGCACTCCTCTCATGAGGAAATACATCATCTTGAGGTATGTTTTCCATGTTTCTTGAGGCCCACTCTTTTGAGAACACCATTCCTCAATGAAGAACCTCGCCTTTGTAAATATCCTCTCTACAAGGCCATGAGTGTCATTTATCCTCTATCATAGGACACTCCATTATTTTTCCCTTCTGATGTCACATATTCTTGAAGAATGGTTTCCCAGAGCCCCATCATATATCCTGCATCATTCATGTTGAACATCATGTTCATATGTGACATTTTCTGTAGATTTATATAGCCTTCCTCTCATCATTTGGGCTCGATAATCCTACATAACAAATTATTCTCATCACTGGTATGATAATTCATTTTTCATCATAGTATTGGAACACTATCATGGACATCATTACTAGCCACTCCTCATGTCATTATAGCATATCTGTTCTAATGACATTCCAAGACTATTAGGGCACGAAGTAAAGTTATGTAGGACCATATAATTAAGAGTGAGTCCATCTAGTTTTGAGATTAATTAATTAAAACATTCTAGTACCATGGTCTAAAATACATAACATAAAACTATATAATGTCCCTATGATATATGCACATTATTATCCATGTATGAGTTACATGTGATGGTCAACAAACTATCTACCCTCATAGGGAATAAGTTTCCTCCACATGTAAGGACATCCTACTAACATGGAATGACATCCTCATTGGTATTCTTCCACTTATATGCCCTGAAACATCTCTTTTTGTTGGTTCATTCATGACAAGAACATTAGGTATACTTATTACTCTTGTTCCTAAAAATGTGAATTACCTTGGGGGATTAGAGGCTTATGGTGATCAGGAAATAATTCTATTCATTCTATGGGACATCTCAATAGATGTAATTCCGAACAACCATATAAATGGGAAACCTTTTATGTGTTATTCCAAACAACCATACTCACCCTATGGTAATCTCTCACACATAATATCTTAACTAGATACTCATTCGGGCCTTATCCAAGGGTATAAGCCATAGTCTATTATGATATTTTTGTATTTTTACTCGAAACTAAATTGGATATATTGAAATTTTCATAGAAGTCTAAACCCAATATCTACATCCATTCTTAATTTCTTATAGGCCACACCATTGTTAAAATCACGCTGCTCACATGGGAGATCACATCTCCTCTAGGTCCCTTGGACAACATAAATGCATAATCCCCCACCATCCCTCGTTGATGATCCCTTGACAATATGATAATACCAACTATATTATGTCAAATTATATTGACTAGCCTTTTCACATGACCATAAACTATGTCATCGAACTATGTGGGTTTTGATCCCTTTTATATAAGAACGGTACATATGACTCTAACCTAAGGTTATATACCAACCAATGGTTAAATTTGGTGCTTAATTCTCAGATCTCACCTAAAGAATTGTCATATGGTGAAATTATACTTAAATTCATGGGATTAATTCAAGGGAATTCCAATCTAATTATAAATATAGGTACTCACTCATAGGGATTCACCTTGTTAATCCTAATCAAGGATATTTACGATCAAATAATATTGTCTTCATCTAGGAAAATCCTGATCAACGATACAAATAAGTGCAACCTTATAGTGACATACCTCCCTGATCCACCTAAATGGATGTTTTTATCAAATCATTAGGTCTTCTTCTGGGAGAATACCAAACAATGATAAACATGGATTCAACTCATGGGACACATCTCATGGGACTGCCTCAATGGGCCTTCTAATCCATCAATCATTTATTTTCTTCAAGGGGTACCCTATATCACATCTCTCATATTTTTATCAAATAAACTCATGATATACTAATCCAAGATCTTCATAATGAGTGATTCTGGTTCACATATCCTCGATATGTCTCCTAGGATTATTGATCTACCTCTTTGGATTCTCTACGTGTTGTGTTCACATCCATCATGTGTGATATAACCCCTCTTTGATAATTCCTCCATGATCCATCTTCATATGTTGTTCAGATAAATGTTTTCCCTTTTCTACATTACATAATACTAAAAACCCGTCTCATGATCCTACATCAAGAAAAAATGTGACTCCTAAGGTAAAATACATTGAAGATATGTTCCCAAGGCGTCGCATACCTTGTAAAAAATGGATTCATGTGGTTAAAATACATAGATGATATAACCCATTTTCATTAGATACCTCATAATAAAAACATGATTTCGTGTGTTCTATGCCTTATATTCCTTAATGGTATGCCCTCATATGTGGGAAAATAGGTATGAATAATATTCCCAGCATCCAGAAATAGTGAAAATTCCAAATATGACAACACTACTGATTTATGGATTCTTCCTTTCCATGACCAACTATAATATCCAGAATGAATATGTGTAATTAACTAGTATCCCTAAATATATGGCATTATGAATGAGTTTCATGACATAAATTAACTCGATGAGTCAAAGATCCTTACATTTTCTTGTTGTGTTTCAAGTGTGTTTCTAGGTACCCTTTTATCCTTGTTTTGAGTATATAATGTTGAGGTTTTATCTAGGGTGTGTCTGGGTGAAATTGGGGATTTTTGTAATAAGGAAGTGTTTTTCACTATTCACGGATGGTTTTCCCAAACTGTGGACTAAGAAAAGAAAATTAGGCAAACACGAATAGAGGGGATTCACCCTGCTAGTGGACAGTTTGTTAAACCTTGAACCCAATTAAGAGTAATCTTGTGTTACCCATAGGTGAGATGTGTAACATTCCAGGAAAATAAAGAATATGACATTTTTATATTTATCCTTATTTGTGGAAAAAATTTCAATATTAATTTAAATGGAACACTATGCTCGATGGCTTACCCAATACGCAACAACGAGTTCCTTTGAAATCTTACGTTGCACTCTAATAATAAAATAATATTATTTTAAATAGTAGTTGACGCCTAGTCATTGTAATGGTGGGAAAGAACAGAACTAACTACAAAATTATTATATCTGTTTGTCAAATATTTTTACTTTTTACAATAATTGTTAGTGGATTAAAAATGGAAATGAATCCAATTTTAAGCGTAAACATTCTAATATTCCTTAAAAGGTCGATTAATCAACTTTTGATGGTGATCCTATTTTAAATCCAATTTTTGAAAATTTTATGTCTTATATATGACAAAATAAAATTCTTCTTTAGAATCGGGACATCAAAATTTACTTTGTGTAAATTTTTGGTATTTTTCCGAAAAAGTTTAATTTTTAATGAATAGTGAAGAATGTTATATTTTAATTCAAAACCCCATTTAATATAATTTATTTATATGATTAGATTATCTTTTTAATTGGTTTTAAAATGAAATTAGAATATATTTTTACCATTTAATCCAATAGTGGTCGTTGGAATTAATTTCACTTTGAAATCAGACTTCAACTAGTGTCAATCTTTTGATACATTTTATTTCAAAAAAAACACGCTCTTTGTTTTGAAAGCGGAAATTGATTATTAAATTAATTGATGTAACTTATATGTTTTGAATTTTGTAAGATAGACATCATTTTTGAATTCGAAAAATCAAATATAGATTAGGGTGAACATTTGGTAATTTTCTGAAAAACATTATTTTTTGATGAATAGTGAAACCACTAAGTGGAAATTAAAAAACTGATTTTTTCAGTTAAATGAAATTTTTCCACCTTTTTGTTTTGAATTTCAAAAATCCGACATACATGATTGTCATTAATAATTAAAATGTGGTTCAATGAGATTAAAATAATTTTTTGGTTAATAGTAACTTATTATGTTTTTAATCGCGATTAGAGGTAATTAGTGTAGTTTAAGGTAAAAATAATGTTTTAATAATATGAGATGAGATTGAAACATGTCCTACCCTCATTGGATGTGTCATTTCCGTCCATAAAAACCCATGGGCCAACTTGGGGACCCCATGGAGCCACTTTGGCTGGAAAATGACATAAATACCTTTTTATTTAATGTTAAAATTAAAATAACACAAACGTGAGATGTTTTACTAAAATAATTTTTAAATGGGGTTATACAAGTAAGATGTTTGACTTTAAATATTCATTGGAAAGATAAAACGATTTCCTACATCATATTATTTTTTTATAATTTTTAGAATTTAAATAGATTAATATATTTAGGACATCATGATGATGCATCGATTACCTCATTAATAAAGGATTTAAATAAAATGAAATGATAATGTAAAATCTATGACCTAAACATGTTCAAAACCTATTGGATGGGTATATTTCGATCCCTTATAACCCTATCCTAGAATTATATCAACTTGGGACATTTAAATCCGAATCTCATTTTAAAATAAAGATACATTTTATTACATTCCAAGAGTGCACCTCCTCTCCTCTTATAAAAGGCCCCCACCTCTACCTTCTTACCCACACATCCAAAGCCTTTGGCTCGGCAAACCCCTACCCATTTTTTCTATCCACATCCCTCTCTTACTCTGTGAAGCCTCACTTTGGGCAGAAGTCTTTCCAAGGAAGCCTTTGAGCTCAAACCAAAGGGAGTTACCCGATTTTAAGGTAATGTCTTCACTTGTGTCCTTTTGTTTTATTTTTCTTCTCCAACCCCCTAAACTCTTTTTATTCATTTATTTTTTAACAAATACAGTATCTTAAATATACTAGGATGTTTTTATAAGAATTATTCTAACTACACTTACACACACCTACATCTAATGGTTAAAGAACATACTGTTTCTATGGATGACAAATTTCTGCCTCACGAAACGATGATTGTTCAATATTCTACTAACAGCTTCAAAGGTGGCCATTAAGATGACACTATATTTATATATGATATATAATATGTTTATGTTTTACTTAAGATTCTTTATTTTTCATTTATGGCATACCTTTATTGTTTCCATTATGGGAAAACGCGATATCTTCATTTAAGGAAGTGCGGACTACCGCCCCCTCAAAGTGATTTGATTCGTTAATACCATATGTGGTACGTATAAAAGATATATTTAATGATATTATATATGATACCATACTGGAATTAAAATACTATTATGTATCATTATGTTTTATTTCCATTAAATATGAAATAGAAATGGAAGTAGCGTTCATGTGTACGTACGGCTTTCCGTCTCCATGAACGGTACATTTCATTTCATATCTCAAAATGTTATGTACTATTATAAGTACATATATATATAATGGATATATATGTAATATATTACATATAAATTATAGATATCATTCTGGAATTATAACATATGTATATCTCTCTCATTTTGTTTTAATTCCATTAATATGACAAAAAAATGAAAGCATCATTCATGCGTACGTACGGCCTATTGTCTCCCTGAATGGTGATTTTAATTTTTATCTTCAAATGCTATGGAATAGTATAAAATGAATATATACTGGATATATATTATATTTAAAACATCAATACTATTCTGGATATGATGTACCTATAACTATATGGAATATTATTTTCCAACAAGTTCAATTTTTGGCTCATGTACCAAACATCGACAAATATGTCTGATATGAACTCATATTATTAACCAATTATTATAACATTATAATATGTGATATGAACTACATAATAATATTTAAATGAGGTCCTTAAGAAATTATAAATTTACCAAATTTTATTATTCAGGAGATTAAAGAATGATCGAGTCATGTCGGAGACGAGGTAAGGGATCCTACTCCTCCCTTTCTTTTTAAGTACACTCTTTTTTGTCATTCCTTTTAAAGCCCATATTTATTGTTATTGGGATGTTATTTTATATTACACTTACTATAATTATTCTGTTCATATGATGAGAGACCCTATTCCCTCTCATCAATCCATTTTGGATGTTTTGAGTGGCGCCGTTAGGCTACCGATTTTTCATAAGAGATCTAACCTCTCTCTTTCTTTTTAAGTACTCTCCTTTATGTCACATCTTTTAAGAACATATTTATTACATTATGTTATGTTCTTTAATTTCCTCTTTCTTTAAACATTATTCTAATATGATGAGAGACCCTATTTTATCTCATCAATCCATTTTAGAAGTTTTAAGTGGCACTGTTAGGCTGCCGAGTTTTCGTAAGGGATGTTTCATCTCACTTTTATTCCCGTGAGATTTATGCTACATTTTCTACAATTTCCTTTGAGTGGTGTATGTACTGCCCATTATTTTACTCATTGTGTAATATAATTTCATTTATGAATATTTACATTAATGTTGTATTTTCCTTCTTTCACGGGGTGCATGTCTCGAAAGATACCCATGTATGTAAGGGAACCTTTCACCCTCCTCTTTTTGTAAGACTTATTTTGTTATGTCTTTTAATTCACATAATATTATGTTGGGATATTTTCTTCTATATCCTTATTGATTTAAATTTTTTTCCAAGTTATGAGATACCCTTTTTATCTCTCATCAACTCATTTTATGAATTTTGTAGTGACGCCGTTAGGCCGTCAAATTTTTTCAAGGGAACTTCTTAACCCAATTTTGATTCTTTGGGATAAGCTTGTACTCCTTGAATATGTCATTCTATGAATATTTGTGAATAACATCTAATTGTTTGACACTTAATATCCACTTATATTTGGTGTATTCATTTGTCACACATAATTATATAATTGATTTATCCTTAATCCAAGGATACCGTCTTTGTAAGGGACTTTGTCTCAATCTCCTTTCAATGAGGCATATTTCGTTTTATACACAACTTTCTTTTATACAATGTAGAAACCCCTTTTACTTTTACTTTTATACAAAAGGAATCTTTTTCTATGAAGCATTTTACTAAACTAAAAAAGGAATGTTTCTTTTAACATACGTGGTGACAACGACCTTTTCCGCCACCGCGAGTATTATTTGATCTTTGGCTTCCTCAACAAGCCGTAATGTTTTTAAAATAAAATAAAATCCATGTACTATTTTATGTATTTTGGTATTGAAAATGGTTTTGATAAAGGATTCTATTATGTCAATATATTTAAATGAAATATTGTGATTGAAATGTGGAAATGTTATAATTCCATTATATTGGTTTTATGTGTTATAATTTTATAATGGTACTTGGACATTTGACGGGTGGTTATGTGATAAACCATATGATGGGTGGTGCCGTGAATACTAGGACGGGTGGTTATGTTATAACCTCCAATTAAGTGCGTATGGAAGTTTTCCGTATGGCTATTCTATTAAGACTGTATGGAAGTTGACCGAATGGCTATTCCATTAAGTGATATGTGTGGAAGTTGACCTTATGGTTATTCCACTTAAGTATGTTTATGTCCCGAGTTACCTTTATATGATATGTGATCATTATACGTGTTTTATGGTAATCTTTTGGTTATAGAAGGGTAAGTTATGAAATTTTAGTCAGTGAAGAGTTTTTACTACTTCGAAATGGTGAAAACTATTACTTTGATAAAGTATACATGGTTTACTTGTTGTTTTGAAAAACTAACAGTTTCATTCATTGTTTATCCCTTACTGTGCTTTTTACACTCATCCCATGTTTTTGAAATGTTTTTTACAGGACTTAACGTGGAATAGGGTCAAGGATGGGATCAAGGGAAATTCATGCAACCTAAAACATGGAACTAGACATGTTTATTTTTATGATTTTTTTATGGAAACTTAGTAAAAGTTTCTACTTTGTTATCTTTTGATATGTAACAGTTATGTCCTAATTCTATAAAACTCTAAACCTGAAAAGACCCTCAATGTGAATTATTCATTTAATTCAATATTAAGTAAGGTTTAAGGATGGGGCCTTATAGTTGGTATCAGAGGAAGGTTTAGATAACTTTATAGGTTAGGGTATTCTATAAGAATAAGTGACAGTACCATAATGGATAGGATTTCAGAAAGAGTCCTAGTTTTAGATAAAGTGAATGAGTAAGTATATGTTAGTGGTTATCTCCCTCATTAGTACATGTTGGTTTTGTTGATATACTCACACTAACATTTCTGTTTTTAGTGAAAGGATGGATCTAGCAGGAACCAAAGAGACAACAGGTTTGAAGGAAACCGTGGTGTATCTCTGATTAGGATACTAGATAAAATGGGGGATTCAATGAGGAAACTCGTGGTTGTTCGAAACCAACTATCAAGGAGTCGTGATCAACCATTTGAACCTTGGTAAGTTCTGTAATTCATCATGTACAAGATGACCAATCGATGTGGAAGTTCAGGTAATAATTAATAAGGTAACCATTAGAGATTATATGATCCTTACTTTTGAGGTAATTATGGGTTATTATATGTTATGATGGAAAATGAAAGGCATGAGGTAAACTTGAGGTTAAAATATGTTATGATTATTTTTAAAGATTTTATCTCATTTTGGGGAATTTTTTAAGAATTATATAGTTTTGGAAAAAGGAAAACACGTAGACCGTGTGACAACCCGTCGCGTCAGTCAAAGATATGGGAATCGAACCCACAACCATAGTGCGAATGGTATTTATCGCCTACCACTGGACTACGTGAAGTCCCTGGTTAGTTTGACTAATTCTTTTTAGTTAGATGATTTTTGGAATCAAGAGTAAGTTTATTTTGGGTTATCCATGGAAATGATTAACCTGGCATGGAAAATATGTTATTAGGTTAATTACTTTTCAATATGAGAATTTAAGAGCAACTGATGTTATTTGAGATAAAAGTTAATTTGTACATTGGAATACTATGTGAATAAATACTTAAAATATTTGGGTTTCAATCTTAGTTTGGTTTACTTTGAATAATTTTATCGACAATTGTTTATCAAGTGGTATTCGTTGAACTTTGGGTTTTTTTGTGGAAATTTTTTTGGAGATTAAGAATGGATTTTCTTTTTATAAAGAATTATACTTTTGTGGGTTATCTGATCTCATACTAACAATTTTGGTTTTGGATTTTGTCTAAAGACATGGGAAATATATAGTTCTCTTTTGTAGATTAGGTGATTCTCAAGAGGTTGATTATAGTACTCTTAATGTGAACAAGTCTTCCTAAATACTCGTCTTTTGGATAAAATATGAGTTTGATTAAGGAATCTAGTAAACGTTGGAAGTATACGTGACAAGTAAGTATGTTTTATTATGATTTAGTTAAGTTCAAAAATAAATTCCTCAATGAAGAGTAACTTAAAACAAAAATGTTGTCTGTTAACTTTTCCAACTGGGGAATCGAATACCATTTAACCCATCACAAGTATGTGATTTTCTCATGGTTAACTTTCTCCTAGACATGTTTACTATCACTATCCATAAGAACATGACCCTTTGTTTTCTCCTCCATGTCCATGTTTTCCTACATGGAATCCTTGTATGGGTTAACTCGGGTGACCTATGTACTTCTATTTCTTTATTTTAAAGTGATTGTTTTACCGACTCTTATACCGATGTGGGATTTTCAATGATGTTTCCAAGACCAGTTTTATAATAGCGAGGACGCAATTTACAAAATGGGGGAAGGATGTAACACCCCAGGAAAATAAAGAATATGACATTTTCATATTTATCCCTATTTGTGGAAAAAATTTCAATATTAGTTTAAATGGAACGCTATGCTCGATTTCTTACCCAATATGCAACAACGAGTTCTATTGAAATCTTACGTTGCACTCAAATAATAAAATAATATTATTTTAAATAGTAGTTAATGCCTAGTCGTTGTAATGGTGGGAATGAATAGAACTAACTTCAAAATGATTATATATGTTTGTCAAATATTTTTACTTTTTACAATAAATGTTAGTGGATTAAAACTGCAAATGAATCCAATTTTAAGCGTAAACATTCTAGTATTCTTTAAAAGGTCGATTAACCGCCTTTTGATGGAGAACCTCTTTTAAATCCAATTTTTGAAAATTTTATGTGTTATATATGACAAAATAAAATTCTTCTTTAGAATCGGGACATCAAAATTTACTTTGTGTAAATTTTTGGTATTTTTCCGAAAAAGTTCAATTTTTAATGAATAGTGAAAAATGTTGTATTTTAATTCAAAACCTCTTTTAATAAAATTTATTTATATGATTATATTATATTATGAATTGGTTTTAAAATTAAATTAGAATATATTTTTACCATTTAATCCAATAGTTGTCATTGGAATTAATTTCACTTTGAAATCGGACTTAAACTAGTGTCAATCTTTTGATACATTTAGTTTCATAAAAACACGCTATTTGTTTTGACAGCGGGAATTAATTATTAAATTAATTAATTCAACTAATATGTTTTTAATTTTGTAAAATAGACATCATTTTTGAATTCGGAATATCAAATATAGATTAGGGTGATCTTTTGGTAATTTTCTGAAAATTTTTATTTTTTGATGAATAGTGAAACCACTAAGTTGTACTTAAAAAATTGATTTTTTCATTTAAATGAAATTTAGCCAGGTTTGCATTTTGAATTTCAAAATTCCGACATACATGATTGTCATTAAGAAGTAAAATGTGGTTTAATGGGATTAAAATAATTTTTTGGTGAATTGTAACTTATTATGTTTTTAATCACGATTAGAGGTAATTAGTGTAGTTTAAGGTAAAAATAATGTTTTAATAATTTGAGATGATCTTTACACATGTCCTACCCTCATTGGATGTGTCATGGCCGACCAAGAAAATCCATGGGTCAACTTGGGGACCCCGTGGAGCCAATTTGGTTGGAAAATGACATAAATACCTTTTTATTTAATGTTAAAATTAAAATGACACAAACATGATATGTTTTACTAAAACAATTTTTACATGGGGTTATACAAGTCATATTTTTTACTATAAATTGTCATTGGAAAGATAAAAATATTTCCTACATCATAGTATTTGTTTTTAAATTTTTATACTTTAAATAAATAAATTTATTTATGACATCATGATGTTGCAGCGATTACCTCATTAATAAAGGATTTAAATAAAATGAAAAGATAATGTAAAATCTATGACATAAACATGTCAAAAACCTATTAGATGGGTATATTTCGAACCCTTATAACCTTATCCTCGAATTATATCAATGTGGTACCTTTTAAATCCGAAACTCATTTTAAAATAATGTTACATTTCATTACCTTCCATGAGTGCCCCTCCTCTCCTCTTATAAAAGATCCCCACCTCTACCTCCTTACCCACACATCCAAAGCCATTGGCTCTACCAAAACCTGCCCAATTTGTCTCTCCGCATCCCTCTCTTACCCTTTGAAGCCTCACTTTGGGCAGAAGTCTTCCCAAGGAAGCCTTTGAGCTCAAACCAAAGGGAGTTACCCGATTTTAAGGTAATGTCTTCACTTGTGTCCTTTTGTTTTATTTTGCTTCTCCAACCCCCAAAACTCTTTTTATTCATTTATTTTGTAACAAATCAAGTTTCTTCAATATACTAGTATGTTTTTATAAGAAGTATTAGAGCTATACATACACACCTACGTCTAATGGTTAAAGAACATATTGTTTATGTGGATGGCGAATTTCTGCCTCACGAAATGATGATTGTTCAACATTCTTCTAACACCATCAAAGGTGGCCATTAAGATGACACTATATTTATATATGATATATAATATGTTTATGTTTTACTTAAGCTTATGTATTTTTCATTTATGGAATACCTTTATTGTTTCCATTATGGGTAAACGCGATATCTTCATTTAAGGAAGTGTGGAATACCGCCCCCTCAAAGTTATTAGATTCGTTAATACCATATGTGGTACATATAAAAGATATATTTAACGATTTTATATATGATATCATTCTGGAATTAAAATACTATTATGTATCATTATGTTTTAATTCCATTAAATATTAAATATAAATGGAAGTAGCGTTCATGCGTACGTACGGCTTACCGTCTCCATGAACGGTACATTTCATTTCTTATCTCAAAATGTTATGTACTATTATAAGTACATATATAGAATGGAAATATACGCAATATATTACATCTAAATGATTAATATCATTCTGGAATTATAACATATATATATCTCTCTCATTTTGTTTTAATTCCATTAATATGACAAAAAATGAAAGTAGCGTTCATGCGTACGTACGGCCTACCGTCTCTATTAACGGTGATTTTAATTTTTATCTCCAAATGCAATGGAATAGTATAAAATGAATATATACTGGATATATATGATATTTAATACATTAATACTATTCTGGATATGATGTACCTATAACTACATGGAAAATTATTTTCCAACAAGTTTAATTTTTGACTCATGTACCAAACATCAACAAAAACATCTTATATGAACTCATATTATTAACCAATTATTATAACATTATAATATGTGATATTAAATGCATAATAAAATTTAATGGAGGTCCTTAAGAAATTATAAATTGAGCAAATTTTATTATTATGGAGATTAAAGAACGATCGAGTCATATCGAACACGAGGTAAGGGATCCTACTCCTCTCTTTCTTTTTAAGTACACTCTTTTATGTCATTCCTTTTAAAGATCATTTTTCTTGTTATTGGGATGTTCTTTTATATTACTATTACTGTAATTATTATGTTCATATGATGAGAGACCCTATTCTCTCTCATCAATCCATTTTGGTAGTTTTGAGTGGCGCCGTTTGGCTGCCGAATTTTCATAAGAGATCTAACCTCTCTCTTTCTTTTTAAGTACACTCCTTTATGTCACATCTTTTAAGAACCTCTTTGTTATGTTGGGGGATGTTATTTTATATTCCTCTTTCTGTAAACATTATTTTAATATGATGAGAGACCCTATTTGATCTCATCAATCCATTTTGGAAGTTTTAAGTGGCGCCGTTAGGCTGCCAAGTTTTCATAAGGGATTTTCATCTCACTTTTATTCCCATGAGATTTATGCTACATTTGCCTCAATTGCCTTTTAGTGGTGTATGTACTGCCCATTATTTTACTCATTGTGTAATATACTTTCATTTATGATTATTTACATCAATGTTGTATTTTCCTTCTTTCACGGGGTGCATGTCTCGAAAGATACCCATGTCGGTAAGAGAACCTTTCACCCTCCTCTTTTTGAAAAAGACTTCTTTTGTTATGTCTTTTAATTCACATAATATTATGTTGGGATATGTTCTTATATATCCTTATTGATTTAAATTTTATGTCCAAGTGATGAGATACCCATTTTATCTCTCATAAACTCATTTTCTAAATTTTGTAGGGATGTCGTTAGGCCATCAAATTTTTGCAAGGGAGCTTCTTAACCCAATTTTGATTCTTTGGGATAAGCTTGTACTCCATGAATATGTTGTTCTATGAATATGTGTGAATAACTTCTGATTGTTTTACACTTAATATGCACTTATATTTGGTGTATTCGTTTTTCACACATAAGTATGTAATTGATTTATCCTTAATCCAAGGATACCGTCTTTGTAAGGGACTTCGTCTCAATCTCATTTCATTGAGTCATATATCGTTTTATACAAAACATTATTTTATACGGTGTACAAACCCATTTCACTTTTACATTAATACAAAAGGAATATTTTTCTACGAAGCGTTTTACTAAATGAAAAAAGGAATGTTTCTTTTAACGTACGTGGTGACAACGACCTTTTCCGCCGCCGCGAGTATTATTTGATATTTGGATTTCTCAACAAGCCGTAATGTTTTTAAAATAAAATAAATGTCATGTACTCTTTTATGTATTTTGGTATTGAAAATGGTTTTGATAAAGGATTCTATTATGTCAATATATTTAAATGAAATATTGTGATTGAAATGTGGAAATGTTATCATTCCTTTATATTGGTTTTATGTGTTATAATTTTATAATAGTAATTGGACATTTGATGGGTGGTTACGTGATAAACCATATGACACGTGGTGTCGTGAATACCAGGACAGGTGGTTACGTTATAACCTCCAATGCATTGGGTATGGAAGTCGGCCGTATGGATATTCCATTAAGTATGTATGGAAGTTGGACGAATGGATATTCCATTAAGTGATATGTGTGGATGTCGACCTTATGGTTATTCCACTTAAGTATGTTTATGTCCCAAGTTACCTTTATATGTTATGTGATCTTTATATGGGTTTTATGGTAATATTTTTGTTACAGAAGGGTAAGTAAATAACTTTTATTCAGTGAAGAGTTTTTACTACTTTGAAAAGGTGATAAGTATTACTTTGATAAAGTATACAAGGTTTACTGTTTATTTTGAAAAACTAACAGTTTTCATTCTTTGTGTATCCCTTACTGAGCTTTTTATGCTCATCCCATGTTTTTGTAATGTTATTCACATGACTTAACGTGGAATAGGGTCAAGGATGGGATCAAGGGAAAGTCATGCAACCTAAAACATGGAACTGGCCATGTTTCTTTTTAAGAGTTTTTATTTTATGGAAACTTAAAACAAGTTTCTACTTTCTATGCTTTTGAGATGTAATAGTTATTTCCTAATTCTATAAAACTCTAAACCTGAAAAGATCCTCAATGTGAATTATTCATTTAATTCAATATTATGTAATGTTTAAGGCTGGGGCCTTATAAGATTAATGGTTGGGGAAAATGGAAATATCAAACAATATTCATAGAGTAGTAAACCATACATATATAATTTCAATACATTTAAAATTATTTAAAAAATAAAACTCCCATATTATAACCCCAAACACCATATATCTACCCTAAAAAATCTTATTTCTTTTTTTAGGCTCCTGGAATGATTACAACATATATTAACCTCATAACATAATTATTTTTATCATATATTGATGATATTAAACTCTCTGATATAAGATAATCTAATCTTGATTATTTTTCCCCATCTCTTATTTTTTATCCCATCCTTTGAATTGAATTTTTCTTCTGTTTATAGTGGTTATATATCTTTGTTTGATATATCTATTATGATTCATCTTATATCCATTTTTCCATTATTTATCTTATTCTTACTCATTATCACGTTGTTTTCAATTCAATTGGGTATTTTCATTGGCATTATCTAATCATCTAATCTACGGTATGTGGTCTAAATTATATTATGATATTCTACATTCCAAATGATTGTATGCGTTTTTTGAATTAAATTATCATATTTGAAAATTAAATAAAATGTTGAATAAATTGATTGATTAATTAATTTATGGAATATTTAATTCATTTAATTAATTTGAGAATTAGTTAATGGATTATTGGGATTATGAAATTGTTGAAATTTCATTAATTAATGTGTGAATTAATTAATAGAAAGTGGTATTATGTGATTGTTGGGATATTAAGATTTTTTAATTATCTGATTAATTTGATAATGATTTAATTTATAATATATACAGTGATATTGTTGTTTTGACCTTAGTGGATTAATTAGTTATACGGTTTATTAATAAAAAAATCATTAAAAATGAATTTTTATTTTATATCATGTTATTAAATTTAAAACCAATATTAAATGTTACAAAATATGATGGAATCTGGATAAGAAATGTTTCCAAATGTGTTAATGTTAATTAATATTGATTTATTTGATATATATGATATATGTGAGACTAATTGATAAATCATTTATGGGGAATGTATTGATTTTTCAAAATCCTCTTATGATAAATTGATAAATGTTTGTGAGATGTAGAATAATACATAAAAATACAAGAGTGATTAATAAATATATGAGTGTATGACATGGAATAATTATTCAAAATCAATATTCTATGATTGTTTCATAAATTATATGTGTTTAATAGACTACTACTTCACATATCTATGGGATCCATAGCATTACGATCTTGGACAAATAATGATATAATTAAACTATAATTTAGTTGGTCCAAATTTAAATTGAAATGAAATGATATTTGATAACCATTATATTGTTAGATGTGATACCCATGAGGATTGATCAGAATATATCATGGGGAAAATATTATATTTTGGGTTGGGTGTCCTTGGGTACCAAATGGATTATGTGGTTTATTAAAGGATAATTGAAAATATGATAACTCTTTATGTATGCATTGAAAATTATTCTTTATACAACTAAAAAACTATTATTTACTGGATATGTTTTTAGATTTATTTTTTGGTTACCTACTAAATTGTACTCACACACTACATGGTAATCTTGATCGTTACCTAAATAGATTTCATTTTTGTATGACAAGTTACAAGATAGTACCTAATATTTGATTGCTAAGTAGAAAAGAAATATTGATGATGGAACTAGATGATATTTGGGACCCATTTGTGGGTTGCTAGTGAATTTATTTATTCAGGGTTTTTTAAAAATGACACCCAAACAAACATGGAATGAAATATCTACTATTTAGTTTGGGGTATTCTATTTTTGTTAATGATAACATGTAATGCATTTTTGTTTTGTTATTGGTCATATCACCTCGTCGTTTCTTATTTAACATATGATGTTTTCTACTTTAATAAATCGGGTATATTTTTCCTATGATTTATATTAAGCCCATACCACTTTTTGATAACATTTAACATCATTGGTGTTATGCCGGAGGTCATACGACTAAATGATTCATGGAACCGGTGTACTGTAGCTAGGTTGGATTGTTATAAATTTTTATTATATGTATATTTATATTATTCTTATTTAGTATTACTATTTTGGAATGGTATACATGAGAACAATATGTGTCATTTTTTTGTTAATAGCTCATTTATGTGAACATACGACACATGTTTGGGGTAATAGAGATGTACCCAAGGTGGGATCATTGGTATTGATGCGTGTTATTACAGTTGATTCTATATCACCTAAACTAATGCACTTGTTCTGTGATGTTAATATTGTTAATGATATTTTTTTAGACTTTAATTACTTCCATGAATAGATCAAGAGTTGATTTTTCTTGCATCATTCTACTCATTTTGGATAATATTATTAAAAACATCATTTTATAGATGCACATGAACAAAAGGTTTTCAATATTATTTTTAAAATAATAATATTATTTTTTGGTGTAAACATTCATGAAAAAGGTTACTAATGTGAACATGATTGTTTTTAAATGATTCATGATATTATGACTTGAAATAAAAACTGGGTGCCTAATGAGAAACCTCAATAATGAGAATTATTTTATACTTTTTTAAACATAACATACCTATAGGATGGACAATGGTAGTTATGGTGGCTCCATTTGGACCATGTGGTGGGGTTTTAGTGAATGAATTATTTTGGATTATCTTGATTCCCTATTACCTAATTATGTTAATACTGTGTTATTTTTCATGAGTTCTGTTTTTGGAATTGTAGGTACATTACTTTATGATGATTATTTTTGAGATGAAGATATGATGTTATGTTAAAAAATTACCATCCAATAGTCGATCTAGAAGAACTGTTGGTGTTAGGTGAAGATAATGGATATAATTTCCATAACCATTGTTCATCCTTCATGCAATTTATGTATAATGACCTAAGGTGGGATATTATAAACTTTTATGAACTAAAAATTCAGTTTCCATTACATCACCCTCTGAAATTTACTGAGGATGGTAGAAATGAGGTAGATATGTTCTAAATTGAGTCTATATAGAATATACATGACCACATAGAGACTCTTACTAAGAAAATATTAAGGTTGGAATCTTATATGTTATATGGTTAAGGGATGTGTTAGTGGGATATCTGGGAGGTGTGTGTAGAACCAATTCATCATTTACTAGGGGTATCACTACCAAGATTTCTATTAAGATTCTAGAAGACAGTTTTGTAAAACATGATATCATTATAACCATGGTTGATAGGATCCATGATATTTCTTCTGAAGTCTTCTAAGGGATTCCACCTTAGAAATATATGAAATTTATGATTTTTCTCTTATTGGGGGATGATTCTGTATCTATTCCACCATATAGTATAGAACAAATAGATCTTTAGAAGATAAATACCCAATTGGAAGTGTTTATGGACAAGGGGTTTATTCATATGATTTTTTATCCTTAAGGTTCTTGTGACATAATTTTTATAAAGTAAAGTAGAACCTTGAGTTCATGCTTTGACTACTAGATAATGAACCTTATGACTATGAATAACCTCTTACCACATCTATGAATCGATGCCCTTTTAGAATAGTTAATAGAATAATTTATATTTTCATTAGATGAAATGAGTTTAGGGTATCATCAGTTAATATTTCAACCTTCTTATATACCTCAATATTCTTTGAGAACAAGGTGTGGCCCATATGGGATTTTAATTACTCCATTCATGTTAAAGAAGATACATGTGGTTCTTATTCCATTAATGAACACTATATTCCATCCATACTGAGATTTTTTTGTGGTTGTGTTTTTGGAAGGGAAATTTTTGTAATCCAAGACTCATTAAGATCCTGTAGAATATAATGACATCATCCTAAGAACGCTGAGTGAGAATTGGATATAATACAATCTATCTATTTGAAATTTTTTAATTAATAAGGTAGACTTCTTGTGTTACATCATCCTAGTGGAAGGGGTTTTTGTGGACTCATGAATGATTTATGTAGTGGTTTCTTAGGGGTATTCAATGAATTTTCTCAACATCAGTGAAATTATGTGGTAATTGGGATTTTATCAGATGTTCATCTTGGACATTACCCCTTGGAGGTACGTATTTTGGGCATGGTAAAAAAGAGGATAATGTTTTAATAGAAAAAATCATGTGATAATTATTTCTAGGAGTTGAATATGTGAATGAAAATGACTCCAATCCTAATCCAACATGAATTTCAGGGGTATTATACAGTTTTTTAGTGAAGCTTTCAGGATCTGGCTTCAAGCAGTGTTATTCCTTGTAGATCAGTTTGTGGTTTATAGGTCTCGGTAGTTGAGGCTGCATGAAGAAAACTCCCCTACATGTGACATCTATTATGATACTGTGAATTATGAATTTTTGTGATTGCAACATTATCTATTGGTAGGAATGTTTATAGTGTATACCAATCATAAGGGATTGAAATATTAATGTCTTAAAAGGAGTTAAATCTCTGGAAATGGAGGTGGGAAATTATATTCCATCATTTGTCATTTATTATTATCCTATCATATACACACTAGAAAGGAAATAGTGTTGATGATACATTATGTAGAAAAAAACAGACTCAGGTAGTTCTGGGGTCTAGGGTTGAGTGGAATGCGATGACATTACAATCCAAGATGGATGTTGTGGTTTAGGGGATCCATGATTATATGAATATGATATCAATTTTAGTGGATTATAGAAATTTGAGTTGGGTTTTCGACAATATGTATGGGGATATAAAATGTATGACCTTGAGGGAAACAAATAATTCTGTTGAGTCACCTTAAAATTTGATCATAGTTGAGGATGAGATCATTTATTTCATTAATTTGGTTGTTTTCCAGATGGTTTTAAAGAAGGATATGATGTGTAAATATCATGCCTTGATGTGGGTGGGGTATACAAGTGTGATGAAAAGGTACCAAGTAATATGGAGATCGATTTGATATCTAAGCATGAAGTACAAGATAAAAGTGTTTGGGAAATGATGCAACAACTTTCAATAACTGAGGACTAAGAAACAATGATGTATATAATTACTACATATTTTTCCCAAACGGGAATTGATGTGTGATGATGATACTATATAAATTTTTATTTGTATGTCATGGATAACTCAAAATAAGGCATCTATTTGTGTGGTTGTGTATCATTTTATAAATGTAGTTCATATCTTACCAGTATAATAAAATTTCATCAGGACGAAGTTGGTAATAATGTACATATGAGATATATTTTGTCTGCATGTGTTATCATAGAGTATTGTTTGATACCATTAAACTCACTTCACATCACACATCTCTTAAGGCCGGAAAAAGGCACCTAGTAAATTTTTTTTAATGATTTCATCATTATACCAACTACGAGTATAGAAATGGAGACATATTGTACAGTTTATTTAGGATATGCCCTGGGCATGTGTTATTTACTTCGGTGGGTCCTGGTAGAATAACCTATATTATTTCCTATTTTCTTATGAATATACTTATAAAAAACTATTTAGATGGATCCATATTATTAAACTTATCATGGGCCATGTAGATCACCACAATCTGCAATGGAGGAAGGTCATTCAATGTTTTTGGGACAGAGTCTCTGGCATAGAACATTAGAGAAGGTTTAATTAATTTCTAAGAGTATGGGTATGGATAAAGTAGAAAAATTTTGTATACTTATAGAAATAAACAACCCCATAAGTTTATAGATGTAGACTGTAAAGACTCATAAATTCCATGTAATTTTTTTTAATTATATAGAAATTTTAAGGGTCCGCAAAAATTAACGGTGTCTGATTCTGAGTCATGGTATACCCGGAATGATTTTATGAACTTTTATTGTGTACGTTCAGTAAACGTGTGAGCTTTTTTTGTAACATTTGAACCAGTGCTCTGAATTGAAATATAAGGACATTGTTGAACTTGTAGTTCCTGTATTATCTTACGAAGACCATTACATCGACCATATTAGGTCGAGGGTAAAGATATTTTTTCAACTTTTTCATGGGAAAATAAAAATAAAATTAGTTAACATTTTGCTTTTTGTTCTTGAAAACACTCTACATGGGTTATGGATGTGGGTACCAATAGAACTAAATCCCTAGATTTTAATTCAATGGTGGGAACAACTATCCTCTTGAACTCCCTCTTTAATGAAGGGGTGAATGTAGGATTCCAGTAAATTAACTATGCTAACTCCCCATTTAATTTTTGGATCCTACAAAAAATTGATGAAATGTGTCAGCATTTTAAATTGTACCAACATAATTAATCTTTATAAGTTAAATTATATTGGCACCTCATTCTTTTGGTGGGAAAAGGGTAAGGGTAGAGATTCTGGGAGGATTACGCTTCTCCAACGAAGAACACCTCCCAATGAAGAACATCATCAATTATGAATGTGACACCTTCAACATGGGACGTCTTTGACAATGATGAACGAAAATCTGACCTTCTCTCCTTATTGACATAAAAAAACCTATGAGTTAAGTGTTTTGTTATTCACTGTGTTTTATGTGGAATTAATCATCTTGATCTTCCTGCTACCGAACTAATGAAAAGGTAGCGGGCCAAATGAACAGTCCTGATCCCTCCGTCATCCTTTATGGTTGTTGTGTTCATCGTGATGGAGGTGGATGGAAACCAACACTGGTGGGGCATGAGAACGGCGGAGGGCACCACGACCAACAGCGATGAAGTCGACGGTGTGACCACACCGCCCGATAGAAGAGAACTATGGCCTTGTGCCATGAAAACGAGGTAAGGGTGTTCATCTTGCTGTTGGCTATCAGTAATGGAGCGGCGTAGGACTGTACCATGTGGAGAGGACGGCTGACCATGTGGCCTACCGCGTTGGATCACTGCATAGCAGGTTTCCCAGGTCGGGCCGCCCGGCCAGGCCATCCAGTGCATGCTGGGCTTCCTAGTGTGGACTGGGCTGCACCTCGGTCCAGGTCAACCAAAACCGGGTCGGGACAGTGGGTCAGGATGGGCCGATCCAACCAGGTCGGATCGGACACAATCTGGTTTCGACCCATTCTATACTTTTGGCTGTAACATTGGCATCGAGAGTCCATTTGACAAACCTTATACGGTGATGGAATCCATGGAGCGAGGTGGTCTCATTGTTATACCGCACGAGAGATTTGGATAAAGTTGGGGTACAAATGGGTTGGATTGAGCACCAATCGAACTGGGCACTTGGAACAAAAATGCTAATAACATACAGACCAATCATCCAATTGACGCACCATATATTACATTGAGACTCTTATTACATGGAGGTTCTTTTGGATACTTCTTCGTGGGAATACGTGGATGTTAGAGTATTGACTAGTGGCTTGAGTTGAGGACCCTCTTGGAGACACGAGTGCTCGATACGAGAACCCTATAGATGGATATGACGATGTACTAGGATCATGTGTGGGTATAACGATGTAATAACGATGTTCTAAGATCATTTATGGGTCTAAGGATGTACTGATGGCGTACAAGGATCATGTGTGGGTCTGATAAGTTACTAACGATGTACTAGGATCATGTGTGGGTCTGAAGAGGTACTGATGATATACTAGGATCATGTGTGGTTCTGACAGTGTACTGATGATGTACTGAGAAATTTTGCGGGGTTGACAAAGTATGGATGATGTTCTACGATCATGTGTGGGTCTGACGATGTACTGAATATATACTAGAATCATGTGTGATTCTTGTGACATACTAATGATGTACTGGTATCATGTGTGGATCTGATGACGTACTAATGATGTAATAGGATCCTATGTGGGTCTGACAATGTACTAACGATGTACTACGATCATGTATGGGTCTGACAACATTCTGAATAAGTACTAGGATCTTGTGTGGGTCTGATGATGTACAAATGATTTACTAGGATCCTGTGTGGATCTGACGATGTACTAGGATCTTATGTGGGTCTAACGAGTACTATGATCAAGTGTGGGTCTGACGGTGTACTAGGATCCTGTGTGGGTATGACGAGGAACTAGGATCATGTGCGGGTCGGATGATGTCCTACAATCCTCTATGGGTCTGATGATGATTTATGTTATTTCATGGGTCTACCACTTAATAGAGTATGATGAATTAGTTGTTACATCTAATCATCTATACTCTTGTACCTATGTTTTGCCTGGTGCGAGCTGAGTCTGTACTTGTGTTGTACTTTCCTTTATGGTAATACCTTGGTGGTATTCTTCGACCTGGCGTACATGTGTGGAACTTACGTTTGTGGTACTACTTCCTTTGTGGAATAGTTGATCTTGGGATTTTGATTTGGACTATGTGTTTCCACATGATTGAGATGCGAATACTTGATAACATAGGTATTTGTGTGGGAATATACATAAGTAGGTTTGTCAGTTGATTTTATTCATTTCTTTTATCCGTTGTGGATTTTGTGAGACCTTGAGAGACACATGTTACCTACTGAGTATGGTTGTACTGACCCATACGTGGGCTATTCTCACATCTTGTTGTGTTTGGTGTAGAAAACAGATAGCGTTGACGGAGGATGAGGGTACCAGGATGGGAGGTAGCTCAGAGGAAAACATTAGACATGGAATAAAATAGAGGTTATTGTTCAAGAGCTATACCAAACCATCAGGTAGGATCCTTGGTGGGTGTTCATAAGAGTTGTTCCTGTTTACTTGTACTTTTCAATTTTCTTATACTTTATAGTTGGGTATGTATTCTGGCTCATTTTTCATACTGTACTCACTCATTTACAATACAGTTTACTTGTGTTCGTAATTTTTTGTTTTCTTGGATGCGTTTGTTTACATGATATAATGGAAGTTACCTCCCACATTAAGGTAATATGCCTTCTGTGCTAGTCTCCAGCCCCTATCCTATGGAAGGTGAGCCATAGGTAGTCATGGTACAATCCCCAGGGAACGGGCCGTGATAGTGAATGTGTGTTCCTTCTGGTGTCTCCATGGTTGGGCCATGACATGATTCAAATAATGGGAAATCTTGTGCCTAGTTTTATTGGATCGTTTGATGTGGTGGAGAGAATCATGATGGTGGAAAACCAACTGGCTATTCCATAGAGGTAAAATATTGTTCATGATGATTTTAATGTTTCAAAACATATATTGTGTCACCCAAAAATTATCATTTGATATATTTGGATGATTTTTATGTTCAGATAGATGATTCCTTTGAGGAGGATCTGATACATGGGTTGATTCACAGTAAGAATGTGTTGTGTGGAAAGACTATGTTGATAGATTGTGTATTGTAGAAATATGGGTGTGTTCATGAGTAGTAATGGGACAATCAATCACATATGAATCCTCAATGAACAGACCATTTTAAAATGTAATCATAGAGATGATTTGGATTACATCTCAAGGATAATTTGTAATAAGTTTGAAAGTTAGTAATAGCTTAACCTTTTTGACTGATTTCTCAAGTGTGTTTATAGATAACATTTTCCCCATATTTTAATTATATATTTTTTAAAAAATTCCTTGGGTAGGTCTGTGTTATATTGGGGAATCTTGGAATAAAGAAGGAATGTTTCTGGTTGGTGTATGGATTTCTCCAAACCATGAATCCACCCTAGAAAACAATGTAACACATATCAAATATTATTTTATTAGCTGGAAAAAAGTATTTAAAATCATGCACCATCATTGGATTAACTATGAGACACCCCTAAGTGAGGAAGATTGTTAGGGAACATGGTTAGGGTAAATCAATTTCCTTTGGTATAAAAATTTGTATACAATGTTTTTATCAAATTAAAATTACTAAAAAAACATCAACCCTCATATTATACCCATAAATCAATATCATGACCTAAAAACGTTTTTGAAACTTTTTTAGTCTCTAGTACAGATTCCATGACCTAATGACCTCTATTCCGGAAAATTAAAATCATGTATTAAACATTCATACCTCACTTCGTAATAGATTCTAATAATTATTGGTTTCCTCCCTCTATTTTTTGCCTCACTTATTATTTTATGGGCAATTTTCCTATGATTGTGATAGATTTAGATCATAGTGTTATATAAATATTCTATTTGGCCAGGATTTAGGTTTCATTTATAGATCACATTATTCATATATCTCATTTTGGTTCCACTCCAGTTATGGATTTCAGATAGCGAGTGTTCCCCATCAATTTGAGGTAGGTGTTTTACATTCAATTCCTATTGTCATGATTCAAATTTCATGAATGTGTTGTTATAATTGATGTGGAATGTTTCAAAATTTAGTCATTTATCGAATAAATTAACTTATTGATTTAATTATGTGGAATTTACAGGTATTAATGAAATGATGGTTTTGTAAAGACCCGTAAATTTCAAGGAAATATTTTTCATAATTTTCTTTGGAATTTTACAAGAAAGAAGTTTCTGATGGAACTTGATTCCGAGGCCCGGTGTGCCCGGAATCATTTTCTGAAGTTTGGATCGGGTACGTTCAGTGAACGAATGAGCGGGTTTTTCTAACTTTTGAACCGTTGCTCGGAATCAAATTCTGAGGGCACCGATGGAATCGCAGTGCTGGTATTTTCTTAGAAATGCCTCTTCTGGAGTTGCGTTTTCTCGGGTGTGGTTTTTAATTTTTGGGCTTTAAGTTAAGAAATAAAATAATGTGGTACGACAAACATTATTTTATTTCACTTAAAGCCACTTAAAAGCCACCTAATTCTTCTTAATCTGAGTTGAAGCGGATAGGGTAGAAACCGTAATATCCTACCCTCCTGGTAGGACATTTGTGAGGTGGGGCCCGCACGAGCCCCACCATTTCTTTTCCTCTAAGTAACGCACCTGCTAAAACCGATCTTTATGAAATTCAACTGTGCGTTTTTCTGCTTAAGAAACACCCCAATTAATTAGGGAGTTAAAACATTAAAATTAATTCAACGAATTAATTTTTTGTTTCATATCTTTTGAATTTTAAAATCATAGGTCAATAATAAAATAAGGGTTGAACTAATTTTATATAGTTGGACTTGTGGCGTGGAGAGAATTTGGGAGGAAAGTGTTCTTCATCGATGAAGAACGCGAAGAACGTGAAGAACGTGAAGAACGCTCCGACCTCCGATGAAGAATGCCAAACCCTCAGAGATTGACGACGTGATGCCGTGTATCGTGACATCAACGATGCTTCTTCCGCGATTCTCCCTCCGTGACATTTCATCAACGACGATCCAACCCCGCGACAACCTTCGATCGACAACGACAAGGTAGGGAGTAGAGATCCTTTTTAATTTGTTTTGGTTTATAACCTCAACATGGATTTAATTATTATTAATTAAATCTATATGTTCTCGATACTCGGAGTTCGTCGACGTGACGCCCAGTACCGTACGACAGCGACGCCCTCCCACGACGCGGTGACCCTTTCTTCCGCAACGGTCGATCTCGCGTCTTACGACGAAGTTAAGGTATGGGATTTTATTTTGGTGTTCTATTATCTTTTGAGAAAAGAACGACGAGCACAGACCAACCAATTCCAGGTTGATCTGTGGATCGTTCGTTCATGCGGATTGATGTTGAGGATTATTATTTAATTTGTTCGTGATTATTACCTTGACGATCTTCATGAAATATGTCTTTTGTTATCAATTAATGAGAGGGGGGCTGGACCGCACAAACACGGCCGACCCTACTCCTTATCCTTGTGGGCTTCTTTTGTGAATTGAAACGGGGATGGCGTGGTGCCGTCGCACCACGCAGAACCGTGCGGCAAGGAATGTGTGGCGCCATCACGCCGCGTCATGAAAACGAACAAGGGCCCGATGCCGTCGCGCCATGTCGGAGAAACCCGAAGACATCCATGGACAGAGTCGGGCCACGATGAAGGGGTGCGACGCCATCGCGTCGCGCCGGAGAACCACGAAGATGACGCGTTTTTTAATTGACGTGCGGAATGTTGGTCGACGACGAACGGGACCGCACGGGCGATTTGAAAGCTTTTCTGCAAAGTTCAGGTCCCGGGAGGAGCTACGACGCAGACAGAAGCGAAATCGGACCACCGGAGGAACTCCGGTGGCCCGCGGAACCCACCGGCGGCTCCCCTACGGGCCGGAAAACAGGGCCGCCGCGGCTTCAGCCGCGGAGGCGGCGGGCAGCGGACCCGCGACTGTGCGGGTCCGGCAGACATGGGACGCAGCTTTGCCGCGTCTGCAGATCCAGCGCGACCCCACGCGGGGCCGCGACACCTTCATCCCGCGGGGGCAGCGCCCCGCGGTTCCCTCGCTGGGCCGCTGGGCCGAGCCGAGCCGAGCCGGGCCGCGCCGAACCGGGTCCGACCCAGACTCGGGTCGGGTCGCTCGGTTCGGGCCGACCCAGGGGGGTCGGGCCGGGTAGGTCCGGGCCCAGACCCCCCCGTCTTCGGACCATTTTCGGTCTTTTACCCATATCTTGAGCTACAGGCCTCCGAATGATGCGCCGTCAGTGGCGATGAGATCCTTTGATTGAGACGGTCGTTTCGGTATATCACACTCAATGTTTCGGAACACTTTGTGTTCGGCCGGGTTGGATCGGATACGAAACCAATCGGGCCCCCGGAGTGGAAACACTCATATCTTGAGCTCTGGACATCCTATAGACGTGCCGTTGACTTTTTCGATTTCCTCTAAGTGAGACGGATCATTTGTCTTACTCTACTCGAGGTTTGGATGTCGTCCGAGTGCGTTCGGGTTGGTTCGCTCACGAAACAAACCGGGCCCCTGGAACGAAAAAGCCAATAACTCACAGACTGGGCGTCTGTTTGACGCACCGTCTGTTTCATTGTTTTCATCTTGATGAGACAGAACTCTTGGAATTCTTCGCCCTAGTTTTGGTTGCTGTTGGATAGTGTCCAAGTTGGATTTCACCCGAAATCCAACCGGGCCCTTGGAACGGAAAAGCTGATATCTTTCAGACCGGACGTCCATTTGACGAACCGACAGCGGCATTGGTGATCACGTTGAGAAACGCTCAATATAATTATACCCTATGAGAGTTTGGGGTATAGTTGAGATATGGACGGGATTGGTTCGCTCACGAAACCAACCGGGCCCTTGGGACGAACAGGCTAATAACTCACAAACCGGGCATCCGATTGACGCGCCGAATGTTGCGTTGAGACCCCTATGACGAGGCAGTCCTTTGAGATACTTCTTTGTGGGACATTGAGATACTTGGAGTATCGACCTGTAGCTCGTGGAGCGGACCCTCTCGGAGACGAGCATGCGGAGTACGGAGACCGTGTAGCCGACTGAGACCTGAGGAATGCTTGACTGACTCGACATGGAGTGAGTCGACTAGCCCAGTGGACGGAGCACTACTTTGTGAGGTACAGACCCATGGCGGAAGGAGAGCTACCTGTGTGACAGTGCAGACTCGCGGTACTCGTCCGGAGAGTACCTTAGCAGGCTACTAGGGTGTGTGCACTACTATGTTTGGGTGGCATACCCCGACGGGAAGCACTATTTTGTTTGGGTGGCTGGCCCGCAGTACTCGACAGGAGGAGTACCTCAGCAGTCTTAGGTTAGTGAGCAGTACCTCGGAGTAGTGATAGGACCATTGTACACTCTAGAGACGGAGCTCTTCAGTAGTTATGGTTTCGATAATGAAAATCCTGGTTTCAGCTGAGTCTACGACCTATGTGCTTCTGCATGATTGAGATGGGTTACTTGATAACTTAGGTATATGTATGGGAATATACATGGGTAGTGGTTATCCGTTGATTTCACAATCCTTATGTTTCCTCAGGATTGAGATGGGTTACTTGATAACTTAGGTATATGTATGGGCATATACCTAAGTAGAGGTTATCTGTTGAGATCTTCTTTGTGGTTATCGTTTTTAGTTTTAGCGAGACCTTGAGGGTCTCAGGGTCCCTACTGAGTATCGTTATACTCACCCCTGCACGGGATATGCACGCACCTCATTGTGTTGGTTGCAGACGACGGGCAGTGCTGACGGAGGCCGAGTGTTCGAGGACTGGACGGTACCCGGAGGTGGAATACACGACGAGTCAGTAGCTGGAGGTGGACTACACGACGAGTCAGTACCCGGAGGTGGACTATACGATGAGATGACACACAGAGGAGGTTGGCGGGCGAGAGCGTTGAGGAGGCTATTTGTACCTACCCTTCATGTAGGATCCCTGGTGGACGACCATGAGTTGCGCCATCTGTACCTACCCTTCAGGTAGGATCCAAGGAGGACGACCCAGGAGCTGCTTCCTTTCTTCCAGCTATTGTTTTTTTCTGTTGGACTTTGTTCAGTTGTAGTTTTACTTTCATTTGGGTTTGTATTCTGGCCCATTTACCTTTCATCACTTCTCTTTGTACTTAGTGTTTTACTTCTTCTTGTACTCTTTAGTGTTTTGTTTACTTTTATAAAAGCAATTCCTTCCCAGTTATCGGGATTTACGCCTTTGGTTCTAGTCTCCAGCCCTTGGCCCATGGAAGGCGGGCTTGGGGTAGTCACGGCACGGGCCCCATGGACGGGTCGTGACAAATTGGTATCAGAGGAGTCGGTTCTACCACAGAACTTATAACTCTGATATATCCTTTCTGTGAAGAAATAGTGTTAAGAGTACCGAGTGTGGTCTTTAGTTCAGGGAGTCCAGTGTTGGTGCGGGCGGCCGACGTATCCATACACCAGGACCCTGAAAACTGATTTCCGACTTCGTTCATGAAAACACTGATTGCTTGTGTGTTTCCAGAAGTTTTATTTAAATATCAGCTCAAACCAGGACAACTCACTAGGTATAATCGTTTGACTATGTCGTGTTGTTTCATTCAGGATGCCTTTTCTCGGACGACAATCTAGAGACCAGAGGGACGTGCGTACTGACAACTTGTCGAGCGACGAGGCTTTGGTACAGGGCCCTCTTGCAGTTGAGGAAACAGTGGAGGCACCAACAGTACTACCATATGTTTGGCCACCGATGCCACCAGCCCCAGCAGTAGGCGATGCATGCCACTTGAGCGCGCTGCACGAGTTCCAGCACCAGAGACCACCCAGGTTCCGGGGAGAGATGGACCCGCAGGCGGCTGAGGATTGGCTGGAGGCTGTGGTGAGAGACTTCAGGCTAGTGGGGATGCCGGCAGACCTCATGGTGATCTTTGCTGCCAGCCTTCTTCAGGTAGCAGCAAGCAGGTGGTGGAGCCACTTGTTCCAGTTTTGTGACGGGATCACCTTCACATGGGAAGACTTCGAGACCTTCTTCGGGGTGGAGTTTGTGCCAGTAGCTCTACACCCCGAGTGTGTTCAGGAGCTGCTCCCTTTGCCGCGTGTTTTTTGATCAGTAGCGGAGCCATCTGTGGGTAGTAGACAGATGATGCAGAGGTCCAAGAGGGCCAGACCTAGCCGTACGAGGAGTAGGAAGTGTTATGAATGCAGTGGAAACGGTCACCTGACAAGTGACTGTCCGACTCCTCGTACAGTTGATCTGTAAGCTTTGGAGGAGCCACCGAGGCAGATGCGGCGGCGGGTGCTTGAGCAACAGCCGAGCAGTGGACAAGGCAGTAGAGCTCCGAGAGCAGGTGGACAGGAGCAGAACTAGTGGATACGTCCCTTGTACTTCTAGTTCCATTTTTATGTTGTATTAGTGTATTTTTACTATGAGATTCAATAATGAAAAGACACTTATCTTTGTGATGTTTTCTTTCCTGTCCTTTTTTTTGGTTGATACTGAGTGATCCTGGTTAAGACTGTCGACTTGACCCTCACTTTCGAGATTCCTACTGGAGGAGACCCAATGACCTCACACTGATGCTGACAGTGTGACTCGACCCTTGAAGGCGAGAGTGCCAGTTGGATCTCTTAGTAATTACGTCGAGGCCGTACAAAGTCATCCATGGAATGAATGCAACCTTCATGTCAGGAATGACTGTATTAGGCAATGGGTGTGGTTCATCCAGAGGGATGAGACCAGTTTTCTTTTTTCGGCAAAGGAGAAATTTTAGCAGCTCTTCCAGATCGTAGGAAAAGAAGGTGCAGATCATCCAAGAGGGGATGATGACTGCACAGTGCAGTAAGAAACAGGAAACCGGTGTCAGTCTTAGAGACTTAGGCGTGTTAAATGTTTCAAGAAGAGGTAGCTTTAAGGAGAGATGAGTCTGCGAAGCAGCAGACGTGGACTCCGAGCTAGGAGAGCATCATGAGGTGGTGTACATCTTAACATGCTACAACCACCCACCTTAGTTATCCCCGCCAGGGTCAGAAAGCTGGAGGTCAGAGGAAGAGTGCGGTTGCATGCGGTCAAGGAGTGTGACCCAATGGCTCTAAAAATGATTCAAGGGACATTCTGTGTCCACTACTAGCTGTTGTAGTAACAGACATCGATATGAATCATTCCTCACTTTCACAAATCATGTCCCAGACCTAGAGTTTCCGGTAAGCCGTGGACTTGACCCTCACGCCTAGAGATACCTTGGGAGGAGACTCGATAATCACACTTACGCCGATAGTGTGGTCAGACCCTCGAGCCGAGAGTTTCGATTGAAATCTCTTGGTGCAAGCGTCAAGGCCTTATGACATTGGTTTGAGTATGGACTGGGCATTCACAGTTCATACAAAAATTGATGGTATTAGGCAAAAAGGTTGGGGTTTAACTACGACGTTGAGATGGGTTTTCCTTGGTCGGCGAAAAAGAAACCCCAGGCAGCACAGGATAAACTCATGCTCAGGAGGGTGCGATCGATCACTCTTGAGTCGGTCAACCTTACCCTCGTGGAAACAGTCGTTTTGAGTTTCAGTTCTAATAGGAATTGAAGGCCTCATGAGTTCGAGGATGATGATCACGTCCTTATATGGGTCTCACCTCGATGAGGCTTACGGAGATGTGGCCAAGGCAGCAAGTTATCTCCAAGGTTCAACGGACCTTTCTAGGTCCTCAGCTGGGTAGGCGGGGTGGTTTACAGCTTGAGACATCCACCTCAGTTGCACCAGGTGCACGACGACATCCACGTATCTCAACTGAGGAGATACGTGCTCGACCCTTCGCATATCATTGACCATGAGGAGCTGGACGACGGAAATGAGGTGAATTCCATGGAGGTTCATGTGGGGATCGAGGATCGACAGCAGCGGATCATAGGAGGACGGTCGATTACTCCTTTTCACTTTCTTTGGCAGCACGGGAACCTCCAGGTGAGCACATGAGAGAGGAAGGCTCAGATGCGTGATCATTACCACTTTTGTAACCCTAGTTTGTGTTAAATCTTTACGAGGACGTAAATACCTGAGGTGGGAGTGATGTAAAGACCCGTAAATTTCAAGGAAATTTTTTTCTTAATTTTCTTTGGAATTTTACAAGAACACAGTTTCTTGAAGGCACCTGATTCCGAGGCCCGGTGTCCCCAGAATCATTTTCCATTGTTTGGCTCGGGTACGTTCAGTGAACGAATGAGCGGGTTTTTCTAACATTTGAACCGGTGCTCGAAATCAAATTTCGAGGGCACTGATGAAATCGCAGTGCCGGTATTTTCTTTGAAACGCCTCTTCTGGAGTTGTGTTTTCTCGGGTTTGGTTTTTAATTTTAGGGCTATAAGTTAAAAAAAATAATGTGGTACGACAAAATTTATTTTATTTCACATAAAGCCACTTAAAATCCACTTAAAGCTACTTAAGCTGAGTTAAAACGGATAGGGTAGAACCCGAAATATCCTACCCTCCTGGTAGGATATTTGTGAGGTGGGGCCCGCACCAGCCCCACCGTTTCTTTTCCGCTAAGTAATGCACCCGCAAAAACCCGTCTTTATGAAAGTCAACCATGCGTTTTTCTGGTTACGAAACGCCCCAATTAATTGGTCAGTTAAATAGTTACAATTAATTCAAATAATTAATTGTTTGATTCTTATATTTTTTATTTCAAAAGCTTAGGTCAATAATAAAATAAGGGTTGAACTTATTTTATTTATTTGGACTTGTGGTGTGGAGAGAATTTGGGAGGAAAGCGTTCTTCTTCGACGAAGAACGCGAAGAATGCTCCGACCTCCGACGAAGAATGCCAAACCCTCGGAGATCGACGACGCGACACCGTGTTCTGCGACTTCAACGACGCTTCTTCCGCGATTCTCCCTCTGTGACGTTTCTTCCACGACGATCCAACCCCGCGACAACCTTCGATTGACAACGACAAGGTAGGGGGTAGCGCTCCTTTTTAATTGTTTTTGGTTTATAACATCAACATGGATTTAATTATTATTAATTAAATCTGTATATTCTCGATCCTTGGAGTTCGTCGACACGACGCCGAGTACCGCACAACAGAGACGCCCTCCCGGGATGCAGCGAACCTTTCTTCTGCGACGGTCGATCTCGCTTCCGACGACGAAGTTAAGGTAGTGGATTTTATTTTGGTGTTCTATTATCTTTTGAGAAAAGAACAACGAGCGCGGACCAACCTATTCCAGGTTGATCCGTGGATCATTCGTTCATGCAGATTGATGTTGAGGGTTATTATTTAAATTGTTCGTGATTATTACCTTGTCGATCTTCGTGAAATATGACCTTTTTCGATCAATTAACGAGAGGGGGGCCAGACCGCACAAACATGGCCGACCCTCCTCCTTATCCTTGTGGGCTTCTTTTGTGGATTGAAACGGGGACGACGTGGTTCCGTCGTGCCATGTCGTGAAAACGAACAAGGGTGCGACACCGTCGCGCCGCGTCGGAGAATCCCCAAGACATCCACATATGGAGTCGGGCCACAGCGAAGGGGCGCGATGCCATCGCGTCGCGCCAGAGAACCACGAAGATGACGCGTTTTGTTAATTGACGTGCTGATTGTCGGTTGACGAAGAACGAGGCCGCAAGGGTGATTTGAAAGCTTTGCAGCAAAGGTCAGGTCTCGGGAGGAGCTACGGTGTAGACAGAAGCAAAATCGGACCACCGGAGCAACTCCGATGGCCCGCGGAACCCACCGGTGGCGCGGTGGCGCCGGCGGCCTGAGGCGGCGGCGCCCCAGCGCGCCTCCGGACAGGGCCGCAGCAACGGCGGCTAGAGGACCCGCGGCCGCGTTGGTCCGGCACACATGGGACGCAGCTTTTCCATGTCTGTAGATCCAGCGCGGCCCCACGCGGGGCCACGACACCTTCATCCCGTGGGGGCAGCCCCACGCGGCTCCCTCACTCGGCCGCTCGGCCGAGCCGAGCCGGGCCGGCCCGACCGGCCGGGTCGCGCCCTGGCCAGGCCGAGCCGCGCCGAACCGGGTCTGACCCGGTTCGGGCCGACCCAGGGGGGTCGGGCCGGGTCGGTCCGGGCCCAGACCCCCCGTCTTCGGACCATTGTCGGTCTATTGCCCGTATCATGAGCTACAAGCCTCCAAACGATGCGCCGTCAACAGCGATACGATCCTTGGATCGAGACGGTCGTTTCCGTATATTACACTCAAAGTTTCGGTACACTTTGGGTTCGGTCGGGTTAGTTCGGATACGAAACCAACCGGTCCCTCGGAGCGGAAACACTCATATCTTGAGCTCTGGACGTCTGATTGACGTGCCGTCGACTTTGTTGCTTTTCTCTAAGTGAGACAGATCATTTGGCTTACTCTGCTCGAGGTTTGGATGTCGTCGGAGTGCGGTCGGGTTGGTTCGCTCATTAATCAAACTGGGCCCCTAGAACGAAAAAGCCAATAACTCACAGACCGGGCGTCCGTTTGACGCGCCGTCTATCTCGTTGTTTTCCTCTTGATGAGACGGAACTCTTCGAATTCTTCGCACGAGTTTTGGTTGCTGTTGGATAGTGGCCGAGTTGGATTGCACCCGAAATCCAACCGGGCCCTTGGAACGAAAAAGCTGATATCTTTCAGACCGAACGTCCGTTTGACAAACAGTCAGCGGCGTTGGTGATCAAGTTGAGAAACGGTCCATATGAGTATACCCTATGAGACTTCGGGGTACAGTTGTGATACGGACAGGATTGGTTCGCTCACGAAACCAGCCGGGCCCCTGGGATGAAAATGCTAATAACTCACAGACCGGGAATCCGATTGACGCGCCGTCTGTTGCGTTGAGACCCCTATGACGAGGCGGTCCTTTGAGATAATTCTTCGTGGGACTTTGAGATACATGGAGTATCGACCTGTAGCTCATGGAGAAGACCCTCTCGGAGACGAGCGTGCGGAGTACGGAGACCGTGTAGCCAACTGAGACCTGACGACTACTTGACCGACTCGACTTGGAGTGAGTCGACTATCCCAGTGGATGGAGCACTACTTTGTGAGGTGCATACCCATGGAAGACGGAGCACTTCCTGTGTGACAGTGCAGACCCACGGTACTCGTCCGGAGAGTACCATAGTAGGCTACTAGGGGCTGTGGACTACTGTGTTTGGGTGGCATACCCCGGCGGGAAGCACTACTGTGTTTGGGTGGCTGGCCCGCGGTACTCGACAGGAGGAGTACCTCAACAGTCTTAGGTTAGTGAGCAGTACCTCGGAGTCGTGATAGGACCACTATACACTCCAGAGACGAAGCTATTCAGCAGTTACAGTTTCAATAATGAAAATCCTGGTTTGAGATGAGTCTATGACCTATGTGTTTCCTCATGATTGAGATGGGTTAATTGATAACATAGGTATATGTATGGGCATATACCTGGGTAGTGGTTATCCGTTGATTGCACAATCCTTGTGTTTCCTCAGGATTGAGATGGGTTACTTGATAACTTAGGTATATGTATGTATGGGAATATACCTAAGTAGAGGTTATCTGTTGAGATATTATTTGTGGTTATACTTGTTAGTTTTAGTGAGACCTTTAGTGTCTTGGGGTCCCTACTGAGTATCATTATACTCACCCTTTCATGGGCTATGCCTGCACCTCATTATATTGGTTGCAGACGACGGGTAGTGCTGACGGAGGCCGAGTGTTCGAGGACTGGATGGTACCCGGAGGTGGACTACACGACGAGTCAGTACCCGGAGGTGGACTACACGAAAATTCAGTACCCGGAGGTGGACTACACGATGAGACGACACACGGAGGAGGTTGACGAGCGAGATCGTTGAGGAGGTTATCTGTACCTACCCTTTAGGTAGGATCCGTGGTGGATGACCAGGAGTTGCGCCATCTGTACCTACCCTTCAGGTAGGATCTGAGGAGGACGACCCAGGAGCTTATTCCTTTCTTCCAGCTGTTGTTTTTTCCTGTTGTACTTTGTTCAGTTGTAGTTGTACTTTCAATTGGGTTTGTATTCTGGCCCATTTAACTTTCAGAACTTCTCTTTTTTACTTAGTGTTTTACTTCCTCTTGTACTCTGTAGTGTTTTGTTTACTTTAATAAAGGTAATGCCTTCCCAGTTAATGGGATTTACGCCTTTGGTGCTACTTGCTAGCCCCTAGACTATGGAAGGCGGGCTTGGGGTAGTCACGGCACGGGCCCTATGGGCGGGTCGTGACAGGTTTAATTGATTAAATGATGTGGTTATGATATTTTTTGGAATTTTATTAGTTAATAGGTGATTTAATAAATTGAATGCTTGATTATAATTTTTTTTATATTTGGAATTTCATAATTATACAATGAAAGTGATTATGAAATAATTGATAATGGGGATTATGATATGGTTGCGTGGACCATACTGGATTAATGATTAATACGGTAGATTAATTTAAAAATAGGTTATGTAGTGAATTTTAATATTATTCAATGAGATTAAATGGAAAAATATTATTTTGGGATAAATTGGGATGATACTATGATGTTAAATGATTCCAAAGTGATCAATATTGTTTAATATTGATTTTTATGATATATTTGATATATGTTTATTTGATTGAATCTTGTCTATTATGTAGATTGCTACCTCAAAATACCATAGTTAGAAATAGAAAAACATGTGTGGGACATGGAAAACATCTTTAAAATCATATATTGATTAATTGATATATAAGTGTGCGACACAAACTAAATCATATAAATACTATATGTGTTATTTTTTTGATAATCATGTTTTGGGACAAAAATTGCATTAATAAATATCCATGAGGTCCTAGGCATTGTGTTCTCGCCTAAAACTATAGGTGTTAGATTATGGTTCCAATTATCCATAGTATGAGTTGAAATGAAATGATAATTGATATCCATTATATTATGATGTGTGATATCCCATGGGGATAGCCTAGAATCCGACATTGGCCAAAGTAGTTAATGTTGTTCAAGTGTCAATGGGAACCCGATTATTTATGTGGATAATTAAAGAATATCAATAATGTGGTAACTTTTTACTTATGAACTGTATGTTATTATTTATAATGTTCCATAAACAGTTATTGACATGATATTGTTTTAGAATCCATTTTCTGTTGCCTTTTGGGATTTAATCTCACCGTACATAGGCTTCCTGATTGATAATTGAATAAAATTCATTTCCATAGGATAGGATAATGGAAAAGGGTCAGTGTTAGATTGATGAGTTGTGAAAGAGACAGGATGGTAGAACTATACTTAATTTTGGAACATGTTGGGATTCGTTAGTGTCATTAATTATTTTTGGATGTTTCATATTAACACATGAAATTCGTTTTTCACGATATATCTACTATTTAGTTTTGGGTTTTTCATTTTTTATTTAGGACATCATGTGAAACTAGTTTCGTTTAGATATTTGTTATACAATTTGGTTATTGTTCATTTCTTTTCTGTTATTGTGATTCCTTTATAAAGAGGGTACTTTATACACATGATTGATATTATGCCCTACCTTCTAGTATATAGCCTCTATAGTATGGAGAGGTGTGCCAATTGTCAATTGAGAGACTAATTCAAGGCACTAGTTTGTGGAACTCAAGTAGGGATGCTACAAAGTGGGAGACCCAGAATATAAAATAAGTTTCAAGGAGGAATCCATTGAAGGATGAACTAAAATAAAATTATTAAATTTCAATTCAGGAGAATAAATCTTCATTAAATGTGAAGAAATATGACTGCCATTGGAATGTGGGAATCTTAGGAAACAAACACTCTTGAGAAAATTAACACGTAAAAGTTTCCCAAAAAAAGATTCAGAAAAAATAGTTAACCAAATGATACGATATTATCCCCAATATGGGGACTAGTAAAATTAGATTCATTATAATATTATTATGTCACTATATCTAGATATGTGGTGTTATTTAATAAAAATAATTTTGTGGGGAAATAATAAAACTGACTACAAATTGGAGAAGTAATTGCTCGGTGTTCTCGATTTCCAACATCATCATAAAAGATCCCTATTCTCATTAAGAATATTGAAAGCCACTAGAGATTTGAACATTAATTTATTTCTGAGTCTATTGAGTTAAAAATATACCTTCTTTTGATGAACCTATCCATATGAATCAAACCACATTAATCCCACATTTCATATGGTTGGGAAAATGTTATTTTGTAAATACATCACAACAACAAATCCACCACGACTCCCACTAATACATCATATACCTAGCACAAATTCCCCATATCACCATCATTAACAATCCAGAATAGGGTGATGGAAGAACTCATACATTAGCATGAGTATGTGTCGGTCCTTCTAATAAGGGACCTGGCATGCTATTACCTAAAACCTTTATCCATTAACCAACACTACTGCACCCAAGGGCCACACATTGAAAACCCACTCCACATTCCAACATAGAATTTCATAGGGATCCTCTCCTCAATGGGATCATATGTTATACTCCCCTACAACAGGGTTTTTGTGGGTTTTTGGGTCAGTATGGTCATTACTACTATTAATGATCCATAAAAGAGTAATTCAACTAGTTCATATCGGTTGCAAAAGTGACTGGCCATTAATGTTGTAGAAAATATGTACCTTACGCCTGCTTTTTGACCCCACCATGAATGATCTGACATCAATATTGGGAATAAGAACAATATAATGAAAAAAGGGGAATCCTCTTCGACATCTTCATTGTACCCTACAACTACTAGATCATTCCTATTGATCCATTCAATAGCTGAGTAATGAACCATTTTTACCTGGTTTGTATCGCGACTTCATATCCCTGAATGACCATATTTGTTGTCTCTGTCAATCATCGGATCCTGCAAAATCCACTACCATCTAGCCTATGATGATGATATTCATTATGGAGGTATTCTACATAACAACACAAACCAATGTGGAGGTCCTCCCACCTATCACAATATACATGGGAGTCCTCCCTATCTTTTAACTGATTAAAGTTGATAACATTTATACTTCATCGCTAATCAGTAAGATGGCCCCCCCTAATGTTTCAATACACTATTATAGAGTTCATTCCCATTCCATTACATTTTCTCAGCCTAGAGGTCCTCCCCATGTCATCACCACCCAATGTGAAAGTCCTATTTTCTTCAAATACAATAAGAGTGGAGGTCCTCCCCACACCATCACTCGTCGATGCAGAGATCCTCTTGGCACTGAGAAAAACCAAAACAAAAGCCATAAATATATACAAACTCATAAAAGTGTTGGTCTTACCCATAAAATCACACATCATCATGGAGGTCTTCCCCATTCCAAAGAATTACCCTTCCTTGAAAAAATGTCAAGGGGTAGAAGGGTGAACTGCAGTCGGCAATGGAAAAATCATAGGAAGCACAAAGTCATCACCAACCTCTTGAACATCTCATGTTCGGATACATAGTGTTACTTAATGATGGGGCCTTTTTCCTAGTTTTAATTTTTAGGGTCCATGTAAAAAACACAACATGGGAGGTTATCCATCCCAGAAGGTGAAATCCTCAATATCCGCAAACCAATCTGTAAGTACATTCATGTGGTGGATTTTTTAGATACCCTATAGAATATTATAGAACAATTATCTCTATCATCAATATTTTTCTTCTCCACCGAATTCCAATATCATAGAAAATTGTTATGGAATGGGATATATGACAATCATCATAGTTGAGCCACCGATGAGTGGCATCACCCCCACACATGATGCAATTGTTAACACCAAATCCTATAAGGATATGATGATGTGATTGGTACCACCATCAAAATATGACCAAATGGGAATTGAAAAAGTGTATCACAAAAACCCTAGATTCCCAGATCTGGTGCATTTTTTTAATAAATTTTCTTGATCACAACGAATCAAATCGTGAAGAATCGATCAATTTAGTACCAATGTAAATATTGGATAAAAACATAATTTTAATATTACATCATGAAATTAAAAACAACATAGTATCCCCTTAAAAAACCACTCATATACCATTAAATATCCATGTAGGTCAATCATAATATAATTACATGGATCCTAAGGAAAAATTAAATATAAGAAATTGTTGAGCTCAGATGCTCATTATGGGTAAATAATTCATCAGAATCTATCATAAATAATCATAAACGTTTATTTCAATAAGTATAATAAAAATAACATCCTTTTAAACATAAACATGAAAATAATATTTAAAAAATAAATCAAATAGTACAATATAAAAATAGACACGGATATTATACTTGTAAAATATTCACATGTAAGAAATAATCTTATAAAATTGAATACATATTGTGGGACATTTTTAACAAAGAATAATGGATTTTTACAAGACACCATACATAATTTGGAAAAAATTATCCAAAAAAACAAACATAATTGTGTCATGAGACCAATCTATCCTTTACGAGGCTATAGTGGGCCATTCCTGAAACTTACCGAGTATAATCTGTTTCTCTTATAAACGGGGTATCACATAAACAATATAACCATTCATATTAAAACTATCATATGAAATTTCAATACATAATTCATAAGCTATGACATATATCAAAATAGTACATCCATAGTCAACATATCATAAAAACATAAATAAAATATGAAAGACTACATCATAATATATTAACCTCAATTAATTATAAAATCTAGCAAAGGATGTTGATATAGATGAAAGTTATTTAACAAAATCATTAAAAATATTTTAAAAATATTTCTTTTTAAATTTGAAATAATTTGAAAATTGAAAATTTTTAATAGAAATTATTTTCTTTTAAGAATAATCGAGTAATCATGTAAGGGATGTTTCTAAATGATAAGGAATCATAATAGTAAAAAATATCTGCTCTCAGTGTATTTATTATAAATACATTCTTTCCTTAATTTATGGAAAAGACCTAATAGTACCTTATTCTGAAAATGATAGAAAGATTCCTTTCAAAATCTATTATTAAATGTAAAACATTATGATAAATGTATTTCAACAATATTAAATAAATGTAAATATTATTTGGAAATACATTTATTATAAACATTTATGTGGATGATAAATATGTCCTAGTAAATACATACATATAAACAATCTTGGATAATAATGAGATTGTGAAATTAACCCTTATATTTTACATTACTTTAGTTAAGGGTGCATTAACCACATATATAACGGTTAATGATTGTTAATATATTATACTAGGACCATGTAAGTATTTTTATATCATATATAATCCCCTAATCTCATTTTCTTAATAAAATTTCAATATTTCTATTATTTCATGTCTTAATTCCTTTGTTTTTCATATTCATGTTTTTTTATTTATGTCATATTACTTATGCATAAGATATATTTTGTTCAACTCAAAAATGATTTTATGATCATAAATATTATATTTAATTATCAAAGGATTTTTTAATCATTCATGAATGGTTAATATGGAAAATGAATATCATCATGTCGGGGAGACAGTAGGTCATACGGATGCACGAGCAACGATATCATAACATTAATTGTTAAATAATATGGAAATAGATGATATATTAATTATAATGATTATAATTCATGTAATATTCATTATTTATGTCTATTATACTCATCATAATACCAATCAAAAAAAACAAAGTTGAAAAAAAAATTACACCACAGCGTGGAGATGGTAAGCCATACGTTTGCACACATAGTGATATTATTATTCACAGGATTGATAAAATAATTAATATTGATATTATATTTTTAAAATAACATATAATTATATTTATGAGACATTATTTATTACTTTGTTATGGAAACACCATAGATAGAGGAAGTAGAGGAAGGAAAAAAAATTAAAAGAACATATAAAATGATTACCTCTTCATTGGGTGTCTCCTTTTGATTTTCATAAAAGGGATACTTATGTTGGTTTTATTCTAAAATGGTGAACTATATAATAATTTTAGGGATTTTTGTAGCATAAGTGGGAAAATATTTTCCATGCCAAAGGGATTTGGAGGTTTTAATTTCTAAGAAGGCGAAGTGACCTTTTATAAGAGAGGTGAGATGCACTTTTGGAAAATCCTGAAATATTAATTTATTATAAATTTATTTTCAGTTAATAATAGCTCTTAAGTAATTAATTTATAATACAAGATGATTATGTGGATAAATAATTTCTAAAAATAGGTTTTAGAAATGTTTATGCCAAAAATGAGAACTTATATTTCATCTTTAAAAATTAGTTATATATGATAGCTCTTGCCTTGTCTTCTTCTAGTTTTTACTATATTGTTAATATAGTTACTATAAAATGATAATAGAACCTCAAGTGGATTATTACTGAAATATTTAATACACTTGAAGTTATTTGTGATATTATTATATTTTTATGACTATTATATCATTTAATAAAATATTTTTTGTTTTAAAAACATATTTATGTCAATTTTTAATGTATTGAGTAATTGATTTTTTTAAAGACATATCAACTTGATTTGTTTGAAACATGAGAATTTCATTATCCCTTACATGATAATGTTTTCTAGAAAAATATTTTTTGCATAAAAAATCTCAAATTAAATTTATTTTAATATTTATAATATCATTTATTTCTATCAATAATTAGTATGGTGATCACTGCATCATTATTGTTTCATAAATAAATAAATTTATTTAATGTATAAAATTTATAAATAATATATCATGATTTTTAAAAACTGTTTATCATTCTAGTTATTATTTATAGTAATATATATCAGTTATATAACCCAACATAAAAAAAATTTAGTTAAAATATATATGTTTATGTTATAAAACTCCTTAATTTAAATTAATTATTATAACATGTCACTATCACTGCCATGTTTCCCCCAAAGGACAAATATGCATCCCAAGTGTTTTATTGGTTTCCTATAACTCATGAAATAGGGTTTTGTTACATGTTAGGGTAGTTTTATATTAATATAACATTATTTGTACCTTTATTAATTGAATTTTCTTTTTAACCATTGTAAATAAAAAAATTACTAAACATTCTATTCATAATGCCCAAAATTAAAAGAATCCTATTTAAATAATTTGGATATTCTAATAAAAAAATTTGGAATCCATTTTTATGAACTCAAAACTCATAAGTTGTGGTATCTAATTTAAAATTAATCGACATTGTCAAAATTAGAAAATGAGTTTTTAACATTAAAAACAAAAAAAAATTTATACACGTTTATATCAAATATCAATTTAACGTTTCTTACAATTAATTAAATTATATTAAATGATAAAAAAATAATCTAAAAATAATTTAGTACCAACTACTATGATAATATAATAATATAAACAAATATATGAAAGTTTATATTTGAATTAAAATTCATTATTTTTCTTCGTTCATTAAAATATGAATGTTATCAGAAAAACTGAAAAATTGTATCGAAAATAAATTTTAATGTAGTTATTTAAAATAGAATATAAATATTTAAAATTTACGATATAATAGTTTCAAATATTTCATTTAAAACGGGTTCTCCATTAAATGGTGGAAAATTGTTATTATTTTAAAAAATACTACTTTTCATGAAAAATTGAATTTTTCCATCTATTATATCTACTAAACTCATAATTTGAATGTTAAAATTATGTGGGATATATTAAATTGAAAATGTGGTTAATATTATTCAAAACCTTTAATTTAATTTCTCTGTTATATATCATATTAAATAATAATATTTTATTAATACACTATTGTTCGGTAAAACTAGGCCATGTGTATAACGCAAGCCAACTCATTGTTCTGTGCAGAGTAAGATTATCATAGTATTTTGTAAAAATAAATCAAGAAATAAAATTATGTTTATTCAAAAATTAAAAAAATTTAATAACTTTTGGTGTTATATTCTCCACATCATCAATAAATTGCTTCCCTGCAATTTAAACTCAGGTTTGAAAACATGGGGGTTTGAAATATCAAAACATATTTTTCGAAATTGAACATTGAAAAATTGAATAATGAGACCATTATTTAAAAATAAAAAAATGGTGGTATAATGGTTAACAAAAATAACACATATTCAGTTTCTATGTTGGAAAACATGTACATGAATGAAAATGTAACCATCTAGTTCTGATGGAGAGTGATCAAGAACATTATTAGTAGAAATTTAACAACCCAAAAGATATAAATATGCGATCATCTAAGGGACCATTGGTTCATTTAAAAATAATGTACTAGAAAAAACATTTTTTATTTTATGATCCTTCCCTTAGGGTTGTAAAATTAATTTACTTCAATTAATAATAACATATTGAAGCATACTTAATTCACATGTATTGTTTCATCCATGAAATAATTTACAACACAATATCATCATTCTCATCAAAGGACAATAAAACTGAAAATATTCTATTTATCTTAATCATATAAGGATACAAATAACAAATTATACAATTAAAATAATTTAAAATATGTTATACTAACTATGAACTTCTTATAGGTAAATGGTAGGCGATAAAGAATAGTCGCAATTCGGTTGAGGGGTTCGATTTATACCGCCTTGTTCAACACGATGGGATTTCAACCAACCTATGGGTTCATCTTTTTCTAAAACAATACTTTTCCCAAAAAAAACTTATAAAATGTTTAAATCAAAATAATACTACTCATTATAAAACTTATTCAATTCAATCCTTAAAACTTTTCTAAAATATATCTGTTCAAATAAAAATTCTAAAAATATATCTAAACCAGTAAAATGAATCATAAAATCAGATTCCCCACACAACATAATGAATCAATTATTTTAAATTAACTTTATAACCTAAAAATCCATGATTATTTAATTCATTCTTCTAAATCCAGAATGAAAAAGTAATGCATTACAATCCAAAAAGGAGTAATATAATTATTCAATCCAAAACAATTAATTATTCCACATCAACAATAGTAACACATTAAGATAGAACTTGATCCATTTTCTTATTATGGGCCACATTTCAATGAAAATTGACAATAATTTGGATAATTCCCCTTCTATTTTAAATTATATAATTATACATTTACAGCTTCTTTCTTTACGTAATAATCATAAGACTATTTTCCTTTTTCCACACACTTGTATCAAACACCAATTTCTTTTAGAAATAGAATAGTGTGTTTCTTCAAAAAATGATCACATAAGGAAAAAATTATTCTTTCCCATTCTTACCTGTATCATTCTCTTCATCCATTTTTCTTTTCTTTGCATGCCTTACAATAATTTCATAAGACTTATAGAAATGCATTTATGTCAGTATTTCAAGCTAGAATATAACTTTGTATGATGTTAAAGATTAGAGACTAACTACCATTAGATGAATTATTTTAACCCATCAATTAACAAATCAATATTAATTATTGGGTTTCATATATTTTCTATAGAATTCCATTTTATCCATGTGAAGCTAATCGCAAACATTAAACATTCTCATCCCCTTTTTTCCTCAAACTCAAAATTCATTTCTATATCATCTCACTATTCACGAGGAAAGTATTTATCCAGGAAAATATCATTAAACTCCCTAGATTCCATTTTTTGATACTTGTTTTTCCTCCTTCGTATTTTTGATTAATGAACCCCATTGTTGTGATTCTCCATAGATATGGTAAACTATCATGACAACATTTTCCATATCTTTAATCCCTAAATAAAAAAATATTTTCTCTATAAAACCTATCTATTACTCAACTACCAATGGAATTTTAGACCAATTTAATATTAGTGGTTGTTGTGTCAGGAAAAATTATAAAATTGATCATACACATTGTGGATCATGGTGCTCAATATGGATATGGTTATTATTCATAACCCTAGTTTGCTATCCCAGAATGGTTATAAGCTATTCAGCACTAGTTGTGTCACTAGTCCCACTATCATTATCATTCGTAGGAGGAAAATCATTACATGAATTATGTGTGTTGAAACAGTTTTCATTTTTCCATGACACAACATTTATAAACAATTTTATACAGCATATTAGGTTATAAATCATAATACGAAATTCCAATATATTAAAATAATAAACATAAATTGATAAAATTATGTGTATCTAATCTATAATCCTAAATATTTTTCCTTTAAATAAAAATTTATTCATAAATCATTCACAATGGTTTTAAAAAAATATGACTTATTTTAAGAATATTCCCTAGTAGTGTCAAACCATGTGTGTAGTAAGGCCCATTGTTGTGTACTAGGTTACCCCAAGTCATGGATGGAACACCCAGTTAGAGTTTTCACCCCTATGTAAATTGGTTCCAGAACCACATCCACCTGTAGTATCTAGAAAGGGATGTATATTTTGTAATATCCAGGTAATATATACTTTACTTATATTATACAGGGATCTTCTGTACTTATACTTATATTCTATCTTAGGGAAATAATCCAAAATCAATTTTTTTATAAATCATGTTTCCAAGGTTTATACTAATATTCCATTGATACCAACTGTAACACCCTGACACTAGATCCATAGAGTAAGTGAATTAATTTAATACATTGTAATGATCACATGGAATCATGTCTCGAAGAACCAATCAGTTTTTAGCCTTGGAAATACTAAATACAAATTGAAGTGTTACATTACATCTTGAAATGAAAAACAACATATTATCCCCTTCAAAAACACTCATATTCCATAGATTATCCATACAGTTCAATCATAATAAACATATTCGAGTCCTATGAAAAAAATGATACATAATTAATAGGTGAAATCAGTTGATCAGTAAGTGTAAATAATTTAGTTGAAGCTATCGTAAATAAGCATAACATTTTAAGGAAAATGTATAATAAAAAATTATCCTTTAAAAACAAAAATTGAACATAATATAGAATGAATAAATCAATAATTACCATATATACATGCACATGGATATTCTTCTAGTCTAATAAACACTTGTAATTACTATCAATATAAATAGGGAATATATAATGTTGGACATCATAAACACACATTCAAGGTTTCGTCCAAGACATCAAACATAATTGGGAATGACATTAGCAAGAACCCAAACCTAATTTCCTCATGAGACCTACTAATGCATTGAGGGGCTGTAGCAGGCCCCAACAGACAATTAAAAATTCAAATTAATTCCTCTTATGAAAGGGGTAAAACATAACCAACAGTAACATTCATATTATAACAAGCACATTATAAGTCAATACTTAATCCATATGCTTTTAGTGATATAAAACTAGGACATTCATATTCATAAATATCAAAAACATTAAATACAATATATAAGATTGCATCAAAATATTATACCCATAATTAAGAATAAAATTACACAAATAATGTAGACATAGATAAAATTGATCTAATAAAATCCTTAAAACTCTTTTATAAATATCTATTTTTACTTTGTAATCATTTGAAATCATGCATTATTTAAATGAAATCAATTTTTTTTAAAATAACCATGTAATATGTTAAGTTAATATTCAAAATGTTAAGTAATCATAATGGTATAATATAGGTTCCCGCACCGTATAATTTAAAAAAACACCCATTCCTTAAATTCTTGAAAAGGTCATATAACACTTCATTTGGAAAGAGATAAAAATATTTATTTCAAAAAATTTTAAAAAAAATCAATATAGATATGAATTACTTTCAAAAAAATTCACGAAATTGTAATATAATAATGATATACATGTATTGGAATCATGGATGTGGAAGATAAATATATCCTAGTAGATACTTACGTATAAACAATATATGATAATAATGATATCAAAAAATCAACCATTGCCTTGTACTTTCCATTAGTTGAGGGTGTGTTAACCTCATGCATAATGGTTAAATATTGTTAGTAACTTATAAAAGAACTATATACATATTTATGATATCCTATAAAATCCTATTTTTCATTTTCATAATAATATTTCTCTATTAAAATTATTTCATTTGTTAACTCTCTTGTTTTCATATTCATATTTTGTTAAATCCTATATATTTCTTATATGATATATTTTAATCAAATCTAGAGTTATATTATGTTAATACATATTATATTTTCTGTTCATATGATGTTTATGATAATTCTTGAATTGTAAATTTGGAGAATTAATTGCATCACGTCGTGGAGATGGTAGGTCGTACGTATGCACGAGTGACAATATGATTCCTTTAATGTAAATATGATATGGAACTGGATGGAATAATAATTATAAATAATTAAACTAATGTAATACTAATTATTTATTACTATTATAATCATTATTATAATGATCCAAATAAATTAATATTGATTAAAAAATTACACCATGTCGTGGATACAGTAAGTTGTATGTACGATTGCATGGTTATATTATTATTCATAGAATGGATAAAATTGTGAATATGGTTAGTCCAAGATTATAATTAAATTTTATTATATGCATGATAACGTATTTGTTACTTTTCTATAGAAACACCAAAGAAAGTTGTTGTAGAATATGAAAAGAACAATCAAAACAGAGATAAAACGATCACCTCTTATTTGGGCATCTCCATTTGATTTTCCCAAAAAGAATTCATAAGACGGTTTTATCCCCAATGAGTGGCCTCTAGCTTTAATTTAGGGAAGTTCGGAGTACAAGTGATAAGGGGTTCTCTGATCTAAATGGTTTTGGATTTATGAAATAACGAGAAGGAGAAGTTCCCTTTTATAAGTAGTTGAGGGGAACATTAAGAAATGCATGAAATATCAATTTATTAAAAATTTATTTTCATATTTTAATATCTTTTTAGATATTTATTTCAAGGATAAAATGAGGATTCCTCAAAATCATTTCAAATGATTGTCTTTAGACATGTTTAGGTAAAAAATTAAGCTGTTTCTTTTAGCATTAACACATAGTTAAATAAGTTAACTCTTACAATGTATTATTCTATATTTATAAAATATAATTTATATTGTTACTATAAAATTATAATAGTAACATAAGTGGGTAATTAATTACATATTTACCACTATATAAGTTTCTTTTCTTAATGATATATTTTTATGAATATTATATTCTTTTATAAAGTAAGGTTTGTTCTAAAAACTCATTTATGTTAATTTTGATAATATTTAGTAGATTATTTTTGATAATGTAATAAAAAATATATTCATTCAAATAAGAGGTATTAACTCATACTAACATGTCAATGTTACCCTAAAAAGATGTTTTTTCATCAAAAAAACAAAAATTATTTATATTTTAATATTTATAATATAACTTACATCAATCAATCATTAATTAGGTCATCAATGCATCATTATTTCATTACAAATAAATTTATTTATTTAACATATATAAATTAAAAATTAAATAACATGATTTTGGAAATCATTTTATTATTATAATTACTATTTATAGTCATAGATATTATTCATATAACAACACATTAAAACTGTTTTAGTAAAAAGATGATTGTTTGTGTTATATTTCACTTTATTTTAAATTAAGTACTAAAACATATCATTATCACACACAAGTAGACCCCAAAGGAAAAATGTGTGTCCTGAGTGTTTTTTGGTCCCCTATAACTCATAAAATATAATTGAAAACATTTAGGGTATTTGTATTATATTATAATAATATTTTCCCTATATTATAATGAATTTCTCCTTTTATTGTGCTAAATAAAAATAATTACAGAAGTTGTTATTCATAATTCCAAAAAAAAATGAGACCTATTTAAATAAATTGGAGCATTTGATTAAAAATATAGAATGAATTTTTAAAATTCAAAACACATATTTTTCAGTAATTAATTTCAAATTTAACATAGTTGTCAAAATGAGGAAACATGTTTGTAAAAGTAAAAACCATCAAAGGATTGTTATGTGTTTATATCAAATATCAATGTGATGTTAATTCAAAGGACGTAAATTATATTAAATGATAATAATATTTTCAAATTATTCTTTAAACCAACTATAAGGTTATTATATCAAAATATATAAATTATATATAAAATAATTTTTTAATTAAAAGTTTGTATTTTTTACTATTCATTAAAATATGAATGTTATCAGAAAAACACTAAAAATGTATCAAAAAAAATTTTTATTTATATTTTTTAAATAATAATTTATTTTTATAAAATAAATATATAAAAGTTTAAAATATGGTATTTAAAACGTTTTCTCCATTAAAATGCTAAAAACTGAATTTTTAAAAAAATATTCTTTTATCCGAAAAATTGAATTTGTCCTTATATTATGTCTATCAACCATAGAAGTTGAATTATAAAATTATATGGGATATATAAAATTCAAAAAAATATATTCTATTAACAACCTATAATTTAACAGGTAGGTTATAAATCACATTAAATAACAATATTTTATTAATATACTACTGTTTGGTAAACTCGAGCATTATGTATAATGCTAGAAAACTCATTTTTTGGTGTATTTTAATCTTAAAATTGTATTGTTTAAAATGAAATAATAAAATAAAATTAATTTTATCCTGAAATTCAAATAATTTAATTCCTTGGAGTTTTACATTCCCCCCTCCGTCATAAAATTATATCCTCACAATTTAAATTCAGCATTAAAAAGTAGGGGTTTCTCATTTGAAAATATCTATATTTAAATCCAACATTTAAATGTTGATTAATGATACCTTTATTTAAAAATAAAGAAATGTAAGTATGAAGGATGCGAGAAATAACACATAGAAGGTTTCCATGTAGGAAAACATGGGCATTAAAGAAAATGTTACCATATAGTTCTGATGAAGAGTGATAGATAACATTATTAGGAGAAAGATAACAACCAGAAATCTATAAATCTGTGATAATACAAGGGACCATTTCATTCATAACAAAATATTGTACTAAAAATAATTTTCTGTTTTGTGATCATTTCTCTCATGTTTTAAAATTAAATTACATTATAGACTAAGAACACATGGAAGAATAAATAATTTTTATGTAGAGTTATATATGTGAATGAGTTTCCACAACAATCACATATTTATCCTCAAGGGAAATAAAAACCCAAATATATTCTATTTATATTAATCGTATACGGTTAAATATATAAAAATATACCATTTAAATATTGAAAACTATGTTATACTGACTAGGGACTTCTTGTAGGACAATGTTTGATGATGAATCATACTCATAGTTTTGTTGTGTGTTTGATTTCCATAGCCTTGTCCAATGTAGCAGGTTATCACCCATCCTCTGTGTTGCCCATTTTCTCAATCCATATTATTCTAGAAATAATATTTATAAATGTTTTAAATATAGAAATATTCGATCAAATATAAAACATAATCTATTCTAACCTTAATAAGATTCTAAAATACTTCTCTCCAAATTAACTGTCTAAACATATCACTAATTATCCCGAATTAATCATAACAACATATTCCCTAAACATCATAATGTATCTATTATTGAGATTTATCGTTATAACCCGAGAAGCCTTAATAAAATAATTAATTCTTATATAACCTTATAAAAGAAGTACTTTAGTACAATCCAAAATATATTAATATAATTTAGGAATATAAAAACATTAATTATTCCACTTCAACTACAGTAACAACATAATATTGATGTTGATCCATTTGATCCTTCTTATCGTTATTTCCTTGACTCATGGGAAAGTCATTTTCATAATATCCAATCTCTTTATAATTATCAAATTGCACATTTACAGCATCATTCATTCCCTTACAACCACAAGCTTGTTTAGCTTTTTCTCTACACATTTAACAAAATCCCATTCCATTAAGGAATGTATTAAAGAGTTTATTCCCATAATTATCACATTAGTGAAAATTATTCTTTCCCTTTTTCATAGTATCCTTAACATTATCCAATTTCCCTTCCTTTGTTGCTTCACTTTAATGTCATAACACTTCGAGAAATTTTTTTCCTTTATAATTGAACACAAGACTATATCATCGTAAGATGAGAATGATTATGAGACCAATTCCCATGAGAGGAATGGTTTTATCCCATAAATTAATTGATCAATTCCACTTCCTGGGTAACATATGTATTTTTTAGCATGCCTTACTAATCATGTGAAGTTAGCCTCAAACATTGAAACATTCTCATCCTCTTTTTCCCTCAGACTCAACGTTTTTATCATATCAACACATTGTTCATGAGGGAAGTATTTTTTTAGTAACAGTTATTTAAAATCCATCCATTACATATTTTATAATTTTCCATCCTTAATTGTGTAATTAAAGAATGACCACCATTGATCTGCTTATCTTGAGAGATAGAAAACTAATATGACAATATTTTATCATTCATTACACTGAAAGAAAGAAATATTTTTCTCTGGGAACCTATCCATTACTCACCTAAAAATGTATTTGTAGATGCAATTATTGTTATATGTTGTCATCTAATGATGTGGTCAAATATTGATCCTCCATGTTGGGGATCACGGTTCACAATATAGGTAAGGTTATTATTCATAACCCAATTAAGCTATCCTTTTATGGTTATGATCTGTTTAGCACCAGTTGTTTCACTAGTTACTCTATCATTATCATTCATAGGAGGGAAATCCTTACATGGATTGCGTGTGTTCATACAATTTTCAATTATTCAACTATGGGCCATTTCTAAACAATTCCATACTGTAGATTAAGTTATAAATCATAATGCATAATTGGAAACTAGTATAATAATTAACATAAAATGATAATTTTATACATATCATATCCATAATAATAAATATGGTTCCTTTTATGAAATATATATTCATAAATACATCATAATGGTTTTTAAATATAATACGATTTAATCTAAACATATCACCCAAAGTGAGTCAAACTAGGTACATAGTAATGCTCGATGTCTTATACCACGTTACCCTGAGTCATTCATGGAATAACATGCCACTATTTCAGCCACTAGGTACATATGTGAAATACCACTTACACATGTAGTATCGAGACATTTATTTATTTATTTTAATATCCACGTAACCTCTAATTTACCAAAACTATAGTGGGTTATTATATACTTATCCTCATAATATATCTTATAGTAATGATCACAAATCAATGTTCTTAAAATTATAGTTTTCATGGTTTGTAAAAAACATCCTCTGATACCAAATATAACGCCCCAAAACTAGATGATCAAATCTAGTGCATTATTTAATACATTGGCATTGTCACAAGGAATCAAATCCCAAAGAACATATCAGTTAAGTATCCATGGAAATACTATACACAAACATAAGTGTTACAGTACATCGTGAAATGAAAAGAAACATATTATGAAATTTTAAAACACTCATATCCCTTAAATTATCCTTGCATGTGAATCATAATTGAATTCTTTGAATTGTTATGAAAAAAACGAAACATTGTATTTGGGTGAGCTCAGATTCTTGGTATGGGTAAATAATTCAATGGAAGGTATTATAAGTAAGTATAAACTTTTATGGTAATATGTATAATAAATATAGATTTCAATGAAACCTAATCATGAAGATATTATTACAATAATAAATCATACATTTCCACATAATCATGCACATTAAGATTATACTAGTTGAATTGTCTCATGTAATTACTAACCTTATAAATAGGGAAGACATATTGTGAGTCATCTTAGGCACACCTTCAAGGATTCAGCTACGACACCTTATATAATTGGGTAATAATGTAAAAAACAAAAACATAATTTTCTTATGAGACATAATGATGCATCGAGGGGTTGAAGTGGGACCCGCTTTACACTAAAAATTTCCATTTTATTATACTTAACAAATGGGTAAAATACGACCAATATAAACATTCATATTAAAACTAGAATATTAAATGTAAATACTTAAGCCATAAGATATAACAGATATTAAAATAATACATCTATAGTGAAACATATCATAAAAATTCCAATACAATTTACAATATTGTATAATAATATATTATCCTTATTAAAAATAAAATCCAAAAAACGACGTTGACATAGATGAAGGTGATCTAATGAAATCATTAAAACTAATTAATGAATAACTCTTTTTTACATGGAAATCATTTGAAAACCTCCATAATAATAAAATAAAACTTTTAATTTGATAATGAAATATTATAATTGTTAGAGAATCGTCAAAATGATAAGGTTTCATAATATAATAAAATATCTACTCATTTTGTATAAGTTAAAAAACCTTCAATTCTTAATTTTTTAAAAAGATCATATAGAACCATGTTTGGAAAACAACATAATGACTTCTTTTGAAACATTATATAAAAATTCAAACATTGGTATAATTGAATTTAATCCAATGTCTTCGAATAGAAATATTATTTTTAAATTAATGTATAACAAACAAAGATGTATATGATAAATATATCTTAGAATATTCTTATGTATAAACAATCTCAGATAATAATGAGATTTCAAACATAACATTTACCTTATACATTCCTTTACTTTATGGTGATTTACCATCATACATAATTATTTAAATTTGTTAGTAAATAATACTATGATCATATATATATATCAATGATATATTATACGATCCTCTTATTTCCTTTAGTGAATAATATTTTTCTATAACTGTTATTTCTGGTGTTAATACCATTGTTTTCCTATGCAACTCTTGTTATGTAAGTTTTATTTCATACTAATAGGTTAAATTTAGTTCACATTTATAATGAAATTATGTTTATAAATATTATATTAACTTATAATATGATTTTTATAATCATTCTTGAATGGTTAATATGGATAATGAATCTCATTGCGTCGTGGAGAAGATATGTCGTAGGAATGCATGAGCAATGATATCATTTCTTTAATGGTTAAATGATATTTAAATGGATGGTATATTAATTATAAATAATAAAAATCATTCCATATTCATTATTCATTAATATTATACACATCATTATACCCATCCAAATAGATTAATTTCGAATAAACAATTTCACCATGATGTGGAGACGGTAAACCTTACGTACACACGCACAGTGATATTATCATTCATAGGATGGATGAAATGATTAATATGTTTTTATAGTGTTATAATAAAATATTATTTTATGTATGATATTTAAATTTTTTTTATTGAAATAACCTAGAAAGATGATTTATAAGACGAAAACAACATTAAAAGTAGAGATAAAATGATTATCTCTCTTCATGTGTCTGTTTCGGATTTGTATAAAAGGACTCCCTAATATTGTTTCATGTACAAAGGGTGGACTCTAGGTATATGTGAGGGAAGTTTGTATTATAATTAGGATAGTTTTTATAAGAAAATGTGCCCTTGTGGTGTGAATTTAATAGATGGAGAAGTTCTCATTCATAAGATATGTGAGAGGATATTTATGAAAATCATTAAATATTAATTTAGTAAAAATTTATTTTATAGTTTATAATATCCACAATATTATTTATTTCAATTATAAGAGGTGTATGGATCTAAATATTTTCAATAAATATGTTTTATACAAGAATTTCATAGATTTAACATTATCATTTTTCTTTATCCCATAGTTAAATATGTTAACTCGTACCATGTCTTCATTAATTTTATACCATATGGTTAATATAGTAACAATAATATTCCAAGATAACCTCAAATATATCTCTAATGACATTTTTTACACAATCTAATTCATCTTTCCGAATATTAAAATTTTATGACTATTATATCATTTAATAAAATAGTGTTTGTTTTAAAAAGTCATTTATGACAATTTTGACTCTATTTTGAAATTTATTTCTTTAAATTCATAATAGTTTTATTACTTATAAAAATAAACATCAACACATCATTAAAATGTCCTTTTAAACCATAAAATCCTAGGAGGGTATTAAAAATATCAAATTACTCTTACATTTATAGTTATATTTATAATATCTTTTATTTCAAACATTCAATAATAATGTAATCACTACATCATTATTGTGTCATATATGAATTTATTTATTTAGTGTCGAAAAAAATACATAAAATACCATGATTTAGGAAATATTTTTATCATTCTAATTAGACTTATAGTCAAATATATCAGTTATATAACCCTGCATTAACCTTGTTTTGTTAAAAAGATACATTTTTATGTTATATTTCTCTTTTCAATAAATTAATTATTATAAAATGTCGTTATCTCACCCATGTGGATCCCAAATTCCAAACTTTCATCCCATGTGTTTTCATGGTAGCCCAAAACTCATCCAATAGTATTATGAAACATGTTAGGGTAGTTTTATATTATTATAATATCATATTTACCTTTATTCAATGAATAAACCCTTTAGTCATGAAAAAAACAATTACAAAAGTATCTATTCATAAATCTCCAAAATAAAAAGTGCATATTTATATAATTTTAACCATCTGATTAAAAATATGGAATCTATGATTTCCATTTCAAAACCCATAAGTTTCAGAAATTAATTTAATTTAATCACCATTGTCATAATGAGAAAAATGAGTTTTTAAAAGTAAAACCCCGTCAAAATATTGATATGTATTTTTATCAAATTTCTCTATGAAATTACATCATATGAATCGAATTTTATAAATGATAAAAAAATTTAATCTAATTATATATTAAAACCAAATAAACATATAATCTAACTATATAAATAAATTAGATAAAAAAAATTTTGAGTTTAAATATAGTATGTTTTACTATTCTTTTAAGTATGAATATTATTAGGAAAAACTAAACATTTATCTAAAATAGACTTTTTTTCCCTATTCTAAAGGAGAATTTAGTTTTTTTTTCAAATTGAAAATATAAATATTAAATATTGGATTAAAAATGGGTTTACCATTAAAAAACGGAAAAACAATAATATTTTAAAAAAATACTTATTTTATCTAAAAATTTGAATTTTTCATTACATTATCCCTAAAAACACAAAATATTACTGTTAAAATTATATGGGATATATGAAATTTAGAATGTGGTGAATACTATTCCTATCCTCTAATTTAACCGCAATGTTATATATCATATGAATTAATAATATTTTATTATTATACTGAAGTTTGGTAAAACTAGGCCTTATGTATACACAAGGAAACTCATTATTGTGTGTTGTGTATGGATAAAATGGTATTGCGTAAAAATAAAGCATGAAATAATTTTTTTTTCAAATATAAAAATATTGCAATGTCTTGTGGTGTTACAACATGAATCTCATATAGTGGTTCCATTATTATCAATCCTACCATTGAACGAGTGCACAATAGTTTGATACCCATTTCTCATGAAACACCGATGGAAACATGTTTTGACCCAGATCAGAGCTCACCACAAAAAAAGAACGCATGTGAAACACATTGGATACAGAGGAGTTTTTTATCTTGTTATGGACAAACAGAATATCTAACATTGATGTCACGAATTCCCTACTGAGGTGTAGGCCATGTCATTTCACCATACCATATAGATGACGCTACACCATCTCTGTGAAATTTAGTTATTATATCAAGGATGGTGGGAGAACATTGAAGATAATGATCTGCAATGCCTAATGGTAGAGTTCGTAGAACTACCATAGATTCAAAACCTTTCATCTCTCTACTACAGTTAGACCCCTCATAATGATTCTTAATGATCTAAATTATACTTTATTAAATCAGGGAAGAGGTGTCTCTACATGTGCATATCCAGGACTAAGAATAATACATGGTTATTTATTTCATCCCTATCATGTGAAATCATATCCTGCCCATTAAAGTGCAATATTTTTCTCATGGAATAGTTATGGTAAACATGGTCATTTCTATGTTTTCCATGAATATGTACATTGATGTAGGAATAGAGAAGGAAATCCCAACCCTATGGGGAGTAAAACACTAGGTGGACCCATAAACATGTGTCCTCACTACCCATCAAAGGAATGAACATGGATTTTGTGAACCCAATAATATGATACCTACCATTTGGCACCTCAAAATGTGTAAAGAATAAATTGTTTCCTCAAATACATCTGATATATATAAGATTTCACAAAAAAAAGTTCAGTACAACCTTTTTCCCTCTCTCTTCTAGGTAGAAAACTAGTAATAGAACATCACTGAACTCTTGGTTTTGAAGAGACCAGTTTACAATGATGCGTGATGGGATCATAGTTTCATAAAATGGGATATCCAAAAGTCTTCCTCTGATATTTTATCCCAATCAATCCTCGTATTTCCAGCATCAAAACAAATAAAATGAATGATTACATGGAAGGTGACATACATATAAATCATTGAACCCTCCTAATAATCTTGATCACATTCCTAATGATATATATTAATCCACTCCATGAGTTTTTTATCCTTCGTACATAGTTTAAGAGCCCTTCAAATCATTTCTTTTCATGAATCCTCATCATCATTATGATCCCACCCTAGACTATGTTGTCACCTTTCTTTCTAATCCCCTTTGGGACATTGAAATGACATACATGGAAATCCAAACTAATGGAATGAAAAATCTAGTCATTGGTAGAAAAGATATGGGAACCCCCTGAGTTTAGTAATCCAAGCATCTCAATATTCTATTATATGGGTGATTGGATATAGAATTTCATGATTATATCTTAATGTGTGTTCCAATATTGTGAAGTATAAATAATCATAGTGCTAATATGATGTAATTTTTCTTCATAATATTTATATACCTTCGTTTTTATGGTACATATAATTTCCCATATGATCCATAAATACTATTGAATTAAATTTTAAAACAACTCTACATATATTTCAGCTCGACCACATGTAAAACAATCATTGATAAAATATTTAATTTCATGAGATTTTTTATGAGTGATTCGCATATTTTTTTAACTTGGGTAATGGCCTCATGTATTCACATGACATTTCACATAGCAAAGAGTTATTGTTGATAATGTGTGTGGGAGATTTCTAGAATGAGTTGGTCCCAAATCTTATCACACTGAACATCCCCGGTGTGTTCATGGATTTTTTTAAAAATACCAAACACTTGGATTATTCCATTAAGATGGTTAAAAAATTTATTCCACTACCTCTTACTACACCCATAAGAAGTACCACTATAGTAGAGATTTCCACCTTCATTAAGGTAGAGGACCTTGAGTTGCTACAGTTGTTGGCCTCTTCTCTACCAGAGCATTGCCTTGTAGTGCAGTCCACCCAACACATAATCCTAAATCACATACCCACTTTGAAAGGCCTCCATGATGGGAAAATGATGTTGAGGCCCCCCGATAGTATACATCCCCTTGTTATTACCAGGAACACATTGTGCCCATCCCAGTTCAATGGAACAATGCCTACTCTTCTAATGATATTGAGGTTAATATTTTCTTCCTAAAATCCCTAGAGTATGGAATTATCAATATTTTTTAGTGATATTGGTCCCATGAAGCATAGTGTTCTGATTTCCATGATCATTTCCATTACCAAATTATCCTTGTACATGACATCAAAAAAAATTATTTGTCAAAGGATTAGCTCTGAGACAATGTGGATAACATATTTTTTAAATTGGGAAATGTCTCAATATATTTGGAACATATCTACCCAGATGATGATAGAGACATAAAGGATTCTTATAAATAGAAGAAGGCTTACCAAAATGAGACTTGGAGTAATGAATTCTGGTGGTAATCCATAGTAGTATATCATTCCATTGGGGTCTACCATGCCTATGTAGGCCGGCCCGAACACACTAAAGATGAGGTGCCTTCTATGCCACTATGTTTGTATCTATATTCCATTCTACTAAGTCTCAAAATGTTAGGTGTTGATAAAAAATCTAAATAAATGTCACCCACTAGTTCCAAATTCATCCTTCAATCACAGATATTTATTACCTCATATACTAGGAATCATGCCCATCATATGTTTAGCACATGAATACCCCTATTATGCTGATCCAGACTACTAATCATTGAATTCTATTGATTTAATAGATCTTTTCACACTACATTATAATATGTACTCTCCTATAAATCCTCTAGATACCTCAATAAAATTACAATAAATATGGGGGTTCAAGGACTACAATAATGCTAGAATACCTAAGTGAACACCTCAAACTGATCTATGTAGGCAAACAATAAAATGTTGAAGGTGTTTCAAAGAGTACTAGAAAAATAGTCCCCCCCATTAGGTTCACAACCACATATAAATTTTCTAGCTGACAATGATGAATAGATATAACTATGTCGTGATCATCCTCATCCAGCTAATGTCAGGTCTCAACCCACCGATAGTCTCTTAATTTTGATTTTGGTTGACTTACCTGATGAGAAGTTTGTTGTTTCTATCACCATCTATTCATACCTACACTTATTATGATCCTAGAGGCCCTATTATTTCCAAAATAAATGTTTAAGGACCTCACAAAATAATTTAAAATTTACCTTTAATTCGATGAATAAGTATCTCCCATAGAAGACAGTTATATAGGGGTGGTCTAGAATGAAGAATATAAATTAGTTATTTCAATCATCCGGGAGGATGAGGAAACTATCGTGCATGGGCAAATTTTCCAACATTAATTCAATTCACATTTCAATGGCATAATAATGCATCACATTCAAGACAATACAGTTTCCCAGATAAATCTCATCCCCACATGGATTCTCTACAATCTATGACTCACTAAATTAGACTTGAGTCCCCAAACCTAAAGATTCAGGTATATCACTAGACTAAATAGAGCCCATGTGACAATATTTGGTTAAAGGCCTATTATGTATCCCTATATAAAGTGATGATGTTATAGTTGTCTCACTAAATATTATCTAAAACGTGTTTATATGAAGTCCTTGGATTCATCTACATGCAACATTCCCCTTCTCAAGTCATGAACTCCTCAAGTACCCCTCATTGGTTAAGTATTAATACTTGAAAGGGACGTATCCCCTTTGATTCCATTGAATCAGGAATCTTGGATGTTGGCTATTAAATTAGAATGGTAATGAAGATTTACACCAAAAAGTTCATGAAAAAAACCTTTTTATCATTCCCATGGGATGACATTAATAAATATTTTGTTCTCCCAATTCGTCGACTTTAAGCCACAACCCTAGACTTGGTAATTTGTTTCATTATCTACTATAGAAGTTGTTGTTGCATACATATGATTATGTAATTTCCATGATTATTTCATAGTAATACACATATTATTCCCTGGTGATATGAGAAACCCTGTAACACCCCGAGATTTTATGAAAAATATTCTTTTAACTTCATTAATGTCTTGTGTTGTATTCTACACCAAGATTACCTTGCGCTATACGCAACACCGTATTAGCTTGCAGTATACGCAACACTATTCTTGGATCGTGTTACACACAGTTTTGATAATAGTTATTCTACACAACATTGAGTATATATATATATATATATTCAATGTATAAATGAAATATGGTTGGATTCTATTATACGAAACAACAAAATATTCTTTCCAACACGCAACCCTGACTTGGCTTGCATTACACGCAATCGCCACCTTCCTCGATAGTGTGTGTTGTACGCAATAATGGGTTTTACTAAACAAAGATATATTATTATAATATTGTTATGACCTAGCCGTTATGAATAGTGTTAACTAAATTTTGAATTTTATAACATTATTATTCATCTTATACATTTCTAGAACATGGTATAAGAACAAAATAAATTTTTCGGGTAAAATAAGTATTTTTAAAAAAATGCAGTTTTGCCGCCTTTTGATGGAGCACCCACATTAAATCCAGTTTTTGACATGTTTATAAGTTAAATTTGACAAAATAAAATTCTTCTTTTGAATCAGGATATAAAAATTTACATTAGATAATGTTTTGATATTTTTCTGATAACTTTCATAATTTAATGAATAGTAAAAACACGCTATATTTTAATTAAAAACAAATTTTGTCATCATAATATCTTATGTGGTTAAATTATAATATTTAATGGTTTTATAGTATAAATAGAATATATTTTTACCATTTAATATAATGTATGTCATTAGCATTGATTTTACCATGAATTCGTAGGATAAATCAATTCAATCTTTTGCAATGTTTTAAAGAAAACCCCATTTTCTTTCGACAACGAGATTAATTTTAATTTAATTTCTGCAAATTTTTTGTATTGAATTTGGAAAAATGGATTCCATATTTTTAATAATTGGATCCAAATTATGTTAATAAGCTACTTTTTATTTTTGGGAATTATGAATAGTAACTACGGTAAATTTTATTTACCATAGTTAAAGGTAAATCGGGTAATTAAGGGTAAATATAATATTTTAAAATTCTCCTAAAAAATGTCAAAATCCAATTGGATGACTAAAACTAGACCCATATTACCTAAGGGTCGGATTAGATTCGTTTAATTAAATTGTTTCAATGAAAATAATTTAATTATTATTAAAACCAAAGAGTGTGACAACATGTCACTTTCTTAAATCTTATAAGTATAATAATTTTAATCTAGTGATAAACTTCATGAAACATCAAACTTGAATAGTATCCAGATATCTAATACAAGTATCTACATCATAGGAATTTATTTATAATTTTTAAGGATTAAATAATTATCATTTATTATGACACAAAGATGATGCAGTAATTGTCTTATTAATGAAATATTGACATAATTGATGTTATAAATGCCCAAATAAATGTAATTTGAGACTTTTTATGACTTAAAATAATTTTATAGATTACTATTACATGTTATTGTTGGTTTAAGAAACTTGGTTCGAACTTATCATTCTGTTATAAATTTCATAAAAATCATGTACCAAATATTGTCAGAATTGACATAAATTAGTTTTTAAAACAAATATTATATTAATAATTGTTATTTTATTCCTAAAAATATATGGTTCGGCCAAATGACTTATATAAGATTATATATATTAATAATAAACAACGTGGGGTTCGTTTGTCTTGATATAGTGAGTTTATTAACCTTATATTGTAAGAAAACAAAAGACACGGTAAAAGTTAAATTATTTAACTTAGAGTTAAATCTAATTGATAAGGTTAAAATAATAACCTAAACTTGTCTAAATCCTACTGGATGAGAGGCTTTCGACCCATACATACTTTATCTTCGAAATAAGACCCTTTGAAACCATTATAAACCGAATTTGACCTTAATATAAAATAATATTTTGAGATTTTCCTAAGGTTCCCCTCTCCTACCTTATAAAAGGGCACCTCCTCCCTCACCTCCTCACACCAATTTGAGCATTAAATCTTGGCCAACCCCTGATAAAATCTCTTCTCCACTTCCATAGTATCATCCTAGAGGTCCGGGTCTTCTTCAAATTCCATCCTCAGTTCATTAAGTGGAGGTTATGAAAAGGCGCGTCAAAAAGAGGTAATATCCATTACCAATCTTTTTCAATTTCTTTCTTCTTCAAATTCTTCTTAATTTGTTGTTTCATGATAAATTAATAACATCAGTATTTATTATATACATATATGTTATTATAAATATGAAGCAACTCTAATTAACCTTCTATCCATCCTACGGAAAAAGGAAATCACCACGCAGGCCTACGTATGGAATACCGTCTCCACACCGTGGTGTAATCTATTTTCCACCACCACCTTAATTGTATGGGTATAATGGTGTAATGAGTAACTATATATGATTATTATAAAGTGATATTGATACTGAAATAGTATACATACACTTCAACACAATTTCACGATCATGAGAATTATATCATCGCTCGTGCGTACGTACGGACTACCGTCTCCACGACGCGATGAGATTCATTCTCCATGTTAACCAAATAAGAATGATTATAAAGTATATATAAGCAATAATAATGAAATATATGACATTATAAAGCTACTGGATTTAATTATATATTTATTTCATCTACTTAGTTCCATTCAAGACAACAAGGAAATGAAAACAACGTTCATGCGTACGTACGGACTACCGTCTCCATGAATGGTGTGTTTCATTTAATTTATCTATCTATTATATATATATATATACTGAATATATATAAGATATAAATCATGTTTTATATTCTGGAAGTAAGTAAATCATGATATAAGTAATAATAATGTCAAGAACAATAAGTCCAAACAGCTACGATAAATGAAACGATTTTACCCAAAACGCTTCTTTAACACGGAATTTACAAAAGAACGGGTAATATAAAGTCATAAGTGAACAATATATGATATTATAACAATGAATATGATTCTGTAATAAGTTAATGACATTATTTAAATCAATATACAGGAGGTTCGGACCCTTACAAAGAAAATCAGACTTAAGGTAAGGGAAATATCACAATCTCATTTTTATCCGAGATTGTTAATTCTTTGGCATTTACTGGGGTGTATTTTATCATCCACATCCATGTTTCCTCAATATGTAATATTATTTCCATTCAAATACAATTGTTTAAATCCTATTTTAACCTTCGGTGATTTTTTAGTAAAAGATATGAAAGGAATCTTTTGTCGTTTTTCGTACGAGGTACATTTTTGACTTTTCCGACTAAAGTACAAGAAGAATGTTTTTTAACTTATACGGAATGAATTGATTTTTAAAACATTATTTCCAAGAAGCTTCCTCTACAAGTTTTCATGTTTATTTTTAATCAACTTATTTTAGTTTAAAATTTTATTACATGTTAAGAATGGAAAAATGTTTTTGAAGTAGAAAGGATATTTTCCTCATGAATGGAGTTCAAGTGTTTTATCAAAATTATCATCCATATAAGATAATAAAGGGTTATATTTTTATCCCTATTATTACATTGATTTGATTATGTTGTGATGAAATTATTTTCATGAATTCCTTTATCTTATATAAATTGTTTTATGATGTCATGATGTTTAAGATTCCCATTTTTATTACATGGGTTATGCAATGATGTATGATTTATGATTTTGTGGCACACATAAGAATGGTATCATTATTAGATGGGTGGGACCTATATCTCCCTCCAATGCATTGGGTATTGATTTTATATCTCATGTGATAGACATGGATGGAATGGTAAGTTATACCGGTTTAGTAAAACAGGACTGAAACGAGGGTGACTCGGTTCAGAAAGGGACTTTGTCCACTAAGATAGTCTTGGAAATGAGTCTTGACTAATAAGAAATGATTCTCTATGATTATGTGTGTATGCCACAAAGTTTCATGTTTTATGTTATGATTATTGGGTTTACATTTCACTACTATGATTTATCCCACGTTATGATATTATGATATCTTTTGTAGATTATGATTTCAAAAATGTTATGTTCTTATGAATATGATGTGATTGATTTTTCATTTGTTTACCCTTACTGAGCATTTGAGCTCACCCTTTTATGTTTTATTTTCCCCAGGATATACAGAAAGGTTTTAGGTAAGAAAAAAAGGGAAGATATTTATGGGAGATGTTGAAGATCTTTCACCATGATTAGAAGATTACGTTCCGAGTTTCCAAAGACACTAAACTATTACGGTCCTTGTGTGTTTGTTTTTGTTATGTAATAAGTATTCCTAAAAAGTAATGTAATTTCCATGTACGTCAAGCTTCGGGTCTCTACAGTTGGTATTAGAGGAAAAGGAGGTAGGAATGTATCCGATCCATGGGAACTCTCACTTGTGAGCGTTGGACGAAGCATGGGTCTCCGCCCAAGGGCTTCATGTGAAAATGGATACCACTGGGGATGGTGGTGTGTCCCTCCCAGGGGGTGTAGCCGCCCATGGAGTGCCCTGATAGGTATCAATTATAGTCCACTGGAAGTAATTCCAGACCGCTACAGTTGGTATCAGAGCATGGTTTAGTCAAACTTTGGAATCTAGGATGCGAAAATGTTAGTGAGATACCTAGAGATATTTCTAAGGTATGTCTAGGGATGTCCATAAGGATAAGTATACATATAGTATACAATCCTAGAACTACTGTAACGATCATAGAATATAACCTAAGATGTTAGATATTGAGGATACTCCCCCTTTATTATGTTGTTTTCCCGAGCATGATTTTTTCCTCTCACGCTATTCTTTTTGGGATTTAGACGATGGCTGGAGTCCGAAGGAACCTTGTTGATCAATGTATTGGAAAATGCAATGATTGTCCTCCTGATCAAACAAATGTTATGGGAGATGGAGTGAAAAATCTTATTCCTATACTTACACAATCTATGAATCATTCTGGACTTCCAAATGAGCAGAGAAGGGAACAATATTCTATTGAGTCCTTCAGGAGGTAACATCCACCTTATTTCAATGGGTCTTCTAATCCACTTGTTGCTGAACAATGGATCAGTACTACTGAAAAGATATTTTCAGTTATTCAATGTTCTGGACATGATAAAGTCATCTTGGTAGTATATCGTTTGGAAGGTGAAGCTGATCAATGGTGGAATCTTATCAAGAATACGAGGCCAAGAGATGAAATTCAGTCCACGGAATGGGACAAGTTCAAGAACTTATTTTTCAATAATTACTTCCCTCGTATTCTTAGAACAGAGAGGGAGAAGGAGTTTCTTGAACAAAAGCAAAAGGATGATGAATCTGTTGGTATATACGAAGCGAATTTTACAAGGCTTGCAAGGTATGCATCTGGCATTATCATCCAACCTGAAAGTAAAGTTGATCGATTTTTCAGTGGCTTAAAACCAAGTCTTCGAAGGGAATTAGCTATAAGAGACTTTAGTAGCAATGATGAAATTGTGCGTTGTGATATCAAGGTAGAAATGGAAGTTGGTGTTACATATCCATCTCATGGTTTTGACAAGAAACGAAAGATGGAGTTCAAGGAGAAATCTCAGAATAATGGTGAAAAGAAGATGTGTGTTTCCTTATGCTCAAAGTGTGGAAAGAAGCATGGTGGAGATTGTCTTAAAGGGACAAGTAAATGTTTCAAATGTGGAAAGAAAGGTCATCTGGAATTTGAATTCCTCAATGATGGGAAGAAGATTCCTAATGATGTAAACAAAGGAAGGGATACACAGAATGAACCTACTACACTTCAATTCTTCAAGTGCAAGGAAATGGGGCATTATGCTAATAAATGCCCTAATCCAAGGGTTAGTGATGATCGACATTAGCATCCACAAAAGGAAAAGGACAAAGGGAAGGCACACGCGATCACCATTGGTGATGTTGAATATGATAACGATGTGGTGGAATGATTAAGTGTATATGTAATGGGATTACAAAATAATGTTGTATATAGTATCGTGGAATATTAGAATATTTATGTATTGGTCTACTATGGTTTTCAATAATTTTATGGTACCCGTAACCATGGAAAGTGATTGAGATATTTTTGGAAAAAAGATGATATGCCCATAATGAAGGGAAACGAGAAAATGAAATATTTGACAGTATTCATGAGCTCATGATTGATATAAGGACTAAGTGATATCATGGTTTGAGTATATAGAATTTTGAGTATTTTGGTATGTGCGAAGAGTTAACTTTTAATAGAACTCATGTTTTCAATAAGGTTCAATGGGTATTCAAGAGAGTACATGATTAAGGCCTTTGAATGTTTGGAATATGACCAACAAGATATATCTTATGATATATGGGGATCAATGATGGTATTAAATCTCTGAGAGTGGACTGCAGTATTATGGATAAGCCTAAAGATTGAAATGGATTATGTTGGACAAAAGTTAGTATTGTTTGTTTTTCGATATTATTGATGGGATGTTATAGTAATATTGTTTTAGAGAAAGGAAAACCTGCAGGACGAGAGACATCCCATCGCGTCAGACAATGCTGTGGGAATCGAACCCACAACTATAGTGCGACTGGCCTTTATCGCCTACCACTGGCCTACATGAAGTCCCTGGTTAGTATAAACTAGTTTTATTTTATTAAGCGGTATGATATATGAAGTATAAGTTCATTTTTGGAACCATATACGATTAATCTAACCATAATATGGACTTATAACTTTTGCTAACCTTTTGTTTGAATGAGATGGAATGACCCATCATTCTATCACATGATCTTCTAACACATCACGAATAACAAATTCAACTTCATTTCATTAAGGGATAAAGTGGAAATTGTTCAATTCACGAAAAATAGTGAGATTGTACCAAAATCATGCAAGTATTTCTTTTAATTCATCAACTTTAGGGAAATGATCTTGAAAACCAAAAATGTTGTCCTAGTGATCTTATATTTGATGAATCAGATGGTACCCTAGATCATCACAAATTTATGGCTTTGCGATTGTTGTCTTTTTCATAGCCATGTTCTCTACCACTCTCCACCAGAACTTGATGGTTAGATTTTTCTTCCATATCCATATTTTCACCTATGTTATCCTACGCATGAGTTAATTTGGGTAACCGTTACATTTCATACTTTAGTTTTTAAATCCATGTTTTGGTATTCCTTTTTACGATGTGGGTTTCTATTAAACAAACTTTCGAGTAGTAAACCATTTATAACCCCGACGAATTTTGAAGGAGAAATTCATTCTAAGGGGGGTAGAATGTAACACCCCGAGATTTTATGAAAAATATTCTTTTAATTTCATTAATTTCTTGTGTTGTATTCTACACCAAGATTACCTTGCGCTATACGCAACACCGTATTAGCTTGCAGTATACGCAACACTATTCTTGGATCGTGTTACACACAATTTTGATAATAGTTATTCTACGCAACATTGAGTATATATATACATATATATTCAATGTATAAATGAAATATGGTTGGATTATGTTATAAGAAACAACGAAGGATTCATGTGCAACACGCAACCCTGACATGGTTTGCATTACACGCAATCACGATCTTCCTCGATAATGTGTGTTGTACGCAATACTGGGTTTTACTAAACAACGATATATTATTATAATATTGTTATGAACTAGACTTTATGAATATTGTTAACTAAATTTTGAATTTAATAACATTATTATTCATCTTACACATTTATAGAACATGGTATAAGAAAAAAATAAACTTTTCGGGTAAAATAAGTATTTAAAAAAAATGCAGTTTTGCGCCTTTTGATGGCGCACCCACCTTAAATATAGTTTTTGACATGTTTATAAGTTAAATTTGACAAAATAAAATTCTTATTTAGTATCAGGATATAAAAATTTACATTATATAATGTTTTGATATTTTTCCGATAACATTCATATTTTAATGAATAGTAAAAACACGCTATATTTTAATTAAAAACAACTTTTTTCATCGTAATATATTATGTGGTTAAATTATAATATTGAATTGTTTTAAAGTATAAATAGAATATATTTTTACCATTTAATATAATTTATGTCATTAGCATTGATTTTACCTTGAATTCGTAGGTTAAATCAATTCAATCTTTTGCAATGTTTTAAAGAAAAACCCATTTTCTTTCGACAACGGGATTAATTATAATTTAATTTCTGAAACTTTTGTGTATTGAATTTGGAAAAATGGATTCCATATTTGGAATCAGTGGATCCAAATTATGTTAATAAGCCACTTTTTATTTTTGGGAATTATGAATAGTTACTACGATAAATTTTATTTACCATAGTTAAAGGTAAATCCGGTAATTAAGGGTAAATATAATATTTTATAATTACCCTAACAAATGTCAAAATCCTATTGTATGACTAAAAGTAGACCAATATCACCTAAGGGTAGGATTAGATTCATTTAATTAAATTTTTTCAATTAAAATAATTTAATTATTATTAAAACCAAATAATGTGACAACATGTCACTTTCTTAAATCTTATAAGTATAATAATTTTAATCTAGTGATACACTTCATGAAACTTCGAACATGAATAGTCTCCTGAAATCTAATAAAATTATCTACATCATAGAAATTTATTTAGAATTTTTAGAGATTAAATAATTATCATTTATTCTGACACAAAGATGATGCAGTAATTGACTTATTAATGAAATATTGACATAATTGATGTTATAAATGCCCAAATAAATATAATTTGAGACTTTTTATGAGATACACTAATTTTATAGGTTAATATGTCATGTTATTGTTGATTTAAGTAACTTGGTTCTGACGTATCATTCTGTTATGAATTTCATAAAAATCATGTATCAAATATTTTCAAAATTGACATAAATTAGTTTTTAATAAAAATATTATATTATTAATTGTTATTTTATTCCTAAAAATTTATGGTTCCATAAAATGACTTATATAAGATTATATATATTAATAATAAACAACTTGGGGTTCGTTTTCCTTGATATAGTAAGTTTATTAACCTTATAGTTTAAGAAAACAAAAAGACATGGTAAAAGTTGAATTATTTAACTTAGAGTTAAATCTAATTGATAAGGTTAAAATAATAACCTTAACTTGTCTAAAACCTATTGGATGAGAGGATTTCGACCCATCCCAACTTTATCTTCGAAATAAGAACCTTTGGAACCATTATAAACCGAATTTGACCTTAATATAAAATAATATTTTGAGATTTTCCTAAGGTGCCCCTCTTCTCCCTTATAAAAGGGCACCTCCTCCCTCTCCTCCTCACACCAATTTGAGAATTCAAGTTCGTACAACCCCTGCAAAAATCTATTCTACACTTCCCTAGAATCATCCTAGTGTTCCTGGTATTCTTCAAATACCATACTTAGTTCTTTAAGTGGAGGTTTAGAAAAGGCGCATCAAAAAGAGGTAATATCCATTACCGATCTTTTTCAATTCATTTCGTCTTCAACATTTTCTTCCTTAGTTATTTCATGATAAAGTAATAACATCAGTATTTCTTATATACTGATATGTTATTATAAATATTAAACATCTCTAATTAACCTTCTATCCATCCTATGGAAAAAGGAAATCAATGCGCGTGCGTACGTACGGAATACCGTCTCCACGACGTGGTGTAATCTATTTTCCGCCACCACCTTAATTGAATGTGTATAATGGTGTAATGAGTAACTATATATGATTATTATAACGTGATGTTGATACTGAAATATTATACATACACTTCAACACAAGTTCACGATCATGAGAACGATATCATCGCTCGTGCATACGTACGGACTACCGTCTCCACGACGCGATGAGATTCATTCTTCATGTTAACCATTTAAGAATGATTATAAAGTATATATAAGAAAACAAAAATGAAATATATGACATTATAATGCTACTGGATTTATTTATATATGTATTTCATCTACTTACTTTCATTCAAGACAATAAGGAAAAGAAAACAGCGTTCATGCGTACGTACGGACTACCGTCTCCATGAACGGTGTGCTTCATTTCATTTATCTATCTATTATATATATATATACTGAAAATATATGATATATAAATCATGTTTTATATTCTGGAAGTAATTAAATCATGATATAAGTAATAATAATGTCAAGAACAATAAGTCCAAACACCAACGATAAATGAAGCTATTTTACCCAAAACGCTTCATTAACATGGAATTTACAAAAAACGGTTAATATAAAGTCATAAGTGAACCATATATGATATCATAACAATGAATTTGATTCTGTAATAAGTTAATGACATTATTTAAATCATTAAACAGGAGGCTCGGACACTTACGAAGCAAATCGGACTTAAGGTAAGGGAAATATCACAATCTCATTTTTATCTGAGATTGTTTATAGTTTGGCATTTACTGGGGTGTATTTTATCATCCACATCCATGTTTCCTCAATATTTAATATTATTTCCATTCACCTACAATTGATTAAATCCTATTTTACCCTTCGGTGAGTTTTTAGTAAAATATATGAAAGGAATCTTTTGTCGTTTTTCGTATGATGTACTTTTTGGACTTTTCCGACAAAAGTACGAGAAGAATGTTTTTTAACTTATAAGACATGAATGGATTTTTAAAACATTATTTCCAAGAAGCTTCCTTTACAAGTTTTCATGTTTATTTTTAATCAACTCATTTTAGTTTAAAATTGTATGACATGTTAAGAAAGGAAAATTGTTTTTGAAGTAGAAAGGATATTTTCCTTAGAAATGGAGTTCAAGTGTTTTATCAAAATTATCTTCCATCTAAGATAATAAAGGGTTCTGTTTTTATCCCTATTATTACATTGATTTTATTATGTTGTGATGGAATTATTTTTATGAATTCCTTTATCTTATATTAATTGTTTTATGATGTCATGATATTTAAGATTCCCATTTTTATTACATGGGTTATGCAATGATGTATGATTTATGATTTTGTGGCACACATAAGAATGGTATAATTATGAGATGGGTGGGACCTATATCTCCCTCAAATGAATTGGGTAATGATTTTATATCTCATGATATAGACATGGTTGGAATGGTAGGTTATACCGGTTCAGTAAAACAGGAATGAAATGAGGGTGACTCGGTTCAGAACGAGACTTTGTCCACTAAGATAGTCTTGGCAATGAGTCTTGAATAATAAGAAATGATTATCTATGATTATGTGTGTATTCCACAAAGTTTCATGTTTTATGTTATGATTATTGGGGTTACATTTCACTACTATGATTTATCCCATGTTATGATATTATGATCTCTTTTGCAGGTTAAGATTTCTAAAATGTTATGTTCTTATGAATATGATGTGATTGATTTTTCTTTTGATTACCATTACTGAGAATTTGAGCTCACCCTTTTATGTTTTCTTTTACCCAGGATATACAGAAAGGTTTTATGTAAGAAAAAAAGGGAAGATCTTCATGGGAGTTGTTGAAGATCTTTCACCATGATTAGAAGATTACGTTCCGAGTTTCCAAAGACACTAAACTATTACAGTCCTTGTGTGTGTGTTTTTGTTATGTAATAAGTATTCTGAAAAAGTAATGTAATGTCCAAGTACGTCAAGTTTCGGGTCTCTACAAACCCTAAACCCTATAAATTGATGAGAGGTTCTCCCGATGTCCATAATTCCCTGAAACTATCGTTTGTTCTACATTGTTAGATTGAATTGTCAGAAAGCAACCACCAATAATTTCTATGAAACCATTAATGGACCAAACTATTAAATTACATGTAGAAAAATCTTGGATTGATCACCCCATCTGGATTTAGGAGCGTAGTATTCCCCTACAAGGTATTCTTCATCCACCCAGGTATGAAAACTTGTTCCACCAAAATCAGTCATCCTAGAAAAACTGTCTCATCCCAATGATTCCCCAACCTCAAAAGGTGAAGAGGATTTGGAAGATTCTCATTCCAAATTTTTATATGGAATATCAACAATATAATTTGATTTTTTTAGATGTACCTCAATTCAAAATCAAATATGAGTAAAAAAAATTCTTATTGAGACAATGCCTCAAGAGGAACAACAACAATTTGTGGCTTTCTTGAAGAAACATCGTGATGTGTTTTCTTGGTGATATGACTAGATTCTGTGATAGGACCCTTAGGTATCCATTCATCATCTCCATATCTATTTGGGTAATTATAGAACCCCAATATTATTGAGATTTTTTTAATTAATTTAATAATTTTTATATTTATCATTTCACACAAAAATGAATACCATTTTTTAATAAAAATGTACTATATTTGTCTGGAATTGTATGTAACACCAAATTAATCTTTCTGAACACACAAAACTTTTTTATCTTATGGTACCAAAAAAATATCCACAGATTTTATTATACACAATTCCAATTCCATTCGATGGAATAAGTCAAGTGTACGGTTGAGTGTTACATATCTAAAATATATTCTGAATATTATTTTCAAAATTATATTTTAGTTACCACCTAGCCCTTGGAATGGAAGTTAAAAATTTGATTAAATAAATAGTAAAAATATGATTTAAATATGCATATAAATAGAATCTATTAGTTTCTAATTAGTTATAATTGATTTTAAGAACTATCTTAAAATGAAAAATTACTTTTTAAGGAAATAATTTTTCTATATTCAAACACAATTTTATCCCAATTAATTAAAGATCCAATTTTTTTTAAATATTATCAATAAAATTTCATGTTATATTTCCAGTAAAAAAATTTTATACTCATAAAATATATTTTATATGTATAAGATATTAATAAATCCAATTTTATGAATAAAAAGATGTATTTTTCAAATAGATAATTATACCACCATTTAATGGGGAACTGATTTGAAATCAAATTGTAAAATATTAAAAAAATACTTTAAATAATATTCATTTTGAAGGAAAGAAATAAAAATTTAGATTTGATTAATTTTTGTTCTTTTTAGAGAATTTTCTTTTTCTTGATGAATATTAAAAAAATATTGGATTTTAATTGAAAACCTCTTTTCCTTCTAATTTATTTATACAATTCAATAATAGTTTATTTATATTTTAAATATAATTATAAATAATAAAAATACTATATTATAAATTAGATTATTTGAATGAATTTCACATTGATATGTACTATGAAAACTGTTTAATCTATTGGAAATTTTCTATTTAATGATACTCTTTCTCAACACATCTTCCATATTAATTTGAAATTTTTACCAAAACATTCTCTATTTAGAATTTGGAAAAATTTATTCTACATTTTGAATAATAAAAATTTATAATATCTATTATGTCAAACATAGTTTTTTACCAAAAATAATAGTCAATGTAATTAATATTATTTATTATGGTTATGATAAAAAATATGATTACATAGTCGTTAGACATTATCTTTTCTGGAAAAATATCCAAGGAAAATGTTCAAATTCCATTGGATGGTAATAATTTGACAAAATAATTATGTGTCTTGAAAAGGGACAACTATTGGAGGCACATGATGTAACATAGGCCTCTTGATAGTTCATACCTTTTTGTATTTGCAAAATTGTCCCTCCTCCTCCACTATAAAATAGAACTCCAACCCTCACTATCTCACACATCGCAAGACACATTGGATATTGGGACCTTGGAATAAATAATCAATAAATTCCCTAACTTCATCATAAAATCCTCTCTTTTGGAATATATCTAACCAAGGAATCCCTTTGGTTAAAAACAAATAGAATTTTCCTAAATAATGTGAAATATCCTTCCACACGATTTTTGTTTTATTATCAATATCCACCGCTGAATTATGTTTATTTCATTATTATATAATAATAACAGTATCTCAAATTTACTAAGATATTTTTATTATAATGTCCCATCCTACACATATGCACACTTCCATCAAATGTATATAAAAATTAATATTCGTGTGTACTACGGACTACCGTCGTGCAAAGTAATATCATTAGTTTTTCCCTTACCACCACTTATAGTGGGACTTATGATAGATATAATTTTGTTATATGATATATATGATATTTAATATGTATTAATGAATCTATTAATATTACATAAAACATAACTTTATGCTTTAAATTTTTAAATAATATGATTAATTCTGTTGGGAATGTCTAGACTACCACCTCTTCAATGAGACATGATTCGTTCACACATTATATAGAATGTATTAAGGCCAATTTTAGTGAAATTATATTATATTTATGAAATAAGAATTCTACTAAAATATTAAAATATACAATTATATAAAAATATTTCATTTAGTTTCTACCTTTAATCATGATAACAGAATGAAAACAATGTTCATGTGTAATTATTGCCTATCATCTCCATGAATGGTTTATTCAATTTCATATTTATAGGTTTTATATATTTTTATAAATATTCATATAAGAAATATATATATGTGTGTTATTTATATAATTATTTACATTCTAAAAATAAGTAAATCATGATCTATGTAAGACTATCAAGAATAATAAGTAAAAAAATAGAGGAAAAACAATGCAGATATTAAATAAAACATAAAAGTTACAAGGAATTGTTAATAAAAATGTAATATAAAGTCATAATAAAATAATATATGGTTTTATATATACTAATATGGTTCTATCGTATATTTATAACAAACTCATTTATATTAGCAAAGCGGTTTGATTGTGTACGAAAAGTATAAAGACTTAAGTTAAGAGTTTTCTCATCTCACTTTTTTTATTTGTAAGGCAGGTACCATGTTCACCATTCCTTAATTTATAGGGGTACATATACATCCCATGAATTTATTCTATGATTTTTATAATTAAATTTATTGGTATTTAAATGTTTATTTTTTGATCTCTCTTTCATGGTGTTTATAGTTCCATAGTTACTAAATCAGTAATGATGTTTTTTCTGAGTTATATTTCATTAAGATACATGAAATATTATGCATCTATATTTTTCTATGGGGTTTAGAAATTATCCTATTACATGTTATATCAGGAATATTATTATTTTAAATATATTAAAATAATTATGTAATTTTATTCTCTCATGTGTATTATGATTTGAAGTTACCAATGTGCTAAATGTGTTTTGGTACATTCTAATGATTTGATTTTATTGTTTATGATTATGGTTGAACTGAGGAAATATCATGATCAATATATCTCATGAATGTTATTATCCTTTGGTTATTCATGACATGTTCAAGTAATGGTTCTATATTCTAAATCATTGGTACGTAAAATAATTATGAATGCAAATTTTAAATTTATTTCATCTTTTGGTCAGAATCCCATGTTCTTTCATAACACAATTTTTAGAAAACTATTTTAAAATATTCATTTTTATTATTCTAATATGTTAAAAATAAATTTCTAACCATATTTAAATTTTTATATTGTTTTTTTAAATGGATATTCTTATCAATTTTACAATAAGGAAACTTTTACAAAACAAATTAATTTAAAATGAATGTTTGGAATGTAATGTCCCCCTCGCCGTCATTAATATCATTTCCTAGAATATTACTTTGTATGATTCAATTTTTTTTATGAATGTGTATTTTATAATAATCAGAAATTTTTTTATTTTTATTTTGGTTTTAAATATTTTTATTTTTTAAAAACGTTTTCTGTAAGAATTATTTTACTATCAATATATATTAGGAAATATATATACATGATTTTGATCCATAGTAAATGCATAAAAATATCCTATGATTATGAATTTCTCGACTACCACTACATCACATACCATGAATGGATGGTGAATTTCTTATCCTTGAAGCACAAGTAGATCATGAGATCCGTAATTCGAATTCATGTTCATTTCATTTGTTATTATGAAATAAAAATGATATCACAAGTAAACTAATATGAATAAATCCTAACATGGTGAGACAATACATTATTAAATAATATATAATCAATATTTTAACATAATATATTTTATATGTGGTTTTCCTTAAAACCCTTCTGATAAATTAGAATCTAATAATTTAGAAACAACATTACTATATTTTTCTTAAACAAATTAGCATTGATCCCCTATATTGTATAATGTATTTATTGGGTTTTACATATAAAAAATATGCATACCATCATCATGTATTTTTTTTAAACATGGTAATATACTAAATAACCAAAATTTGTTATTGAAAATTTGCATATTTATGTATTCTATTATTTATTGAATATAATCCTTGAATAAAAAAATAATAAAAACATCACCAATGTTAGGAAAAACCACTTGTAAAAAATTAACAATTTAGTTCTATGTTAATTATTACCATCTATTTAACTTGTTCATATCCAACATATCTCTACCCTAAAATTATTATCTCAATATTTGGAACATATTAGGGGTTATCTTCCCTTTAATAATTTGATTCCAATGAACATCACATTTTAACCTAATCAGTTTTATAGGTATTCAATACCATTCAATATATCCTTTTTAATTCTTGATGAAAAACATATAATAAAAATATTTATATATTTCATTATTTATAAGAGATAAATAGTGAATTCCAATACATATACACTTCTATAATCTATAATTATTATTAATTCATTACTTTGGTTTTGTCATCATATTCAATAATACTATTTTTCTAGAATATGAAATATGAATCATTTTGTATGTACCCTCAACCTCTATCTAATAATTATTTTTATGTTAAATTTTCAAAATACTATTAGAACATACCACAACTTTAACATTTCATTTTCAAGTTCCTTATCTTCACTAGTATAATCAATACTCATAACTTATAACTGATTTGATCCAGGATATTTACACTCAAAAAATCAATTTTTATAAAGACTATATTTCTACATCTAAAACATTCAATGTTAACCCATTTCCTTATAGTCCCAATGTTTAAAATAAAACCATAAATCACTGTGTGTGCAATATTTGTCAGGTAAGAAAATCACATAATCAAGAATTATTAGATATAGAATGAATAAATCAAGAAATCAGTAATCAATGAAACCCTATCATTGTACATGATTATTAGTTGTCATATTTTATTTAAATCCATCCTTATCGTAAATAATGATTTCTTGAATTTAAAAAGAATATCCCCCAGTAATGTCAATGTAGCTGTGTTGTATGGCCCATTTTTGTGCACCAATTCCCTATAATGTCTTGCATGATATGGTTTGTTAAGGGTATTACCCATATATATAGATATTCTAGATCCATGTCAAATTTTAGTATATTGATATGGATTCAATTTCTTTTAAACCACTTTCTCAATCATTTACCAAAATTCCAGGAATGTTTCATATATTTTATGTCATCCTTATCCATATCCTTAGATACATTACTAGACATATATTTAAAAATACACCTATGGATCAAAATAAAAATTTCTCATCCTTGTTTCCAATGGTCGAATAAATCATCCCATTGTTACCAAGTATAATCAACATTGATTAACATACATGGTAATTAAAAAAATTATCTGAATAATCAAAACGTCGTAATAAATCATGCTCGAGGACCATAATATTTCTGTGTCGCTGGATTCCAGGAAACATAATATTATGTCTTGGTGAATGATATTTAACTACTCTAAAGATGGTCATCCCTATTAGTACTCCTATATTAAACCTTTCGTAATTACATGGGAAGATGAAACCTAAGAAATGAGTGAGATCATATTATCAGTATGGGTAAACAAGATTAATATGTAATAATTTCATGACAAAACGGGTATGAGAACATGACAATAACATTATAAGATCACACTATAAATATCAATGGTCATAAAAAAACGTGTCATAAATTATGGATATTTATACGACATTAATCATAATCATATTAAGTTAATAATAATAAAACAGGATTAATACATAGAATTTATTGTAGATGCATAAACATTTAATAACATTCAGTAATCCATGAATCTCTATCAAAACTAATCAGGGAACTTCATGGGGACAAAATGTTAAGGGTTGGACACACAACCGTCCCTAGATATAGTCCTTTTCTTATAACGGATCTAGTTTCATAATCTAAATATAGTGGATCAGGTTTCCCTTTTTTCCCATTGTGGATTTGGTTTCCCCTTTTTCCCACAGTAAACCTGATTTTCCCTTCTTCTCATAGTGGAATCAGTTTCCCCTTCATCTCAATGTAGATCATGTTAGTCAACATGTTTACCATCATTATCTCTTGATCTATAATTCTTTAACTAATTCATTTGAGGGAGATATTTTTATAACCCATCAAATAATAAAAACATAAAGTCATGATCTATAAATTATAAAACATGCATCCTATCATGACCCATAATAATAGATGGGTTACATAAACATCATATCATATACCATGAAATACAATTGCTATCATAAAAATATCATCGCATCATTAACTATAAAAACAAATAGATTTGATAATCAAGTTATTCAATGACTTTATGATGAAATTAATTTGGATTCAAAATCAAATTACTAATGCAATAGAAATTTGTGTCATAAACATCATTCCATCAAACCCTAAACTATTCATCAAAAAATATGAATTGTATCCTTGGTTAATATCCACAGAATATCATAACAAATAAAAAATAATTTCTTCTTAGATGGAGAATGACATTGATAGACAGATTGAACCTTTCTTAGTGAAAATTTATTTTCATTAAACATCACTTTCAAAAAAACATTTCAAAAGTAATTTTATTAAAATGAAGTCATTAGAATTTCATTTAAAACATTTCTTGAGGTGAATAAATTTTTATCATTGATAAATATTTTTCAAAACATAGAGAAATTTAAAAACCTATTTCATTTAAAATATAATTTAAATGTTATAATGGAAACTTCAATAAAAAAATTTAAAAAAATTTCATTGAAAACTATTTTAGAACTCCTAAATAATGCAAAAAAAAATTGACACTTTTTTTCATTTAAAATTAATTACAAACAAAATCAGTAGTCTTGAAATAATATTTTAATAGATTTCTTATAAATTGTATTTGAAAATATATAATGATTTATTTAAATAATTGAAATAATTTTCATTGAAAATCGCCTTTTGGTTTTCAAAATGATTTTGGAATCGATTTATCCTAATACCTTGGTTTATATTGAACTAATGGTCTTATTAACCCTAAAAAATTAATGATTTTGTGTTTCATAACATCCAATTTATAGATTAATTATTGATGATCATTGATCATTTTCACTACATATTGTTTTTTAAACATTTCGTCCTTGTCCAGTCCTCACTCCCAACCTATTTTCTCTAATGTAGATACATAGTTTTTTATTACATTGGGTAACTATAATGTTTCTAACATTAATTTATAAAAAAATTAGTTTTAATTTTTATGATGTGGATATCTATGAAAGGAACATGAAAATATTAATCATCGAAATCCTAGTTGAATTTAGTGGTCCAATTTTACTTTAATGGGGTGGAATGTAATACATCAATATTTTTCTGAATATTTTTTTCAATTTAATTTAATATTTTAAATATTGTTCATTTCACACAACATTGGATATATCATTGTTATACAATATAACTATGTTTTATTTGTGTTCTACAAAAAACCACGTAAACATTTCCCTAAAAAAACACATAGATGATGTAGATGTAAATGTAAAACTATGTTATGATTGTATTATTGTCAATAATGAGTCCTGTAAATTTATTATGTTACATATAATGTAGAGTTTTATTGAAATAAAATATACAATTAACATTATTTTAAAAATATTATGAAATCTACCATTTATTTGCAGGAAAAAAGTTTACAAATAATTTTATCTGAATTTTGAAAATACGATTTACCCATAAATATAAAATGAATCTTTTAGTTATCAATTAGTTATAAAATAATATAAGAACAATTTAACAATAATGAATTTAATTTTATAATAAAACAAATTTTCTATGTAAAATAACGAATTCTACCAATAAATTAAAAAACATTTGATAAATGTTTTCAATATAATTTATATATTATATATTCAATTGATATTTTCTATACACATCCAATATATTTCATATATATAATATAAGAAAAAATTAAATATTATGAATAAAATATGTTTTTTTTTCTAAATAGAAATGTTACCATCAATTAATGGGAAACCCATTTTAAATAATATTTTCAAATATTTTATAATTTTTTTAAAATATTAATATTCATTTTTATATTGATATATTAAAATTTATTTCTATGAATTTTTGGTATTTTTGTTAGATATTTAATATTTGGATGAATGGTTATTAATACTAAATTTCTTCAAAACATCATTTTTGTCCAATTTAATAATATAACTAAATAATTTTTTTATTTATCTTAATATATAATTAAATCAATTTTTTTTTAGTTAAAAAAGTTTAAGTCATTCTAAATTCTTTCACATTAAATTTTTTTTAAAAAACAATACAAAATTTGGAACATTTTTATTTTTCAAACATATTTTATTGTCCCATATGGGGGGGGGGTTAACATTAAATTAATTTCTAAATAACTATGACTATAATTTGGTAAAATGGATTCTATATTTGGATTCATAAAATAATATAATATCTAATAAGTTGAACCTGTATTTATATAAATAGGTATAGTTATAATAATTAAAACTAACTACATTTATTAGGGTAAAAACAAGCTTACTTAATTGTTATAGATTAATTTTAAATGAAAAAATGACATTAAATTCCCATGAAAAATATTCATGGAATATTATGACCAAATACCCTCTTTTAAATAATTATTATAGTTATTGGATGCTAAATATGTAATTTATATCCCTGAATATTGTTTAACTTTTAATTTTACATGATTTCCACTTCACTTCTATGATAAATGGGCACTCACCACCCTCAATTCCTTAAAAATATCATGACACATTGGATAAGACATTACCTACCAATATATAATACCAATATACATCCCTTTGTTATATAATTACCGCTTTGTACATAAATCCACCCAAGGAATCCCATTGCTGAAAACCAAAAAGAGTAACCCATTTAAGAGGTAAAATCCTTCATCAAGCTCTTTTTTTTATTTTCTGTCTCCTCCCAATCTACTATTTTTATTAAATTATTATATAACATCATATTTATACTATATATAATTAATTTTTTATTATATATGTTATAATACCACTTACATAGACATCCATCTAATGGGAATGGAACTTATAGTTATTGTGTATGGCGAAGTACCGCCACACGAAGTATAGACTACCTCCACCTCAATTTGATGTGATTCGTTCACACTTCACATAGAATGTATTGAGGATAGTTTTATTGGCATTATAAGATATGTATGAAATAATAATTCTAATTGAATTATAATAAAAAATATATATGGGTGTGTAATTTACATTTTTTACTTTAAAATGATAATAAAGTATAAACAATGTCCTTGTGTTTGTACGACCTATGGTGTCTAGGAATGGTGTATTCATTTCATATTTATATATTTTAATTATTATTATAAATATTTATATAATGAATTTATATATTACATATATCATATTTAATAAATAATTATATAATTATATTTTTAAATTATTAGGAATAACAAGTCAAAACATATACGAAATACAACATAGATACTACCCGAAACATAACATTAATAAGGTATTTCTAATAACAGTGAAATATAATGTATTCATAAAATAATATTTTTTATTATATTTAATAATATTGTTTATATATATATATATTAAACTCATATTTTTTATAATTTTAATTTTAATTTTTGTAAATAAATAATAGTTTTATGTTAATAGTTTTCTCATCTCCCATTATATATATATAAGATACATGTCGTGTTCCCCACCCTTTGATTTTGTGTGGTATATATACTTATCTTGAATGTATTAAGATATAAAAATAATTAAATTTATGGGTATATATATATCCATTTTATGGTATATATTTCATGGGATTTATGGTTCCAAAGTTACCTAAACGGCAATGTAGTTTTATTTCAATTATCATACTATAGGATATATGCTTTATTATGAATCTATATTTTTATATGGAGTATATATAATATAATTTCACTTAATATAAAATAAATATTCATCATTTTATGATATTAAATGGTTAATTTAATTTCATTCTTTCACATGGATTTTGGTTTACTATTACCAAAGTGGTAAGCGTTTATTTATATAATTTCATCATTTATCGTGATTTATTATGATTATGCTTCCATTGAAAAATTATAATGATCTCTGTATTATAAAATAAATTTATATTTTATATAATCTTATAATTCATGTTATATACAGGTAATGGAACAAAATTTCAACTCTCTGGTAATTAATATAGTTATAAAAATGTTTTTATCTGATTTTATTTCTCTTTTTGGTTAGAAATCGGTGTTCATTCAAAATTTATTTTCCAAAAAATAAATTATAAAAAATTATTTACTATTACCTAATAATAATTAATTGAAATATTAACCCATGTTATTAAATTTAACAAAAATATTTTGAAAATGGATCCTCTTTCCAATCAAGGAACTTTTATAAACTTTTTTCTCATGAAAAAGGTATGTTTGGAATATACAGACTTACCAACCGCGAGGACAGTAATTTCATTGAATCATAAATTTATGTTAATGTGTTTATATTTAAATAAAGTTTTATCCTAATATTTTAGAATATTTTTTATTATAAATGGGTTTTCAAAGATAAATCTCCTTAAAAATGAATTATGTTTAAAAATATTTTTAAATTATTTTCGAAGCATCATTTATATGTTTCCAAATGGTTATTTTCAGTGAAATATATTTTAATGACATTAATCATTATTTATATGATCTGAAATAAATTTTCATTAAAAGGGTTTTTGGAATTATTTAAAAAAATAATTTTATTCAATGTATTTTCATGTAAAATGTTTTCAAAATTTCCCCGTGCTTTCTTTATGACTTTCAAGAGTATTCATTGAAATATGTATTCAAAATATTTTCAATATTCTGTTATAATTTTTCTATACTATTTTAAATGAAAAATGTTTTCAAAATATATAATATTATAAAAAAATTTATCTCATATATAAATATTATTTATATTATATTATTTTTTTAAATCAAAATTTATATCTATATTTACAATAAATGGAAATTTTATGTTTTATTATGGAAGGTAATTTCAATAAAATGGTATTTTTTTCGAAATGTTTCATGTGATCTTCCTAAATCATTCTCTATATATTATGACATACTTTTTTCATACATTATTCTTTACAAGGGATATGATCTAGGAATATCATTAAAATTATTTCTTGAAAGGTTTATGATTAGATGTATTGATGTTTATGAAACCAATTTTTCTTCTAAGGGTATTATTCTACAGAAACCCTCTTCTTTTCACATTTTATTTCATTAATAAAATGATTATGGGACCTATCATTTTTTTCATAGTTAAGGATATGATGAACTTATTATAACTCCCATTCATTTCATGAGTTGTGATGTGATTTTTATGAAACCAGTCTCTTTTTATGGGTCATTATATGATGCAATTTTTAATATAATGTGGAACATGTATATATGATTTCGTAATGTGATTTGATAGAACAATATCACCAAAAAATGCATATTTTTATTATTTATATTTCATGAAAAAATGATGGTAGAAAAGTATATGGGATTGATCTACTATGGGATGAAAGGGAAACCCAACACAATAGAGGAAGAATGGTAAAATTGATCCACTATGGGAAGAAGGGTTTGCCCAATCCACTATGAGAAGTAAGGGAAACCTAATCCAGTACAAGAAATATGTTGAAAACTCAACCCTTTGAGTAAATAACTATGATTGGGGATTCATGTCTACCCTACCCATTACATGTATTCCCAATTAAGATCCCATATATTTTTTGGAAATGAGACATGTCATAGTGAATATTTTTACATGTTTTTTATTCTATGACGCATTTCCTATATTAATCCTCTGATATTATTATTATCATGATTTCATTATGATTAATTTATTATGAACTAATAATATATATTCCATGATTAATGTTTATGATATTTTATATGAATGTTAGGCTCTTTAAATATTATTATCATATTTTTATACCCTTATGATCATGTAATGCTTACATATCTCTTTTTTTGAACCGTATTATTTAATTGAGATCACCCATTTATTATTATTACTATCCTTGGATTATGAATAATGTATTTAAGTATTTTCAAAAAAGGGTATTTTCTTATAGGAGATTTATATGATTATTAACTATGTTAGAAGATAATTTTCATAGGTTTCCCAAAACACTAATCTTCGATGGTCCTCACTCATGTATTTTTTAAATGTGGTTATTATTCACTATATATGAAGTAATAATTATGTATGTTAATAATGGGTCAGTAAAGTCATTGATAATTCAAGAACACTTCCTAGAAAATTCATCCATCCCATGGTTCCATTATCGATGTTGAGGTTGATATGATTATCAATGACTACTTCATCATAGATGTTCAATACCCGAAATTGCGAGCCAACATCATTCCAGTGATGAATATGCGGGGGTAGTTTAGAATATTTTTGGAAATATAACATTTCAATGTGCATTTTATTAAGGATGATAATCCCCTTCCAGTGATGGAGATGTTGATTGATGCCACAATAGGGTATCATGCCCTACCACACATCATTGGATAATCTAGATAGCACCAGATCCATATGGCCACGATTGATGGATTATTATAATAACTTTAGTGTTCCAAATTGTATTTTCTCAATCATGTAATTCCCTTAAGAATAAATAATGTCTGTTTTAATTATAATATATACATTCAAAAATATCTTTATATAGATCCTTAGGATGCCAGTTAAATGAATTATATTATATTTGGCGGTCAAGTCTCTCCAATGTTCAGATCCTTTCGCGAATAATAAGAATGTGTTCATCATCCTCTTCTCTTGGAATTTAAATTTGAACCCATTGAATTGTGAATTCAATTTTATATATTATAGTTTAAACATATTTCATTCCATATAAATAGGCATCAAATCGATTAATAGAAGATCAAAGCCATCATCAATTTACCTCACCAGAAAAGCATTCCAGTGCTCCAAGGTCTCCATGCCCACATGGAATACATGCCCTGATTCATCATGACAATATCTGGAATGTGTAATAAATTCTTAATGATTATATATATCAGACTCATCTACCAGTTTGATGAAGATATTCAAACTACCCTTGATGAAATGAAGCATTATTTCTACAACATGCGGTTTTGATGAACCATTCTCAATGAAGCCATTAGATCTCAACATGACCACCTAGAAATGATCCCATGGAACCCTTCTCAACCATAATAAAAATTAACAATGAAAGAATATTTTGCAGTATCTTCATTCCACGCACCTCTCTATGATGCCCATATACACCCCTATCGTGAAGAGCTACCTCGTAATGGTTTTAACTATGTAGAATTTTCAACATTATCATTAGTATCTTAAGATACAATTGGTGTCCCATGCGGAACCACTAAATTTAATCCTGAATCGATCATATTGAAAAGGAAACCATCATTTTGGGTGATAATCCTTCAGTAGTTACAAATATTATTTGTTTCAAAATTTCCATCAAGGTCTATGCAGCAAAATTCATATTTCCCACCGTTATATTGCCTGAAGAGATGCGGTTGGACGTTTAAATCATCAATGAATTCATCGCCTCAGTGGATCAAGTTTTTTCAGGATGGAAAATGATTTTTTATAATTCCACATAGATCATAATAGGTAGAAGGATAAAAAATTACAAGCTTAATAGTGTGTTAATGGGGATCATCCATATCACTGTTGTGTAAGTCATTCTACCTTAATTGTTTCTTCTATCAAAAGTATGTACCAACAAAAAGTTAATATATAATGATCTCTACAATTATCTCAACCTATATCTCAATATTGATGTTCCCCAAATTCATGTGAAAGGATACTCAGAGTTGGTCATAAAACAATTTAATGTTGACTATGTCATCAAGAAGACAGTGATCATTCACATGTTGGAGTTAACTCTCAAACTAATTGCCTTGTTCCCTTCTCTTCCAGAAGTGACTCGAGTCCATTAATCATATAACAGCTATGATGAATCTCTATAAATTATAGATAATTCTCTTATATATCTAAACAAGTTTTATTTATTCCTTCATTTGGCGCATCAGAGAGTCATCACTCATATCATACCGATCAATAATGCAATCCAGTATCTAATTCAATTGATTATCAGTAATTATAGATCAGTTCTGTCAATTCACTCCATGGTAGAATGAAATTTTGATTACACATATCACGCAATTGAGTTTCTCAAAAAAATATGTATCCCACCATATTGAGTCATGTATTAAAAATCCACCCAAGTGCTGCACAATTCAGCCTCCTAAAAAAGCCAAATTTATAGTAGAATATCTAAAGATGTGAATTGGATGTAATTATCCACTATTTCATCCAAGGTGATTACATTCCCCATGTTATATATTAATTTTGTGTCAGGTTATATGGTACCCATCAAGCAGGATTGAAACTACCTCCCCAGATCCAAAGGATTGGATAATTCTAGACCACCATAGTCCATGAAAATATCATGTTATCCAGGACGTTCCAAGCATGTCATATTCATGAAATATTTTTTCATTTTCTTTCAGAATGCTTCAGCACCAAAAAAAATTATTATCCCTATTTATAATGGCTACTCAAGGTTATGGGACCATATCCACTAACGATAGCTCACAAGTGAACATTCATTCTAACCATTAAATATTTCCTCCCCATGTTGGCATTAGAAATTCATCTTATGGATGTATATGCCCAAATAGTTATCAAATTTTTATGCTCCCACATCATCCAATGATTTTGAGTTCTTTTGAACATTCTCACCAAAAATGACACTATCTTTCGGTATTCTGAGATTAATATATTGTATTCCATTTAAAGTATCCCTTCCAACAATAATTAATTCTATCACACATAAGAAAATGGACTGGTCAAGGTGTCAGCAATTCCATATCATATATTTTATGGAATATTTTTTGGAAAAATAATAAAATTGTCTCGAAAATATCCCCAACTCCCTCTGGAAATATCATATGACAACATGAAACTCAACAAATGTGAATAAATATTCTATAGTGTATGGATAAAAGGATGTTTTTCTTATCGAGATTCACCTACTATTACCTCGAACCACTATCTATACCCATCAAATCACAAACATAATGGAATAAGTCCATCTTATGGAGATGGAATGCCTCAATGATAACATGATAAAACTATCTAATAATCTAGAGATGCATCTGAACAATATATAAAGGACCCTTAAAAAGAAAGATCATCTTTTCTCTTTTCTCCAGGGAGACATGTTTTTTCCCCAAGAACACCGATAATACCTATATAGAATCTAAAAAAGATGGATCCCATGTGGGATGAAACTTACATTATCCATAATTTCTATTCAATAGCATGTAATCTGTGATCACCATAGATAGAGACTGTATAAAACCTCTAACCGATTCCATTTATCTCAAATAGTATCTTATAAAAAGAAACTTAATATCCTTGTTTCATGATGGAAACATTATGACAACTATTTTTCATGAAATGTGATTATAAAAATTGTATTGATGTACTAATAACACAATGTTAAACATTGTGTTTGTTCTTAATTTTATGAACCTAAACTGGGAGTTAACATCATCGACACATGATGTTAATCTAAAATCATACCCTAATCATGTTTCAGATTCCTCTTAAACACATGTGATATGTTACATACCCCATTTTATATTAATATGCATCATATGACTAGAATGATATGGTCAAAAAATCATTTCCCATGTAAAAAACAAGGGATTACTCAATATAGTCATGGGATGACATAGTTCTCTCAATAGCGATAACTTACCCCACAGGTGTTAATCATTACCATAATTCATTCCCAGTGAAATGTGTGTATTTATTTTCTTCCTCATGGGATATGTAGTTACTCCCAATCATTTATTATAAGTTCTTAGATGAAAATTCATTAACTCTTTGTGTTTTGGCCTCAATTCTTGGCCAGCCATTATGTCTATAAACTCTATGCACTCCATATCAAGGTATATATGTGGTATGCCAGCCTCTACTACTCCATTCAAAATAGGTTATGCCTCTCTCATTCCAAATATATTCCCTATAAATTGACCTTTCCTAGTCTAAGTAATAATATAATATATTTTTTCCATTTTTTCTACTAGCCCAATCCTTATAACCATAAATTTTGTGGCATTTTTTCTCTAGTGCTTTTTTAGTGTTAAGACTTATTGACCATCGTTCACATAAAATTTTAATTATTTTCCTACACAAAATAATCCTAGAAGAAAATACCTTTTTGAGTCCTTATATAACAAATTTAAATATAGTAACACTTTGTTAAAAACCATATGACATTAAATTTTGTGCATTCACTTCCAGAACAACATGTGACTTAATTCCCATCCACATAAGATATGTAGAGATGCCCAAATATTTTTTCATTGGTCTATCATGTTAGTCAGATTTCTTTAGGATCTAATCATTCTTAATTACATGATGTTATCCTAAGGTACAATTTTTTGAGATCATTTTAATAATGATTTTTTTCTGTACATATTTTAGGATGTTTAGTCACTCGTATATTCCACAGGATCTTCCCAAGGATATTTATGACCACAAGAGTTTGGGTTTTAAGATATAAAGTACATGTACTAATATAATAAATGTAACATGTTAATACTTATTCATAACTTAAATCATATTGGGATGTATCATGAATGTATGATATGCACATATTACCTCAATCAAACCCGAGATTCCTCCTAAAATGAGATTATGTGTACTCTCTATCCTAGTCAGTTGGATCATCCAATATGATATACCCAATCGATGTTATGAAATGTGTTATGGAAATGAAAATAAAAATTTTAATCCATCATAGATATTCTATTAATCAATCTCCACACTAAGAGTCTTTATTTGTTGAGGTCTCCATCATCCTTCAAATCTATACAGAAACCCCTAATAACTTGGTGTCAAGACAAGGCTTTCCAGTTGTCCTGGACCAATTCCATGATAGATATCATGAAAAATATGATGGATCAAATTTTTCAAACGTGGAAATAAAATTATTCATCATATACTATACCCATCAAGGACTGATGAGGATGTGTTCCATGTCTTTCAAATAGGGTCTATTGTCGATCCTAGCCATTAGTAACCATTTATCCATACACTAAATGTCTTTATTTACCTCCATTTCATATCATTTTTTCTTGGTGGAATTCATACACCTATAATGTCACCCTATGTTAATATATGTGCATCAAGAATGAAATTTAAAATTTCAAACATTCTTAAACCCATGCCATTATTACACATACTGTACACTTCCACATGTTCATGAAATTATTTCATCACTTCATGTTTTTTACAACCAATAATGCCTCACATGATATTAATAGTCTTAGAAGGATGTTTAACAATGTATTTTTGCCAAACAAAATCCATTTACAAGTAGCATGAATTTATAATGTATATGTGTTATCATTCCATATATATGTTTTGTAGCATCTGGATCTCCTTAGACCACATTACTTTTGAGTTCTCCACTCATTCAGAATACACAAGTTTGTATTGGATGCTAAGAAAATGTTCCAAACATTATAACCATAGACTAGGAAGTTAACTCCTTGCATTATGACTTTGAACTATTTTCCTTGGTCCATGACATACACGCTTAAACAATGGAAACATTCCAAATCACATGATGTAAAATTGTACCATGAATCATCCACACCGTATTATGTAAATCTCTATATACATCATCCCCATTACACGATGTTAATTTTTAAGGAATCAAAGATTATTTCTTAATATTGCCTTCCTCTTGTGTTTATCATATTCTACATAGTCCACTCTCTTCCACTATCTCTCGAAGATTGTGATGACACTCTCTTAGATTACATTTTTGTCATTATTTCGGATTGATGTTCCCACAGACATGTTTTTCAATCCATGATGATGTAATTATGATAGTTTCAAAATCCATTTGTTATTAAATAACATCATTCCAATGATTTTCATTACCCTTATTTTTATCATCATTAACATCTATGTTTGAAGGTCCCTCATAAAGGGAATAGTTTTTGGATAAAGATTACCTACCATATTGGGTATGTGCCCCTGAAGACATTGTGAAATGTTTTATGAATTTTTTTTTTCAATTTGGATGGCTACTAAATCACATTTTTATGTCTTTATTCGTTAGCTAAGAATTATGAATGTTGTGTGTCAACCATGGTCATTAGTCATCCTATATTGGAACATCACTCTCCAAATTCTATAGATTTTTGGAATTGGGATTTACAATCCCCAATTCCATTTCTGGTGTAGACTTCACCACAATAGTAATTACCCCTTTCTCAAAAGATCACAATGGAAAAGGTAGTTACTTTTTTTAAAATCCTCTTTCTCTAGCCACATCCTCTCTTATCCTGAACACTTATAATGGCCAGTAAAAAATAATATGACCATAGTGCTAGATGTCAATAAATTTTATATAAATGGTAATGACATGGACATTACTTATTTCACATACTATGAATAACCAAAATAGGCTTAGGGGATGATAATTGGTTTTATCAAATATATGATTGATGTAAGAAAATAATGAAATGAAATATTATTAATAATGAAAATTATGCAAAATGGAGATGTAAAGGATCATTTACATACTGAACCATCCCTTTTTCAAAATGTTATTCTATTACTCTATCACTATGATTGAGAACCCAGTCTTGGCCATCATTCACTATGCGGTATCTAAGAACATCTTCTATGCTTCTAGGTATTACTCGTTTTTTATTTCTTATACTAAACATATTCATTCTTGATATTCTACTTGTCCTTCTCACACTGACGCTCTACCTCTTCCTTATTTTTCTAATCCACCTAGACCACTAACACTACAAACTGATCCCTCTGTCTATTAGTGATATTAGAATTTGTAGCAGTAGACAATTTTTTCTCCTACTATAGACCCTCTAGAACATAAATATATTCCTCATATTTCTAATTCAATTGGAATCCACCACCCCAATGTTTTCCCCAGGATATTTTAATATTCCTCTATTACACACGTGCCTGCTAGATGAGGACGTCTTGGGCCAGTTTTTTAAGATGACTAGAATTCACCACACTAATCCCTAGGTTGACTAACCAATGTATATGGTGTCCCGCACATTGTGGTAGTGTTGCTATCAGGATATAAGTGATGAGTTTCTTCACATTCTTCCATGTATTGAGATAGAAATGTTAGTAATCCTGGAAAAAAAACAAGCCCATAATCCTCAAATTCGTGGGGTGTAATAGGAACATGAGGAGGAAATACCTAAAATATATTTTTAGCTGGATCCTCTTGGTGATTACATTAAAATGTGAGAAGCTATAAAAATATTACATCTACATCCTTTAGTAGACATATGACTATGTTAGTGAAAGGTTCCTCATCATCCTCTTCAAATGTGGTCGAATCTTCTACTACACCTTATGGTTCAATGGAGGGGGATCCCATCATCGCAGCTTTCTTGCCTACTTCTAGTGGAATGATCTCAGCCCCATCTCACATATCCTCCATCCCTGGAAATTCTGATATACGTGAGTCCTATAAAACCTATCAAACTACACTAGACTATGGTGAAAATGACTCCCCATCAACTAAAACATAGGCTTTAGAATCCTCTTTTGGTGGAACCTCTTTGATCGGCTAACCTGCTGTAGCTACATTAACTTGCCCCATTGTGGGTATTTTTCAACCCCCTCCACAAAGAGAGTGGTACCAATAATGACTTGTAATAGAAAATATCTGATTAGTCTGACCTCCAACGACTCTATATCGATATATCATATGAAAGTAGCCTCTTACATCACCACCTCAGCCTCCACATCTTCCACCTTAGTGTTAGGTTATGATGATGGATTGCCTAATAAACACTTTTATAAAAGTTCCCCCACTCTCCCATTTATTAGTGAGGATCCCTCTCCATCTACATGATTTTTATCACATACATATCCTTCCTCAGTGCTAATAGATTCCTACATATCTAGGGATATGATTATGCAATCAGTATTAAGATAACGTGGTTCTCAAAAGCATGGAATGATTAGTGAGTTTTTGTGAATTAAAATTTAAAAAATATCCCATTTTGGGATCTTGTAGGCTATACTCCACTAGTAGTATTCTTTTTTTTCATATTTAGTAGTTTATATAGCCTTATAGATCATGTGGTTGTCTAAAAGAGAATAAATTTCTAATTTTTTTATTTACCTGATCATTCAAAGGACACATGATACCCTATGTGTAGATTATCTCCTCAATATCCTCCATTTATTTCATCACTTCATCGTGGGTGGAATTTATCCCCCTCCCCCCTTCATCTCTCAGTCCAATAAGGAAGATCCAATTTTCAATTAGAAACTACTTAACTGCTCAGAGTGTGGTGATATACTTGTGGATTCCCTATGTCACTTAGGTATTAGGGTACATAGAGTTATTAAGAATATTCGGGTGACGTATGTGTTCCCCATACCTTTAATGTGAACCATCGAGATTTCCCTATAAGGATCATTTCATTCATGTTCCATCCAATAAAATAGCATCATATCCTAGTCTACTACTCTCCATATAGATCATACCTATTTGGGCCCATGAACTATTGGAATTCCAACTACATGTCGAGCCACTAAACATGATCTTCCACCACGATGCCCTCCAAACTCCATTCAACATCAGCCAAATAGTGTGGGGGGGATCCAATATCTCAGATGGACCTAATATAATAGTATATTATTAGGATCTGTAAGCTGTAATACCTATGTGTAATTATAGAGAGCCCATATGTAAAAACCCAGATCTTCTTTTCAGTTATGTTTTTCTTTTTTCTGGTGTTTTTGAGAAAAGAGGAGTTGCTGTAAATTTTTGAAGTACACAGTGTGTACTTTATGAGTACACATTGTCCACCCAGTTACTGCAGGTAGTAGTGCACTAGCCATGTAGAGGCCTTGCACATGACCATGTGGGGTGACCTGGAGGCTGCCTAAAGTGGAGTACAGGAATGAAGAGTATATATTTTGTACTTAAAATGTTCACTATGTGTGTTTTTTTCACTAAATCCTTAAAGGTCGCGTCTGACAAAAAAACTATCTACTTCTCAACCTAGTTTTCTTGAGTGCACTGAGTAGCCGCAAATATTTGATGATCCCCCGTTTGAGAATCAATCCTCCGAATAAAACACCGACAGTTGAATTGTAATCACATCGGTGATTTCTCTCTTCTCCTAAAGCATCATCTCTTGATTTCTCCTATTTCTTGAGTTATTGTGGGTTGAAAATTTTATACATTTTCATAGATATATGGTGTTCTAAGGTGAATCAAGCCTCAGGGTTCATGTATCTTGATCTCCCATCACCGAGGTAGGTGGTTTGTGCCTTTCTGTTCAATGTCTTTGAGTATTATGTGCAAATTCAAACAATACCCTTGAACGGGGTTTTGTGTGTTTACTGTTTTACCGATGTTGATTTCATGAAATTCATAGAATCTTGTGTAGAGGTTATATGGATATGAATAGGGTTGATTGTTATGCATTGGATGTGTTTATCCCATTAATGTTCTTTTTTATGATCATTTGGTCATGTTTAGATTTTGGCTTCTTTGACTGTTTTCCATGCCTGATGGTGTAGGATGGAGAGTTGTCTATTGACATGCTTGATATGTTGTAGAATGATTAGCCATGTATTTTTGTACATTTACTTTGAAAATATTACACTACTATGTTCATTGACCTATACACGGCCATGAGAATCTTGTGTAGTATACTATAAGGGTAACAGACCGTGTGATCATTCTGAGAGAGTCTTTGATCACTTTAATCCATAAAGGGGATAGACCGAGTGAGCATCCACAAGTATCCAAGGACCAATTGTGGCTATAAGTGGAATTGACCGAGTGATCTTCCTCAGAGAGTCCTTGATTACTTTAGACTATAATGGAAATGGACCATGTGAGCCTCCTCATAGAGTCTTTGTTTTAATTGAATTACCTTGATAACTATAAACTATATGGGGTATTGAGGGTGAGTACTTCTTCATAGAGTCTATGAACGACTTGGGATATAAGGGGAATTGACCGAATGAGCTCCCTTAGAGACTTTTTATCCTCGGGATATAAGGGGAATTAACTGTGAGTGCTTCCAGAGAGATTTCCTGACCACTATAGACTATATAAGGATTTGACTGTGACTGCTTCCTTAGAGAGTCTTATATACTTAACCATAGGGGTTTGGACGAAAGTACTGCCTAGATGGTGTCATGTACTTGTTATGTAGGAAAAGTGGGGAGGGCTGTGAGTACTTCCCAGAGGGTTAACTGTTTGTTCTTAGATGTTTGGTTAGCCGTTGCTTGACGTTGAAAATGTGGATTGTTTGTTGCTGAGTACATTCCTATTTACTGCTTTATGTACATTACCTGCTATAAATTCACTATCATTTAGGCACATATCATTGGGTGGTTGCATACTGGGATTTTGTCTCATACCCTATTTGGGACATGCTTTTGGGCCCAAACAGATTATATTCTGGCAGGTATAGATAAGGGAAAGCGCCCTTCTACATTTGGTACTTGATATGCTGTGGAGATGTGGATAATGGGACCAAGCTATGGCTTGAGATAATGAGAAGTTTATCTTATATCTTTTTCTCTTTGGATTAGTAATATTTTATTTCAACATTGTGGCTTTTTGGTAGTTTCCCTAGACATGCGTATCATGATTCATTTTATATATGTTCTCCAGTTCAGACTTTTTGTTCTCTACTTTTACTACTGTATGTGAATATTACCGCTTCATCTTTTTAATGTATTTATTACATTTTCTTTGTACTCTTCCAATGGGGGAATAGTTTCCCCACTATCAAACCCATGTCCCTCGATGAATTTCGATAGCCTCTGGTATTCGGGGAAATACTCTTGAGGCCATGTTACCAACATGGTACAGGGAGCCTCTGCGTGGCTTTCAGAACCATGATGTTACAAAGAGGTATCAGAAGATTACTATTCTCCTGATTTATTGTTTGGGGCCTTTTACCAGGGATTGGAAGGGATATAAAATTGGTAAAAAGCTATTCCCGCGTGTAGCTAACCCATGGACATGGAAAAATAATCTACCTCGTTTAATGCAATTTCTTATGGTCTTGCATGTTCACAGTTGATCTTATTTTCACCATTGGGTCACTCACATGTTTTGTGTTATTACTATTGACATTATTGAGGTTCTATTTCTGTTACAACCTAATTATATGTGGGTATTCCATCTCATGCATAATATATGCAGTTGATAGAAATCACATCTCATGCATTCTTGCCATGTAATCTACGATTCATTTGCAATTGCATGTTTTTTTATAGATGTTGTGTAGAATATGCATGTTGTTGTGATAGATTCATTAAAAAGAATAACTTTTGATTGATAGAGTAATTTTTTATGTAATTTTTTGTTTGAATGGATGCCAAACATTGGTTATGTTGGTTTTATGGGCCCTCGTGGACCAGAATTTGGTGGATTGTTTCTCTGGTTTCCTTGTTATAAGATGTATAGGATTCCATACATTCATCCATGGGGAGTATGGGCCCTCACGGATGGGAATTTGGAACTTTCATTGGTCGTTTCAGTGTATTATGGAATCTAGAGTAGTTTCTAAGGCTTACTGTCTGGAAAAACCTAGAATACAAGCCGTGTAGTGTTTAGTACATGCCATATGTTCTTCTGTTTGGGAAGAAACTATTTGTCTTAATTACACTCCATGTACATTATGTACACTCTGTGTAGTCTTTGAATATGTCATAGGTTTTGTGGGAAGAAATATGAGATGGGGATTGTCCAGTGGGAACACATCATGTACCATACGAACACGTCATGATGTATCGACCCTGTATCCGCCCGTGTAACCAAAAACATGTACGGAAAAAACCTTAAACAAAACATTCTGTGTCGTTATTGAATAAATTTTGTTGTCGGACCCTGGTGCCATGCCGTGTCACGAATAACACAGGTTGGTGTTAACCCTTCACATACACATCGTATCTGTCTGGAATGAGCATTCTAGTGTGAGTCATGTGTCAGGTCGTGTCACTAACAACATGGGACAGGTGAAGCTTGTTCCGTACATTTCATGTCCACCGTGAACACGCCATGTAATCATGTGATAGGAGAGCAGTATGGCTTGATTGTGTATAAGGGCTCGGGTAGGGGAATAAAATTCAATTAAATGCTATTTTTTAGCAGAATACTTCGTAAATTTGGGGTGTAACATGACATGTTTAGGTAGGAGTACATTCCCATGTAAATGAAATAAAGGAACACACCGTGTAGAAAATGTACATATTGTGTATTCATGTTTTTGAAAACATGAATGCTTATTACTCTCATTCACTTCTTAAACTCCTTGTTTCAAGTCCTTGATAATCTCGTTTTAAGGTGGGCTCTTGACCATTCAGATTCATGCAACCGTGACGTCTTCTAGTTGTGTGCCAATTTCCATATGATGATAAAACACCGAACATGGTTGATCTGGGGCTTCCCATAGCATTATATATATTTCCATTGTGGAGATCCTTGGGCTCTGTATCTATTATTCTACTGATATCTTGACTATAGCCACACTGTTCGTGACTATAATGGATATTTTACGTCAGTACATGGAGTTCCCTCTTGAGGTTGGTGGGTGTTACATTCTATGGGACATCTATATCCATGATTTTACAGGCTATGAGGTCATTCTCGAGATGGATTGGTTAGTTCCATTTTTGTAATTTGTTGACTATAATCGTCGCAGGGTGAGTTTCACATCACTAGAAGGTGGTTTCGTTCGAAATAAGTGGTAATGGGATGTCCAAGAGAGTAGAGCGGGTCTAGAGCATCATGGTTTAGGAGGCGTTACATCCTATATTTCTCTTTTAAATCTGGATGACTAGGGGACTTCATAGTTAGAATTTCCTATAGTGGTGGATCGTTTAAGAGATGTCATTCCAATGGACTTTTAAGGATTTCCTCTAGAGCGAGAGGTAGAATTTTTGATTTAGCTTGTGATAGGATTGGAAGAATTGTCCATTCCTACAAAAAGGATGTCTATAGCTGATTTGTAGGAGCTCAAGAAGCAGTTAGAGGAGTTATAGGAAAAGGGTTTCATCTGCTTCAGTACATCTCCATCAGGACCACTTGTTTTGTTTGTAAAGAAGGAATATAGTACACTAAGGAATTTTGTGGATTATCATAAGTTGAACCAGTTAACGGTCAAGAACTGATATCCCATCACGAGGATTGATGATATCTTTGATCAGCTTCGAGGAGCCCAAGTGTTCTCATAGATTTACTTGAGATCTGATTACCATTAGTTGCGCATTATACCATCTGATACAACTCTCACCACATTCCAATGTAGGTATGATCTATATGAATATATGGTTACGCCTTTAGGTCTCATAAACATGCCTACATTTTTCATTTCACTGATGAACCGAGTGTTCCATCTATAAATGGGTTCATTCATGGTTGTTTTTGTTGATGATATCTTGTGTACTCTCACACTCGACAGGACCATGCTACCAATCTTGAGACTATTTTGAGTACAAATTGGGAGCATCTATTATATTCTATGCTCTCAAAATGACACTTTTTGATGGATCAGATTCACTTCCTGGGTCATATTATCTCAGAGGTAGGAGTATCAGTAGAAAGAGATAATTTGAGATTTGTAGTTTTTTAGGAGCATCTAATGAACATCTTTTTCAGGTATGATGTTTTCGATGGATTCCTGGATACTAAAGACATTTCATTATGGACTTTTCATGCTTAGCATCACCATTGGAAGTTTTGACTATGATGGGTTTGAAGTTCTCATGGTCAGATTCTTGTGAGTCAGCCTTTCACGAGATGAATGGTAGGATGACTTCAGTACCGATACTAGTCCTTCCAAGGTCATGAAATAGTTGTACTATTTACTTTGATGTGTCAGGTATCAGGCAGGGAGCCTTGACTATGCAGGGATATGGAGTCGTTGTGTACGGGTCCAGGTAGTTGAGGCCACATGAGAGGAATTACCAGACACACGATCTGGAGTTGGTAGATGTTGTTCTTTCCCTAAACTATTGGAGTCATTATATTCTGGGAGATAAATTTTTGGGTTTCAAAGACCACAAAAGTCTCAAGTAAATATTAATTCATCATTATCCGAATTTGAGACAACGCAAGTGGGTTGAGTACCTACAGTCTTTTGACATTGAACTTTCTTATACACCTGGGAAGGGCAACACGGTGGCTGATGCATTGAACAAGAGGACTTAGATATAGGCAGTTCAGGAGGCCAGCGATGAGTGGAAGCTTATGGCTCTATTCTCTGTGATGCATTTGGAGGAGCACAACAGACATGGGAAGACTTTTCTATCTTCTGTAGTTATTACCCCTAATCTTCTTGATCGAGTTTGAATGAGGCAACTATCAGATTCTGAAGTCCAAGTCCTAAGGGAGAGTTTTTCAAGAGAGTACCCTAATCATGGATGGACCATAGGCAGGGATGATATCGTTCATTTCCGGAGGTGTGTATTGATTCCAGCAGACATACGCGAGGAGCTGATGCGGGATTTTCATTCCTCAGTTTGGAAAGTTCATCCTGGTGTCACCAAGATGTATCATGATCTACACCATAAATATTGGTGGCCATGTATGAAGATTGGTGTTGATAGTGTAGTCCTGAGGTGTTCCACTTGTCAACAGGTGAAGGCACCATCAACATATAGTAGGGCCTTTACAACAGTTACCTATTCTCGAGTGGGAGTGGAATGATGTCACGATGGATTTCATGACTAGTTTATCGAGGTTTCCTCGAGGGAGTGATGCAGTTAGGGTTTTAATTGACAGACTCATGAAGGTCGCTCACTTCTTACCGATCAAGGAGACTATATGTGTTGATGAGCTTGGATGGTTGTACATCTGAGTGAAAGTATATATGCATGGATTTCCACATTCCATTGTTTCAGACAGGGATGCGTGTTTTACTTCTCGGGTCTAGATGTGGCCTAAGAAGGGTTTTGGTATTCATATACATTTGAGTACAACTTACCACCCCCAGATAGATGGAATGTCCAAGCGTACAATTCAGGTACATGAAGATATACTCTGAGCATGATTTCTAGATTTTGGTGGTTCTTGGGAGAAGTATATACCTCTCTTGGGTTTTGTCTGCAAAAATAGTTTTTAGGAACCTTTTTGGATGTAACTTTAAGAGGCTCTGTACGGTAGGCCATGCTGATCACCCTTATGTTGGATGGAGGTAGGAGAGGAAGCATTGCAGGGAACTCGTCCTATTCAAAAGACCACAGAGCAGATAGAGTTGATTTCGAAGAGGATGGCTATTGTTCTATCTCGAAAGAAGTCTTATTCTAATCAACAGAGACGTCCTTTGGAGTTTGAGGTCGGGGATCGGGTTTTCTTACATGTCATACCATGGATGGGACATAAGAAGAACATAAGATATGGTAATCTTTCACCAAGGTAAGTGAGGCTTTTTGAGGTGTTGGAGAGAGTTGCACAGGTGGCCTATCGGTTGTAGTTACCTCATAGATACCGGGCTATGCACGACGTTTTCCACGTTTCTCAGCATCGACGTTACTTTTCAGACTTGTCTCCTATTTTTCAACCATAAGAGGTTGAGTTAGAAGTGGAATCTTATTTTGAGGAGCACCATATCCGGATTTTTGATCGAAGTATAGAGGTTCTACTTGGATAGTGTGTTCCTCTGGTACAGGTGCTATGGAAGCACGAATGAGTACTAGACGATACTTGGGAGAGGGAGGACGATGTATGATTGTAATGGCCACATCTGTTCAGGGTTTCTTCTTATACGCTGCCTTGCTAGGGCAATTTAGGGATCTATTTCATTAAGGGGAGATGTTTGTAAAACCCGAACCTTCATTTATGGTATGTGTTTCTTTTTTCTGGAGTTTTTTAGAAAAGAGGAGTTTCTAGTTGTTTTTTAAGTACACGGAGTGTACTTTATGAATACACACCGTGTACCCAGTTACCAAAGGTAGTCGTGTCCTGGCCGTGTAGCTGTCGTGCACATGGCGATGTGAGATGACCTTGAGGCTGCCTAAAGAGGATTACAGAAATTTTGAGTACACACCATGTACTTCAAATATACACGTCATGTATTTTTTTTCATTAAATGCACAGAGGTCGTGTCTGATGGACATAACCGTCTCCTTCTCAACATAGTTTTTCTGAGAGTGGCGAGCAGCCATGGATCATTGACAAGCCCCTAGCTGAGCATCTGTCCTCTGAACACCGTGGTAGGTGGTTTGTGCCATTGTTTTTCAAATTTATTTAGTATTATGTGTAAATTCCACCAATAACCTTGAACGGGGTATTGCGTGTTTACTGTTTTACCCCTGTTGATTGCATTCCATGCTTGTAGACTTTTATTGAGTATATTTTTATATGAATAAGGTTTATTTCTATTCTTTGGAAGTTTTTAGCCCATGCATATTTTGTATACTACCATTTGGCCATGTTTAGCTTATGGATGCATTGCCTGTTTTCCATGCCTGATGCTCTAGGATGGAGAGTTGTCTTTTGACATTATGGATATGTCATTAGTTGATTAGACAAGTAGATCTATATGTTTAATTTTTCCACATTACACTTCTATTCTCATTGACCTAAACAGGCCTATGAGAACCTGGTGTAGTTGACTATAAGGGTCATTTAATGGGGAGCTTCCTCAGAGAGTCTTTGAGAACTTTATGTTATATAGGGGATTGACCGATTAAGAATCCTCAGAGTTCCAGGTACCACTTGGGGCTATAAGGGAATTATACAGAGTGAGATTCCCCAGAGAGTCCATGATTTCAATATACTATAAAGGTAATGGACCATGATAGCCTCCTCATAGAGTCATTGTTTTACTTTAATTATCATGATTATTGTAGACTATAAGGGGAATTGATGGTGAATGCTTCCTCAGAGTGTCTATGAATGACTTGTGCTATAAGAGGAAGTGACTGAGTGAGCTTCCTCAGAGATTCCTTGTCCTTGGGGATATAAGGGTAATTGATTATGAGTGCTTCCTCAGAGAGTTCCTAACTACCTTAGACTATTAGGGGAATTGACATTGAGTACTTAATCAGAGAGTCTTATGTAAATATCCAAATGGTTTTGGAAAAGTGTACATCCCAGAGGGTGGCTTTTACTTGTTAGGTAGGACCAGAGGGGAGGGATGTGTGTACTTATTAGAGGGTTACCTGTTTCTTCTTATCTGTTTGATTAGTCGTTGCTTGGTGTTGAAACTGTGGATTATTTACTATTGAGAGCTTTCCTGTTTACTTATTTATGTAATTTACATGCCATATATACACTGACTATTAGGCACAGATCAATGGGTGGTTGTCAACTAGGATTTAGTCTCACACCCAGTTTGGGACATGCATTTGGTCCCAAAAAAGATTATATTGTTGCAGGTATAGATAAGGACAAGAACCCTTCTACTTCAGGTAATTGATATGTTTTGTAGGTGGAGAGCATGAGACAAATCTATGTCTTTCGATTCTATAGAGTTTATCTGATTTATTTTACACTTTGGTTTAGCACTATTTTATTTTAGCATTGTGAATTTTGAGGTAGTTTCCAAATACATTTGTATCATGCATAATTTTATATATGTTCTCAAGTTCATACTTTCAGTTCTTTATTGTTACTGTTATATGTCAATATTAATACTTCCTCTTTTGTATGTATTTATTACTTCCACTATGTAATCTTCTAATGAGGGAATAGTTTCCCCACTATCATATCTATGTCCCTCGATTCTAGTTAGCAGCCGTTGGCATTCGGGGAAATGGACTTGAGGCCATGTGACCGACCATGTACGGGGAGCCTCTACGTGGCTTCCGGAACCGGTACATTACACAATAGGAAGAAGTTGATGGTGAAAACTCATTTTTCATATTCCCATCATCATGTGTTACCATAAAGAAGATCTTCCTCAACACTGAGGGATTCCAATCATGGCATATATTTGATGAAAATAAATTTATCTCTAAATACATTAAAATTAATTTTATAACTAGTGTAGATTATATGGATCACAAACCTGCTCACAATAAACTCTTAGTAATATTACCCCACCTCGAAATGCCATGAGGGACAATCTGTATTCTTAAATCAATATGATATTATCAGCCACCAACCATGTCATTACGGAGAATAGATGAAATATTATGTTATAAACAATCCTAACCTTATCATGTACTTACACCTATCCCAACATGAATTGGATATATATCGTGATGTTTAGAATTACCATCTGAATGATTTTTGTGGGTAGTGAAATATGGTTCATATTTTTATAACCCTCATGTGTGCGGCTATAATAGTATACAAATTGTAAAAATACCCACATAGTCCCAGTGCTATCATACCTTTATTGACATTCTTATGTACCCTATATAACATTGGATGTACTAGGAGGGAATGATTGACATACTTCTCCTTCTCCAAAATCATCTCCAGTATGAAGGTTCTTCGTCTCACCCATATGTGTGCATCCCATTATGATAGAATATACCAAAAAATTAGTGTTACGATGAATGTCTTTAGCCAGACTATGGGTTGAGACTAAGTCATGATGAAATATCCCCACATGTCCCAAATGTTTTACTACATAATCTTCTAGATGGATCCCTCATTTCCACTTTTGTTTCCACCAAATAAATTTATGAGGCCTAGACATAAACATCTCCAATATAGCCTCACTCTCAAATGGATTTATTAGCACTTTGTTCAAGGCATATCTGAACCAATTCTTAGTGGGGATTTCAATCATCCCCATCTTCTCATCACTGGTTCCCTATATCGGATCCTGAAGTAGATTTTCTAGATATGATAGTTTCCCTTGGTCTCCAAAAATATTCCCTGGGAGGAGAAATTCATTATACATCATCCCCAAGATCATGTTATTGAATATTTTGTGATGGTCTCAGAGGATGACACCAACCTCCCCATGATGCATGTGGAATGTATTTTTCCTTGAAGTCCATCTTCTCACCGGATTTGGAATGAACATAGATGGATAGTAAACTTGGAACTAAAAGTTATATGATTCTTCTTAAAGTCCAACCCACTTAATCTCTAACTTTAATTATTAATATGACATGCATTCGTAATAGGCCTTGTCCCACTAATATATAAATTTTCTATCCTAGAGAAAATACTAGTTGTCATTCCTTCCCTTATACAGATCCCCAAACCCCACCATGAAAATTGTCTAATACTCTGGTGGGATTCATCATCCACTATATTCTCCCCATAGATGTTTTTGATATGAATGTAGAGCAATTATACTGTGATGGGTTCTTAATCCATCCATATGTGGTCATTAGAAGCCTTGTTCCACTATTATTGACTTGATATGCCCATGGACCTCTAAGATGGATCATCCATGATTTCCACTTGAATAAATAAATTGTATCTGAAGATGAATCCATAATATTTTATCCAATTTCAAAATGGATATTCCTATTATGACTCTTATAACAGTTGGAATTTTTACTCATTGTCTGAGGCACTTCAGATTCACTCCCCGTTCATGATGTTTCCCACCCTAACATCCCTCGAAGACATATCTGTGTTGATTTATTTTGAATCTATTAGATTAAGGAATTTTGTTTTTTATGATTATTGTTTTTGAATGAATTTCAGGAATTCTATTCATGGTGATCAGTTCACTGAGCACTAGGTTACAAGTACAATTACATAAATATTAAATGTGCATTGTCTATATCACTTAGTAGTGTTCTCATAGAATTATTGTTCACTAAATTAGTATATGCGGAGAATGATTGATGATATGAAGAGGTTTACAAATATGGGAGAAAATGATTTCATTTTCATGAATATTAAATGCTTCTAATAAAATCTTTATCCTAAATTTATAGGTTTACAGATGACCCCAGATTCTTGATGGTCTTCACACCAACAACCATCACAAAATAGAATTTCAATTAAGACTAAAAAATGATCTTTTAGAATGGGATATGATTGCACATTTTATGTGATTATATCTCATAATTTAACTCCCCTTTTCCCATCATCTCCCTTTGTATGTGGGTATTGTTTTCCTCCAAAATATATGACTAGTAGTTAGTTGATATAGTAATTTTTAGTTAAAAAAATAATATCAAATATGAACCAAAAATCCCCATAGTGGTATTTTTCATGAAGCCATTTCTCTTCATTAATGCCTATGCTTGCAAATATTCTATTCTGAGGAATCCACTTCCTGAATAACCAAACCCTTAACGGCATTCCCCCAGGTGTGTGATGATGATTTATGACTTTGTAATTGATTGATAGTGTTCCATCAGGAGACCAATGTAGCCACACACATTTGTGAAGCACAATAATTATTCAAATAATACTTCCAATCATCATGAAACACCTTTCCTATATATACCGCCTCATTTCAACCATATTACAATAATTACCATGAACATTAATCTTTCAAATTTATCTGAATTCACCAATATCCTATGCATCCCAAACTATAACGAAATAGATTATCCAATTTAAGTATTATATAGAATTTCCCAATTTTTTTTCTCATAAAATAATCCACCATAGTCCAAGATGCCTTTTTAAAAGGCTTATTCCCTTTCTGAAGAAAAAAGGCCCTATTAGGCTCTTGAGGCTTCAAAATGAATTTAACCTTTGTGAAGCACTTATCTTTTAATCCCTAAGTTCATCTTGAGGTAGGGTTATAGGGTTTTGTGAATCCTACTCCTTCAAACATCCCCTAGCCTCTAGGAAGAACCTTTTCTAGTGGATTCCCTCTTAGTGACGCCACTTGCTTCAATGAAATTCTCTCATATGTCTCCCCACATAGATTCTCATATATTGACACCTTTTTTATGTATGAGTAGAAAAATCCCCCATATTCATCTAGGATTGGTATAAATGCACCATGAGTCCTTATTTGACTAGTAACACAAATTCATGTGTCGAAATCAACTTCAAATGTTGGAGGAGAACCCCATATATCATTCCGTCTTATCATATGTATGGTACATCATGTTTGTTCTCAACATATACCTATAAATGTGGATCGTATGATGGGAAACTCCTACCATTTTTATATCATTGAAGTTCCAATGACATTACTCATCCAGAGGAACATGATATGTGGTCATGTGATCCCATGGGATGAGGAGTCAGTCAATACATGTCTAAGTTGGATGCCATAAAACTGCAAAGTCACAACGTACTCAACATTTGATCATCAACTGTGGCCTTAACCTATAGAATAAGCCCAAGATTTACCATGTATGAGTGGCATGGGATGGTCTCCACTCTGCCTACCTTAATATGAAATGGTAACCTCCTCACATTGAATGAGTTCATCCTCACATGTATTGAAAATAACTTGGGGAAGCTTCTACACAAATGCCCCACATCATCCCCCATTGACACTTAATTCGTCAAAACAGTATCAGGCCATCTAGTACATGTTATTTCTCACACTAAGCATGAATCACATGGGAATATTGGTCTGTGGTTATAATTAAATTCTCTCAATAATCATATTTGATGTCTCTATTGATGTAAGACCTGTCATCAATTTTATTGGAACCCCTCTATGTGTAATCCCAAAAAACCATAATCACCCTATGGTATGATTTCTCATGTAAGCGACAACAAAATGATTCTATGGGCCTCATCCATATAGATAAGCCCTATAAAATTTGTAACTATGTGGGATTTGATTTATAACTAACAGGGATATAAATGATGCCTCCATGAGTTTAAAACCAAACATCCAGATCCATATTGATTTTCTTCGAGCCACATGCATGGTCTGAAAATGCCCTTTACATGGGAGACCATAACTCTTCTCGGTCACCTTGTTATATTAAATGCATAATCCCCATATCATCCTACGTCAACTCTTCCTTAGTGACCATAATGTCCCGTACATTATGACAATAAATTTTATGGACAGGCGTTTTCACACAACCTTAAACATCATAAGTAAAGTACATGTTTTTTATTCTTATTTTTCAAATTATGGAATATAGAATGCCTTCCTATGATTTAATCCCATATAATGGAAAACATATGCTGTAACTTCTATTGATTCACCTCTATGATCCACCTCATGTTTAGTTTTCATAAACATCATATGATTAGATTAATGGGAAACCTAAAAAATAGTAATCTTAGGTGCTCCCTTCTAGGGAAACATGTCAATTAACCATAAAAAGGGTCATTATAATCAACTATAATAGTTTTAATCAATGGATATCCCAAAAGTGGTAAATTTATGAGTTCTCTCATAGAGATGCACCTCGAAGAACTACCAAAATAGTAAATCTGATCAACTCCCTTTATATGATTTAAGGGTCATCCTGACCAATGGTAATCATTGATTTTCCCCCCTAGGTTTTAATCATAATGGTCCATCTCAAGGGGATTTCTGATCCGTCCATCCAAGAGTTTTCTCATGGGTTGTTCCTGTTCGCGTCTCTCGGATAAATCTCATGGGACATGATAATCCATCCATCCAAGATTCTCTTCAATGGGATTTCATGTTCTCATCACCAGAATTTGTCTCATAGGATGTCCTGACTTCGTTACTAGGTTCTTGTCCATTGATCATTCACATCAATTAGGTGTGATATCATCACTCAAAGGAACATTCCTCCTTGAGGAATATCCATGCAGAATTCTGATCCACCTCTTCTAGGATCTATAAGACATAATAATCGTGACCAATGTCATAATTCTATATCAGGAAAAACGTTATGTCTAAGTTGAATTCCTATGAAGACATTCCCCCATGGAGTTAATTACCTCATGAAAAATTTGAAATACCTAATGGGAAATAATTGTAAGATCTATTTATTTAGTATTAGACACCAAATAACCAGTATGAGATTCTTTGGGATTGGTGGTTAAGATGCCCCTATAAAATACCCTCATATTAATAAAAACAGTGGGGACAAAATATCCCAACATCAATATATGTCAGTGATTCCCAACGTTACTACTCACATGACCGTATGATGATGCCCTTCTATGTCCAACTGGAATGTATAGAAAGAAGCAATGTATGTAACCATCATGCACAAATACATAACATTATGAATGAGTTCTATAAACATGACTTAATATATAGAGGGAGACTCAAACATGGTGATAAGATCAATGAGGAATGCATTGAATGGGGAATTGATATATAATCATTTTGTTTTGATCATGAAGTAATTATCATCCTAGAATATGATGAAATCTTATTTTCATTGAAATAATAAATGTGAGGTAATAAGCTCTCTCGTGAACATTAATGAACATGTGGTGGCCCTAGAAGAAGCATCAAAACCATTGATATAAGGATAATATTTGGTATCTACATCATTATTAAAACTATATAGATAATTGATAAAATGAAAATTATTCAATGTATAAAAAAATTGAACTGATATATACATAAAAAGGAGACATATAACACTTATTAATAATGATTTTAATAATCAATTATTAGTAAATATCTACTATAATTATATAAGTGGATAATATATAGTATTATATGTATGTTAAAATTACATGTATATAATTTTAAAATATTAAATTTATTATTGATATAGTTGAAATCACATATGTTGAATGTTAGACGTTCTTTGTGATTTTATTTCACAATATCGACCATAATTTTTAAATTTTACTTGGAGAACCCACCTATATAATCCAAGGGTGTTCCTCTTTTATATTCCATGTCAATTTTAAAATTAATTTTTTTAGAAATTTATTTATATACTCAAATGATTTATTAAACAAAGTTATACAATGTTTTATACTTTTAATAAAATTGTTTTAAAGGACTCTTCTAATAATATTCCTAGGGATAAAAATTAAGCAAAAGGTGTGATCAGAATTTTTGTTTTTAACAAAAGAATGATTGACACAATTTCCCTACATCGTGATTATTATTTTCATTAAATGTTCCTTTATATTATTTAAGTTTTCTTTAAAAATAGTACTTTTTCCATAACATTTGTGAAATTTTTATATTCCTAATAAGTGATTTCAATGTGAGAAGGGTATGTTCATCAATAATTATTATAAGGATATTTTAAAATTATTTTCATATATGTAAACATCATATTATGATTTTATTACATTACTAAATAATTATTGTAGTGATATAATAAATTATTTTTTGGATATATTGTGATCATTTAAACTATGAAATATATTGATAATATATTTGTTAGTTCATCCAAAAAAATTGTAATTATTTATTAAGGAATACTAATTTTGTTTTATATTTTGAATTGTAGTATTAATGTATTGGATATATTAATTGAGATGTTGGCCATGGATTTTCCAAACTCCTTGATGTATCATTTTGTCCCATGAGGCAAAATATGTTGGTTATTTTCAATTTTCCTTATCCCTTTATGTATGGCTTCTTAGAATGTTTCCTTAAAAATAAGATTTAGATGTATAGAATTATAAATTGTATCATTATGAAATCATTTATTGACCATGTAATTATTCTAGTAGAAATATTATCCATGGAAATGATTGAAGATCAGGTGTCTGTTTATGAGGAATTATTTCACCATAATTTATCACTTACATATTATTCTTTCTATATATAGTATATTTTCATTCATGTTTTATGCATTCCCGTTCTGAGAATCGATGATCATTCCTTTTTTAATATCCCAATGATTCTATGAATTGGATTATAATAAATATAAAAGAATAATATTTTGATAGAAATATTTTTTCTCAATGAAAACACTGTGTTTTTTTACATATTTCAAAATATAAAATGATATTTAATCTTGTATGTAGTTTTCTAAAACTTCTAAAATGTTAAATGCCTTACATTGAAATATCTTTTATCTAGTAAAAATTTAATAAAATAACCACTTACTCTATGATGGTAGGTTTTGGGTTGTTACATTTAGATTGAGATGAAATGAGAAGAATTGATGGATTTTGAACATATAATTTTTAAATAAAAATTATATAAAATTTATTCAAAAGAAATTAGGGCAAAGATAGGAAAAACATGGAACCTCTTAAACAATGTAAGGTAGACTATGTTAAGCCAATTTAAAGGCTATTAAAACTGGATAGCCTAGTCATAATGGGACCATGAATATCACCCATAGGGAGTGGGAATGGGGAAATGTGTTAAAATGATTATTGAATGGGTTTTAGCGAGCTCGTGAATGGGGATGAAACACTGTGATCATAGATTTTGTGGTTTGAGGGTAATATCATTATGGACTCTATTACAAAATAATGTAAAGGTGAATATATTGAAATGTTTATAATTAATTATGGGCATAAATGATAATTCATTGTGCTTTAGTGGAAATTTAGATACTGTATTGGTGTTTTAAATTAGATGTATTGAAATTAAGTAATTTGATTCTTATCACCCAAGGCATCAATTATCCACTTGTTATTTTCCTTCCAACTATATATCAATGCACCAAAAACTTATGTTATGGTACCTTATATAAAGATGACAAAATTTGTGACTCAATCAACTGCATGACTGATATTGGATTAATCTTGTCATGATAGTTCAACTGCATGCCATCATGGATTTCATTTCATGAAAAATGTTCTATGAGAAGTTGAGAGGAGTGTCCAAATATAGTTAATGATGGAATACACATTCATACATGCTACCACATGTCCAATGGTTTGTCAACCATATCATTTTTTATGGATCAACCACACAAGTAATACCACTACATGAGTTCTTTCATGATACAACATGTGTATGAATTGATGACAAATTTGTTAGTGTTACTATAAAAATAAACAATCTAATGTACATAAGTTCCACATTATCAATTGATAGAGAAATCATCTATAATACTAGATTGTATGTTTGATTATGAATGATAGTTGATCCACCATTTAATGTGGATCAACTGTGAAGACTCATCTTCAACCAACCTCACACCTATGTAATGTTTCGTATCTTCCCACATAAATAAGATATTATAGGATGATACATTATATAATATCGGATCGTTATCATATCACTCATTCAAAATGAATAAAAAAATTTCATCATGATATAAATTGTATGATTTATCTATGTGTAACAATATTTTATACCATAAAATGGATTAATTACATGGAGGTGAAAAAATGTTAGCTATACATGATGTAATATTTTAATGGGATGGTGTAAAAAATAGTGTTGATGAAATATGATGTTCTATATATATGAGAAGTGGGGTAAAATGGTAAATGCATATAGCTTCACAAATAATTAATGTAAAATCCATGATGAAAAACTAATAATGTCGAATGAAGTAGTTGTGTGATGAAAATAATGATTTTTGATGATAAAAAATGACAATCTGAATGAAATTTGTATGAATGATATATTATATTTGAAGTAAAGAATAATGAATTTTAAGGAATATGATAAATTAAAATTGACTATGTTATATGGGACATTCATGATCCATTGTGTTAATTAAAAATATAAAGGATATGGAAGTTATACATAGTTTGATGGTGCATAAATTAGTATTATTTTTTTATACATTTAAATGAGGAATAATTTTAAAAAAGTTTATGATTTTATGATGAATCGTGATGCACTAATATATGTTTTAAGAATTATTTATCTATGAGATACATTAAAAATATATGTGATGAATAAGTGAAATATGAATCATTCAAATATTAAAACTCTATTCTAATAACAGATATAGTTCATGTAATACTCGCGAATTAATATTAGTATATATACTAAATGGATTACTATATAATCAAACTATATTTAAAGGGGATAATACAATCAATGATTTCATGAATAATAATAATGATCAAAAAGAAGTGTAACTACATAATACAAATGATTAATTGAGGTCTGTTATGAATACATGAATTATTTGATATATTAATAACAAATAAATAATAGAAGGTTATGATAATATTAAATTATCATAGTAAATTAAATTTTGAGTTCCAGTATCATATATATGGATTAATTTCAATGATTTAAAATTTAGTGGAATACCTTTGATAGAAGAGTATTGATGAATGATTACTTATTAATATTTAATAAATTTAAAATTTGATATTATTCATGAGTAAATATGATTTTTACGCTAGATTCAATATAATAATTTATGGGAATTATAATATTTATAATAATATTCAATAATAGTGAATATAAATAAGACATAAATTTTAGTGATATGTTTTACAACAGTAAAACTCTCAATAATATAATTACAGTCAGATAATTGTGAGTCTGAGTGGTGCATATTAAGAATATTTCATGTGAAATAGGGAAAATTAAGAGAATAATATATAGATAGTGGAATAATGAAATTGATCATGTATAGGATACAGTTATGGGTATCCACACTACAATATAATCATATATTGTAGAACATTGTTCTTCCTTGAGGAATCACATCTACTTTTAATACGAGAGGGAGAAGAGTAATAGATATATTATTGAAGGGACACAGGTAAAAACATGTGATTATATTTCAATGTTGTTCCAGACTAATTGGATGATCATGGTGACTAAAACAAGAAAATTCTTTATATGTACCTTTTCTATACTTGAATAATGAGCTCAATGACATACCATAATATAATATTCATTGATGAAAATAATGATGTTGTGTTTCTGTGGGGTAAGATCAACTGTTAATTGGATACATAGTCATCCATAATGAGGTGAACCTCATAAACAGACATGGAATTATCTTCTGTTTATCATCAATAAAAGAAATGAATTAAAACTGAATAATGATAAGATAAAAAATAAATGGATAAATCCAATCACTGAACAAGTGATGAGGATTCCAGGGGATTAATGTTTCAAATGGTTATCCAATACAGATTCCCACCCTATTAGAATTCTCACATCCCGATGTGATCTATTTTTGTTCTATTTTTTTATATTTTGTTTCATATAATTTCTAAAAAATATAGATATTTTATCCTAGAAAATGGATTCAATAATTTTTATCATATTTTTTTACTTTGGATATATAGACAACCTCATTTTCATCATACATCATATTAACCATAGTTAATGATTATCATCATTGGGAAAGGAAAAACATTGATACAAATGATTAAAAACTATTGGGTAGGGCCTAAAATAAATGAAATATTTTATTTTATTTCATTGGATGATAGTATTTTGACCAAACTCTTATAATCATAAAAATTATGTAAATTCAGTATCATTTTATTTTAAGAATTAATATTAAAAAAATTTATGATAATAATGATTAAAAAAATATACTCTAATTCTTTTAATATTTGTAAAATGACATTGTATGGATAATATGTAGTTATTAATAGTAATAAATGGTTATTTTTACAATTAATAAATTAGTTTTATGATATAATATTATTTACTTCTTTTTGTGATTTTATAATTATCTTGAATTCTCGTGAAACACTACACAACTATTTTGGAAGGAGTACAAAATGTAAGTAACATATTTTCCAAAAAATTAATGTAGTATCTTTTGAATAAAGCATAATGATATAAGAATTTACTAAATATTTATAATTTATTTGTTGTGGATAAATATTTTTTATTATAAATCCATTACTTTATATATTTTCTTTACATCAATTTTTTTCAATAACCTCTAAAATTGACCTCAAAGTGTATTTAGTGATTATAAATTATTTTTAAATCACCAAAAAATAATAAAAATTAATTATAATTTTTTGAATTGTAAAATTTCTAATATATCAATAAATATTCTAATTATGGTGAACATTTAATTTCTAAAATTACATTTATAACCATTAGAGGCATAAAAGTTTGTTTTTGGTGTTATATTTTAATGGTTTAACATTTTGGGTAAACTAATAGATATGGTTCAAAATTCCAAAAATAACAATATGAAATTTTACTCATTTTACATATTTATACCTTATCCAAAATAAATACAATTTTTTAAGACTTTTTAGTCAATTTTACATGAGTTATATACATATTATATGTTAATATTTCAGGTATTTAAAATATTTATTGCCACCTCACATTTAAAAAGTGGACCTCCTCCCATATCTTTTATATTACCATTAAGCTAATTATTATAAAATTTTCCTAAAATTGATGTTCCAAAAAAACTGACATCTTCTTAGTAGCCAGAATTTCAAAAAAAATACAATATATAAGTAATAAGGTGTAGGTTAATGGTGGTTTTTTGAAGAAGTGGTTTTTTCACTAAATGGGTTTTTTCATGTTTATTTCATATTATTACTCCTTAAAACCAATCATAATAATAATGATAAAATTTTATTTCTATCAACAATATATTTATATTTCATTATATATATTTTATAATTCATTTTAATCCCATTTTCTGTGCAATGAAAAATTATTCATTTCCTCCTTCATATATGAGTACTGCCGTATATAAAAATAATTGTGTTTTATTTCTCATCAACTCCTCTTATAGATAGTAATAAATAGTTATTAATAAAATTGTATTATATTTATGACATAATCATTGTTCTTAAAATATATAATATGAATTACCTCATTACTCTTCCATCTGATAGAAAATTAAAATATATCTTATTTTATACATATGGACTACCACATATACAATGATACAATATTAGTTATTCATTACCAACTCAAATTGATGATAATATGGATGAAAATGAAGAATAAATATGAAATTTATATCATATTTATGATTTTTAAAATTATATATTTACTAATATTTTTGTTTTCAACTATATAGAAAACATGGAACATTGTTACAGAGTGTGTATGAGCTAGTGTCTCCATGAACCTATGTGATTAATTTCTTGTAACTAATTGAAAAGGTTAGTCCTAGATCATTATTTCCTATATGAAATGTATAATTATAATTTTTTGTGAGGATTTAACCATTAATACATGCACATAAGTCAACCTGCCAAGGTTATTTTGGATGTTATGAACTGAATGACCTAATAATGTTAGATGTAACCATTCATAATTATGTCAATAATTAAAAAATGTTAATAAATGAAATAAAAGGAATTATAGAAAAAGAAATAATATTTAAATAGATATTTTCAATGTGAAAAATCAATAAAATTTTATTTTTTTTCATTTTGAGATTCTACGATGTTATATGATACATACGTTTAGGGACTATAAGTTGAAGATCATGCTAGGACATTTTCCTCAAAACTATTTTTGGTACATGATTATGTTATTTTAAATTATTCAATAATAATATAATTTATGGTTCTAATTTTTATGAAATTTCATTCTTGAATACGCTTAAATTTTGTTATAATATCTTAAATATGAATGTTTTCATTTTTTCCCACTTGGGATATTTTTGACATTTTACAAATGTACCAAAAGATTAATTTTTCATGTACATGGATTGAAGACATTTTACAACCATCATATTCATTATTAATAATAATTATTCCTCTATAATTATTTGTTTGTTTAAAGGATTTTATTATTCTTATTATTAAGGAAATATTTTATTTTCAAATGTTTTTAAATTTAAACTATTTCTTCACATTTTGATATGAAAATTGAAATTGATTTACCAATGGGTTAAAATATGATTTTCATCAGTTTTATGATGTCTAATTGATTTTTTTATAATTATTTATTCATAATATAAAAGGTGATAAATATATATATTTAAAGGGGAAATCAATATAAATCAGGATGATGGGTGACCTAAATATAGCTTTTTAATTCATTGGTTAATGATTTGTCATTAAATGTTTCAAATGAAGGGGGAAGCCGGGTCATTTACACTTAGGATTATATATTACTCATTTATTACTTCATAGGTTAAATAATACAGAATGTTTGATATGAATATAGTACTCTAAGATATATTTTTTATGTATTAAAATGGTTTTTTTAAAGAATAATTGAATTTCATATTGGAGGGAAGGATTTTGAAATTTTAATGAATTATTATCTGATATTTAAATAATTTATTTAGAATTTTTTATGGTTTTTATATTATAACTAATTTATTTAAATGGATTTCATTATCAAATAATTTATTTTTTAAAATGGATATATTTTATTTATGTGTTCGATGTTTCTTTCTGATAAAGGTAATCATTATTATGGGTTTCATGTTTCGAATATTTGTATATTCCTTACTAATATTTTTTTTCATAAAAATTTATCTAATGTTTTTCAGAGGTTATAAGGATGAGTTATAACTATTATAATGTTCTTTTTAAAGAAATTTGTGGTGATTTGGGAGATGATGTATGGGGATCAATCGTTCAATTTTCTTTCATTCCAACATATTACTTTTTCACCACATGTCTTCTTTTTCATGGTTTATATACTACCAAAAGAATATATTTTTTTCATTCACATAATTAAATTCAAGTGATCAAGAAATAAATTTCATGTTCTATCATTTCATATTATATAGATTCCAAAGATAAAACAATTGTAAGGAATTTTTCTTTAAAATATTGTTCTAAGGTATTCCTATAAAATATTTATCCTCTATCTCATAGTTATTCTATATATTCAATTTATGTTATTATTTTTAATAAAAATATTTGTAATGGAGAATTAAAATTATATTTTAAAATACTAAAAAATTTAAATGAATAGTTACAATATTTATAATAATAGAATTGTAGGATTTTTTATGAATAATTTTTTATAAAAAATATATCTCGACCTCCGTTTTCCCTCCATTGTAGTGGTTATTCATTTTAAATAGTCATGTAAAAGATGTAATGTTTTTTCAAATAATTATATTCACACATTTATTAATTAGTGGGTTTTTAAAATAATTTCCTTAACAGCCAAATATTTTAAATGAACACTATGCACTATGGAATATTAAAAAAGTAATAGTAAGTTTAAATGAATTTTTATATAGAAATAAAATATCATTATTTAAATTTGATTGATAAAAATTATTTTTTAAATTGGTGGTTAAGAATAATATTATGTTATTTAAGAAATATATATTACAGTATTATTGAAATTTAACTTACTTATTTATTGTGGATAAAATGTATTGAACTTTAATAATGATACATTATTCTACAAAAAATATTTTCCATTAAAAATAATTTATAATACTTTTATGAATAATTATTATAATTTATATATGGAGCGTAGTGATATTTTATTTTTAAAAAGTAACATCATTTATGAAATAATAATATCGACATTTACTTAGTGTCAAATTTTTTGTTTTTTCCAAAAATATTTATTTCACAAAGAACATGGAAAAATATCGATGTCTGTCAAAATAGTATTGATTTAATGAAAATTTTAATTTAATAATAAAAATAATAATTTCATTTTTTTTAATATAACATAATTATTATTCATTCATTTATAATATAATTAATAACATTTCTATGACTATACAAAGGATTTTTGTATATGATTATTTTTAGGATTCAAAATTCTTTTAACTAAAAAGTTTTTTAATCTATATAATATTACCCCATTTTATGTAATCCAACTAAAAAATAATGTGTAAATATTTAAATTGAATTTATTAATTATAAATCTACCTTTTCCTTCTATGTTTACATGATGTTTATTTCTATTCATACTTTTAATATAAAATCATCATTTCCTTGAAAACATTATTTTTCAAACACCCTCTTTTCATCCCACTTATGTGATCTATTTTAAATAATATTATTTCAATTATATGAATTTAATTTTATAAAATGGGTTATCTATTTTTAATTATAATTAATTATATTAAATTATAATATATAATTACTTTTTTCATAAAAAATTGAAAAAGTGTAAAAAATTGATATAATGATAATAAAATTTAGACGAAAAAAGTTTTCGAACATCGAGTTTAAGAAAATATAATAATTAAAAAAATTTGTGGTAGATGAGTGATTAAATTTTATCTCTCATCGAATATATTTTTTATCGATTTATGATTCCTTTGGCATTTGATTGACTTCACAGTACTATTTATATTTTTGTATTTTATTAAATGTTTCACTTCTATAATTATAAAATAGCACCCTACCCTAAATTCATCATACATATCAACCCATTTGACACAAAAAAAAACTTATAAATATCTTCTTATAGAATTTATTAACCATTATAAAGCTATCAGTTCTTAGATAAGACTAACCTTATGGTTTTTAATAATATATCTAATGGATGTTATTCTAAGATATAGTAGTCATCTTCACCAAGCTCCATATTTTTTTACTTACTCGTCATCCACAATCAATAATGTCACAAAAATTACAATATAGTATAATAGTTATATCTTATATACTACTATATTATTGTGTTTATAGAATTATATCCATCCATCCCCAATTACATCCAATAGAAAAAAACCATCAATAATTGAACGACAGACTACAGACTCCTAAACTAATGTAATTCATTTTCCATCATCACATCTCAAGTCTGTTCAAAAAGATGGATTTATTTATTATATAATTTTATTAAAAAATATTAATCATTATTAAAAATTAAATTATTACTCTACAACATACCTTACCATGGATAAAAATAGTATTTTGTTGTTTGTGATTAAAATAGGCTACTTCTTATTTATGTGAAGCTACTGATTTTTTATAACTCCCTCACATAGATTGAATATATAAATTTATATAAAGATATACAATGATATATATAGTATTATTATTTTAATTTCAAATAAAACTTCTTATATTCTATCATGATAATTTGAAATTGATAATTTTACTAATGCATACATAGACCTACAAGCTCCAGGACTGTGATATTGTTCATTTTTCATATACATATTTCAAGGATTGATTAAAATTAATATTAATTTATAGAATTTATAATTATTCCTTAATAATTAATCTTAATCATATGTAATAATAAACCATTTTTATATGGTCATCCCAATCATTCTATTTTCAATTTAATAACTAAATATCCTCAAAATACCATATGTGGACATAAATGATTATGTAGTTAAGAACATCATTAAAATAAATAAATTAAATTTTTTATCTATAATTTGTTAAAAAAATAATTCATGCTTATTAAATATATAATTTCATAAGTTTAATATAAAAAATATAAAATACAAAAACTCAAAATCATGTACTCAAACATTGTATTTTAACTGAAAACATCCTTTATGAAAAATATTCTATTATGAACCTACAATATTTTAGGTGGATTATATAATACCACATTAAATATTACAACATTAATCATTCATAATTGATGATTTTTTATGTTTCAATTCATTTATTTCATTCATGGGATTTAATATTCAAAATTTCTAATAGTGGTACAGGTTCATGTTCCAATCTTATTTTAATGGGATGTAAGTGTTTATGAAATTCTTCTATAATGAAATTTCTAATAAAAACATTAAATTTTATCATCTCCAATTATTCATTAAATTTTAATATAACAGTACCAATGTTATTATTCTTTGGATCTTAAAATTATATAGATTTTGTTTTTGAAAATAATGACGTCATTTCTATCATTGGTCAAAAATCATTATTCTTATAAACCCAAGATTAAAAAAATTCTTGAATTTTATTGAAAATATGAAACAATTTATGAGAGATATTTTTACCCACATTTGATATTTTTTATAAAAATGATATAATTTTGATGTATTTTTTAATATAATACCCTTATTAAAATTTTTATAATAATGTTAATAAAATTATTCTTTCAAATTTCTTGGAATGTAAATAATTATGTGCCATTATGGAAAAAACACTATATTAAACATCATCTATAATTTTTCATGGTTTATTATAAAATACGAATTTATTATGAAACCCATTTCATTCTAATAATCTTTTTTATTTTGATATGTTAGATAGATTTCACTATATGGAATACATGTTCAGATAGAAGAAATAAATATGAATGATTGTTTTGGATTTATAGATCCCTCCAAAAAATTTATTAATGATTTAGTCTCATGATACATATTATTTGGAATTATAAAGTGAACCTAATCCATTATAAGTAATTTTCCCCCAATTGATTTTGTATCATTGGTTTCCCTTGACTAATTCTTATTCCATGTTTTATTTTACTTCAAAAATATTTATTCTACTATAGTCTTATGGTACCATATAAATTATATTATGATTACATTTGATACTCATCTACATTATCTTTGATTATATCATCTTATACCATTGAATCACAAGTTAAGATTCTTTATCATGGTTGTTCCCTTAATATGATTTTTATGTCACTCCATTTTCCATTATATTACCTTGGTTATCACATGAGTTTTATGAGATTGAAAATATTTTTGTTCTCATTATAAATAATTATATAATGAATATTTATTTTAGACACACATTTATGTATTATGAACCTAGTACTCCATATAATCCATGACTCACAGTCTCACAATCAAAATTAAATGATTTTTTGTTAAGAATCATTTAATAATTTATATAAGTTGTATTCATTTCTATATTTGGAATACTTGAAAATTTTAATTTATCCTTTGAAGACTATGATGAGAAAATATTATTGATAACCATATGGATTAATCTAATTGTATTTTTAAGTAAATGATAATATCCTAGAATGTCATTAAATGGTATAGTGGGTTGTACTCAGTAAATTACATCCATGTTTGGATGCATGAAATGTATGTGGTTATAGAACACTTTTTCATGGTGTAATAACATTGAAAAGGGTTAACTTAGCAAGACTTTATCTTTACCATGTGCATTAATACTAGCATAATTGAACACCTCAATTGAAACTCCTATTAGGATATTCATTATAAATTCAAAAACCCATTCCTAAACCTTAAGAGAGACTTAAAAATATTTTTAGGTTAGAAACTGAAATTCCCAAGGGGCATTGAAATTTCTCAATGGGTCTAATAAAAATATTATTTATTAAAACTGAATGTATTATTTTCAATTAATTAAAATTTTGTAGTGTATTATTAAACATCATACAACTATTAATACAGAATTTTTTATCAAATTTTCAAAATCTTTTATTTTATTATATTTAAGAAATATTTGAAAATGATTGGTTTAAATGGATTTAAGAAAATAAAAGATGAAATAATGAGATATTTATTGGTTTGAAATTAGATTTAAAAAACATTCTGCCGATTTTTATTTCTTGTGTTCATGTGAAACTGTATTTTAAAAAGACATATTTAATAAATGATTGGTTTTGGAGTCGATATATTAGATATTCAATGGTCCTGGTATTCTCTCATTGATGTCGAAATCCCAAATATCTATAGGTCTGGTAATTTCAGGTTTTGATGAATCATGTATGTCATGATACCACATTTAAACATAATTCTAAAAAATTTACAATGACCATTCCTCCATTAGGGTTCCCATTTGTGAAATGTTAGTATTCCATTTATATACAAGTGTCAATGGTCATGATAAAAATAAATAAATTTATTGTAAATTTATTTAATAAATAAAGGAAAAAAATGCATAAATATATTAAGTGAAATCAATCCACAATACATTCCCAAATATATTATATTACACTAGATCGTGGTTGGAATACCCCGTCATCCTATTGATTATAGAATAATAGGGATGAATGAAATAAAAAAGAAAGAATTATGAAAATGGTGATGGGAAAAGAGAGAAACCAACCCAATACAACTTTTCACTCTAATATTTCATCTCTGATATCTCTTCCAAAGCAGTATGTTGGACCTCAATTTATAGGCACTATGTGGTCTCAGTTATAAATGAATTATATAATTTATTTTTCCAAAAGATATCATTGGTGGGTCTTGGTTGAAAAAATAATGATACCTAAAATGTAGTTGTTTTTAATAATGTAGTAACATTTTATGAGACATGTAATGATTTAATTATATGTATATATTGGATAATTTATACCAAACTAATGGAATATATGATTCATGTTCATCATCACTTGTTTCATGGGGTGAAAAACATGTTTCACATCCTGACACATGTCAATATCTCATCTAGTTGTTTTCCTCCCTGTCGCGACATGCCTTTATTTTACAAATTTTAATGGTTCAATACATGCAATTATTATATGATGTTTAAAAATATTTTTTTAATATATAATACTTATATTTTATTGTTTCATTAGTTATGTTCCTTCAATGTTCACCATGACGATCTTGAACAATCTACTGATGTGACGCATGCGAAGCGAAGTACAACGAAGTGACTTTTTAATCTCCTTTCAATTATATGTTATATCATTCCACGAAATATAAAATTAGATATCCCATTCTATAAATTTCAAGAATAATAATATAAATACATAAATCAATATATTAAAAAATATATAAAAAATCATGCACAAATACGGATATCAGAAACCTAATATGAATAATTAAAGTTGATAACTGTAACCAAAACCAATAAATTCATAAGTCAGGATATACATATTAATTATAAATATTTTACCAAAGTTTAAATTTTTTATATTTTTATATTTCTATTTTTTGTTTTTATCAATTTATTTCTTATTTTAGTTAATCTAGGTAAATAGGAGGAAGTATTACAAACACCAATGTGTTGGGAATCATAGTAATTTTACAAATGACATTCCTATGCACATGAGAATGACTTTTTTAAATATGTTATCAAACTAAATTATTTGTCTAGAATTATTATAAACAAATTGAACATAGATTAATTTCTAAACACATCCAAGAATAGAATGATGGGGAATCATGGAATTTCATGTATTAAATTTGTTAATGATATACATATTAAATTTCCCATTTGTAAAAAATGATGGATGTGTAACCATGTTAACTCCATACTAGAACTATAAAATTATTTTGATAGATTCTGTTTCCTAGGAATAACTATTTTTAAAATTATTTCTTGAATATTTTATGTATTGAAAATTAATAAAGTATATTATTACATATTTTTTTTGTTATGGATAACACTATTAATAATTTCATTGCCTATACATCGCACTAAAAAGGTCATATAAATTCTCTCTATGATAATAACACTGATTTATAGTGATGATTTTATAATATAATGTAATTTTGATGGAAAATATACAAATTTTGGACACATAGTACATAATCATTGAGTGATTACTCGTAATCTAACGAGGCATCTTCTAATGAATTTCACTCTTAGTAATCTCTATGATCGGAGATTATGAGAATAGAACTTCTATTAAGTATTCTTCTTGTTTTAGTGTCATTGGATAACCCTATGTATGGTCATATTTTTCTGTCTTTTCACATTAAGAATATTTTTAATCCATGTTGAAACTCACATACATATAAGTGATTTGAAAACAATAAAAATAATAATTCAAGGAGAAGTTTGATATGTTGGGGTTGTAATGAGTGACATATAATTAATTAATAAATTGATGGAGGACTTTTTTATTCCATTTTTATAGAAAATTTTATCTCAACCCATTGAATAAACTAGTACCTTTGAGTTAAATTCCGTGTCCATGGAGTAATACTATTTTTTTTCTGTTTTCAAAATGTCAAAGAAATACATATTGACCATATATTTTTTGTGACATGGTTATGCATCCACCATCATAATATATTTTGGAAAAGGGATTATAATACACAATAATACTTCGTATGATGTTATTGTCATTTAAAAATTATTTATCTTTTATTGGGTTCCACAAATTATTTCTAGATAGTAATTTAAACTTTATGAACAATCTCTTAATTCCAATAAAAAATAATCTTACAGGGCCACACACTATTTTTTTTCCCTAATATTTATTAAATTATATATTAGTTTAATTAATGGAATAATTATGTTTCTCATGTGTGATGAATAATTTTATTCATGTTATATTGATATCAAAATGTAAATATATATTTATTAATTGAAATGTGAATAAAATATTTTTTCTAATTATTGAATATTTTAATAGATATTTATTTTCAAGACTATGAATGAAATATTTATTTATGAATAAATGATCTATTGAATTGTCAAAAAATTATTGAGGAGTTAAAATGGATCAAGAACGTGTCTAGTAAAAAATATTAAATAAAAATATCATTGCAGTATATGTTTTATTATGAATGCTGGTGTGCATCACAATATAATAATAATATAATTAGTAATTTATGTCATGTGGTTTTTTAAAATTAATAAAACTTATTTAATGGATGATATGAAATTAAAAAATATTTTAGGATAAATCAAAACATTATAAATAATTGACTACTTATATTGATAGATCATCCAAAAATTGATGATAAATATTTTTTTTCAATGAATTCTCTTTGAAATACTCCTTATCTCTCTCAGGAATGCGTTGTGCAAGATAAATTTCGTTAAGGAAAAAAGATAAAGTGATAAAAACGAAAATCTCAGGACATTCAACTTTTTGTTCTATGACCAGTATACCGAATGGTGTTGCTCAAGGATTTTAGGAAGACATGTGCGTCATCACTAGAGGGATTATATCATTGGATCCTCAATTCACAATGAAGGTAATCTGATAGGGTCATTTCAGATGATCAACATTAACCAATGAATAAATTTTATAAGCTCTTGTATTTATTTCAAAAAATATTAAATAAAATAATTATTAATTTGACATGAAAGATCCTTTATCTTGGATTATAGAAAAGATTTTTAATTTTCTTAATATATCTCCCTCTACTGCAGACATCTGATATTTTCTGATCCATCAATTAGTATCAGAGTGGTATCTTTTAAATTTATAACTAAATTTTTCATTGTTGATCTATGCACAATGGTGGCTATATATTTATATATTATTATTTATTCTTTAATATAATTCTAATTAACAAGTTATTGACATATTAATAATGTTAATTCATTATTTATTTTTTAAATGTTATATGAAAAAATAATAATGAATGACGTTTCCACTGGGAAGTAAAACAATCATTGTCCATTAAAATTGTGTAACATGACATGCAACACAAGAACACTCCTTAAATCCATGAACATTGTTTTTATATGCATTGAGAAATTAGGTAAACTCGATTTTTTTATTGAACACCAAAATTTGATTAGTCCATCTAAGACTATGAGAAGGAGAAACACAGTGAGTACCAGGAATGTACAATACACGTAGTCCAGCCGAGTTAATGGGATGATTCCCCGGGCATGTGACTTGGATATACGACAACATAGGTACATGTCATGTAGATCCATTGATATTCCATGTATTATCCCATTAATATTTAATATTTAAATTACATTAAATTTTAACATTTCAACATAAAAACCTTATATTATTGATTGGAACATTGTTTTGTGTTTACTAATTTAATAGCAGTATTAATATATTTTAAAATATTATTTAATTTATTATAATTATTATGTAATTTTTGGTTATACAATATATTTTCTATTATAGTAATTAATTATGGGTATGTAGAAATATGTTATGATGATCATTAACATTAAAGGGCATTAATAATATTCTTTTTTGTAATGATTTCAAAAGTGTTTATCTTAAATAATAAAAAAATAATGAAATAGATGATAATAATTTAATTGGTGATATTTGATGCACGTATGAACATTAATTAACATAACAAAAAATTATTTCTGTGTTGGATGTTTTAATTTAATGCAGTGCATGAGTTTGAAATTATTCAATTCTAAAATAAATTATATTCAATGAGTCATCCCTCCATCCATTATTATGTAGTAATTTCATGTCCAAAGATATTTATGTAACCCCCTTTAAAAAATCCTTTGGGTCCCCTAACCAGCATGTGAGTAATTAATATATGAAATTAATGGAGCATCCCAAGGTACATGGTGGAATTTTAGGATTAAACCCCAATGAAAATGTCCCAAGTGATAATTTCGTGGACATGTCGAATGATATAACTCATTCCATGTACAAAAACATGAATTAATTCCCCTAAGTCAATGTTTTATTTAGTGTCAGCTCATTAAATCAACTATTATATAAATCTCAAGAATGGTTCATTAATTATGTATTTATTTCTATCTATGAAGATATATATTTTATTGATTCACGTCTGCAATAACATAAATATATGAATTAATGTACAATGAAGAAAATTAGAAAATTAGTTATTTGTAAATTAGGTAGTCAACATGTTTAATATATTAATTTTATTTCATATAATATCTACATTATGTATAAATGATAAAACATGATAATATTTTTATATAATAAATCAAAATACCTAAAATTAACATATAAATCCAAATAATGCCTTCCATTAATTGACTGAGAATGGAACCATAGAAATATGTTTAGTCCATATACAATGTCTGGAAAATTTCATTTATTATGGATTTCTCATTAGTGTTATTTGCTGAAAGAACCAAAATTGTATTGAGTTTAATGGCCAAATTCTGGACAATAAAAAATTTGGAAGTATTTGTTAAGGAAATCCTAATTTTATTTTAGGAATTGAGAATATACATTATTATGTTTTTTCATTTCAAAAATATTGATCGTTAATAAATTTATCAGGGATTCATTCTAATCTAATGTTAAATAAAAAATACATTTCACGTTAAAATTTGATGGCTATTGAAAATTGGTACTATAGTGGGATATTTAATAAATAAAATATAATAGTCATTTTATATATTATCTAACTAAAATTTTGAAAAAAAGTACTAATAATCATCTCATTTTCATAATAGAATAAAATAAAAAGTTCATCATCCACACTATCTCTATAATCCATATATAAGAAAAATAAAAACATAACTAGAAATAAAATCCTATAGTGGTTTAGATTCCACAGGATTTTTCTATACCATGAATGGAAATCTCATTTTGTAAAATACACTATGCCTGGACCACCTGATAATGAGGTGAGTGATGAACACATACATTTAGATGAATTATTTTTACCAACATGGGGGATGTTAAATGTTTGATTATTTCAATGATTTCTATTTAACTATTGATTCCACATGAAAAAATGGATTCTTATTGCATGGATGAGAACCTCCATGGCAATTACGAGGAGAGTAACAGAGACTAATAGTTTGATATTTACATGGATCTGTTTCAAAGAAGGCTCTGAGAGGGTTCCCCATTTAGGCGACTTGTTATAAAGATCATTGGCTACATTGATCTCTTAGAGGTTCAAGGATTTCAACTCTCCAAAGAACTGAGAACTGGCTTCATTTTGGAATCACTCCCTTACAAATTATCTTTTTTTTTGTGAATTTTTATATGAACAACATTGATAAGTATCATCTAGATCTTTTTATAGTTCGTATTCATGTTGATAGGGACATGAATCGTGAAAAACCATTTATCCGATTGGTGGAAATGGAATTAGAAATAATGGGAATTATTATGGATCAATTTTCACACAATTCCTAAAAGAGCCAGATCAAGGGGGATGAAAGGGAACATGATGTGGTCTATATCCCTTCTGGAATGAAGGGACACTGGAATAAGAAAACATAGAAAAGGAAGCAATGTGAATCTTCATGTTTATTTTTTATCAAGTAAAATTTATCTTTTTCTACAAATTGAGTAATATATATATATCTTATAGTTCTGAAATATTTATTGAAGTACTTGAATCAATTATATTAAAAAATTATTAAGAGAGGTATATATTGATGCAACTAATGGATCTAAACATATTGTTATATCTATTGGGGACTACCACCACATATTGCCCACGTAAATTATAGTAGTCATTAAGGATTATTATTTTGTGCCTCCAGTTACTAAAAATAGTATTTATATATCCGAACATAATACATATGTATTTATTTTCAAATTTCTAAAAACATTTCCATCAATTATAATGATAGAATTTGTTATGGTAATGAACATTTAAATACTGGTCTTTTAGTTTTTTATTACAAAAAACATAATAATGGAAATCACTAATTGTGTTATTGCACATAACTCATAAAAATCCCAATGTAGGAATCACCCTCTAGGTCATGTTAGTGAAATGTGATTGACTAAATTACATCATGATTTATATTTATGTTCTTTTTAAACAACACCACTTGTTGTATGTCATGCTTGATTAAATAAAAAATTAATCAAACCCCCATTTAGTAGGAATGGTCAAAGGGATAAATATATTCTTTATTTAGTCCATACTGATGTTTTTGAACATTTTTTATACAAAGGGATAAGAACTCATACACCATAATTTTTAATGGTGATTTTAGTATATATTGATATTTATACTTAATGATGTATAATTAAGATTATTTTTAAATATTCATTAAATACAATAATAGTGTTGAGAACTAGAATTTTATGAAGAATATGAAGCATCACATACATCTTGGTGGAGAATATCATAATCATGACTTAATTTATAAGTTCAGGTAGTCCCAGATTTTATCTAAACTCACTCATCCTTATTCACCTCGGTTGAATTGTGCAAGTTAATCGAGTAACAAAACATTATTGGACATGGTGAGATCAATGGTTATTTATATGAGTCTACCATTATCCTATTGGGGATACACATTATAAACATCAGCCTATATAATATACTGAGTGAAAGTTAAAAAAACTAATAGTATACAATTCAAATTTTGGAATCAAATAATCAAGTGTTGGTTTACATACATGTGTAGCCTTGTGATGCATTTTTTATATCCACTAATGGTAACTAGGTTACACCCTGAGGAACAGTGAGTATCTATATAGGATATACCATAGATACAAAGATATTCTACTTATATGATCCTTCAAATAAGTATTTGTTCGAAATACATCCCATAATTCATGGGGATGATCTTATCTCGAAATGATAGAGTTTTATAGAGATAGAATTTGATGAATTCCAAAGACATGATATAATAGAGTTGTCACAGAAATAAATTAAACAAAACCCCTGGGAAGAAGAATTTCTTTAACAGGCAGGATTATTATATATGATTATTAAGTGGTCAGAGAACCATAATGGTTTGTTTTTATAGTCACTAATGATGGTGACTCATTTTCAGTTCATAATAATGATATTTTGACCTACACGTATATAATAAGTAGAATATATGATTCTAATTAGAATGAATCCATGAATTCTAAAATGGATTCCATATGAAAAAACCAATACTATATTTTGGTTGAAACTTTAGTAGAAGTAAATACCATTGGTTACAAATGGGTATTCATGAGAAACCAAAACATGGATGGAATGTTTTGTACCTATAATCCTTGACTAGTTGCGAAAGGTTTTAAACAACTTCAGTGAAATAACTACGATGAAACATTATCACCGATTTAATTAATGAAATCTGGAATAATTCCACATTCCCTTGTAGATTTACATTATTATGAGATTTGGAAAATGAATTTCAAAATATACTTCCCCAACAGTAACCATCATGATGATCTATATTTGATAGAACCCGAAGGGTTTGTGAATCCAATAGATTCAAAAAAGGTATGAATGTTGAAAATTATCATTTATGGATTAGAGAAAGCATCCACATCTTGGAAAATATATTTCTATGAAGCTATAATTGAATTTGGTTTCATAAATAAGGAATGTGGGCCAAGTGTCAATAAATTGTACTGTGGGTGTGAAGTAATTTTCTTTACAGTATATGTTTAAGACATATTAAAAATTGGAATCAAAATACTTATATATAGTATGTTAATTCATGGTTCTATAAATTCTTCCCTATGAAGTACATGGGTGATTAAACATATATTATTGGTTTTTGTATCCATCATAATAGTTCAAGTAGGTTTCTTGGTATTTGAAAAAGTACACACACTGAAAACATATAGAATAGATTCAATATTGATCAATCCAAAAGTGGATTATTTCCACCATCATATGGAATTAATATTTTTAGGAAATTATTTATTTATTCACATAAAGAATGAAATTAAATGGAAAGTATTACATATTCATTATAGATTATGCTAGTTATGTATGATGTGTTATGTACTAGTCTAGATGTCTCATATGAGTTATGTGTTGTAGGGATATGTCATGATGATCTTAAAGACCACCATTGGATGGCTGCAAGACATTACTTATGAAATCTAGGATTACTAAGTATATTTTCCAGTTTTATAGTTGACATGAAGATCTATTCATCAGAGGATATTTATAGATTAGTTTTTAATACTGATAAAGGTTAGATAAGGTCACCAATGGTATACATCATCACATATAATAGAGGTGTAATATGTTTGATGATCTCAAAGTAGGAAATGGTTTGTGATTCTATAGATTATAACAAGAATATTACAGCTTATAAGGCATCTAATGAAAATGAATTGATTAAAAATGTTATCCAAGAGCAAGATGTGGAATCTAGAAGTAAATATACGATCACAATATATCATGGTAATACTACCACAATAGCTCTTGAAAATGATCCAAAGTCAAATCAGTAGACAAAGCACATTCATACTAAGTATCATCTATTGAGAAATTATCTTATAGGGGTGATGTTTTAGTTTGTTTTCATTTAATTGAATAAAACATGGAAGACCCCATGTCTAAATCCATCACTCAGAAAAAACATTACTATCATGTGAGGTCTGGAGGAATGATGTTTTTTGGTACTTGACTATTGTCCCTATTGGAGTTGTTGAAGTTATTTTCCTATGACCAACTTTTGAACTCTGATTACAAGATTATTCAATGTAATGAATATTAATAAAAAAATATCTTCTGTATTGTTTGTTGTTCTTCATGATTTTAATGTAATAATTTCCTAGAGTATACATCACATTAATAATGTCAATATAGTTCCCCACTATGATGAGGACCCTGTGGTTCTAGGATGATATTCTGAAATAATGTTTTATGGTTAGTCAACATACTATAAAGGGAAAAGTAGTACACATACAATCATGTTCATGTACTTGTATGTTGATTATGCTTCTTATCATGATGTTCAAACATGGTAATCTCCAGGATGGGTGATTATGATAATAGAAAAACAAATAGTACTTCACCATGTTTTGGTGTCATCATATATTAAAATCATTGACCATGTGTTATGGTCCCTATTATTTATGAATATTATTAATGGATGTTACAACTCACATACTTGGTTTCATTTAATTAATGATAATAATAATAGTTCATGGTGATGATAGATAATTCTGGTGTATCACGTGTTATATGTAATTAATGAATATGCTGATGAATGATTTTTACCATTCATATTTATGAATGCTGAAATCTTGACCCTTTGATTGGAAAGGTACTTTCAAATTAAATTCTATGGGAATGGTGTACCAATGTGCTTATTTTAGATATTTAATGAATTAAATAGAGATCATATAGGTTGGTGAAATAGATTTTCAACCTTCTTGGAATATATTATGTCTAGGGGAATACATTACAGAGTGGGAATTTATTTTTACTTTATTACATTTTTAGATTATGATCATTCTCTTGGGTTCCCTGAACCCTTTATAGACAGTAATCATGGACTATAAGAAAGCCATATAAATTCCAATGTGAGAAAATTCTAGATTGTCACACACTAAATGTTTCCAATGATCTTGATTAAATTTTATTTGAGCTTATTTAATAGAATTAATTTTGTTGTCATGTTTGAGGAATAATATTATTCATGTTATACGGATTTCATAAAATAAATATTTATTTATTTTCCATAATGTGATAAAATTATTACCATATCTATGAAATATGATAATAAATATTTATTTCCTTGATTGTGAATGAAATATTTTTTTATGAATAACATAATTATTCCACTATTATATAAATGATAGAAGAGTTCGAATGGGCCATGACCGAATCTAGTGACAATTATTAATTAACATAACTATTACATAATATTTGGTATTCTGCAAGTTGACATGCGCTAAAAAATAATAATAATACAATTATTATTGTGAGGAATGTTTTTTATTAATCTTAATAAATTTATTGTCATGGATGGTATGAAATATAATAATATTTTAACATAAATCCCGAATCCCTGAATAGTTCACCATGTCTATAATGTAGATCATCCAAAAATTAATAATAAAGAATTTTTGTGCATCATGAATTATTTCTAAACTCCACATTATTTCTCCCTCACAATAACAAGATGTTTAAGAGGTATTAATTCAATAAAAAACAATGAACGAACAAGAAAGTACAATTAAATAAATTTTACTCTCCTCACTAGATCATGAAGATTATGTGGCATTTCTTTGATATCTTTGTAGGACTTGTGGATCACCACAATATTTATTATAACATCAGATTCTTATAGTGTGATGAAGGTAATATGACATTATCTATTTAGATTATCAAAATTCACCCAAAAAAATTATTAAGTCCATATATATATTTTTCCATATATTAAATATCTGAATTATAAATTACACCTTGAATATGCTTAATATTAGTTCTAGGAAATGATTATAAAAAGAAATATAAATATATCTAACAAAATTTTCATGCTTCTACTACACCTAGATCCATATTATTTTTTCGTAAAGGGATATAATAAAGAATATATTTTTTAAATAAATGTGAACAACATGGTTAAAAAAATGAAAAAAGATCAACCTAATACACCACTAAAATTTGATTTTTTGTGGGGAACTTGGTAATTATATTAGTCAATTCCATAATATAATAATTAATTCATGATAAAATATTTCATGATAGTTATTTTAGAATAATTATAAATATGTGGATGTGTTGGAATTAAAGAGGCATGTTCATGATGTATTTTTATTAATGGAATTCTATTTTTTGGATTTATGAACTATCCATGGGTTATTATACATTTATTTTTCCTTATGGATATGAAAGAATATATTAAATGGTACAAATGATATGGAAATGTGATTTGATAGTATGTTGATATCTTATGGAAAAAACATGATTTGGGATAAAAATAATTTATATTTATATAATATTGAGGTAATTATAGGTAATTAGTTTTATTTTATGTTTTTTAAAACATATGTTTTTAGAAGTATTTAGTGGGTAAAAACAATATTATTATTATATTTATTGTGAGGAATTTAATTATAATTTTGGGAATGTTTTATGAATTATATTAATATTGTATTATAATAATGACTACCCGTATTTCAGGAAATAGTTCATCATATCTGGAATGTCTGTGTGGCTTGACCCCACATCAGAAAAAATATAATAGTATAGTTACTACCAATTTCCAACATTATGTAATGGTTAGTATGATTGTTTTTAAATTTTATGATTTATATAGATAATTTTTTAATCAATTTTTGGATCAATAATGAATAATAATTTTTTCTGTATAGAGAGGATTATTTTTTTGATTAGGGATAATTTTGTAAATTTATTTATTTCACGAGGTATATTAAAACCATAGGTATACTATGTGATTAATAATGAATGAATGTGTGGGTAGTAAAAAATTAAATCCTTGAATACTGAGGTTATTTATGATGTAGGTTTATTTATTCATGGATTCATTTATGTTGAATTTTGGGTATAGAGATAAACAAAAAGGTATATTCATTTATGAATTAACATACCTTATTCTAAACACTTATAGTTTTTATAATCAATAATGAATATATTAATATCATCAAATTTTTTTAGAATAATTAGATATATGTGAAGTTAATTTTGGTACTTTTTGAATAAAATTTAAATATTGAATACTCATAATTTTTGGAAAATATGGTATTTGGGGAAAATTTGGTAAATGATTATATTATGGACGTCATGTATGTATATCTATTTATTTACATACTATAGATAGTAAAAAGATTCGTGATAATTAAGAAATGAATCATCAAAATAAAATGATATTCATTTTTAATAAATATATGGTCACTAATTTTTTTACAAATTTTTATAACATAATCGAAAAAATGGAACTTATTTTTAAATCCAAATTTTTAGTTCCCCAAATTTTATCAAATGTGGAACCCTAGTTATTTTACAACCATTAAATTTTCTATTACCTCTTTTTAATAGGATGTCTCTTTATCCCTTCTTACGATGTGGGTTTTCAAAAAAAAAATTTGATTTCGTACTCTTGTTTATTGAGAGAAATTACAAATATTATAAAATAATATTATATAAGTGGCTATAATTAAAATCCATTTTTTTTAAAAGAGAACTATTCTTGATAGTGTAGGTATTGTGTAATAATTAGTTTAAACAAACTGTGATATATTACTATAATAACAATATTAAAATGTGATTTATAAAACCTATGAGTTATATGGGTCTTTATAAATTGTATTAAATTCATTGTGAAATATATATTATTTTCCTAATATATATAAATTATATTTTAAATTAATTGTTAATAAGAACTTAACTTTAATAATATATTTTATTCATTAAAAATAGTATTCCATATAAAATGATTAATATTTTTTGGGAAAAATATTCTGATCTATTTATGGAATAGTTAGAAATAATATTAAATTAAATGAATATAATATGTAAAAACCATAAATCCATATTAATATTGGTTGATATATTTTGAAATTAAAAAAATATTTATATCATAGTAAATAGTAAAAAATAAAAGTATTTTTTAAAAAATACTTTTTTTTAAAAAATTAAATAATTTATAGTAAAATTAAATTTTCATGTTGTATTAATATTATATAAGTAGTATTTATTATGATATAATATAATTAAATTCTTTTAAATCGTGAATATATTGGATTTTTATATTATTTTATTTTTAAACATTAAATTCAATTTTCTAAAAACTTTTTTAAAAAATAATGTTCCTCAATATTAATTAAATAAAAAACCCCAATAATTAATTATTTTAATAATAATTATTTATTTAATGTCCATATTTTTGTGTTATAATTTATATAACGATTATTTAAATTCCTACAATTAATATAAAATCATATTTTCATTGAAAAATGAACTATGGAGGTGTGCCATAAAGTTAATTTTTCTCTATTCATTTATTTATCAATTTTTTAGGAACTATTACTATTACTAACTTACCAATATTGATTAATTGTGTGGTTTTACAGAAATCCCATATCATTATGAAAGGGAACCACCTCCCCTCATATTTCCAAATATCTAAAGCCATATGAGTCTGTTAAACCCTACCAAAATCTCTCCTATAAATCCTATTACAAATTACAGAGCTTCTATTATTCCCCAAAGTCAAACCCAAAGGCATTGAATAAGATATATAGTTGATATTTTTCTTAAGTGAAGGTAATAATATTCTATTGGGATACTTTTTTTTACATCTTCTTTTTACACAATGGATTAAGTAATAATAATTACAATATAATAACATCAATTTCTATTATATAATTTGATATTATATTTTTTGGAATAATATTCATCCATACCTTCTTCCATTAAAAGTTACATGACACCAACGATCATATCTATGATGGAATAACATCTTGCAAACTAATTTAATTAATTTTCAATTATCATCACTCATAGTTTTATAGGATTATGGCTTCAATGTTTATATATCATATTAATTACATATTTTTATTTTTTAAAATTTAAAACAACATGAACATTATTACTTTACAATCCATGGGAAAATGATAACATTGTTCATGTGTTCAGTGGAATACCACCACATAATGCATTATGACCCATTTTTATTACCAAAACACAGATATGTTAAATTTAGGTTTATTTAGTGAAATAATCTTATATTTATGATACTATGATCACTATGTGAATATAAAATAACAAATAAATTCTTATCATCATGATTGTTTAAAAATGGAAACATTACTAATGTGTACATACACTCACAAATCTATCTAATTCTAAAATGGTTCATTTTCCATAAATAATTTCATATATTTTATAAAAAGTGTTGTTAATGGAAAATTTATAATTATTTAATGATTATTATTCTAGAATATATGAAACAAGGATTAATTTATCTATAGTTAGATCTCTGATGTCATTATGAATATATTAAATGAACTCCCTCAAAATAAGAGACATCAACATAATTGGTTATTTAATTTGACACATAATTAAAATAAACTAATAATATTCATTATGTTTAAGGTATAAAAAATAATTTTTTCCAATGAAAACAAACAAGTCGTATAAGATTATTATAATTAATATAAAAGACATAAATGCAAAATCTATAATGTTATGAATTTGTTTTTTTCTGAATACATCTTTATTTAAGACACCTGTTATTTTATGAATCTAATTTCTCTTAAATGGTGTATATATAGAAAATTTAAATATTATACCACAAATAAATAATAATTACTGAAATTTTATATTAAAAATATTTCTCTTAATTCATGGGATTTTCAATTCAAAAGTTACAAAATTATTGAAGATTTAGGTTTTAATATAATTTTAGTTGGGATTATTTATGTTTTAATTTAGGATGATTGAAATTATTTTACCATGGTCTTCAAAAATTAATTTTATGTTATTCTAAATTGATTATTCATTAAATTCTCATGTAACAATACACATAATCTCCCTTTGGTACTTAAATATATTATAATTTTTTTTAAAAAGATAAATTAATTTTTCTCCTCCCAATAAAATAATATTTTATTTAAAAAAATTTAAAAATTAATTCTATAATATTTTTAAAATTCCAAAAAAATAGTAAAGGAATACTTAACCATTTATGCATTTTAAGAAATATTTTTTATGGTATCTTCTTTATAAATTCTGAAAGAGGAACATTTTAACCTTTTCACAATAGTGTGAGAGGAATGATTATTTTAACATATATGACTTGTATGGAATTACCATTTATCATTAACACAAAATAGTTTTGTAATTCCATTATATGTTTCCATTTCCATTTTTTCTGAAAAAAAAGTTATATAAAATTTTGGTAGATTTTTAATATTTTTTAGATTTAACACTATGTAAAAAATGTATTTTCTTCAAGAATTATTCTATGTAATCTTTTGAAAACATTTTCACCAATAATGCAATAGTTGTCTGAAAATTATTTGTAAGAAATAATGAATATATATATCTCAAATAAATAATTATATTATTTTCATTTACTTTAATGTTGTATTACATGAAATATGTTAAATTAAAAAATCCTTCCTTATCAAATTTCTATTTATTACGATTTTATGAAATATTTTATAACTCATTTCATTACATGGGAAATTATTATGTTTATGACTTCTGATGGATATCCTAATATGGATAACATATTCATGTAAATGTAATGTCATTTCTCAACATTGGCATAAACTTATAAGTCAAATATAAATTAAAAAGCGAGAAACATGGTCATCTTCCATGTATGTATGATAGTATTACCAGCTATAGGATTCCAAACTCTCAAAGTGATCATAGAAAAATGAGAATACTCACGTCCCCCTCACACAAGCTTGAGGAGACTCTTCATCCTCCCATCAATAATGTAACCTAATGTAGGTATGTTATATGATGTTGCATTATCATATAGATTATCCTAATAACTCAACAACTACTTAAGGAATTCATGTGATCTTAGATGATCGATTGTTTTTGTTAAGACTATTTAAAATACAATATATCCCATTATTCAATTTTAAAAATTAAAATTTCATCCATCTGAAACCAAAATGGGTTTTCATAAAAGAAACATACCATTTTCATAAGATTAAATCATGAGGTTTCTATCAAATTATTTTAATCCATTTTCAAATGTTTAAAATCAATTCAAAACAAATTACATCTTTTTAATAAGTAATTTCCAAAATTAAACTCAACCATTCAATTGAAAATATTTTCATTAAATCCTTAATTTAAATTCCACAATTTAAATCAACCAATATATTTAATACACACTCAAAATCAATTTAATTTGGGGTTCTCCAAATTTCTATCCCAAATACATTCTAAACCTACCAATAAAATGGAATTGGGTTTCATAAAATTAATTGAATGAAAATATGAGCATATTTAATATAAATTAAAAATTGAAATCAATTATGTAATTATTGAATAACAAATTTGGATAATTTAAAAAAACATACATCTTACCTAAACTCAAAACATTCCATTGAACCTATCAACGATAATAAAGATGTATAAGACATTGAAACTCAACCTAGATGAAAGATCTAACACCACATGGAATAGATCAATAAATTCCAAGATGATACATTGAAAACCCAAGAGATCATAAATATAGAAACCCAAAGGATAATGGAGAACACTTAACTGAAAAATACACAATAAGCGCGAAAATGATCCAAATAAAAAAGGATTAAGAAGGAATCGATTCGTTTTTCATCACTGTGGGAATGAAATAGGTCTTGGAAGTTGAGTCTGGTAGGGAGGGAAAAAAATAACCAGCCACACATCCTGTTTATGAAAAATTATGTTAGGGTATTACACGATGTGTAATAACAATACACATCATCAACCCTATAAATTTTTTACAAGTAGAAAAAAGTGTTTCCTCAACATAACATTCTAACTATACAAATTAAAAAATGATCCTTAATTCAATCATGACATGTAGAGACAAGTCAAAATATGTTCCCAAAACATTGTGAAGGTGATCACAACTTATTTATGAAACCATTACATGGCGTGTAAGATTTTTTCCTGATTAGTGACCTTATTACAGTCTGCATTAAATGTTTATTTGGAGTTTATAATCCAAAAAATCACTTATTTCACAATTATAAGTATCCTCCCATTCAAAACTCTACTATACCTCATCAAATAAAAGGATAAACTAAGATAATGTATATGTAATACCAATTATAATAGAAATGAGTTGTAACAAATTCCCTATTATATGAACGTTATATCCCTAGAAATACTTTGAAGAAGCCACCATAAAAAAAATATGATTCCAGTACTATCTCAACAGTGGATATTGCTCCTACTCTAGTGGAAACCAGAACCATGCTGTTATTGAACATGAACCAAAGGTATCTCTTTCCCATGAAGTACCATTGTCTCAGAATCAACTATCATAACTGGAATCTCTGTCATAGATAAGTCATGATCTATCTCAATATCACTCCATCTCAATACATGACATGAATCAAAAGGATACATTGTCCACTATGATACCTAAAATATGTTATGTATCAATTTAAAAAGTTGGATTAGTACTATACGGTAAGAAATATTCCCCACAAGATCAATATCCTTGAAAGGTCCCACAAAATTAGAGTTATGTTTTTTTGGGTCTCATGTCTTCGATAACCCAACAATGGTAAAACCTTCAATAACAACAAGTAATCGATATCAAACTACAATTGTCTATGGTGTCGATTAGTATAAGAATTATATCTGCTCTATTCAACAATCATTATATGATGAATTGACTAAATATTAGTAGTCGCCTATTACACCTGGCTTGCAACAACCAAGGAACATTCACCAATCTATGACCATCAGAATAGCAATTTAGAGATCTATCAATACGAGGAATTGAAAGGGTACATCATAACCGTGGACTGGGGACTGTTGTAATAAGGTTACTCTACCATCCTAAAGTGATCATCCCAAGCCCCTCTGAAGTTTAGAACATAATCATGAAGCATTTCCTCAAGAATCTATATAGATCTCTCTATTTGAACATCTGACTATAGATATAAGGCCATTCCCAAATGAACCTGAGATCATAGTGCCTCCTGGAGACATCTCTAAAAGAAAAAAGTAATCCATGGATCCCTATCAAATACAATGGCATATAGAACAATATACAAACAATCTATCTATCTCATATAGAGACATCCCAACTCCTTAAATATTATTGTTTCATGAGTGGGTATAATGTGAACCGACATGGACAGAATAATGATCACAACCAATATCACATTATTCATTCTATAGGTATGAGTAGAACCACCACAATGTCTGTAGATATCTCATCCCACTTTCATGTAGGGACTATATATGGATGAATCAAACATAAAGGTTTCTAGTACATGGCCTTAACCTTCTGAAACATATAATAATGGGATAAAATATCATCAATGTCATACCTAATGACTGGCCACCAGAACTACCACCGCACATCATTGATTATTTTCTTGGATTCTAGGTTCACTTCCCAGTGGGAATTATGAAAATCCCCCATCACATCCTTCCTTATTGCTAAATTCACAAAGATGAAATTCTGATAGCATAGAACTCTATTCTCGGGGAAATATTAGGGAGAAAATATAATTCAACCATAAAGAGATCCCCTACTACTATGGAATTCATCATCAAACTGAGATTATTGAAGAATAATCACAAGAGTAGTGGATGATAACTTATTGTTGGCTAAAGAGACTTTATCCCCATTATCATAAACTTAGATATACAGTTATGAAAAGAGATCCATCCAAATCAACTGCTCTAAAGATTCTTTCATGGCCTATATAATAATTTTCCAACTAAATTCATATACAATAACATTCCCTTTCCTCAGGGTATAGGAGATGTCGTAGTGAAATGACTATAGGTACTCCACCCAAATCCTATAGAAAGGGTTAAAATATTTTTTTGAGAAGAAATAAATCATTATTTTATTGTATGAAAACATGAAAAAGATTAATTTATAAAGGTAATGTCATGATATAGTAAGTGTTTTCATCACAAAAATATTTTCTAGATTGTGGGTGGGAGTATTCATCTCTTGTGGCCTAAGATGAAGAGTTGCTTAAACATTTACATTTTCACCCTACATTGGAATGCAATCTACGAATGAACATGATGCATTACAAAAGACCACAAAGCCCTTCTTAACCTCTCGAAGAGAAATCAATGATGTAGTATTTAAAAGTAAACTAATCTCAAAAAACTAATTCTGACAATTATCATCCCAAGAAATATTCACCCCATTTTGAGTTAGATCATTCACTGAAAAAACCTACATCAAGAAGACTTTTAGGAACCCATTGTATTATTTGTTTAGGCCGATGAAGCCTTGAATTATGAAGAAATTGTGGGTTGTTCCCTATTAATAAAAATCATTAGCATATCATGATTAAATAATATACCTAGTTCAGACACCATGTGTCCCAATAATTTCACTTCCGAAATCCAAAAACCAAAAATCTAAGGCATTGTATAAAGTCTGTGACGTCTCAATATACCCATACATGATCTTATATGTTGCACATTATCCTCCTCTGATTTAATGTAAATAATAATGGAATAAGAAAGAACCAGTAAATATTTATCCATGTACTTGTGGAAGATCTTGTTGATTAAAACCAGGAAAATAATAGGAGAATTTATCCAACCAAAGGGCATAACAAGGTAATCATAATGGTTGTACCTACTCTAAAAAGAGGCTTTAAAAATGTCTGAATTTTTTACCAACCACTGATGGTAACCATACTAAGGTTTGATATTTTAAAAATACTTCTCACATTTTTTCTGATAAAATAGATCATCATTCCATTGAAAAGGATACTTTTTATTTATCATTAATATTTTTAGATGAATATAATCAACACATTAGTGAGGATATCCATTATCCTTCTTAGTGAAGAGAATCGGTGCCACCCAAGATGAAACACTCGAGCTTATAAATCCATTATCGAGATTATCATCATGTTGGGACTTCTTCTCTTTTAGTTTAGGCATTTCCTTATTGTATGGGGGAGTTTAAATTGGATTTGTACTAGAAAATATGTCAATGGAGAACTCAACATATATTTTCTGTGGTAGACCATATAAAAACAAAGGAAACACATGAGAAAAATCGATGACAACTACAGAGATATCACCCCTCAATGGTTCCAACTCTAGATAAAAATACAACATAGATATCAATTTCCCATTTTCTAGACATGAATGTACAGCTCTGCTTGACCTTGGATCCAAATCTCCTTGAAAGACAAGAGGTACACCATTAGTTGCGGTGAAGTAGACCCATCAATGATAAAAATCAATCTGGGTCTTATTGAAAATTATCCAATGAATCATGAATACAATTTCTATATAATTAATATCAATAAATAGAAAACTCCCATCAGAATATTTATTTGATAGAGAGAAGACACAAGTATGGATATGAAGTAACTGCTTTCTATTCGTACAATTGGGTGTATCAATATCAATTTCATAAGATAAAATCCCAATACGAAGATTATAAATAATAACAATATTGGTTGAAATAAATGTAGAAGATGCACCAATAGAAAATATAAAAGTCCCTATTGATAATTATATAGTAATGTCACCTCCCATGGTTACGGGACCTTGGTCTAATTCCTATGTATACTTGTCCACTACATGAAGAAGCTTCATTTCAGATTCTTTTGGCTAGAACCCTTTTATACATAAAGTATCTAGTTTCTCTATAGTTTTATGAGGATTTGATGATCTTATTGCACTACTCGTAGTAGAGAAATTATGGAATTGTATTTGTTAGTTTAGTGAATCTCTGAATGAGATACCACTCTTACGTTCCCCAGTGAAAACTCTCTTAGAATTTCTTAGTTTTCCACAACGATAGCATGTTAATGATATTTCTCATGATGAAGTTGTAGGTCTAGAATGAATCTTCCTTTGGGAACATACACAATAATTTTAATTCTTATATTTTCATTTTACAAAACCAATACTACCACTAAAAGATAAATGAAATCCTGTAACCCCTAACATCCAACCAGGCCCATCTCAACTATCATTTGACTTTCCATCACATCATTATTATTGAAAATAATCAGTAAGAAAACATGAGAATAGAGATCAAATCAAATCCCCAACATGAATAATCGATCCTCCATTATCTCATTAAATACAATCTCATAATAAAACTGCATCATCTTGGTAAAGTGATTTCAATACTCTTTCCCTGTTTTGTTGGCATTCTCAAGCTTAAAAACTCAACAACCATGACCAAAAACATTGAATCTAGATTGAATTAGTCATTGAAAAAACCACTTTGTCCTTCCACTCTAAGACCCGATACTTCTCTACCCTCATCATTGTGTCCCTCTATCTCATAATATGTTCTTCCCACTTGAATTTGGCACACATTACCTCAATCACGTGTGGTGTTTTCAAAAACTGAAACAATGATTATTTTATTCTCAAAAATTCAACATTATAATGAAGAAAATTGGAACATATTAATTCTCATGGGTTATGGTGAGGGAGTTCTTGAAAATTATTTGAAATAAAATATACCTGAGGTTCCATAGATAGATCGTGAAAAGGAACTAGTGCGGGTTCCTTCCATAGATCATGGATTGTGTGAAAAATCACTTCAACTAGATTTGGGTCCACATTGGGATTTAGTCACTCTAGTATAGCAGCATCTTCCACCTTGATCATATTTTCATGTCTTCTCAGAGGTATGTTGTGACAAAACATCAAAAGATAGAAAAGACATTATATTAACACTAAAATAGAGAAATAAGAAAAATTATACCAAATAGATGGAACTACTATATATGGATTCCACTCTATCCAAATCAGAATAGGGAAAGGACTACAACTAAACCATATGATTTAATTATTTAACCAGTAACAGATAGATATTGTTCCTTTCAGTGAGATATGGATAGGAACTCAATCGTGACTACCTTTTATGTCATGAAATGATTTCCATTACGAATACTGACTTCAAAAAAAAATATCAACAACCTCCCTTTGATAACACTTTGTCGTGAACCATCCTCGGTACTATGGTAGCCAGATAATCATATCATCCATAAAATATCATAAAGGTCACTCTTTATGTCAATAGTTTGGAAAATACGACATTGAATTATACAATATGAATTTCAAAATTATTTTTTCATAAGACATAGTAGAAGTAAGGCAAGAAAGTCAATATTCCAAAAAAAGATAGTCCACTGGGAGTAATGTTCCAAAATACAATAGAGAATATAGATCCTAAGGGACTTCAACACAAGTACTAAAAGAAATGAAAAAATATCCATATTCCTTATGGAAACAACTCACCATGACCAAAGCTAAACATATGTATCCACCTCCAAGATATCCCTTCCTTTTGGTTGAACCTAGAATAAGATAGTCTATATTCACCTGAAGGGAAAAAATTAGGGAGAGGGACTATTCCTAGTAGGACACCACCAATTATTCCATAACAAATGTAAAATATTGATTATCCAAAGAATGTAATTTAATGTTCAAAATAAACATGTTTTTAAATTCAAAATCCTATTTAAACAAATCATCTTATAAATTTTCAAAATGATGGAAAATTTCGTTAAATCAAAGCCAATACATTATAAGAGATATAATATTAATAACCTAATTTCATAAATTCATTAATTAAATAAAACTATTTATTTAAATCCATTAACGGAATGCAAAGTAGTTTTTCATCATTGGGATATATATATATCTAAAATATATATAAAAAAGAGAGAAACTTGGTCAAAATCTAAGGTACGTATGATATTATTAACTAGCTCTTGGTGTCTACAAACTCTATGTGATAAAAAAATGAGTATACTCATGTCCCACAGACACTAGCTAGAGGCAACACGTTACCCTCCCATCGGGGAGGTGACCCACCTCTGATATGTTATAGAGTGTCGTAATAGAGTAGAGTGTATCAAAAAAACTCATCAACTACCTAAGGGTTACATGTGCTCCTACATGATCGAAAATTCAATTTAATTATACATAAAATAAAATATATCCCATTATTATATTTCTACAATTCCAATTTATTTCCATTTAAAAAAATAACATGTTTTTTTAATGAAACATTTCCTTTTCAAAATATAGGACCATTGGGTTTCTACCAAATAATTTTTCCTCATTTTAATAATTTTGAAATCCATTAAAAACTAATTCTATAATATAGAAAATTAATTTACACAATTAAATTCAAAAATATAATAGGAGAAATTTCCATTAATTCCATAATTTATATTCAACATTTTAAATTGAACAACATACATAAAATCGACCATAAATCAATGGAATTGTAGGTTTCCCTAATTTATGTGCCAAATCCATTTAAAATATATTAATTCACCATATTAGGGTTTTATCAGTATAAATGAATGAAAATTTTATCAATAGAATTTAAATAAGTAATGGAAATAAATCAAAAAAATTAGGAATAATATATTTGGGTAATCTTGATGGAACCACCTACAACTTCCTAAAACTCAAAACTCACATTGATTCTAATCACGAAGACCCATAAACTCAACCTAAAAGATATAAAAAATACCAAATGGCATATATCCATCAATTCAATGTTGATCCTTTGAAAATAAAATTGATGAAAAATAGATAAACATGCTGATTAATGGAAAACACATAGCTAGAAAACACACCACAAGAGTAATTATGATCCAAATCCCAACGAATTGATTCAGAAGGACAAGATGTTTTCAAGATCACCAAGGGAATGACATAGGTCAAGGATGTTGAGTCTGTAGTTGGAGTAAATGAAACAATCATCCACATTTACTATTATAAAAACCCAAATGGGGTATTACATTATTTGTAATCCCAATACATGTAGTGATCCCTTTATATGATGTAGCCTCCAAAAAAAGTTGTCTCCTCGACATAAATAATGATGCCCCAAATTATAAACTTATCATTGATATTATCACAATTGGATGTGAAAACTCCAAAACATTAAAAAATGTGTAACCCTGATTCACAGCAAGTAACCCTCTAGTAGTCATCATGAATAGTCAATTTGATGGTGAGAATCCAACAAATATATGACTTCACCATTATTGGTATCATCCCAATACAAACTCAACATTACCCCCGTCAATGAAAAAGTAAAACTACGTCATCAATTAAGGAATGCCTATTAGAATTTTAATGGGGTGTTACAAGCATAGATGCTCAATAAGGGTAATAAAGGGTGATATCAATAGTCACATAAGCATACCATGAGCATTATGGTTTAAGAACACGAAAACAAAATCTGAAATCTACACACAACATATCATAGATGACAATATGGAGTCATCAAATAAATAATGGTAGTTCATCATAAATGAATCATAAAATAATCAAATAACATAGTCCATGAGAGCATAACATTGACATGATACATGGATTTTTTGAATACCGAAAAACATATTACATTATGAACATGTATAAATAGAAATAGGCTCAGTCGTTAAGTTATGTACCTGAATGTAGTCCATTGAATGAACTTATATAGATGAAACCATGTCCAATAATATTTTTATGGACATGAAATCCAAGTACACACATGGATTTTTTGACCTGACTGTTGGGCCTACATATAATTGTTTATACATTAATAAAAGGTATGCACATAAATTTGTGAACATGAGATCAGTTTCACGAATAAAATATTTACTGCATGCCATATTCATTTTTAATCAATGAATTAGTGCGAGATATAGTTCCCAAACATCATATAATATAAATCATAAAATCTTGTTCTAATAGATCATAAAACATTCGACATCTAAAAAATCATGAAAAGAAACTAATTTCATTAAAGTGTTACCCATGAAAATAGGAATATGTTTTAAAAATATCTTCTCCTCTTAAACATAAACCACCCTATTATTTAATATGGATTATATCCCAGGATCATATCTCCATTAAGACTTAATTATCAATTAAGGATTTCCTCTTAAGTGTAAAAATTATTTTTAATGATTGGATGGAATTATTATGGAGGAAAATAATCATTTATTTTGAAATACTTTTATTTTATAAAAAATCCTTGAATTATAAAGGAAAAATCTTTATTGAAAATAAACATGTAATCTTCTAATGTAATATTCAATGTATTGAGAAATAATGACTATGATAAAATAAACACATTTCATGTAAGGTTAAAAAGATTTCATTCATTTTTTATGAAAATTCACAATGTTCCACGTATGGAAAACAGTAATAAATATCCTTTAAAACCATTTTGTATAAAATAAAACATTGCAGAAAAAAAGAATTTTTTTATTGAACATAGAAAAAACCTTTTGAAGAAAATTTAGATATCATTTTTAGAACACATTGATGTGTAATTAAAATATTACCCAGTGGATATTTAGATATATACAATTCCGATTAATTATGAGAATATGAAAAATAGATTTTCCTCAGGTATAACATTTTCTAATTCTTGATCATACCACCTAGATAATTTATATGTATTTATTGTAAATTTATTCCACAAACATATATCTATCATATGACTTATGATTTACATAAAAATATTATCACCAATTTATTAATAATTTTTTATTAAAATCAATATTTTGGTTGATAACTAGATCATTTTCCATAAATATTTTTGTTCGTTATTTATGATCACTGTATTTTGATAATTTCCCCATCGTATGTAAAATGATAATCATGTTATAATAATAATTTATATTTATTGTATAATTTATTATAATTATTCATAAAAATTAGTGTTATAAAAATGAACAACACTGGTCATAGCGTTGACATGACATATGTACATAAAAACGTTGTTTGCATTTTTCAACTAATTAAATGATTTAATGGAAAATAATGGTTAAACATTGATGAACTATTAATATATAAAATATATTTAGATAATTAATCCTTATTTCAAACTATGTCAAATATAAATGATAAAAAAATTGGATCACTTCATATGGATGTTAGTGGTTGGCTCAAAAATATTGCATTAAAGGAAGGAGTGAAAAAAGAAGCCCCGCACGCTGCCCCACGAAGCACCGATGTGAAGCACCCCCGAGCATCGCGGTCCCACAACGCCCCGGAGGCAGTACCTCTCTGTGAACGGACCAACGTTCGTGAGCCCTCCGCGAAGCACCGGAGGAGGTACCTCTCCGCGAACGGCCTGACATTTGCGGGCCCGCTGTGAAGCACCGACCGCCCCTTCGCACCGCATGGGTTCTGCTTCGCGGCGCCCCTTGCCTATCAATACTGGCTTCCCCCTGAGCCCAGGAGGATAGACAATCTGACCATTTGTCTTCTAAATTCCTGAATCACGAAGCACCCTTCGCCCCAGGAATCATGAGCTTTGTGAGGTACTTCTACTTCGTGTGACGCCTTCACTTTGTCTCGTTTTGATCCCCACTTCCGAGAGGGATGCCCTTCGCGAAGCTCAAGGGAATTCGTGAAGGAGGTGGATTCCCAAGGGATCCCGGGCAGCCACGGAGCGTCTATGCTTCACGAAACACCCATCCTGGACTACTGATCCCCATGCTAAGGTAGGATCGCTACTTATCGCGTAGCACACTGCCTCGCGGCACCTTGTTTCATGAGGCACCTTTGCTTCGCGAGGCAGTGCTCCGCGAATAATATTCCACTTCCCGAAGCACCCCACATCCACACCTCTGCCCCATGATAAGGCCAAGAAACTCCACTTCGTGATGCACACTCCTCTGCTTGGCAATTCCTCTTCTCGTGCGACCCTCCAGGTTAGCATGATGTGATTTCAAAGTCCCACGGGCAACATCACCTGTAGTGTTACTTCGCCTAATACTTCCTCGCATAGGCAGGCTAATGGCTATCGCTTCTTCGCATAGCCACGCTAATATGGTACCCTTGAGGGTTCACTCTACGACCCCCCTTGAACATAACCTTACTGGTACCTTCCCTTCCCCAAGGAGCAAAGGGTGCCAGTCATGTAAGTCTTAGGGGTACATAGTGAACCCACTTTGTCCGAGCTGCAGGACGTTAAACTGCCAAGAACCTCATCCTCAACAAATGACGTTAAACTGTGATCTGGCCCAGTGCTTCGCACATAGGGTCCCCCCAGCTTGTACATTTTTTACGCCACCCATCTCCATAGAGACAGGGTCACCCTCTCCACAAGGGATCATATCCTCCTTCTCGGAGTAGCGTATGTCCATGGGAGAAGGGAAACCACCTGGGTGTAAGCCCTTAGCCCCTCTTGTGGAAGGTTTCACCCATGCACCTCCATATTTCCCCACTTCCAAGGATAGTGGAGGGTGAGATATGAAACGAGGCGCCACCCATCATTGGTCTAAAATCCCTCTCTCGCTACACTTTGCCGCACTTCGGGCCTCCATCCTGGAGTAAGTCCCAGCACCATGGGCCACCTAACCCGTAAGCCCCTCCTCGCTTCTCAAGGACGCATCCTTCACGGTGTGATCGTCAGGTCTCTGCTACCTCTTGTCTGTCACACCGAGCATGACTCACGTGGGCTTAGAGTAAGCATTGGCCATGAGAACACCTCTTCCATCATGACATTAAACTGTGTGCCCTTGTCCAGCATGACGTTAAACTATATACGCCATCCAGCATGACGTTAAACTGCACACAACATTTGAACAACAAATACTTTGATCCATGTCAAGGCATGGTACGTAGGATGCCTCCATGAGGTTCAATCCCACCCATCATTTATTCACGTCGAGTTCATCCTCATCCCGCAAGACGTTAAACTGCATCTCAGTCCGACGGAAAGTCGTTGTGACTCACCCATTTGAACTATGAGGTCTTTTATCCATGTCAAGGCATGGTACGTAGGACGCCCCATGAGGTTCAAGCCCACCACCCATCGGACCAAGGTCCACCTTCAGGCCGGTTCGCCGATGAAGACCCCTTTTGAACTATGAGGACGTTGATCCATGTCAAGGAATGGTACGTAAGAAACTTCCTGGAGGTTCAAACCCATCTCCCATCAGACCGTGGTCTGTCCTCACGTCGGTTCGCCGACACCCACCCCTCGAACTACGAGGACTTTGATCCATGTCAAGGCATGGTACGTAGGAAGCCTTCACGAGGTTCAATCCCACCACTAGTGGCCCCCTGGGTCTAGTTCACGTCGGTTCACCGATGAAACCCTATTGAACTACGTGGTCTTTGATCCATGTAAAGGAATGGTACGTAGGAAGCCTCCACGAGGTTCATGCCCACCGCCCATCATTTATTAACGTCAGGGTTCACTCTCGTCCAACATGACGTTAAAATGTATTCCATTCCGATGGAAAGATGTTGTGACCAACCCGAACTACGAGTTATTTGATCTGTGTCAAGGCATGGTACATAGTAAGCCTCCCTGCGGTTCAAGCCCACCGCCCGTTGGTCATCCCGACCTTCTTCACATCAGCTCACCAACAACCGGGCAGCCTAGTGTTTAATCCCCACACCATCTGGACCAAGGTCCTTGTTCGCGTCGGTTCGCCGACACACAATTATGAACTACAGGGTCATTGATTCATGTCAAGGCATGGAACGTAGGAAACCTTCACGAGGTTCAAGCCCATCGCTACCCGGACACCTGGTCCTTCATCATGTCGGCCTTCCGGTGTCCAGCCCGAACTATGAGGACTTTGATCCATGTCACGGCATGGTACGTAGGAATCCTTTACGAGGATCAAGCCCACCACCATTGGACCTACGGGTTCACCTTCACGTCGGTCCTCCGGTGCACCATTCCGAAGTACGTGTACTTTGATTCCCTGCCATGGGGAAACGTAGGAGGTCTCTTCGAGGCTCAATCCCAACTTCACCGCCACCCTTGAGATGGTCCCATTTCATTCCCCCTCCACTTCATTCATCCATCCATCATCTTCCCTGATTCTCACATGGGCCGCCACATCCCAGTGGGATCATGTCATCCACCCTCCCCGTCGCTCCTAGCAGTACTTGGGCCACTATCCATGGATAAGCCCCAACATGTCTCTAGGACATTGTCCTCTGTGTACACCCTGATTCATCAACCCTTTGAACATCACATATTTTGACCCCTGTCCTCTACACAGGGTACATAGGAAACCTCCAAGAGGTCCAATCCCAGCCAATGGTAATCCATGGTGTCCCCCATCATGGGGCACACTTCCCCTGATCCGCCATCAGTGGTGTTCAGATCATCCATTACGGTGTGACATCTCCCCTCTAGGGAGTGCACCACCTCAAATACGTCCTCATTGGGTGTTTTGATCCATCCACCTTCCAATTGTTATCCATTTGGGATATACCAATCTGATCCATCTCTATGGGACGTTCTGATCACCCTCATTCCGTATTTGTTGGACGTTAAACATGCGACCTTCCTCGTGATAAACATGAGATGCCTGAGGAAAACCTCGGATGGCACGCCTTCGGCGTAACCGTCTCCGCTGGATGTTAAACATGTGGCATACCCTGTGTTAAACAAAGGAAGCAGAGGAGAACCTCAGATATATGTCTATAGTATATTATTCCCCGTGCTCAATGCGGGATGCCTCGGGCTTCCATGCCATCGAAAAGCCCCATGACAACGGAAAAAAGACAAACATACCATTTCCCCAGTATACAGACACACTACTGATGCCTCGACGTGACTACTCCCCCAACTGAAGGTTTCTGCACTGACCGGACCCTTTGGAATGTCCTGACAGAAGCAGTGTAATTAACCGGCGTCCATGGAAACATGGCACTGGGAAGAGTTTCATGAACAACATATTAAATCTATGAGGGAGACTCGGACTAGGTGACGAGTTCTGAGGAGGAATCCATTGAAGGAAAAACTGACATCCCATCATCCCGGTTTCGATCAATGAGCATACATCCCTGAACAAGGAGCGAATGCCACCCGCCTTTAGAAAGCAGGAATGCATGGCAACAATGTGACGCGTCCTCTTCCTCTACAGACGGATGTGTTCACCCCAGCGAAAGCGTCGGAAACAGAAATGGTGAACCCAACATGAAGGTATTCTCCTCAATATGGAGATTAGTAGCGTTTGAGACACCAGTAGATTGATGTGGCACCGGATCCAGATATCCGGCGCCGGGTCCCGCCAAGAAAATGTTGGGCCTGGCTTGAAACTCACCGGAAATTGGGGCAGTAGAACATGGGGCATTCCGTTCTGCAACGTGTTGGTGTGGATCCTTCTTACAAACACGGAGAATGGAATGATGTTGGGGCGCTGGTTGTAAACCCTTTTCCTCACAGTGCTGATGAGTTGATCTCTCCGTTTCTCAGGAACCAGGTTGCTGCCATGGAGATTCGATCATCGCCCGCTCGCCTACGCAGAGGGAGGGGAAATACTGGAATAACCGCCACGACGGCCTCTAAATCCATGAATATGGGGCACCCACGTCCCCTCTCCCATTCAGATATCATCTAGTGGAGGGTGATCAACAACCTTGTACACGGGTACGAGGAGGAAGGGGTCATCCCGACACAGGATATGGACCACCTGGTCTCGGTGACATCCAGGCCCTGCCGTCAATGCTGCCCTAACAGGCTACGCATGGAGCCCCTTCTCCCCACCCCAACGTTCAATCGTTTCAGGAGCCTGTCCCTGGAACGCCTCGATGACTCCTCGCCTTATGCTGATGAGATGGGTGATGTCCGGCTGAGCCCGCTCAGAGTCCTGATCCAAGGGCTCTAGGCAAGGGCTCCCATTCGGCTGCGTCAACGCCGCCATTCAACTCCACTAGAAGAGCATGAAGGCTATGCCCCTGCACCAACTACGCCAGCTCGTCTGACCCGATGTCAGCACCGGGCCCGGGCTGAGGATGCTCGCCAAGATACGTCGACGTCAACAACTACTGTGGTCCAACACACCACCGACGTACATCATGGAGTTCCTGCATACACTAAGTAGGGTCACTCCTTAAACCGACCAGGATCAAGGCCTCAGCCACCCCACGACCAGGCTGGGTTGACTCTCGGGGTCGCAGGCCCGAGCGATGATTTCCGCGAACCAATCTGTGGTAACGTCACTCCATACGAAGGTCCTCTTCGTATCACCATTCCATAGAGCGTGGGATTTCCCCGCTCTGAATCTCAACATGAAGGTGTGCCTCGTGCTACCCCCATCCTGAAGGAGGACCTGCCCCACGGTCATGACGCTCAGCGCAGAAACCTCTCTCGCGCCCACTATACAGGGTATGGAGTCCCTCCTCCTGCCTCGGACCACCAATGTGAAGGCACTGTCCATCCGGTCCTTTTTCAACATGGGGGTACTCCCTACGTCCTCTCTGCAACTGGCGATGGTCCTCCTCACCCCGAAAACATGATGAGTGAGGGTCAGCCTCGCTATGCCCACACCGTCCATGGAGGTCATCCCCATGTACCCTTCGACATTTTCCCTGGTGTCACTCGCACCCTGACCACCTTGAGCGGGGGCCCTCTCTGCCACGGTGCCAGCGCCGCCCCAACACTACATACTGAGAATCAACCTTGTCCTGAAGAGCCACCCTGGGGTAGAAGAGCGGGTCATCACCGCCACGAGAAGAGTCATGGGAAGGCCCTGGTGGAGATCAGACCTACCTGTTTCTCGGACTCTGAAGCGAAATACGACCCAGCGATGGAACCTTCTCCCTACTCCTCCATGTAAAGAACTGGGGCAGGGAACATGCACGTCATCCTCATTCTCCCATAATGCGAGGTCCACTGGATTCCTGCCTCCCTCTGTAGGTAAATACAGGAAGAAGAAAACATGGATGTTCTGCAGGTCTCGATTGTGCAATCACCACTGTCATCACCAGAAGCACCCATTACCTCTACCAGAGATCACGAGGAGTTGATTTGGGGACCAACAACGGCAGAGCAACATCGTAACCCATCGCCGGTGACCGCGACTCTTGCGCCTAAAGCTGTGTCTATCAGCCCATCGTATCGTTATATCGTGGTCAGGTCACCTCACTCTTCAGAGGATTGCCCGAAATTCGGCGGCCAGTCAGCACGTTCGCCGTATTCTCCGCCGCCAAGATTACTGTCCCAGCGGTCCACCTCGTTACCACTACTAGTCCCTTAGATGACCCCGATTGACGAATGTGGAAATACAGGGCTAGAAACCGAGTCCGAACCCAGGAGGTTTTGGAGCATTCTCACAACAGATCACTTCCCGGAAAAGCTGTGGCCGACGGCGGCGCCTAACATTCGCACACCAGAGTCCCTTACCCCAGAAGAGGTAGGGTGCTTTTGTCGAACCCTATGGGCGACACACTCCCACCTTCGTTACAAGTGGGTGACGTACCATAGAAGTCGAGAGAACTTTGATGATATCGGTGAGCAATGCCGCCTGATCGATTTGGTCGCACTCCCTATGGACCAACACCCTGAGTCACCAGGCTGTCAGAGAACCCTTTAATGGAAATGTGTTCAGAGTTTCAAAGAACTCTGCAGAGTCATCAAGGAAGCTACCCCCCATGTGAATTTCCATGGATGGGGATACTATGCCTCTCTCCTCTTCATCCCTATCCGACCGCAGCCTGATTTGTTATGCGACATTGAAGACATGCCCTCAAGAGGGGTCGCAGTCCACATGGATGACATAGTGGAGAAGGAAGACGAGATTGAATTTCTCAATGGAGACTTACCCTCTGAGGGCGTACCGCCACTGCTGGACCCATCAGGGAGGGTTACCCATAAACAGAGGAACCTTCTAGGCGTCCCTGTACCCACCGAGTTGCTGGTACTCAGTCGAAATGCTGGTAAGGGTAAGGAGCATGTCGGAACTATCAAGCACTCTGACCTGTCTGCCTCTGTAATGAAAACAGACGAAGATCCCGAGAAGGCCACGTTACGCCAACAGCTTGCTGAGCAAAAAGAGGCTGGTTGACGAACTCTTGGTCGAGCGCGCTGCAGAGTGGCGACCCGACTATGGTAATCCCATGCCGGGGAAGCAGGGGCAGGAACAATTTCCCCCCAGTGAGACGCCTCCGGGCAACCCTGATTAGGCTACTTCCGCAGACTGGGCAGATGCTGAAACATACGGAAACAGGGCGTAATACGTCTCTCCAAAACCTCCTGAACGATGGGGAAATCTGTAGAATCCAGTCCGGGTTCCCCCAGTCGCCCCACATGCCGTTCCACCAGTCGCTCCACGAGCCACTGAAGCCACCTACTGTGTCAAAGAACCTGGAAACGCACTTGTGATTAGAGATCCCCATCAAGACAGGGACCCCCACCCTGATGATCTTATAGCGGCACTCATCGCCCACCTCGAAGCGTTGGAAACATGGAAGGTAGCAGTCCCACCGGATGGCAAGCCATATCCCGTGTGGGTGGATGATATGCCAGCACCCTCGGGTTTTGGGAATCCCACTTTCTCACCCTTCAACGAGACAGGGGACCCGCCGTAGCATTTGGCCCACTTTTCTTCCATGTGTGGCCCCATGCTGGGGAATCTGGCCTACCAAGAAGCCTCCAAGCTCCGTTGTTTCATTCAAACACTGGAAGGTCCCACATTCGTCTTGTACAACCAGCTCCCCATCGGATCAATGACCGGTTAGGAGGATCTCCGCTGGCAGTTCCTATACCAATTCATCTCCACCACATTAAAGACCATCATTGAAGACCTCTTCATGTGAAAGCAAAGGCCTGAAGAGTGAGTCACATATTTCATCGCCCGGTGGAAGGGACTTAAATACTCCCTCGATATGCCACTGAATTAGGAGAAATTACTGATGATGTGTGTATGGAATGTTAAAATGGAGCTGGTACCTTCCCTGATTACCCATAACTTCCCTAGAGGGTTCTAGTATTTCTCAGATATGGCTCAGTGCCTTGAGGAGGCTCTGCAGCAGGCTATTCAGGCACGTTCGTTGCCCCCTATGAACCCATCCAGGAGGACTGCCAGAGCCAAACACGCCGCGGTGGCCGAAATAGAAGCCCCCAGGTAGCTGGAGTTACTGCCAGCAGCACCGGCCCTGTAACCCCACAGAGGTCCTCCACCTCAAGCGCAGGCTCCTGCCCAGCAGTGACCGCCTCAAAATCAACAGGTTTCCCCACGCAATGCGCCAACCCCACCTAGGTGAGACAATCAGGCGCCGCCACAACGGCAGGCCCCTTTGGCCCCTCTTCAGGGCCAGGCCCACAGGGGCCCCTATCCAGAAATAAGGCACCAGACTTATTCGTTCAACAAAAATCAGGTCCCTTGCTACTTCCGAAGTGCTCTAGAGCAAGGGATTGTGCGCATGCCCGAGTGAAGAAGGACGGCAGAGGCAAATCTCAGCGATCACCCCAACTACTATCATTATCATCGGATTCTGGGGCACACCCACAAGAAATGCTATGTGTTTAAAGACTGGATTCAATACCAGTTAAAAAAAACATAGTTAGGTTGGGCCCAACACCAGCACAAGTAGAAGGTGTCTTTGTAGGGTCAGATATTGGTAGCGACAGTGAAGGTGAATGGCGGTAGGTTCTCAACTGTGGGTCCCAGAAATACGACGACTGGATGGCTCGAAAAAACGTCTCTCACTCCCATGGTATCATCCGGGAACGCCTGAAGCATTCGGAACCTTCAAGAGACGTAGCCAGTACCTCTACATCGCCTTTACAGTTGGCATCTTCCCAAAAGGGCAAGTAGAGATGACGGAAGAAGAAACAACGTGCTCCGCCAGTTCCATCGTCATCCCGCACTCTTGGTGACTTTATGCCCCCCGAAATGGGGATTCCTCCCAGAGTCTGCCCAGTAGTGGATGACATGTCATGCAATACCCAGGGGTACGCTTTGGTTTACACCGTGGAGCTGGTAAAGCCCTATATGACCCCCGAGGAGGGGGAATGCCAGGTAAACCCCCTAATATTTCCAGTCGATGTCAACGTTGGCGGAACCACAACCAAGCCGGTCGTCGAGGCACATCAGCGGGAACTTTCAGTTAGGCTGTGCACGTGACTAAAACCAGACTGTAGGCTCATCACAGAGCTCAGCATTTTCAGTCCCATCTGACGCCCTCAGCTCCACCTCCACCGCCGTTTGTGTTACTGGATCAGGCAGGGCTGCCTCATCCACACCACAGTCAGTTTTGACCAGCTAAGGGCCAGTCTCCGCTGTCCGATCCTAGTTCGACAACTACTCTCCAGGAATCAACTAGTAGGCAATGGGATATGCCCAGCACTAGCGAACCGCCGGTTCAACCGGTAGGACCCGTTGTGCCCCCTACTACAGAACGACCTCCTGTAAAAAGAGGATCGCGTTTGGCACGGATGTATGATGTCCGAAAGAACCTGGCCATCATTTCGACAAGGCTTTCTATCCTTGAGGCCCTTTTCCTATCATCTGAAATGCGTGAGACACTCGCCGAGGCCCTAAGGAGCCCCCTCCATTTTGGGACGGAGGTGGGTGCCGCAGAAGCCTTCCATGCCAAGGCAATTGAGGATGCCGAATGTCAGGCAGCTATCTCGTTCTCCGGTGAAGATGAGGACCCTCCTATACAGGGGCATTTTCGCCCACTTTACATCACTGGCCACTACAATGGTGTGGAAGTCCGCCGCTGCCACGTTGACACGGGCTCCGGGATCAACCTAATTCTGACTTGAACACTACGAAATCTGGGTCTGTCTGAAGATGATTTAACTCCCTCTAACTTCAGAATCTAGGGATACGATAGGACTGAGAAAACCCCAGTTGGCAAGATCCACTTGAAGACACATTATTGTGGCTTAATTTCCCGCATCGAGTTCATGGTCGTCTCTCAAGACACCGCTTACAACGTGTTGATGGGTAGGCCATGGTTCCATCTGCACAGAGCAGTCCCTTCGTCGTATCAGTAGTGCCTCAAATACTCCCGCAATGGTCGAGTAGGCATGCTCCAAGGAGATGCGTCTCCTTTCGCCTCTTGTGAGGCCTGCTATCTGGATGTTGATTATTACAAGTGTAACGATAAGCAAATCATATAAAGTGAGGATGAACCAGCCCCGGTCATAAGTGATCCCTAGGCAAGCATGGATGACGCATACATACTCTCGATCCACCGATTGGAGGCCACGACCCCCGACATGGGGATATGTTTTGTTATTTCAAGTATGCAAGGAAGTAATGACCTCATGTCCAAGAAACGACGAAAAATCACCTCGTACTCCTACACCAACCAGGATCAGGTGATCCCGAAGCCACCTACCTCTGTGCGGTACCGGAATGTCAAGATTATGACAATGACAGTATGTCATACGTGTCTCTTCCGCCAGGCTGGAATCATCCCACTCAGGCTGACGTGTCACCACTTCTTTGATATCATCAAACGTGGCCCCTTAGCCCGAAGGCCAGATGGGTTAGGGTCAACTGCCTTCATTACTATGGTCTCAATGGTGTGTGAGCCTCCTTATATGATGACCAATGCCCCCCTAGCCGGCACCAGCAGCCCCTTAGGCATTGATAGCCTGGAATTATCTCCCGTTGCAGGAAATCCCCCCACAGGTGGAGAGGAAGACCTATAGGATGCTCCCCCCACCATTGAAGAAGGCATCTATACCATGGTTGGTGAACTGGTACAAGTGAACCTTGGTAGCGAGGCAGATCCAAGGCCTACATTGATCAGTGCAGCCATATCCCCCGAGGAGCAGCAGTAGTACGTAGGCTTTCTCAAACAACATTATGACGTGTTTTCCTGGAGTTACGGTGAGATGCCAGGACTAGATCCTCATGTATCCGTTCACCGTCTGGGCCTCCCGGAAAACCATCGTGGGATTAAGCAACCTCCCAGGAATATGCACCCTTCTCATGGTGGTATTTTTGAGGTCAATGTAGACAAGATTATCAAATCCACCTTCGTTAAGAAAGTCCAGTACCCCAAGTGGTTTGCTAACATTATGCCGGCCAGGAAGAAGAATGGGAAGATCAGAGTCTGCATCGAGTTTCATGACCTTACTCACCACTGCAAAAATCATGACTTCCTCCTCCCAGTGACTGAGTTATTGATTGACGCCATGGCCGGGTTCCAAGCTCTCTCTTTCATGGATGGGTATTTAGGGTTCAACTAGATCCGAATGGCCCCCAAGGACGAGGAGTCCACTGCCTTTAAAGCTCCCCATGGTACCTTTTTCTACCTGGTTATGCCCTTCGGCATGAAAAATGCAGGTTCCACTTATCAGAGGGCCACACATCGTATATTCAAGACAATTCTTGAAACGCTGGTGGAATGATATGTAGATGACCTAGTGGTCAAATCATGCAAGTGCCAGTACCATCTCAAAGACCTTGAGAAAGTGTTCATATTCTTCCGTTCCTGTCACATGAAGATGAACCCTTTGAAGTGTGCCTTCGGGGTCACCTCTGGGAAGTTTCATGTATTTGTTGTTAGATACCGAGGCATTGAAATTGACCCAGATAAGATCAAGGCCATCATCCAAATGCCTCCCCCAAGCAATATTCAGGAACATCGAGGTCACCAAGGCCAATTATCCTATATACGCCGATTCATCGCGAATCTGTCCTGCAAGTGAAATCCCTTTTCCCGGTTCATGAAGAAAGGCGCCGCTTATGAATGGGATGAAAAGTGTCAGACTGCCTTCAAGGAAATCAAGAAGTATTGCTATAACCTCCGGTTATGATGCCACCCGTTTCTAGAAAGCCGCTGGTCCTTTACGTGACCGTCCAAGAACGGTCCCTCAGCGCACTTCTCGCCCAGAAGAATTACAAGGGTTCTAAGAACAGTCTCTACTATCACACGTGAATGCTTCTCGTTATGGAGGTCAGATACTCTCCTATCGAAAAGAGCTGCCTTACGCTCATCTTTTCCGCAAAAAAAGTTGCGGCATTACCTACCGCACCATGAGGTACAACTGGTCTCTCGGGTAGACCCATTGAAGTACATCCTGAACCGCCCTATGTTGACCGACCGACTAGCGCATTGGGCAGTGATTATCCAGTAGTTTGATATCAGGTTCGTACCTCAGAAGGCCATTAAGGGACAATCGTTGGCAGACTTTTTATCGTCCCACCCAACCTCTGCGGATCAGTCCTCAGACCTGGATTTTCATGATGAGGCAATACTATCTGTCGTTCATGCCATCCCATGTTGGAAAATTCACTTCGAAGGTGACTCCCGGAGCCCCACCGTTAGGAGGCTCAACGATCCTAAACACAATAGAGTGGGCTTGGGTATCATCTTCATTAAACCGGCACAAGCCATCCTACCATACTCTTTCCTGTTTTCAGAAGGCTATACCAACAATGAGGCAGAGTACCAGGCTCTCATCACCGGCCTCGAGTTAGCCCTTGAGATCGATGTGCCCCATCTACATGTGAAAGGAGACTCTGAGGTGGTAATCAAGAAGGTCAATGGTTATTATGTCGTTAGGAAGCTAGATCTTGTGCCATTGCTGGAATGCCCCCTCCACCTAATGTCCATGTCCTCCTCTCGGCCAGAGGTCACCCATGTCCCTCGGTCACAGAACGGTCGAGCTGACACTTTGGCCGGCTTAGCTGCATCGCTAATGGAACCCGAGAAAATTGATTTGATCATACATGTGGCACACGAGAGAGTCATTGCTCCCGTCACCCGAGAGGACAATGATGGCCTGCGGGTAAGTCATCTCACCATCGGGCCCTCTACGTCAGGGGTCCCGGGTTCATCGAACACAGTGGATGATGTCGCTCCCGACTGTTGGGAAACTTTTGTCGATTATTTCCAAAATGGTTGCCTCCCAGACGATCGGCCCGAGCGCGAGCGAATCCGACGCCACACGCTGAAATTTACCATCTAGAGTGGTCCCAGTCTTGAGCAGACCTCTATAATCATAGCTTTGATGGTGTTCTCCTCCGTTTCGTTCAAGGATTAGAGATTCCTCATGTTATGAAAGTGGTCCACGCCCTTTCCTGTGGTGCCAATCAAGATGGGTCGAAGTTGTCCCATCAAATCCGTAGGTTGGGTTACTTAGAGCCCTCCTTAATCCACGATGTATCTGGTATTCCAAGAGATGCCACATGTTCCATGTTCACACCATCTTCCTACATCGGCCGCCTGAGCCTTTCCACCCCACCAAGTACTCATGGATATTTGCGGTATGGGGACTTGATGTAGTGGGACCATATCCACCGGCAATAGCTCACCACTGTAGGTTCATCCTGAATAATACAGATTTCTTTTCCAAGTGGGTAGAGGCAGTTCCACTCAAAGAGGTCAAGGCCCGATCCATCGTCGACTTTGTGAGCTCCAATATTATCCACCGGATCGGGGTCCCTGATGTCGTCCCCACCGATAACGGCACCAACTTCCGATCGGCTGAGCTGAAGAAATTGTACGCCATGTACGACTTCCGTTTGAACAATACCTCCTGCTATCACGTGCAGGTAAATGGACAGATTGAGGCGTTCAACAAAACCCTCTTTAACATTCTGCAGAAGATGGTTGGTCAGAACATGAAAATTTGGTCGGAAAAGCTCCCCAACGCCCTCTGGGCTTATCAGACGACGACTCACAACTCTACCCAAGTGACCCCATATTCCTTGGTGTATGGGGCTGAGGCCATCCTACCCATTGAGATCCAGCTGCCATCGTTATGCACTGCAGTCTATGACCAACAGGTGCCATATGAGGTGGCTGAAATCCGTCTAGCTGAATTAGAAGTGTTGGACGAGAACCAGCTTCGTGCCCTGCAATATCTGGAAAGACATCAGAATAAGATAGCAAGGGCCTTCAACAAGAAGGTTTGCCTCCGTTCTTTTATGCAGGGCGACCTAGTGTTGGACCTTCGAGCGTCAATGATCCCCGGTAGGAAATCGGCCAATATAGGACCCAAATGGGAAGGGGATTATATCATCCATAAGGTTTACCCCAATGGGGCGTACTCCTTGGTGACCACGGATGGTGAGAAGGAAACTTCTCCCAGCAATGCCAGATTCCTCAAAAAGTACTTCTCCTGATCCTGTACGGTCCAAAATGACCTTAAACTATATGGTCCAACATGACCCTAAACTGTATGGTCCAACATGACCTTAAACTGCACCGCTGTCCTGCAGGATGATAAACTGCAAAATGGTCCGAGCCCTATGACCTTAATGTATGATCTCCCCCGTTATTACTGTAAGACATTAAACTGAAAGCAAGTCAGACCTTCCTGACCGAGGCTCAGCCTCAGGCCCCATGGCCTCTTCGGGGCCCCGGCCCCCTGTCCTTACTGCAAGACGTTAAACTGCAAGCTAGTCAGGCCTTCCTGACCGAGGCTCATCCTCAGGCCCCTTGGCCTCCTCGGGCCCCCCGCCCCCTATCCTTACTGCAAGACGTTAAACTGTAATTCAGACATGCCTTCCTGAATAATGCACAGCCTTAGACCCCTTGGCCTTCATCGACTCGGAATCTCCTATGGGATTGTACGGTGTGGCATGGGATTACAACCTCATTCACATCTGGTTACCTGCGTACCGTACATATACCTAGTTGAGACACATTTCTCGTAATCACTGCATGACGTTAAACTACATGGCCTTCAAGAACAATGTGTTGCATGATTCCCATCTTAATGGGATACATAGGAACTCTCGGAAGCCTCGTCTTGAGCCGATCCCCATGATCTTCTCTCCCACTATCCCCATTGGGAATGGTTTTCTTGTTGGATACATGCATAGAGAGGAGTAGGCTTTCATAGCCCCGCTCATACAGCCCCGCTCATACAAGGATTGTATGGTTTTCACCAGTTACCCACTCATGTTCTTTTATCCTCCCAAGTCCTCACCACATGACGTTATACTGCCCGGACTTCAAAAACTATATATGGATTGATTCCCATCCTAATGGGATAAGTAGGAACGCCCAAACATTTCGTCCGTTGGCCCAGCCCAAAAGCAAAAATCATCCCCTCGGGTCAAGACATATGGCAGGGCCCACACTTTTTCCCCAACTCACGTCGAACAATCCTCGACCCGGCTGCACGTCCCCCCTGGAGATGTTCGCCTCTTTCGTGGATGGATACAACTATTCTTAACCCACTCCATGACTGGGATTCCATCATCTTTCAAACCCGGAGGGACCCCCATGAATGGAATGGATACTACGCCCAAGGGATCTCCTACTGTTACGGGCCAATGCCCCTGAGGTTTTCCGGGAAACAATCCGATACAAGTGCGGTGTGGCGAATTTAGTCAACGGTTGATGCTCATTTGTTGCTCTCATATCGGGTCCCCATTGGGACGCTGTGTTTCGAACATGGTCAACAGTGTCCTGGATCGTTGGGTCCTCTCTGAGATGTCCCAAATATCGAGTGCAGTGATTCGTTCTACCCCATCCTAAAGTGACAAACATCCCTTCGGGTGGTGTCGGCGGTCGGGCCCATGGCCCCGACTCCCATATAAATGAGTGTACAATGTGGTGTGGTACTATGTCCCCATTCACAGCGAGATCATGTACCATGTCGTACACTTCCCCTCATGAGGTCCAGCCTCAGGCCCCTTGGCCTCCTCGGGCCCTCGGCCCCCCGTCCCCACTACAAGACGTTAACCTGTAAACCAGTCAGGCTTTCCTGATCGAGGCTCAGCCTTAGGCCCATTGTTTTTTTCAGGCCCCGTCGCCCAACTTCTTACCCAGAGTGTATGGGGTGGTACACGATTATACCCTCATCCACGTCGGGTTGTCTGTCGTACAGTACACTTCCCTTTCCTTTTCTTGGGGTATCTTACTCCCTCACCTCATCCCACAGGACATTAAACTACATCTAGAGAACTATGTATGTCTTCATTCCCATCCTAATGGGATACGTAGGACCACTAGAATATCTACGCTTCGGGTCCATCCCCATCTCTTGGGAACCTCCATCCCATCTTTGCTACTTGGCATACCCTTCCTCCACGAGGGGTGTATATAGCATGGTATGGGATTATGTCCTCATTCACATTGGTCTTGTAATTACCACACCATGTACCTCTACCTCCCAATCTATTTCGTCGCCCCTTTTCAGTGGTTCACCAATGTGCCTACGGGTACACCGGTTTATTACCTGGAATGCCAGACTTTACTCAGACACGTCCGCACCCGCTTTCCAGGCTTTGTGTAACCCTTCATCAGGGCTTCCATCATCATTCACACTCAGAGGGACACCCAAGAACAGCCTGGATACTACTCCCAAGGGTTGTCCTACCGTTACAGGCCAACGCCCTCGAGGGTTTCAAACAATAAATCGATAAAATCCTGTGTTACAAATATGGTCAACGGTCGATGCTCATTTGTTGTTCCCACTTCATGCTAACGCGATATGGAGACTGCGTTTCCACCAAAGGAATCTATGTGTAAGGGAAACAAAGCCATGTCATGGCATCTTTCGAGGCTCTTCATCGACTCCCCCTAGTTGGATGTTTCAGGTATTGCGATAATGATATTTCCCCCTTGTTTCCCACACCGAGTTTAGCTCACATGGGCTTAGGGATCGGGTCGAGGTCTGCGATTACCTGGAAAGGTGTCATCTACCCATGGTCTGAGCTCTAAAAACCATAAACTAAGATCTCCCATGAACTACGTATGGCTTGATTCCCATCCTTATGGGGTACATAGGGATGCCAAGACCTCCTGTCTTTGGGTCCAGCTTGAGTTCAGCGTCTTGCCTTCGGGACCCTAGCTACGGGACTATGTGGTGTGATTTGGACTCCAAGTCCTCATCCACGCCGGTTGTGTCGCACGACACCATAAAAATTCCCCACCTAACATCGTCTTTGCTCTGTCTGCGCTACATGATGATAAAATTCATGCTTGGTCCTATCATACGACCCTAAAACTATGACATTATCGTCCTAGCCGCACGATGAAAAATGTCACTGCATTGAGATGACCTCATTGTGGAGGACATCACGTTGGGTATTGGTCACATGCCATACCATTTTCCAATGCGTATCATGGCTTGATTATTGTGGCGACACAAAGGATTTCTACCCTAGGCTTGTCGCTTCACCAAAAAAACCACTCACTTTAAAGGGAAAACAAGATTTTTTAAATTCCTCTTCTTTTGGTGCAAGGGCCACGCCCACACTCCCCTTTTTCCCTGGCACTGGTACCTTACCATGCCATCATTCAAAACTACGTGAGGCTTGATTCTCATCCTTATGAGATACGTAGGAGTGCCCGAGCGTTTCCCCACAGGCCCCGCCCAACCTTCGTGTTCGGTACCTCGACTCGAGCATTTTCCCAAGGAACACATGGTAAGTAGGGCTTAGATCCTCATTCACGTCGGGTTTTGTAACCGCCTTTCCATGTGTCCCCTACTTCCCTTACACATTCATGGTCTGAATTATACGAACCTAAAATAAGATCTCTCTATGGGAAAGGACTTTAATCCCTCTATCTAATATGCATCATTGTCGAATTCAGATGCGTTTTCACAAAGAGCCTGAAGTGTATTATTTTCATAGGAACATTCTCCTCGTCCCATGACCAAGCATCGTGAGCTCGCTATTTCGATCCTCATACTCTTACACATCCAAAAGGACCCTTGGATGACATGGACTCTAGGCTTAAGGGATCTCCATGAATGATGGACCCAAGGGGCCTCCAATAGTTTCGGGCCAACGTCCCTACGGATCGCGGACAACCTTTGTGACATGGTCCCGTGTTTCGAACACGGTCAACGATCAACCCTCATTTGTCTGTCCCAATTCTAGGATAACGAGATATGGACGCTTGGTTTCCGCCACGGTTAACAGTTATCCTCTATCTCCACGCCGCCGTCATTGTGATCCGAATCTCGAGCGTCATGATTCAAACATTTCCACTTCCTCATGTTCAAGTGGAATTCCATCATACTCGGCTCTATCTCTTCGCGCATCTAGGTGCGCCACAAGGTCATGTTAGTATCATGGGGATGGTATTCACCGAGCATCCCTTTTCCCTAAACTTTCCCTTTCTGTTTCAGGAAATTCGCACCAATACTTCTTGTTTCCCACACCGAGCACGACTCATGTGGGCTTAGTAGTTTTGGTAGGATGTGTACCAACACGACCAGTATCATTATCGTCCCACATGACGTTAAACTGTTCTTTCCGAACTACGTATGGCTTGATTCCCATCCTCATGGGATACGTAGAGACACCCAGGCATTTCACCTAGGGTCCAGCCCCAGGAATTGCAAAATCATGTTCCTCCCCATTTCCGGCCCTCTGGCCTTACCCCTCTGGGGGAACTATGCAGCTGAAATTTTTCCCTGAACAAGTTCAGGATGCCCCAAGATCCCATTGGGAAGCGAAAGACCCCCTCGCCAGAGAGGACCTGTCCCAAAGAAGGAAGGATCCATAACCAAACCGACACACGCATCTAGCATGTCCCGCCACGGCGATGTAATGACACGAGTGTTGGATTCTGGTCGGACAAACTATCACTCCATATTCCATGCATTGTGTGCCCCTTATTCGGACCCTTGTCCACTTTCATGTCTGAAGGGACCCCCCTAACGGCCTGGTCACATGCCGCATTGGCTCACCTACCATCCTTGGTCAACGTTCTACAAGACTGGTCATGTTTGGAAGGACCCCCTAACAGTATGGATGCTCGACCTAGGGTCCGCCTACTATCCTGGGCCAACGTCCCGAATGATTGATCGACAACATTTGTGACCTAGTCCCATGTTTCGAACATGGTCAACGGTTGACCCTAATTTGTTGTCCCCATTTCAGGCTAAAACAGTAAGGATATCATTTCTCCGCCACGATTAATGGTTGTCCTTTATTGTCACGCCATCCCCACAGTGTTCCAAATTTTGGTTATCGTGATTCACACTTCCCATTTCCATCTGTTCGGACCGATTTCAGTGCCGTTGGCGTTGCACCGTTCGTGCATAAGAGAACGCTGAAGAAGCGATAATTCGGCCTTTTTGAGAACTCCCTTCTCCGGCCAAGCTTCTCCCATCTTTCAGAAATATGGACCGGTAATCCAAATCCCGGAAGCCCGAAGCTTGGTCTCCAATCCTATGTTAGGTGGGATGATAAGGCAACTATCTCCTGTTTCTCACATCGGGCTTGACCCACATAAGCTTGGGGAATTATCTTCGAACGTCCCGAAAACATTGTAGGGATGTAACGAACCGATTCATACAGTGGAAATCGTTCATGCTATAGCATTCAAAACAAAGAAGGAATAAATCGAAGCGCGAAAGTACGAATAAAAGTTTTTTTAGTTTTTTATAATACCTGGGGGTCGACTCCTCCAATGGACGAGTTGACCCCATCAAAAGAGCGATGCAGCTCCGCCACCCTTCGGCTTATGGCGTCCAAGACTTATTCCCGCTGACTCAGCTCCCGCTCCTCCTCAGTAGCAGTGGGGTGTAGTTTGTTAGCCTTCACTCTAGCCCTCTCTACCCGAGCATGAATGGTAGCCATATTTCTAGATGTCTGCCTCATATGCTCCCGTGGCAGCGGTCAGCACCGCGGGCCCCCTTCTCGAAGTCGCATCGTGAACCGCCGACACTTTTGGAGATTTTCCCTCAGACTTCGACCCTTCATCCCTCCGCAGCTCCATATATGAGGGGGGCGTTTGTTGGCACCAAAATGCTACATGAAAGGAAGGAGTGAAAAACGAAGCCTCGCATGCTGCCTCGCGAAGCACCGACGTGAAGAACCCCTGAGCATCGCGGTCCCGCAATGCCCAGGAGGACGTACCTCTCCGCGAACGGCCCGACGTTCGCGAGCCCGCCGCGAAGCACTGGAGGCGGTACCCTTCCGCAAATAGCCTGACATTCGCGAGTCTTCCTCGAAGCACCGGAGGCGGTACCTCTCTGCGAAAGGTCTTCCATTCGCGGGCTCGCAACGAAGCACCGACCGCCCCTTCATGTCGCGTGGGTTCTGCTTCGCAGCGCCCCTTACCTATAAATACTGGCATCCCCCTTTGCCCAGGAGGATGGAAAATTCGACCTTTCGGCTTCTCAATTCTCGAATCTGGAAGCATCCTTCGACCCGGGAATCATGAGCTCTGCGAGGTACTTCTACTTAGCATGATACCTTCCCTTTGTTTCGTTTTGAGCCCCTCTTCCGATAGGGATTCCCTTCACGAAGCGCAAGGGCATTCGCGATGGAGGGGGATTCCCAAGGGAACCCTATAAGCCGCAGAGCGTCTATCCTTCGCGAAACACCCATCCTTGACTAGTGATCCCCATGCTAAGGTATGATCGCTACATATCGCGAAGCACATTGCCTCACGACACCTTGCCTCGAAAGGCACCTCTGCTTCGCGAGGCAGTGCTCCGCAAATACTATTCCACTTCGCGAAGCACCACCCATCCACACCTCTGCCCCATGCTAATGCTAAGGCACTCCCCTTCGTGAAGCACACTCCTCTGAGTGGAAATTCCCTTTCCCCTGCGAACCTCCAGGTTAGCACGATGTGATTTCAATGTCACATAGGCAACATCACCTGTAGCGTTAGTTCGCCTAATGCTTCCTCGCACAGGCACACTAACGACTATCGCTTCTTCTCATAGCCACGCCAACGTGGAACCGTCGATGGTTATCTCTACGACCCTCCTTGACCACGACCTTACTAGTACCTTCCCTTCCCCAAGGAGAAAAGGGTGACGGTCATGTAAGTCCTATGGGTACAGAGTGAACCCACTTCATCCGAGCTGTATGACATTAAACTGCCAAGCACCTCATCCTCAACACATGACGTTAAACTATGATCCGGCCCAGTGCTTCGCTAGTAGGGTCCTCCCATCTCTGACATTTTTTATGCCACCCATCTCCACAGAGACAGGGTCACCGCCTCTACAAGGGATGATATCCTCCTTCTCGGAGTAGCGTATGTCCATGGGAGATGGGAAACCACCTGGGTGTAAGCCCCTAGCCCCTCTTGCGGAAGGTAACAACCATGAACCTCCGTATTTCCCCACTGCCAAGGTTAGTGGAGGAAGAGATAGGGAATGAGGCACCTCCCATCATTGGTCCCAAATCCCTCTCTCTCTGCGCTTTGCCACACTTCAGGCCTCCATCCTGGAGTAAGTCCCAGCAACATGGGCTACCTAACGCGTAAGCCCCTCCTCGCTTCTCATGGACGCATCCTTTGCGGCGTGATCGTCAGGTCTCTACTGCCTCTTGTTTCTCACACCGAGCATGAATCACGTGGGCTTAGAGTAAGCATTGGCCATGACAACACCTCGTCCAGCATGGCTTTAAACTGTGTGCCCTCGTCCAGCATGACGTTAATCTGTATACCTCGTCCATCATGACGTTAAACTGCACACACCATGTGAACTACGAGGACTTTGATCCACGTCATGGCATGGTACGTAGGAAGCCTCCACGAGGTTCAATCCCACCCATCATTTATTGACGTCGAGTTCATCCTTGTCCCGCAAGACGTTAAACTGCATCTCAGTCCGACAACAAGATATTGTGACTCACCCATTTGGCCTACGAGGACTTTGATCCATGTCAAGGCATGGTATGTAGGAAGCCCCCTAAGTTTCAAGCCCACCACCCATCGGACCAAGGTCCATCTTCACGTTGGTTCGCCGACGAAGCCCCGTTTTGAACTACGAGTACTTTGATCCATGTCAAGGCATTGTACGTAGGAAGCCTCCATGAGGTTCAAGCCCATCTCCCATCGAACAATGGTCCTTCCTCACGTCGGTTCGTTGACACCCACCCCCCGAACTACGAGGACTTTGATCCATGTCAAGGAATGGTATGTAGGAAGCCTTCACAAGGTTCAAGCCCACCACTAGTCGACCCCCGGGTGTACTTTTACATCGGTTCACCGATGAAACCCTTTTGAACTACGTGGAATTTGATCCATGTCAAGGCATGGTACATAGGAAGACTCCACGAGGTTCAAGCCCACTGCCTGTGGTTTATTCACATCAGGTTTCACTCTTGTCCAACATGACGTGAAACTGTATTCCATTCCTACGGGAAGTCGTTGTGACCAACCCAAACTACGAGGTCTTTGATCCGTGTCAAGGCATGGTATGTAGGAAGCCTCCCAGAGGTTCAATCCCACCACCAGTTGGTCATCCCGACCTTCTTCGCATTAGTTCACCAACAACTGGGCAGCCTAGTGTGTAAGCCCCACACCCTCTGGACCAAGGTCCTTGTTCGCATCAGTTCACCGACACACCATTATGAACTATGAGGTCTTTGATCTATGCCAAGGCATAGTATGTAGGAAACCTTCCCGAGGTTCAATCCCATCACCACCTGGAACCCTATTCCTTCTTCACGTCGTCCATCTGGTGTCCAACCCGAACTACGAGGACGTTGATCCATGTCAAGGCATGGTACGTTGGAAGCTTTCACGAGGATCAAGCCCACCACCAGTGGACCTACAGGTTCACCGTCACGTCGGTCCTCCGACGCACCATTCCGAACTACATGTGATTTGATTCCCTGCCACGGGGATACGTAGGAGGTCTCTTCGAGGCTCAAGCCCAACTTCACCATCACCATTGTGATGGTCCCATTTCATTCCCCCTCCACTTCATCCATCCATCCATCATCCGCCCTGATTCTCACCTGGGCCGCCACATCCCGGTGGGATCATGTCATCCACCCTCCCCGTCGCTCCTAGCTGTACCCTGGCCGCTATCCATGGAAAAGCCCCAACATCTCTCCGGGTCGTTGTCCTCTGTGTACACCCCGATTCATCACCCCTTTGAACTACGCAGATTTTGATCTATGTCCTCTATACAGGGTACGTAGGAAACCTCCAAGAGGTTCAATCCCAACCAATGGTAATCCATGGTGTCCCCTATCTTGGGGTGCACTTCCCCTGATCCGCCCTCAGTGGTGTTTAGATCAGCCATTACAGTGTGACATCTCCCCTCTAGGGAGTGCACCACCTCAGATCCGTCCTCATTGGGTGTTCTAATCCATCCATCTTCCAGGTGTTGTCCCTTTGGGATATACCAATATGACCTGTCTCTATGGGACATTCTGATCACCCTCATTCTGTCTACGCTGGACTTTAAACTTGCGACCTACCTTGTGATAAACATGAGACGCCTAAGGAAAATCTCGAATGGCACGCCTTTGGCGTAACCATCTCCGCTGGATGTTAAACTTGCAACATACCCTATGTTAAACAGAAGAAGATGAGGAAAACCTCAGATATATGTCTATGGTATATAATTCTCCACGCTCGATGTGGGATACCTCGGGCTTCCACACCCTCGAGAAGCCCCATGAAAAGGGACAAAAGACAGACATGTCAGTTCCCTAGCATACAGACACGCTACTGATGACTAGACGTTACTACTCCCCCGACTAAAGGTTGCTGCCCTGACCAGACCCTTTGGAATGTCCTGACAGAAGTAGTGTAATTAACCGGCATCCGTGGAAACATGGAACATGGAAGAGTTTCATGAACAACGTATTAAATCTATGCGGGAGACCCGGACTAGGTGACGAGTTCTGAGGACGAATCCACAGAAGGAAGAACTGACATCCCATCATCCCGGTTTCGATCAAGGAGTAGACATCCCTGAACAAGGAGCGAATGACGCCCGCCTTTGGAAAGCGGGAATGCAGGGTGACAATGCGGTGCATCTTCATCCTCCACAGACGGATGCGTGCGCCCCGACAAAAGCGTCAGAAACAATAGTCCACACAAACCCCTGGGCAACGTCACAATTTTCCAAAATATTGTATGATAATAATGTAGACATTATTTTATCATCAAAAAAGTATAATAATATAATAAATATTACATATTGTCAAAAAGCATAATATTTTACATCAATATATTATGTTTAGGAAAAATTATTCACATTGCTATATGGAGACTATAAGTCATATATATGCAGAAGTGATACTATCACTTTTTTTTATTATGAGAAATAGGGTTTATAATTGCGCATTGGAAATCATAAAAAAATTCAGAATATCTAGGATAATGAATTTATTATTTAATGATAAATTTCACAGATCTATAGGTATTATAGTATAATATAAAATGAATTTGATCGATTATAGAGATTACTTATTCGTCTAAATTACATATTATAATCACTTATAAAGGGCTCTAATGTTGGTATTTGGGCAAGGATAGAACCTTTAGATTTTATATAGTTATAGAAGTGAATTTTTCAATGTATGGTCAAGATATAAGGCCTAAAATGGTGATATTTAGGGAGTGATGACGGGTCATTTTATAATTGAGGTGATTGACACCTTGAAAACCTTTTAAATAAATAAAATATAATATGGCTATTATACAGAAAAATACATCTAAATGCTTAGGAATTATTACCTAGTGTATTAAATAGTTATAATATAAATAACTAATATTAATTGGGTATGTTTATGTTATATTTTAAATGATATCTTTTTATTTTAACACTTAATTAAACCATTTTATTTTAAATATGGTAACATATTTTTTACACATAAAAGCATATAAATCTATATATAAGTTATCATATGAAATAGAAATTGATATGGGATGAATGTTTTTATAACATTTTATACCCTCCTCCTTATTTATGATGTTTAGTATTCTAAAATCGTTTTAATAAATAATATTGTCATAAAATATCAGTATTGTAAAATTTGACAGTATTCTGCACATTCACCTTAATTACATAAAGAAAAGACATAAAATTTGAACCAATTATTTTTTAATATACCCAATATTTTAGGGTCATCTTTAAATTTATTGTATTTCTATAATTATTTGAAATTATAATACTTTTAATATTTTTGATATCATTTATTTTTTATTTACTCATTAATTGAATAATTGGTGCAACATTGTTTTATATTTACTAATGTAATTATTTAACCCAAAAAATTTTACTACTATATTAATTTTAAGAATATAATTCAATTTGTTATGATATTAATATTTATAATAAATGGTAAATAATTGTATTCCTTATTTTAATACATTAATAATATTTAAATATAATAATGTGTCATTTTTTACTTTATTTGGAATACAAAATATATAAGTCTTTTTCATGGACTGGTGTCTATTAAAAAACATCAATTAGTGCCTGAGGGTGTTTTTTATAATTTAATATATAAAATAATAATTAATTTGAATAGTAATTGCATTATAACATAGTTATAAGCTATATTTACTAGAATAACCATTTATATGGTGATAAATTTAACCCTAGTTTGTTTTCATTCTCGCAAAAAAATGGTACAATTGAAAAAATTATAACCTCATATTTTTAAATATGGAATCCATTATTCAAGATTCTATTTCGAAAATTTTTATATATTTCAATCAATATAAATCAGTAAAACACAATTAATGACAATTCATTAGATAAATGAATATTTATGCTTAAAAATGCACATACTATAAAATCATGTATAATAATGACTAAAATGGTTAAAATTATATTAAATAATAAAAATTTTACATTATTATTATATTAAAATCCTAATGAAAAATTATATGAAAAAAATTACATCTATATAAAAATCAGTATTTTTGCTATTTACTGAAAATCCCACCATTTCAAAAAAAATAGACACATTTCTCTAAAATATATGTTTTATATGTTAATTTGTGAAATTAAATATTATTTTACCAAATATATTTTCAAAATTTTCCAAAATTTAATGATAATTTTTTATCATAAAATTAAATTATAATTCATTTTGAAGAAAAAATATTTTTGATGAATATAATTAAATTATTAAAAATTGAGAGATTAATTAATAAGTATATTTATATAGTAGGGACAATGAATACAATTTATAATTATAAAATTAAATTCGAATCATCCAATTTATAATATATGAAATAAAATTAATTAATAGTGCTTTAAATTTTATTTTGGTGTTCTCTTATAATCATATTGGTGTGTAACAAAATATATCAAAGAAGTAAAATATAATTGAAATTAAACATTAATTAAATATATGTGTTTTATATTCTCCCCAACCCCACTAAAATCCCCACCACACTTCTTTAAGCAATTTATTTTTCATATTTTTATTCAGCAATCAATGATTTTTCATTTGGAAATATCTTTATGGAAACCCACATATTAACAAGTGATAATAAAAAATACTCTTCAAAATAGAGAACATGAACTACAAAGGTCGTCAGAATAACACATAACTATGTTTTTATATGGGTTATCATAGAAGGGATGTGATAAAATGGATATATAATAAAAACCTATCTCCCATGTACTGAAATAAATTTATGGAAATGATGGACATGACAAAGTTAACAATAAACAAAAGAAAACTCTATGGATGGTTAAAATACTACTGATTTATTGACAAGATAAATACATGGGAAAAAATTTATTTAAAAGTTATTTTCCTAATTATGAGTAACTTTTTAAAACATATATAAAACAAACCAAAAAATAATAATATTTAATTTATTTCTATGTAATAATAATAATAATATCATTATTTGGTTGTGATTAAACATATTTTATACATGATCTCTTACTCTATTAAAAGGATATGTAAGATTGATTTTTCATGAATGGCGTAATTTTAATCAAATCCTACGAATCATCAGTCATTCAGTTTTAATGTAAATTTTTACTAAAACAAAATTGGTTATTATGTGATATGATAAGTCAAATATTAACCTCTTAAAAATTTATATAAATTTTCAACTTAATTTTTTCCATAGGTATTTAACCATAATACGATTTTAATAAATCACATACCTTATTTCAAAATAAAAAAAAATATTATATCCTTCCATTATCAAAATTAGATTATTTCAATATTTATTATTTTATAATGATCCTATCATTGCCAGAAAATATTTCAATTGGAGGTTTGGGTCCATCCTTGTATAGATAGATAATCATATGTTTATTCAGAATAAATTATAATATCTGCATTCAATAAATATAAATGGAATATATTTTGGGAGAGCTAATTAATGTTCATAATCACATCAAGCATCACTGAGAGACAATATTTTTATAGGTATTATTCATAAAAATGTTAACATGGAATCCAATATTCTATAGTAGAGGATAAATTTTCTATAACAATAATGATTCTCCTAAAACATTTTATTGGAATATTCTTTCCAATTACCTTTGACAACTTTGGTTATTGTGTATTTCTATTTTAAATAGTGACATGATTAAGGAATTTATTCTAATTATTCTAAAAGAACATTTCATTTATAGCATGGATCTGTGAGTGTTCAATTTTATTGATATCTCTCTAAATTAATTTCATTGAATAGACTATTTACATAACTATTGAATTCTTTTTCTAGATGGATAGGTTTCCCAAACTTGAAATATTTTTTCTCCTTTCATGAATTTACTATAATGAATTTTCCACATTTTTTCAAGTAGGAGGATGAAATTTTTTCATCCCTCCGCTTTTAAAACAACTAGAGTTACCATTAAGAATCAACTTTTTTATTGTATCGACCTAACCTTTAAGATTTCTTGATTTAATTTTCACTGTCAAAACACATTGAATGATTTTGATCAGAGAAACTGAATTACCATATGTCTATTTTAATTTTTTGAAATAGTTTCAATAAAATAATGAATCAATTAGTATTTTTTTAGGGATGATGATTAACCCCCACACATAAATATTTGGACTTGAAATGTTTTCCTCATAGGCATGAATTTATTTTTCGTCCTTCTACATGAGATCTATAAATACCTTTATTATTTTTGTTCATAGAATATGAGGGATGTACTTACTAAATATTATTTTCTTATACTCATCCAATACAATGAAGCTAATTTTTTTACTCATATTTATAAAATGATTCCACCATTGATCTGATACGTTGTTAAATTGATAAAAAACTAGAGAAACATATTCATGTTTTGAGCATTGGAAAATAGAAAATATATTTTCTATCACATTGGTCAATTTATCATCACCTTGTAGATACGAATATCCATATATGGATGGTTATATTTGTCATATAAAATATTGAAAACATGTTTCTCCATCTATGATTAATTATAATGTTCAACATGGTCCATGATTCCACTAGTAGATGTATAGATTTGAGTGAGCTTAGATTCATGATATTAAATTTGTGATATTAATACATTTAGTTTCTCATGATGACATTAATTGCATTGGAATTCACAAAAATATCTCAACAGATTACTTCTCATTCTAGATATTGATTAAAAAAGAAAAACATATTGTTATAATTGATAAAGATATTGAAAAATAACATAATTATGCATCATCATACATTTTAAGATTAAATATGGACAAACAATTTACAATCTACAGAACCTTTACCTAGGACATACTTGATCAAATCATTTATTATATTATCTTCTTCATAGACATATCTCCTGGTTAATTACAAATTTTTTCTCATTCTAGTTTCCAAATGTTACTAAAACCTATTCATATACCTACTATAATGTCCCAAACTATAAAGACAATGTTATTAAATCTATGTAGATGACCATTTATTATATAACATTTCTATCCACATAATATTAATGTAGGAGAAGATCCATTGGAAACCTTGAATAACAACCAATTGGATCATAAATGATTTTTATTATCTCCCAATATCTTATTCTTAAATATATACCTTAATTAAAAAATTGTTTCTAAATCCTATATTAATAAACTAATTAAAATAAAACAAATTAAAGTGTGAGATTATATTCTCATTGATGGAAAACAAGTTATAAATCAATAATCACATAAGGTTGTAGGAACAAGAACAAAAAATATCAAATATACCCCATCCATATAACAAATCATATTCTCGAGTCATTGAAAAAATGCTTGGGAGATCATAATAAATGAATCATAAAATAATAAAAAAAAATAATCCAAAATATAATTATTTTTTAAAATACATGGTGTAGTGGGATACTCATAAACATTAATTTTTTTTTAAAAGTGTAAATAGAAATAGGTTCAATAATTAAGTTTTTTACATATAATTATTAACTCATATAAAAATATGGAAATGAAAAATGGTGTAATATTTATATTATGTATATGAATTATAATTCCATGTATAAACTAATGGACATGATATCCAGGTCTACACATAAACTTATGGATAAAGAAGAGAGATCCTAAAATTAAATTACGAACATAAAATTCATTTTATGAATCAAAAATTTAACTCATGAGTTATCCATATTTACCCAGTGAATTAGAAGGGTAAATACAGGTCCTACCCATCAAATAAAATAAAACCATGAATACATGTTCTATATTATCATAAAACATTCATCACCTTAGAACTTATAAAAATAAAATATCATCTATGTTTAAACCCTAAAAAATGTAATGGGATTTATCCACATTAAGTCATCATAAACAGAAGACATCTTAAAATTGAATATGTATGGTATATGTGGATCATATCCACACATAAATATATTTCTCATTAAAGGAAATCGTCTTATATTGAAAAATTTATTTGAAACATCACATGGATCCAATCATGATTAAAAAAACATTCACATTTTAAAATCTATGTTTTTTCAAAAAATATTTTTTTTATGAAAGAAAACATGTTATTTGAAATTAATCTTGATAAATTTTAAATTTTAAATAAAGAAATTAATTAATAATGATGGTAAGAAAATCCACAAAATCTATTAAATATAAATAAAATTCCTTTTGAATTTGTATAAAAAATATTTCAATGTCTCTTGTTAGTAAAACAACAATGAATTCCTTTAAAAACAATTTCTATTTAGTCAAAGATGGATACAAATAAACATAAGAAATTTTAGGAAAATAGTAAAAATGTTTTTTTTTATAATTTTATTAGAATACATAAACATGGAAGACAACTATTCCCTAGTTGAAACATAAACACAAAAAATCCTGAATAATGATGATATTGTGAAATAAACACTTTTCTCAAATCTCACCATTCTTCATTCATGTTTAATACTTCTTAAAACTAAGCCATCAATGTTTCCCCTATTAATTGTGATGTCTGGATCTTCTGTAACAATAGTTACTCGGTTGATTTGGTTCAAGAAAGAGATCAATACATCACCACCAAGGTTTATAATGAAAACTCATGACTCTTTATGACCATTATCTATGGTAACTATAATCATTACCAAATGGAAATTATTTGGAAAGATATATCATCCTTTGATCTGGGGTGCTGCACATGGGATGTTGGAGGAGACATCAATGTTTTGGATAATACAAAATAGAGGAATGGAAGGGTCCCTTTTTAGCGGAAAGTAAACTTGGAGTTTGTTTAGTTCATGGAAGGAACATGGCTTGTGGATCATAGATTCCAAGGTTACCCTTTTACATGGTGAAACAACCAAATTGGCCCAAATAAATCATGGATCCACCCTGACCTATGTCTGGCCAACTTATCCACCAATGCCATGTTTCTCAAATATCCAGGGAGACACATAGTGTGGGTCCCTTCTGATCATTCCATACTCTTGGTCTTTTTTTAGGCTATTCTCTTCATGGGCACTTTAGGTTCACTCAACGGTGGGTCAACATGTCATGTTTAATTTCTCTGGTCCAATTTGTTTGGTATGAGCCCTCCCAAGGAATATCCTTGGTGTCCATTCACCACAAGATCAAGTTTCTAAATTCCTGGCTCCCAGAGTGTAATATGGAGAACGCTTTTGATGATGAATAATTGGAGGAGGCGATGTAGGTAGTGGAACACCATAAAGGCATACATGAAGAGGCAAGTGATGCTCTGAAATTTGAGGAGCTTGCATACATGAAGGAGGACCTGGAGGAAAGACTCCTACTGTAGGAATGTCTAGTGAGGGAGAATTAAAGGCTCAATTGTATCACGGAGGGGGATAAAAATACAGCATTGTTTCATATATCCCTGATAGAAAGGAAACGTCTGGTGAAACCCAAAATCATTTTGGAATATGGTTCCTATATGAACAACAATGCTTTGTTGGGCGACATGGTGCACAAATTCTTCAAGAATATCCTTGAAGGGATTGATCCGAGCATGGCTAACGGGTACCCAATTCAACACATAGACTTATTAGTGGTGATATCCAATTCCACATCCATCCTTGGTAATACAATGCTAGGATCAATTATAGAGGAAAAAAGATAACATAGGGGCCATGAAATTATTTGATCTAGAGAGTTCCCCTGGACAAGATACCTTCTCAAGCTCATTCTATAGAGATTTATGGTATATTGTAATGTATGATATTATTTAATCTATCCAATATTTATTTGGAGATGGAAGCTTAACTAGGATTTTCTGGGCCACCTCTATGGTGATTATTCCTAAAATAATGAACCCCACCCCTATCACGCAATATCTCATGGTAATCCTTTTATATTTTACATAAAATATTATAGAATGTATCATTAATGCCATGATCTCTATATATCTTTTTCAGTGAATTTCTTTATAGAAACATGGATTTCTGCAGTGGAGATCAATTCAAGGTGCTATATTTCTTGACCAGAAAATGATCAAAGACCTCATCATAAAAACACATGGAGTTTATGTGGAAATTAATATGGGTATGAACTATGTTTTTAATTGGGTGGAATGAGGCTTCATTAATAGGGTGTTGGAAGGTATGGGGTCTCTCCCTGGAATATTGATATTATTTTTAGATGCTTCCCCTATTCAAGGATGGAGGTTATGTTTATGGGGAAATCATATAGATTCTTCAAATCCACCTATGGATTTAGACAAGGTTATCCCATCTCTCTGAGTCTCTTCACCAATTTCTATGATATCTTGATCCATCGTATTTACAAGAATTTTACTAGTGGAAGAATATGGACCTACCGACGGTGTAGATGATCTCGATCCGTCTCTCACCTCATATTCAATGAAGCCACCCTCCTCTTCTTGAATGTGGTTAGCAGGTTGATCAGAGGTCTTAATAAGGCATCATAAGAATATTGATACTGTAGTAGAGAACTAATTAACAAAGACAAGATCCTTCTCATCATTTCTTATACGATTTACCATGGCCAAAAGTATGTGGTTCAAAGTGTCCTTTCCATGCAGCAAGGAAGCTTCCCTAGAGTATTTGTGGGAACCCATCTCCCCAGGCAGCCTGCGCATACGGGACATCGATTCCATTTCCATAAATCTTGTGGAATAGATTCATATCTGGAAAAATATATTATTCTATTTCGATGGATGTATAGAGATAATCAATAGTATTCTTCTTGTCTCCCATATTCATGATCCTTCATCATTTACGGTACAAATTGGCCTCCTTATCAACATTTACAAGATCATTGTGAAATATATATGGGACCCCAAAGAGGAGGTCATGCACCACTGGTCCTCCTGGGATGGAATGGCAAGGCCAACTAGTGGAGGTGGAATCAATTTTTGATGCCTAGTAGATACCCTATAGTTCATCCATTCAAAATTAGCTTGGGAAATCTGTGAATAATGAAATCTTCTGGGACAAACTATGAACATCTCCCAATATGTGAATGTGGAATCACATGAGGGTCATTGATCTCCATTCTGGGGCACTATCTTCCACCTCATTCTCAAACGTCATGATCATTCTCGATGGATTTTTGTGAGGGGCGATATCCTATTCTGGAATCAAAACTGGATTAGAGAAGTTCTTGGCTTCCCGGGATGTCCTTCACCCTCATTTATGTTTAGAGAGACAACCATTCATCCTTAATTATTCTAAGAATTCTTGTATGAAGACCAAAAAATCACTTTTATTAATATATTCATGTCCTCTGAAAATGATAAATGTGTTCTCTTCATCGACTTTGGGATACTTCTCCTCTCAAGTCTTCCAACACTCACAAGGTCTCTTTGTTCATCTCTCTAGCTAGAATGATACCATATAATGTAAATTATGCATGTTGAGTACAATTTCTTGCTTTGGAGGATCCGAAACAAAGCCATCCCAACTGAGGAGAACATCAAGCGGTCTAGGATTCTATTGGTGTTACACTTCTCATGTTGTAAATGTTGCATTGTGTAGAGCACAAAACATCTGTTTTTAGTGGAAAATGGGCGTGTGATGTTTGGAAAGCCTTTATATAGTTCACTGGCCTCCATCTCCCAAACTTATTCAGCCTCTCATTCATGTATTGGTGGTCTCAGGGCTCTGGGGGAAGGGTTATGGATAAGATGGCATGTATTATGATATTACAGGCTGGATACTGCTGTCTTTGAGAGGCCCGCAACAAGGCAAGGCATGAAGGGGTGACAACCAAGGCCTACTCCATCATTATCAGAACCAAACTGCTCATCATATATTTCTATATTCCCATGAACAACTTATAGTTGGATCCCTCACTCCATATATCGTTGATCAGCTTCCATAATCCATGTATGTTAATATCAATGCCAGGGGACAATGGGTGTGTTGGATCCCACCATCTAGAGGCTTTAATCATAACATGGATTCATCAGGAAACATGGGAATCGTTTAGGGATGTCTCGGCGGTGCTATAATTCTATGCCAAGTTAGTCCAAGCCACCTCCTTACAGGCTGAGACCAAAGCTCTCCAAATGGGTCTATGAATTTTCCACCTAAAAAATTTTAGGTTTTAAGAGGTGGGAACTTATTCCGAGATCCTTCATGACCTCTTACAAAGCTCATTCCAACCTCCGTGGTCCATTGAATACATCATCAAAATTTTTAGGGTAATGTTAAGAGACAACATCATGGGTAAGCATACCTAGAGAGAGGGGAACCAAGTCACTGACTATCTTGCTTCCTTAACGGTTTTTGGCCCAGACCCAATTTGTAATCTTACAGTGTGCTCCATGAAACCTGAGGGGGTCAACTAAATTAAAGGTGAGGCACTCGGCCTCCACTTTCCCATTCCGCCCAATGGATCTCATCACTTGTGTTTTCTGGTGGGGTTCAGTTGTACCTATTATTTATTAATAAAAATTCTATATGATGATGCTGATATAATTATTATAAAACATTAAATATGTCAAAATTATCATATCTATACATTAAAATAAACATAATTACCATCCAAACAACATGGTGATGGAATATTAATTATATCCTTATGTGTAGATGGTAATCCATACATGAACATGATCTATAATATCTCTTCTAATTTTATGAGAAAGAGGTTGTATAATTATGACTTCTAAATAATAAAAAAATTCATAACATTATTTATACATAAGTTATTATTTTATGTAACATATCATATAATTTAAAGAGGTAAATATCTGTAGGAAAAGAATGTGATTGGTTATAGTGAATACATCTTCTTCAATATGACCCCATAAGATCTCCTAAAAATAGAACATGTGTTATCCTTTTTGAAATACACAATGATATAAAATGTTCATATGGATGTGGATAGTATAATTTGGATGTGGATGGAATATATAGAACTGTCAATGTGGTGAAATGAATTATGGGAGGAGGTTTTCGTTGTTAATCGAGTTGAGGGGTAGTTTTGGAATTAAATGAAACAAGTAAATAATATACATTTATACATAAAAGTACAAGAAAAAGGTTGTGTATTATATCATAGAGCAGGATATGGTTGAGATATTATCATAAAAAAAATATTTCCATTTAATTACTCTTTTGAGTGTTATAATTTGGTTTAAACCCATAATTAACTTATTTTAACATTAACCATAATAATGTAGTTTTCACTCATAAAATGTTATTATTTTACATATAAGTTAACTATTGACTCATTAATAGACAATATATGACATATTTGACCATATTTTATCCCTTTTGCAATTATATAATATTATTATATTGTTTAAATAATCTAATTGAATATTATTTTTATAAATTATCATTTTTGTCAATTTTAACACTATTCAATAATTTGACATCAATAACAAATAGAAACGGATAATAATTTGAAAAAGATAATTTTATGAAATCTCTGAAATAGACTAATAATCTAGAAAATTCATTTAAATGCATAATTACCATAAATTATATACATTTTAGATTATTAATATCATTTATTTAATATTCCATTAATTTAATAATTACTACATCATTATTGCGTATGTATTGAACGTAATTATTTAATTACTAAACTGTATAAATAAATTAAAATAATTCATATAGTGTCGTTAGAAACAATAATACTATTAATTTTCATATATAACTATTTATTGTCCTTATGTGAACACATAGATGAAATTTTAAACAAAAAGTGTGACATATTGTCACTTTCTTTGGTTTAAATATAATATAATAAATTTTCATGAACATGTCTTAATTATAAAACTAAAATAATATCATATGGTGAAAGGTTTATAATTTTATTCATTCATTAATAATTAACATGACTAATTATGTCTTTTTCACTTAATTGAAACCTATATTTACTTTATAAAAAATTTACCATGGTCATAAAATTTACCACAGATGCGATTAATTTGAAAAAAGGTGAACCATTTATTAAATTTTAATAACCTAACCATAGAAATTATATCCATTTTTTGATTCAATATCTAGATGTGTAAGAAGTTATTTTAATATAACTACAAGAAACTTAATAAAAATAAATTGTTTATAAAAAAACGAGTTTTTAATGAATAAATACACTTATACCTAAATAATTTTTAATGATGACTAAAATGAAATTAATTTTATTGAATAATAATTATGATTTATTTAGATAAAATTTAAATCATAATTATACATTATATGAAAATTAAGAATAACTATTTTATAATAAATAGTATTTATGTTTATTCACTGAAAAATCAACCATTTCAAAAAAGTACTATAATTTCACACAGAAGAAAATCTTTAATAAAAAACAAAAATTAATTTATTTTTATCATATATATTGTTTAAAATATCCATAGATTAATTATAATATTTCCTCCCAAAAATCAATAAAAACTCAATCCTTTAAATAATCAAATTATTTAAGAATAGAATGATATTACTAAAAATTGATTAATTAATTACTATGTATTGAAATTGGGTATGGGGTTTTTATATAATTCATAATTTTTTAATCCCATTCAGACCCTATGAATTAATTTTTATTTAATAACATTACATAATAATATATTAAATGATATATCTATGTTCTTTTATACATATAGTTTCATGTAACACAACCTCTCAATGATGTTAAATATATATAAAAGAGAAATTTAATAAAACATCAGGGTGTTTCATGGTTCAAATATGAATTATCCATTGGAATATGGAAATATAATTTAGAAAAGGGAGAGTTGATATGGGACACCTCTAGTATATCCTCTAAAGGATACTAAAGAAGCCTTTCATTGGTAGTAGTAGGGATATGTGTCCACATCCTATGTGATACTATAATATGCTGGAGAGATTTGTAGATAGTGATATAATAATACTATGAGGTGATTTTTTTTTGTGCTAATGGAACATTGATGGGGTAATGATATAATCCTTATCCAGTGTCTTCAGAATATGTCGATTCCTTTCTTCAAAAAATGGTCTCTTTTTTGAGGAGAATGACAAACTAGATTAAAGAGTCCCAACCAGAATGGGAATACGATCAAAATCATTTGACCCATCCTTTATTTTAATATATTGATAATCCTCTTCAAAAGGGGAAACAATATGTGATATATATACACTATCCAACAGGTCATATTGACCATGGTCATGGGATTAATCCTTCAAGAGTTTCCATATATGTCATTTGGGATTATCAATCTAAGACCATTTGGTTTTTATTCCCAATCTATTAAATTTACCATCATGTATAGAAGATGTAAATTATTTCATTTAATAATTAGGTATGGGTATTGGTGTTAGGACCAAGCTGAAGGAAGGGATGGTTTTCATGGATTGCCTTTTGTTGATCTCGAGGAAGTTTTCATAAATGAAAGACACCTTGATTTTCTAAGAATTCTTAAGCTTGAAGTTTGATGATTCAGAACCAAGTATATTGAACATTTGGAACCTGGTTTTCGAAGAATTTAGAGTCTGGAATTCAGAGTCTATAAATTTAGAGTCTGGAAATTGAGAAGTTCAGAACCAGGAAATTGAAAATTTCCAAAATCTGGATGGTATGAGATGTAAAGGAACAGATTGTGATGATGTTTTGCTGTTTTGTAACTCTAATTTGTAATTATATGAATGTAATCAGGATTCAAGAAAAAATTTGGGTGGTGAAGTCACACTGAGAATCTGGAAGAGACATTACGAGAACCATAATTGTGGAGTTGACTTCCAGAGTCAGAAGTGCAGAGTCTAATTCCTGAATAGAATTTGTAGAGTCTACTTCCTAAACAGAGTTTGCAGAGTCTACATCCTGAACCGAATTTGCGAAGTATACTTCTTGAACAGAAGTGCAGAGTCGACTTACGGAGTCCGAAGTTCATAGCGGGATGTTCGAAGTCGACTTTTTTAGAAGAAGTTCTTTGCGAAAAGTTCGGAGTCGACTTTCTGAGTTAGATGTTCGGAGTGAAGAAGTTCAGAGTCGACTTCCTAAACCTGATGTTCCTAACCCGAAGTGTGGAGTCCTACCGAGAATTGGTGAAGATGTAATGATAAGACATACCGATAAGTAATGAAGAGTCATACTGAAAATTGAAATGGTGTCATGCCGAAGAATCGATGAAGAGTCATGACGAGAGTTGAAGTTATGCTAAAGACTCAAGAAGAGTAGATCCAAGAAAGTGATGTCAAAGACTCAAGAAGGATGGATCTGAGAAAGTGATGCTGAGAATCAGGAAGAGTGAATCCGAGAATATGATGTTGAGAGGAAAGATGACAGGATCTGAGAATATGACTCTGAGAAACCTGCATAACAATGTCAGATCCAGAAAAGGCCAAATTTCTAAATCAAGAGCAGGGGGAGAAGATTCGAGAAGATTCTAGAAGTGTTCAGAAAGTCTTAGTTACTCCGAGATTTCAGGAGAAATTATGATTTGGGTGAATTTAAGTGAGTGGGAAAATATGTTTGTTTCCCACCTAAGCACACTTTAGAGCACTTATAAAAGGAGATCAGAGTTCAAAGTAAACTTGTGATGAAAATTTAGAGAGAGAAGCTCTAATAATCTAAAGAGAAGACGATGTTTTTGGTCAATAGAGTTTCATTACAATCTCAATTGAAAAGAGAATTTGATACTGGTTGACACTGAATTGATTTTCTTGGATTGAGAAAATTTGGTGTGAAGAATAGAATTCGGAGTAGAGATTCGTAATGGGGAATTAGCACTAGCTTTCACCGTATAGAGTTTCTTAGACTGAGGAAGAATTGGATTGAGGAATCATAGTGAAGAATAAATTCTGAGTGAAGATTCGGAGTGAAAATACAGATTGAAAATTTAGTGTGATGAATTTAGAGTAGAGATTTGGAATTGGAAATCAGTGATGGTTGTCACAGTATTGAGTTTCTCATACTAAAGAAGATTTAGATTAAAGAATTGGCTTGGGAAAATTCGGAGTGGAGATTCAGAATGGGAAGTTCAGACTGTAATTAATCTATCTCAAGTCCAAGGATTCATTGCCTTTCTTCTGGGTATATAAGTGACGATTTGTGCTGAACTTTCTTAAACTTCTGTATTTGAAAGGAAGTGCACGAAATATATGTTTTTACAAGAAAAGATTATTATCCCTATTGTGCTAATAGGGTGTACACACACCGGAGTGATTGTTTCACAGTGCTTCCCAAGTGTAAGGGTATATCCTACTCATTGTAATATAAGGATTATTTTCATAGTGGATTGTATGGTGCTGGATTGTCTCCAACCAAACCACGGACATAGTTATTCTTATTGAATAGTGAACCTTGTAAATTATTGTGTTCCTTTGGATGGGTGTTTGTTTGTTTTCTCAGAAGGGAATTTTATCTTTAACAGGAGAAAAAGGTTGTTCTCAATTTTAAGGGAACTTAAAAAAGAAGAAAGGGGTACCAATGATTCACCACCCACTCTCTCAGTGGTTCATTGCTCTAACTTGGTCCTAACATGTGGAATTAGAGGGAATGTTACATTTTTTCCTTGTTGATGGAGAATCTAAATTGTGTGAATAGTAAATCCATTCCTGTATTTCATGGGAAGAACTATCAGATATAGAAGGATTTAATGCTATCGTATCTCATGTCTATAGTTTATGATGTTCTTGAATCTGAAACAGTTGGGTTTCCTCCCATTGAAGACAATGTTCCACTCACACCTACTGAAAAATGTTTCTTGAGAATGATGTAAGAGCCAAGAATTCTATATTTTCTTCACTTTCTGAAAGTGATTTCTTGAGAGTAAAAGGAGTGGTCACAACTAAAGGTATATGAGACAAATTGTAAAACATATACAAAGGCAATTCAAAATTCAAGAAGGAAAAACATCAAATCTAGCGATTGAAGTATGAAGACCCAAAGATGGGAGAGCATGAATCTATTGGGGATTTCTTCACTAGGGTAAATGATATTGTTAGTACCATCAGATGTCTTGGAGAAGAGCTGATGGACTCTACTATGGTGGAAATGATCTTGAGGATTCTTCTGGATAAATTCGATGCGAAGGTATCCTCATTAAAATATAGAGATTCAGAGACTCTATCTCTTGATGATTTTCATAGCACCCTCATTACTTATGAGATGAGAATAGAAAAGGCTATGAGGACCAAGAAAATGTTTGATAGAGAATTATTTGTTAAATCCATGAAGAAAGAGAAGTCAAAGAAGAATCTGATTGAAGAAGATGGGGGTGACTCTGACTCTGAAAAAAAGGTATGTAAAAAACATAAATATATTTTATACTTGTTTTCAATAAATATTAAAATAGGAACCGGTAAATACAAGTAAAATCATCCCATGATGTGTTTTGAATGTGGAGCCATTGGCCACTTTGCGGATAACTGCCCTCGAAGGGAGAATGAAGAAGATTGTAATGAAGAAGAAAGAAAGCCAAGAATTTTATGGGAGAAGCAGGGTGGTAAAGGAAAGTCAGGGAAATAAAAGACGTTCTTTAAATCCAAGAGAAAATTTTTTCTATCTATAAATGAAGAAGACGAAGAATGTGATGCTGAATCTGAAAAAGAAGTTGATCATGGTGTGGAAAATAATATCATTGCAATAGTTAATGATGAAGATTTTGGAACCAGCAACTCGGACGAAGAAGAAACTCAGCATGAGATGGATCTGAAAGAATAATTGAATGAATGTTTAAGGAAGATTAGAAGCCTGGAGTAGCATAAAAAAATGTTGGAAGATGAATGTTTCTCAGAATCCAATCGAGCCAATGATAAAGAATAACTTGAGAAAGGGCATGATGATTTGAATAAATATGTTGCAGATGAGAAAAATCAATATGAGCACATAAGAGTTAAGATGAAGGAAAAAGAGGAATAATTAGAACTCGTTCAAAAGAATATCTCAGAATTGAATAAAAAACATTTGATTTCAAAACTCAACTACTGATGATGGTGAAAGCATTAAGAAATCACATTTTGGGGAAATTAAATAGAATAATGTAGTGGTTTCTGTGAAGAAGAAAGTTGAGAAATTTTCTTATGTGGTCAAGACCAGCGTTACTGGGAACATTGAAGTTTCAAGGAAACCTTAGTATAACCCTGGTGAAAAGAAATCAAAATCAAAGAAGGAAAAATTCCAGTAGAGAAATCTTGATAAAAAAATAATGGTTGGTGGGTGTAACGACCCGAAGCTTGACGTACATGGACATTAAATTACATTTGAGGAATACATAGTACATTACAAAAACACACACACAAGGACCGTAATAGTTTAGTGTCTTTGGAAACTCGGAATATAATCTTCTAATCCTGGTGAAAGATCTTCAATATCTCCCATAAAGATCTTCCCTTTTTTTTACCTAAAACCTTTCTTTATATCCTGGGGAAAAGAAAACATAAAAGGGTGAGATCAAATGCTCAGTAAGGGTAAACAAAAGAAATATAAATCACATCATATACATAAGAACATAACTTTTGGAAATCTTAACCTGCAAAAGAGATCATAATTTCATAACCTGGGATAACTCATGGCAGTGAAATGTATTCACAATAATCATACCTTAAAACATTAAACTTTGTGGCATACACACATAATCATATAGAATCATTTCTTGTTAGTCAAGACTCATTTCTAAGACTATCTTAGTCGACAAAGTCCATTTCTGAATCGACTGACCCTCGTTTCAGTCCTGTTTCACTAAACCGGTATAACCTACCATTCCAGCCATGTCTATCTCATGAGATATAAAATCTTTACCCAATGCATTGGATGTAGATATAGGTCCCACCCATCTCATAATGATACCATTCTTATGTTTGCCACAAAATCATAAATCATACATCATTGCATAACCCATGTAATAAAAATGGGATTCTTAAACAATATGACATCATAAAACAATTCATATAAGATAAAGGAATTCATAAAAATATTTCCATCACAACATAATCAAATCCATGTAATAATAGGGATAGAAACAGAACCCTTTATTATCTTAGATGGAAAATAATTTTGATAAAACACTTGAAATCCATTCTTGAGGAAAATATCCTTTCTACTTCAAAAACATTTTCCTTTCTTAACATGTTTTAAAATTTAAAAATAATAGAAGTTGATTAAAAATAAACTTGAAAACATGTAAAGGAAGATTCTTGGAAATAATTTTTTAAAAATCCATTCATGCCGTATAAGTTAAAAAAAACATTCTTCTCGTACTTTTGTCAGAAAAGTCAAAAAAGTACCTCGTACGAAAAAAAACAACAGATTCCATTCATATCTTTTACTAAAAACTCACCAAAGGGTAAAATTGGATTTAAAAAATTGTAGGTGGATGGAAATAATAATACATATTGAGGAAATATGGATGTGGATGATAAAATACACCCCAGTAAAAACTAAAGTATAAACAATCTCGGATAAAAATTAGATTGTGATATTTCCCTTACCATAGGTCCGATTTGCTTTGTACGTGTCCGAAGCTCCTGTATAATGGTTTAAATAATGTTATTGACTTATTCCAGAATCATACATTTTGATATGATATCATATATGGTCATATTCTTAGCTTCTTGTTAGTAATATTTCATTGTTACTTGTTACTCGGGTCTTTATTTCCTTTTGTTCTTATGCGTGTTTTGATGAATATATTCTTATTATTATTTTAAGGTTATAGATACCTTATATATAGAATGGTATTAGTGTAACATATATCATATTTATTAATTCAATTCATTTATATAATTACTATGTAATGATGATCATGTAGAACGAGTCGTATCACATCGTGGAGACGGTATTCCGTACGTACGCACGAGTGATGATATCGTTCCTATGATCGTGGAATTGTATTTGAGTATATATATATTATTTCAGTATCAATATTACATTATAATAATCATAAATAGTTACTCATTACACCATTATACCCTTCCTTGTAAGGTGATGGTGGAAAATACATTACACCACGGCGTGGAGACGGTATTCCGTACGTACGCACGCTCGGTGATTTCATTTTTCCGTAGGATGGATAGAAGGTGAATTAGGGTTGTTTAATATTTATAATAACATAGAAGTATGTAAGTAATACTTATGTTATTACTTTATAATGAAACAACTAAAGAAGAAGAAGTTGAAGAAGAAAGAAATTGAAAAGATCGGTAATGGATATTACCTCTTCTTTGGAACGCCTCTTTGAATCCTCCACTTAGGGAAATAATATTGGTCTTTGAAGAAGACCAGGACCTCTAGGATTATTCTAGGGAAGTTGAGAGGAGAAAATGGAATGGGTTGGCCGAGATTGAGGGCTCAAATTGGTGTGAGGAGGAGGGGGGGGGGAGGTGCCCTTTTATAAGGGAGGAGAGGGGCACCATAGGAATATCTCAAAATATTATTTTATATTAAAGTCAAAATCAGTTTATAATGGTTCCAAAGGGTCTTATTTCGAAGCTAAAGTGGGGATGGGTCTAAATCCTATCAACCATTATTATTTAGACAAGTTTAGGGTATTATTTTAACCTTATCAATTATATTTAACTCTAAGTTAAATAATTTATCTTTTACCGTGTCTTTTTGTTTTCTTTCACAATATGGTTAATACACTTACTATACCATGCCAAACGAACCAAAAATTGTTTATTATTAATATATATATCCTTATCTAAGTCATTTTGCCGAACCTTAGATTTTTAGGAATAAAATAACAATTAATAATATAATATTCGATTTAAAAACTATTTTGTGTCAATTTTGACACTATTTGATATATGATTTTTGTAAAAGTCATAAAAGAATTATATGTTCGAACCAAGTTTATTAAATCAACACTAATATATCATATTAACCTACAAAATTATTGTAATAAATAAAAGTCTCAAATTACATTTATTTTGGTGTTTATAACATCAATTATGTCAATATTTCATAAATAAGATAATTACTGCATCATCTTTGTGTCATAAATAAATTAAATTATTTGATGTCTAAAAATTACAAATAAAATACCATTATGTAAGAAATCTTTTTAGATATCTAATTAATATTTAAAATCGAATTTATCTTATGTACAACCCTATATTAAAAATGTTTTAGTAAATAAACTTTGATTTTAACTCTTTTAACTCTTCTTTGATTTTAAATAATAATAAATGTCCTAATCTAATCCAAGTGGGCCTAAATGATAATATTTTACACTTAAGGTTGTTTTTGGTCGCAATACACTTGTCCAATAGAATTAGGACATGTGTTAGGGTAATATTAATATCATTCTTACCCTTAATTACTCTATTTACTTTTAACCGTGGTAAATAAAAGTAAAAAGTTACTATTCACCAAAAATTATTTTCATCTCATTGAACCACATTTTACTTACTGACATCAACCGTGTCTCTCGGATTTTTTAAATTCCATTCATAGAAGCAGTAAAATTATGTTTTATGAAAAATTCAGTTTTTAACTACCACTTAGTAGTTTCACTATTCATCAAAAATTGATGTTTTTCAGAACAATGCCAAAATTTCATCATAAGCTATATTTCATATTCCGAATTCAAAAATGAAGTCTATTTTACCAAATTCATAACATATAAGTTTCATTAATTAATTTTATAATTAAATCCCACTATTAAAACAAATAGCGTGTTTTTAAGAAACAATATCTATCAAAAGATTGACACTTGATTATGTCTGGTTTAAATGTGAAATTACAACCAATGACCAACATTGTATTAAATTGTAAAACTATATTCTAAATATACTTTAAAACCACTCAAATTAATAATTTATCACTATTAATTATTTCGATCAAAAAAAGTTGTTTTTAATTATAACATAGTAATTTTCACTATTCATCAGAATATGAATGTTATCCGAAAATTACCAAAATTTCAATGTAGGCTAAATTCGATACTCCGAATCCAAAAATGAAGTCCATTTTGAGAGATAAATTTTCTAAAATTTAAAAAGTGGTTATTACCATTCATAACGGCTAGTTTTAATAATATTTTAATAGCATATCGTTGTTTCGTGAAACTCAGTATTGCGTACTACACACGCTATCGAGGAAGGTTGTGATTGCGTGTAATGCAAGGAAAGTCAAGGATGCGTGTTGTGCAAGCTCCATTTGGTGTAGTGTACAACACAAGACATTAATAAAATTAAAAAGAATATTTTTCATAAAATCTCGGGCTGTTACATTCTACCCCCCTTAAAATAAATTTCACCCTCGAAATTCGTCGGGGTTATAAATGGTTTACTATTTGAAAGATTCTTTAATAGAAACCCACATCGTAAAAAGGAATATCAAGACCAATCTTTAAGAAAAAAGTATGAAACGTAATGGTTACCCAAATAAACTAATCACTGGGTTTCCACATAGGTGAAAATATGGATATGGAAGAGAAATCTAACCATCATGTTCTGATGGAGAGTGGTAGAGAACATGGCTATGGAAAATCCAGCAATCACAAAGACATAAATTTGTGATGATCTAAGGTACCATCTGATTCATCAGATATAAGATCACTAGGACAACATTTTTGGTTTTCAAGATCGTTTCCCTAAAGTTAATGAATTTGAATTAGAATAAATACTTACTTTATTTTGGTACAATGTCACTGTTGTTCGTGCCTTTAACAATTTCCACTTCATCTCTTAAATAAATGAAGTTGAATTTGTTATTCGTGAAGTGTTAGCAGATCATGTGATAGAATGACGGGTCATTCCATCTGTCTCAAACAATAGGTTAGCAAAAATTATATACATAAGTCGATCTATAGTGACATTAATCATATATGGTTCGTAAAATGGACTTTATACTTAATATATCATACTGCTTAATATAATAAAACTAGTTTCTAATAAACAGGGACTTCCTGTAGGCCAGTGGTAGGCTATAAAGGCCAGTCGCACTTCGGTTGTGGGTTCAATTCCCACATCCTTGTCCGACGCGATGTGTTGTCGCCCGTCCTCCAGGTTGTCCTTTTTCTAAAACTATATTACTATAACATCCCATCAATAATATCGAGAAAACTTCTATCCTTCAATAATACTCACTTATGTCCAACATAATCCATTCCAATCTTTAGGCTTATCCATAATACTGCAGTCCACTCTCATAACATAGTGAAAATGATTACCAGAGATTTAACACCATCGTCGATCCCCATATATCATAAGATATGTTTTGTTGGTCACATTCCAAAAATTCAAAGTCCTTAATCATGTATTCTCTTGAATACCTTAGTGAAAACATGAATGCAGTTAAATTTTAACACTTTCCACATTCCAAAATCCTCAAAATTCTATATACTCAAACCATGATATCACTTAGTCCTTATATCAATCATGAGCTCATGAATACTATCAAACATTTCATTTTCTCCTTATCCCTTCATTATGCGCATATCATCTGCTTTCCAAAATATTTGAATCACTTTTCATGGTTACCGGTACCTTAAAATTATTGAAAACCACAATAATACAAAAATATTATAATAAACAATAAAAGTACCTCAACAACATTATTCTTGAATACCAATACATAAACACTTCAATCCATCCTCTTCAAATATTTTCCTGGAATAAGTCCTTCCATGATTTAGAAGTAACTTTTTAGGTCAGGGCATTGAGTTGGGTAATGCCCATGTTCTCCACAAATAATACATTGAACTCCATAACAATCTGTCACTCTATGACCCTTATCTCCACACAAATAACATCGGTCCCTCCATTTGAGGTATTCTTCAAGGTTCTTCTTCCCTTCTTTAGAAATTTCAATCTTCCTTTCTTTATGTTGCTCAACATGCGAACATGCATAATAGTCTATCTTCCTCTTATTTGATGAATTAGGTATACCACTAAATTTCACCTTGTTAATCATATATCGTGATGACTGATTCAGCATAATCACAATATCTTTCTCTCTAGGCATTACATAATTTTGTTGCTTATAGTCACCAATTTGTCCATTGGATTCAATGTTAACCGAATTCCGTCTGGTTCCCTCCATTAACTAAAACACAAAAAGAATTTGTTGAGAGGCAAAAATCATGCTAGAGTAAACAACATAGTAAAGGTGGAGTACCCTCAATATCTAACATCTTAAGTTAAATTCTAAGATCGTTACCGTAGTTCAAGGAATATATCCTATATGTATACTTATCCTTAGGGACATCCCTAGACACACCATAGAAATATCTCTAGGGATCTCACTAACGTTCTCACATCCTATTTTCCAAAGGTTGACTAAACCTTTTCTCTGATACCAACTGTAACGACCCGAAGCTTGATGTACATTGACATTACATTACATTTGAGGAATACTTAGTACATTACAAAAACACACACACAAGGACCGTAATAGTTTAGTGTCTTTGGAAACTCGGAATATAATCTTCTAATCCTGGTGAAAGATCTTCAATATCTCCCATAAAGATCTTCCCTTTTTTTACATAAAACCTTTCTTTATATCCTAGGGAAAAGAAAACAGAAAAGGGTGAGCTCAAATGCTCAGTAAGGGTAAACAAAAGAAATATAAATCACATCATATACATAAGAACATAACTTTTGGAAATCTTAACCTGCAAAAGAGATCATAATTTCATAACCTGGGATAACTCATGGTAGTGAAATGTATTCACAATAATCATAACTTAAAACATTAAACTTTGTGGCATACACACATAATCATATAGAATCATTTCTTGTTAGTCAAGACTCATTTCTAAGACTATCTTAGTAGACAAAGTCCATTTCTGAATCGAGTGACCCTCGTTTCAGTCCTGTTTCACTAAACCGGTATAACCTACCATTCCAGCCATGTCTATCTCATGAGATATAAAATCTTTACCCAATTCATTGGAGGGAGATATAGGTCCCACCCATCTCATAATGATACCATTCTTATGTGTGCCACAAAATCATAAATCATACATCATTGCATAACCCATGTAATAAAAATGGGATTCTTAAACAACATGACATCATAAAACAATTCATATAAGATAAAGGAATTCATAAAAATATTTCCATCACAACATAATCAAATCCATGTAATAATAGGGATAGAAACAGAACCCATTATTATCTTAGATGGAAAATAATTTTGATAAAACACTTGAAATCCATTCTTGAGGAAAATATCCTTTCTACTTCAAAAACATTTTCCTTTCTTAACATGTCTTACAATTTAAAACTAAAAGAAGTTGATTAAAAATAAACTTGAAAACATGTAAAGGAAGCTTCTTGGAAAATTTTTTTTAAAAATCCATTCATGCCGTATAAGTTAAAAAAACATTCTTCTCGTACTTTTGTCGGAAAAGTCAAAAAAGTACCTCGTACGAAAAACGACAAAAGATTCCATTCATATCATTTACTAAAAACTCACCTAAGGGTAAAATTGGATTTAAACAATTGTAGGTGGATGGAAATAATATTACATATTGAGGAAATATGGATGTGGATGATAAAATACACCCCAGTAAATACTAAAGTATAAAAAATCTCGGATAAAAATGAGATTGTAATATTTCCCTTACCTTAGGTCCGATTTGCTTTGTACGTGTCCGAAGCTCCTGTATAATGGTTTAAATAATGTTATTGACTTATTCCAGAATCATACATATTGATATGATATCATATATGGTCATATTCTTAGCTTCTTGTTAGTAATATTTCATTGTTACTTGTTACTCGGGTCTTTAGTGCCTTTTGTTCTTATGCGTGTTTTGCCGAATAAATTCTTATTCTTCTTTTAAGGTTATAGATACCTTATATCCAGAATGGTATTAGTGTAACATATATCATATTTATTCATTCAATTCATTTATATAATTACTATGTAATGATGATCATGTAGAACAAGTCGCATCACATCGTGGAGACGGTATTCCGTACGTACGCACGAGTGATGATATCTTTCCAATGATCGTGGAATTGTATTTGAGTATATATATATTATTTTAGTATCAATATTAAATTATAATAATCATAAATAGTTACTCATTACACCATTATACCCATCCTTGTAAGGTGATGGTGGAAAATACATTACACCACGGCGTGGAGACGGTATTCCGTACGTACGCACGCGCGGTGATTTCATTTTTCCGTAGGATGGATAGAAGGTGAATTAGGGTTGTTTCATATTTATAATAACATATCAATATGTATGTAATACTGATGTTATTACTTTATAATGAAACAACTAAATAAGAATAAGTTGAAGAAGAATGAAATTGAAAAGATCGGTAATGGATATTACCTCTTCTTTAGAACGCCTCTTTCAATCCTCCACTTAGGGAACTAAGATTGGTCTTTGAAGAATACCAAGACCTCTAGTATTATTCTAGGGAAGTGGAGAGGAGAAAATGTCAGGGTTTGGCCGAGCTTTAGTTCTCAAATTGGTGTGAGGAGGAGGGGGAGGAGGTGCCCTTTTATAAGGGAGGAGAGGGGCACCATAAGAATATCTCAAAATATTATTTTATATTAAAGTCAAAATCGGTTTATAATGGTTCCAAAGGGTCTTATTTCGAAGATAAAGTGGGGATGGGTCGAACTCCTATCAACAAATAGGATTTAGACAAGTTTAGGGTATTATTTTAACCTTATCAATTAGATTTAACTCTAAGTTAAATAATTTAACTTTTACCGTGTCTTTTTGTTTTCTTTCACTATATGGTTAATACACTTACTATAACATGCCAAAAGAACCCAAAATTGTTTATTATTAATATATATATCTTTATCTAAGTCATTTGGCAGAACCTTAGATATTTAGGAATAAAATAACAATTAATAATATAATATTTTATTTAAAAACTATTTTGTGTCAATTTTGACACTATTTGATATATGATTTTTGTGAAAGTCATAAAAGAATTATATGTTAGAAACAAGTTGATTAAATCAACACTAATATATCATAGTAACCTAGAAAATTAGTGTAATCCATAAAAAGTCTCATATTACATTTATTTGGTGTTTATAACATCAATTATGTCAATATTTCATAAATAAGATAATTACTGCATCATCTTTGTGTCATAAATAAATTAAAGTATATGATGTCTAAAAATTACAAATAAAATACCATTATGTAGGAAATCTATTTAGCTTTCTAATTAATATTTACAATCGAATTTATCTTATGTACAACCCTATATTAAAAATGTTTTAGTAAATAAACTTTGATTTTAACTCTTTTAACTCTTCTTTGAATTAAATAATAATAAATGTCCTAATCTAATCCAAGTGGGCCTAAATGATAATATTTTACACTTAAGGTTGTTTTTGGTTGAGATAAACTTGTCCAATAGAATTAGGACATTTGTTAGGGTAATATTAATATCATTCTTACCCTTAATTACCCTATTTACTTTTAACCGTGGTAAATAAAAGTAAAAAGTTACTATTCACCAAAAATTATTTTCATCTCATTGAACCACATTTAACTTACTGGCATCAACTGTGTCTCTCAGATTTTTGAAATTTCATTCACAGAAGCGGTAAAATTATGTTTTATGAAAAATTCAGTTTTTTAACTACCACTTAGTAGTTTCACTATTCATAAAGAATTGATGTTTTTCAGAACAATGCAAAAATTTCATCCTAAGCTATATTTCATATTCCGAATTCAAAAATGAAGTCTATTTTACCAAATTCATAACATAGAAGTTGAATTAATTAATTTTATAATTATATCCCGCTGTTAAAACAAATAGCGTGTTTTTAAGAAACAATATCTATCAAAAGATTGACACTTGATTATGTTTGGTTTAAATGTGAAATTACAACCAATGACCAACATTGTATTAAATTGTAAAAATATATTCTAAATATACTTTAAAACCACTCAAATTAATAATTTATCACTGTTAATTATTTCGATTAAAAAAGGTTGTTTTTAATTATAATTTAGTAATTTTCACTATTCATCAGAATATGAAAGTTATCCGAAAAGTACCAAAATTTCACCTTAGGCTAAATTCGATACTCAGAATCCAAAAATGAAGTCCATTTTGAGAGATAAATTTTCTAAAATTTAAAAAGTGGTTATTACCATTCATAACGGCTAGTTTTAATAATATTTTAATATCATATCATTGTTTCGTGAAACTCGGTATTGTGTACTACACACGCTATCGAGGAAAGTTGCGATTGCGTGTAATGAAAGGAAAGTCAATGATGCGTGTTGTGAAAGCTCCTTTTGGTGTAGCGTACAACACAAGACATTAATAAAATTAAAAAGAATATTTTTCATAAAATCTAGGGCTGTTATAGTGGGGCTGAAGAAATGGCAACAAAAAAGTATCAGAACAAAAGCTTCAGAGGGAGGTACTCCGTCTATGGGTATTACTAGTATTGTAGTGGATTTGGCCATACAATGAATATGTGTTGGTTCAATCAACATTATTTCCACCACCCCACAAGTTATGAAAGGCAGATATTGAGGGGGAGTCAATATCCTCAAAGGAAGAAGGGTGAGGAGGTTTTCTTGAAGAAATTTGAGAAGAATTAAGTCAAGATTGAAAATAGGATACATCCTTTAGAGAATATTTGTGAAATGTGTGAACAAACTGGACACCTTGTAAAAGGATGTCTTGTTATATTACCGGCTCAACAAAAACTTCTTAATTATCAGAATCTGATGATGAAGAGAGAAGTGTAAGAAGAAAACGCACTTGTTGTTGAAACTGCTCTAAAAGTTAGAAAGGAAGAATGGCCTTGGATACTTGATATTTGGTGTTCTTCACATATTAAAGGAGAATTGAATTTTCTAAAGAACATGAAGATGTTTAAAGAAGTCATAGTGACATTTGGCAATAATGGTTCTTTAAAAATAAAATGTGTTGGTTCAGCCATCACTGGGAAGGAAAAATTGATGTCCACAAAAACTCTATATGTAAATGGGCTAAAGCACAAATTGCTGAATGTGTCACAATTATGTGATGAGGGTCGCAAAGTTATCTTCAAGAAATATGGGTTTTTGTGAAAAGTCATGAAGATGGGCTGATTGTTAAAAGAGGCCAACGAACCAAAGGGAACCTGTTTTAGGTTGGAAATTCAAAAAAACTCTTGTTACATGAGCTTAGTGGAGGAAAATCAGTTGTGGAAGAGAATACTTGGACACCTTTTTCAGAGAAATATGAGCAAGTTATCTCAAAGGGAAATTTTTTGTGATATTCTAAATTTTCCAAGAAGAAGAGATTAGTGTTGAACTACCTATGAGAAAGGAATGATTAAAAGTGTTGTGCATTAGAAGGTTGACATTTGTTCAAAACAACCCTGTAAACTAATACATTCTGATATATGTGGGCTGATGAGAAAACAATCAACAAATGGATACAAGTACTTCATCACCATCATTGATGATTTTATTTTCATTACACGTGTTATGTTTATGAATCACAATTCAGATTCCCTAATTTTTTTTAAAAGATTCAGAATAAAAGTTTAGAAATAAAGTGAGTACTCTGTGAAAAAGTTGAGAACGGATAATGGTGGTGAGAATATAAGTGAAGAATTTGAAGACTATCATAAGAATCATAGGATTCGGCATGAATATAGTTCTCCATATACACCACAACAAAATGGGGTTGCTGAAAGGAAGAATAGAAGCCAGGTGGAAATGGGAAGAACCATGTTGCTTGAACATGGATTTAGTCATTACTTTTGTAGGCAAGCTACAAGTACAGCTGCTTATATTCAAAATCGATGTTTCTATAGGCCCTAATCCAACAAGACTCCATATGAACATTTATATGGAATTACTTAAATTATGAAGCATGCTATGGTTTTTGGGAGCCCATGCATCATAAAGAAGAAAGGTGGAAGTAGTGGAAAATTCAAGAAAAAAAGTAGAAGACAGAATTTTTCTTGGTTATGCTCTAGAAGGAAGAGGTTATAGATGATTTAACAAAGAAACATGAATAATGGTGGATACAGTTGATGTAAAATCCATTGAAAATCCTAGGAAAGATATGCATGTCCAAACAAACAAGTATGATAAGGAAGACGGAGTTAACGATTCTGATAAGGATGTAATGATTTGTAATCTGAATCTAGATGATGAATCATATTCATCCATATCAAGTGATGATGAAGGCACACGAAAAACATATCCAAGGATGATGAAACAAGTGCAAGCTCAGAATATTATTGGTGATAAACGTCACATGGTTCAAAAAATAAGAACAAGTAATTCTATATCACATACTTCCTTATATTCCAATGTGGAACTAAATGAGGTTAAAGAAGCCTTTGAGCATCCAGAATGGGTTTAAGCCATGAATGAAGAATTGGATCAGATTGAAAAGAATGACACATGGTAACTCGTACCCATGCCATAATGTAATAACATTATTGTCACCAAATGGGTCTTCCGGAACAAGTTGAATGAAGAAGGTGAAGTTATTAGAAATATATCATGATTGGTTTTCAAAGGCTACTCTAATAATGAAGAAATTGAGTTTGAAGAAATTTTTTCTCCAGTAGCCAGATTAGAAACTATCTGAATCATTCTTTTTATTTCTTCACAATGAGGCTATAAAATAATTAAAATGGATGTTAAATCTGCATTTCTTAATGGTGATCACAAAGAAGTTGTTTATATTGAGCAACCATGTGGCTTTGTTTTTGGGCTGAATGAATGTTATGTGTGTAGGTTGAAGAAAGCCTTGTATGGGATAAAGCAAGCTCCAAGATCATGGTATTCCAAACTAGATACTTGCATAAAGGATATGAACTTCAAGAAAGGAAGAGTAGACAACAATATGTACATCAATGAAAGCCAAGATCATTCTCTCATTATAATTGTCTCTGTTGATGACATTATTTTTTATGGGAATGATTAAAGAAGCTCTGAAATTTTTGCTGATGAAATGAAGAATGTCATTGAGATGTCCATGTTGGGTGAAATGAGATACTTTCTTGGGTTAAAAATCTTGCAATAGAAAGAATTCAATTTTCTTTCCCATGAAATATTTTCTAAGAAACATCCCATGAAGTTTGGCATGGAAAACTAAAAACCTATATAAACTCCTATTTCAGAGGGATAAAAGCTATGAAAAAATGATGAAGGAAAAGAAGTTTATCAGAAAGAATATCAAAAGCTGATAGGATGTTTGTTATACCTAACTACATCTAGGCCAGATATTGTTTTTGATGTTACCTTATGTGAATGATTCTAGTGTGCTCCTAATGAATCACATATTGTTGCTGGAAAAAAAGAATTCTCAGATACATAAAAGGCACTGCAGAATTCGGAATCATATATAGTGGCTTAAATAACATTGATTTGTCAGGCTATCCAGATGCAGATTGGACAAGAAATTTTTATGATAGAATATGCACATCTGGTGGAGTGTTCTTTTTGGGAAAAAGTTTTGATGGTTGTCACTTGAAGATGAAAAATTTTGTGACACTTAGTACGGATGAAGTTGAATATGTTGTTACCACCATGGCCGCTACTCAAATTATATGGATGAAAAAACAGCTGGAAGATTTGTTAGTTGAAGTGAAGTTTCCCTTGATCTGGGGTTGTGATAATCAAATCACAATTAATCTTACCAAAAATCCAGTAAAACATTCTTTATCTTAGCATATTGACATCAAATATCATTTCATCAAAGAGCATGTGGGAAAGAATGAACTGAAACTTGAATATGTTTCATCTACTGAACAAGTTGCTGATATTTTCATAAAACCCTTACCAATGGAATCATTCTCAAGATTGAGGTTAAACATGGGTGTCCATCCTCTTTTTCATCAAGGATAAGGTATGTTATTACGTCCCCACTCTCTTCATACATTTGGATTGTTTTTTAAAGGTGGAGATGTTTTTTGTATCATAAATCTATTGTTCAATTAAATATTTGGGGGTAATATGTGAACTCAATATTGTTTGTGTAAGTGAACTATTATAACTGTTAGATGGAGTGGTTGTAGGAAAGAACATGATGTTTTTTATAGGATGTATGAAGCTGAATATGTATGAAGTTTAAGATGTCATTTTCATAACCTATGGGCATCATGGGTTTGATGTGAATTATTCTTGTTTACTACAATGAGTTAGCTCACATAGGATTATAATTATTGATAAGTAATCCATTTCTTGAGGTTAAAATGTTTGGTGATTAATGAATACTTGGTTGAAAAAAAATCCAAAGGGGGAGATTGTTAGGACCAAGCTGAAAGAAGGGATGGATTGCATGGATTGTCTTTTGTTAATCTTGAGGATGTTTTCAGAAAGGATAGAAACCTTGATTTTCTAAGAATTCGGAAGCTAGAAGTTTGATGATTGGTAAATGAGTATATTGAACAATCAGACCCTGGTGTTTGTGGAATTCGGAGTCTCAAAGTCAGATTATGTAAATTCAGAGTCTGGAAATTGAAATGTTCGGAACCGAAAAATTGTAAATTTCTGAAAGCTGGCTTGTAGGAGATGGGAAGGCAATGATTGTGAAGATGCTTTTCTATTTTGTAACTCTAATTTGTAATAATATGCAACTACTCATGATGAAAGAAATGGTTGGGTGGTGAAGTCATACAGAGAATCGGGAAGAGCCGTTATGAGAACCAGAAGTGTGGAGTTGACTTCCAGAGTCAGACGTGCAGATTATACATCCTGAAAAGAATTTGAGGATTCTACTTCCTGAACAGAATTTGAAGAGTCTACTTCGTAAATAGAATTTTCAATGTCTAATTCTATAACAGAAGTGCGGTGTCGACTTCCAGAGTCATAAGTTCGTAGAAGGATGTTCGGAGTCGACTTGCTGAAGAATAAGTTCGTTGCGAGAAGTTCGGAGTCGAATTGCTGAGTCAAAAGTTCGGAGTGAGTAAATTTGGAGTCGACTTACTAAACCTGACATTTGTAGCCAGATGTGCGGAGTCATGCCTAGAATTGGTGGTGTCTCAACGAGAAGCCATCCCAAGAAGTAATGAAGAGTAATACTGAGAATTGAAATGGTGTCATGCTGAAGAAGCGATGAAGAGTCATGTCGAGAGATGAATTGATGCTAAATACTAAAGAATAGTGGAACCGAGAAAGTGATGCTGAAGACTCTCAAGAAGGATGGATATGAGAATGTGATTCCTAGAATCAAGAAGAGTGAATCATAGTATATGATGTCGAGAAGGCAGATGACAGGATCCGAGAATGTGACATAGAGAAACCTGCGCAACAAGGTCGGATCCAGAAAATGTCAAAGTTCTAAATCAAGAGAAGGGGAATAAGATTTTAGAATATTCTAGAAGAGTTGAAAAGGTCTTAATTACCCCGATATTTCAGGAGAAATTAATATTTTGGTGAATTTAAGTGAGCGGGAAAATATTTTGGTTTCCCACCTAGTCACACTTTGGAGCACATATAAAAGGAGATCAGAGTTCAACATAAACTTGTGATGAAAAACCAGAGAGAAAAGCTCTGATAATCTAGAGAGAAGAAGAAGTTTTTGGCAAAAAGAGTTTCATTGTATTCTCAATTGAAAGGAGAATTTGATACTAGTTGTCACCGTATTGAGTTTCTCAGATTGAGAAAATTCGGAGTGAAGAATAGAATTTGGAGTAGAGGTTCGGAATGGAGAATCAGCACAGGAATTCACCTTATTGAGTTTCTCATACTGAGGAAGACTCAGTTTGAAGTATTAGTGTGAAGAAGAAATTCAGAGTGAATAATTCAGAGTGGAGATTTTTAGTGAAAATATGGAGTGAAAATTTGGAGTGAAGAATTCAGAGTAGAGATTTGGAATGGGGAATCAGTACTGGTTGTCACCGTATTGAGTTTCTCATACTGAAGAGGATTCATATTGAAGAACTGGATTGAGAAAATTCAGAGTAGAGATTCAGAATGGGTTGTTTGGACTATAATTGATCTATCTCAAGTCCAAGGAGTCCTTGCCTTTCTTCTGGGTAAGGAAGTGATGATTTCTTTTGAACTTGCTTACACATGTGTATTTGAACGGAAGTGCTAGTAACATAAGTTGTTACAAGAAAAGAGAATTTACGTATTTTTCTAAGAGGGTACACACGCACTGGAGGGATTGTTTCACAGTGCTTCACGGGTGTACGGGTATATGCTACTCATTGTAATCTAAGGATTGTTTTCTTAGTGGATTGTATGGTGCTAGATTGTTTCCAACCATACCAAGGATGTAGCTATTCTTATTGAATAGTGAACCTGGAAATTTTTTGTGTTTCATTGGATGTGTGCTTTTTTGTTTTCTCAGAAGGTAATTATATCTTTAATAGGAGACAAAGGTTGTTCTCAATTTTTAGGGAACATAAAAAAGATGAAAGGGGTACCACTGATTCATACCCCCCCTCTCAGTGGTTCATTTCTCCAACTGGGTCCATACAATTGGGATAAATGAATGAATCGTATATATCATAATTAAAGATGTAATTATTGTCCACATAGTTCAGTTTTTCCTCATCCCACTAATGCATATGTAAGGTACATATTTTATCTGGGTATAGATAACGTACATACTCTCTTATAGAGGACAATGTATATATGGATTTATTTCATGTTTTTGAGTGAGTCTTACACATTTAGGATTCACCTATTGGGTGATATTTTTGTTATGTTAATGAAAAGATGGTTTCAAATACCAAATATCATGATAGTCATGATATGTGTGAGTAAAAAAGGAATTCCTGGGATCAGATGCAGTGGGTATAGATTCGGGACTCATGAATTAAAGAATACCTGATTGAATTTTTAATTAAAAGCCCATTTCTTAGAAGGTAATCCTACATTCCATGCTTTTAACAATAATTAGAGTCCTCAAAATTCACTGGATTCATAATCTATTTATTGATGATAAAATATGGAAGACACACATGAGAGATTTATGATGTGATAGATTTAATTGAATGTCATTGGAATCATACAAACATAGTGGCCCATGTGATATATACACATTTTTCCCTCTAACATAAATATATTTAGGACCATGGGAGGTCCATTAAACATGTTTTCTATAGAACTAATAACCATTATAAAGAATGAAATATGACAACCCTTATCATTATTACACATGAGTCCATATTTACCCAATGAATTAGAAGGGTATATATAGGTCCCACCCATCAAATAAAATAAAACCATGAATACATGTTCAAGATTATCATAAAACATTCATCACCTCTATACTTATAAAAATCAATTTCCATCATTGTTTAAACCATGAAAAATGTAATGGGATTTATCCAAATTAGGTCACCATAAACATAATACTTCTAGAAATTGAATAAGTATGGTATATTTGGATCATATCCACACAAAAATATATTTCTCATAAATGTTAATCATATTATATTTAAAAATTTATTTGAAACATTACATAGAACAAATCCTTATTAAAATAACCTTCACATTTTTAAATCATTGTTTTTTAAGAAAATATTTTATTTTAAGAAAGAAAACATGTTCTTTGAAATTAAACATGATAAATTTTAAATTGATATTAAAGATATTAATTAATAATTATTGTATGAAAATCCACACAATCTATTTAGCATAAAAAAATTCTTTTTTAATTTCCGTAAATAATATTACAAAGTATCTTGTTTGTAAAAAAACAATGAATTCCTTTAAAAACAGTTTCTATTTAGTCAAAGATGAATAAAAATAAACATAATAAATTTTAGGAAAATAAAAAAACGTTTTTTATAATTTTATTAGAATACATAGACATGGAAGAAATCTAATCCCTTATTGAAACATAAACACAAAAAATCTTTAATAATGATGACATTGGGAAATAAATACATTCCTCAAATCTCAATATTTCACATCCACATTCAATACTTCCGAAAAATAAGCCTGCAATGTTGCCCCTCCAAACAGTGACATCTAGATCATTTGGAACAATAGTTATTCGATTGATTTGGTTTAGCCAATAGATTAAAACATCACCACCATGGTTTCTAACTGAAACTCATGCCTCTTCAAGACCATTTCCTATGGTAGCTGAATATTCACCAAAGGGGAAGGATTTGGAAAGATATATCATCCTTCTATCTGGGGTCCTGCCCATTGGATGTTCAAGGAGACATCAATGTTGTGGAAAATAAAAAAGAGAGGAAAGGAAGGGGATCATTTTAGCGACAAGAAAACTTTGATATTATTGAGTTCATGGACGACACTTGCCTCATGGATCTTCGATTCCATGGTTACCATTTTACATCGTGAAACAACCATATTGGACCAAATAAATCGTGGATCCACCCTGAAAGATGATTGGCCAACATATCCACCACTCCCATGTTTCTCAATGTTGTGGGGAGACACATGGTGTGGGCCCTTTTGATCATTCCATGCTCATGGTATCTTTTTTCCGGATAGGCTCTACATGGGTGCTTTATATTCTATCAATGTTGGGTCAAAATGTCTGGTTTAATTCCTCTAGTCTAGTTGGTTTGGCATGAGCCCTCCCAAAGCCTCTCCTTGGTGGCCATTCGCAACAAGGTCAAGAGTCAAAATTCAAGGATCCAAGAGTGTAATATGGAGAACTCTTTTGATGATGAATAATTGGAGGAGTAGTTGTAGGTAGTGGAACACCTTGATGGAAGACATGAAGATGGATGTGATGATCCCAAATTCAAGGAGCTTTCACACATGATGGAGGACCTGGAGGAAAGACTCCTACGGTAGGAACGTCTGGGGAGGGAGAATTCAAGGATCAAGTGGATCAATGAGTGGGATAAAAATACCGTGTTTTTAACACATGCCTGCTATAAAGGTAATGTCTGGTGAAACCCATCATCCTTTTGGAAAATGGTTCCTACATGAACAACAGATCTATGTTGGACGACTAAGCAGACAACTTCTTCAAGAATCTCCTTGTAGGGACCAGGCTGAGCATAGCTAATGGTTGCCAAATTCAACACATAGACTTATTATTGGGGATATCCAATTCCACATCCATCTAGAATAATACATTGCTAGGATCAATAATAGATGAAAAATATAACACATGGGACATGATATTCCATGATCTGGAGAGTGTCCCTGGACTAGATAGCTTCCCACACTCCTTCTACAAAGCTGCATGGGATATCGTAAAATATGATAACATTTAATCTATCCAATATTTCTATCGAGGAGGAAGCATAACGAGGGTTGTTGGGGCCACCTCTATGGTGCTTGTTCCTAAAATAAGGAACCATGACCCTATCATGAAATATCTTTAGGTAAACCCCTGCAATTTTACTTACAAGATCATATAAGGTCTCATTATTTCTAGGATCCCTATCCGTCTCCCCGTGTGGATTTCCATGGAGAAACACAAATTTTTGCAGTGGTGATAAATTCAAGGTGATATAGTGATTGCCTAAAAAATCATCAGAGACCTCATATTTAAAACTCATGTTGTGAATGTGGAAATTAAAATGGATATGAATAATGTTTTTGATTATATGGAATGAAGCTTCATTAATAGGGTGTTGGAAGGTATGGGGGTGTCTCCCTAGAATATTGATATAATTTTAAGATGCTTTCCCATTTCATGGATGGAGGTTATATTCATGGGGAAATCATATGGATTCTTCAAATCCACCTGTGGAATTAGACAAGGTTATCCCATATCTCTTAGTCTCTTCACCAATTCTTATGATATCTTGAGCCATCATATATAGAGTAATTTTACAAGTGGAAGAATATGGACCTACCGACAGTGTATAGGATCTCAATCCATCGCTCACCTCTTGTTCATGGAAGACACCCTCCTTTTCATGAATTCTGGTAGCATGTGGATCATAGGTTTTGACAAGGTGTCACAAGCATATTGACACTCTTGTGGTAACATATTAACAAACACAAGAGGCTTTTCATCATTTCAAATAGTAGTTCCCATTTCCAAATGTATGTGGTTCAAAGTGGCCTTTCCATGCAGCAAGAAAGCTTCACTATATAGTATCTGTGGGCACCCATCACTACAGGAAGCCTGCACATTTTGGACATTGATTCCCTTACAATAAATATTGTGGACTAGATTCATAACTGGAAAAATAAATTATTCTCTTTTGAGGGCCGTATAGTGCTAATCAATAGTATTCTTCTTGTCTCCCATATTCATGACCTTTCAGCCATTAAGGTACCAAAGGGTGTCATTATCAACATTTACAAGATCATTATGAAATTTATATAGGACCCCAAAGCGGAGGGCATGCAGCACTGGTCCTCCTGGGATGGAATGAAAAGGCCAACTATTGATGAAGGAATAAATGTCCAATGCCTAGTAGATTCCCAGAAGTTCTTACATTCATATTTATCTTGGGACATCCAGGAATAATGAAATTTGTGGGGACAAGCTATGAAAACTTCCCAATATGGGAATGTGTAATCGAATGAGAGTCATGGATCTCCATTCTGGGGAATTATCTTCCGCCTCATTCTCAAAAATCAAGAGCATAATTAATATATTTTTGGGAGGGGTGATGTCCTATTCTTGCATAAAAACTGGAAAATAGAAATTCCTAGCTTCCAGGGATGTCCTTCCCCGACACATAGAATTAGAGAGACCATCATTCACCCTTCATTCATCAAATCATTGTTTTATGAAGACCAACATATATCTTTTAATAATATAGTTATGTCCTATGAAAATGAAAAATATTCTCTCTCCTTTGACCTTGGGGGCCTTCTCCTCTCATGTCTTCTGACGATCATGAGGTCTCTCTGTTCTTATTCGTAGATGGAAAGCGACCTTATAATGTAATCCTATTCTTATTGAGTATGACTTCTTACTTTGGATGATCTTGAAAAAAGCCATCCAACTTAGGAGAACATCTAGCGGTATGGGACTATATTGGCGTCTTGCTGCTCATGTTGTAAATTTTGGATGGAAGAGAGGAAGAAACATCTGTTTTTAAGTGGACAATGGGAGTGTGATGTTTAGAAAGCCTTTATATAATTCACTATCCTCCATGTCCCCAAATTATACGACCTCTCATTCATGTATCGGTGGATTCATGGCTCTAGTGGCAGGGTTCTGGATAAGATGGCATGTATTATGATATTACAGGCTGCATACTGGTGTCTTTGACAGGCCCGCAACAAGGCAAGGAATGATGGGGTGATAACCAAGGCCTACTATATAATCATCATAACCAAACATCTCCTTCTAGATTTCCCTATGACCATGAAAAACTGATAAGAGTCTCCCTCGCTCAAAAGCATTTTGATCAGCTCCCATACCCCCTTCTTGTTATTATCAATGCCAGTGGACAATGGGTGTGTTGGATCCCACCATCTAGAGGCCTTAATCTTAACATGGTTTCCTCATGCATCATGGAAATCATTCAGGGAGGTCTCAGTGGTGTTGGACTTCTATGCCATGTTAGGCCAAGACACCTCCTTACAGGCTGAGGTCAATGCTTTCCATATGGGTCTATGAATTTTCCACCTCAAAAATTTCAGGGTTTCTGAGGTGGAAATTTATTCCACTATCCTTCATGACCTCTTACATAGCTCATTCCATCCTCTGTGGTCCATCGAAAACATCATCAGAAAGTGCAGGGTAGAGTTAAGGGACGAAATCATGGTTAAGCAGACCTAGAGAGAGGGGAACCATGTCACTGACTATCTTGCTTCCTTAGAGGTTTCAGGCCTTAACCCAATTTGTAGTTATACTGTGAGCTCCATAAACCTTGAGGGTGTAAACATTATTAATGGTGATTCACTCAACCTATACTATCTCATTACTCCCTAGGGATCTCATCGATTGTGTTTTTTTGGTGGGTTTTGGTTGTCCCTGTTATTTATTAATAAAAATTCAATATAATGATGATGATGATATCATTATTATAAAATAATAAATTGGTCAAAAATATCAAATCTATACATTAAAATAAACATAATTACCATCCAAACAACATGGTTATGAAATATTAATTATATCCTTCTGTGGAGATGGTATGCCATACATGAACATGAGGGATAATATATCTTCTTATTTTATGAGAAAGAGGTTGTATAATTGTGATTTCAAAATAATAAAAAAATTCATAACATTTTATATACATAGGTTATTATTTTATGAAATATATCACATAATATTTTGAGGTAAATATGTTTAGGCAAAGAACGTGATTGTTTATAGGGAATACATCTTCTTCAAAATAACTCCATTCGACCTCCTAAAAAAAGAACATGTGTTATCCTTTTTGAAAGAAACAATTATTGAAATTGTGTATAGGGTTGTGGATAATAGAATTTTGATGTGGATGGGATATATAGAACTGTCAATGTGGTGTAATGAATTGTGGGAGGAGGTTTCCATTGTTAAATGAGTTGAGGGGCACTTTTGGAATTAAATGAAACAAGTAAATAATATGCATTTATCAATAAAAGTACATAAAAAAGGTTGTGTAGTAGATCATGAAGCAGGATATGGTTGATCTATTATCATAAAATAAATTTATTACCATTTAATAACACTTTTGATAAAGATCATTTGGATTAAACCCTTAATTAACTTATTTTGACATTAACCATAATAATGTAATTTTCACTCATAAAATGATATTATTTTACTTATAAGTTAACTATTGAATCATTAATGGACAATATATGACATATTAGACCATATGTTATCCCTTTTGAAATTATATAATATTTTTATGTTTCTTAAATAATCTTATTAAATAATATTTTTATAAATTATAATTTTTGTCAATTTTAACACTGTTCAATACTTTGACATTAATAACAAATAGAAACGGATAATAATTTGAAAAATATTATTTTATGAAATAACTGAAATAGACTAAAAATCTAGGAAATTCATTTAAAACCTTAATTAAAATAAATTAAATACATTTTAAATTATTAATACCATTTATTTAATATTCCATTAATTGAATAATTACTACATCAGTATTGCATATGTATTCAAGGTAATTATTTAATTACAAAATTGTATAAATAAATTCCCATAATTCATATTGTGTAATTAGAAATAAAAATACTATTAATGTTTATATATAACTAATTATTTTCCTTATGTGAACACATAAATGAAATTTAAAACAAAAAGAGTTACATACTGTCACTTTCATTGGTTTAAATATTATATATGTAAATTTCATGAACATGTGTTAATTATAAAACTAAAATAACATCATATGGTGATAGGGTTATATTTTTATTCAGCCATTATTAATTAACATGTCTAATTATATATTGATCACTTAATTTTAACCTATATTTTCTTTATTTAAAATTTACCATGGTCATAAAATTTATTACAGATGTGATTAATATGAAGAAAATGTGAACCATTTATTAAAATTGAACAAACTATTCATAGAAATTATTTCCATTTTTTTGGATTCAATTTATTGAAGTGTAAACCATTATTTTAATATAACTACAAAAAACATAAAAATACAAATTTTTACAAACAATGAGTTTTTAATGAATAAATACACTTACACCTAAATAATTTTTAATGATACCTCAAATACAATTAATCTGATTAAATAATAATAATGATTCTTTTAGATAAAATTTAAATCATAATTATACATTATATAAATATTAAGAATAACTATATTATAATAAATGGTATTTTTTTATTCACTGAAAAAACAACCTTTTCATCTAAACACTATTATTTCACATAAGTCGTTTTCTAAAAAATCAAAAATTAATTTATTTTTATCAGATATATTCTTTAATATATTCATAGATTATTTATAATATTTATTCCCAAAAATTAACAAAAACTCAATCCATAAAAAATTAAATTATTTTTGAATAAAATGACATTACTAAAAATTGATTAATTAATAACTATGTATTGAAATTTAGTACGGGTTTTTTATATAATTTATAATTTAGTTAATCCCATTCATACCCTTTGAATTGATTTATAGTTAATAACATTAAATAATAATATTTTTAATCATATATCATTGTTCTTTTATAAATATAGTTTCATGTAACACAACCTCTCAATGATGCTAAATATATATAAAAGAGAAATTTAATAAAATATCAGGGTGTTTCACGGTTCAAATATAAATTATCCATTGGAATATGCTAATAGAATTTATAAAAGGGATAGGTGATATGGGACTCCTCCAGTATATCCTCAATAGATACTAAAACAGCCTTTCATTGGTAGTATTAGGGATATGAGTACAGACCCTATGTGATAATATAAAATGTTGGATAGATTCATAGATAGAGATATAATAATACTGTGAGGTGAGTTTTTATCTGTGATAATAGACCTTGGATAGGGTAATGATATAATCCTTATCTACTGCCTCCAGAATATGCCGATGCGTTTCTTCGAAACAAAAATCCTATTTTTCTTGAGGAGAATGCCAAACTAGATTGAACAGTCCCAACTATAAAGGTAAGATGGTCACAATCATGTGACTCATCCTTTATTTTAATATATTGATAATCCTCTTCAAAAGTGGAAACTTATGTGATATATATAGAGTGTCCACCAGGTCATATTGACCACAGTCATGGGATTAATTCTTTAATAGTTTCCATATATGTCATGTGGGATTAGGAATCTAAGACCATGTAGTTTTTTAGTCCAATCAATTAAATTTAACATCATTTAGAGAAGATGCAATGTATTCGGTAAGGGTATTGTGATAATGGAATGAATCTTATATATCACAATTAAATATATAATTAGTGACCTTATAGTTCAGTTTTTCCTCATCCTACTAATGAATATGAAAGGTGCATACTTTTATATGGGTATACATAAGGTACTTACTCCCTTATAGAGGCAAATGTATAGATGCATTTATTTAATTTTTTTGACTGAGTCTTACACATTGAGGATTCCCTAGTCGGGTGACATTTTTGTTATGTTAATGAAAATATTGTTTCAAATCCCAAATATCATGATAGTAATGATAAGTGTAAGTAAAAAAGGATTTTCAGGGATGAGATGCACTGGGTATTGATGCAAGAAACATGAATTAAAGAATACCTGATAGAATTTTCAATTATATGCCCATTCCTTAGGGGGGAATCTTACATTACAAACATTTATAAAGAAATAGAGTCCTCATAATTCACTGAATTCAAATATTTTTTATTGATGAAAAAATATAGTAGACACACATGAGGGTTTTATAATGGGTTATATTTAATGGAATTTCCTGGGAAACATGCTATCATAGAATCCCAAGTGATATATACATCTTTTTTCCTCTAACATAACAATATCGAGGTCCATAGAAGGTCTATTAAACATGTTTTCAATGGAACTAATAATCATTATAAATAATGACATATTACATCCCATATCATTATTACACATTAGTCAGTGATTAATAAAATAAATTTACCCAAAATATGGCCAATAAGATATATAATTTAATTTAAGTTTCATTGTTAAATTATATATCTTATGTAACATCACAAAATTTGGGTGCACCAAAATTATTTAAATCTCCCTTAACATGATCATAATATTCCATCATATGTAATACAGTATGGGATAAGATGGGGGCGTAAATAATAAATTGGTTACATATAAATCCCAGTAAATTTATATGACATGTATACGATGAAAAAGATTCTATATGTTAGAAAATAATAATATCATTGGGTCATAAAAGAGGTGATAATAATCAAAATAAACAATGATGATTTAAATAACATCATTAAAGAATTGAAAAAACATTAAACAATACATTATAATCATATTTAAAGGTTAATCACCACGAAATTATTACATAATGTGCATAGGATTACCCCTATGCAACATAGATGGACTCTTATTTGTAAAAAATAGTACCTTATTCATTAGAGCACTATAGGGATGCATCCATCAATGTCATATCGTATACATGCATAGGTTCTCCACATAATTCATATAATAATAACATATTTAGAAAAAAATTCCCAACCATAATGAAGTGTGGATTACATAAATGTAATTCTCCCATCAATGAATTATACGCTCATAAAGACAAACACCCTTTATATGAAATGAGCATAGTTTATCACTATACAATTTCTTGGCATGGAATATCTAACCGATATTTCTATAAAAATAATTTGGAACATAAAATTTCATGGTAGGGTTTAATAATAGTGAATTGGTGTCTCAACCTTTATAAATTATAATATAGGTAAGGGAGTATGTAAATACATATCCCCTAATTATGAAATTGTTATTACAGGGATAAGATAATGATGATTCCTGAATAATATGGGGATGATATGATCCCTTAACTTTCTAGGGTGATTCAAAAAGCTTTTAATGAGCTTCATGGGATCTTGGGAAAACCTTGGGAGAAATATAGAGATGTAATTGAAGAGTAGAGAAATTATTCATGTGTTTTTAGTGATGTGGAATGTGATACAGGGTTTGTTTTTATAGGAAAGGATAGGGGAGTTCTATATTATATATCAAAACTAGGTTTTGGACTCTATATTATAATGGAATCAACATCAAAAACCATACCATTTTTTCTAATGGTTTCTTGAAAATTTGGAGTTTTATTCATTATCTTATAAGTAAATTGGCAGAAATTATAAATATATTACCCTTCCTTATGTGTAAGGAATCAATGTTCTTTAAAAAATAGTTTTAAAACCATAAAAATATGTTATAGGTTTTGGAGGATTCATAATTTATTTAAAAAATCAATCAAATAACAAAATAAAACATTATATTAAAGGGTAAATCTATATTCCTTCATGGATAACATTTATTGAATTTATTGCATAATTTTTCTCTCATCATGATCTCATAATATACACAATATATTTATACGAAATTCAATTATTACATAAAAATGTTATTGTCCTGTAAAATTTTAAAAAATTAACTTTTGGATACTTTTGATATTTTTTCACCAAACATAATAAATAATTTATCCAAAAAATGATAAAAAATATATTAATTCACACTTTTAAAATAGAATGAACAATTATTAAAAAAATGATTTTTTTGACAATAAAAATTTTGGGTAAATAAAAAATTTCCATTTTCCTTCTAAAAATTATATAATAAATTATATATATGAAATATTAATAAATAATAATATTTTATTAAAATTCCTTCTATTTAAAAAAATCATAAATTTATCTAAATGAAATACTTAATTTAAATTACATATTACTAAAATAGAAAACAATTTTCGTATTACAGACAAAATCATTTATAATTTTAAAAAAATAAAAACGAATTATAAATATTATTATATTAAAAATACTATATAAATATATATATTATTAGTATATTGATACATAAAATTTTATTACACCATGCCAATTCCTTATAGGTAAGGTTCATAATGATGAGAATATCATGGCGTAGTTTGACATATACATGGAATAGGTTGTGATCACTATGAGCTAGAACTTCTCATGTAAACTATCTTTCTTATGTTATAGTTATTAGATATTTGATTTCACTTAGTCAATGGAAAAACCAATATTATTATATCACATTGATTACCAAACAAATGGGCTTCATACGGAACAATCATGATGATTGAGGCCATCACATCATTTGGAAGGGTCAATTGGATTTTTCAAAACCCTCTATTTATATTAATCAAATGATCAATGATAAAATTAAATATAACCAATGGTTAGGATTATCAATATACATTTAAATAATACAGGATATAATAAACCCAAGGAATCAGATGTCTTTTTGAAAAACATAATACATTATAATACAATTAATTAAATTAAAAAACAGACTTTTATTAATAAATATTATATTTGATGCAATATTCCAATAATTAGAATTTCCACTTTTGAAATTTTCATTTAAAACACTAAAATATATGAGGTTAATTAGGTCTCATCACTTTTAGTAGTTCCCAAATTGCTTCTCCAAACATTTCGTTTAATCATAAAACATGGTAAAGATGCATTTTTTAATTTCATAGATGTTTTTATATATGATATAATATCCCCCTAGATTATCCTCATATTATTGATAATTATTCAATGATAACATGTCCAGATTCTAAATGGGTGAGGTGTTTGGAATATACTTCTTCAAGTGGGATTCAAGGAATAGATCATGTACCTGATATAGGCCAGGTGAGAGTTCCAATTAATAGGCTACCACTCTTATGTGATCAAAATTATCAAAGGAATTATGTATATTCGAAACATATTCACCTTCTACCAAAATTTCATGAAATTATTCCATTGAGATGGGTGGAGGAATAACATATCACCTACCTCATGATATGGGTCTCATTGATTACTTTTAGTATAAATCATTTTCAAATCTTGGTAGCCTTGATGTTATATTGAATGGTTTTGAAATTTTCCATTATTTTATTAATGATTTCATGACCTAACTGTTTGTGTTTTCCAACGTCATCCTAGCATGAAAATTTTCTATAACTCCTCCCATAAATGGCTTCATAGTTATCCATTTTTATCCCTATGTGGATTCTATTATTGTCTGAGAACTCAGAATGTGGAAGATGTTGAACTTGTCATCCCTTAAAGCCAATAAAACATACTCTCAATATTTCCGTGAGTTTATAGATAGTTCACTATCATTTGGAATGTTTTTGAGGATGAAAACCAATGCTAATGTTCACCTTAGTATTTATAGAATGTGGGAGACTCTTCCCGAACATGGAGGTAAATCATAGATATTGATCTAATATATTCAATTATGGTGTTAAATGTTATTTGACCACTTCTATAATGAATATAATTTCTTTTTTATTAGCTGATAAGTCCTATAATTTTTTAATAAAGTGATAAAACTTTATAAGATGATCCTTCATAACCCATATATAATTATTCCCTCTTGAGGACTTTGGGGGACCAGTGAATAACTAGTTGTTATATTTTCCCTTTTCTATATAGGAATGTGTATGGTTGAAATATTCACATTGATTATTTACATTAGATATTATCTTACAAACATATAAGAAATATTTATATATATTCTATGATCCATTTGTTTATATTTTACTACAAACAGTTTTCTCATATATAACATAACATTTTCATTCTCCCTAAATGGATAAAGAATGTTTCTCTCTATGCTTCTTCTAAAAGTTCCTTCATTAACAAATTATTTTATGGAACACATAGTATTTAACCAAAAATTGCATCTCCTACATAATTAATATAATATATAAGGTTTTTTCCTTTCTAAAACCTTTCACATTCTTAGGAATTCCCATATTTTCTCTTTGAGCATCCTTTTTCTACCATAGAATGGATAATTGAGATGTCATTTTTTAAAAAAAATTGATGATGTTCCATCCTTAATTATTCACATGTAAACCCTTATTAAGAAAAATATTATTGGGTCCTTCTCAATTATCATCAATGATTAAATTTATATATCCTATCTACATTAAGAAACCTATACATTATTTATATTAACAGGATGGTGTTTGATTGAGATGTAATGGTACCTAATTATCTTAATCCATCATTTATGGTCAAAATTTATGTATTTCTATATGAACATATAAATAAGGTTTTTATTATCCATATATATATTTCAATTTTCTCCCAAAATAGATAATAATTTTAGATTGTAAATTCGAAGATCAATTCATCAAACTCTATATCACACATTGGGTAGTTCTTTTCGTGAATATACAATTTCCACAAGAAATAAGCTATAACTATATCATTTTATACTAACATACAACCCAAAACATACTTATAATAATAATTTTATATGATGTAAATATTTCATATTTCTATATTGTAATTATATGTTTTGTTATAAGACTATAATATAACTCCTAAAATCACCCTTTTAATTCATTACTCCAAAAAAAACTGACTCCCTCTTGAGTTATATTAGTTGTAGGGTTTTACAGTCATGGGAAATATATCACAAATCAATGATAGTACCCAGATAATCTAAGGGAAGTATATATAATTGTCACATATTTGGACCTTATCCATCCTAAAACATCCTCTATCATTTACGGTTCCACATATATACCATTTATAGGGATAATATTCTCCATGAATGAGATTTCCTTCAACCAGAAAAAACATTTCGTGTACATTTGACACAACTTCCCCATTAATAAGTTTTTTATCATAGTGATCATATAATCTTCATTATCCTCCATTATTTTGAAGTATATTTTAATATCATCTATAAATAATACCCCATGTTTTTAGGGTATTCTAAAAAGACTCAATTAATCAAGTATGTTAATATTATTGGATCATTTTTAGTTTAAATGGAATTAATAAAAACTAATTTTGCATGTACCTTGTTTGAAATTTAATCGTTGATATTTCCCCCATCCTCACCATTACATTATTATAACCCACCAAAATATTTACCGTAGTGATTTACTGGGATTCAGGTAACTTATTGAAAATGTCATCAAACCATATAAGATGATACATTCCCTTTATTGTGACCATGTTCCTCTTACGATAATCAATGAATGCACAGATTGGACAAATTATCTTCCTAATAAAGAGGACCAGCACACACCAATATGATGATCTTTTTCATATAAACAATTTATCTAAATTTCCATATATATTCTTCTTCAGATAATCACATTCAACAAAATCCATTTAATAAGTAGTTATTGATAATGTTAATTCTCAAGGTGTAAGATCGATTATAAATTCAATGTATCAACTTGACATAAAAACATGAAATTCATTGTGAATCACATCATTGTATTCCCTTATAATGGGAATGTCATTGAGAATGATCATTTCCATAGACACAATAACATTATCTAAATAGGATTTCTTATAGGGAAAAAATTTCTATTCCAGAGATGTTTGTGCTATGGAAGATTCAACCTCCATTATGAAAAGATATAGTATTGATGACTATTCATGATTTGTAGAGTGATTTCATTCTGGTGGAAATTTTTGTTCTCATAGTATAAGGAAATCCAATACAAACATAAAATTGAATAAAATTACACTAATGTGAGGATCGCCAGAATCACAAGGAAGATCATCCAACAAATATTTATAGGGAAAGGGATATATACTTGGAATGAAATGATTTACCCATTTTTTGGTTTTCACAAACAGTTCTAATTTTTTTAATTTTAGTGGTTTTTGAATTATTCTACAAAAAAATGTGTAATATAAAACAATGTTAAGGAAAAAATCCCAAATTTTGTTTGCTATTCATGAATTAAATACTAAAATACCATTGACCACATCATTTTTAGGATATAAATTAATAGTTGTGATAGAAAAATCTATCCCATTATTCCGTTGAAGAGTTTATTGTTGAAGGTCTCTAAAAACCATTTTCTTAGGGAAATTGTTCGTATAGTGTTTTTTTATTTATATTTTATGCATATGAAAAAAGGGTTGGCGTAAGATGGATAGTTCATCTCTTACATTGCATTAATGAGTTTCTCACTTTTTTTAATCAATATGTAGGTTCCCTTATTTTCTACACCTAAATCATTTCCTCATCGACCATATGAAATATCTAGGGTGATTATTCTCACACATTTGATAACTGGGATGTTGAAATTTCATACTACTTTTAGAGTTTTTAATTTCAACATTATAATTTAATTTTACATTCTTGTTACTATCCTCATGAGACCCAAGAGATTCATTTATCTCCATTTCCGCATTAACGACACACTACATAATTTTCTCATAGCTATATGAGACATGTATTACTAGTTATTTTCATATTTTATGCTTCATCACACCAAATGATAATTAAAAATTTTATTTTAGTAATAAAAAAGATAGAGTAATATGGTGACTGTCTTGTAAAACATTCCTTGTACCCCTAATTCACTAATCATCATGTTCATGAGGGTAGGGAAATCACATTCAATTTTTAGTTACAGTGTATCATGAAAATATTTGTTTAAAAATTTATTCTATAATTCCTTCCTCCCCATTACATTATTTTCTTATTTAGGCGTCATTTTCAGGATCATTTTCCCCGAAAAATTCGTTTACACCTTCATATGACACACAATATGAATAAACATCTCTATCAAGGAAAATTGATGGATGTATAAGATCATCGCAATGGATTTTATTTATTTCTCCATGATTAAGGGATTAAATAATATATTGATAATTGTAGTCCATCTTACATTAATTGACTCAAATGAAACATGTTCATTCTTAGGGTTATTTGGGTATTCCTCTTGATACACTTTTCTAGTCAAACCCTGTTTCAACTAAGAGATTATCACCACAATGTTTGTGATTCTTTCTCTAAATGGGTTGGGAATATCATTTTTGGAATCCATCACATTTCCTTAAAAAAATTGTTTACATGGGTCCTCTGATTTTAATACATTATATAGAATAAAGGTAAATTTTGAAATTAGTTTTTTAAACTATTAAGCACATAAAATGGAATCCAAAAACCATAATGTGATAATTTATCAATTTCATGTATATCCTTAATAGAAGAATTTTTATGCATCAATATATGTTATCCATGATCTATTTTCTAACAGAAACCTCTAGACGTTTTTTTCCATATATAATGGTTATTAATAATTGTGTGAATTTACCAAATCATATCTCCCAGGAGTTTCAATCTAGATGTGCACTAAGTCTTTTTTTCAAGTAGCTTATCTAGATCAAGTCTAGCTCAGTGTGGGTTTTTTAGGTTCTACCCCTAGATAAATCTATCACATAAACACATCCACTTGTATTATCTATTTAGGTACCTAATTTTTGGTAACAAATTAATATATACATTACAGAAATTTATGTATTTATTCTTTTTTAGTCTTATACCTAATAATTTTGTAATGTTTTTTATTGTAAATCCTAAAAAATAACTATGTTTTTTTACGAACTATGAAAAAAAATATAGTTAATTAAACATTAATTGATGATTTATTACATTATGGTTCACAAAAAACCACTCAAAAAACTTATAAGTACGATGTCATTTAGTTATTATGTCATTACATTATTGGAGATAGGGGCCTAGAACTAACTATATTTTACATTATTCATTAATAAATACCTTATAACATCTAGATTGTTCATCTATATGACAATGCTTGTGATAATGTCCTAAAGATAGTTGTTGCATTAATGGGTCATAGCGGATCCCTTCTATGATGAAAACTTGAATGTGCCATAACATTGTTCATGAATATATGTAATATGGCAGGATGATGATATTAGAGGGACACAAATAATACATTCCATCAAGTTTTAGGACTCATAATACTTTAAGGCACCTTCACATTGTGTGCACCCTTTGTAATATCTAAGAGGATATTTTGAGATCGAGACCCACCAGTATGAAATCCACATATCATATTGTCATTGGATGTACTTTTATGAAGACGTGTGTATTGGTCTTTAAAATTTAAGATTATTGTTAATGATTATTAAAACTCGCACACTTAGATGTATTGACGAAAACAATGATGACACATTGTTCGCATCAAGGTAGGATATGTTGGGTGCGTCATGAGTGATAATACAGTAATTGATAATTTGAGAAAGGATGTGTCCCTTCGGTTCCATAATGGAAATAGATATCTATCCCCCTTTGATGGAATTGATGTAGCACAAATAAATTCATGGCCATGGTGAGGAATTGAAAAGTTCAATTTTGGAAAGTCAATTAATGAATAATCGATCACAAGGAATGATGGCATTATCATGCAACTCGCTTGATTCGAGATATCGAGGCAAAGGGATTATATAACACGGTAAGTTTTCGTAGGAGTTGACACATCATTGTTGTGTTAAATTCAATCTCTATGGGTACCATGGTGTTTTGAAAGATTCTATCTTTGGAATTTATGTAGGTTCCACCTAATGCAAATAAGAAAGAGGACTAAAGGTTCACTCAATATGTGTGACCGAGTATCTCAGTTAAATATTAATTTAACATGTTAAATAAATATTTTTTTTGATTACGATTTAGTAATTACGTATGGATGGATGATCTCATTTATTTCAACACTAGTTATTCGAGAGGATATATTGTGGTAGAAATAATATATTAATTATCGAGTAATGTGGGATATTTATTTTAGAAATAAATATCCATTATTCAAGGATTAATAAATGTGGTGGAGGAAATAAAGAAAAATGGAAAAAAACTACACACCTTGTATTATTTTTAAAGTTATGAGAAATAATATTATTTATTTTATTAAATAATATTAACTGTAATTCGATGGGCGCATGTCAAGTATTGATAATAGTGAAATTTTTTAATTAGACATTGTGTAATGCAAAAAATTAAATGAAATGAATAAATTCTTTTGGTTAATTAGTTCACTTTATTTTTCTATGTAATTAAGAAAATACCAATTATATATTTCTCATTAGCCTAGACATATTTTTTGTGGTTTTTCAAAACAGATATGGAAAATCTCTCAAGTCAAAAGAGAATTATTTTTCCACGAAGAAATCCATCTGGATACGAGAGAGAGATCCACCTCCACCGGATCAAGGCGATCGAAGGCGGACATCACAAGTGATGGATCTTCCACGCTAGCACCCAAAGATCCCTTCAGTGATGTGCAGAGAGATGTGGAGCACGTTTGGATTACCTATTGAATAATTCTATACTTGGATTCTACAACGCAATGATGTATCACATCGGATCATGAAAGGAATCATAAATGAAAAATAATTATATCAAACTAATTCATGTCAATTAATTAAATTAATTATAACAAACATATGATGATCTTATCTATGATTTCAGAACTCCCCTCTTTGTTTTTCGTTCTTCGTTCTATTCCGATGATCTGGCATTTTATTATCAGAACAGATCATGGATTGATCATTGTTTCCGCTAAAATTAATGTTTGGTACACCCACTAAAGCACTTCTGTTGTGCCCAGAACCTACAAGTGGTATCAAAGTAGTCATATTGTTGGTAATAATTATTTATTTTTTTTCGTTGGATATTTACACATTTAATAATTTAGTTGCTTCATTTCATGTTAATCATTCATTATAATCTGAATCTCATGATATGTTCTTCCTTTTATGATTCTTGTTAACCTTATAGAAACAAATTTTCTTTTAATTCTGATTAAACAAAATTAAGGATCTCATACCAAGGTACCAAATGATCCTAGTTGTACAACACCCGAATACACGGCGTGTATTCGGAAGTACGTACCATGTAGTCTTGGATCAACGCATCAGACTGGTCCGCCAAATTATTCCATGTGTTAGAGTATTCTTATGTTATAAATGACACCATGTGTTGACGAGGAAGAGGTGGCACATTGTTTTTGGATTAAACATTGTGTCATCCACTGAAGATGGCGTGTAGTCCCTTTGGGATAGGGTTGGACCGTGTATAAAGTACACGGCTTGCCCAGCTCGAAACCGTGTAACGCAAATACTTCAAGGCATGTGTCCCATGGAACACACCGTGTACTATGAAATTTTTGAAGTACATCTAAACACCAGGTCCTCAAGTGTGTACTTCAGATGGATAGTGAAAAAATGTACACACCATGTAGATGGAACTACACACCGTGTACTCATCCAAATTAATCAGATTTATAAAAATTTATTAGTATATTATAAAACAACTTATTTTTGTACCATAGTGAGGGCATAAAGCTGGGGCACAACATGTGATATGTATTTTTATATAAATGTGATTAATTTAACATATGTCTAATGATCAATTTTACACATTTGGTACCTGTAAATGGGAATTCACTCGGTTTCCTCAATGATACATGTTACGTACAGATTTAATTTTAAATTAATATTTTTTTAAAATTATGATTTATGAGAATCTCAAGGAAATTCATAAGAGTTTTTAAGATAATATTATTGATTAAATAAATATAATTAACTTATTCATGTGTGGTTTATCTTAAACAAGTACAATTAAATAATTGAATGGTAGTTTCATGTGATCATAAATAAGATTGTATGTATGGATGATCCTGATCTATACAAAGAACTTTGTATTTTATTTTTTTTTCTTTTAATTTGATTATTTAAATTTGATTTTTTAGGCCTATGACCCTTCTCCTCATTAATATGTTGGGACTACATGCCAAACGTTTCTGTTTTGTAAAACTCCATTTTACCCCTCTCTTGCATGTGAGATAAAATCGTATGTAATGTATTGAGCTCCAAATATGGTGGAGGGGGCTCAATTTAGGTGTCAAGGTGAAACTAATCCAAGGATATAAAAATGTGGATAAGTGGAAAGCTGTAAACACGTACCCAAAAGGTTCAAGGTGTTTCTCCCCTAGGTATTCGGTTAGTATATCTACCACTATATGAACTAACCAATAGAACATGCTCATGATCATAACATTATTTTTATTTCTTTCAGTTACATGGTTAATTTATTGTGTGTGTGTTGTAAGGATAACACAATTAATAAATTAAACAAACATGCAAGATGAAACTAAAAAAATTCCGGCTTATGCATAAAATATTATCTAATACATGGTTAATCGATTAATTATATCCCACTTAAAATTAAATACCATGTAATTAGTGATAATAATATGGAAATATATGTATAATGATAAAATCCTTCATCAAAATATTATGTTGGTGTAGCTTTCCATAATCTTGGTTAGAAATGAACCATTGTTCAAAGTTCTTGACCAACCCTAGTTGTGGTGATTTCAATTATTGGGGAATCATAATACAAGGTTTTGGGTTGACTTGAATTGGTTTTCATCAAGGGTTGAATTCCACTATATGAATTGGTGTAAAAAAGAGGTAAAGGTTGAGGAGATTCAGAAGTATATGGATTTCAGGATTGGGGAGTCCACTCAGTGGATAAATGAGTTGTGAGTTAATGCAGTTGGCATTTAGAATGCCTTCCTAAAAACCTTAATGTTTCCTGACCAAACATAGTTATCTTAATGCGTTGGGAGATATGGATCCTTTCCACTATAATATTCCAGCAATAGAATATTCTGAAGTCAATGGTGAGGGATATCAGATTTCTATATAATAGGGGGAACATAATATGTATTAATTTATTTCTTTTTCTCAGTTTTATCATAATAAATTACTAAATCATTGGTCATCATAATTTGTAGAAATGACAAGAAAATTTAATTCAAACAATTAATTTAATATAATACTCGAGAAGGATAAAATTCTCATGGATACCAATTTCCAAGAGTGGTAGAGGCGTTTAAGCATTATCCTTCACCACGAGAGGAAATTGTTTGTGCTCGAAGATACAATCCCAATTTCTCCTGGAAAAGGGGAAAATGATAATGAACTATCTCTATATATAAAAAACATGGATGATGCCACATATTTCAAGTGTTTCATGATTTCATCCATGTCTAATTACCTCTTGATGCAACATGAAAACATGGATGTGTATAGCATGATGTCTCACTTTAAGGATCTCTATCAAGATACGGTGAGACAGGAGAGATATGGGATCTCTAATGATTTGATTAACCCTCAGTTGGAGAGTTTGAACCAGCTAATCCTCATACAGTCAAGATCATTGGGAACATTGAATATCTGATCATCTTAGGTATTATGTGATCAGATGAGTTGCGTACAGATCTCATCCTATCATCACATCTCAAGACCATATCTAGCTTTATTTTCAACAACCACATGATAAACAATTATAAGATTCTATCAAAACTTCTGACCAAAAATCCCCAGGTATAAAGGACATGGGGCGTGGAAAACCTGCAGTCTGTATGGTGAATTAGAAAAGGAAGGATAGGGTAAAGGGTCCAAAGACATATAAATGGTCTGAAGCCCCTGGGCAACATCCCTCTAAGAAGGGGATGATCCAGAGGCATGGCAAGGAATGAGAGGCGGTATGTTTTGCATGTGGAAAAAAGTCCACTGAAATAGGAACTGCACCTAGAATTGTGGGGAATCTGTAGTCGCATTCATTTTCGAGTGTAATCTTTCCATTTTTTACACATTGGGTATTAGATATAGCTCAGGGGCTCAAATATTTATTCAGATGTATCACCATGTAGATTTAGAATGATTTCCAGTAGAGATTTGGATATTCATGATTCTAATGGTGCGAGCCTGGCTGTTCTAGCCATTGGAGATTACCAGCTCTAATTTCCAACTAGGATAATTTTGGTTTTACAAAAATGTTATTATGTTCCTAGATTTATCAAGAACACAATTTCTGTGTATTTTTTGGATATGGATGGATTTATTTTTATGTTTGGAAATAAGGGTTTTCACATTTATAAGAACAACATATGTTATGGTCTAGATCATTTAAATAATAATTTGTATGTATTAAATTACAAAAACTAAGTGGTGGAATTCAATAACAAAAAAGACTCACATGACTCATACATAACCTATTTGTGGCATCCCCATATTGGTCATGAAAACAAGAATCACTTGACAATGCTCTACAAAGAAGGCTATTTAGACTCTACTTAGATAAAACTATTTGATAGATGTCACGCTTGTTTACAAGGAATATTTACCAGGCAACCTTTCAGTGGATAGTGTGAAAGGTCCACAAAGCTTATAAGATTGGTGGACATAGATGTGTGTTGAACATTTCCAGTGAATTCTAGAGGTGGATATTCTTACATCATTACTTTTTCTGATGATTTGATAATATTTGGCTATATATACTTAATGAGGTATAAGTCATAAGTCTTTAAGGAATCAAGAATTAAGTAGAGAATAAGATAGGTAAGAAGGTTATGAAGCTTCGATCAGATCGAGGTGAAGAATAACTGAACCAAGAGTTCATCTATATTCCTTGGGATTCTGGGATTCAATATCAGCTCACTCTTCCATATACACCATAGTGGAATGGTGTTAGTTAAAGGAGGAACCAAACATTGTTGGACATGTTGTTGTCGATGAAGATTCATGCAGATCACCCATTGTCCTTTTGGGGATATGCATTACAGACTGTAGCATACACATTGAAAATTGTACCAACCAATGCTGAAAATGGAATTCCCTCTAAGTTATGGAATTTTAAGAAACCCATTTTTTCTCACACACGTGCATTGGGATGTGAGGCATCTATTAAGGCCTTCTTAGGAAACAAACTAGCACCCTAGGGAACAAATTTTATCTTTATAGGATATACAAATGAAATGAAATGATATTACTTATATACCCCTTTATAAGAAATGTGATTATTGTCATACAAGTCGCCTTTCTTGAGAGAGAGAACATCCTCAAAAAGGATGGTGTGAGCATGATTGACTTTAACGAAGTTAATGCTCAAGATACACAGGTGTTGGTAGATGAACAAGTTCCAAATGTCCCCATGGAAGAGGTTCTTGGAACACAAGTACTACGTAGGAGCTCAATAAAGGTAAAGGAACCATAGTGATTTGTTTTCCTAGTCACCGAGGATGGTGAATCATATTATTGGAAAATGATGAATTTCTCTCCTACAAGAATGCAGTTTAATGCTCAGAAGTAGAAAGATTGCTAGAAGATATGAATTAGGAGATGGATTCCATGTATCAGAACCATATCTGGGTTCTGGTTGATGAGCCAGTTGATGTAAAGAATGTTGGATACAAATGGGTATTCAAGAGAAAACTAGACATGTAAAGTCATGTTAGCACCTATAATGCAAGGACAGTGTCGAAAGAGTTCAGACAATGATAAGGAATTGACTATAATGAAACCATTTCTTCATTTTACATGTTTAAATCCATAATAATAATACATGCCATATCTACTTACAATGACTACAATATTTCAAAAATGGATTTCAAAACATCATCCACTAACGGGAACCATCTAGAAAATTCATAATTGAAAAAACCAAAAGTGTTTGTGACACCATCTGAATCCAAATGTGTTTGAAGGTTTTATAAATCCATTTATGGATAAAAGAAACCACCCCGGTCATGGAAAATTCGATTTGATGATGCCATAAAGGAATTTGGTTTCATTAAGAATGAATGTGAGCCATGTGTTTATAAGTAGTTTAATGGGAATCAGATCATCGTCCAACTAGTATATGATGAAGATATATTGCTTATTGGAAATTATGTACCAGTCATAAAATCATTTAAGTACTGGTATAAAAAGTTTTTATACATGAAGAACTTAGGTGAAACAGCCCACATTCTAGAGATCAATATAATTTGGGATAGATTCAAGTGGCTGCTTGGACTATGTTAGGGTGAATACATTGATAAGATACTAAAGTGATTTTGTATAGAACAATCCAATAGGGTATTGGTTCCAGTGTCACATGGCCTACATCTTTCTTTGAATATGTGTCCTCAGACACAACAGGGGAAAGACAGAATGAGTAAGATCCCATATGCTTAGGCTATAGGATCCATCATGTATGCCATGTTATGGATCAGGCTTGATGATGCCTATGCACTGATCATGGGAGGCAGATATCAAGAATATCTAGGAGAACAACATTGGAAAACTTTTAAGAATATCCTTAAATATCTGAGAGTAACTAAGGATATGTTCAACTGTATGGAGAAGATGAGGAGCTTGTCATCAGAGGGTATGCAGATGCTGGTTTTCAGAAATATCAGAATGATCAGAAGTCGCAATCTGGATATGTTTTCTATCTCAATGGAAGAGATATGAGATGGAAGAGTTCATAGAAGCCAGTTATCAAAAATTCTACAGATATGTCCAAATATATACTATTTTCTGATACAACCACGGTAGTAGTCTTGATTAAGAACATTATCCAAGATCTTGATGTGGTTCCAAGCAGTAAAGATCCTATCACGTTGTATTGTCTTAATACTACAGTGGTTGATCTTGCAAAAGAACCAAGTTCACATTAATGGATAAAGAACATACTCTAAATGTATCAGCTCTTGACAGATTACTATCAAAGGGGGGAAGTTTCAGTAAGCATAGTGTCTATAGAATAGATCATGTGGAACCCATGACTATCAACCTATCTTAGCAAAAGCATAAATATCATCTGAGAGCTAGTGGGTTGAATGTTGTTAGTAGCTGGATCTATTCCATGTTGTAGTCTATTGGAGTTGGTGGCCTTGAACCAAATACATTGTACTTAATTCATTAATAAATTCCTTATCACATCTTGATTGTTTTTCTGCCTGACAATGCATGTGATAATGTTATATGGATAGTTGTGGCATTAAACAGTCATAGCAGATCCCAGCTATGATGAGAACCCTAATGTTCCATAACATTTTTCTTGAATATATGTTTTATGGTCAGATGATGTTACTTTAAGGACACAAATAATATAGGATATTATGGGTGAGGACTCATAAAACATTGAGGCACCTTCTCATGATGTTCGTCGTTGGAAAAAACCAAGAGGATATTATGAGAATTAAACCCGCCAGTAGGAAATCCACATTTGATATTGTCATTAGATGTTCTTATCTTTGGAAGTGTGTATTGGTTTATAGACCTTATTATTATTAATAAAGGGTATTACAACTCATGCATTTAGTTTTATTGATGAAAACTATGATGCAACACTATTCATAGTGAGGTAGGAAACATTGTTTGTGTCACGAGTGATACTACATTAATAGATAATGTGATAAAATATTTTCCCCTTATATTCCATAATGGAAGTTGATATCTCATGACCTTTGATGGAATTGATATAGCCTAAATAAATCCATTTCCATGGTGAGGAATGGGAAAATTCAATTCTGGAATGTCAAAGAATGAATAATCGAGCGCATGGTTTGATGGAACTAGAATGAAACCTTCTTGATTCGAGATATTAAGACAAATGGATTACATTACATGATAAGTGTTCGTAAGATGTGACACGTCATTGCAACATTAATGTCTTTCTCTATGGGTGACTTGGAATGTTTCTTGTCGCTAACCATGGACTTTAGGCAGGCTCCGTCTAATGCCACTATTAAAGAGGCCAAGAGGGTCACACACTATGTGTTTCCAAGTATCTTAGATAAATATTAATTTTAAAATATAAATTAATATCATTCCCGATTGTGGATTATTTATTATTTAAAGATGGATGATCGCATTTATTTCAACACTAGTTATTCGATATAATATATTGTGGAGAAATAATATATTTATTATAATTTAATGCTGTGATATTTATTTAACAAATAAATTTCAATTATTCAATTTCTAATAAATATTGTGGAATAAATAGAAAAATTGAAAAAAAAATTCAAGCTGTGAATATTAAATTTACACACGATGTATTTTTTTTATGAATTTATGAGAAATAATATTATTTATTTAATGAAATAATATTTGATTTTATATTCTGGGAACATGTCATGTAATAAGAATCGTAAACTATTGTTATTAGACATGGGGTATTACTAATAGTTAAATGAAATGAATAAATGCTTTCAAATAATTAATTGATTTTATTATTCTATGTAATTAAAAAAATCCCAATTATATATTACTCATTAGCCTAGAAATTTTTGGTATTGTTGTGCACAATGGATTTTGAAAAGATAAAAAGACAAGAGAGAATTCCTTTTCAACCCAGAACGCTATCAAGCAACGAGAGAGAGATCCAACTCCAACTGATCAAGGCGATCGAATGCAGAGATCACAAGTGAAGGCTCTTCCATGCTATCACCCGGAGATCTCTTCTGTGACGTCCAGTGAAACGTGGAGCATCTGTGGATCACCACTAGTGGAATCCTACACTTTGATTCTATGATGCAATGATGGATCACACGGGTTCGTGAATGAAAAAATCAATGAATAAATAATTTCATCAAGGTAATTCTTTTCAAATAATTAAATTAATTATAACCAAAGTATGATGATCATATCTATGATTCTGGGACTCCCATATTTATTTTTTGATTCTCATTCTATTTCGATTATCTGGGGTATTATTATCATGAAAGATCTCAGATTGATCATTTTTATGGATAAAATTAATGTTCAGTACACCCACCCATGGGATTCTACTATGCTCAGAACCTACATACATAACAACATAAATAGGTAGTATATCACAATTATAGAAAACATCTTTAACTTGTTCATCATATTACATCATACATAAAACTGCTATGAATAACTACGAGACATATATGGGAAATGGGTGATCTATTGATCCAATTACAGGAATAAGTAAATAATAAAATGAAAAATGTATTACATGTTAGATATTAGTCATGAAATGAGACTCTAAATGGGTGAGAATCATAAAAATGGAAAATGAGGAATTATAAACCCTGGTAACAAATGGAAACATGGTAAAATGGAAAAAATGTAAAACATGATATCTTACCAATAATTATAGGTTACACAAAATAAAAAATATAATCTCATTATGATAACTTTTCATGAACTATATATGCTCACTATTGAGTCTAAAAAATTACCAAAATCGTTAGAGGGTTATCTAAGTTCACCCATCTTAATTTTATCATGTACATGCATAACTATGTCTCATAGATCATATACATAAAAACATATTAATGTAATTTAATCCAATGAAAATTAAGTGTCGATTACATAAATTTATGTACCAAATCAAATACTTATAGGTGCATATGGGAAAACACCCTTGATTGGAAATGGTTATCAGTATTCACTACAAAATTGTTTGGCATGAAAACTCCAAATTAAATTTCGGCTATATAAAGGGGGAAATCAAAGTAAATGGGAGTTTTTAATCAGAGTTATAGGGGTATATGATGTTATTAATATTTTCATGACTTATTATATACTCCATTTAATAATTTTATATGAGATGTTCCAAATTTTTGTAAAATATAAATCCTTTAATACTAAGTATAATTTTTGAGGTTTTTTAGAGGAAGACTGATTGAGTCAGTTTACTATTTTAAATATAAATCTCCCCCTACATATCCAAATTGAGTGATTTTTATTTTTTTGGATTTCTAATTCAACATAATAAAATTATTTAGAAGGTATCAACGTCCAATTATTCCATTTAAAGGCCAATATGGAACACACAAGAAGGCCTATAGAATCTGTGAAAACCTAGACTAGGCATAATGATTTAATTGCATGGATCAATCAAGAAGTCAAAATTCTTTTATTCACCTCCAATGTTTTTGGGACAATGTAATTAGGAATGGATAAAATTCTCAAGTCCGAACTGTAAATACAAGGGAGCCAAATGACTCATTTTATATCAACCCACCATTTTGGACAGGAAATAAAATTAGTATAGTATTCATGAAATATCACATGATGTAATAATCCAATCAAGATGAGATTTTGTAGTGTGAAATATGTGATATCAAAATCCTACCATGATGAATAAATCATTCATATTTGAAGTAATATTCCTATTCAAAATCCCATTCACATTTGTCCTTGAAAAAGATTGTATTGATATGGACATATTAAAATTGAAAAGTCCAACTGCCATAACATTGGCTCCAGAAGTCCAATAGCTGGAGAAAATTTAGATTAGAATGAGAAGATATTTATCTACAACTTATAAGAAGATAATATCTCGATATTCAATTTTCTAATTTAATAAATTGGTGATGCAATTGGAGATGTTGTTTTTGAATTAAAATTGTCCACATCCTTTGTCTATGAATACATCCCCCTCTTCTCCTTCATCAGAGTTGGAATTAAAGTGAAAAAAAGGATAGGATGGCACGACCAAGGCTCTGCCAACATCTTGGGAGGATCTTTTATGCTCAATTTTTACCTTTAGAGACAATTCCTCCTTTCTTTCTTTCATTTACTTTTATGTAGTTCATGGTTTGTGATTGTGTAAGAGTTTGTGTTTTCTAATTCGGTTTTAATGCATGTTTCTTCTTCAATATCTCTTATTATAGTCCACCTTCTATAGTTTAATATTACTTTTTTTATGATAGTGTAAATACTGTTGAATCATTTTCTTTTCTTTTTCTTTTTCAATCAATCTAATGTTTGTTTTTAATTCTTAATATCAGTTGTGTCTGTGTTCGACGCAACACTATTTTTATTATTCCATTATTTTTCTTCTCTTATTAATTTATCATCATAATAACTATTACCATATTATTTTTCATTTCAATGGATGATTAAATCTTTTTTTGTGAGTTATCATTTAGGAATGTTAAGCTATTGGGAGCTTATGCTCGACGTGTATTGTTTGAATTAACATTGTGTATGTTGTACTAAACATGTCGTGCATTAATGAATTGTTTTGTTTATCATGTGGTATCTATGGATTATTGGAACCATAAATACACTACCATAAAAATGCTTTTATTGAGATTAGAACCCTATGTTTTGTTATGGATTTGATGAAAGCCTTAAAACTTATGAATTTCAATCATTGTTATCTTGTGATGTGGGTGTTAATTCAAATGAAATATAAAGCAAAGCACAAGGATATCCAAGGTTAACTCCCTAATAATGAACTCACCCCAATATTTATCAAATTTTTATATCAAACACCAATAATTAATCACTTCATTTAATCCCTGAAAACAAACCCTCGAATCAAAATACAATCAACTAAATACATTCGACTATTAAAAAAAAGTATCATCAGCAAGGATTCGACCCGAGTGAAACTATAAACATTTTCACAACGTTAGATCTTTGAACGGTTTATAGGAGACAATCAGTCGCACTATCAAATGGAACCATTTTCGGGGATGGTGATTTATGTACTTATTAGTTTCTATTTTTTTAAAAAAACAATAAAAAATTAAAAAACTGAAAAAAATACACAAAGAAAAACCTGCCATCTCATACAAAATTTAAACTGAAAGAAAACACAAAGAAACAACCATCCTCATATTTCTTCTAAAATTTTTCTGAATGACATATATCCTCTCAAACAAGTCCATGGATTTTTTTGACCCAAAAATTGAGCGAAAACTTTTCCAACTTATGAGGAACATAATAGATAATCAAATCCTTCAAGAATCATTCCTTATCCATCCAATTGAATTTGATATGTCCAATACCAGGGGAAAAACACTTATTTAACATGTTTCCCCTGATATGAATTACCAAATTCTTGGTATTCAATATCCAAACATATAGGCTGACTTCAAACTCAAATCGAGTATGATTAATCTTCTCCCTCATTTCCACCGGCAAGCCGTTGAGGATCCACATCTCCTCCTTAATGAGTTCCAAGTGGTGTTCTCTACCATGAATCCTTAATGGGGTTTCTGTGGAAAAAATAAATCATTCAGTATTCCCTTTCCCCCTAGTTGACACTACTAAGTCATGTCCCTACTTACATCCTCTTGGTTCCATAACCACATGGAATGAAATGAATCGACTCTTCTTAGAGAATTTCTTTCCTGGTTGTCATACTGCTTCTATCCAAAAGGAAATAAGGGGTATTCGTCAATTCCCAAGTAAATCACTCCATGAGTACTGGGATAGTTTCAAAATGATTTATTCAATCTGGACACACAACCAAATCCCTGAAAAACTCTTCATCCAAGAGAAGAACATGATGACCGGGTGGATGAGTGAAAATAATGGTCTTATGCAATAACTAGTTGTGGCATCCAAAGCCCCAACCACATCTTCTTTGCAATATATGTTTCCTGGACCTATCAAAAACAATGGAATATGCAACTCACCATCTCATCCAACAGTCACATGTCCAAAACATAAAGAGGATCAATCTGATTCATATGGACCAACGGAGCTCAATGTAGTATATTCTCGGCAGAACCCTAACCCTCAACAATCATGTCAGTTTGTTAGAAACTTCAACCAACACCATTTTGAGCCCTTATCTCCTACAGATAACACTATCATTAGTTATGGGAATACCATTTCTCATCCCCCTCAATACCCTAATCAAAACCCAAACCAATTCCAATATGGTCACGGTGTTGGTAAATTCCAACAACCTTACCTTTTTGTTCCTCAACCACAATGGATCAATCCTCCTCTTCCTCCATCGGGCTTCCACTATCCATGTGAACCTTCCCAATTCCCAAACCAAAACAATCGCTTTCTCAAGAACCCAAATCAACACAATCCCTATATGGGACAAGCCTCTTCTTCCAAGAAACCATGGGAAAGTGCAGTGGAAGATCTTGACTCATTCACCTGTTCTAGCCTCAAAAACATTGAAACACAAATTGGTCAACCTGAATCCCGCCTGAGCCAACAACAACAATCAAATTCTTACCAACTCCCAACTCAACCATTACCTAACCCCAAGGGTAATGTATTTGAAATCGCACTTATATCTAGAACGAAAATTTATTTGCCTCAGGATAAGTCATCCAACCCCCCTTTAAACGATGACATAGAAAATGAAAAGAAAAATAAACATGAAAATGAATCTAAACTCATTCCCTCACCTCCTTCCATTCCACTTAAAAACCAATTCCTTTTCCTCAAGCTGATTATAAGACAATTAAGTCATTTGAACCCGATCCTGAAATGCTCAACATGTTTAGACGTATTAAAGTTAATATTACCCTCTTAGATTACATTAAACAAATCCCTATATATTCCATGATTATAAAGGAATTATGCACCCAAAAGAGGCAACTTTGGACCTTTGAAATTGATTCCACCCAAGAGTTCATTCCCATAAAGTGAAATGATCCAAGGACCTTTACAGTTCTGTGCCAAATTAGAAGTTCCAACATTGATGATGCACTCATAGACCTAGAAGCCTCAATTAATGTCATGCCCAAATCTATATTCTCCAACATTGGTCTAGGTCCCTTACATCCAACAGGTGTTTTCATTCAAATGGCCAATCGAATCACTTCTAGTCATGAGGGTATAATTGAGGATGTCCATATTCATGTGAATGATCTTATCTTCCCTGCAGATTTTTATGTCCTTGACATGGAAGGTGAGAATTACTCTTCCCAATCGCCCCTAATTATAAGAAGAAAATTCATCATGAATTCAATAACTATTATTGATTTCCATTCCAGTATCTTATCCATGGATTTTGGTGACCAAATGGTCATGTTCAACACTTTCGAAGCTATGTGATACCCATCTAAGTATCACTATGCTATTCTGAATAAATGCATCTGAGTACACTTCTAAGAGTTAATTGAACCCCAATAAATCATGTTATTCACGTTCAAATGATAATGGATCTTCTAAAAAATGGGCCATGATTAACCAAGTCATCAATGTTGATGTTGATGTTGTCCACTCTTCCATAGATTCCATCAATATAGAGGAATATGAAAACTATCTTGATCCCCAAATCAAATCTGATCTCTACTACTCCACCGTGGACTATATTAAGGAAAATGAATCTGAAGCAACTAAAGTCCCTTCCCCCCTTCTTGAGTTATCTATCCGACAAATTAAAGATGAGAAAATATAAAACGTCTTCCTTAACACATAAAATATGAATTCCTTTTCCATGATAACTCTTATCCTGTCATTATATCTTCTTAACATATGGAAACTGGGGAGTCCAAACATTTTCAAGTGTTATAGGAAAAAGGCCTTAAGTTGGACCCAATATGACCTTCTAGAAATCAAGCCTACTCTCTGCATGAATCACATCAATCTTAAGGAATCATGCAAACCAATTAGAAAACCACAAAGAAGTCTCCATCCACTCATACATGAGGTAGTTAGGGAAGAGATCACCAAGATTCTTCATAATAGTATTATCTACCCAATTTCTGATAGTGAATGGGTTAGTACAATTCATGTTGTACCTTAAAAGGGTGGGATAACTATTGTCACAAATGAACATGGAGAGGTAATCACAACTCGAGTGAATAACAAATGGCGCGTGTGCATCAACTACCAAAAATTGATCGTTGAAACACAAAAAATCACTACCCTCTTCCATTCCCTGATCAAATGCTAGAACGATTAGAAAGAACATCACACTATTAATTTATTAATGGATAGACCAGCTAACTCTAAATACGAGTCGCACCTCAGGACCAAGAAAATACTACTTTCACATACCCCTTTGGAACATATGCATATAGGAAAATGACTATTGGCCTTTGTAATGCTCTTTCAACATGCCATATGTGTATGATGAGTATCATTTCAGAATTTATTAAACCCTTCATGGAAGTATTCATGGATGAATTTACCATTTCTAGTGAGTAATTTGAATCATGCTTTCATTCTCTCTCTCTAGTCCTTCATAAGTTTGTCAAGTGTAGCCTTGTGTTAAATTTTTAAAAATTTCACTTCATGGATTCATATGGGATTGAGCTAGGGCACATAGATTCAAAAGAGTGTATTGATGTTGATCCCACCAAAATTGATGTGATCCAATCACTTCCATAACCCACATATATTAGAGACATCCATTCATTTCTCTGTCATGATGGTTTATATCGGTGATTAATCCATAAATTTAGTAGGATTTCCCACCCACTCACTCGGTTGCTCCAAAATTATGTCAATTTTCATTTTGATGTGGTTTTCAAGAGAGCCGTTTTTAACTAAAAACTTCTCTTACATCTCCCCAAATAATTCAGCCCCCAGATTGGTCCATACCCATTAAGTTAATGTGTGATGCTTCTGATAGATCTGTCGGTGCTGTTCTTAGTCAAAGAAGATAAACAATTCCTTATTTCATATATTATGCCTCATAAAAATTGGATAAAACTCAATCTCACTACCCTATGACTAAAAAAGGAACATTTAGCAGTGGTTTCTGGATTAGATAAATTCTGGCCCAATCTCAATGGTGCCAAAATCCTCATCTTCATAGACTTTTCTGCTATAATGTTCTTACTCAAAAAAGTGATTCTAGAGCAAGGATAATAAGATTGATTCTAATTCTATAGCAATTTGATGTTAAAATCAATGATAGATCATGGTAAAAAACCTTGTGGCTGATCACTTGACTAGAATTTCTAATTCTTCTCATTCTGAAATAATTGATCTAAAATTTCCAACTAAGCACCTTTCAACTCTCACTCCAAAAATACCATGTTATGCCCTAATTTTAAATTACATGGTTTCTTGTGTTTTTCCTAATGATTTTTCAAAATAACAAACAATGAAGTTGAAATGTGAATCCAAATACTATTTTGGGAAGAAAATAATGTTTGGAAAAATAGGGTAGACATTGTAATTAAGATATGTGTTGATGAAAATGAACATTCTTCCTTATTAGAATGTTTTCACTCAATGATTGGTGGTGGCTATTTTCGACCACAAAGGATCTCCCGGATGGTCCTAGACTTTAGATTCCTCTTGTCCATCACTCATCAAATACTCACAATTATTTTTTCAATCATGTCCCACTTTCCATAAGATTGGAATTATTTCCAAAAGAAAGAAAATTCCCCATAAGCCTTTAATATTCTATGAGATCTTTGATGTTTGGGTATCAATTTCATGGGACTATTCCCCCTTCCAATAGATTCTCATACATTCTTCCTTCAGTTGATAATCATTCTAGGTGGTTTGAGGCCAAATTCACTTGAATGGATGATTTACATAATATTAGTGACATCTTAAAGACACACATCTTCCACCAATTTGGAACACCATATTCCATGATAAGTGACTTAGGACCCCATTTTTATAACAGAACCATGGAATCTCTTTTGAAAAAGATTGGTGTTTTATAGAAGACATCAAATTCGTATCACCCAAAAAAATGGAATTTCTGAACATTCTAATAGATATTTGAAAAGAGTTCTTGAGAGAATTCTAAATCCAACTAGAAAATACTGGCCTGAAAGACATAGTGAAGCCTTTGGGCTTATCGAACAGCCTTTAAAACACCAATTGGGATGTCTGAATTTATTCTAGTTTTTGGAAAAGAATGTCATTTATAATTTGAAATCCAACATAAGACTTTTTGGGTTGTGAAAACCTGTAATTTTGATTGTGCAAAATCTGGTGAAGTACGATAGTTGTAATTGGCTGAACTGGAGGAGAATCAACTTGAAACCTTTGAGGATTCCAATATGTATAAAGAAATGGATAATGTACTCCCTGAAAAACACATCCTGAAAAAGGTATTCAATTAAGGTGAAAAGGTATTTCTTTTCAACTCTCTATTTTGGATACACCCATGTAAGCTTAATTCTCATTGGAAATGACCTTTTTTTGTTTCTCATGTTTACCCATTTAGTGTAGTGCATTTCCAAGACCCCTCTTCCAGATGAACAATAATATTTAACGGATATTGATTAAATAATCAACATTAAAGGACACACAATCCCGGAACCAGATCGACTTCCATCGTATACCCAACTTTTGTAGTCGACCCACCACTAGATGGAGATATAAACCCTCCAAATCCAAACAAGGGGAACCACTTTCCCTTTAACTTCTCTTCTCTCTCTCTCTCTCTCTCTTCTTCATCCCACTTTATCATTTTGTTTTTTAACACTTTCCTCATTACATTCTTATTTACTCTTTCTCTTTTGGGTTGGTGTGTAATTTATGAACACAAAAAAACCATAAATTTTTCAAAAAAAATGAACTAACAAGATTCATAATCACTCAGCTTCCAATTTTCAAATTTGTTCAACAATTTTTTCAGAGTTAAAAGACATGGTTTCATCTCAAAAAAAGTTTTGTTTCTTCATAAATTTTGCTAAAGAATATTGGTTCAAAACCAACCAATTTTGAATGCACAATTTTTTATTTTTAAAATTATCTTCCCAAACCGTGAGGAACAAAATTAGCTTTCATGCCAAGGCCACCTATGGCCATCTTTTCAAAATTATTTTTTTCTTCACCCCCATTTTGTAATAATGTGTTTTTTGAACTTTGAGATGTATTTCTCACATTATTGTACATTGATATAATGGAGGCATTTCCCAAACAACATGGAAATTATAATAGCCAAATGACCTCCCATTAACCATACATTATTCCTCCTTTCGAAATCCCCTTCGATCCTATGAAACACTTTTCCTTGATAGCAATATTACAATCCCAATACCTTATCCCACCCAATATTAACATGGATTTTCATTTCATAACCTTTTGAAATTTACGTGTGGGGGGAATGTATTTCATTGTTTGGGCGCCCTTTTTTGATTTTCAACAATTTATCATATTCTTGAGGGAAAAATCCATTTTAGTGTCAAGGAGATGTTTTCCATCAGTGGGGTATGGTATGTATATATTCTTATGTAATACTTTTCAAATTTTTTTGAAATGTGTTAATAAAAAATTAATTAAAAATGAGAAAAAATAGAAAATTAAAAAATTTTGGGTTCTGTCTTGGGTTGTTCAAAAATCTCATTTTTTAGCCTTTGATCATGATATAATTTATACGATTTATGTTCTGAGTAAATCAGTCATGGGTTGGGATATGAGTGTTTGATTGGGATCAAGTTCAACATTCCAAAAAAAGAAAAAAATAGAAAAAATTAACACTTGCATTATATTATTATGCCATTGGGAGAAGATTTGTGTTCTATAAATATTCCATCTTCTCATTCCCTTCATATATAATTCAACATTTGTGACTTATTTCACATTTTCATTCCCTTGTAAATACGTGTTTCCATTTCCTTTCATGTCTCATTTCCACAACAAAGTGCATTTCTTTTTCCATGTTGGTGTTTTATCCCTCTTCGCATCTCCATTATGCAATTTATTTCTACTGTCCCATAGCCACTAAAAAAACATTTCAAAAGGCCTCTTAATTATTGTTCACTTTGGTTAGGAAGTTGAAGTTGATAGCTCTTTAAAACTCTAATATTTTCACATTAGGTTGTTGAATGAGTGGATCTCTATAAATTAATTTTATCATCTTGGGAGGAGTAAGTTTTTTGTGCCACCATTTTCCATTTCTAAATTTGATCATAAAAAAGAATTATTTTTGGATCATTGTTTCTCTAACAACATGTTTTAGAATTCAATATGGATAAGTGATATTGTCTAAACCTCCATAATTTACGAAGAACAAAATTTTAATATTTTATGGTTAGTACAAATAATTTTTTTCAGGTTTTTATATTTATTGCACATGAGGACATGGAAAAGAATTATTTTGTGGGATTTTATGTTATTAATATTTTCATCACATATTATATACACCATTCTCAGAGTTTATATGATATTTATATAAATTGTGTGAAATATTAATGTTTTAATACCTAGTATAATTTATGAGCATTTTTAGAAGTAGTCCAATTGGGTCAGTTTACTATTTTATTTATACCACTCACCCTACTAATTCAAATTTTGTGGTTCTTATTTTTTGGATTCCTGATTACCTATAGAAAATTTCATTATAAGGGATCATGGGTCAATTATTCTATTTGAAGGACCTTATACACCACAGAAGAAGGATTATAGAATATGTGATGAAACTTGTCTAGCTGTGAACATTTAATATCTGATCTCAATTAAGAATTAAAAATTCATTTTTTCTCCTTCAATTGTTGGGTGAAAATATGAGGTGTCCTGGATAAAAATATCAAGGTCCAACTCCAAATAAAATGAGACCAAATGATTCATTCAATCACATCCCACCATTTTTGCATGGAAATATAATCAGTACAGTATTCATGACATATCTCATTATGTAATAATCGGATAAATCATATATATTTTAGTGAGAAATAAGAGATATAGAGAAGAATCATTTTGGTGTTTTTATTAACAATATTTTTTATTTTTTGTCAACAAATCTATTTGTGAAGAATGTTTCTGAGTTACATAATGTTGAAGTTTCTGGTTGCTGAATATTTCCTTAAAAAAGATTATGTTGAAGAATAAGAAGTCAGAAGTTATGAAATTTTCTCAAACATTCTAAATATAATCAGAAAATGATTTTCTGATCGTAATGTTCTCATAGATCATGAAACATTTCATAGTAAATGTTTTTTATGAAATGGTGAAGAATATTGAGGTTTTTCACTATGAAATATTTTGACGAAATTCATAACCAGTTTCCCTGAAGCAGTCTTCCTGAGCCAGAAATTTTCAGTCTACATCCAGAACCAAAAATTTGGAGTCTAATTCTTGAGAAAGATATTCAGAATCTATATCCTGAGCAAGATATTCAGAGTCTAATTCCTAAGCTAGAAATTCAGTGTCTGCTTCATGAACCAAAAATTTGTAGTCTACATCTTATGCTTGAAATTTGGGGTCTACTTCCTAAACCAAAAATTCTAAGTCTACGTATTGAACCATATATTTGGAGTTTACTTCCTGAGCTAGAAATTTAGAGTCTACTTCTTAAGAAAACAATTCGGTGTCTACTTCCTATGACAAAAATTTGGAGTCTACTCCTGAACCAAGAATTAAGAGTCTACTTCCTGAGCATGAAATTATGAGTCTACTTCTTGAGATAGAAATTGATAGTCTAATTCCTAAAGAAAAAATTAGGATTCCACTTCCTGGGATAGAAATTCAGTGTCTACTTCCTGAGCTAGAAATTTAGAGTCTACTTCCAGAACCAAAAATTTAGAGTCTACTTCCTAATCTAGAAATTCAGAGTCTACTACCTGAGCCCGAAATTCAGAGTCTACTTCTTAAATCTGAAATTTGGAGTCTTCATTTTGAACCTAAAATTCAAAAGCTATTTTCCTGAACCAGATTTCCTAAACAAGTTATCCTGAACCTCTTTCCTGCACCAAAAATCAGAACCATAATCCAGGTTTATCATTCTGATGAAGATATGAAGAGTTCAAGAAAACCCAAATTTCAACGTTACATAAATCTCAGAGAAATTTAAAGAGATTCGAAGAATTCAAAGATAGAAGATTAAATTTGAGTGATTTGTGGAGTTTTTGAGATTTGAGGAAGTGGGAATGTTTTCCACTATTACAGCCTTTGTTTTCTGAGGTGACTATAAATATGTTCTCAAATCATTCTATCATTAACAACTTTAATAAATATAGAAAAGGAGGATCACTGTAGAATTCTAAGTGAAATGTTCCTATCATCATGAAGAAGTTTCCTTGAGTGTTTGAAAAGAAGAGAATCAGAATGATCTTATCATGCTTAGAAGATCGGTTTCAGAAAATCGGATTCATGAAATCAGATTGAATAATATGAGTGAGCACTTGTGAAGGATCATCATATATTGTTGAGAAGACTAGTTTCAGAAAATAAAATTCAAGAAATCAATTTAAAGATTCACAGTGTGAATTTTTGTAGACGCTTAACAAGGTTCTGAATCTTGTTTTTGGGTAATTTTTCCATTAAGGAAACATTGTAATCATACGGGAGTCAGTATAATATTTCATATCGGTAGATAGAAGGTGTCCAATGGGAGTTGGCACAAGATGTATTCACTTCTTCATTATAGTGGATTTCCATAGACCCACAGGAGTGGTTATGGCAAGAATGTAGGTTCTCCTATTGAGGCCGAACCTTATAAATATTGTGTGCCTTTCTTGATTTACGTTTCATGAATGCTTGGGTTTCTTGATAAATGTTGATAAGGAAATAAATCCTAACAGGTTTCAAAGTTTGGGTATCTTAAAGTTTTGAAACTTATAAAAAGTTAAACAATTGATTCAACCCCCCCCCCCCCCCACTTCTCTGTTTTTATTCGATCCTTTGATCTTCAAGTGGAATCAGGTGGAGGTTCCCTGGTCTAAACATTATAATGAAGAATATCAATTTTTTAAATATTAGAGAAATTCCTACATTCAATGGAAATAATTTTTATGGATAGAAAAATAGGATGATTATTTATCTCACACCTCTTGGCAGTGATGTTTTTTATGCTACTACTATTGGATTTCCACCTTTCGATAAAAATGATCCTATGAAGTTTGATGATAAGAGAAACATAGAAATTGATGAAAAGAATAGAAATTCTACTCGCATGTCCTTATCATAAAATGTTTATCAGAAGGTTATCGGTCTCACAACATCTAAAAGAATGTGGGAAAAGCTAGAAAGTGTTCTCTATGGAAAGACAAAAGTCAAGGAGGCCAATCCAAAAATCTGGCATAGTAAGGATGAATACATCAGGTTGAGATATGATGATATAATTGATGAATACTTCACCAATGTTAATGAAATTATGCTGCATCATTGGGTTCAGAGAAGACACGGAAGATTCTTCAATTTTTAAGAAACATATGAGAAACATCCTAGAAAGGTTGGATTCTAAAATTGTATCATTAGACGATAAGGAGGTTTTAACTCTTAATGAACTACATAAATTTATTTTTTCTTATGAAATGATGAGACCTAAAATCATTAAGAAGAAGATAAAAGATTAAATGGCTTTTGAAGCTATGAGAAATATGTAAATTGATGATGATGATGAAGTTGATCATTGTCAGTCCGTCTATAAGGAAAATGAATAGTTGAATGAAAAAATGATGTCTCTCATATCCACGAACAATTGAAGTGGAAGATGAAAATATGGAGGGAAACATCCTCTCAAATGTTTTGAGTGTGGTGGAATCAAACACATTGCTATGAATTTACCTTAGAATAATGTAGGAGAATATCAAGATGTTTCTAATGAGAATTGTCGATGTAAGAAGTATAAAAATAATGAAAAGGAAGAGAAGAATTCAAAAGAACTTATGAAGACGGTTTATGTAATGAAAAGAAGTATATTGAGAAAGAATGGTGAACATGAATCATAAGACAATGATTCCTCAGAAGATGAATGAAAATAATGATTCTGAACCATCAATGAAAAAGTTGAGAAATATAATTTTTCCTCGATGAGTGAAGAAGGTGGTGAATAATATTATAGAGAATATCAACTATGATCTGAACATCTGGCATGTCTTGAGCAAAAAAAATCTCTCAAGAAGTAAATTCATGTGATGAAGAAAAAGCATAAAGAAATTCATGATGGAAGTAAAGGTGTCACCAAGAAGCAAGATGAATACATTAATGAAATTTTATATCACAAACATAAAATCACTGAACAAGGAATGATGATTGAGGATATTAACAAGAAGCTGGAAAATAAAGAAGAAGAGGTCAACATGTTTCAATAAAAAGCTATTGAGTCCAAAAATTCCCTAAGGAAGATGAATGAAAACTTCCACAATTCCACTGAAGTAAAAGCTAAGACTTCCAAGATTACTGGAAAGGATTACCATGAAAATCAGGTGAAATCATATCCTATAAAAACTAATGTATTATCTGTTTCATTTAACATTTCAGGTTATGTAAGTAGAATTTGTAAATCATGGGTTGAGAAAGGATGTGAGAAACCTACCAATCCTACAAAAGTAGAAACTCACTCAAAAGAAGAGATGAACTACATCCTGAGTTTTCTAGATCTGAAAGAAGTTATCAACCTCAAAAGAATTTCTATAAACAAAGATAATTCTTTAATAGAAATTAAAGATTTGAGGGCTATTTCTAGTGTTGTGAAATATATAGACATAGAGGTTATAATTGTTGGCACAATTTATCTCTACCCAGAATAATGATTGAAAAAAGTGGAAGAAATAGTGATTGAAAAATGAGTAACTCTCTGTACACATTGAAAGTTGAAGAGGTGAATTCTCAAGATGTCAGAATCATTACAACAAATAATCAATTTGAATTCATAGAAGGTGTTTGTGGAATATGTGATCAGTCTAGTTATAATGTTGAAATATGTATGACACTCCATCCAGAAAAAGTTTCTTATGATAAGAAAGAAAATAGACCAGAAAATAAGAAGGTTAATGAGAGAGCTTTTGTTGTTGAGATAGATTTGAAAGCAATTAAGATCAAAAACCATGTATTCTTGATAGTGGTAGTTATTTACACATGATAGGTGATATAAAAATCATGGAACATGTTGAATGTAATGATGGAGGGGAATTTTTTTTTTCAATGATAGTACGTTAAAAATTAAGGGAATTGGAACGACAGAGATTGAAGTTGAGAAAATGAAATCTATGTAAGACTTACTTGATGAAGTGATAAAACATAATTTACTTAGTGTTGGTCAACATTTGGATGATAGAAAAGAATTTATCTACAGAAAGGATTCTTGTATCATCTAAAGTGTGAAAAATGGAAATGTGATTACAAAATGAGAAAGAACCAGTGGGAATCTCCTTCAAATTGTAGAATAAAAATAAATCTTGTTATTTAAGTGATGAAGATGAAAAAAAGTTGTGGCACCAAATACTTGGGAACCTTGGGCAGAAGAACATGAATTATATTTCTAATGATAATGCTGTTTGGAATTTTCCCAAATAAAAAATAAGAGATGAAGATATTTGTATTACTTTCCAGAAAGGAAGGATGTCTAACAAAAGTCATAAAATATTTGAGATTCAAACCAACAAACAACTTGAGCTTATTCATTTAGATCTATGTGGGCCGCTGAGACATTAGTCCAAAAAATGTGATTTATACTTTATCACTTTTATTGATGACTTCACTCGGATGACAAACATCATGTTCGTGAAGCATAAGTTAAAGGCTTTTGAAACGTTTAAATTCTTTATAAGAGATACCGAGAATGAATTGGGAGCTTCAAAAAAGAAGGTGAGAACAGAAAATGGTACTGAATTCACAAGCAATGCTTTTGAAAATTATCTAAGGAAACATGGTATAAAATTTCAGTATAGTTATCCCTATACTCCACAACAATATGGAGTAGCAGAAAGGAAAAATTGAAGCTTGGTTAAAATGGGAGTAATTATGTTATCAGAATCCTAAATTTCAAAATTCTTTTGGAGAGAAGTTGTTAGCACTGTTGTACATGTTCAAAATAGATGCTTGTTGAGTCTAGAATCCAACAAAACTCCTTACAAGATGTGGTATAACAAAAAAACATCTTTTAATTACATCAATGTTTTTGGAAGTTTATGCTTTCTCAAAATAAAAAATCCAAACTTAGGAATGTTTTATGAGAAGGTTCTATGAGGAATATTTATGGTTTATTCACCAAATAGAAGAAGTTACAAATACTGGAAAAAACTTTTACAGAAGTTGGTGGAATCATATGATTTGAAGGTAATTGAAAATCCAAGTTCCATCAAAAAATTTGTTAAAAATGCTGAAGAAGATAAAGCAGCGAATCCCAACCATAGATAAAGTGACATAAATAAGTAACATGGGGAAGAAAGTGATGCTGGGAATGGAAATGAGAATTTCCCAACCTTACAAAAACATGTTGAATTTGAAAATATTATTGGGGGATCATAATGCTCTAGTTAGAACAAGATGGAAGTTAAGATTCGAAAATCAGACATCCCATATCTCAAAAATGAACCAGAATCAGTTTCAGAAGCTATTCGTCATAAATAATGCGTAGATTCTATGAATGAAGAACTACATCAGATTGAGAAGAACGAAACATGGGAACTTGTTCCAAGTCCACCAAATAAGAAAGTTATTGGAACCTAGTGGGTTTAATGAAATAAATTGAATGAGAATTGAGAAGTTACAAGAAACAAAGCATGGCTTGTTTGTAAAGGATATGCATAGGTGGAAGGTGTGGATTTCGATTAATCTTTTTCCCCAGTTGGAAGATTGGAAACAATTCGAATGATTCTTTAAGTATCTTCTGATTAGAATCACAAGGTTTATCAGATGGATGTAAAGACATCATTATTAAATGGTGAGATCGAGGAAGAATTTTACATTGAACAACCATGTGGGTTTTTAATTGATGAAGATAAAAATAATGTTTTCAAATTGAAGAAATCCTTGTAGGGGCTGAAACAAGCTCCACGAGCATAGTATTCAATGGTTGAAAATTATTTGAGAAAGATGAACTTTTCTAATGGAATGGTTGGTAGCAACTTAGATGTTAAAGATTTCGACTCGGGAACAATAATTTTAATCATTTATGTGGATGATATAATTTTCACTAGAGACAAAGAAATGGTATGTGATAAGATTACTACAGAGATGAAGAAAATTTTCAAAATTTCAATGTTGTGATAATTAACATTTCTCTTTGGACTACATGATCAAAAACAAGAAATCTTTATTTTCTTATCCCAAGAAAATTATTCCACAGAATATTGGGATAGAAGAATAAAAAGAAGATTCAACCCCTATCTTAGTGAGCACAATGTTGAGGAATGGTGAGTCATGTAAAAGTGTGATTTAAAAAGACTTTCGAATGTTGATTGGAATTCTTCTTTAACTTATAGCCTCAAGGCCTGATATTTCTTATGTTGTGACTCTCTATTACGGATATCAATGTAATCCAAAATAATCACACATGTTTTCAGTTAAGAGGATTCTGAGATATGTTAAAGGAACAACTTCACATGGGATTCTATACAAGAGAAACAATGAGATGATGTTTCATGGTTATACTAATGCTGATTGGGCTTGTGATTGTAAGGATAGAAAATCAACATCTGGAAGAACATTTTTCTTAGGGGAATGCTGTGTGAGATGGCACAACAAGAAGCAATGTTCAGTAACAATAATTACAGCTGAATATGAATATGTTGTAGCTACTCAGGCTTGTACTCAAATGATGTGGATAATGGTTCAGCTAGATGATTTGAAAGTGAATGTTTCTAAACCATTTAAAATACTCTGTCATAATCAAAGTGCCATTGATCTTTTCAAGAATCTTGTTCAACATTCGAGATCAAAGAATATTGATATAATATATAATTTTTTAAAAGATAAATCTACAGCTAGAGATGTCTTCATGGAATATATTTCAACAACGTGTCATATTGATAATATTTTCACAAAACCAATGTGAAAGGATGGGTTTGTTGAAGTAAGGCTGTAACTCCATGTTCAGCCTCCTCCAAAGGCTTCCTAAAACTCATAAGGATGTGAACCCCCTACTGTGATTTTGATTATGTTGAAAGAGGGGGAGAGTAATTTTCATTTATGAATCTAAATTTTTTGTTATCATATAATGGTTTAGATAGAATTAAAAATTAGAGAGAAAACCAATACTGAAAAATAGAACAATAAAAGATGAGGGGGAGTTTGAGTAAGGTGAATTTTATCGTTATATGGAAGTGAAATTTTCATGTCACTGAGGGATGTAAATCCTTAAAAACACAACGTTATCCAGTAGTGTGGTGTCAGGATAGTCTTTTTGATAAAGGCTATTTTTTTGGTAAAATTAATGAACTTGAGATGTAAAATTTTTGAGAGTTTAAAACTTGTTAACAAGGGTTGCCAAAAAATACAAAAGGGTAGATTGAAGAACCTTTGTGTTTTTTTGTGTAACAATGTTTTCTATTTGTTAACAACTAATATTTTTGATGAATAATATATTTGAGTTACAAAAAGATGAAGTTGCTGGTTAATGAAGATTTCCTTAAAGAAGATTATTTTGAAAAAAAAGAACTCAGATGTAATGAAAATGTCTCAAACATACTAAATATAATCAGATGATGATTTGAAGATCCTAATGTTCTCACAAATCATTAAAAGTTTCATAATAAATGTTTTTGAAGAAATGTTGAATAGGATTGATGTTTTTTAATAAGAAAAATTCAATGAAAATTTGGAACCAGTTTTCCTAAACCAGGCTTCCTTAGCCTTAAATTTGGAGTCTACTTCTTGAACCAAAAATTCAATGTCTACTTCCTGAGCAAGAAATTCAGAGTCTACTTCTAAAGCTAGAAATTCAGAGTTTACTTCCTGAGCTTGAAATTCATAGTCTACTTCTAGAACCAAAAATATTGAGTCTACTTCCTAAGATAGAAATTTGGTGTCTACGTCATGAGCTAGAAATTATGAGTCTACTTCCTGAACCAAAAATTCTAAGTCCACTTCTTGAGATAGAAATTCAAAGTCTACTTCCTAAGAGAGAAATTATGAGTCTACATAATGAGCTATAATTTCGGAGTATACTTCCTGAACCAAAATTTAGGAGTCTACTACCTTAGAGAGAAATTCCGAGTCTACATTCTGAGCCAGAAATTTAGAGGATACTTCCTGAGCCAAAAATTTGGAGCCCACATCCGGTGATAGAAATTCGGAATCGACTTCCTGTGCTAGAAATTCAGAGTCTACTTCCTGAAAAAAAAATTAGAGTCAACATCCTAAGGTAGAAATTTAGAGTCTACTTCCTTATCCAGAAATTCAGAGTCTACATACTGAACCTAAAATTCGGAGTCTACTTCCTGAACCTAATATTCCGAACCTATTTTCCTGAACGATTTTTCCTAATCCAGTTTTCCTGAACCTATTTCTTGAACCTAAAATTAGAACCAAGATTTAACCTTATCATTCTGAGGACGATATGAAGAGTCCATGAAAACTCGAATTTAAACATTACATAAATCTCATAGAAATTTAAGGAGATTTGAAGAAGTCAATGATTTGATATTAAATGCAAGAGATTTGAAGAGTTTTTGAGATTTCAGGAAGCAGGAAAGCTTTTCACGATTCTCACCATTGTTTACTAAGGTTCCTACAAATATGTGCTCGGATCATTCGTTCATTATCAAATTTAATAAATGTAGAAATGGAGGAGCGCCAGAGAATTCAAAGTGAAAAGTTCATACCATCTTGAAAAATATTCCTAGAGTGTTTGAGAAGAAGAGAATCAGAATTAACTTATATTGATGAGATGATCAGTTTTTGAAAATCAGATTCAGGAAATCGGATTGATGATTCGGAGTGAGCACTTGTGCGGAATCATCTTATCTTTCTGAGAATACCGGTTTCAGAAAATCGTATTCATGAAATCGGATTGAATATTCAAAGAGAGCATTTGTGGAGCAGCATATCATAGTTCTTATTCTGGTGTTTTTCTCATTTTTCCATTAAGGAAACATTGTAAACTGATGGTACTCAGTATAATCATTTCTACCGGGAGATAGAATGTGTCCAACAGGAGTTGGCATAAGCTATATTCACTTCTTCATTATAGTGTATTTCCATAGTCCCACAAGAGTGGTTATGGAATGAACGTCAGTTCTCTTATTGAGGTGAACCATGTAAATATTGCGTGCCTTTCTTGACTTACCTTTCATGAACATTTGAGTTTCTTGCTAAAGGTTGATAAGGAAATAAATACTAAAAGGTTTAAAGGGTTATGTTTCTTAACATTTTGAAACATATAAAAAGATAATCAACTGATTCAACCCCCCCCCCCCTTCATAGTTGTTATTCGATCCAGGGAACTTCATATAGACTGAATAATCTATTGAAGAATGAATTTGGAATTGAAGTAATCATCCTACACAACAACACATTCACTTTTGGCCTTCAAAACATTTGTACTGAAATGCACTTATTAAAATGTTTAATCCATCCGCAATAATATTGGCACCATAAGACCAATGGACTCAAAATTTTTAGAGTAGACAGAAGAGATATTTATATACATAATTAATGATATTCATATCTAGATATTCATCTATATAATTTAAAAAAGTTGCAATGGAAATGGAGGGGCCATTTTAGAATGCAAGTAGTCCACTTCCTTGGGCTATAAATACACCCCTCTTCTCCTTCAAGATAGTTGGTATTTCAGAGAAAATGAGGATAGGCTAGCACGAACAATGCTTTGAAAAAGGCGTGGGATGATCATCTATAATCATGTTTTTACTTGATAAATCCTTCATCCTTTATTCCTTTCATTTACTTTTGTTTCTTTCTTCGTTTTTAATAGTGTATGTGTTTTTGTTTTGTAATTATGTTTTAATGAAAGTTTCTTCTTCTATATCTCTTATTGTAATCATCCTTTGGTAGTTTAATAATAATTTTCTTGAAATATTTTAAATACATTTGAATCCTTTTCATTTTGTTTTCATTCTGAATAAATCTAATGTTCATTTTTATTTCTCGTTATCTTGTGTGTGTGTGGTAGACACACCACTATTTTTTCTTATACCTTTTTTCTTCTCTTATTAATTTATCATTATAATAATTATAACCATATTATTAATCGTTTTGATGGATGATTAAATATCTTATTAGGTTGAGTTATAATTTAGTGATGCTAAGCTATTGAGAGCTTATGCTCGATGAGTATTCATCGAATTAACATTGTGTATATATGACTTAACATGCAATGGATTAATTACTTGTTTTTTTAATGTTTGGTTTCCATTGATTACTGGAACCATATATACAATACATTAAACAATATCTGATTCATATTAGAACCCTATGTTAATTTATGGCATTGATTAAATCCTTAAAACATAGAAATTCCAATCATTGTTATCTGGTGAAGTGGGTGTTAATATAAATGCAATATAAAGCAAAGATCAAGGATATCACAAGATTAAATCCTTAAAAATGAACTCACCTAAATCATTATCCAATTTTTATATCAAAAAAAAATCATTAATAACATCATGTAAGCTCTACAAGAAAACCACCCCCAATTAAAATACAATCAACTAAAAACATTTGACTCTTAAAAAAAGTATCATCGTCGAGGATTTGACCTGGGTGCCGCAATACACATTAGTAGAGGATCTAACAATTGAACAATATATGTGAGAGAATCATATGTGATTTTAGTATATCATAATTTAAGATTTATCAAGGTTATATATGGGATAGGTAATAACATATACCCACATTATAAATTACTGATAAAAGGTAGCATGTAATGAACAACCTAGAATAAATTGGAGGATGTGGTTCCTTGCCATTAGAGGGTGATTCGAACATCTTGGAAGGATCTTCTAAAGAGTAGGAAGAATAATTATTGGAAAATAGAGATGTGTGGAAAGAGTAAGGATGTTCTAAATGGTTTTATTTAAGTGGAATTGGATTTTATATTGGGTTATATTGGAATATAGAGGGGAGTTCTTTATGATTTCTCTGACATTGTTTTGGGAGTTTATATAAAAATGTAATCAAAACAAGAAACATCCCCATGTTTTTTCTAATGATTAATTACAAAGTGGTGTTTTTTAATTATTTTATATGTATAGGTTCTCAGTTTATTATAATATTTCCTTTGGTGTTGTGGAAGAGGTTGATATTCCTTATGAAATGAGTTTAAAATCTAAAAATATATTATATGTTTAGGAGGATTCTTAAAGGCATTATAAAGATAATAAAATAACCAAATGATATTATATTACATGAAAAAAAATTATCATGGTTTGATTTTATAGAATTTACATCACTACATTTTATTCATTATGATTTCATAATACACTCCACATATTTTTACAGAGTTTAGCTTCTTCTAAAAATTTTAACTGCCATAGATAATAAGTAAAAATTAAAAATTGTAAAATTTTTATGCACTAATTCGACAAATAATATTTATTTTATCCAAAATAATATTATAAATTCATAAAATTTCAATTTTCAAATTGAAATGATTTTTATTTAGTAATTGTGGTTTTTTTTGGCAATAATTGTTTTCAAATCCATAGAAAAAATTATTTTGGACTTATTGAAATTAAATTATCATCTATACATAATAATTTTTATATATAATAATGTATTATTAAAATATAATTTATTTTAGAATTTCATTATTTTACCATTAGGAATGTCTTAGTTGAAATTATATATTACCCAAAAACACAATTCTTGTCTTATGATATCAATGTCAAAGTCATTTATAATTTAACAAAAATAAGAAGTAAATGTAACAATTATTATATTGAAAATAAAATATACATATTCGCATTATTTTTTATTAATTCCTGCCCTTTTTTAATTCTGAAAATTCCCTCAAGGTAATGTTTGTGATTTTAACAAATTTATAAGGTGTTTTGACATATATTGTTTTGTTCATGATATCAATGAGAATGAACTCATAATATAATTGATTTTAGACATTCATTAGTTGTTCAGTCTTATTTTGATCATAGAGAATTTCAATTATCGATGACGTTATCTCCCTCGAAAGATCAAAAAAATGGACTTCATAGGTTATAATTATACTTTTTTAGGTCATACATTCCTTTTTATTTATCAATTTAATTTTTCAAAACACATTATTTTTACTAATCATATGATCACTATTCAATAGCTAAATTTTCTGTAGTTAGGATGCATAACAGTCATTGAAATATATTATGAAATAAAAAAATAAGTTGACATGTTTTCTATAACCAAAAAACATAATTCTACATTAAATTAAATCACAATGGAGAGTTTCATATAAAAATGTTCATGTCGTTACATAGAATGAATAAGGTTTCATAGTTAAAAAACAGTAGTATTTTAATTGCACTCTCCTTAAAATGGGGGTACACATCTAAAGATCCATTTCTGTGGTTTTGTGATACATGTCTTAGTGTTCCATCCTGATAGGGATGACTTGTCCCAATGTGTCAACCTAACTTCACTAGGAATGGTTTCTTTACATGGTTGACATATCTTGGGGGTATCTGAACCAGTTGACATGTCCATCATCTATCATTTGATTAGACTTACATATCCAGTAATTTTTTACATAATCTGACTAACATGTCCATGTGATTTCGCATGATCCCCTTATCATGTATAAGGGTAAGCACATGATCTATCTAACATGTCTATATTTAAAAACATGTGTCTTTATTACATGTATTGTAGAGACCCGAAGCTTGACGTACATGGACATTACATTAATTTTGCGGAATACTTATTACATAACAAAAACACACACACAAGGACCGTAGTAGTTTAGTTTCTTTGGAAACTCGGAATGTAATCTTCCAATCAAGGTGAAAATCTTCAACATCTCACATAATGATCTTCCCTTTTTTTTCTTACCTAAAACATTTCTTTATATCCTGGGGAAATGAAAACATAAATGAGTGATCTCAAATGCTCAGTAAGGGTAAACAAAATAAAAATCAATCACATCATATTCATAAGAACATAACATTTTGGAAATCATAACCTACAAAAGAGATCATAATATCATAACATGGGATAAATCACAGTAGTGAAATGTAATCCCAATAATCATAACATAATACATGAAACTTTGTGGCATACCCACATAATCATAGAGAATCATTTCTTATTAGTCAAGACTCATTGCCAAGACTATCTTGGTGGACAAAGAACCTTTCTGAACCGAGTCACCCTCGTTTTAGTCCTGTTTTACTGAACCGGTATAACCTACCATTCCAGCCTTGTCTATCTCATGAGATATAAAATATTTACCCAATGCATTGGAGGGAGATATAGGTCCCACCCATCTCATAATGATACCATTATTATGTGTGCCACAAAATCATAAATCATACATCATTGCATAACACATGTAATAAAAATGGGAATCTTAAACATCATGACATCATAAAAAAATTCATATAAGATAAGGGAATTCATAAAAATAATTCCATCACAACATAATCAAATCAATGTAATAATAGGGATAAAAATATAACCCTTTATTATCATAGATGGAAGCTAATTTTGATAATACTCTTGAACTCCATTCTTGAGGAAAATATCCTTTCTACTTCAAAAATATTTTTCTTTTCTTAACATGTCATAAAATTTTAAACTAAAATATGTTGATTAAAAATAAACCTGAAAACTTGTGAAGTAAGATTCTTGGAAATAATGTTTTAAAAATCCATTCATGCCGTATAAGTTAAAAAAACATTATTCTCGTACTTTTGTCGGAAAAGTCAAAAAAGTACCTCGTACGAAAAACAACAAAAGATTCCTTTCATATATTTTACAAAAAACTCACCGAAGGGTAAAATAAGATTTAATCAATTTTACTTTAATGGAAATAATATTACATATTTAGGAAACATGGATGTGGATGATAAAATAAACCCCAGTAAATGCCAAAGTATAAACAATCTCAAATAAAAATGAGATTGTGATATTTCCCTTACCTTAAGTTCGATTTGATTCGTTAGTGTCTGAACCTCATGTATAATGATTTAAATAATGTCATTAACTTATTAAAGAATCATATTCATTGTTATGATATCATATATGGTTCACTTATGACTTTATATTACCCGTTCTTTTGTAAATTCCATGTTAAAGAAGCGTTTTGGGTAAAATCGTTTCATTTATCGTAGTTGTTTGGACTTATTTTTCGTGACATTATTATTACTTATATCATGATTTACTTACATCCAGAATATAAAAAATGATTTATATATCATATATATTCAGTATATATATATATAATAGATAGATAAATGAAATGAAACACACCATTCATGGAGACGGTAGTCCTTACGTACGCACGAACGATGTTTTCCTTTCCTTATTGTCTTTAATGGATGTAAGTAGATGAAATACATATATACATAAATCCAGTAGCTTTATAATGTCATATATTTCATTATTATTTCTTATATATACTTTATAATCATTCTTAAATGGTTAACATGGAGAATGAATCTCATCGCGTCGTGGAGACGGTAGTCCGTACGTATGCACGAGCGATGATATCATTCTCATGATCGTGAACTTGTGTTTAAGTGTATGTATACTATTTAAGTATCAATATCACTTTATAATAATAATATATAGTTACTCATTACACCATTATACCCATCCAATTAAGGTGGTGGCGGAAAATAGATTACACCACGCCGTGGAGACGGTATTCCGTACGTACGCACGCGCGGCGATTTCCTTTTTCCGTAGGATGATTAGAAGGTTAATTATAGTTGTTTCATATTTATAAAAACATATCAGTATATATGAAATACTGATGTTATTACTTTATCATGAAACAACTAAATAAGAAGAAGTTGAAGAAGAAAGAAATTGAAAAAGATCGGTAATGGATATTACCTCTTTTTGACGTGCCATTTCTGAACCTCCACTTAAAGAACTAAGGATGGTATTTGTAGAAGACCAGGACCTCTAGGGTGATACTAGGGAAGTGGAGAAGATATTTTTTCCGGGGTTGGAGGAGCTTGAATTCTCAAATTAGTGTGAGGAGGAGAGGGAGGAGGTGCCCTTTTATAATGGAGGAGAGGGGCACCTTAGGAAAATCTCAAAATATTATTTTATATTAAGGTCAAATTAGGTTTATAATGGTTCCAAATGGTATTATTTTGATGCTAAAGTGGTTATAGGTCGCAATCCTCTCATACAATAGGATTTAGACAAGTTTAGGTTATTATTTTAACCTTATCAATTAGATTGAACTCTATGTTAAATAATTTAACTTTTACCATGTCTTTTTGTTTTCTTACACTATAAGGTTAATAAGCTTACTATATCAAGCCAAACGAACCCCACGTTGTTTATTATTAAAATATATAATCTAATCTAAGTCATTTGGTCGATCCTTAGATTTTTTGGAATAATATAACTATTAATAATATAATATTTGTTTTAAAAACTAATTTATGTCAATTTTGACACTATTTGGTACATGATTTTTATGAAATTAATAAAAGAACGATAAGTTTGAAACCAGTTACTTATATCACCATTAAAATGTCATATTAACCTAGAAAATTAGTGTAAGTCATAAAAAGTCTCAAATTACATTTTTTTGTGCATTTATAACATCAATTATGTCAAAATTTCATTAATAAGACAATTACTGCATCATCTTTGTGTCATAATAAATGATAATGATTTAATCCCTAAAAATTATAAATAAATTCCTATAATGTAGATAATTTTATTAGATTTATGGAGACTATTAATTTTATAATTTTCATGAAGTTTATCACTAGATTAAAATTATTATACTTATAAGATTTAAGAATGTGACATGTTGTCACATTCTTTGGTTTTAATAATAATTAAATTATTTTCGTTGAAAAAATTTAACTTAATAATTCTAATCCAATCCTTAGGTGATATGGGTCGACTTTTAGTCATCCAATAGGATTTTGACAATTGTTAGGGTAATTTTAAAATATTATATTTACCCTTAATTACCCGATTTACCTATAACTATGGTAAATAAAATTTACCGTAGTTACTATTCATAATTCCCAAAAATAAAAAGTAGCTTATTAACATAATTTGGATCCACTAATTCCAAATATGGAATCCATTTTTCCAAATTCAATACATAAAAGTTGTAGAAATTAAATTAAAATTAATCCCGTTGTCAAAAGAAAACGGGTTTTTCTTTAAAACATTGCAAAAGATTGAATTGATTTAACCTACAAATTCAAGGTAAATTCAATGCTAATGACATGAATTATATTAAATGGTAATAATATATTCTATTTATATTTTAAAACCATTCAATATTACAATTTATCCACATAATATATTATGATGAAAAAAGTTGTTTTTCATTAAAATATACCGTGTTTTTAATATTCATTAAAATATGAAAGTTATCGGAAAAATATCAAAACTTTATCTAATTTAAATTTTTATATCATGATTCAAAAGAAGAATTTTATTTTGTCAAATTGAACTTATAAACATGTCAGAAACTAGATTTAAAGTGGGTGCGCCATCAAAAAGCGGCAAAACTGCATTTTTTGAAAAATGCTTATTTTACCCGAAAAAGTAATTTTGTTCTTATACCATGTTCTAGAAATGTTTAAGATGAATAATAATGTTATAAAATTCAATATTTAGTTAACACTATTCATAAAGTCTAGTTCATAACAATATTATTATAATATATCGTTGTTTAGTAAAACCCAATATTGCGTACAACACACACTATTGAGGAAGGTCGCGATTGCGTTTAATGCAAGCCAAGTCAGGGTTCCGTGTTGCGCAAGAATACTTCATTGTTTCGTATAACAGAATCCTACCATATTTCATTTATACATTTAATATATATATATATATACTCAATGTTGCGTAGAATAACTATTATCAAAATTGTGTGTAACACGATCCAAGAATAGTGTTGCGTATACTGCAAGCTAATACGGTGTTGCATATAGCGCAAGGTAATATTGGTATATAATACAACAAAAGAAATTAATGAAATTAAAAGAATATTTTTCATAAAATCTCGGGGTGTTACATTCTACCCCCCTTAAAATTAATTTCTCCCTCAAAATTCGTCGGGGTTATAAATGGTTTACTACTCGAAATTTTGATTAATAGAAACCCACATTGTAAAAAGGAATACCAAAACATGGCTTTAAAAACTAAAGTATGAAATGTAACGGTTAACCAAATTAACTCATAGGTAGGAGAACATAGGTGAAAATATGTATATGGAAGAAAAAATTAACCATCATGTCTTGATGGAGAGTGGTAGAGAACATGGCTATGAAAAATCCAACAATCGCAAAGCCATAAATTTGTGATGATCTAGGGTACTATGTGATTCATCAGATATAAGATCACTAGGACAACATTTTTGGTTTTCAAGATCATTTCCCTAAAGCTGATGAATTAAAAGAAATACTTGCATGATTTTGGTACAATCTCACTGTTGTTCATGAATTGAACAATTTCCACTTCATCCCTTAAAGAAATGAAGTTGAATTTGTTATTCGTGACATGTTAGCAGATCATGTGATAGAATGATGGGTCATTCCATCTCTTTCAAACAAAAGTTTAGAAAAAGTTATAAGTCCATCTTATGGTTAGATTAATCGTATATGGTTCCAAAAATGAACTTATACTTCATATATCATACCGCTTAATAAAATAAAACTAATTTATACTAACTAGGGACTTCCTGTAGGCCAGTGGTAGGCGATAAAGGCCAGTCACACTTCGGTTGTGGGTTCGATCCGCACAGCCTTGTCCGACGCGATGGGTTGTCGCCCATCCTACAGGTTGTCTTTTTTCTAAAATTATATTACTATAACATCCCATCAATAATATCGAAAAACAAACAATATTAACTTATGTCCAACATAATCCATTCCAATCATTAGGCTTATCCATAATACTGCAGTCCACTCTCAGAGATTTAATACCATCATTGATCCCCATATATCATAAGATATATCTTGTTGGTCACATTCCAAACATTCAAAGACCTTAATCATGTACTCTCTTGAATACCCAATAAACCTTATTTAAAACATGAGTGCTGTTAAAAGTTAACTCTTTCCACATACCAAAAACCTCAATATTCTATATACTCAAACCATGATATCACATAGTCCTTATATCAATCATGAGCTCATGAAACAATTCATATAAGATAAAGGAATTAATAAAACAATTCCATCACAACATAATCAAATCAATGTAATAATAAGGATAAAAACAGAACCCTTTATTATCATAGATGGAAGATAATTTTGATAAAACACTTGAACTCCATTCTTGAGGAAAATATCGTTTCTACTTCAAAAGCATTTTTATGTTCTTAACATGTCATACAGTTTTAAACTAAAATAAGTTGATTAAAAATAAACATGAAAACTTTTAAAGGAAGATACTTGGAAATAATGTTTTAAAAATCCATTCATGTCGTATAAGTTAAAAAAACATTCTTCTCATACTTTTGTCGGAAAAGTCAAAAAAGTACCTCGTACGAAAAACGACAAAAGATTCTTTTCATATCTTTTACTAAAAACTCACCGAAGTGTAAAATAGGATTTAAAAAATTGTAATTTAATGGAAATAATATTACATATTGAGTAAACATGGATGTGGATGATAAAATACACCCCAGTAAATGCCAAAGTATAAACAATCTCGGATAAAAATGAGATTGTGATATTTCCCTTACCTTAAGTCCGATTTGCTTCGTAAGTGTCTTAACCTCCTGTATATTGATTTAAATAATGTCATTAACTTATTACAGAATCATATTTATTGTTATGATATCATATATGGTTCACTTATGACTTTATATTACCCGTTCTTCTGTAAATTCCATGTTAAAGAAGCGTTTTGGGTAAAATCGTTTCATTTATCGTAGGTGTTTGGACTTATTGTTCTTGACATTATTATTACTTATATCATGATTTACTTACTTACAGAATATAAAACATTATTTATATATCATATATATTCATTATATATCTATATATAATAGATAGATAAATGAAATGAAACACACCGTTCATGGAGACGGTAGTCCGTACGTACGCAAGAACGTTGTTTTCCTTTCCTTGTTGTCGTGAATGGAAGTAAGTAGATGACATACATATATAAATTAATCCATTAGCTTTATAATTTAATATATTTCATTATTATTTCTTATATATACTTTATAATCATTCTTAAATGGTTAACATGGAGAATGAATCTCATCGCGTCGTGGAGACGGTAGTCCGTACGTACGCACGAGCGATGATATAGTTCTAATGATCGTGAACGTGTGTTTAAGTGTATGTATACTATTTCAGTATCAATATCACTTTATAATAATCATATATAGTTACTAATTACATCATTATACCCATCCAATTATGGTGGTGGCGGAAAATCGATTACACCACGGCGTGGAGAGGGTATTCCGTACGTATTCACGCGCGGTGATTTCCATTTTCCGTAGGATTGATAGAAGGTTAATTAGTGTTGTTTAATATTTATAATAACATATAATTATATAATAAATACTGATGTTCTTACTTTATCATGAAACAACTAATGAAGAAAATGTTTAAGAAGAAAGAAATTGAAAAACATCGGTAATGGATATTACCTCTTTTTGACGCGCCTTTTCATAAACTCCACTTAAAGAACTAAGGATGGTATTTGAAGAAGACCATGAACTCTATAATGATACTAGGGAAGTGGAGAAGAGATTTTGGCAGGGTTTTGCCGAGCATGAATGTTCAAATTGGTGTGAGTAGGAGAGGGAGGAGGTGCCCTTTTATAAGGGAGGAGAGGGACACCTTAGGAAAATCTCAAAATATTATTTTATATTAAGGTAAAATTCTCTTTATAATGGTTTTAAAGGGTATTATTTCGTAGCTAAAGTGGGTATGGGTCGAAATACACTCATTCAATAGGATTTAGACAAGTTTTGGTTATTATTTTAACCTTATCAATTAGATTTAACTCTAAGTTAAATAATTTAACTTTTACCATTTCTTTTTGTTTTCTTACACTATAAGGTTAATAACGTACTATATCAAGCCAAACGAACCCCAAGTTGTTTATTATTAATATATATAATCTTATATAAGTCATTTGGTCGAACCTTAGATTTTTAGGAATAAAATAACAATTAATAATATAATATTTGTTTTAAAAACTAATTTATGTCAATTTTGACACTATTTGGTACATGATTTTTATGAAATTGATAACAGAATGATAAGTTCGAACCAAGTTACTTAAATCAACAATTCCATGTCATATTAACCTAGAAAATTAGTTTAATTCATAAAAAGTATCAAATTACATTTATTTGGGCATTTATAAAATCAATTATGCCAATATTTCATTAATAAGACAATTACTACATCATCTTTGTGTCATAATAATTGATAATTATATAATCCCTAAAAATTCTAAATAAATTCCTATGATGTAGATAATTGTATTAGATTTCTGGAGATCATTCATGTTCTAAGTTTCATGAAGTTTATAACTATATTAAAATTATTATACTTATAAGATTTAAGAAAGTGACATGTTGTCACATTATTTGGTTTTAATAATAATTAAATTATTTTCATTGACAAAATTTATTTAAATGAATATAATCAGACCCTTAGGTGATATGGGTCGACTTTTAGTCATCCAATAGTATTTTGAAATTTTTTAGGGTAATTTTAAAATATTGTATTTACCCTTAATTACCCGATTTACCTTTAACTATGGTAAAAAAATTTACCGTAGTTACTATTAATAATTCCCAAAAATAAAAAGTAGCTTATTAACATAATTTGAATCCACTGATTCCAAATATGGAATCAATTTTTACAAATTCAATACACAAAAGTTGCAGAAATTAAATTAAAATTAATCCCGTTGTCGAAAGAAAATGGGTTTTTCTTTAAAACATTGCAAAAGATTGAATTGATTTAACCTACGAATTCAAGGTAAAATCAATGCTAATGACGTACATTATATTAAATGGTAAAAATATATATTCTATTTATACATTAAAACCATTCAATATTAAAATTTAACCACATAAGATATTACAATGAAAAAAGTTGTTTTTAATTAAAATATATCGTGTTTTTACTATTCATTAAAATATGAAAGTTATCGAAAAAATATCAAAACATTATCTAATGTAAAATTTTATATCCTGACTCAAAAAAAGAATTTTATTTTGTCAAATTGAACTTATAAACATGTCAAAAACTAGATTTAAAGTGGGTGTGCCATCAAAAGGTGGCAAAACTGCATTTTTTGAAAAATAGGTATTTTACCCAAAACATTTATTTTGTTCTTATTCCATGTTCTAGAAATGTGTAAGATGAATAATAATGTTATAAAATTCAACATTTAGTTAACACTATTCATAACAGCTAGTTCATAACAATATTATAATAATATATCGTTTTTTCGTAAAACCCAGTATTGCGTACAACACACACTATCGAGAAATGTCGCGATTTCATGTAATGCAAGCCAAGTCAGGGTTGCGTGTTGCGCAAGAATCCTTCTTTGTTTCATATAACATAATCCAACCATATTTCATTTATACATTTAATATATATATATATACATATACAATGTTATGTAGAATAACTCTTATCAAAATTGTGTGTAACATGATCCAATAATAGTGTTGCGTATACTGCAAGCTAATACGGTGTTGCGTATAGCGCAAGGTAATTTTGGTGTAGAATACAACACAAGACATTAATGAAATTAAAATAATATTTTTCATAAAATCTCGGGGTGTTACATGTATGATGGTATTCGTGGGATCCATCATTTCATTCATGTGGAATATCTTGCCATCTAGGATACATGACATATCATCTTCACATGAAACATGAGAACTCAAATAATGGAATTTGAATGGATGTGGCCAATACATAAAATAGTGTCACATGATTAAGGATGAAGTGTTAAAGGGCTACCACCTGTAATGGCTGACACATCTAGGGGTCTTCATATAAACTAAAATAACATTCCAGATGAATTTCATGTGATCGTCGATAAGATGGTTGAAGGGCTTCACCTGATCTATTTAACTTGTTTGAAGGTTGTCACATGATGATGGAATAGATTATGTGAAACAAATAAATGAATCTATCTTATTATGAATCCTCTATCATGGTCAACATGTTTAGTGTAAACTCTATAGTGTTTTTCATGAGTTAATATTTTTTTGGCATCGCATAATCATTGTATAAAAAATGTATTTCACTTGATCGTAATAGAATTACATAAAATCATAGAATGATAAAAAATAATCATGTATAGATTTATCACATATTGGGTATAACATTACGTTACTCAAAATACATTTTCATATTAAATAATCTTGATCTCTCACCATCTACTACCCTCTGATGTCCTACTGTATCTCCATTTTTATTTCAATGTGTCTCAATTGGGATATTTTATAGACATAACTACCCTGAAAATATAATAATATAAATGATTTTAAAATATAAAATCATTTTATTTGTTGTGAGTCGGGGCATTCAGATAATACATCATGTGTTTCTCATTATCCAACTACATGTTATCAATGATGTGATCCTTTTATCATGTGATTAACAGTGCCCATGTGACAACTCTATCATTTCCATATTTTTTGAGACCATGGATTTTAAATGGTAATTTATTTATCATTTTTTTGAAACAAATATATTATGTATGATCGATTTAATAAGTGTGAGAACATTTACTTGATTAAGTAGGCATGTTTATGAGCTTTAAATATAATATGTCTACACATTTGGGGTCCTTCATTAATTCAAACCACATGTTAGTGGACCTTCATGAGATCAATATGGCATGTTGAAGGGCCCTGTCATTATAATGGGTCTAATCATGAAAAGTGTATAATTATTTATTATGAAAGACATTATTACCCTCTTCGGTTAAGTATACCATCATTTTTAGATTTTATCACATTATTTTTGTGGGATATTGTGATGAATTTATCAATAAATGAATCTCATAGTCATTTTTGATGGGACCACTGGCCTTCTAATAATTAAGAGGACTTGTCTGGTGAATTATTGTTTGATCAGGATGGCCCATATGAATGTATTCTCTTGATATAAATGGTATTTGAAATTTATTTCACATAATTCATTTGTTATTTTGGATGGAAGTAACCTAAAATTTGTGAAGATCATAAATGACTCATAACCCCATCATGTGAAACTATTATGGTAGTGTGATCATGAATCCTATTTATGGTTATTGAATTTTTTCCGAGAATTTTTTTTCTAAATATTCATTTATTTGTGAAAAAACTAATAAAATTCTTCGGTTGAATCTTAAACACATTTTTTATTCATATTTGGTGGTTCCAAATATGGGATGAATTTTTGTGTTTTATGATTGAGACTATTTCAACTGATCACATTAATTGCATTGTATTATTTTTATCCTTTATTTAAAGAAATGTGTCCAATATCTCATACTCGTGATGTTTCTCTCACAAACAAATCAAAAACCTTCATAGAAATGTAAAGCGTAAATCTCAAAATATTTTAATAGGGTTCACCAACACTGGGATACATTCCTGGAGAACACATAGATGATATACCAATATTAAAAATTCCACTAACATAATTTGTAAAGTGGATCCAATTTTGGTCAAAATTTATCTATAGTAAGGATCAATAACTTTATAATGTCTATGTTCAAATCACTCTTAAACAATGGTGTGCCCCAACTTATTCCATTATATGAAATCCTTTATATAAGAAGTCATTATTTTATTAATTGGATCAATGTTTTAGTAGGTTATAAACAAGAAAGTATCATCCAATGTTGTGTAATGTAATTATTTCATATAAAACATTGATTTCATATTTTAACAATTATTAGGATTAAAAACATCATGTTCTCAACATTCTTATGATGTATTAGATGATATAATTGATGTTAGAGTTATGTTTTTTCCTCTAATGTAGTATGAGAATGACCATTCATTAAAATAGTAAATTTTTAATCTTCTAAATGAAAATAATATTAGAAAAATACTTTTAGTATAAGATAATTATTTAATGTAATAATATTTATTTTCTATATATTCTAATATTTATTCAATCAATGATACCGTTTTATTTCAATTATATTATTCTTCATTTATAAAAAATCTATATTTTCATTTACAAACCTCATCTTCATCATTATTTATTACCACATACCATACAATACTATTTTTTAAAACATCCCTATAATTTCCCAAACAAAATATATATATATATATATGTTAAATCTTTTTAAATTAATATTCATTACATTATGCAAATATATTCCTAAAGATTATAAAGGTTTGGTGCCATTGAAATCCTAGAGACATAAAAAACTAGTCCATAAGTGACATATGTCATATACCACTATGTTCTTAATAATTATATCCATTCATAGGAATATCGTACATAATATCATTCATCATTATTTTGGAAAAGGAAACATAATAATGGATTATCCCAAATTATCATTGAGGGTAAAAAGGGAGATATCAATAGAAGATGATAATAATGGTATCATAACATGGGAATAACATTTGAGAACAAAACCCAAAATATCATTGACCATATACATGTGTAAAAGAATAAATATTAAATGTTTGAATGAAATTAAACATAATTGAATAAAATATCATACACTGTGATATCATAAAATGGGCATAATACATGGATTTTTTGCATACACATAATCATGAAAAATTATTTCCATAATTGTCAAGGAACATTTCCATGCCAATCATTTTTGAATGTGTTCACTCCATAATCCATCATAGTAGTCATGGTTAACTCCAATGCTTATAATAGTGGAAAATTAATATACAGAACATGGTTCACTGCCCATCCCAATCATGTTTATATTAGAACATATCAATATTTGTTTAATTAATTTGAGGGAGATATAGTTCCCACTCATCACATATTTAAAATAATACATATATGTGCTATAGGATAATAAAACATTCTTTATAACATAACTCATGAAGATAAATGGATTTCATAATCATTTCATCATATTATAACCTATGGAAAAGAGTAATAATTTGTAATGGTTTCATAATTTATTAAAATCATAGCCCATGAATGAATATGTGGGGTTCAGAAGAATTTTATCACGGTATTACATGTGGAAGAATAACCAATTTCATAAACATCTTCTCATAATAAAAATAGATTTTTAGCTGATATAAGAATAATGATATCATTGGATCATATCCCTAGTAAATAATAAGTACCGTAAAATGATTTCTTCTTAGTCATAAAATTATTTTTAAAGAAAATCACTTTGAACATTTCATGAGGAAAATTTCATTTATTTATAAAGAAAATTTCTTAAAATATTAATATTTCATTAAGAAATCTTGATATTTTTTCATTGATTAAAATCTTGGAAACATATAATAGAATCCATAATAAATTTAATTTCTATGATCACATTAAATTTTCATTCCTGTTGTACATGTAAAAAAATGATTCCATCCACATTTAAAAAAAATCCAAATAGCCCTTTTTTGGAAAACAAAAATATTGTTTCTTTTTAATTCATTTTTTAACAAAATTAAAACATCGTACAAAATTTCATTCACTATTCGATATGAATTTTTTTTAAAAAATTTAAATATTTATTAGTAAATATGGTTTTAGAAGAAAATGGATTTTTTAATGAAGATTGAAATAAACAATATATTTCATAAATAATTATTTTGAACACTATACTACCTAATGAGAGGAAAATTAAGAAAAAAAATTATTATCAAGAAATAAATAATAAAAATTTGAGTTTCATAATATGTAGATCATAATATTTATTTATTAGAAGCATAAAAATTAACAATCCCAATAAATGATGAGATTGAAATATAAAAAAATTACCATTTTGTATCACTAAATCAAAAGCACTGTAAAAGAATAATGATAAACGAAACACATAATATTGTGAGAATAAATATATTGACGATATTACATGTTAAAGGGTATTTATATAAAAAATATAAAAAATAGAGGTGGAAAACATGACATATGTATCAACAAAGAAAAATTGAGACCAAAATACATTACGTTATCTCTTAAAATAATTCTCTCAAGTTTAGTATTTTCAATAATTAATATAATTTTATTATTAATATATTGAATAAACATACATATTTAAATATATATCATACTATATATTATATACTTATAAAATTTTATTACCCATTAATTAACAATTCCATGTTAATGTAATGTTTTGGGAAATATCAATATTGATTTTCATGCATATTTTTATTCTTTGTATGTATCATATCATAAATGAAATAACATTAAGATTATTAGAATATTAGTCCATTAATTATTTTATTTTTTTCATTTTTTTGTTTCTTACTAAATATATTTACACTCACCCATAGAAGGTCTCATCCAACACATGTAATGTATTATGACGAAGATTATCAATTTGACAGAGTCCCAGGAGGTCCTAGAGATAGAATATCATAATAATATAGACATTACATTGGATTAGACAAGTGTTTCATTTGACAAAATTCCCTTTTTACATAGAATTATGGACTCTTTTATAAATTTTGGCGGCCTTTTATTTTCCAATGTATGATTTTTTACAATTTTTTATCACTATAATATGGGGAAGATATTATTCATGCATTAAGGTATCTTTTGTATTATATAATTCATCATTGTATGGGTATATGGAGTTATGTGAATTTGTAAATGTAATATAGGTTTAGGAATCCCACGTTTGTGATGTTTCTACTGTGTACTGATAACCATCCCCTATATATTATAGGTTATCTTGGTGTGTCAAACTTGGCTTGTCGTAGTCCATGTGTGTAATGCCTCAACCCTATAAGCCCAGAGGTAATTTATTAATTTTTTACATTTTCATGATTACAATGAATCAAATCCAAGAATAGGTGCTTTAGAAAGATATATTACACACATGATACACATAATATGTCAGAAAAAAATGTATAACATAATTTAAAAGTCATCATTTATGATTCTCATTCAATGTATTCTTATTCATAACCTAGGAAAAAGAAATATAATAATGGTTAGAAAAAATTATTAGTATGATTGTATACAATATAAGAAAAAATTAAATGATCGGAATAAATGAACGTGGATAAGTAAATAACATACAATACATGATAATCATATAACTAGACAAGTAATAATCAATATGTACAAGTAAATAATTGAACAACATTCCATTTTATAAAAAAAACTAAAAATGTTATCAATTCATAGAATTTATCAAATAAAAATTTCATTGATAATAACAATGAAACCTAAAATATCTATAAAAAATGCATAATTATTGGATGGAATGCTTGTGGAACATGAAAACCTAAAATTTCATGAATTTTAACAATTTGGTTTAAAAATATAAGATTGAACCCATTTAATTTGGCCATCTTATTTATATCATGGGAACCTATAAATACATCATGGGGCTATATTATTTATTATCCCGACCCATGAATTTTTCTCCAAGGCATTCCTCATATCAAATAATTGATAGAATTAAAAAATAATATAAAATATCATGAAATATTCATATTGAACAAATATAATGGATTTATAAATAATTTTTTTTAGTGGAGGATAATTAACACAAATGTTTTTTTACATTGATTAATGGTTACATTAATGAATGTTAATTTAAAAAAAAATTGAGGAAAAATATCATTAAACATTCCAAATTACCCCATACTAATTTGAAACATATGAATCTTAGTATCCATGAATAAATAACAGTACATTAAACATATAGTAATATGATAATAATTGTATTCATTATAAAACACTTCAAACGAAATTTATACACTATATAAACGTGAATTTGTTCATAACAATATATAAGCCTCAATGGAATGTAAATTGAGATAAAATCCATTACCTAGAGTATGACTTGTCACATGGGTGTTTATCTTCCTAAATAATAGAATTATTTTAATTATTTAATTAATTTTTAAAATATTTCAAATTTATTATTAATATTACACATGTTTTTTACAATGTATTATAAAAAAAGTTAAACAATGTTGTTTACATAGGTTGTTCTAATCGAATTTGGTCTATTGGTTAAAACAACTTTGGTAGGTTGATTATGGTTAGAGGGGTCATTATATAACCATATCAAGAATAATAATATTGATATTATTATCATATTTATATATCAATAATAGTTTTAAAAAAATTATGAATTATGTTAATTTAAATTGAAACAACTTAGCAATCATAGAGATGGTATGCCATATGTACGCATGAGAATAATTCTAATTTTTCAATAGACCTTATGGAAAGAATGTATGACACATTATATATATCCATTATTGATAATAATATCTTAAATACCATGTTAGTTAATCATATATACATAAATATAGAATTATTTTATTGTAAATGGAATCACATCATGCCAAGGAGGTGATAATCCACACATCAACGAATGATGTTATCACTTATTATTGAGTGAAAAGGGTAAAAAATAAAATGATATAATGTATTTACATTAATTTAATATGGTCATGAATATAATATATATTTATTTAATGTCACATTTATTTAATTAAATACATTCTTAATACATTCCAAATCACTGTGAACGTATACCATTGCATTGTGGTGGTAGTTGTCCACATTTCCACAAAAAATGTTACCATATTTTACCCAATATATCAAATATAGAAACATGATATATACAATTTATAGAGGAATTTAGAAAACATAAATATCATATATAACATATATAAATATTTTTCTTTTATAATTCTTATCCATTAAAGGTGGTAATGGAAAAATGAATGACATAGTTTCACAAGGAAGTAGATCGTCACACATGAATGAAATGTTCATTAAAAATTTTATGGAACTATGTATAGGTGTAGGTCAAACAAATTGCATAAAATAATTTAAATATATTTTTTTAATGATTTTATTATATAATAATGGAATTATAAGAAAATGGTGTTGTATAAAAAAATAAGACATAAATGTATATTGAAGAATGATACCTCTTTTTTGGGTAACTCGTTTTATTTTTTTCAAAATGACTTCATTTTTTTCTTTATTCCAATAATGATGCTTCATGGATGAGTATAAAGATGTTGGTAGATTATTTGTGATGTTTTTTGGGATTGAAATTTTCCTTTATATGTTTGAATAAATGAGATGGTTGAGGGCATGGTTACAGTGGAAGGTGAGTGGAAATCATGTAAATATAAAAAGGTAAACACAATTGAGATGTATTACTTACATGTTGAGCCTCCAATGAAGACATAATTTAGATCCAATGGAGTATTTTCTTGATAGGTGGGATGAAAATATTTTTTACAAGTGTATATGTCATTTTGGACTATAAGATTGTGTTTATCCCCACATTATGATTAATTTTACATTAATCAATCAAATTAATTTTTATTACCTTCACATATATTTTGGGTCAAAAACTATTATAACCCTATAATAATTTTTGAATTATTTTTATTCAAAAAATTGAATCCATTTTTACAAATTTCCAATAATTTAATTAATAAAAACAATTTAAATGTTCCCACAAATATGGGACGAAAAGTTGGGTTTGAAAAGAAAAATGTTCAATTGTTTGAGATGTGATTTTATCCAATTTATCGGAATAATTCATTCCAATGAAATATATAGGATTAATTATTATTATATATATTTAGTTAAATATTAATTCCAAAAAAAATATAATTTAACCATACAAATAACTTAGATGAAATAGAATTTTTGAATTAAGATTCCTTATTTTTCACTATTCATCAAAATAATGAAACTTCACAAAAAAATAACAAAATATAACCTAGAAATAAATTATATTTTTCTAATTCAGAAATGAATTTTATTTTTTTATATTAAATTTATAAAAGTTTAAAAATTTGGATTTAAATTTGGTGCTCTATTAAATGGTGGTAAATGTACCTTTATAAAATTATTGGTTTTTATGTGAAATATTGGTTTTTTTATTTCATTATAAATTTAAAATATAATTGATTACTATAAAAAAATTATTTAAAATTATATATATATATCATTAATATAAATAACTAATAATAATTAATTTAATCTTTTAGAATAAAATTTTATTTGAAGCAAATAAATTGTTCTCTATAAGAACATTTCCAATATAATAAATTTGGTCTTATATTCATTTATAATTTGTTTATAACACATGAAATCATCCATATGATTTCATAAGTATGTCATTCTTATTTATACCCATAAATATAATTTCACGGTTGTATCATATTATATAATATCTTAATAATATATTATTGTTTGGTAAAACATGGTATTGTGCGATGTATTCCACTAAAAAAAGTCTCTCTTGCATGTAAACCAAGAAAAATCAGTATTACATGATATAAAGGATATAAAAAAATTAAATTTATTTTAAAAGGAACATATTTTGACTTCATGAGGTGATAAAATCTACCCACCTTAAATAAATAGTGTTCTCTCAATTCAAAAATTATTTTAGTAATCGAGCAATTGATTTTTAAAAATAAACCACTATTGAAAAACTGACATTATAAATAATGTTAATAAAACATATTATTAACAAGGGGGAAATCAAAATAAAAGATATAGCTGATATGAGTATCTTTCGTGTTCTTATGGAGAGTGATAGAAAACGTGTTCAGCTAAATGTTGTTCCACACAAAACCATTAAACAAATGTATGAATAAAGGTCATTAATTTCATAATAAATTATAGAAATTGGGAATCATTTTTATTGGAATTTTTGTTTTTTCTATAGATGAGGGATTGTTATACTCTTAATGGATATTTGTAAATATATGTTCAAAATTCATCAACATACTTTTATCCTTTAGTTGTTCTTTGAAACATTTATACATCACTTCGTAGATCATGTTTCACCATATGGTGATGTAAAATATTATCATTCAAAACCATGTCAAAATATAAAAATTATATAACACCCCAAGATTTCAGAGTGCTTTATCAAATTAAGGTATTTCAATAGCTTGTGCTACATGCAACACCAAGTTCGAGCACACCACAACATACCAAACTAGCCATTAAAAAAGCGATTATGAATAGTATTAACTAAATTTTGTATCTTATATACATTAAATAATTTTAATATTCATATTTTTAGTTTTTTAGTCATAATATTAGAACAAATTCCATTATTCAAGTAAAGGATATATATTTCAAAAAAAGAAATTTACTGCCAATTAATAGTGAACATTCATTTAAAAGAAACATTTGACACTTTTATATTAAATTTGACAAAATAATATTCTTAATTATAATTGGGACATAAAAATGTAGTTTGGATAAAGTTTTTTGTGTTTTTATGATAACATTCATATTTTGGTGAATAGTGATAAAAACTAAATTTTAACGAAAAATATATTTTTTAATCAAAATACTTTATAGTGTTCAATTATGCAATTGAATTGTTTGGACATATAATAATATTATATTTTTATCATTTATTACAATTTAGGTCAATATATATAATTTCACATTTAAATTTGACATAATCACATTTTAATCTTTTGATAGTTTTTAATTTCTAAAAACCCACTTTTTGGTTTTGACAATAGGATTTAATTTTAAATAAATAAACGCAAATTAAAATATTTGAATTTGGTAAAATAGACTTAATTTTTAAATATATAAAATATAAATTATCTTAGGATGAATTTTAGTTATTTTCTAAAATAATTCAATTTTTTATGAATATTGAAAAATAATGTGTTATTTTTTAAACCCTAATTTTTATTTAAATATATAGTAAATTTTGTATTCATTTATTTTATTTTAAAATAGATACATAATATCAATATATGATCAATGTAATTCATTGGAGTCATTTTATAATAAGTTTATATATATAATTTTTTTTGAACTTTTTAATGTCTTTTACAGACATTCTAGGTGCATTTGAAAATTTGCATAAAACTTATTTTTACCGCTTCTCTAAGTTGAATTTAAAAAATCAAAGAGACACAGTTAATATTAATAAGTAAAATGTGGTTCAATAAAATGAAAATAATTTTTGGTGAATAGTAACTTCGGTCCTTTATTTACTTTGGTTAAATTTTAATAGAGTAATTAAAGGTAAAAAGGATATTATAATTACCCTAAAACATGTTTTAATTTTATTGGATAAGTGTAATATTAATTAAAACAACCATATGAAAAAAATATGATTCTTTTGGTCCACTTAAATTATATTAGGACATTTATTATTATTTTATTTCAAGAAGAGTTGTAAGTGTTAAATTATAAGATTAATAACTAAACCATTTTTAATATAGGGTTACACAGAATATAAATTCTACAATAAATATTTAATTTAATGCTATTTATATTTCCTACATAATGGTATTTTATTTATAATTTTTAGATATTAAATAATTTTATTTATTCATTACACAATGATGATGTAGTAATTAAATGTAAATTGGGACTTATAATGAATTCTACTGATTTTCTATGTTAATATGACATGTTTTGGTTGATTAAAAAAATTATTCTATATGATAACGTTTTTATGGATTTCAATAAAATCAAATACTAAATAGTGTCAAAATTTACCAAATTGAGTTTTTAAAATAAATACTATAATATTAATTGATATAATATTCCTAAAAATACAATTTTCATCCAAAGGACATAGATATGATTATATATATATATATTAATAATTAACCACATGGGGTTCTCTTGTCTTGTTATAGTAAGTTTATTAAATATATAATATAATAATACAACGAGATATGGTAAATGTCAAACTATTTTACAAAGAGTTAAATCAAAATGATATGGTTAAAATGGTGATCTAAACAAGTCTAAAACCTATTGGTTAATAGTTTTTCGACCCATCCCCATATTATCCTAAAAATAAATCATTTTGGAGCCATTTTAAACCGAAATTTATTTTATTATAAAATAATATTTCAATCATTTCCTAAGTTGACCCTCGTGTCTCTTATAAAAGTGTAATACACCTTCTCTTAATTTCACACATCCATAGCCATTTGGCTCGGAAACTCATTCCCAAATATCCTCCCGACTACCGTCACATAAATCTATAGTCACTGAATTGATCATAAAGGCATCCTATGTAGCACTTTTGATCAAGTCAAAAGGAAACACCCAATGAAGATGTAATAATTTCACCAACCCCTTTCAAGTTCATTTCTTCTTCCACTTCCTCTTTCCTTGTTGTTTCCAAACCAAAATAAATACTCTAGTACCACATACATACTGTGATGTTATTATAAACATTGTATTACCATATTCTTTATTCTATCCATCATATAATTGACAATGTCACTATACATGCGTACGTACGGATTACTCTCTCTATGTTGTTGTGTAGTTTGTTATTAAACACATCATTATTTGGATTTGTATAATAATTATAATAACTGAAGTAGTTAATAAATATAACACAATAATGATTCTATATATATAATAAACCATCCAAATACATGCGATTTCTCCATCAATACAATGATATTGTCACTCGTGCGTACGTACAGATTACCATATCCACAAACACGATGAGATTCATTCCCCATCATAATCATTCTATAATAATTATCATTTTATGATTAAAAATTGTTTTTTAGAAATTAATATAATTCTGGATATGAATAAAATATATTAGATCCATAACAAACATTTTTTTTACATAACTATGAATATAAGGTAAAACGTATGAGTTAACACCTGAAAACGATGATAGTACTCAAATACTATTAACAAAGATATATTAGAGGATTGTATATGATATTGTATTAATACATATAGTTCATTTGTAATTGAATAACAATAATTTAACTATTATACAAGTGGTTAACATAACCTCAACCATGAAAAATTATAGGTTCATGGTTTATTTCAAAATCTATTTATTATTCGAGGTTGTTTTTACGTGAGTATATAATGGGACATATTTATTATCTGTGTCCATGTTTCATAAAATAGTTTTCAAAGGGATTCTTATTAAGGGTCTCTTTTACTAAAAAAATCATTTTATATGTTTTTAAGATTTATTTTTCTATACCTTTCTCATTAATATCCATGTTTTCAAAATGGTTTTAAGGATTTATTTTTACAGATAAGAATGTTTTAAAATGTTAATTCCTTTCAAAAAGTTTCAATGTGGTATTAGACACATTGATTCAAAAATATGTTTTAAATGTATTCCTTTATAAATTATACTACTTTTGAAGGATTTAATGATAAAAGATATATCTCTCAAATATTTTTACCGATCATTTTCAACTATGTCAACATCCTCTATGGGATATTATTCTTGATCAAGGTTGATTTATTTTGATACAAATATTCCATATTTTATTTCAAGTTTTGTGATATCTCTAAATGTCATTGTGTTATTTTTATATCATTCATGGTTTGTGGATAAAGAATTGACATTTTGTATGTTAGTTTTAATACCAATGTATATGTTATATTCAATCATTTTCATATAAGTAATGCATTGAACTTAGTTAGTGACGGGTGGAGCTCGCTATAGCTCCTTGATGCATCGGTATGTCTCATTAGACAAAATTGTGTCTTGGAACAAATCTATGAAAAAATCTTATTATTAGTATTAGCACATGGCCTTGACTCTGTGGTTTTGAAGTCTTGAATTATGCATTCTATCATTATGAAATTATCTATTGATATTAAATGTGATTATTTGACTAGTAGAATATCCATTTAAATATATAAATGGAATTATTTGAATTATCATTGCCATATTATGCTGATGTTTATGTTTTAGAGGAATTTTTTTAGTTTTATACATTTCGTTAAATGATTATACTTATTTATGAAATTTTTTGATATATTGTTATCCTTACTGACCATCTGAGATCACCCCTTTCTATGTTTAATTGGTTCCCAGGATGCGAAGAAGTATATTATGACTGACCTGTAGGGATAGTCTGAGGGATATGAATATTTTCAACGGAGACAATGAAGTTGTATGTTTTCATATTATAATGTAATATATGTTCCATGTATGTCATCTATTTTTCAAGAATGTTAAACTGATAGGTCTTTCAGGACATGATTCCTTGTAATCATGAAAATGTATTAAAATAATGCACTGACACTGGGTCATTAGGGTTGGGGCGTTAGAGTTCGTATCATAAAATTTTATTACAAACATTGGAAACTAGATTTTGATAAACTTAGATTGTATCACATTACCCTAAGATTAACATTTACGATTAGTATAGAAGAACATCGAATAATTTTGGTAACGTAGAAATTTTGGGATTTTCCAAGAAATACATCCATGTCTAGAATCAAATAGGTAGAGGCGGCTCTAGAACAGATGTACCTAGGAGTGAAAACTCTAACAAGGAGTTTCAGTCTTGACCCTGGGTATCCTGGTACATGAAAACAGCCTTGATGCACTCTTGGTTACGACACTCCTGAGGTATATTCTTAGGATAATTTATATTTTTATTACAAGCCATTATAAAGGATTTAAGAGTAAATACTTCCTCAAATAAAACAATTTATAACTATAAATTATATGGATAATATTTTCAATTTACCTTAGGTATTTTTCATGTTTGGAAGTATGCATTGTTAATAATAAACTAACCTAGTGCATGCAATTGTTTATAAATGATTCCTATAAGAAGTAATGAGAACTCTAGCAATACGTAAGTTCCATAGATTAAGAAGGATCATAATTGTCATCGTATTAATCCAAAATATATAAGATAAATAGTCTCCCCTATATTCTCATCATATATTTAAATAGTATCATGTTTTAATAAGATAATAAATAATTCATTGAATCCTATGGATATAAAGGGAAGCATGAGAATAAAATCGTAGTAGAGATAATGATAGATAATGTGAATAGGGTAAAGAATGATTTTTACCATATGTGATAACTTTGTAAAGAATTTACTTGGAAAATTCTTGAAGGGAATGGGTATTTGTTATAAGGTTTGACAAAAAAGACACCATGTACGTGATTTCAAGGGTAAGAAAAAGGTTTCAAATGTACAATTCTACATCTGCAAAGAGTTGAGACACCATTTCAATAAATATCTATATGATCCGAGTATACCCCAAATACTGCTATTGGATAATAATCATGTTATGATACTACCGAAGATGAGGTGGAAGGATTATAGTTCTTATTTGGTTATTAAAGTATTGTGTCATTTGAGTATTGTATTAATGATGTACATGGTATAATAATTATAGAGTATATAATTATTGGGATGCATTACTATTTTATTAAGGACAAGAGATTTGGTGGAACAACGAAAAGTTACTCAATAACAGGTTAAATTTTTAGGAAGATATGTGGTTGGGGGAGAGATAAACCATAATGTGGTTCTGATACTGAGGTAGTAATTTTTGTACAATATAAGATGAATTTGGATAAATTATATTTGATATTATTGACATCCATAGAAGTAATTAAGGATTTGTATATTCCATCATTTTTTGAGTGTACATCATTTTTGGATAGAAGAAGTATATCTAGTATTCTATAAGGAATACGGGACAATGAATGTATTCAATATGGATTTCTGGTAATTCAAGGTGTTATAGTGTTTAAAATAATTCATGATGAATGAATTCACATGTTATTATGCGGAAAAAAACGATCTTCATTGTGTTTACCTTCCTGATAAATTTTTGACTGTGTGTTTGGAAATATGTATTTTGGATAAGTCTATAGGCTGGAAAGGATTATGTTAAACATTGAAAACTATTGTTTCAGGTTAAAAAAAACTTCTTAGTATTAATTTTTTTTTGGATTTTTATAAAAAGGACAACCTGGCGGTCGGGCGACAATATGTCACCTCCAGTAAGGTCGTGAGACTTGAACCCGCAACTGAAGGGCGACAAGGGTGCATCACCTACCACTGGAATGCATGATGTCCTGGTTGTTATAATGTAGTTTTTTAATTAGTATGACAAATTAATTATAAATTTATTATTTTTGGAATCCTATTCGATTACGACAAATATTATATTTTTTAATTTCTATTATATTTTGAGTGAAAAATGAGTTTGTTATATGAATTAGTTGAAGGATGAAACTCTGCTTGTCATGTGTATTTTTTTTCCTTTTATTGTATGAATAAATTAATTATTAATCTTTATGGAATGGATCTGGAAAACAAAAAATATGTTATCCAAATACCTTATGTTTTTTTAAACCAATGATATTTTAAATCATCATAGATTAATGACATTGAGGCCCTCAATATCACACTTTTTTGTGATTGATGACCTCAATCACTCTCTAAAAATATTTTAATTTTTCCTCCAATTATGTGTCTCTAATTGACACCAATGTTTTTCTAATTGATATCATAATTTTGTGGTGACTTTTTCATTATTTTCCCTCTTGTTAACATGAAATTCTATTAACCTAATTTCCAATGTGGGTTTTCCAAAAAGGTATTGTTTCTATTTTTAACATTTTATTTTTTATGAAAAATTTCAAATTTCAATGATGCAATTTATTGAAGAATTTTAAAATGTACCACTTCATGATTTCATAGTGTGTTATCTTATTAATGTGATTCAATAGATCGTGTTACATGCAACATCGAGTTCAAGCGCACCACAACAAAACAAACTATCCATTCAAAAATTTGTTATAAATAGTATTAACTGAATTTTGATTCTTATATACTATATAAAAAATTAACATCTATATTATTTGTTTTTTAGATATATTATAAGAACAAATTCCATTTTTTAGATAAAGGATGTATATTTTAAAAATGCAATTTTACAACATATTAATAGTAAAACATTTTAAAATGAAATATTTGAACATTTTATATTAAATTCGACAAAATAAAATTATTATTTAGAAGTGGGACCAAAAAATTTAGTTTGGATAAATTTTTGGTGTTGTTCTGATAACTTTCATATTTGGGTGAATAGTGAAAAATACTAAATTTTAATTGAAAACAAATTTTTTATTCAAAATAATTTATAGTGATCAATTATAAAATAGAATTGTTTTAAATTTTAACTAGATAATATTTTTATCATTTAATAAAATTTAGGTCATCGTATGTAATTTCACATTTAAATTTGACATAAACACATGTCAATCTGTTGATAGTTTTTTCTTTTTATTAACCTAGTTTTTGGTTATGACCATGAGAATTAATTTTAAATTAATAAATCCAACTTTAATGATTTGAATTTGGTAAAATAGACTTTATTTTTGAAATTATAATATCAAAATTAGCATGTGGTGAGTTTTTGGTATATTTCAGAAAACTATAAATTTTTTTATGAATAGAGAAAAACATCACGTTATTGTTTAAAAGGATATTTTTATTTAAATAATTTTTTATCTTTTTTTAATTTATTTTATGTAAAAATTGATACATAATACCTATCTATGTTCAATTTAATTCATTGTAGTCATTTTATAATAAGTTTTGTTGTATAAAAATTTATAAAACATTTTACCTTCTTTTACCCACATTCTAAGAGAATTGAAAATTTGCATAAAACATAATTTCAACACTTCTATAGGTTGAATTTTAAAATTAAAATAGGAATAGTAAATATTAATAAGTGAAATGTGGTTCAATAAGATGAAAATAATTTCTGTGGAATAGTTACATTTGACTTTTTATTACCACGGTAAAAATTAAATAGGGTAATTAAAGGTAATAATTATATTAAATTTACCCTATCACGTGTTATAATTATATTGGATAAGAGTAATTCGACCAAAAACAACCATATAAATAATGTATATTCCTTTTGGTCCACATGGATTAGATTCAGACATTTATTATTATTTATTTAAAGAAGAGTTAAAAGTCTTAAATTCAATGTTTAATATCAAAACCATTTTTCATATAGGGATATACACAATATAAATATGACAATAAATAATCATTAGAAATATAAAAGTATTTATTATTTAATTGTATTTTTTTATAATTTTTAGACTATATATAATTTAATTTATTTCTGACACAATAATGATGTAGTAATTACCTTATTAAGAAAATAATAAAATAATTGATATTTTAAATATCCAAATAAATATTAATTAAGAATTCTGATAAATTAAACTAATTTCATTGGTTAATATGAAATTTCAAGGTACATTAATAAAATTTATTCTATGTGATAATGTTTTTATGGCTTTCAATAAATCAAATACTAAATAGTGTCAAAATTAACATAATTGAGTTTTTAATACAAATACTATATTATGAATTTTTAAAATAATCCTAAAAATATATCTTTTAGGCCTGAGGACATATATGAGGATATATATTAATAATGAACCACTTGGGGTTCTCTATTATTATTATAGTACGTTTATTGACCATATAACATAAAATACAAAGACACGTGTTAAATTTCAATCTATTTAACTAAAAGTTAAATATAAAAGATAAGGTTAATATGGTGACCTAAACCTGTCTAAAACCTATTGGTTGAGAGGTTATATACCCATAACCACATTTTACAAAAAATAAACCATTTATTATCCATTATAAACCGAAAATAATTATATTATAAAATAATATTTCAAGATGTTCCAAAGGTGAAGGTCACATCTCTTATAAAAGGGTGATTCCAGTTATCTTAATTTCACACCTCCAAAGCAATTTTTCTCGTCCAAACGCTACCATAATATCCTCCCAACATCCCTCCCATTATCATAGATTCCTTATATTGATCAGAAAGCCAACCTATTGAGCCCTTTTGATCAACTCAAAAAGAACACACTCGAAGAAGAGGTAATAACATCACCACCCTCTTTCACAATCTTTTATTTTACCACTGATTATTTATTTATTGTTTCCATACCAAAATAATAAATCCAGTAACACCTACATACTGCAATTTTATTTTATATATAGTAAAACCATAATCATTATCATATCCATCCTATAAATGAAAAAGTCACCATACGTGCATACGTACAGCTTACCATCTCCAAGTCGTGGTGTAGTTTGTTATCCAAACAATTCATTTTTTGGATGGGTATAATAATGATTATAACGGATATAAAAAATAAATATAACACGTTAATTATTCTCTAAATATTATATACCATCAAAATACATGTGATTTCACCATCAATATAATGATATTGTGGCTCTGGTGTATGTACGGATTACCATATCCACTAACGCAATAAGATTCATTCCCCATCACAATCATTCAAGAATAATTTTCATATTATGATTAAAAATAATTTTTAAGAACATAATATAATTCTTTATATGAATCAAATACTTCCTTTCAATAAAAAATGTGGCTTAAAAAACCAAGAATATAAAGTTAAACGAATCAGCTAACACCTGAATATAATGCCACTACAGAAATATTATTTTCAACGTAATATTATAGGATCATATATGATATAATATTAATGTATATATTTCTTTAATGATTTAATAAAAATGATATAACTATTACACAGGAGGTTAACGTACTCCAAAAAAGGAAAATTACAAGTTAAGGGTTAATTTCAAAATCTCTTTATTATCCAATGTTGTTTTTACATGAGTATCTACTGAGACATATTTATTATTCATGCCCATGTTTCATTAACGATATTTCAAAGGGATTATTTTCTTGTGACAGTTTTACTATATGACCATTTTAAATGATTTAAATATTTATTCTTCTAATCCATTATCATTAATTTCTATGTATTCAAAATGGTTTTATGGATTTATTTATATGGACATGAATGTTTTAAAATGATAATTCCTCTCAAACGATTCAGAGTGGTATAAGACACATTGATTCAAAAATATCTTATAAAATAATTCCTTTATAAAATATGTGATTTTTATATGATTCAATGAAAAAGGGATATATCTCTCAAATATATTTACTGATCATTTTCAACTATAACAACATCCTTTACGAGATATTCTTCCTGATCAGGGACTATTTATTATGATACAAATATTCCATATTGTATTGAAGGTTTTGTGATATGTTTGACTATGGATGTTTTATTTTTTATATTATTCATGGTTTATGGATAACATATTGACATTTTTTATGCTAGTTTTAATATGATTTTTTATCTTATGTTTAATCCTTTTGATAGTTTTTACTTTTTAAAAATCTGCTTTTTCATTTTGAAAATAGGAATTAATTTTAAATAAATATACGAAAATACAATTATGTTAATTAGGTAAAATAGACTTAATTTCTGAATTCAGAATATCAAAATTATCTTAGGATGAATTTTTGTTAATTTTCTAAGATCATTCAATTTTATTATGAATAGTGAAAACATTGCGTTATTTTTTAAAACTGACTTTTTTTGAATAATTTGTAATTTTATATAAATTTATTTTATGTCGAAATAGATACATAATATCAATATATGTTCAAGGTAAATCATTGTATTCATTTTATAAAAAGTTTAGATATATAAATTTTATTGAACTTTTTAATGTATTTTACACACATTCTAGGAGAATTCGAAAATTTACAGAAAACATATTTTTTAAGCTTTTGTGAGTTGAATTTCATAAATCCAAGAGAGACAATTAATATTAATATGTAATATTTGGATAAATAAAATGAAAATAATTTTTGGTGAATACAAACTTTTGACTATTATTTATAATGGTTAAAATTAAATAGAGTAATTAAAGGTAAAAGGATATTATAATTACCCTCACACATGTCCTAATTCTATTGGATAAGTGTAATTCGACCAAAAACAACCTTAGGAATAAAATATGATTCTTTTGGTCCACTTAAATTATATTAGGACATTTAGTATTATTTTATTTAAAGAAGTGTTGTAAGTGTTAAATTGAAATTTTAATAACTAACCCATTGTAAAAATTGGGTTACAAACAATATAAATTCGACTATAAATATTCATTTGAAAGATAATAAGATTTCCTACATAATGGTATTTTATTAATAATTTTTAGACATTAAATAACTTAATTTATTTATGACAGAATGATGATGTGGTAATTAAATTTAAATTGAGACATATGATGAATTCCACTAATATTATACGACAATATGACATGTTTGGGTTGGTTAAATAAATTTTATTCTAAGTGATAAAGGAATTATGGCTTTAAAAAATCCAATATTAAATAGAGTCGAAATTGATATAATTGAGTTCTTACAAAAAATACTATATTTTTAATTGATATAATATTCTTAAAAATCTAAGTTTCATCCAAAGGACATATATATGGATATATATATAATAATAATGAACCACTTGGTGTTATCTTGTCTTGTTATAGAAAGTTTATTAACCATATAACAAATTTATACAATGAGAAATGGTAAATGTAAAACTATTTACTAAGAGTTAAATATAAAAGATAAGGTTAAAATGGTGACATAAACCTGTCTAAAACCTATTTGTTAATAGGTATTAGAACTATCCACATTTAAACCTTGAAATGAATCATTTTGGAGACATTATAAACCAAAAATGATTTTATTATAAAATAATATTTCAATGTTTTCTTAAATTGACCATCACCTCTCTTATAAAAGGGTACTACCCCTTCTATTAATTTCATGCATACATTTCCATTTGGCTTTGAAACCCATGTCAAAATATTCTCCCAACATCCCTCATATAATCCTATAGTCGTTACATTTATCATAAATCCAACCTAAGTGGACCTTTTGATCAACTCAAAAGGAAACACCCGAAGAAGATGTATCAATTTCTCCAACCTCTTTCAAGTTTGTTTTTTCGTCCAATTCCTCTTTCTTTGTTGTTTCCATACCAAAATAATTACTATAGTACCTCCTACATACTGTGATGTTATTATAAAAGATGTTTTACCATATTTGTTATTCTATCCATCCTATAAATGACATTGTCACCAAACGTGCATACATACGGCTTACCATCTCCATGTCATGGTGTAGTTGGTTATTCAAAAACATCATTATTTGGATGGATATAATAATGAGTATAACTGAAGTAAATAATAAATATAACACGTTAATGATTCTGTATATATATAATATTCCATTCAACTACATGCTATTTTACAATCAATATAATGATATTGTCACCCGTGCCTACGTACAGATTACCGTTTCCATGAACTCGATGAGATTCATTCTCCATCGTAATAATTCAAGAATAATTTTAATTTTATGATTAAAAATAATTTTATATAACTTAAAATAATTTTGTATATGAATCAAATATGTTAGATCCATAACAAACATGTATAACATAACCAAACCTATAAAGGAAAAAAATGAGTTAACACCTAAAAATGACGATACTACTCAAATACTATTAAAAAGAGATATTAGAGAATCATATATGATATCGTATTAATATATATAGTTAATTTGTAATTCAATAACAATGATTTAACTTTTATACAAGAGGTTACCATACCCATGACCATGGAAAACCAGAGGGTAAGGGTTAATTTCACAATCGTTTATTATCCGAGGTTATTTTTACGTGAGCATGTACTAGGACATATTTATCATTCATATCCATGTTTCATAAAAGGATTTTAAATTGGATTCTATTTAGTGGAATTTTTTACTAAAACAGCATTTTAACTTTTTAAAATATTTATTCTTCTATTCATTTCTCAATAATTTGCATGTTTTCAAAATGGTATTATGGAATTATTTATATGGACATGAATGTCTTAAAATTTTAATTCCTTTATAAAGTTTCAATGTGGTATGAGACACTTTGATTCAAAAATATATTTTAAATGACATCCTTTATAAATTATAATACTTTTAATGGATTTCATGAAAAATATATATATCTCTCAAATATTTTTTTTGATCATTTTCAACTATTTCCACATCATTTATGGGATATTATTTTCGATCATGGTTGATTTTTTGATACAAATCCTCCATATATGTATTGAAGGTTTTTTGATATGTTTTAATGTTGATTAGTTATTTTTATATCATTCTTGGTTTATGGATAAAGAATATACATCATGTATGCTAGATTTAATACCAATGTATATGTTATATTTAAACCTTCTCATATGAGTAATGCATTGGACTTAGTTAGTGATGGGTGTAGCCCGCTATATCTCTTTGATGCATCGGTAGGTATCATGAGACACACTTGTGTCTTGGCACAAGTCCTTGAAAAAATCTTATTTGTAGTCTTGGAACAATGTCTTGACTATGTGGTTTTGAAGTTTGGCATTATGAATTCCATCATTATAAAATTATCTATTGTTATTACATGTGGTTATTTGAATAGTAGAATGTCAATTTAAATAAGTAAATGGAATGGTTTGATTTATCATTTCCATATTATGATAAGTTTATGTTTTAAAGGAATTTATTTATTTTTATACATTGCCTTAAATGTTTATGCTTATTTATGAAGGTTTCTGATATATTTCTATCCTTACTAAGCATCTAAGATCACCCCATTATATGATTTATTTTATCTAGGATGTGAAAAAGGAATATTATGACTGACTTATAGGGATTGTCTATGGGATTTGAATGTGTTCAATGGAGACAATTTAGTTTATGGTTTTCATTTTATAATGTAATTTAAGGTCCATGTATGTATTTTATTTTTCAAGATTGTTAAAAAAATCGGTCCTTCGAGACTCGATTCCTTATAATCATTCCAATGTATTAAAATAATGCACTAACACTGGGAAATTAGGGCCAGGTCATTAGAGTTGGTATCAAAGAAGATTAGTACAATCCTTGGCAACTACATTTATATAAACATAGATTATATCACATTAAACTATGATAAACATTGAAAATTAGTATAGAATAACTTCCTAGAATTTTGGTAACATAGAGATTTTGTGAATTTTCCAAAAAAATACATCCATGTATGGATATGAATAGGTAGAGGCGGCTCTATAACAGATGTACCTAGTAGTGAAAACTCTGACAAGGAGTTTCGGTCTTGACCGGGGGGTATCGTTGTACCGGAAAACGGGCCTTGATGCACTCTTGGTTGGACACTCCTAAGGGATATGCTTAGGATAATTTATATTTTTATTACAAGTCATTTTAAAGGATTTAGGTGTAAAAACTTCATCAAATAAAACGTTTTATATCTATAGATCTTATGCATAAAATTTTCAATTTACATTAGGTATTTTACAATTTTGGAATTATGCATTGCGATTCATAAACTAACCTAGTGAATTTCATTTTTTAGAAATGATTCCTAGAAGAAGGAATGAGAACTCCAGCAAAATGTAAGATCCAGAGATTAAGAAGGATCAAATTTTTCATTGTATTAAGAAAACATTTATAAGGGAAATAGTATCCCACATATTCTCATCATATATATAAATAGTATCATGCTTTAATAAGATTTTAAAGAATTCCTTGAGTCCTATGGATTTTAAGGTTAACAAGAGAATAAAATGACAGTAGAGAGAATGATAGATCAAGAGAAATGGGGATAGAATGATTTTACTATATTTGATAACTGTGGAAATAATCACCATCATAAATGATTGAAGGGAATGAAATTTTGTTATATGGGTGGAGAAAAAGACATCATGTATGTGATTTCATGTGTAAGAAAAAGGTTACAAATGTACAATGCTTCATCTTGAAGGAGTTGGGACACCATGCTAATCAATGTCTAAATCATCAGAGTATACCCCAAATGCTGCTATTGGATAATAATAATGTTATGATACTACTGAAGATGAGGAGGAATGATTAATGTTCTTATGTGGTTGTTAATATCTTGTGTCATTTGAGTATTTTATTAATGATGTGCATGTTATAAGAATTAATGATTATATAATGATTGCACTACAGTACTATTTTATTAAAGATATGAGATTGGGTGGAACCGAGAAAAGTGACTCAATAGTAGGTTAAATTTTTAGGAAGATATATGGTTGAGATAGAGATAATCCATAATTTGGTTTTGATACTGAGGTAGTAATTTTTGTATAATATATGATTTATTTGGATAAATTATATTGGAAATTATTAACATCCTATGAACTAATTAATGATTTTTATATTCCACTGTTGTTTGAGTGTACATCATTTTCAGATAAAGTAGTATATCAAATATTCTAAAAGGAATAAGGGACAATGAATGTTTTCAATATGGTTTTATGGTAATTCAGGGTGTTATAGTGTTTAAAAGAATACATGATGAAGGTATTCTCTTGTTTTTACAGGGAAAAAAGACCTTCATTGGATTTATCTTCCTTATAAAATTTTTACTGTGAGTTTGGATAGATGTGTTTTAAGTAAGTATAATGGTATTAAAGGATTATGTTAATCCTTGGATACTATTTTTTAAGGTTAAAAAAAACTTCTTAGTAATATTACTTTTTGGTTTGTTATAAAAAGGACAACCTGGAGTTCGGGCGACAACCTGTCACCTCTAGTAATGACGCGAGACTTGAACCCAAAATAGAAGTGTGACAAGGGTTAATCACCTACCACTGGCATGCATGATGTCCTGGTTGGTATAATATAGTTTTTTAAATAGTCTGACAAATTATTTACAAATTTATTATTTTTGGAATCCTATTCGATTAGGATAAACATTATATTTTTTTATTCTATTATATTTTCAGTGAAAGATGAGTTTGTGTTATGAATCAGTTGAAGGATGAAAATATTGTCGTCATTTATATTATTTTCCTCTTATTCTATGAATAAATTTATTTTTAAACATTATGGAATGGATCTGGAAAACAAAAAAACGTGTTATCCTAATACCTAATGTTTTTTAACCTGATGATATTTTAAATCATCATAGATTTATGGATTTGAGGACCTCAATATCACACATGTTCGTGATTGATGACCTCAATAACTCTCTATAAAAATTTACATTTTTCCTCTAATTATGTGTCTTTAATTTCCACCTATTTATTTCTAATAAATATCATAATTTTGCGGTGACTTTTTTATTTCATTTTCCCTCTTGTTAACACTAAAATCTATTAACCCAATTTCTGATATGGGCTTTCCAAAACAGTATTGTTTATATTTGTAACCATTTATTTTTGAAGAACAATTTCAAAGAGTGCGGAAGTAATTTACTGAAGAATGTGAGAATGTAACACCATGTGATTTCATAGTGTGTTACATTATTAATGTGATTCAATAGCTCGTGTTAAATGCAACACCGAGTTCAAACGCACCACAACATAAAAAACTAGTCGTTCAAAAAGTGGTTATAAATATTATTAACAACATTTATAATCTTATATACTCCATATAATATTAACATCTATATTATGTTTTTTTAGACATAATATAAGAACAAATTTCTTTTTTAGATAAAGGAAGTATATTTTCAAAATGCAATTTTACATCATATTAATAGTGAAACCTTTTTAAATGCAATATTTGAGCCTTTTATATTAAATTTGAAAAAATATACCACTTATTTAGAATTTGGACATAAAATTTTAGTTTGGATAAATTTTTAGTGTTTTTTTATAACATTCATATTTGGGTGAATAGTGAAATGTTGTAAATTTTAATTGAATTTTTTTTTTAATCCAAATAATTTATAGTGATCAATTATAAATTTGAAAAGTTTAGAATTATAATAAGATTAGATTATTATCATTTAATAAAATGTATTTCATTCAATGTAATTTCACATTTAAATTTGACATATACACATGTCAATCTTTTCATTGTTTTTACATTTTTTATAAACATGATTTTTGGTTTTGACCATGGGAATTAATTTTAAATTAATAAATCCAACTTATATGTTTTCAATTTGGTAAAATATTCTTTATTTTTGAATTCATAATATCATAATTAGTGTAGGGTGAGGTTTTATTATTTTTCTAAAAACTATAAATTATTTTATGAATTTTGAAAAACAATATGTTATTGTTTAAAACAAACTTTTTATTTAAATAATTAGTTATATTCAATTAAATTAATTTTATGTAAAAATATATACATAATACCTATATATATGTTCAATTTAAATTAATGGATTCATTTTATAATAAGTTTTGATGTATAAAATTTTATAGAACTTTTTACTGTCTTTTACCCACCTTCTTGGAGAATTGAAAATTTTCATAAAACATAATTTTACCACTTCTATTTGATGAATTTAAAAATAAAAAGAGGCACAATTAATATTAATAATTAAAAATTTGTTCAATAAGATGAAAATAATTATTGGGGAAAAGTGATATTTAACTTTTAATTCCCACGGTTAAATGTAAATAGGGTAATTAAAGGTAACAATTGTATTATAAATAACCTATCACATATCCTAATTCTACTGGATAAGATTAATTTGACCAAAAATAACCTTAGAAATAAAATATGTTCTTTTTGGTCCACATGTATTAGTTTTTTACTTTTATTATTAGTTTATTTAATGAAGTGTTAAAAGTGTTAAACTTAATGTTTAATATCTAAACCATTTTTAATATTGGGTTACACACAATATAAATTCAGCAATAAATATTCTTTAGAAATATAAAAATAATTATTATAAATTTTTTTTTTATAATTTTTAGACATTAAATAATTTATTTTGTTTCTCACATACTAATTATGTTGTAATTACCATATAAATAAAATATTAAAATAATTGATATTTTAAATATCCAAAAAATTGTAAATTGAGACTTCTGATAAATTCCACTAATTTTGTAGGATAATATGAAATTTTATGGTAGATTAAGAAAATTTATTCTAATTGATAATGTTTTAATGTATTTCAAAAAATCAAATACTAAATAGTGTCAAAATTGACATAATTGAGTTTTTGAAACAAATACTATATTATTAATTGAAATAATATTCCTAAAAATATATTTTATGCCAACAGACATAGATGAAAAAATATATATATTAATAATTAACCACATGGGGTTCTCTTGTCTTGTTATAGTATGTTTATTAACCATATAATATAAAAATACAAAGACACGTGTTAAATTTCAAACAATTTAACTAAGAATTAAATCTAAGAGATAAGGTTAATATGGTGACCATAGACTATCTAAATCCTATTTTTTGAGAGGTTATATAACCATAACCACCTTTTACTCAAAATAAATCATTTTTAGCCATTATAAACAGAAAATAATTTTATTATAAAATAATATTTCAAGCTTTTCCTAAGGTGAAGGCCACCTCTCTTATAAAAGTGAAATTCTTATTATCTTCATTTCACACCTAAAAAGAAATTTTCTCAGCCGAAAACAACCAAAATATCATCCCAACATCCCTCCCATCATCCTAGATTCCTTACATTGATCATAAAGCTAACTGATGGAGCCCTTTTGATCAACTCAAAAAGAAAACACCCGAAGAAGAGATAATAATTTCACCACCCTCTTTCACGTTATTCTATTCTACCAATTCCTATTTCTATATTGTTTCCATACCAAAATAATAACTCAAGTACCTTCTGCACGTTGTGATGTTATTGAAAATATAGTACAACCATATTTATTAATCAATCCATCCTATAAATTACAAAGTCACTATACGTGCTTACGTATGGCTTACCGTCTCCACGTCGTTGTGTAGTTTGTTATTGAAACACTTAATTTTTTGGATGGGTATAATAATTAGTATAACTGATATAAAAAATAAATATAAAATGTTATTTATTCTTAAAATATGATATACCTTCCAAATACATGTTATTTCACCATCAATAAAATTATATTGTGGGTCGTGTGTAAGTACGGATTTCTGTCTCCAAGAACGCGATAAGATTAATTCCCCATCATAATAATTCAAGATTAATTTTCAAATTATGATTAAAAATAATGATTAAGAAGTTAATATAATTCTTTATATGAATCAAATACATCATTTCCATAACAAACATGGCTTACGTAACAAAGAATATAAAGTAAAACAAATCAGATAACACCTGAAAATGATGGAACTACTTAAATATTATTTAATATGTAATATTATAGGATCGTATATGATATAATATTTTATATATATTTCTTATATAATTTAATAACAATAATTTAACTATTTTAAAGGATGTTAACATACCCCAACAAAAGAAAAGTACATTTTAAGGGTTATTTTCACAATCTCATTATTATTAGAGGTTTTTTTACGTGAGTATCTACTGGAACATATTTATTTTTCATGCCCATGTTTCATAAAAAAGATATCAAAGAGATTATTTTTTAGGGAATCCTTTACTAAAACACCATTTTAAATGTTTTCAATATTTCTTCTTCTAAACAATTCTCATTAATCTGTATGTATTAAAAATGGTTTTAAGGATTTATTTATATGGACATGAATGTTTTAAAATGTAAATTACAATAAAAATATTCATAGTTAAATGCAAGGAATTGATTCAAAAATATCTTATAAATGAATTCCATTATAAATTATCTGACTTTTATATGATTTCCTAAAACAGGGATATATCTCTCAAATATATTTGCAGATCATTTTCAACTATAAAAGCATCCTTTACGGGATATTATTCTTGATCGAGGATGATTTATTATGATGCAAATCATCCATATTTTATTGAAGGTTTTTTGATATGTTTGATTGTGGATGTTTTATTTTTATATCATTCATTGTTTACGGCTAATGTATTGACATTTCGTATTTTTGTTTTCATATGAATGTTTATTTTATGTTTAATCCGTTTTATATTATTAATGCATTGGACATAGAAAGTGACGGATGGAGACCACTATATCTCCTCAATGCATCGGTAGGTCTCATGATACAAACTATTGTGTTGTCCCAAGGCCTTGAAAACAACTTATTTGTACTCGTGGAATAAGGCCTTGATTATGTGGTTCTGAAGTCTGGAATTATGTATTCCATCATTATGAAATTATCAATTGATATTACATGTAATTATTCGACTAGTAGAATATCCATGTGAATAATTAAATCACATTATTTGATTTATCCCCACCATATTATGTTGATGTTTGTGTTTAAATGTATTTTGTTTTAGTTTTATTCATCACCATAAATGTTTATGCTTATTTATAAATTTTCCACTATATTTTTATCCTTAATGTGCATCTGAGATCAGGCCTTTTTATGTTTTATAATTTCTAGGATGCGAAGAAGTATATTATGACTAACATGCAGGGATAATCCAAGAGATATGAATGTGGTCAAAAGGGAAAATGTTGCTGTTGTTTTTCATTTTATAATTTAACGTAAGGATCATGTATATAATCTTTTTCTCAATACTATTAAACGGATCTGTCATTCAGGACTTGATTCCATGTAATAATGCAAATATATTAAAATAATGCACTAACTCTCGGTAACTAGGGTCATGGCATTACACATTAATCATTTCACAAATGGTTATATGTTGCAAATTATTTCGATCTTACACATTAGAAATAACATTACTGAATATGTAGGGACCCGTATCTTAACGTTCATTGACATTACATTACTTTTGTGGAATACTTAGTACATTAAAAAACACACACACACAAGGACCGTAATCGTTTAGTGTCTTTGGAAACTCAGACGATAATCTTCTAATCGTGGTGAAAGATCTTCAAAATCTCCCATAAAGATCTTCCTTTTTTTTACCTAAAACCTTTCTTTATATCCTGGGGAAAAGAAAACATAAAAGGGTGAGCTCAAATGCTCAGTAAGGGTAAACAAAATAAATATCAATCACATCATATTCATAAGAACATAACATTTTGGAAATCATAACCTGCAAAAGAGAGCATAATTTCATAACATGGGATAAATCATAGTAGTGAAATGAAATCCAAATAATCATAACTTAAAACATGAAACTTTGTGGCATACACACATAATCATAGAGAATCATTTCTTGTAAGTCAAGACTCATTGCCAAGACTATCTTAGTGGACAAAGTCCCTTTCTGAATCGAGTAACCCTCGTTTCAGTCCTGTTTCACTGAACCGGTATAACCTACCATTTCAGCCATGTCTATCTCATGAGATATAAAATCTTTACCCAATTAATTGGAGGGAGATATAGGTCCCACCCATCTTATAATGAATCCTTTCTTATGTGTGCCACATAATCATACATCATCGCATAACACATGTAACAAAAATGGGATTCTTGAAACATCATGACATCATAAATCAATTCATATAAGATAAAGGAATTCATAAAAATAATTCCATCACAACAGGATCAAATCAATGTAATAATAGGGATCAAAACAGAACCCTTTATTATCTTAGATCGAAAATAATTTTTATAAAACACTTGAACTCCATTCTTGAGGAAAATATCCTTTCTTCTTCAAAAACATTTTTCCTTTCATAACATGTCATACGACTTTAAAATAAAAGAAGTTGATTAAAAATAATCTTGAAAACTTGTAAAGGAAGCTTCTTGGATTTAATGTTTTAAAAATCCATTCATGCCGTATAAGTTAAAAAAAACATTCTTCGTACTTTTGTCGGAAGAGTCAAAAAGTACCTCGTACAAAAAACGACAAAAGATTCCTTTCATACATATTACTAAAAACTCACCGAAGGGTAAAATTGGATTTAAACTATTGTAAGTGGATGGAAAAAATATTACATATTTATGGAACATGGATGTGGATGATAAAATACACCCCAGTAAATGCCAATGTAAAAACAATCTCGGATAAAAATGAGATTGTGATATTTTCCTTACCATAGGTCCGATTTGCTTTGTATGTGTCCGAAGCTCCTGTATAATGGTTTAAATAATTTCATTGACTTATTAAAGAATCATATTCATTGTTATGATATCATATATGGTTCACTTATGACATTATATTACCCGTTCTTTTGTAAATTCCATGTTAAAGAAGTGTTTTGGGTAAAATCGTTTCATTTATCGTAGGTGTTTTGACTTGTTGTTCTTGACATTATTATTACTTATAGCATGATTTACTTACTTCCAGAATATAAAATTTGATTTATATATCATATATATTCAGTATATATATATATATATATATATATAATAGATAGATAAATAAAATGAAAAACACCGTTCATGGAGACGGTAGACCGTACGTACGCATGAACGCTGTTTTCCATTCTTTATTGTCTTGAAATGGAAGTAAGTAGATGACATACATATATATATATATATATACATAATCCAGTAGCTTTATAATGTCATATATTTCATTATTATTTATTATATATACTTTATAATCATTCTTAAATGGTTAACATGGAGAATGAATCTCATCGCGTTGTGGAGACGGTAGTCCGTACGTACGCACAAGCGATGATATCATTTTCATAAATATTGAATTGAATCGGAGTGGATTATAAAATATATAAAAATCAATATGATTTTGTAATAACTATGTATAGTTATTCTTTACACCATTATACCCATCCATGTAAGGTGGTGGTGGAAAATAGATTACACCACGGCGTGGAGACGGTATTCCGTACGTACGCACGCACAGTGATTTCTTTTTCCGTAGGATGGATAGATGGTGAAATAGGGTTGTTTCATACTTATAATAACATATCAGTATATGAGTGATACTGATGTTATTACTTCATAATGAAACAACCTAAGAAGAAGAAGTGGAAGAAGAAATAAAGATGAAATAATTGGTAACGGTAATTACCTCTTCTTTGAAGCGCCTCTTTGAGACCTCCTCTTAGGGCACTAAAATTGGTCTTTGAGGAAGACCAGAACCTCTAGAATGTTTCTAGGGAAGTGGAGAAGAGATTTTGTCAGGGGTTGGCCGAGATTGAGTGCTCAAATTGGTGTGAGGAGGAGGGGGAGGAGGTGTCCTTTTATAAGGGAGGAGAGGGGCACCTTAGGAATATCTCAAAATATTATTTTATATTAATGTCAAAATCTGTTTATAATGGTTACAAAGGGTCTTATTTCGAAGATAAAGTGGGGAGGGGTAGAAATCCTATCAACCAATAGGATTTAGACAAGTTTAGGTTATTATTTAAACCTTATAAATTAGATTTAACTCTAAGTTAAATAATTTAACTTTTACCGTGTCTTTTTGTTTTCTTTCACTATATGGTTGATAAACTTACTATAACATGCCAAACGAACCCCAAATTGTATATTATTAATAACTATATCCTTATCTAAGTCATTTGGCCGAACCTTATATTTTTAGGAATAAAATAACAATTAATAATATAATATTTAATTTAAAAACTATTTTGTGTCAATTTTGACACTATTTGATATATAATTTTTGAGAAAGTCATAACAGAATTATATGTTCGAACCAAGTTGATTAAATCAACACTAATATATCATAGTAACCTATAAAATTAGTTTAAGTCATAAAAAGTCTCAAATTACATTCATTTGAGCATTTATAACATCAATTATGTTAATATTTCCTTAAAAGGGTAATTACTGCATCATCGTTGTGTCATAAATAAATTAATTTATTTAAAGTCTAAAAATTATAAATAAAATATCATTATGTAGGAAATCTTTTTATCTTTCTAATGAATATTTATAGTCGAATTTATCTTATGTATAACCCCGTATTAAAAATGTTTTAGTTATTAAACTTTGATTTTTAACTATTTTAACTATTCATTAAATAATATAATATTAAATGTCATAATCTAATCCAAGTGGACCTAAATGGTCATATTATATTCATAAGGTTGTTTTTGGTCGAATTACACTTATCCAATAGAATTAGGACATGTGTTAGGGTAATAGTAATATCATATTTACCCTTAGTTACCCTATTTACTATTAACCGTGGTAAAAAAGTAAAAAGTTACTATTCACCAAAAATTATTTTCATCTCATTGAACCACATTTTACTTACTGACATCAATCGTGTCTCTCAGATTTTTGAAATTCCATTCACAGAAGCGGTAAAATTAAGATTTATGAAAAAATTAATTTTTTTAACTACCACTTAGTAGTTTCACTATTCATAAAAAATTGATGTTTTTCAGAACAATGCCAAAATTTCATCCTAAGCTATATTTCATATTCCGAATTCAAAAATGAAGTCTATTTTACCAAATTCATATCATAGAATTTGCATTAATTAATTTTATAATTAAATCCCGCTGTTAAAACAAATAGCGTGATTTTAAGAAACAATATCTATCAAAAGATTGACACTTGATTATGTCTGGTTTAAATGTGAAATTACATCCAATGACCAACATTGTATTAAATTGTAAAAATATATTCTAAATATACTTTAAAACCACTCAAATTAATAATTTATCAATATTAATTATTTCGATTAAAAAAGTTGTTTTTAATTATAATTTAGTAATTTTCACTATTCATCAGAATATGAAAGTTATCCGAAAAGTACCAAAATTTCACCTTACGCTAAATTCGATACTCCGAATCCAAAAATGAAGTTCATTTTGAAAAATAAGATTTACAGAGTTTTAAAAAGTGGTTATTACTATTCATAACGGCTAGTTTTAATAATATTTTAATAGCATATTGTTGTTTAGTGAAACTCGGTATTGCGTATTACACACGCTATCGAGGAAGGTCGTGATTGCTTGTAATGCAAGGCAAGTCAAGGATGCGTGTTGTACAAGCTCCTTTTGGTGTAGCGTACAACACAAGACTTTAATAAAATAAAAAAGAATATTTTTTTATAAAATCTTGGGCTGTTGCATTCTACCCCCCTTAAAATGAATTTCGCCCTCGAAATTCGTCGGGGTTATAAATGGTTTACTATTAGAAAGTTTCTTTAATAGAAACCCACATCGTAAAAAGGAATATCAAAACCAATCTTTAAAAACAAAAGTATGAAACGTAACGGTTACCCAAATAAACTAATCATTGGGTTTCCACATTGGTGAAAATATGGATATGGAAGGGAAATCTAACCATCATGTTCTGATGGAGAGTGGTAGAGAACATGGATATGGAAAATCCAGTAATCACAAATCCATAGATTTGTGATGATATAAGGTACCATCTGATTCATTAGGTATAAGATCACTAGGACATCATTTTTGGTTTTCAAGATCATTTCCCTAAAGTTGAAAATTTGAATTAGAATAAATACTTACTTTATTTTGGTACAATCTCACTGTTGTTTGTGCCTTGAACAATTTCCACTTCATCTCTTAAATAAATGAAGTTGAATTTGTTATTAATGAAGTGTTAGAAGATCATGTGATAGAATGACGGGTCATTCCATCTGTCTCAAACAAAAGGTTAGCAAAAATTATATGCATAAGTCGATATATAGTGAGATTAATCATATATGGTTCCTAAAATGGACTTATACTTCATATATCATACTGCTTAATATAATAAAACTAGTTTCTACTAAACAGGGACTTCCTTTAGGCCAGTGGTAGGCGATAAAGGCCAGTCGCACTTCGGTTGTGGGTTCGATTCCCACAGCCTTGTTCGAAGCGATGGGCTGTCGCCCGTCCTGCAGGTTGTCCTTTTTCCAAAACTATATAACATCCCATCAATAATATCGAAAAACAAACAATACTAACTTATGTCCAACATAATCCATTCCAATCTTTTATGCTTATCCATAATACTGGAGTCGACTCTCATAATATAGTGAAAATGATTACCAGAGATTTAACACCATCATCGATCCCCATATATCATAAGACATGTTTTGTTGGTCACATTCCAAACATTCAATGTCCTTAATCGTGTATTCTCTTGAATACCTTAGTGAAAACATGAATGCAGTTAAAAGTTAACACTTTTCACATACCAAAATCCTTAAAATTCTATATACTCAAACTTAGTCCTTATATCAATCATGAGCTCATGAATACTGTTAAACATTTCATTTTCTCGTTTTCCCTTCATTATGCGCATAATATCTTAATCACTTTGAATACCACATTAGACCAATACATAAATATTCCAATATTCCAAGATACAACATTATTTTGGAATCCCATTACATAAACACTTAATCATTCCACCACATCGTTGTCATATTCAACATTTCCAATAGTGATCGCATGTGACTTCCCTTTGTCCTTTGCCTTAAGCGGTTGCTCATGTCGATCATCACTAACCCTTGGATTAGGGCATTTATTGGCATAATGTCCCATCTCCTTGCACTTGAAGCATTGAAGTGTTGGTTGTGCGTTCTCTACAGTGTTTGCTTTATTCACTTCATTAGAATCCCTTTTTCCATTACTTCGACACTCAGCTGCTCGATGACCTTCTTTTTCACACTTAAAACATTTTCTAGTCCCTTTAAGACAATCTCCACCATGCTTCTTTCCACACTTTGTGCATAAGGAAACATTCATCTTCTTTTCACCATTATTCTGAGATTTCTCCGTGAACTCCATCTTTCGTTTCTTGTCAAAACCATGAGATGGATATGTAACACCAACTTCCATTTCTACCTTGATAGCACAATGCACAATTTCTTCATAGCTACTGAAGTCTCTTATAGCTAATTCCCTTCAAAGACTTGGTTTTAAGCCATTGAAAATTTGATCAACTTTACATTCAGGTTGGATGATAATACCAGAAGCGTACCTTGCAAGTCTTGTAAAATTCGCTTCATAGGTACCAACAGATTCATCATCCCTTTGCTTCAGTTCAAGAAACTCTTTCTCCATCTTTGTTCGGAGAATACGAGGGAAGTACTTATTGAAAAATAAGTTCTTGAACTCGTCCCATTCCATAGACTCAATTTCATCCCTTTGCCTCGTATTCTTAATAAGATTCCACCATTGATCAGCATCTCCTTCCAAACGATACACTGTTAGGATGACTTTATCATGTTCAGAACATTGAAGAACTGAAAATATCTTTTCAGTAGTACTAATCCATTGTTCAGCAACTAATGGATCAGTAGACCCACTAAAAGAAGGTGGACGCTGCCTCATGAAGGATTCAACAGAATGTTGCTCCTTCCTTTGCTCGTTTGGAAGTCCTGCATGATTCATAGCTTGAGAAAGTTGTGTGAGCATGGCTATAAAATTTTTCATTCCGGCTCCCATATCGTTTGGTTGCTCAAGGGGACAATCATTGCCTTGCCCATCACATTCCGCATTAACACGGTTCCTTCGGGTTCCAGCCATCGTCTAAACCCCAAAAGAATAGTATGAGAGGCAAAAATCATGCTAGGGAAAACAACATAATAAAGGGGTAGTACCCTCAATATCTAACATCTTAGGTTAAATTCTAAGATCGTTAGCGCAATTCTAGGACTATAACCTATACGTATACTTAACCTTAGAGACATCCCTAGACATACCTTAGAAATATCTCTAGGGATCTCACTAACGTTTTCGCATCCTAGTTTCCAAAGGTTGACTAAACCTTTCCTCTGATACCAACTGTAGGGACCCGTATCTTGACATACATTGACATTACATTACTTTTTCGGAATACTTAGTACATTAAAAAAAACACACACACAAGGACCGTAATAGTTTAGTGTCTTTGGAAACTCGGACGATAATCTTCTAATCGTGGTGAAAAATCTTCAAAATCTCCCATAAATATCTTCCTTTTTTTTACCTAAAACCTTTCTTTATATCCTGGGGAAAAGAAAACATAAAAGTGTGAGCTCAAATTCTCAGTAAGGGTAAACAAAATAAATATCAATCACATCATATTCATAAGAACATAACATTTTGGAAATCATATCCTGTAAAAGAGGGCATAATTTCATAACATGGGATAAATCATAGTAGTGAAATGAAATCCAAATAATCATAACTTAAAACATGAAACATTGTGTCATACACACATAATCATAGAGAATCATTTCTTGTAAGTCAAGACTCATTTCCAAGACTATCTTAGTGGACAAAGTCCCTTTCTGAATCGAGTAACCCTCGTTTCAGTCCCGTTTCACTGAACCGGTATAACCTACCATTTCAACCATGTCTATCTCATGAGATATAAAATCTTTACCCAATGAATTGGAGGGAGATATAGGTCCCACCCATCTTATAATGAATCCTTTCTTATGTGTGCCACATAATCATACATCATCGCATAACACATGTAACAAAAATGGGATTCTTGAAACATCATGACATCATAAATCAATTCACATAAGATAAAGGAATTCATAAAAAAAAATTCCATCACAACAGGATCAAATCAATGTAATAATAGGGATAAAAACAGAACCCTTTATTATCTTAGATGGAAAATAATTTTGATAAAACACTTGAACTCCATTCTTGAGGAAAATATCCTTTCTTCTTCAAAAACATTTTTCCTTTCATAAAATGTCATACGACTTTAAAATAAAAGAAGTTGATTAAAAATAAACTTGAAATCTTGTAAAGGAAGCTTCTTGGATTTAATGTTTTAAAAATCCATTCATGCCGTATAAGTTAAAAAAAACATTCTTCGTACTTTTGTCGGAAGAGTCAAAAAGTACCTCGTACGAAAAACGACAAAAGATTCCTTTCATACATATTACTAAAAACTCACCGAAGGGTAAAATTGGATTTAAACTATTGTAAGTGGATGGAAAAAATATTAAATATTGATGGAACATCGATGTGGATGATAAAATACACCCCAGGAAATGCCAAAGTAAAAACAATCTCGGATAAAAATGAGATTGTGATATTTTCCTTACCTTAGGTCCGATTTGCTTTGTACGTGTCCGAAGCTCCTGTATAATGGTTTAAATAATGTCATTGACTTATTAAAGAATCATATTCTTTGTTATGATATCATATATGGTTCACTTATGACATTATATTACCCGTTCTTTTGTAAATTCCATGTTAAAGAAGCGTTTTGGGTAAAATCGTTTCATTTATCGTAGGTGTTTTGACTTGTTGTTCTTGACATTATTATTACATATATCATGATTTACTTACTTCCAGAATATAAAATTTGATTTATATATCATATATATTCAGTATATATATATATATATAATATATAGATAAATACAATGAAAAACACCGTTCATGGAGACGGTAGTCCGTACGTACGCATGAACGCTGTTTTCCATTCTTTATTGTCTTGAAATGGAAGTAAGTAGATGACATACATATATATATATACATAATCCAGTAGCTTTATAATGTCATATATTTCATTATTATTTCTTATATATACTTTATAATCATTCTTAAATGGTTAACATGGAGAATGAATCTCATCGCGTCGTGGAGACGGTAGTCCGTACGTACGCACGAGCGATGATATCATTTTCATAAATATTGAATTGAATCGGAGTGTATTATACAATATATCAGAATCAATATGATGTTGTAATAACTATGTATAGTTATTCTTTACACCATTATACCCATCCATGTAAGGTGGTGGTGGAAAATAGATTACACCACGGCGTGGAGACGGTATTCCGTACGTACGCACGCGCAATGATTTCTTTTTCCGTAGGATGGATAGATGGTGAAGTAGGGTTGTTTCATACATATAATAACATATCAGTATATGAGTGATACTTATGTTATTACTTCATAATGAAACAACCTAAGAAGAAGAAGTGGAAGATGAAATAAAGATGAAAGAATTGGTAACGGTAATTACCTCTTCTTTGAAGCGCCTCTTTGAGACCTCCTCTTAGGGCACTAAAATTGGTCTTTGAGGAAGACCAGAACCTCTAGGATGTTTCTAGGGAAGTGGAGAAGATATTTTTTCAGGGGTTGGCCGAGATTGAGTGCTCAAATTGGTGTGAGGAGGAGGGGGAGGAGGTGTCCTTTTATAAGGGAGGAGAGGGGAACCTTAGGAATATCTCAAAATATTATTTTATATTAAAGTCAAAATCGGTTTATAATGGTTCCAAAGGGTATTATTTCGAAGATAAAGTGGGGATGGGTCGAAATCCTATCAAACAATAGTATTTAGACAAGTTTAGGTTATTATTTTAACCTTATCAATTAGATTTAACTCTAAGTTAAATAATTTAACTTTTACCGTGTCTTTTTGTTTTCTTTCACTATATGGTTAATACACTTACTATAACATCCCAAACGAACCCAAAATTGTATATTATTAATAAATATACCCTTATCTAATTCATTTGGCCGAACCTTATATTTTTAGGAATAAAATAACAATTAATAATATAATATTTGATTTAAAAACTATTTTGTGTCAATTTTGACACTATTTGATATATGATTTTTTTGAAAGTCATAACAGAATTATATGTTCGAACCAAGTTGATTAAATCAACACTAATATATCATAGTAACCTAAAAAATTAGTTTAAGTCATAAAAAGTCTCAAATTACATTCATTTGAGCATTTATAACATCAATTATGTTAATATTTCCTTAAAAGGGTAATTACTGCATCATCGTTGTGTCATAAATAAATTAATTTATTTAAAGTCTAAAAATTATAAATAAAATATAATTATGTAGGAAATCTTTTTAGCTTTCTAATGAATATTTATAGTCGAATTTATCTTCTGTATAACCCTATATTAAATATGTTTTAGTTATTCAACCTTGATTTTAACTATTTTAACTATTCATTAAATAATATAATATTAAATGTCATAATCTAATCCAAGTGGACCTAAATGGTCATATTATATTCATAAGGTTGTTTTTGGTCGAATTACAATTATCCAATAGAATTAGGACATGTGTTAGGGTAATAGTAATATCATATTTACCCTTAGTTACCCTATTTACTATTAACCGTGGTAAAAAAAGTAAAAAGTTACTATTCACCAAAAATTATTTTCATCTCATTGAACCACATTTTACTTACTGACATCAACCATGTCTCTTGGATTTTTGAAATTCCATTCACAGAAGCGGTAAAATTAAGATTTATGAAGAAATTAATTTTTTTAACTACCACTTAGTAGTTTCACTATTCATCAAAAATTGATGTTTTTCAGAACAATGCCAAAATTTCATCCTAAACTATATTTCATATTCCGAATTCAAAAATGAAGTCTATTTTACCAAATTCATATCATAGAATTTGCATTAATTAATTTTATAATTAAATCCCGATGTTAAAACAAATAGCGTGTTTTTAAGAAACAATATCTATCAAAAGATTGACACTTGATTATGTCTGGTTTAAATGTGAAATTACATCCAATGACCAACATTGTATTAAATTGTAAAAATATATTCTAAATATACTTTAAAACCACTAAAATTAATAATTTATCACTATTAATTATTTCGATTAAAAAAGTTGTTTTTAATTATAATTTAGTAATTTTCACTATTCATCAGAATATGAAAGTTATCCGAAAAGTACCAAAATTTCACCTTAGGCTAAATTCGATACTCCGAATCGAAAAATGAAGTTCATTTTGAAAAATAAGATTTACAGAGTTTTAAAAAGTGGTTATTACTATTCATAACGGCTAGTTTTAATAATATTTTAATAGCATATCGTTGTTTAGTGAAACTCGGTATTGCGTATTACACACGCTATCGAGGAAGGTCGTGATTGCGTGTAATGCAAGGCAAGTCAAGGATGTGTGTTGTGCAAGCTCCTTTTGGTGTAGCGTACAACACAAGACTTTAATAAAATTAAAAAGAATATTTTTTTATAAAATCTTGGGCTGTTACAGAATATATATAATTAACCATTTAAAAAACATTAAAAGGCTCTTAAAAATCACGTATCAAACATCAAAATATGGAAATGACATGAATTATTATAAGAAATGTATTTAAAACATGAATTAATCATTATTTATTAAATAGAATCAATATTATTGTGTATGCTTCTTGAGTCCAAAAATGTTTTTTCTCTATGAATGATAGCATAAACCATGTTATCAATTATTCATTAATCTATTCCAATGTTTTCTATATTATCCAATCTAAATTATCCCTATCAATCATATCTTTTTCCAAACAGCATTTTATCATTTAACTTTTTATGAGGTGTATTCTATTGATTCATGGAGAATTAATTTGATTAATTCCAATATCCTTACAGTTGTACAACATAACAGTGAGGATTTAAATCTTATCACTGCATAATATTTGTGGTTATCATTCCCTCAAAACTTATTACAAACTCAAATTCCATTCAATAAATTTCCATGGGAATTCTTCCAATAGTTATCACATGTTAGAAAATCCTTCATCCCAATATTCTTTATTAACTCATTCATTTTTTCGTGGGTTTTAGAAGACCTCTTTTTAAATTTTATTTAATTGAATATATAGGATCTTGAAAATTCCTTTTATATTTTTATACATCATAATGAAATTTCTTCATATGATGATACATTCTGAGAGACCAGCACCCTTTGGATATTTGTCTTAAGACCATCAAAAAAGTGGTCAATATTTCACTCTATGTTCCATCATAGATATGAAATATAACTACCTTATTTTTAATGGTATCTTCACAATATTCCACAATTTCCTCTTGATTTTATTTTAAAACAATGTAAATTTCTCAACATTTAAATCTGTTGATCACATAGGTTGTATTTATCATAAATATATCATTAAAAGTTATTCATTCCATGAAATATATATATATATATATTCCATTACTCTGGATTAATGAAAACAATTGATCAGTAAAACCATTGAAAAAATAAAATAAATGAATAACCTTTTTCTTTTCACCATATCTCAATTCCATTAATATGTTCTCCAAAATGTTAATCCATTTCTCTGCTGTCATTGGGTCATTAGTTACACTAAATAATGGGGACACTATCATATAATGTTATAAAACATTAGATAATCTAATTGTGGAATAGTGTGATCCATTTAGGAAAGGTTATGTTTCATAACTTAATTATGATTCCCTAATATATAATGATTTTCACTGTATCAAAACCATCTATATTTTCATTCCCATTAGGGAACCCTCTACATTTTCTTAGAGTATTGATACAAATATTCCTTTTGTTCACCATTTCAAAAAATGGAACATAAATGGTTTCTATAAAGGTTATGGAATATCCCTTTGTATTAAAAAATTAAAAAAGGGAAATGGGAAATGTACGGGGTCATACAATCACACGTTCCCTCATTACAAGAATATCCAATTGAAAGAAAAAACTAAAATATCACTATCTCACTGGTAGTAAGCATAACACTCAAAAAACCAATCAAGATCATAAAAAAAGGGATATGGGACAAGTTAAACATGGTAGTAATTAGATATGAATAGTTATTCCCTGTTTTTCTTTCCTAGGAGAAACATGTTTAAAACTTTCATCATGCACAAAAATATTTTTTCGATTTGATCAAGCCTCTCTGTATGATGGTATTTTGGGGTGCCATCCTCTATATCATATGACCTTACCTAGATGCCCTATGTTTAATTTTATTTAATAATTTCATCTTGGGTACTCAAAAAAACAAATCATCACTATGAGATTGGTGCTTCTCGAGCATAAAAATAATTCTTCATAATCATTTTCGACAGTCACTAGTAACATCAGGTCACCTTTATCTCATGAAAAATTCTTAGGAACGTCAATCCCAGATTCAATCAAGGTGTCCCTAAATTCCTATGTTTAATGTACTAGAAAATTGAGTTCATTTCCCTTATACACATGAGAATCTTATTCAATTTATTGAGAATTATCTTCCACTTCATTCCAAAAAACATCAACCATGTTTTCATTAACCCTATCAGTGAATAAATTCCTACCACCAAGAAATATCATCATTATGAATTTTTTGACTCCTCATATTCAACATACACAAATTCTCAGGATTCAATTTTAAATGATAAAGTGCATAAATCATTTTAAAAACACAAATATTTTACATTTATATTTAACTGAATGTCTGGAAAAAATTCATGAAATATCTCATAATCCACCTTTAGATAGATATAATCATCAAAGACAGAAAAAACTCTATTATGAATTAAATATATACAAATATAAACATCCATAAGGACGCTAGCAGAGTGACAAAATTTAACAACCTCGGTGGTCCAATCCATTTTAATTTTATTGACCTCTATAGATGTAATATGAAATAGGATATTAAGATGACATAAGATTTAGTGGAGGCCAAAATTATTTTACCAAACATGAGTCCTAGTATTTTTCATAGAGAGAAAATTTAAACATGAATTCCATTCCTAATATAAAACCATACATGGATTTAATGAAAACTGATCTGAACCCCCAATCTCTCTGCTTGAGATATTTTGATTACAAAATTATGTAGAAAATACTCATCCCATAGGTATGAATAACCAATGAGAAAACCCCCATACAGAGGGTAGCATTCAAACCAAATAATCTATCCTATGATTGTTTCCTCCACATAGAATAACATGTTTGAACATAATTTAGTCCTCAAAAATATTAAATCTATTAAGGATAAAAACCCTATTAAAAAAAAATCATTGTAACCCTTCATAATGATTCTCTCAGCAATACCATCATGAAAAAAATGATAAATGGATTCTTCCATAATTCCATCCAACTCATGTATGGCCCCTCTTAGAGTTCCCATCATCTGGTAATCTATAAGGTAGATATATCTCCCTTGCCTTATCAAATGGGATATTTTCAATCCCCCTCTGTATTATAGGTTGAGAAAACCCATCAAAATGGAATGTCTCCTTTACCACATAAATTGAGTCCTTCAAATCTGATAGGGACACTTTGGTACCCCTCATTTCCACCCCCACAAGCTATCAGATGAGGGAAGTAGACACCATCATGATGAAGTGTGATTCAAATCCCACCTGAGCTTCATCAACCACCATAGATCTAACGGACTCAGCAACCAACACTAAAAACAGTCTTCGATTTTTCATTTATTCACCCACCAAGGAATGTCAGGATCCATTATATTCTCTCAGAACAGCTAGAGAAAGATCTATTGTAGATATAAAAGAATACTTTTTTACGATGGATAAACCTAAAATATGAAAATAGAATCATGATCTTGTGGAAGTAGTATCTTTCATGGAACCCATATTGGTATCTCATCTTCAACAATTTGGGTGGTGCTATGGAAATGTGGAAACCCCGTTTTTTACAAACAAAAAAAACTGAATTAAATCAAAATCCCCGTGAAAGTCGATTCATTGGACCTGCATCATACTTTTTTATAATATACTCGATTATATTACAAAATTCTGTAACATAATCTATAATCCCAAAACTCTTGAAACGCGTAAAAAATTGGAAATTTTATTTTTATATAAAATCATAATCCAAAAAGTGGTTTCTTTGGTGAAATCATTAATTTCAGATCATTAATAATGGTTTAAAAGGAAATGTGAATTATTCTATGTGTAACATTTAAAAGTTTCAAAAAATGTGTTCAATATGTCCTATTTTCAGGTATCATATTATGCCTAAGTCAGGACAGATGTACCATGTCAGATTTCATACCACTACATACATCCATTTTCGAACCATTTACACTTGTAGTATCTTTGTAGGTTTTTATTTCTAGGAAGTCCCACATTATATCTACCTTACCAATGTTGTTGGATGTTACTTGATATGTATCCTCAATGATTATCTTACAGTTATGTTCCCAAATCAATGTTTTCAAAACCTAGATTCCTTGTTTGTTGTTAAAAATCCATTGATAAAAAATATAACACCCCAACCATAGAATCGCCCACACAGTGCATTAATTTATTGAATTGGAATGATTATATAGAATTTAATCTTAATGATTTTAATTTTATGGTATATCTGGAATGAAATATTACGTAAATGATACCCATACTACATTGGGAATATAAAATAAATCATAACATAATTAAAAAATACGAATCCTTGAAACACATTGAAAGGATTCCACTTCATAACCATGACAATCGATACATAATAAGGTTGAGCTCAATTGAATTGTAAGGGTATGTGATGTGAAATAATTAATTAAATTATCAGAATAAATCAACATTTAATGTTAAATAACTAATAAAACATTCCATTAAATTACTATATGTGGAATTATCAATATAAAATTCTAAAGACCTAAAACACATTCCATTTTACCAATTAACATAGAATTCAATGAACCCTGGTTTTTTATCAAGGGAAAATATGATTGATAATAACAATAATAACTAAAATACATATAATTGGAAAACTTAATTATTAGTTGACATATTTGAGGTACATGAATACTTATACTATCAAGACCTCACATAGGAATGTTTAAAACAATATTTAGAAACCCATTTTATTTTTCCATATTAATTATCTAATGACAACCTATCAATGAATCAAGGAACTATATAAATTATAGGACCTACCAATCAATGCCTTTCCAAATCATTTCTCATATAAAATAATATATTACATTAATTAAAGAAATTATTTTTTATAAAATATGCTTGTTTAAAAATTTTGAATTATAAATAATTTCCTAGTGTATGATAATTATGAACAATGATTGTTGATATTGATGAATGAAAATACCATTAAAGGATCATTAAATAAATCCTGAGGAAAAGTTTGTTAAACATTACAATGTGTCACATACCACAATTTACAATTTGAATCACATTCCCCATGAAGGATTAACCTTTATTGGAAATATTAATATCATGTGAATAAAAAGGTTCATCACAATATTCTTTATATAAACCATATAAATGTTAATTTGTGTATAACAAAAAACAAATCTCAATGGTTTGTAAATTGAGATTAAATACCTTACCTTGATTATGAATTGTCTCATGAGTCATTATCATATTAAGTAATTTAAATATATTAGTTATTTATTTGATTAATAATATTTTCATGTTTATTATAAATTTCTCTTATGTTATTAAATTTTTTTATACAACTATATAAATAATTAAGTTTACACCAGCTATTTTGACCAAACTCGGATCATTTGATTAAACAACATTGGTAGGTCGACAATGGTCCAAGTGTTCTTTATATAAACATATATAGAATAATTTTAATTAAATAATTATCATTTTTATACTTAAATTATAATTATAAATTAAAATCAAAAATATGGTGATGAATAATGAACAAACATTACAATCATGGAGATAGTAGTATGTATATATTCAGGTGTAACATTCCCATTAATCAATTAACATTATTGAAATATGGTAAGTAAAATAATATCATTCCATGTTTATAATTATATCATAAATAGTATTTTAGTTTATAATATATAATTATATATATAATTATTTTGGTTTAAAAGGGATCACATAACATCGATGAGGCAGTAGTCTGCACATCCACGAATGATGTTATCACTTTTTACTATGTGATAAAGGTAATAATTAAAAATGATATATTATATTTCAAGGAATTTAATTATTTAATGAGTATCATATATTTCTCATGTATGATATAAATGTTTCATTAAAATCATCTATAATACATTCCTTGTATTTTATTAATGTATTACATCACTCTGAAGAGACTACAATCCAGATGACTTAAAAAGATGTTACCATATTTACACCAAATTGAACTCAAAAAGGTATGTGTTATATAAATATTAAGGAAATATTAACACAAAATATATATCATATATTTCATATAGAAAAAAAATTCCATCATAATTACCTTCAATAAAGGTTAGAAAAAGAAAAATGAATTACATCTTTTCGTGAGGTCATAGATGGGCATACATGAATTGTAAGTTCATTAACCAAATGATGTATGTGTGTATAGGTGTAGTTATACCCCATAAAATAACACATTTTATGTATATTTAAGATAAAAATTTATTTATATATGTCTATAATAATATGAGATCAATGTTTGGATAACAAAATAACCAAAAAAATTCGCATGAAGAATAATACATCTTTTTCAGTTAACTCTTTTTGGTTTGCACTATAAATATTCCATGGTTTAATTTAATCCCAAGTTGCATCATTAATTTAGATTTGAAGGATTTTGGAACATTATTTAGGTAGATTGTTTTGGATAATTGAGGTTTTATAGGTGTGAATAAATGTTTTTGGTGAATATAATTTTCATGTGGAGGATTAGTGGAATTATTTTAAATACAAATATGTAATCACTATTGAAAAATATCCCTTACATAATATTTCCCCAATATTTTCTAATATAAGATCAAATTGATTTTTTTTCAAAATATTTCAATACAATATATTTTAGATAAGTGTATTATTCATTTTGGCCCTTATGTTTATGGGTTAGCCCCTTGTTAAGCTTAATTTTAACATAATCTTAGTAATTAATTAAAATTACAATAATTAATATTTTTTCATAAAAATAATAACTTATTTAACTATGGAAAATCTTTTTATTTGAAAAATGAAATCCAATTTTTTAAATTAAAATCATATAAGAGATAATAATTAATTTAAATTTAATTTCGCCAACGTGATGATAAATCATGTTTTAAAAGTAAAAATGATCAAAATTTTGAGATTTGTTTATATCAAATTTCAATAAGAAATTGATTCAGATGTGATATATATTATTAAATAATATAATATTTATCTTATTAAACATTATAAATGATCAAATATATAATTTATCCTTATGTATATATTCGATGAAAATGAAATTTGGAAATAAATTTCATTATTTTCACTATTAATCAGAAAATGAAACTTCATTGGAAAATACCAAAAACTCACCCCAAATATAATTTTTACATCTCTATTTCAAGAAATAATGTTTATTTTTTCATATTAAATTTATTAATGATTCAAAAAATGGATTTAATGTTGATGTTCCAGTAAATTTGGTTAAATGAACTTTATAAAAATATAGTTTTTATGTGTAAAATTGGGATTTTTATTATCTTATTCCTATGAAATATATTTCATGAATATAAAATGAAATGAAAAATCCCATTTGTGAAAATTTTGTGACTCCCCATGCCCACCTAGAATAGGGCAGCAGATGTTGTCAACATTGAGAAGGAATATTCCAAACCTGGGAGGCATGGCCATATACCTGTACAAACACATACATTACCAACCCAAAAAATTATGAAATATATAAACAACTAATAAGAAAATAAATTAAAATATCAACATCCTACAACTGGGGTTTGACTTGAAGTATAAAATGTAAACCCGGAATAATAAAAGACCACCAAGAAGATTCAGTTAAACATATTCAACCGGTATGTAAATGTATTGACACTATTTTTTGAATGTCATATGAAAACACCTTGTTCTATCTGGTCTCACTATGAACCATCTATTCCTAGTCAATATATGACTCTATCAAAGTTCAATTGTTTTTTCTATATGCGAAATTTTTAGTCAAAGCATGTGTAGAGGTGAGTATATCATCACTCAGAAAGAGAACTTGAAACCACAAATCATACATCAAAAAAAATTATTTCTCCTGTACATTGGTATATATCTATAATACATATAATAATAAAATATGGATAAACTCAAAAAATTCATAAAATCTATAGGTAAATCCTTAATATAGTGTACTATCCCTTGGATTCATAATCAATGGTTCCACAAAGCACTCATCCAGGAGAACACACTCTTGAGTCTGATAGAACTGATGAAATCCATCTGAGAGGTACTTCTCATCAGGTCTCATCATGGGAAATATTTGTTGATTGTCTAAATAGAATTCAATACCAACTTGAAGTCCCCATCTAGGGACACTATGTGATACCAAAATCGCGATCTGGATTTAAAATCTACATATATGATCGATGCCCGCATACATTGTGTCGTGATGATACCAAAATACCACCTAGTTCATAATGATGAGTAATGTATCTCAATCAAAACATCATAATGGGATTCTAATAGATTTATCATGAAATTAATTCTGAAGTGATCTTACTCCCATGAGTAAGAAAGGATTTCATAGAAACCTCTAGGGAATGAATAATTTGAAAAAAAAACCTACCTAAAATTTCCATGATACAATGGTGAAGAGATCCAATCCATGTATAAAGGAGTGCATGATGTGTAGTAGGGATCACATGTCACATACCATTCCCCGGGTATTTCCCATGTAAACAGATCATGTAACTAAACTTTGATTGTGTAGTATATAAGAGTACCCATCATATATATAGGTTACACATGGTGTACCTGTACAATGGATCGTGTTTGTTTGCCCCAACTATGTGCTAGTATGTGACACCTTATCTTATACTCATGCTTGTGTACCCATACGTAGGGAAACCCATGTACATGATATTGTCCTTATCATGTGGGGAGTACATTTTGTTTCGGAATCCCATGTAATCCACCTAGTGTTCCTGTACTTCACAAAGTATACAATGGATATATGGGGAGGGACCATATTTCATATAAGATAGAACACATTCTATGTGTTACATAAATTATTCTAAAACCCTATAAACCACAAAGGTGGACCCACATTCTTTGTAGATACAGTTTAAACTTTATGTGATGTAGAATTTTTCAAAAACATATATCCATGATTCATTTTTCTTATCCATCACTCTGACCACCATTTTGACCATGCCTTTATGAGAAAATCAAGGTGAATCATTACCGAAGCCTCACCATCACCGATAAAATTCATTTTATCCATTTATCCACTAAGGAATAGGATTACTCCTTTTCCATTGTTGTAATAAAAATAACACTAATATCAGCTAACTACATTATCTTATTAGCTGCCACTATAAACTTCATACATCCTTTATGTAGTACCAATCTTAGATTTAGGATTTCATATTATTGCCCCCTGAAATGGTGGTGCAATGATTGATTGATCAATATTTTCCTAGTCGTGTGGAAAATAATGAACTCCAACAATGAATGATGAATTGGGGGATAAAGGTAAAAATATAGATAATCATACCTCGTTTTATGTTCATTTGAATAACGATCTATCATCTTTAGAGCAATAAAAAAAGACATCAAGAATCTTAATAATAATTCCCTCAAAGCCCCAAAAATAATCCTTTTATTAAATACCGACAATACATTAATCAATCATTTCATTAATTACTTCACATTCATCATTTAGACAATGAAAATGGATGTAATCAAAATTTAACACAGGCACTACCTTAATTAGTTTCATTTGATGATGAAGAATGATTAATTTTCATTATTTGTAGGATCCGTCGAATATGATGTGTGTTTATTGTCATACCACAATCTATTGTTATATACTGATGATGTCTCCTACAATTCTCCAATGGAACTCTTGAAATTAATATATTTATATGGATAACCTTGCAAATTTTCCTTAAGCTTATATATAAAAATATATCTAGGTATTTTCATCATAAAATAATGTTATTCAATTATTTTATTTATTTTATTCAGGTGATAAAATTTCAAAAACAATACACCTTGACTAATGATAAAAAGAACATAGAGTAGACCGCACATTATGAACTCAATAGTTCCATCTGATTTCTGATCCCGGAACTTGTTTATAAGATACTGAACTTTTTTTAGGAAAATTAAAAACTCAAACTATTTAATATAAAAAATATATTTGAAAACTAATCTATGAATACCGAAAAGTAGTATCGAATGCCTTCTTACAACCTAGTCTCAAATATATACCATATAATATATAAAAATAAAAAAATATAATCTCTTACATTTAATCCACCAATGAGCATTATGCCTGTTAAAATCTAAAAAAATAGTTAGACTCAAAATGATGTTGGTAATAAGCTTGAATTTAAGACTGATGCTCACATGTGATCTCAAAGTGACCTTTATGTTTCCACTAGACATAAACTAACAAAATATATCACCCATGAAAGATCCCCTCATACCAATCCTCAATCTCTATCAGGTACACAAAATAGGTCTCTCCATCCTTGCTCTCCATCTCACCCTAGTCGATAACGTGTGATGGGTCATGAACGTACCTCATCTATAGTGACACATAGAAGATGTTTTCTTTCCAGTATAACTAAAGAGCTAGATCTAAGAGATATTTCACCTCTCTAACTCTACGTAGTATTTGTACCAAGCTGATGAACCTCAAAGATATCTTCCCACCATGGCTAAATCACTATAATCCATGTCAAGAAGAGACACATAGGAACACATGGTCTCCATGTAAACTAATAAATTAATCATCAAAGTAATAAGTTATTATGATTTTAGGTCAATACTCTTATGTTGAATATGATATAAAAACATTCTTTCAATTTTTTATTCAAAAAATCTATAATGTAACTAATTTATAAAAAACAAACACATTTATATCAAAACATTTTGTAAAAAGATAAAATGATGTATAACTAAATATAAAAAATTATAGGAAAATACTAGAAACCTTTTATTTTGGTATAAAATATTTACATGCCTCAAAATATTCTCCACTGAAGAAGTAAAAATATACAATCCTGAATAATGAAGAGATTATAAAATAAACTCTTAAATCATGTATCACCATTAAATATTAAAATTGAATAATCTTGAATAATAAGTATGGATTTATTAGAGATTTATTACATAATAAATATATCTATCATTCCATCTCTTATTTTTTATATCATCTTATCACTTATTTTTATGTAAATTTTTTATTATAGTATCTGTTGGTGGTGATAACAACTTTGTTTCCCAAGAATGGATCAGTTTGGTAGTAATGATCCTTATATTTTGATAACAAAATAATTTATACAAAGATAATCATGGTATAAAAATTATATATGATAATATGAATATTTATAATAATTCCCAAAAATTATAGATATAATTATAAAGTACATTGTTTATGGACATGATATGCCTAACGTATGCATAAATGTTGTTTTAATTATTTAAAAGAAGCAAAAAATAAAAGGTAAAAATTATTCACCTAAATTAAATTAATATTATATCATATATATCATTTATAATATTTAAATTCATAATAAATTCAATTCATGTGACATACAACCTAAACAAATAGTGTAACATTGTGGAGATGGTAATACATAATTTTTCATGAGAGCTATTTTCATTTCCCAAACAATTGAATAATAAGAAAGTAGAAATGATATTATAATTAAATAAGTATAATCATTCCAAAAAAATAACATATAATAATTATACATATCATAATTTCCATTCATAGAATATGTAATTGAATATTTATTTGTATCTTTGTGTGGATACCATAAGTCATATGTACACGCTAGTGATATTGCCACTTATTATTTGATGGGAAAGAGGGTATATAATTTTTTTCATAATAATAATAACATTTATTAATATTTAGGATAATTAATATTTTATTTTCTTTTATTTATCATTAATTTATAGAAAATAAATTAGATAATAAAAATAAAGTGATCAGTTAGAGTGATTACTTCTTCTTTGAAACGACTACATTGGAAATCGTTCAATGAGATATAGATTATTACATTTAGGGAGAACATAACCAATTTTTTTTTGAATGTTATAAGATAATTTTTTATTATATGGTTGGGATAAATCGCTCAATGTATGTAATAAGGTGAGGAGGATGTGTCTTTTTTATAATTGAGGTGAGGGACACATTAAAATTTCAATAAATATAAAATATAAAAAGACTATTCAAGATCCATATAAATAAAAATGGACCTGAATTCAAACATAGGATAGGATATCATATAAATAGCTTTGAAAAATAATATTTACATATAAAAACATCATATTTATAGTCTTATAATTTTTTTCTCTAATATATTTCTGTCTGGTCACTTACTCTAAGAAATGTTTGTTTGAGATTAAATTTTCATGCATGTACCAAATTTTATTGAATAATATGACACATAATCCATTCCTTCCACCTCTATATATTTCCAAAGTCCATAATTTATTGTACCGTATCAGATAAATCATATATTATATATAAGATTAAATATCCAAATTTTCTAAATAAACAATTACAATAGTATTATGACTTGAGACTCCTCTATAATATAATTCAAAATATAAAACACAAAATAATAAATTGATAAAATATCATTCCATGATCAATATAAAAATAATTAATCCTTTATTATTTTAATACAATCTTATATTCGGGAAAAAATATTTCTATTGGAGATTTCTGGTCTATCCTTGCACGATCGATAATAAATGGTTGATTTGGAAAAAATGTCATCTCTTTATTCTATAAATATATATGAGGATTATGGATAGAGATATAATTAATGCTCAAAATCACATAAAAATCGCTAAGGAATAATATTTTCATATGGATTTTTCAAATAAATTAAAAAAATTGAATCCCCTATCCTAGAGTGGATTACTTGTGGTCTTTAAATATCATGATACTATACAACTATTGTAATTCCATAAGCATTAAATTTAACCATTGAATATAGTTTTTTTGACTTAAAATATTAAATTTAACATGAATTAAGTTATTGATTCTCATAGTTTATAATGTAATTATATATATAAAACTTACTTCTGCATCATGAAATTTCTTATGCACTCTCATGCCACTTAATTATTTAATACAACCTTTATGTCACTAAAAAATTATTTTTTTCTATAGAATGGATTATAATTCATGAAATATTTTCATTTTTCTTTTATAAAATCACTTGATTTCTCATTTTATATTTTTTGGGTAGTATGGGGCTTAATATAATTCTTCTACCCAAGTGGAAACCCATTATAGTTTCCCTGATTCTCTAACATCCTTTTATTATCACACAAATATCAAGAGTTTCTCTATTCCATTTCCACTATTAGTTTAAATAATAATATTCCTCCATATCATCTAGTGTTCCTTATGTATAATTAATTTATAATACATTGTTATGAGACACTAAATAATTGGTCAATTTTCTGTTTGGGGATAATGCAAAAATATAAATAATTTTTTTCAACAAAGAAATTTTTTTCATATTATTTTACAATGAATCCATACTAATTCATTTTAAAAATTATAAATTTATTCTCTATTTTATGTAGAAAATTAGGGAATTACATACCAAAAAATATTACCTTAAAATCATCCCATCATATAGAGGATATTTCGTCCTCTTTCCTCAAATTATATATATGATTCCATCATTGATATGATCCTCCATCACAACAATAAATAGCTGGGAAGCAATATTATTGGTTTGATCATAGAATAATGGAAGATATATTTTCAATATTATTGATCAATTACTTATATTCATGTAGATTAAAATACCTAATGAATAATGGTGGTCATTGTCATATAAAATATTCAATTACTAGTTCTTTCCTCCTTGGCGCATTAAAAATTTGTAATTTATCAGTGATTTAAAAAAATCATATCATATTTGAGTGAGCATAGTAAATAGGTATTGCATCCCAACTTTTAATCCGTATGATTTCCCATGAGTACCCTTGTTGTGTTACCTGTCACATTCATTGTTTATATGATTCATTCTAGTTCAAGGATCTCACTAAAACCAAAAATAATAGTCTGAGAAATGATTATAAAAATGAAGGGTCACATATCAATAAATCATAAATAATTAAATGTTTTAATTAGGACACCATATTTTTAATATAATATACCTTAGGATAATCCAACGTCTTTCATCATCAAAATACTTATGATGTCATCCAATTATTAGAACTATAACTAGGGTTCTTAGTATTATTTTGTCATCATGGTTTCCCTAACCTTACAAATTTATATTATGATACTAGTAAAATATTACCACACATATCATACATAGTTATTTAATATAATTATATGATCAATTATTACATATCATTTCGATCCACACTGTAAATTTATATTACTAATTTCATGGGAAATGTGGACAAAGAACAACTAGTTTATAAATGATTTATATATTATCCTACTAAGTTCCTCATAACTAGAACACTTCTTCAACTAGTAATTTTAAAAACCATTATTCATAACTTGAGGAAAGGAAACATAATAATCTGTGATATCATATGCTCGGTAAGTGTATTCAATGTGGATATCAATAATCACAAAATCATAACATTGGCATCTGGGTTTGATAATGAAAATATAAACATGAAAATCTAAAAAATTAATGTCATATATTTTTATATTCATTGATGAAATAAATATTGGTTGTACATAATAAATGAATCATAAAATAATCAATGAACATAATCAATGAGAGAATAACATTGACATAAGATAGGCAGTTGTTTAATAAACATATAACTATAATATTATGAAAATTTAAAAATACAAATAGGTTCACTCATTTTGATAAGGCCATGAAATTAGGCCCATTTATAAATTTATTCATCTGAAAAGTGCTCCACCCATTATTTTATAGACATGAAATCCATGTCTGCCCTCAAATTTATTAACATTAAAGATAGGTCCGGACATTATCATATGGATATGAATGACATGTTTGAACATAATATTGTGACCATGTGATCAGTTTCACACATAATATATTTACCTCATAAATTATTCATCTTAATCAATACATTAGTGGGATATATAAATCACACTCATGATTTAATGTAAATCATACAATCATGTTTCATAATATAATAAAACATAAAACTTATCATAAATCTTAAAAAGAATTGAATTTAATAATAGTATAACCACTTAAATGGGGAATATCTTTTATCAACATATTTTCAACATAAACATAAAGCATCATGAAAATAATAAGGATTTCATTCATGGATCAAATACACATTAAAACATAAGTATCATCATTGAATGTTTTCATAGGTGAAAAATGACATTGAAATATCACATGGATTAATTGTTGAGGAAAATAAAAATTCTATTTTAAAATGATTTATTTTTCTAAAAGTATGTAAATATATAAATGAAATAATTTTCATTGAAAAAATAATAATAATGTCATAATATATGTAATATGTTGTAATGATTATGAGACAATATTATAATGTCACATCAGTTAAAAAAATTAAATCCGTTTTTTTTTAATGTTATAAAGTAAATCATTTGGAGGATAATGAACAAAAATCATATAAATCCATTTTGTTAAAAGTAAAACATCTTTAAAAATTGACATAAAAAATATATGAAAATTGAAGAAAATTATTTGAATTTTTTTAGAAAACATGGACAAGTATTTGAAATATAACCCATTGGATGTAGGAACATAAATATTACCCAATAATGATGAGATTATTAAATAAACACATACCTCATGTATCACATTTAAAATTTCATGTTCAAACCCTCTATATAATATATATGTAATTATTTTAATTAGATTTGATAAAAATATATCTATCATAAAATTTATTATTTATTTATATCATATTATCACCACTTATTGATAATTTGTTATTAAAATAAATATTCTTGGGTGATAACAATATCATTTCTCAAGAATGAATTTATATGATATTGAAGGAAATGTATTTTTATAATAGTCAAATCATTCCTAAAATGTTACTCATGGTACAAAAAGAATATACATTAATTATATAAATATTTATAATCATTTTTAAAAATTAGATTTAGAAATATAAATTTCATTGTTCATGGAGATGGTATGTCATACGTACAAATGAATGTTGATTAGATTTTTTTACTAAATGAATGAAGGAATGAAGAATAACACATCACTATTAATGAATTATTATTATATAATATATATATTATATATTTATTACATTTTTAATTATTTCCATACACATTAAATGTAAATGAAAAATGAATCAGAACTCTTCATGACGATGATATTATATATAAATATTCTAGGGAAATGTAATACTTTACCAAAATAGTGAGGGATAAAATAATAGGCATGATTTTATCATTATTGAATAATAATTATGTCATAAATTTCATATATAAACATTAAATCAATTATAATTCTCATCCATATAATATAGTGATGAAGAAAATTTTATCACTCTGTGGAGACTATAAGACGTACACACATACTAGCAATACTATCACTTCTTATTTGATGGAGAATGGGGTTTATAATGGTGTTTTAATAGTAATAATATATGTTTTCAATACATAGGATAATGAATTTTTTATAATGATATATATATCATAGATTTAGTGGACATAAATAATAGTATAAAAACAATGTGACTGATCATTGAGTTCACCTATTATTCAAACGACTTGTGTAGTTATACAATAATGGGCTCTCGGGTTCTCCTTTTTGTGAAGGCCAGAACATCTAGAATGAATATAGTTGGAGACGATAATCTTTCATAGAATTTTATAGCTATAAATCTCAATGTGGGGAAATATAGTGAGGGAGGAGGTGTCCTCCTATAAATGAGTAGAGTGTCACTTTTGATATTTATTAATGAAAAAAATATAACAACACTATTTTTAAGAGAACTAATGAAAGTGGTCATGAATTAGAATCAATGGTGTTGAATAGTCAAATTATACACATAAATATTATTTGAGTTTTTTAATGTTCTATTTAAAAGGTTCTATTTTTTTACCCCCTTAATTAATTTTTTAATGATAAATGTTGTAACATATCCATTACTTTTAAAAGGATATAATTTTAAATATAAGTTAACTATTGAAACATAAATGGATTAGGGGTAAAATTTTCAACAATATGTTATCCTATTTTTAATATAAACAATTGTATTTGACTAAAATAATTTATTAAAATATTATTTTAATAAAACATAATTATTTCTAATTTCTGGCATTATTTTTTTAATTTTCATTAATAACAAACAAAAAAACCATATAAGTCAAAACAATTATTCCATAACATACCCAAAATTTAATGAAAATCTATAAATTTTTTTATCACTTAAATTATATGCAACTAAAATACTATTAATATTTTTTATTTCATATATCGTTTATATTTTTTTATTGAATACTTGATACATCGTCATTGTTTAATAATTTAATATAATTATTTAACTACTAAAAATTGTATATAAATTTTTATTATGAATATAATTCAATTTTTCTTAAAATTAAAATTAATATTTTTTTTATAATTAAAATTTATCCTATGTGAAAAACACAATGATATTTAAATCTAAGATAGTAATATTTTATCATCTCCTTTGGTTTAAATATTATAAAAGTCTTTTTCATGGATTTATATCCATTTAAAAACTTACATTAGATAATAATGTAAAAATATCCATATTTAATTCATCCAATAACAATTAAGATGCATAATTATGGGCTTATCACAAAGTTATGATATATATTTACATGAATTACACTTTATTGAGGTAATAAATATTTCCACTGTTACTGTTCATTCGGACCGAAAAAATTAAATGGTACTACATAACAAATTTTAAATTTAAATTTAGAAATATGGAATCCATTTTTCAGTTTCAATTTCATATACATCTGTAAATTACATTTAATATAATTTCATAAAAATAAATGATTTTTTTTTATAAATGAGTTTTTAATCTCAAAAATGCACATATTCAATAAATCATGTATAATAGAGATTAAAATGAAATCAAATATAGTAAATAGTAGATATGTTAATTTTTGATCAAATTAAATTCATAATGATACATTATATGAAAAAGTAACATTTTTTATAAAATTTGGTATTTTTCACTATTCATTGAAAATCACAACTTTTAAAAAAAGTAACAAAATTTCTGCCAAAGATAATTGTGATATGTTAAATAAAAAAAATATTATTTTATGTAATAAATATTCGAAATTTTAAAAGAAATCAATTATAAATTATTCTTAAAAAATTAATAAAAATTTATTTGTGTAAAAGACTTATTGTTTTAGTATAACTGAAAATACAAAACATTGAATGACTAACAGGTATTTATATGTATTGAGTAGATAAAATGTATCTAGTTTCTAAACTAGTTAATTATATTCAAACCCACCAATTTAAAATCTATGTATTAACATTAAATAAAAATATTTTAAATGTTGTAGTGGGGTTATCTTATGATTGCGGTTGCGTGTAACAAAAACTGTCAAAGAAGTAAAATATATTTAAAAGAATAATTTTATTAAAATGTGGTTCTTACATTCTCCACCACCCCACCCCCACCACCACCACCACCATAAGAAATTATTTCCTAACAATATTTTTTCTAAAATCAATGTTTTTTAATTTGGATGTTCCGTTACAAAAACCCACAACATGACACATAACTATGTTTCCATATAAGATATAATATGAGGGATGTGATAAAATAGAGATATAATATAAAATTAACTAATATGTATTGATAAAAAGTGAAATAAATCATGGTCAGTATAAACATGACATTAAAAAATTGTAAATCTATGATGGGATAAAAGGGAATTTATTTATCGATAAGAAAAATAAAGGGATAAATTTTTTATTTTAAGGTCATTTTCCAAATGTTAAGGGTCTATTTTTCAATCACAATAAAAAAATAATAAAATCATCATATTTTATTTCATTCTATTTCTTAAGAATAATATCATCATTTGGTTGTTCATCAATCTATATCCAAATGATTTATTACTCTATGAAATGGCTATCAAACATGAATTTTTCATGCAGGGAAAAATTTTAATTGAATAGTAAGAATCATAAGTTTCTTCATTGGATATTAAATATTTAGTAAAATGAAAATGTTTAGTACATGATATGATAAATAATAATTTATCCTCACGAAAAATATACAAATATTCAATTTAATCTATTCTATTAGTAAATAACATTTATAATCATTAAAAATATTACAAACAATATTCAAAACCAAAATATATGTTGATCTTATATCCATCCAAGATCCTAATAAAAAAATTCATCCCTCTTTATTTAATGAATCAATATTCATAAGAAAATATATTTCAATTAGATTTTGGGGCTGATCCTTGAACTTATAGATAATAATAAATTGATTCCGAAAAAAATATGATCTCTCTATTCTAGGAATATATATATATGTGTGTGGAATTTATATAGGGATATCAAATCTATGTTCAGAAACAATTAAAAATATCTAAAGGATAATATTTTCATATCTCTTATTCGTAAAAATTCCAAAATATAATGCTTTATTTAAAATTGACGGATAAATTTTCCCTATTTATCATGATTCTCTTCAGTATTCTAATTTCATAAGCTTTCCCATTTTCCATTAACATCAGTGTTTGTTATGGATTACTACCATCAATAGCACTTGGTTTAAGAAATTGATTATCATATTTCCAGAGGCCATTGAATTTATATAAATGATGTGTCAGAGGTCCATTTATTTATCCCTATATGAATTTGTATCATTGAGTTGTGTTTTTACATCATTATGACATGATTTTTTTGATGGATAGGATTTCGACACATGATATATTATTATCTTACATTCAAATTTTAATTTGAGCATTCGGTTTGAAATTTGCGTCCTGTAGGATGTTGAAATGTTTTCATTCCTCCATGTAAAAAACCATCACTGTTACCATGATGCTCCATCTTCCCACTAATATCATCATAACTGTGAGGGTTTGTATATTCCATTTCAACTTTTAGTGTACAACGAATGGATTATTCATTTATTACATTGTAACTTAGGGTTATTTCCTTAAGATGAATTTGTTTCAATACACCAATGAATTGATCAATTTTTCATTCAAGGCTGATGATGAAACTAGGATAATACATTTTTCATCTTTTAAAATTTTCCATATATGTAGAATGGACTCATCATCCTTATACACATGATCTAGAAATTTTATCTCCATTTTAGTATATAGAATACATGGGATGTACATACTGAAAAATTGTACCTTATAATCATCTCATCCCATGGATATAAATTCCTCCTCATTCCTCATATTCTATATATGATTCCACTATTGATATGATTCACCTTCAAAATGATAAAAAACAAGGAATAAATTTTCATACTTTGAGATTTGAAAAATGGAAAATAATTATTCCATCACATTGGTCCATATTTTGATCAACATTTAGATCAAGATACCCATAAATGGTTGGTGGTAATTTTAATATAAAATATTCGATTAAAGGTTTCTCCCTCTTTGTTTTCAAGGGGAGGTCAACATGGTTCTCATTTCCAATAATCTCTTGAGAGATTTGAGTGAGCATAATTATAATATATTGAATCATATCTATTAAATCATGTTCTTTCTTCTGAGGATGTTCATTTCATTTACTATTAGATGAATTTTTTAGTCGATTACTAAACGTTCAATTAATTGTGTTAAAGAAAAATTTTTTTTGTGAATATTGATAATCAAAATGAAAAATATATAACTATGAAACATCAATAATTATATTCATAAATCCTATAATGTTGTTTTCAATCTATGATACCTTATCTTATGTCATTCATGATTAAATCAGTTATGATGTTATCCTATTTGTAGATTTATCAATATGGTTAATACTAATGTTTTCTCATCCTTGATTCCAAATGATAACTGATATATTTTTATATACCAATAATATTGAACCTGAATTTTCATACATAGTAATTATGTCTATGTATATGAAAATTTATTACATAACATTTCGATCCACACCAGAATCATATAGTTTTACTGCCGTTGAATACATCAAAACATAAAAAAGTGTTTCATAAATGATATTTATATCTCACACTATGTCATTCATAAATATCACCTTTATATGATACATTATTTTAAAAAAAATATTCATATCCAAGGAAGAGAAATTATAAGAATGTGTCGTATTATATTCTCAATAATGGAAAATGGTATATATCAATAATCACAAAAGGGTGTGAGAACATGAAAAACAAATATGAAATATAATCAATTCATATCATAGCTAATAATCATGAGTCATGGAAAAAGGTTGGAAGTTCATAATACATGAATCATATAATAATCAATGATTCTAATCCATAGGATGGTAACATATACATACAACATAATAAAATAGCCGTTTAGCGGCGGTTTTTTCACGGCGGTTTTTAAAACCGCAGTGAAACATGTTTTCAGGCCGCCATTTCACGACGGTTTTAAGAACCGCCACGAAAAAACTGCCGCTAAACGGCAAAATAAATTATTTTTTTTTAATTTTTTTT